>CM077828.1:29207057-30485943 GCA_039720395.1 Liquidambar formosana
AAATTGGCTTAAGCCCTATCACCCTCGATGTATCAATTATTAGCTGTCTAGCTAATCCCTTTGTCAAAGGATCTGCCAAGTTGTTTGGACTTTACAAAATCCAGAGTAATTACTCTATCACTAAGTTGCTGCTTCACAATGTTGTGTCTAAGGCATATGTGCCCACTCTTCCCATTGTAAATTTTGCTTTTAGCTCGAGCTATCGTAGCCTGGCAATCACAATACAAAGAATAGATGGAACAGGTTTAGACTATAAAGGAATATCAACCAACATATTTCTAATCATTCGGCTCTCCACCTGCTAATTCCAAACGCAATAAATTCGGATATCATAGTGGACCGCGAGCTTTGCTATGTTTGTTAATGGATCCTCTAAGAAATTGCTTCCACCACCCAAAGTGACCAATTAAATATCCACTAGCTTAGAGTTAATTCATCATTACCTGTTGTCATAACCCAAAATAATTAAGCCGTGATCAATAGTAATAAGACGAGTTTTATTTTAATAAATCCTTTGATTAAACGTGGATAACACGTGTTAAAATCTCAACCATTTTAAAAAATTTCCCTTTTGGACATGACCCATCCGTAGATAGGACATACGATCATGAAAACTGTTATAAAAATCCATACATAAAATTTCCTGTCATCTATGAAAGTGGTATCATCCAATGCATCGCATTCCACGTATACACAATGTTAACTAATTACAATTACAACCCCGTTTAAATTTACATTTACATTGGCCATTGGCCCAATAAAATGAATTAATACCTATTCTTTCCATGAAAATACATCAATAATAACATAGGCCATTTCCAGTTATGATCCATCTCGTGTAAAAGCATAATTCTACCTAAAAATAATCTCTGAAAAACATGGAAATAAATAGGCGTGAGTCTGACGACTTAGTAGATACAATTTAACATAGTAAACTACAGCAATAATATAAATAAAACCAATTATATCATTTAAAACAAAATATACTAACCAAGTATATTACAAATCCAAAATAAGTTATAATCCATAACTTAAAACGAATGATGCATAATACCCAATGCATGTAACTCATGTCCAATTTACAATAATTCCATTAATTACCGACCACTCCCGCAGGAGTCTTCACACGAAAACGGAGGATTTAAACCCAACCGCCAAGAGGACAACACAAGGGTTCCTACCTGGAACCGAAAAGTAGCCTCTGATTTGGGAACACAAAGGTTCCTAACTGGAACCGAAAAGTACCCCAGGACCAAAGGAATGGAAAACACCGCAAAGTCCCATTGACTGCAAGTAGTCCAATTCCAGTGACCCCTTTTTATGCAATACTTTACCCAGTATTCATTAGGTCCATTTAATGCATGATTATGCCCAACATGCAGTGTGATAAACTATAAAATGATTTTTTTAACCAAAATCATCTCCAAAATATGTTATATAACCTATAGTCAAATAACATCATAATTATACCCAAAATTATGATAAACAACATAAACTCTCATTATGATTATAGTCTTGAAATCATAATCGAAACATTAATTAACATGGAAATTAACCAAAAAATCCATACATCTCTATTCCATAGAATGTGCAAAATAAACCAAGCTCATAAATAAACATAATATCCAATTTATGTTATCAAATACCCAAAGTTCCATATTCAAAATTTATTCTATAAATCAATTATATACATATTCTAAGCCCAAGAATATCAAATATTATCATAATATATACCATATTATCATGTCAATAGTTTAAACCTATGTAAATTGCACCTACCTCCATAAAACGTATAGAAAAATGCAATCTTGATGTTATAGGTGTGTAGATCCAAGCCTAGGATGCACATGTAAACCCAAAAGAAGATATGATGACTAAAACCCAAAAGAAATGCAAAACCTAACCTTATACATGAGAAATTACCTCTCAAATGCAAGATAAAGACTACCTATGCTTCCAAAGTGCAGCCATGAGTGATTGAGGAGCCGATCTACTCCACAAAGATGCATGTAAGGGCCGAAATAGGTGGAATACCCTCCATCTCTCACCACCGTCCCCTCTCTCTCTCTCTTATTCTCCCCTCGCTCTTTCTCTCTCTCCCAAACACTCTAAAGACCATAAAATGAGTGTATGGGTCAGGGTTTATATAGAAAAGGGAGGCAAAATGGTCATTTTAACCATTTATTAAAACTGTCCGCCGACACTTTCAGATGGCTGAAAAATATTTTCAACCTGCTGAAAATGCCCAACACAAAATAATTCTCTCTGGAATTTTCAGTCGGCTGACATAAACTTTTAGCCGTCTGAAATACACAGACAGCCAAAAATAAACAATCAGTCAGCAACTCTCCATCAGTACAGATATCAGCCTTATTTTATATTATCCTTTTACTTTAAGTTATTTAATGAAAATAATCAAATAACCTCCCATTTGAATCCAAATAAAATATCAGAAAAATCAAATTCCTAATATATCAAAATCTCATTTCCAAGTTTTAGTACAAAATCCGTCTCCCGATAGATTTTCCTAAAACAAACATGTGTAGAACCCAATCTAAATATGCTAATAAATTCCCATAAAATCGCCAATGTCTTATAATATTATAAACTTCTATTACCGCAAAAAATTATCTTTTAAAATGAAGTTTTATAAAAATTCACTTTTCCCCAACACTTAGCCAAATTTCAGCAGCTTAAACTATTAAGTTGCAAATAAGGCCAGACACACCCGAAAGATACTCGATACACAAAAACAAGCATCAAAACACATCCAACATCACAATATCACATACATTACTCAATCATGAGGTCATCCAACAAATCAAGGGATTAACTATGTTAACCATAGATTAAACCCTTAATACCCTATTTAAAAATTATGAGTGTTACACCTGTTATCTAATTAGCATCGCAAAACCCTTCTAGTACAGATAGATAACTAGTATAATGGAGACCTATATTAATAGTCCCCTTAAGATATCTTAATACCCTTACAACAACGGTCCAATAGTCTCTACAAGGACTATGAGTATATCTACTAAGTCTATGGACTACATAGGCAATATCTGGTCTTGTGCAATTCATCAAATATATTAAACTTCCTATAATTCTAGCATACTCAGGTTGCGACACTGTCACTTTTATTCTTTTTAAGATGAATACTAGGATCATAAGGGGTTTTCACGGGATCTTTATCTGAATAGCCAAATTTTTGTAATAATTTTTTAACATAATGAGATTGAGACAAAGCAAGTCCATCACAAGTTTTACAAATTTTGATACCCAAAATAACATCTGCCTCTCCCATGTCTTTCATATCAAATTTAAAGGTCAAAAATTTCTTAATAGATTTAACAACGGATATATCAGCACCCATAATAAGCATATCATCAACAAAAAGACAAATAATAACACCAGAATTATTTGAAAATTTACTATATACACATCTATCAACATCATTCAACATATAACTATTAGCAATAAGCATAGAATCAAATTTTTTATGCCATTATTTTGATGCTTGTTTAAGACCATACAAAGATCTAATAAGTTTACACACTTTTTTCTCTTGGCCAGGGATTACAAATCCCTCAAGTTGGTCCATATATATTTCTTCATCTAAATCCCCATTTAACAATGCTGTTTTAACATCCATTTGGTGAATTATAAGTTTATGTATGGAAGCAATGGCAATAAGAATTTTAATTATAGTAATTCTAGCCACGGGAGAATAAGTATCAAAATAATCAACACCTTCCTTTTGTTTAAAACCTTTTGCTACCAACCTAGCTTTAAATTTATCAATAGAATCATCGGGTTAAAGTTTATTTCTAAATACCCACTTACAACCTATGGTTTTAGTTCCAGGTGGTAGATCAACTAATTCCCATGTGTGATTCGCCATTATGAACTCTAATTCATTATTTATAGCTTCTCTCCAAAACATTGTATCTGGCGAAGTAATAGCTTCTTGGTAAGTTGTTGGGTCATCTTCATGGGATAAATATTTTAAAAAAATTTTGCATCTCTTGCCTCTATTATAGTGTTAGGCTCAAGTGTGTTATGATCGGATTTAATAACCAAGAACCTATAAGCAGCACTGGTCTGAGCATAACCAATAAAAACACAATCTTCTATTTTAGGACCAATTCTTTTTCTTTTAAATTCTAGAATTCCACCTTAGCAAGACATCCCCACACTTTCAAATATTTTAAGTTAGGTGCATAACCCTTTCATAACTCATAAGGTGTCTTACTAGATTTTTTTACTTGGAATTTTATTAATAATATAACAAGTTGTTAAAATACCTTCCCCCCACATATTAGTAGGTAACCCTGAACTTAGCAACAAAGCATTCATCATATCCTTAAGAGTTCTATTTTTCCGTTTTGCTATGCCATTTTGTTCAGGTAAATAAGGTGCAGTGAGTTCATGTATTATGCCATGTGTTTCACAAAATTCTCTAAGTGATGTCGATTCATATTCTCCTCCCCTATCCGACCTTACTTTTTTAATTTTTCTATCAAGTTGATTTTCTACTTCATTTTTGTATTTTATGAAAGTCTCTTTAGCTTCATCTTTACTTCTTAGGAGATATAATTTAATGTATCGAGAGAAATCATCCACAAAAGTAATATAATATTTTTTACCACCACGTGTCAAATTTATTTTATAATCTCCTATATCATTGTGTATCGAACCTAATAAATCAGATTCTCTTTAAATATTTTGAAAAGGCTTTCTAGTAAATTTTGATTCAACACAAGTCTCACACTTATCAAAATTAGTGTTAGAAAATCTAAAATAAGTCCTAAAGTTTTCATTCTTTTAATGGAATTCACATTATCATGTCCTAATCTTATATGCCAAACAGTCAAAGGCTCAATCAAGTAAGTAGAAGAAGTACTTGCATTATCATAAATAACGAAGAATACATTCAAAACAAATAAACCATCAGAACAGTACCCCTTTCCCACAAAATTCCTATTACGAGTAAAAATCAACTTATCAGATTCAAAAACTAATTTCACACCAACTTTGTTAAGCAATGCTCCAGAAACAAGATTGCGTCTCATCTCAGGCACATGATGAACATCACTCAATTGAAGGACCTTTCTAGAAGTCAATTTCAAGAGTACTTTCCCTTTACCTGCAATAGGAGAAGATCTAGAATTTCCCATAAAAACTTGCTCACCATTCTTGACGGGTTCATAGGAGGAAAACATACTCTTGTCATAACAGATGTGTTTAGTGGCCCCTGTGTCCACTATCCAATCCTTTCCATTGGAAACCAAATTTACCTCTGAAACAATCGCAGTTATAACCTCATCAGTTTTAGTAAGGTGAGCTTGAGACCTGTTAGAACCTTGGCCCTTCCAAAACCTGCACTCATTCACATGGTGTCCTAGCTTTCCACAGTTAAAACAATTGCCTCTCTTTTTCTTCTTGAATTCTTTGTTTCCCGGTTTCTTGAACCGGTTGTCAAAATTTTTATGAGATTTCTTCCCAGGTCTTCCCTTAGGTGCTCTTCCATCCTTAGTCTCAATGAAGTTAACCTTAGAGTATGCCTCTTTGGCTTTCTCATTTTGGTCTCGAAGTCTATTAGCCTATTCAATTCGGATATGAATGACAAGATCCTCAAGAGACATATTTTTTCTCTTATGTTTCAAAGTCATTTTATATTCTTTCCAAGAATGAGGTAATTTTTTAATAAGGGTTGCAGATTGAAAACCCTCATCAATTACCATACCCTCTTTAAGTACTTCACTAACAAGATGCTGGTATTCATGAATTTGTGCAGAAACTGGTTTTTCATCTACCATTTGAAAATCTAAAAAATTGTCAATAGCAAATTTTTTAGTTCCAGCATCTTCAATGATGTACTTTTTCTTAAGAACATCCCAAATTTCTTTAACATTTTTGTAACCACAATAAACATCATAAAATTCATTTTCCATACCATTTAAAATATAATTCTTACAAAAATGGTTGGCCTTATCCCATATCCGAATTGAATGAGACCGAGCAGGCTCAAGAAGCTCATCATCAGCTCTTGGGTTTGTAAGCGCAAACTCAACATGCATGGTCTCCAAAATAAACAAAAATTTCAAACTCCATCTCTTGTAATTGGTTCCATCAAATGGTTCCAACTTTTTAATATCCGAAACTTGAGTGACGATATCATCCATTGTGCAAATTCGGTTTCAAGATTGTTGGAAATATTGCACAATAAGATATAAAATTACACTCCAAATATTACAAATTCTTTTAAATACAAATAATATAAACTAAATAAAAGGAATGACTTATTGCGGTAGTGGTTTGATGGCTGAAGTACGGAAAAAAACCGTTGTCCTTGAAACTAATTTTGCCCCCTCGAGAAATCACCTGGTGTAGTCAGGGTTGTGGCGACCGGCCTCCAGGATTCGACAACCTGAAGCGTGCCAGTAAATGCGCACTCACAACACCGGGTCGCAATGAAAGTATTCAACCAACCCAACTCAACTTTTTTAAACAAATGAAAATTAGAGAGATAGAGATAGAGATAGAGGTTTTGAACATGTATATTTTTAACTAAAAAAAAATACTGAAGATATATATATATATATATATATATATATTAAAGTACTGTGGATTTGGCCAGCTCAAAACCAAACGCCACACCATACCAATTGCAAAATAATAATGATAGCAATTATATATTATTAAAACAATAAAGAACCTAAATTTATATAGAAAAATATTATACCAATTAAGTTCAAACGGCTATATGATTTAATTGCTTTTAGAAGACAACAAGAGCCGTTCTACTTCTATAGCAATAAAGTCCAAGCACATGAAACGTACACTCCACTACTGAGGTTCTCAAAAGACATGTAAGGGAATTGCTAGAATATACCCACTCATACCAAATAAAGGTGTTTTCACTTATGTATTAAAATTTGAATCATATTAAAATAAAAAAACTAGCACAAGTGAGTGTGCACACTTAGATTAAGGGTTTAGTTTGGGGTCCTCCTGATGCTTGGATACTTAATTCGGCCACTTTTGCCGTCAACACAAGGCTGGCCGAATAAAGTAACTCTTGGAGATTTTATGCTGCTAAAAAGCCGTTCCAAAGAGTCAAAACAGTAAGAGTACCAGCCAAAGTTAGCTTACAATAATAAATACCAAATAAGTTCTTCACATAATGTTACAAACGAGAGAGGAGTTGTGATAGGGAGAAAAGGGAATGACAGAAGAAAAGGGGGCTTTCCAGAGTTTCATTTTTTCTTTTTTCATTTTTTTGTGGTTTGAGGGGGCCGGGCCGGGGTCGAGGATTGTTTGGTTGGGGTGCACAATGGAACGACAAGACTAATTCTAGTGGAACTTGAGGCTTGTCAAGACGTTGTTGTTGACAGGATCAGCCAAATGATCGAGGAGGTTTTGGTAGGGGCCAACTCCTGTCACAAGACCTTGTACAAAGTAACCCAAGATTGCTAACATAGCCAACCTCCCGTTCTTTACCTCCTTCAGCTTCAATTCCTTCATGGACTTCTCATCTTTTCCGAATCCGAGAGGGTTAAATAAGGGTCCTCCAGGGTACGCGGGGTCTCCAGACCCTCCCAAAAATTTCTCTAACCCCAAGAAGTACTGCTTTCCCATAGACCCTGGATTGGCCCAGTCCTGGAATCTTCTGTGCTCTGCAAATCCCATCAGTGCCATCTCAAATACAAATAGTGTGTAAGGGTCTGCCCAGTAGTTGTATGTCCCGGCAGGTGGAATGACGCCAGTTTTGAACCAGGGGAGGGCTGTTTCTGCCGGAATGAGTCCAAGCTTTCCAAAAATCTCAGGTGCAATTGCACCTACTGCTCCCAACATAGCATAACGGCCGTTGATGACCTCGCCATAGGCTAACCATTTCGGCTCGATGAACCCACCTGTACCTTCTGGATCCGAGAGGCCCAATGGATCGAATCCATAGTCACCAGGGAGGCTGTAATATATAATAAATTTTCAAATTATCCATAGTCAATGTTATAAGATCAATTTTTAAAAAATTATCTACTTACAACATGAGCGTGTGCAATATCACATCAGTGATCCAAATTATTTTATATATATATATATATATATATACGGGGAAGAATCAGTTTAAAAAATTTTTTACTCTACACTTCTTAATATCTTTTTGTAGGAATAATAGTTTGTCAATCCAATCGAAATAGGTTTTCTATTTATGCACGTCATGTGTGCCGAATTTCTAACAAATTCGGTATCATAAAGTGTTTGCTCATATTTTTTTTATATAAATAAAACTATAATTTGAAATACTTTATTAATGACATAACTTATAATATCCTATTTATTTGAAATTTAATATGTATGACATATATGAAGAAAAAACTTAATCTAATTGTTGGATTAGTAAAATATTATTCTTAAAAAAAGATATTGTGGAGTATACTTCTCTTTAAGTACATGAAGTAAGTGCACTTAAGTTTAAATTTACCGGCCACAGGCATCAATCTTAACTGTCAGGTGACATAACCATGAGTTACCTGCCATCCAAGTAAGACAGACTCTGTTTGGATGCAAACCAGAGGGGTCTGTCCGCTCCTTGCTGAAAAGCACATAACCAGAGTGTCAACAGGTATCACTTTTCCATCTATATTCTGGAATGGAATTAGACAATGACCCAAAAAGTAAAGAATCTGATTCCATGAGAGAGAGAGAGACACCTTAACAGGGGGAGTAGAAGCTGCCCTTACAACAAAGGAAGCCTTCCTTGAGGACCCAATTGGAGATTGGAACGGCCTTCCACTGAGTATCTGTCTGGCTGCCTCCATTGAAGAGGTAAGGGACGATGAAACAAGGGCTTGCGCTGCCATCTGCTCGTCCTCGCACGCTCTCTCTCTCTGTCAGCTGCGAAAGTTTTTCTCTTGGCTCTGATATGTAGATACTGTCTCAAAAGAAATACCAGCCCCGCCAAACATAAACCAGGGCGGAAACAAGCCACTACTTGTGTCAAAATCCTGGTGGACCTGAGCTGGCCTAAATTGGAGATTAGGCTAGGATCCCGTTGTCCAACAAGCAATGCACACGTGGCACAATTACCTGGATAAGGGATAATGCGCCTTTAATCGGTTTGAGAAGCACATCGCCACGTGTAGGGCTCCGAACCATTAGTACTTGGTTGGTCGCATCACAAGTCTCCAAAGTTCTACTTCTGTGAGCCTAGGAATGGCAATGGGGCGCCTCGACGGGACCTGGATTTGCTCAAGTTGGGGGCAAAAACTTGAGCCTCCAGTTGACCGTAGATGGACGCCACGTGGAGAAAAGGGGCATCCAACGGCTGCATGCAACTTATGCATAAAATCCTAACGCCGTTAGGGGGATGGCATTCCAAATGCCGAAACGACGCCGTGTTGCACCTGCAAATACAAAACGAAAACGAAAATGGGGGGCGGGATTCACTACTCCATTTTTGGCCCCTCTCTCTCTCTCTCTCTCTCTCTCTCCATTTTTGTTTTCGAATCTGCACTCATGCTCCGTTCTCTCCCTTCTCTTTTCTCTATTATCAACCAACACAAAAATGATCAGAAAGTCACTACAGTCGCCACTTGCCTATGCTGTATTTGCCATTACAGCTTTTTGCTCTTCCGACATGGAAGATATCTCTTGCAAACTTTAGTTACTATTCTGAGTTTAAAAGACACAGAAGAAGAGCAATTTTTGTGACTCCAAATACTTCACAATGACATGCCAGTAGTGGGAATATGGAAGAAATGGGAACAAGAAGAGACAGCAAAGGCAAATGAAACAAAATGTGTTTTGCCCACTCCATTTTTGGCGTGGCTGTTAGTAGATCACAGCAAAGGCAAGTGAAACAAAATGTGTTTTGCCCACTCCATTTTTGGCTTGGCTGTTAGTAGATCACCGTGCTCTCTTTGGATGTGGTCTTCCTCTGTTTTCCCCTGTTTCTCTTTTTTTCTGCTGCCTTTTTGTGTTTTGCTACGGTATTGTGTTCTGTTATGGTTTGGGGTGTTTTATTCTTAGGTTCTGGTCCTGTTATGGTTTGGGCAATTTTGTTTTGCTAGGGTGTGTCTCACTTCTCCTTCATTTTACTGGGTGGTTGTTTGTGGGGTTGAATATCTCTGGTATAAGGTGTCTCCTGTTATCATGTTCTTTTTTAATAAACATTTTCCGTTGATAAAAAAAAAACAAAAAAGGCAAGTGAAACAAAATGGGAATTAAGAACTGATAATTACCCACCACCATTTCTCTATTTCTTATAATTTCTTGAAGAGAAATCTTATTGGTTTCTTAATGTCAATGAGAATTGGTCAACACTTTGATTTTCCAAAACGTGAGAGAGCTGATTTGGTTGAGAAAATATGGAATATTTATGTAATCTTGTGAGAGATTGTTCCATTAATGATTCAGAATGCAAGGATCCTGTTATACAGAAGCTGGAATCAAACATGAATTGCACTCTAATCACAAGGATTAGATATACCCACCCATGAGTCACGAACAAGTGAAATGGACATATTGGGTAGTTGCTTTTGTTGATTGAATGGTGAAAATGGAAGGAATGATGGCATTGGGTTGAGAGTAGGAGAGTCGCAATAGTCAAATGATTAGTTGCGGTTTCACCGGAGAGAGAGATGAAGGCGGTGCTTTCGATTGGTAGCAGGTCGAGTTGGGTTTTATGCACAACGGTACTGGCCATGAAGCACCGGGACCTACGTTCGCCAAGGAAGGAGCAGCGGCAGCAGGAGGAAGCAGCGGCAGCAGGGGGGAAGCAGCGGCAGCAGGAGGAAGGAGAGGCCGCAGCAGCGGCAGCAGGGGCAGCAGCAGCGACCGCCGGTGGTGGACGGAAAAACCAGAGAACCGAAACGGAACCCAGATCTGGGTTTACCCAAAGGAAGCAGCGACGGCGGAGGGAGGGAAGAGAGAGTGGAACGGCGGGAGGGCAGAGAATGGAGCGTGAGTGACTGCAGATCGAAAACGAAAATGGAGGGGAGAGAGAGAGAAGGAGAGAGAGAGAGAGAGAGGCCAAAATCGAAATATAGATCTGAATCCCGCCCCCCATTTTCACGATTTTCGTTTTGTATTTGCAGGTGCAAAATAGCGTCGTTTGGCATTTGGAATGCCATCCCCCCTAACGGCGTTAGCAGCCTTGCCCTTTTTGGCTTGAGCCGTTGGATAAGGCTGTTGTCCACGTGGCGGCCATCCATGGTCAACTTGAGCGTCCAGTAGATGCTCCCAACTTGAGCAAATCCAGATCCGCGTCGACGCTCAATAAAACCCATGCCCAATCCTGTCCCTAAAACCTACGGGTGAAGAACCTAATAACCATCCTCGATTCTATGATTTTCCAAGAAAATCATCCCTGCCCTACCCCGCCTAAAAAAATTTTTCTAATCCCTACCATACCAACAACAAACAAAAAAAAAAAAAAAGGCATAACTTCCCTTATAATTTCCATCAAAAATTCTATTATGATTTCCATGAATCTAAGCCCAACTGACAACATATATATTACAATTAATAAGAAATTTAAGTAATTTAAGAAATTTGAGAAATATATATTGCAATTATATTAATCATCATAACTCAAAAATACAATTGCAATTTGAGAAAAAGAATGGACTGAAGGTTTAATTGAGAAAGAGAATGAGAGAATGAGAATGAAGGTTTACCGATTTACAAGGGTGATTAGTGAAAGGAGAGAAACATTGAACTGGTGTAGATCTAATTTGTAGATCTACTGTGTCGTTGAGGCATGAGGGAGGGAAAAGGACTGCTGTCTGCATAAGGGAGGTCTGTGACTCTTGTGCCACCGTGAGGGTAGTCGCTAGGGACTAGTTCGTGACTCCACTGACTCATGAGCAATGTGCTGCGTGAGGGAGGGAGAGAATAGAGGCGTAGGGCGAGGGTGGGGTCATGGGGAGGCCATGCCGCCGTGACAGTAGCTGCTGGCAGTGGGGACGTGAGGGTTTATGGGTGAGGGATTGAAGAGTGAAGAGCTAAAGTGCGGCTAGGGTTTTTTGGGGGGAATTAGGGAAAAGTTTAGGTTATATATATGAAAGCGTAAAACTGTAAAAGGACAACCAGGGCGGGGCAGGTCTACAGTTCGGTTTGGTTCTACAGGTCGGGACTAATAAATACCATTCCTGAACCGAACCGGTTGAAAATTTCAAAATTTAACCCATACCCGAACTGAGAACCTAAAAAATTCAAAAAAACTAGCCCCCATAAGGGCGGGGCTCCTATGGGGCGGGTCAAAATTGCCATCCCTACTATGAGTGCACACTTGAATGTGTGATTTTCATTTACACATTCAAGACTTCAGGTGACATCCGGAATACAAAGTGCAAGCACCGCTCGCCTTATTTATTTATATTTTTTTTTTTCAAGGTGTCCTCAGGTTTCATCCGAGACTAATCCTCTGAGGTACTATCAAGCACCGAAACAGGAACCTTTCTTAAGAAAGTTTGCTGCATCTACAAGAACTCGAACCCGAGACCCCTTACTTAAGCGATCAGACCCCCTTCTACTCAGGCCAACTTTCGTTAGTCTCATCACTCGCATTTTGGCTATTGAATGTTATAAACCCTTTTTTAGAACCCTTTTTTTTTTTTTTTTTTGCTTAATTTTTTCCCCTGGATCTTTTCACATCATTCATTTATTTTGTTGCAGTTTTTTTTTTTTTTTTTTTTTACCGAATTACTATAAGGGTTTAGTTGGTGCACAGTAGGATGACTAAATCTCATGATATCCGAACACTGAATCTATTAAGTCAGACCATAATAGGTTCTCGAAAAAACTCTTCAGTGGAACGTATAGTAGTTCATTGGGTTTGCCCCTTGAAACTCTCACTTTTTGGGCATTTAAAAGATACCCCCATCAACGTACAGATACCGATTTACCTTTCAACTCACAATTTCATCCCTACTTGCCACGTCTGATAGAAAACAATGAACCAATCAATTGACTCTGAAAAACGCAGCAAAAGGATATTGAATTAAATAGACGCAATACGGTGACGGGGCAATGCTGGTTTTCCTCAGTATTTATTCTCTGAGGATGGACGAAGACCCCTGTCTCAACTAGTCAATGGCGTCTCCCGTTCTTTCTTTGCAAATAATCTCACTCACCAGCCTCTTTCCTTTTTCCTTTTTCCTTTTTCCACTGAACCAGTATATATATTTTTAACTTTTTTCAACTGGAGTCGCCACAATGGAACCTGTTTTTCATAGTAATCAGCCCACGTTGCACATTGCAAACAGACGGCTGAATGTACTCCAGATTAGCTATTTCCAGTGTCAATTGGCATTGCCACAGATTACAAACACAGCAATTTAACACACATGCAGATATATATACGATGATGAATAAGAAGTTTGCAGGACCATGTGGCTCCATAATTATTTAAACTTACGGGCCATGAAATCTACACTTTATGATGAGGCATTATCCAAAAGGGGAAAAAGCAAAGGAAATAAGATGCCTTATACCACAAACAAGTAGCATAAAAAGGGGTAGGAGTATGCCTACTTATGGGCTAGCCTATACAGACTTCTCATAATTAATGAATAATGATTAAGTCTACAGGCTTTCTAATCTAAGAAAAATATCAAATAGGATATTCGTAGGCAATATAGACTCCATAAAAGCTAGCCGGGCATTTCATTTTAGTATATTTTGCTTCCACCAACTCTAGTTAAAAATAAAAATAAAAGGTAAGACAAATGCCGGAACCTGGCTGTAAGAGATCATTCAGTACATGTAAGATGGACGATGGGCAGGCAAAACAGGAGGAACAGTGCCTGCCCTGCGAGAACCACTGCTGTAATATGACTCACCTTCCAGTACAGCATCAGCAAACTGATAAAGATCAGAGGCTGAGCTCCTATTAGCAACATCAGTAGATGGAGGATTTGGCAGCCCCACAAAGCCTTCCAAGGATGGTGATGGCCGAAACGAGCCATCAACGCCAATAGATGCAGGTTGTCCAGCAAAGCTCTGCCCGATTAACCTGTCATTGAATGCTGCATCCCCAACCCCATGCCATCCATAAAGTGGACCATTGTTATTCATCACTTGCCCAACCTTATCAACCATCACCTCACTGTGAACCCCAGAAAAAGAACCTGTAGACAGGACACCACTAGTTCCTGCTGACATACCACCGGCTCCAACTCCGGCTGAAAGCACACCACACCCACTTCCTGACATCGTGCCAAGAATGTTGTCGGGCAAAGACCCAGCACCAAATCCATGTGGTATGGACGAGGTAGTATGATAACTATTGACCCGTCCGGAGAGTCCACCATCCATCAAATTTATTGGAGTATATGAGCTATTGCCATCCACACGACCAGCAGCCCACTGCTCTTGCAAACCAATAATGGAGGTAGGTATCAGGGGTGATACATTGGCAGTAAACCGTGAACGTTTAACCTCTTGAGTCTTTAATTTTTTTGAGGTCTCAATCTCAACTGCTTTCCTCTTTTGCATCACCTTTTCATCCATTTTCTTCTCTAGTTCAGAAATATCTTTCTCCAAGGTGATTATCTTTTCTTTGATTTGCCATCCAGGAAGAAGCTTCAAAGGATCAATCTTGTGATCTTCCAAACAATTCATCACAGATTTCAGAGCAGCTAACTGCTTCTTGTTTGCTTCATTCTGTGAATGATCATCATAAAACTGCAGTATTAACAAAAGAGAAGTTAATTTACTTTAGTATATAAGAAGCAAATTAGACCATACCATTTCTCTGGGTGAACCCTGTGCTTCTCTCTTTGTTCTCTTCCACGCTTCTTTAGACTCCCTTAAAAACGATGCCAAAATTGTCTGAGGAGGAAACTTATCCTCAACCCCAAAAGTATAAGCGATATCAACAGCTTCAATGTTCATTCCATTCTTCATCATCCCCTCAATTATATCTACAGTAGGTAAAAATTATTAGATAACACTAAAATTACTAACAAATGAGCAAGCAATATCATCAACATGCCTTTATCATTAAGAAAGGCATAATAATGTTTATATATATATATAATAAGTAGTTAAAATGTTGAGATTGTTGTAACCACACTAAAAATTGTTAGCTATGACCCTTCAAAGTTGGAGATCAAGACGCCAATGATCAGTTGAGTTATATAATTACAGTCTAGGGGAAATGCTTTCATATGATGACAAAAAGGGAATCTATATATTTACAACAGGATGTTGACCGAGAAGATGAATACAATAACATTCAAAAACTAGCAGCATGGGCATGCCCTGCTACTAAAACCCAAACCTGGTTTCACAGTCCATCACAATTTATACAGATTTATCTGAGTTCAACTCAGACAATGAACTGACAGAAATCTCCTTCTCAGGATATGGGACTGGAAATACCGGCAAGAATTCCTTCAATCCTCATAACGGAAGTGAAACTTCCCCTAATCAGCCAGACATGTTGATAGACCGTCCATTACTATTTTCCATGAGTCAGGCACCAAAGTAGGTGTTTCCAAACATGTTACTTATGTTGAGGCCCAGCCCATGTCCAAGACCCACTTTTCACTGCAGCCAATCTTATTTTTCTTTTGATTGTTGTTATTGTCACCCCTCAATTTTATTTACGTCCCCCAACTTAATGAAATTCAATATTCTAATTTTACCATTATACAAATTTATAGTCAAGGACATTAATAATGTACCACTATTACTTTTTCCTTATCTACACTCCACACCCCCTCCTCCAATAATAATACCATCTTCCTCAATATACCCCCATAACCTCCACTCTCTTTCAAATCCTAAGAACCCTAACCTAACTTAACCACAATGCAAAACAAAGAAGAAGACATCTCCACGCTTATATGTTTCAAAACTTTTATGTTAATGCACCTGTTACACATGGCGGTTCAAGGATTAATGAGTTCAAAATAGATCATCTTCAGTAGTTCAGTTGCTTGGAGATGAAAGAGATTCGCCAGATTAAGATTGAAGCATTGCAATTTCACCTTATGCTTACACAGAATAGACTGCCCAGGCCATATCCTCCATAAATAACTATGTCCAACTTGCTATGTCTACCAAAATAATAATATAATAATAATAACAATAATGAAATAAAAAAATGTGAGGTGCACAAATAAAATCAGGCTGATTATATGGGGTTTGGGTAATTTTGGGACTATTGTGGGGTGTAGATTAAAAATGTGAGGGTTAAAAATAAATGGGGGTGTAAATAAAGTGAAGGGGTGGCAATAACAGCACTTATTAATAATTGATCACATAGGCTTATCGTAGAAGAAGAATAAATTTGTAGAAGAAATTTAACTAAAAATAAAAATTCTGTAGCCAAAAAAGATAAAAATAATATTGATCACTTGGGAGCTGTTTGGCAACCGTTAAAATCGGCTTTTCCACATACAACATGGGTCCAATTTTGCCGTCCTAGTGTTTGGTAAACACGTTGAAGATAGAAATACGTTTTCACTTATCCGAAAATTGGGCCTAAAGCAGGTTAACATCAGCCCAACAAAAAGCTGGTTTTTATATAAACCGTATAAGGTAGTGAGGAAAGCAAAAAGTTGTCCCCTCTCTCTTGCGTACAGGAAGGATCACTCACCTCTTTGACAAGATAAAGACAATGCTCCAATCTCTAACTTCAAGAGGAAAAAGGAAAATCTTCATCAAGATAATCTTCTTCTTCTTCTTCTTCTTCTTCTTCTTCTTCTTCTTCTTCTTCTTCTTCTTATATCAAATGGAGACATTCGGATTTTCTAGGTTTATGAAGATAAAGTGCTTGATTTGTTGTGGATTTGTGGGATTAGGGTTTTGATTTGGGAAAAATAATTGAAATCTTATTGGGATTTTTCATTTTTCTGGTGTTAGGGTTGATATTTGGGAATTTTTCTTATCATAGAGGTCCCCCACATCTATTTCTAGACTTTGAGAGATCACCATGTTTTTCTTCTTCTGCTTCTTCTTCTTCATCGTCTTCTTCTTCTTTTTCTAAAAAGATGAACTTTGCAAAAATAATTTACCTTTCTTTTGAATAGAAATCAAGATGAGGAAATAGAAAACTCATTAGACGATTCATAGCCTGACTTGGGAGACAATTTGAACCAAACTACGTTGGAACAAAAACCAGGGTAGATCCCCATTTTTACCAAACATGCTATGAGCTAAGACGGTTCCCACTTAAACTCGCATTGTCTTGACCAAATCAGTCCTGAAACAACCTGAACCCTGGGCTTCGCAAAAAATCCCCCTAGCGCCTGACTAAATAAGCCTCGCCTAGGTTGAAAGAAAGCCCAATGCTACGCTTGCCTGCACCTTGCACCCGCGGTGAGCCTAACGCACGCTTTTAACAACTACAAAATAAAAAATCCATTTTCTCATGAATACATCTCACCAGTCTACTCACAAAGAGGCACATGCCCAAAGTACCTTTCCTCTAACAAATGGGGGAATTTCTAAGGACGATAGAAATTTGCACAATAATTAGGAATCTCTTGGTGAATCTCTAGTCCCTCTTTTTCGATGTTAGTGAATAAGACTCCTTATAGTTTTTTCCATAGTTCTAGAGGGGTCCGTCAAGGGGACCCCCTTTCTCCTCTTTTATTTATTTTAGTCATGGAAGTTTTGAGTAATTTTATTTCCAAGGCTATAGAGAATTCTTTGGTGGAGGGCTTCAAGATTGGGGATGGGCAATACGGGTTTGGTAAAGTTTCTCACTTACTTTTCACCGATGACACTCTTCTTTTTTGTGGTGTTGATGAGGAACAAATGTATAATTTGAGGGTGATTCTCCTTTGCTTTGAAGCGGTGTCGGGTCTTAAAGTTAATCTTGGTAAAAGTGAAATTATTCCAGTTGGGAGGGTTGAAAATATTGATTCCCTTGCTTGTATTCTTGGTTGTAAAGTTAGTGAATTGCTGATGACTTACCTTGTTCTTCCGTTGGGCTCGCTTCAAAAACTCTAAAGTGTGGGACCCTATCACTTCTAAGATTGAAAAAAGACTTAGTGGATGGAAAAAATGTTATCTTTCTAAAGGTAGGAAGTTAACACTTATCAAAAGTGTGTTGTCTAGCATTCCTACCTACTTTATGTTCATTCACAAGATCCCTAGATCGGTGGCTAATAGAATTGAAAAATTACAAAGAGATTTTTTGTGGAATAATATGGGGGGAGAGCGGAAATTTCATCTTATTAATTGGCACTCCATTTGTCTTCCAAAATTTTTGGGAGGCTTGGGTATAAGATCTATCTATTGTACCAATCAAGCCCTAATGAGTAAATGGCTTTGGAGGGTTGGGAAAGAGGATCATGGTTTGTGGAAGGATGTGGTGGTTTGGAAATATGGCTTAACTAGTGAAGGTTGGTGGACTAAGAGGGCAAGAGGTTCTCATAGCTTGGGCCTTTGGAACGCGATTTTGCAAGGCTTTAATGATTTCTCCAAGGAGATTGGTTTTAAAGTGGGAGTGGGGGATAGAGTGAGATTTTGGAAAGATGCTTGGTGCTCTAACTTGCCCCTAATATTGGAATTCCCTACTTTGTATGATATTGCATTCGACAAAGATGCTATGGTTTGTGATTACATGGATAGGAACAATGGAGCTATTTTTTGGAATGTCATTTTTTTGAGGCGTTTCAATGATTGGGAGTTGGAAAGTGTGATGTCTTTTTATCAAGTTCTTTACGATAATAAGATTTTGGTGGGTGAGAATGATTCATTGGTGTGGCGTAAGGACTCTAAGGGGTCATTCTCCGTGAAATCTTTTTACAATGTTTTGAGATCTCAAGGGGTTCCTTTCCTTCCAACTAAAACTATTTGGGTCGCTTCGGTTCCCACTAAAGTAGCGTTTTTTTGTTGGTTAGTGGGAAGCAACAAATGTTTGACTTTGGATCATCTTATCCAGAGGGGGTGGCCTATGCCTAATCGATGTATCTTGTGTAAAGAAATGGCGGAAATGGTGGATCATCTTTTCTTACATTGCATAATGGCTAAGAGCCTTTGCATGCTTATATTTAATATGTTTGGTGTCCATCGGGTCACTCCTTCTTTGACTCATGATCTTCTTGCCAGTTGGTGGATTAAAGGGGGTGACAAAGAGGCAAAGATGATTTGGAGAATGGCTCCTCATGCCATTTTTTGGTACATTTGGAGAGAAAGGAACCGTAGTATTTTTGAAGGAGTTGAAAAATCAATTATTGAACTTAAATCCTCTTTGATTAAGAATCTTTTTTGTGGTTTTCCAGTCTTGCTAATAGTTGAAAGCTTTCTTGTATACTTTTTGTAGACGCTCTTCAGCTTTAAGGGGTCTTCTTTTTTTTAAATCCTCTTGGGCTAAGCCTTTTGTTTTAATACACATTTACTTCATCAAAAAAAATAATTACTCAGTTACTCTACTCCTTCCAATTTTGCAGATGCTATCAGAGTAAAGATTAATTTGTTTTTTTTGTTTTAATTGGCTTAAGGTATGCTAGAGATAACTGTTCTAGGGAGCTTTACGTGGAAGGTAATTCTTCCACTATTTGCAGGGGAGCTGGAGAAATTGGCAACAAATGAGAGAGATTCCAAAGTTGTCTGCACAGCTTATGACTACCTATCAAATGGGTGCAAATCGGAAACCGACAACATAGCTAAGAGAGAGGCAACTATGCTGGGAACATTCTCTGTTTTTTCTTCCATCTTAAGCAGCAAAAAGTGTGTTTTCTTTGTTTATTGTGTTGCCTCTTGCTCATTTTATAATTTCTTTCGTTTTTATTACTCCATTAGAAGGACCACTTTTCCTTTGCCTTTATATTCACTTTCTCATAAAATTCATTTCTTACCAATATAGAATTAAGACCACCGAGCAATAAGCCTATCAGTGAACAATAATAATAATAATCTAATTTAATAATATTTCAAAGTTTAACACAATCGAAATTATAGGAAAGTAACTTAGAAAGGGAGGATGATTCAAGATGCACCAAAGCATGCATTACGACTGCAGCACAAATACCTGGAATCCTCATGAGAAGAACGTGTGAATGACGAAGGGCGTCAAAAATTTCCTTTGGATTACTCAATCGAATTAAATCCCTAAGATCTTCATTCCTAAATACATTCGGGATGCCAAAAGAGCCAACAAAAAGAAGTAAACCACGGGCATCGATGTCACTGGCCCTGGAGACACCACCTTCACTGATAAGCCTCTTCCTCCAAGCAATTGCGGCTAACTCGGCTTCTTCCTTGACTGAGGGTTCAATCTCAGTGCAGCCCGTGAGGAGAAAGAATTCCAAAATGAGAACGGACGCTTGTCTGGCCATAATCATGGGAGAGTCCCTGCTGAACGCTTTGCTCCCCTGGAGGAAAAAACGCCCAATGCATTCCAGAACCAGTTTGGCTGGTCTTGGAGCACTCTTTAAAGCTGCAGGAGCTTCTTCCCGAAGTTTCGCAGCGTCTGAAATACGTGAGACAATATACTTACGCAAGCCGCGGCTGCACATCATTTCACATAGATACTCAAGCTCAGATCGAGAGGACTGCTTAGCCGTATCGTTACTCAGCGACTTTTGTTCGGATTCATGGGAGTGTGTGTTAGCCGAATTGGGAATATTGGGAGCTGGGGTTTCTGTCGCAGGCATAATCGCCATCTTCTGTTGACGCTGGTCCGGCGAGGAATCCGTCTGTTTGGACCAGGCGTCAATGGTGTTTTGAATAAAGTCTAGATGCTTCTGCAACTCGTCCCACCTGCGCCTGAAGGCGTGAATGACAGTGGAAAGGCTGCGAAGTTCATTCACCGATTTGAGAAACTGAGGTTCTCTTCCATCTTCCTTTTCCGGAGATACTGATGATGGAGTTGCAGCGGCTGCGGATTGTGCTTGATGATTTGATGGCTCCATGCTTGTGAGCTCTTGTGGTTCCCCTTTCACACACGCCGTCCACGCCGGTGGTGGTGGGGTCCGTTCTTCCTCCTTAACGGTCGCAGGAAGGGGACTGAGATTCGAATTCATGGCTACCGAAAGCCCCCACTCGATGTGAACAAGGTGCCCTAACTAGGAAGAAAGAAATAAAAGACCCCCGATACGGCAACGCCCGGCACAACGCGTCTGCAGAACAGGAGATAGATTACCATTTAAACCAACCCCCCAATATGGTAAATTACGTAAAATGCCCCATATAGTCTTTTTTCTTCTAATTCCCCCATGGCCCCTGATACTAGTCAAACGCAAAGAATTCACTGCTTCAAAAAGGAATAGAAAACACGTATACATTATACAGAGACATGAACAAGTTGGTTTGTTCTGTGAAAAACAAAATAGAAAATTGTTGGTGCCGTTCCAAGAACACCCTTTTGAATTTTGATTATTAATAAGTACCAATACTGATGTCAATATCAGCGTAATAACAGATAAAAGAAAGTTTAAAATCCACTATTTGATAGACCCCATTTGAATACAAGACAACAATATGATTGATTGAGTTTTACCAATTTTGGTTTATTGCTACTTTCATTGAAAGGGATCATTTTCATCATTTGATCATTTTCAAGCTTCCGTAGACCCTTTTTACTTCGAGGGCCATAATACAGAATCCAATTCAAAAGGTAAGTTTTTTATTCTTTTTATTATGTCTTTTACCCACGAGTTTTATTATAGCTCAATACTCAATCAAATGGAAGATGTCGTAATAAGTACTGATGATCATTTATAGATCTAAATGGTCTCCATGGTCCAAAGAATAATTAAGCTCTCTCTCATTTATACATGAATCAATCAATAACCTAAACTATCACCAACCAAAATTTCTACTTCGATAGACATAAGATTACATCATGGAAATATGGAATATTGACATAAAGTATCTACAAGATGGATGTTGAATCAGACAAGTAGACACTTCGATCTGATCGATTAGCAACAAATGGGTTTCCTGAAGCATCCAAATCAATGATGGCAATGTCACCGGGTTTATAATCTCCACCAAGAAGTGCTTCACTCACCAGATCCTCGATCATTTGGGTAACTGCCCTCCTAAGAGGTCGGGCACCATAACTCTGGTTATAGCCTTGTTGGCATATGAGGTCCATGATTGACTCAGACACCTCCAAACCAATTCCCAGGGTTATGAGCCTTTCCTTCACTTCTCGTAGCATTATATTCAAAATCTCGAGCATCTGAAATAAACAGATATGATGATGTGAGCTGACCAGTCAAGAGTCCACAAATATTTATAATACAACACGCATCTGATTCATGGGAAGGCCCTGTAGTCCCAGGTGACCTCAGATTCATTCAAAAACTAGGCCAAGTTTAAACAGTAGATAGTAGTTTTTGGGAAGGCCCAGAGCCCTAGGTGACCTCAGATTCATTCAAAAACTTGGCCAAGATTTCAGGTATGAACAGTTGAACAGCGGTTGAGATATGTTGGGCATTGGATCAAAGTTGCTTTCTGAGTTGAGAAAACCAAATTTTGCAGATTATGATCCTAGAGGCCTAATAGACTAGGCTAAAGCCTTACAAGAACCAACCAAACTACTGCTTAGAGAATCAGTTAGAGGAGACAAACCTGAGTCTTCTCAAGGGGACGGAACACAACCACTTCATCTATTCTGTTGAGCAACTCTGGACGAAAATATGCCTTGAGTTCTTCCATTACCAATGTTTTCATTCCAGAATATGAAGTTGAATCATCATCTGCAATCAAGAAACCAATAGAGCTGTGTCTACCTTTTGCAATGGCAGTGGAACCCACATTAGAAGTCATCACTACCAATGCATTTTTAAATGATACTCTCCGCCCCTGTTGATCCCAGTCTTTACATAGTTAGAGATTGAGTAGTCAAGGTTGTAATGGTCAATCAAGTAAAGAAGCAAATCTAAACTTAGTTGTTGACAAGATTATTTTTATGGTAATTATTTTCTTTATGACCCGACTGTCCCTTTCTTTGGTCAATCCCACTTTCTGATGAGAATGTTATACAATCAATCAACCGTTACTACAAATCTATATGAACTCCCAAAACTTCCATTTTTCATGCTATTAATTTTAAATGTGCTTTCACCCTACTCAGTTTGTATAGAATGGTTGTTTCTAAAGCAATTTCCTTACATGAGATACTACTATGCAAAGCACAAACCTGAGAATCCGTGAGGTGGCCATCTTCAAACAATTGGAGGAGGATATTGAATACATCTGGATGGGCTTTCTCTATTTCATCAAGTAATACCACCGTGAAAGGTCGTCTTCTAATAGCTTCTGTAAGAGTGCCTCCCTCTCCATAGCCCACATAACCTGGGGGTGATCCTATCAACTTGCTCACAGTATGCCGCTCCATGTATTCACTCATGTCCAATCTTAGCATGGCTGCCTCCTGCAGTAATAATGTCAAGGAACACCAAAAAGAATAATAAGTATAAGCTTTTCGAATTTTCAATATAAAAAAGGATTGTTATCTGGTGTTTAGTAATACTAGCAGTGGGCACAGTGCAATACGGACAAATGGATAACATAATTAATTTAAAAATAAAAATAAATATTAAAATTTCAAATATAATTAGGGCTGGCAATCTCAACCCAAACCCGTGAAGCCGCCCATACCCACCGGCAATAAATGGGTTTGGGTGAAATAAATTTTTAATTGGGTTGGTAATGGGTAACCCACAATTGACCCAATTATAAATGGGTAGGTTATGGGTTAACCACGGGACACGTTGGGTTTTATTGGGTAACTTAAAAGGAGAGGGAGAGAGAGAGAGAGAGAGAGAGAGAGAGAGGCTGAAAGTGGGGTGTGATTCCATTTCCTTCTCTTCCTCCTCCTCCTCCTTTTCTTTCCTTTCCCCATCAGACTTTCCTCCTCTGTCTCCTAGGCAAGCTCCATTTGTTTGGCAAACTTGTATTCAGCTTTTAAATTTTTTTTAAAAAAGAAAATTAGTAAGAAGAGGAGGAAATGAGAAGGGATTCTTTCCTTTTCTTTTCCTCAAGTTTCTCAGCAACCAAACAAAAGGTAAATGAGAAAATTTGAAAAACCAAATAGGGTTTTTTAACCCCTTTACACCATGCCAACCACAAGTCCAACACCTCTCCAGCCCCCTTGCCTCAACAAAAGATCGATGCCGACGATAGATGGGTAGCAACGGAGGGTTCATAGGAGGAGCTCAAAGCGAAGAGCTTTTAGAGTTTGCGGAGGCGAGATTCAATGTGGTACAAAAATTTGCAGGTGAGGGAAAATAAAAGGGTCTTCGTTAAGATAGTCAAGGATTTTCATATGATTTCTTCACTAAGATTATCGAAGGGGTTGGTGAGTGATTGTTCTTCCTCTATATTCTTCTGCTGGTTTTCATGGGTTTGGAAGAGAGGAAAGAGAAGGAGAAGAAATTGGCCATCCCTAATTTTTCTTTTTTTTTTTTTTTTTTTTTTTTTGCAACTTGCAATTAGTTTCAACTAAATCTAGAACTATTTTTTTTACTGTGAATATCTAAAGCTTTGAGTTTTTTTTCCTTTTTGTTTTTTTTGTTGCAACTTGCAATCAGTTTCAACTAAATCTGGACTTCGAAGAGTTTTGAGGAGAGAGAGAGAAAGAAAAAAAAATTAATTTAAATAAATTAAAATTTTAAAAATTTATAATTATAAAATATAAAATAAAAAACTAGGGCACAAAACGGGTCGGGTCATGATTTGATTTGAGCTAAAATATGGGTCGGGTCATGAATTGTATTGGGTCTTGATCCAATCTAACTTTGGGTATTATTGCAGTGATTTGGGTTGACAGGTTAGTTTTGGGTATGCACAGTAACTGGGTTGGGTATTACCCAACCCATTAATGACACAGATTACATGACTCATTAATGACCCAATCCAAACCCAACCCAACCCGTTTATTCCTCAAGCCAAACCCACCCAGATTGCCATCCCTAAATATAATACAATATAAGACAACAAGGAAGAAGTCGCTTTTTTCATAATGCAATTGTGACAGTATGGGGTTGGTCACCACTCACCACCCCTTAGAAAGAGGAACTATCTATATATGAGTGAAATCAATGGACCGCGCATCAAGATTCCTAATGTAAATGCCTAGTTAATCTTTCATGGTCCTTGCGTTTTCTTATTTCAGCACCACCCTAAGCTCTCTTCAACAAAATGGTCCTTTAGTTGAACAATGTCATCCGCTATCGATGAGAGATTAAAAGGTTGCATCTTTCAGATTTGTAGAAGAAAACGATGGAAGAAGAGTAGTAGAAGATGAAGTTGATGTAATTAGACAAGTATGTAACTCTCTTACTCCTGTAACTCTCTTACTCCGAAAACATTAATTTTATAAAAGTAGATGCGACACCTAAAGGGTGTCCAATATCTAACAGCAATAATTAAAAACCTATAAAAATTGAGGGGATGAAATTGTCCATTTCAATACTTTAAAAAATGGTATGTAGTGAATAATCAGGGGTAAGTGGAATCCTATTCAAATCAGATTTAGGAAGGTAGTGTTCTGGTTGACATTTTACAACACATTTACATTCGCATTTTACAACACAATTACATGGACTGAGGTCAAGTTGGGTGGGCAGTCACACATGGTGTCATAACTGCTCCGCCCAATTCACCTACTAACAGATGTACATATAAGGAGTATGTGCACCATTAACCAATCCATACTACCACTAAAACTATGGACGTGTGAAAAAATTTTGATCAATAAAGATACCCTTGACAAATTTATCAACAACCAGTATACCCACAGCCCACCAGAGTTCAAAACCACATGGCCTACTAAAAACAACAGATGTTGTGTTCTTTGCTTCTTATTCTTCTTCTTTTTCTTTTTCCATTTTTTTTCAAAACCACTATTAAAAAAACAAATTACTAGTTTCTAATTACTAAATGAGTTCGTGCAACTATTTGAGTACAATTCCAAAAACTTTCTATTCTTTATATCTCTCCATCATTTAAAAGATTAAAAAGGGTCACTTCTTTCAGCCTTTTTACTGTGATTACCCACTGTTAGTGTCTCTTCACAATCAATCAATTTTAAGTTTAAAAGATATAATAATTGTGAACACTGGTCTGTTAAATATTAGACTTTTAACATTATTTACATTTTGTCCACGTGCACATGCAATGCACGTGGTCCACGACTATTAAAAGTAATAAATAATAGTCTCAAAAATTCCTCAAAATGATTGAACGACTTGATATGCAGTGCGTGATTCAGAGAAATTTTCCCTTTACACAATTTGCATCTTCAAACTCAATTTTTTAGGGCAATTTTCTTTTAGTCCACTCCTGATTTTAATAAAAAGATATGTACTCAGGATAGATAAAAACAGATTTATCGAGTTATTGTAAAAGATGAAATTTTATCAACAGTTCAAAGAGAAAAATCTAGCTATGTATTTGGATCTTAAGAAAACAATTGTACATAAGGTGCGAAGCCTTACTGATCCAAAATAGCATGCTGCCAAAGCTTTTGTCAGTTCGGTTTTGCCAACTCCGGTTGGGCCACAGAAAAGCAATACTGCAATAGGTCTGTCAGGATCCTTCAAACCAACCCGCGATCTTTTAACAGCTCGAGAAATGGTAGCAACAGCCTCATCTTGACCAACAACCCGTTTCTTAAGCTGCTCGTCAAGACCCACCAGAAGCATTCTTTCATCAGCAGTGACCTGCTGAACAGGGATCCCCGACCAGAGTGAAGCAACTTCCGCTATTTCATCAGGTCCAACTACTGTCAGTCTGAAAAAGATCATAGCAAGAAATTCTGTTCAAAATAAACCTACATCCTAGGAAAACTCAGGCCTACTGCCAACAGTTATCATCCTTGATGCATTATACAAGGGCCAAGAATAATACTCGTCATCATCTGATGTTGAGGGGAAAGAATGCTCCAAAATGAGTTCACTATTGTCTTCCATGCTAGAAGCACCATCTTCATGCTTCAGTTTACTTGCCAGGACCTGCTTTTATTAGTCATAGAACTGAGGGTATTAGCAGATCTAATAACAGTCAACCATACAGTAGAAGCATTGCCATTACCACTTCGTGCATGGCCTGAACAGCTCTAATTTCTTGCCAATAATCATCCGGTGACTTTGAGAGTATAAGAGTTTGCTGTTCCTTTTTCCTCTTGAAGGCTTCCATTCGCGCCTTACTTCCCGCCTCGTCAATGAGATCAATGGCTTTATCAGGGAGATACCTATCAGGAATATATCTCGCCGACAGGTGAACAGCAGCATTTATGGCTTCCAATGTGAATCTGCATTTGTGATGGGCTTCATACTTTTCACGCAGACCCAACAGTATCCTAACTGCATCCTCCTACAAATTTTAACACGGTGTCCAAATGGCAGTTGGAATACAACTGAAAACTTGCGGGTACACTAATATGAAAATTCATACAAAAAATACCTGGCTTGGTTCATTAATCAGCACAGGCTGGAACCTTCGTGCTAATGCTTTATCCTTTTCAAAAACAGTCCTATATTCACCTATAGTGGTGGATGCAATACACTGCAAGGAGCCAATTGTTAGTGCACCTTGAAGGCTTGATAATAACATAGAAGTAGAGCCTATGAAATGCATAATAAGAAAACTGGGGGACTAATCTCATTAAAAGCAAGAGCAACTACACTCAGACCCCCAGAGAAAATGAGAGTTGGGGTCAGAAGGTGTTCAAAAGAGTATATTCCATAATAACTAGGAGCATTAGCAAAGACAATTTTTCCTACAGGGGGCAATTAGAAAAATAAAGGAAGATTACAAGCTTACCTTAGAAGTTGACTAATCTTGTGACTTCGTTGAAGTTAAGACAGATTAACTAGTTCAGTTGGAAATGGAGAATTCTAAAACTAAGTATGAAGTATCGAGGAAAGCAGATGTGATTTCTTGAATGCCTATAAACATAATGCCCAGCCCAATAAAAAATTATCCATAAACGCGTCAGAATTTCTGTTAATATCTCCAACATTATATATGTTAGGAGTGGTATTAGCCTATCTTGTTAACGAACTTAATGTACTTTAATAGGTTTTTCTCAATTCCCAGTGATGTAAAGTATTGCTTTCCATTGCGATTCATTCAATTCACTAAGATTCTCATTGGTCTGAATAACTAAAGGTGTTTTGATGCAATTAATCAAGACTTGGAGGGTTAAAATCCCAATTTTCACAGCTAGAGGATGCCAGCAGGTCCTGCACCACTGTTTTGGTATTCTTAATGTGTTGACAGCCACTATGTGTTTCTCTATGATCCGTTTGGTGTTTATTGGGGCATGTTTGGAGTAGTCACATGAGTATACTACTGTTTTATCCCCTATTTCCCATTTTCCTCACTTGAATTGCGTGTTTTTTGGTATTTAATTGTGTTGGAGCTGTTTTGCGTCTGACTAAAACATGATGGAAGATAATCAAACCACCATAGTCACGTCATTAGAGATGGTGGGCAGACTAGTAGCCCAATTGGGAACCCTACTCCCCAAATCACAATCATAAAGCTTGATGGTGACAATAATTTGGCCTCATCATTGTCAACTATGATGTATAATAAGAGTAAAGATAATAAGGGCTACAGAAAAACAAAGGATCTAAGTGATGAAAGACAGTTCTTAAATGTAGAAAATAAGAGTACCAACTATCAAGTATAGGTATGCTAGAACTTTGTTTTCCTTAAGGTAAATGAAAGTGAAGGCGATAGTGTCCTTTGTTTTGTATTTTTTAATCTTTTCTTTCTTTTTTTTTCTTGTTCTTGTTTTGTGTGTGTGTGTGTGTGTGTGTGTGTGTGTGATAACTGATAAGTAAGAATGTCATTAATAACAAAAAAGAAAAAGGCATTAGGCCAGTACACCAAAAAATAATAATAATAATAAAACAAAAAAATTTATAAATAAATAAATAAATCACTAGAA
Organism: Liquidambar formosana; assembly: GCA_039720395.1. Lineage (NCBI taxonomy): Eukaryota > Viridiplantae > Streptophyta > Magnoliopsida > Saxifragales > Altingiaceae > Liquidambar > Liquidambar formosana. The sequence continues at coordinate 29,235,943 of CM077828.1, forward strand.
TACTTTAATTTATCTCATAATTTTCATAAATTTTAAAATTTTCTTTCCAGGTTCGATATTGTCATTAATGTATCCATTGATTTATTTGTAATCAAGGATCTTCAAAAAATCCAACACTATTGAAAAGGTTCTTTCTGCCATCAAGAGTTTTATTAGTAATTACCAATTAAAAAAAAAGAGTCATCCTCAGATGTTCCATTGAATAGTAAGAATAATTGTAAAAGAAGGGATTTGCACAATCAATCCTGAGGGAATTTTACAAACAAGCTCCAATATGGATAGGGTTACTACTCTCGGATAGAGGTGTTGTGTCCATGTTGAATGAGTGTTGGACACAAACATAGCTTTGACACACATGGACACTTGACCACTCATTAAAAGCAACACTACATGTCAGAAATCTTTAAAGTAGCATATTTAACCTCAAACATGTGGCAGAATGGCAGTTGACACATGTTGGAATTGCAATGGGCGCATTGGTAGATGGTTTTCTTTAAAGTATTTAAAATCTATAATCGTGTGTACAATACACCTACACACTACGGTTTTTTATAAATCAACATAAACTTGGGCCAATTTATTTACTTATTTATTTATTTTGATTGGCAACAAAACAAAATTTTATTAAAATCAAACCAAAAGATTATAAAGGAGAACAAGAAGTCCAGCTATATCATCAATGCAAAAAATAAAATAAAACAAGCTAAACACAAATTGATTTGCAATCAGATTTGATAACAAACAACGGAATCCCAACAAAATCCTTAGAGATGGACACCCAAAAAGAAGCCAAAAAAATGCACTTGATCCAACAATCACTTCAATGAGTCTTCTTTGTTCTAAAATATTCTTGCATTCTTCTCTAGCCAAATAACCCAAAAAACTGCAAGGATAACAGAACTCAAAAGAGTAATAGCCTTCTACCCCACCCCAAAACCCCTAAAATGAATCTCAAACATTTGAGCAGAGGGACCCAGGGCCACCCAACACTCATCAACAATCTGAAACAACCTCTACCACAACAACCTTACCACTGAACAATGAAGAAAAAGGTGATCAACACTTTCTTCCACCCCTTGACATGCAATAGACCACTGGGGAAGCAAGCAAAAAGCCCTCCTTCTTTGAAACATATCATTATTATTGATTACCCCAAAAGCTACAGACCAAGCAAAAACTTGGACCTTCAAAGGCACTCTTGCATCCCAAATCATCAATGACGTGTAAAAATGGGAATATTACAACTCTCAACCAGATACTCAAAAAAAGATTTGCAAAAAAAAAAAAAAAAAAAACCTGGAGGAAAGACCAACCCATTTCTCCTATTTGGAATCAAATCTCTTAACCAAACCCCTTCCAACAAAGAAAGCAAATTAGAAAGCTCAGAACATTCCTTATCATTAAGATTATTAAAAAAATTGAAGTCCTAAGTATCAAGAAAATCATTAGAAGAAATCAATAGTTGCATTATGAGCATTATGAGCCAAGGACAAATTATACAACCGTGGGAGCAAAGAAGAGAAGGAAATATCCTCAAGCCATACATCTTCCCAGAAGCAAACTTTATCCCCCTTACCCACACTCAAACTAGTAAGCTCCAAGAAACAAGGCAAACCCAAAGATATAAATTTCCAAAGGCATCTAAAAGAAACCTTATTACCCATTTGAAATACAATAAGGGTTTAGATTAAAGGAGGGACAGGAATAGTAGATACACATAAAATACAAATATGGTATAGATTATAAATAAATAAAAATCGATTTGTTGTTGCATTTTTTCTGATCAATGTCCTGTTTTTTAAGAATTCGTAGTATCCGTGAGTCCAGCTCATGTCAAATCCATGTCTATGCAACAAATCTGAAAGAAGTACTTGTGCATCACTAATCTAAAGAAGTTTTCAATTGCCATAACGAATGCTTGTGGAGAGGCAACAGCAAGTGCAATGATCAAACTCAAGGAAAGAGTTGGAATTAGTATTACTGATTGATCACAACCATTGATGTTGGCTACTAACAAAGTGTTAATCTTAGATCCACCATCTTATATTTTTGCTTCCATTAAGCCTTAGATCCACCATCTTATACTTTTGCTTCCATTAAGCTGTTTACTATTATTTAAATATAAGTTCGATTTATCTTAGTGCCATGCTATATTGAAAACACTTATGGTGTTAGGTCTTCAAAAGTCACTGACGTGATTATATAAGAATGAAACATGACAATATGAGAAACCATCACCTGTAATTCACCCCTCCCAAGTGACGGCTTCAATAGATTAGCAATGTCAAGACCAGACCCCTTGTTTCCTTGTCCAACTGTGCCAGACCCAACAAGTGTATGGACTTCATCAATAAAAAGAATGATATTACCTGCAATGCCAGCACATAAAGACTGAGTCACAATAAAACTATGAAAGCACACTTAATCTAAAATGTTGCTTTAAAAATGCGTTCACCTGATTTCAGTATTTCATTTATTAACGTGGTAACGCGTGCCTCTAACTCCCCCCTCTCCTTTGCACCTGCCATTAATAGACCTATATCCAAGGACATTATGCGTTTTGTCTGTGCATAGAACAATAACTAATCAATTGGTAAGATACAACCATACAACTGTCTTAAGAAAATAAAAAGAGATGAGGGAGACCTAACCTACAGGATTGGGTGAGGGGGTTAATACCTTAAAAAAGAAACAAAGAAAAATAAAAGAAAGAAAGAGGAAGAAGTATCCAGATGACTATAAGGTAACTACACAAACTATATAACAGCGATCACTCATGAAGGAGGAGGAGGCACACCAAGAGAAAAATGGGAACATCTGCCTGGGCAATACCAATTGCTAATCCTTCTGCAATGGCTGTTTTCCCAACTCCGCTTTCACCAAGAAGAATGGGATTGTTTTTGGTCCTTCGGCAAAGTATCTGAACAATTCTCTGAACCTCAACATCTCGACCAATTACAGGATCAATGAGTCCATCACTCGCACGAGCAGTAAGATCCACACAGAACTGGGCCAGAGCACTTTTATCTGGCAGAATAGTACATTAGTAAGCATTCCTCTTTGTTCTTAATTTGGAGGCCTAGAAAGGAACCTGAATAAATTGAATTCTTACCTCCTTTTTTCTCTGAGGATCTCACAAAAGCAGCTTTTCCAGGAAGGGATTTTTCACGCATTCTTTTAGATGGAGCAGATGGTTCTCTACCATCTTTGGCAAGCTCTCCTTGAAGTCTGGAGACTGCCACAGCTGCCAAGTGATTTACATTTGCCCCCAATCTGAAATCATATTAATCTAGAACCATAAATGGCAAATTGTAGTACATACATTTCAAACTTAGGACCCTTAATGCATTTTTACTTCATGCATCAACAGCAACGCAACAGATGATCAACTGGTTATCATGCTAAACTAATCTGTCAAACATTTGTTCCTTCTGGTAATGAAAAATTTTCAATAATAATAATAATAACAATAACAAAATAGAATTTCACAAATATTAACATATGAAAAAATGAACCCAACTTCCAGACGCGATCCACGGATTGAAACAAATTGCAGGAAATCCAATCATCGGTTTCCGATGCGGTCAAGGAATGAGCACCAGAAAAAGACAAACATGTGAAACAGCACAAACGTACCTCTTGAGGACGCGACCGGCACTACCATCATCGACAGTGAATAGGCCAATAGAAATGTGCTCAGGGGCGATGAAATTGTGACCCATAGTCCTAGAATACTCAACCGCAGCTTCAAACACGCGCTTGGTGCTAATAGAAAAGGGGACATGGGTGGAGGAGGTGATGGAGGATTCGGCAGCATGGGGAATTCCCTCGGACACGGAATCATTATCGCGATGCCAAATGCTGCGGACAGCATCTTGGGCCTTGTCTATGGTGATGCCAGATCCCAGGAAGCCATCGGGAGCACGATCTTCAGCGATCAAACCCAACAAAAGATGCTGAGTAAATACCATATCCCTGCCCAAATTTTTTGCTTCTCTCTGGGCGAACATGACAGCCTTAATCGCCCGTTCGGTGAACCGCTCAAAGACAGCAGATATGGGAATCCTTCTGCGAGTATAGCCTTTTCGAGAAACGGAATTGGAGGGAGATACGTTCTTAGACGAGATTGAAATGCCAAATAAAGAAGAAGAGGAGGAGCTGCCACTAATAGTAGTTGTAGTGCTGCTACAACTACAACCAAGAGAAGAAGGAAAAGGGCGAATCGGGTAGACAGAAAGGAGCTTGCGGTGGCCATGGCAGTCCATGGATGTCTCGAATTTAGCCGAAATGACGGGATTCTGGATTGGAACATGTCGGGGGAAATCCATCCTCGAGTGAACTGAGAGCGGTGAAGAAGATGATACTTCCATTGAGATTGAAGGAGAGTATAGTCGAGCACAGGGCAATTCAGAGCTCAGAAGAATAAGAAGAAAGAGGAGTTCTGTTCTCGTTCGTCGTTATTTGGGGGAGAGGAAGAGAGAAATTCCTATGGAAAATGGCATCACTGTGATGGAATGTAGAAGGGAGGAAGAAGGAAGGAATGAAGTAGGACGACACGTCAAGCCACGTTTTTCTTGCTCGCAATGACTGCGCGAAAAGTCTTTAACTTTACACGATTAGAAGTCATTTGGTTCCACCCGTGAGGCCGTCACTTTGAGTTTGGGAGACTTGGGAGGAACGAAGAGAGGCTTTTGTTGAAGACACGCCATCTCTGACTGTAGCCGACGCCAAGACGCACACGCAAGTAATGGTAAGGAATCCATGCCTAGGATTTGGAAGGATCACCCAATGGCCCAAGGGAAGGGAAGGAACCCTTCCCAATTCCCCATAAATTTTGTTAATGTCTTGTATGTCTTGGGCAGGTCAACCGAAGCAATTTTCATACGCTTCTTGTGGCAGTGGAGCTCATATAATATAGCCATATGGGTATACACCTCTTATTTTATTTGTATTCCGCTTATTCTACATTTCTTAAGCTTTTATAAAAAATATATATAAAAAAAAATAATAATTATATATCTATCTATGCTACATATTAAAATCTTTATCTCATAAAATTTAAAACCCTTATTTTAAATTTTAAATACTTATTTGTTCCCCTTATTTAATTAAACAATTAAAAATGTTTATTTTCCAACAAATAATAATAATAATAATAATAATAATGACATCATTTCATGAATTCTACATAATCCCAATTATTATGCATGTCTCTTAGTCAACTTCCTATTCTTACCATGACTCCTAAGCATAGAAAAAAGTTTAACATATTGTGTTGGACATGCATGTCTCTTAGTCAACTTCCTATTCTTACCATGACTCCTAAGCATAGAAAAAAGTTTAACATATTGTGTTGGACATTCATTTTAATGGCCTAAATGAGATATATATATATTAAGAACATAATATATATATGTCTCTAAAATGGAGTTTATGTTTTTAATAAAAAATAACAAATAATAATATTTCTATATCCTATATACATATCTGAGAATTTATGAATCTTCATATATCTTTTACACTATTATTTAAATATTATTCAAGTGCAATGCAAATGTGCCCATATGTAATATATATATATATATATATATATATAGAGGTGATCCCATCAGCACGTGCTGATGTAAGTTATATCAGCACTATGCATTGGGGGTTGTACCCCTTGCATTGATTCAATGCATCCCACATCTCACTAATGCACAAGGTACAACTCCCAATGCAGGTTTTGATATAAGTTATATCAGCACGTGTTTACCTGATCATCATCCTATATATATATATATATATATATATATATATATATGGGCTTTGCTATGCAAGCTGAGCATAGTGAGACGATTCCTTTCTACACATATATGGGCTTTGCTATACAAGTTGAGCATAGTGAGACGATTCCTTTCTACGACTAACGTGTACGGTTCTGTACAAAATGTTCCGTGACTACTCTAACCAACCAAACAACTCTTCACCGTACAAGCTTCCATGGTTGCGGGATTCGATGGCTATGCATGGATTGAGAAAAATGAAGAGAAGAGAAATTAACTTTCTCTCCACTCTGTTTTGTTAATAAACCTCATTAATAAAGAGAAAATGAGATAAAGTAATCATAATTAAATAATTACCTTTTTTTATATATTAAACAAAAGTTGTGTGGGGATATGATTGTCATTTCATTACTTAATAATTTATTTTCTCTTCATTTTTCTCCAAATCTCTCTAATTTGGAGAGAAAGGTAAAAGACCTCATTTTCTCTCCATTTCCTTTCTCTTCTCTCCTAACTTAACAATCCAAACGACGGAAATGGGAAGAAAGTCATTTTCTCTTTTCTTCTCTTCTCATCTCTCCATTTCTCTCAATCCATACATAGCCTAAGCTCCGCCACCATCAGGAATGGACTCCATCATCATCCAAACTAATTCATCCAGCACAAAGAAAAGAAGAATAAAAAGAAGCAAAATCAAATCTGTGTTGAAGTTCATGGAAACTCAAGTTTTTTAGGAGAGATTTTAATGTGAAATACATAGTTCAGGGGAGGTTTTATATATATATACTTGGAACAGAAACTTTAACCTTAAACCCCCTATAAAAAAAATAATAAATCAAAAAAAATCAAAACAGCCAGCCCTAATCAAATAACTTCATTTTTACAAGAAAAGCACTTAAATCTAACCAACAACACAGGAAAAAAAAAATGATGATGAAGAATAAGACTCGATTTTAACTTGACAAACCTAGTTATTTATTTATTTATGAAAAACCTAGTTAATTTTATAAATAAAAAAAAAAAAACATAGTTAATTTTACAAAAACCTAGTTAACTTTACAAAAAAACCTAGCCAATTTTATCAAAACCTAGTTTACTATAAAAAAAAAAAAAAAAATTCTAGCTAACTTTATCAAAATCTAGTTAACTCTAAAAAAATATTTAGTTAACTTTACAAAAACCTAGCTAGTTTTCCAAATCTATGTGATTTCAGCTTCGGCACCAAAATAGTTCATTAGTAGTGGAGAATCAACGTGTGGTAGAAATTTTTTCCGATGACGCATTCCGTTCTTTGAGCAGGAGAGACTCGCTTTTGTCTAGTGGTACTCGAATAAAGATAAGAGAAGGAGAAGGAGAAGGAGGAGGTGGAAGATAGGGGAAGGACAAAGACATTACTAGGAGGAGGAAGAGGAAGATGGAGGGCTGCTCATCTGACATTGCAATTAGGGATGTCAATGGGGCCGGTTTGGGACGGGGAGTCTCTTCCCAATCCCAACCGTAATGGGAATTATCCCATCCCAACCCCGTCCCAAACCCACTTCAAGTTTGATATCAAATTCTCAATCCTGTCCCAATTAAATTTGAAAATCTCATTCCTACTCCGTCTTGTCCTATTAATACTTAGCTAAATGAGATAAAGCAAGGTGGGACGAAAAAACCCATTATGTCTGGTAACCTAAATTTTATATTTTAAAAAATGTGAAAAATAATTATTTTAATTTTTTATATTCATAATGAGAAATTTTCAAAATTTGTTAATTAAATTCATGAAACCACTTTCAATTGGAAAAGCTCTAAAAAGCCCTAAATAAAGATTAATAAAATATATTGTAACAACTAAAAAATAGTCACAACTAAAAAATAGTCACATTGTAACAATTATATATATGTATATTCGATAAAAAGTAATAACTTAATTGGGGTGGGTTTGGGATGAGTTTTTAAAGAACATCCCAACCCCACCTCGTACCCTAACTGGTTTTTAAAAAAATCGCCAAACCAATCCCTACCCCACTAAGTAGTGTTCCAAACCTTTCCTAACAAGAGCGGTGTAATTGGGCGGGTCCCGAAAAAACCCATTCCATTGACATCCCTAGTTGCAATGGCTTGAGAGCAGATATAGATAGAGAGAGAATGGGCATTGGGGTTTGTGCGGCTATGCCAAAGCTTATGTGATATGCTTGCAGTTACTGATTTTCAGCTTTCTATTTCTTCTCTCCTTCCCACAAGAAAGGCAATTGCGTAAAAACATATTATCAGCTAACGTGTCGGCTCAGAACTATTGTCTCATAAAGTATTTCTCATATATATATATATAAAGTTCTTTATGAAAACTAGTAGTGTTATTCATTATAAAACATTATTTTAAACAACTTTGTAAAAGAAAGTTTTTCTAAAATCCAATAGACCTTTTGGCAATTTATAGTCTTAGTTTCTATAAAAATGAAACAAATACTATAAATGGCTAAAAAGTATACTTAAATAATAAATTTTGAAAAAATTTTCTCTTACAAAGTTATTCAAAATGATATTTCTAGTAGATACCATCTCTTTCCTTCATCCGGTCTAAGACAAAGAAAGAATTCTCTACTTTCCCATGTTTGGCATTCATAACTACGACTTAAGTCCCTACGTATTCGTCCTCAATGAATGAATTCTGGATGGCATAAGAATGGATAGATTCATTGATTGAGCCCTCTTGGCATCCCCTAATTGACCAACTGCAGAGGCAACGCTTACTGGCGCCGTAACTGAATTTGCAAAACCCTCTCTCGCTGTGATCATAGCAGTGCAGCAGACGCGGTCCCTTTCCAGCATTCTATTGAAAATCTGCAACCATCATTAATTTCACTTCATTTGGCAACACACGTCCTACCAGAGCAGCCACAACAAAATATATTGGAATCGAAACCAGTTCTTGTTGTAATCTTCATGAACAAGTTTCCCTTAGAGGGTCAATGATTTGGAACCACTAGATATTGCTCACGTGTGTTGAACATGAAGTTTTGTTTAACAATAAAATGATTTTCACCAAAGACATAAAAATAAACTTTTGCTAAGTGACGAGATTAATTTTTAAAGTCGTATTTTTTTTTTTTTTTTTTACACACAATGAGCTGTATCTACATCCATCAAAATTTCAGAAATTAGCAACTAACTTACACATCCTATAAAGCATGAGAATGAATGGTCACCTAGCCTTGATTTTTTTAACCATCAGACATGTCAACAATTTTCGGTGGTCCTCTACAATATAGAAGCTAATGCAAACGATTGAAAGCACAGGATTACATCAAGAACAGAAACAACAAAGAGAGCACAAAAAACTGTGTACTTACCACCGGGACAACTGCAGTTCTGGGACTTGAAACCTCCCCAGTATATATATATATTTGCTAGTCAATCTCCCTCATCTCCATTAAATTTCAGTGCTAAATTCATGATTTCCATTCCATCAAACTGAAATATTGTACATTGAGTCCCATAAGTGGGATCTATCAGACCATGAAACCTTATCCCTAGCTTGTTCCTGCTAACGTGGCAGCACTGTAGCACTCGAGAGAAAACACTGGCAGATAACAAAGTGGACAGGGACCAAGTCCCACGTTTCATATTCAAATAAGGCAGACTTTCTACATAAAATTCTGCAAAACTTAAATCTTAAAAACCAAATATACATGACTCCTTCCGAAAGAAACGATTACAGTGCAACATATTTTCCAGGCTGTGCATTATTCACTACATCTATGAACCAACAAAACATCCCAACTGACCACCCCAGAACAAATATAAATAAATAAATAAATCAATCGAAGAATCTTAACTGACTGACATTCCACTGGATAGTGGATAGCCAATCAGTTCTGCACCGAATAATGAGCCTTCTACTCCAGATATGGAGTTCAACAGCTCTGAGATGAATCAACCTGGCTCCAGAGTATCTCAGCATAAACCTTATCATGTTCCTTTTCTATGACATAATCAGATGCCTCTAGTACTTCATCTTCTTCATCCGGGATCTCCTCTTCCATCATATCTCCAGAAGTTTCCACTTCTACAAATTTTTCTCTCACTTGCTTAGTAGGTTCAGCCAATGCCTCCCACATGGAATGCGCTGTTGCTGGCCTATCTTGGGGCCCATATTTTGGGGCAGGCACTACAAATGGCAAGACAATATCATCCAAGTTTGTACTTCTATGTTTGTTGCTACCCTTTGTCTCTGATGGGGGGAAAACGAAAATGATCCCAAGTTCATAGTTGCAGATGTGAAGCGTCGAACCCAAGGAGGAGTTGCTTTTCCCAGTTCCATTTGGTTTAAAACCAAATGGGTTCAAAATTGGTCGTCCCCAGGCAGCTGCACTGAAATTATGTGATCCACAATAGACCCATCCAAAGGAAGACGCATCCGTCTTAGACTGAAAGCGTCTCCGTGCCACCTGCCCATAGATTTTCTTTTAGTTTTGAACATATGCAACTCCTACAAGCATTAGGTAATACAAATACTGATGCCAATATATATGGGAGCAGAAGTCACAATATGGAGTGAATATACAAAAAAGCTTTAGTTTACAGTTTAACTCAAGTCAGAAATCACTGTTATAACTTGACGCCACAGAAACTACTGCTTAGAAGGGGCAGTAATCTTGCCACAGTTGTCTTTTACTTTGTTACACTGCTGGGTAGTGAAGTCCGTTACAAGATGCATAGATCCTTGTTATTTTAATCATTCATGCATATGATCTTAAGCAGAGAGTGAGGATCTTCTCTAAACCTGACTCAAAATGTAGTATTAGGAAGACTGGGAAAAGATAGAGAAGGAATTAGGCGATCAAATGATGGTGTACAGTGAGAGGAAGAGAACTTAGCCCCACGGAAGTAGCTTTTGGGATAACTTGTAGACACAGACACGTAGATAATGGAAATTTGGCAAATAGAGCATTTAAGATTCTCACAGGGTATGGAACATAGTACTTAGGAATCAAATAAGAGGAAAATTAGTAGTCAGCAAGTTATAAAAGTCCCTATCCACTATCAGACCATATTCCTATTCTCCATCGCAGTGGCTTTATGAAAAGGAAGCCCCTTCTATACTGAGAATAAGTAGCATAAAGAAGAGGGTTTCATGGTTTGAGTGAATAAGTGGTTTCAAATCTTTCACTTGCAAGGATCCTTGAGCTTTATTTTTGAGAAGTTATTAAAAGCTTTCAGGGAACTGTTACCAGTGCACACAAAACATTTGTCAACATGTCTTAACAATAAACAACTTTAGGATGAGTTTGTCTTGTGATAAAAGAGCAGCAACTTCCATGCAAAATACTAAAAGACCACTTCCAAAACCTGAATCATGCACTATCAAAGTGACCAAAAGAGCCATATACAAGCAAGTATACCAACAGTATACCACAGCAACAGAGTACAAGAAATGTATACCCCCACCTATGATCCTTCTACCCTAATATCATGGATCAATAGCAAATAACAACCCACAGAAAACTAAAGCAATAAGGAATGCATAAAATCATGAAACCAATTATATGAAAGGCATTGTCACTATAAAACACATAAACAGTTTTACCCTCCTTCCAAAGCTTCTCAACCTTAGTTTACCAAAGAGAAGGGTAATTGCTTATCAAGAAAGTGCCCAACCAAGTATCCTTCCCATAAGGATAAGCCTTCATCACACAACCTCCAAAGGGGACTTGACCAAAATCCTTCCATTGGATGAAACATTTATTAAATTTTAGGCCTAAAAAAATTGCTCCAAGTGCGAGAAGATAGATAGCTCAAAAGACCTTGAACGTGTGCTCTTTGAACAACCGCAAATGGGGCCATGGGGGAAAATGAGAAGAATGAAACTCCTTGGTGTTGTCAATGAGAAAAGAGAAATCCAATGGAAGGTGCACATGAATGTTGGCATCAGAATCCATACATCTGTACAAATGATGTCAGCAGTAATCTGATTCTTGTCATGACTTGGTTGAAGTATTCAATCTGATTTTCTAAAAGCTCAAAACTCTGGCATTAAGTTGACAGATTATTTTAGGTTTGAAGGAATTGAAGAATGAAGGAAAGAGTGGAGAAGGAAAAGAGGGGGAGATATTAACAGATTTAAAATGACCCCAAAATTACCAATATATATATATATATATAATGCCACATAAATAAATAAAACCTCAAAATACTTACTTCATGATATTACTTTCCCAAAACAAAATCCCAATCATTATATAATAAGCGGAACATGCTTTTACCTTAACATGCATTGGATGCCCAACTCTATCTTGGGGATGAGGAATAGCATCATAAAATATGCCTACAGTTCTTAACCTTTGCCATGTTCTCTGTAAACACAAGGAGATACAATAGATTACAACTCGGTCAATGCCATGAATAAACTATGCTGCAACGACATGGACATCAAACTTTGAAATTGATTCTCCTTATAAACTGCCAAAAAAAAAGGTAAATCTACATGCATATCAGCTGAACTGTATGTAAACCATATGTAGTGTATCTTAACCTTTGCCATGTTCTCTGTAAACACAAGGAGATACAATAGATTACAACTCAGTCAATGCCATGAATAAACTATGCTGCAACGACATGGACATCAAACTTTAAAATTGATTCTCCTTATAAACTGCCAAAAAAAAAAAAGAGTAAATCTACGCACGTATCAGATGAACTGTACGTAAATCATATGTAGTGTATCTTATGTTGTACATCTACACTACTTCTAAATGTCAGAATATTGGAAAAAAATTTGATTGACTATAATATCCCTATAAAATTATAATAAGACATAAATAGACATACTCCCCACAAAATTCCTATAGATACAGTAAGGGTCAGTAGGCTTATAAGGGGTGGGGCGCATAGAAAGGGTAAAGAGCAAACCTATGATGTGTCAAATCCTTGTTGCCCTAATACACACTCAAATTTTATTAAATAGATAACTTTAGTTGCCACATCTCATTGTCGAATATTCATGCCATGTAAGCACTGACACTGAATGAAGTCATACCTAATTTGTAGTATAAAGACCACTATTATAAAAATATACGCCACTATACGTTCAATCTTGTACTTATGCCTACAACATGTATACATAGGTCACACACACAACCACCCATACAAACCAACAATCACCAAAAAAAGAAAGAAAAAAAAAAAAGCTACCATAGTACAAAGTCTACAAACTCATTGTCCAACCTGGAAACAATGTTACATGAAGACTTCAAAATGTGTTAAGTACATGTGTCGGACACTTGTGACATGGGTGTGGGTACTCTTGCTCAACACTTCAAATAGTGAAAAATCTTTTAAAATTAGACCAATCCAACACCTAGACACATACCCACACGGCCACACCTGACACCCGTACACGAGTCCATGTAACATAGCCTGGAAAACACAGACTTGACCCATATTCCCACCCCACTCACCAAGAGATTAAATTACATATTTGAGTACAAAATCCACTTTAATCCCAATTGCAACATACTATATCATGCTAAAAAAAGGACCATAATACCTCAGGGAAGCAAAGAATGCGTTTTGAAGGCAAGATTCCACAATGTGCATTTTTCACTCTTTCAATAGTGGGAAAAATTATTTTAATGGATGGACTTTTTGATTCTTGACTCGCATTCCAGCAGCCCCACTGGCAAAAGCATCAATGAACTAATGAATCTGCGAATGAACATGATTTCAACTTCCAATCCATGGCTATAGCAAATCAACAAGTGTTTACCTCTGGATCAGACTCCTCAGACTCAGAGAATTGCAGTGATCTCTTTCCAGCAGCTGCTGAAAATGCAGCTAGAAATTGTGCATTGACTGATGACCCAATTGAGGATGAACCTTAGAACACAAAAAATTATAGAGAAAAATAAAATAACAATAATGCGCGCGCACACACACACACATATTTCAGTTTTCAGGTAAATGGTTAACATCGTGCAAAAGAGACTCACCATACAAGAAATCAGTTTCTAGTAATTCAGGCCATTTGTATCGACCTAAAACCTTGAAGAAAACAAAAGAATTAGAAAATTAATATCAAATATTCTGACAGATAAAGTATAATGAGATGGAAATTTCCCAAAAAGCATCAATTCTCTACGGTATGTAATTAAGCAAACTGCAAGTGTTGCTTCAATTATTTGTGCTGACCAAAGCCAAAAACTACCTCAATCTTATATCCTATTGGAGATGCTCTAAGAGGGTACAATATATGCTTAGTAGAGAGGTTTGATGGAACACCAACTTTTCACCAAAATTCTCATGAAAAGGCATGTAAAAAGAACCATGGAAACCTGTATTTGAAAAGCCGAAATCATTCCCAATAAAGCCTAAAGGTTATTGACAATCTGTGAATCATGCTTGTAGCCAATTTTCTCATATCCAACAAATAATAATCAGAAATAAAACACATTCTTACATTCATAAATATAAAAAAATTTATGATCACTATTAGACTAGTAGACTACTATATTATAGATAATGGTGCATTCAAATACTTCCTAATACTAATGCACAACCCACATTTTATGACTCCAAACTTCCCATAGCTAGATCTTGAATAACTTGAAAATAATCCCTCGAACAACATTCCAAGGATACATAGCATGTAAGCATGGTTTGTCCATTATACACAAATATACATATATGTGTGTGTCAGTGTGTGTGTGTGTGTGTAAGAAGAGATGGAAGAGTAGCTTCAAGAAGTGAAGTACAATCATTATTATACTACCTAATAGATAAGTGACTGAAAAGTAAAAAACTGCAATTCTTCCTAATTCAGCACCATTACCTCTTGTAGTCGCCAGAGGCCTGCACACCTCTGAATTGATGCAATGAGGGAGCATAATGAAGAAACCTGTTGAGGTTGCATCATCTTTGATATGTGTGAAAAACTAGGCCCCTGCACAAGGCAACATCATAGCTTTCATATGTGCCCACTCCATAATGTGAATATGCTAACATTTGATAAATTGTATCACTTTTGAAAAATCCAACAAATGACTCAAAATCTTGCCTGTGACACATATAGTATCAGTTGTACTTTTTTGTCGTTTCCTTCTAAAGCAGTTGCAAGGGCTTCTTTAGGACAAATATATCCAGAAAATCTGAAGAAGCCACTATCCCACAAAGGAGAAACCCACTTCGCAATATTTCTAGGTATAAATCCAAGTTGAATGCAATCTAGCACAAGGAATGAAGCATCATAACTAGTTAGGCAAGTGACGGAATGAAAACCACAACTTCAAATACACACGCACAGAGGAAAAAGATTACATAAGAACTTTGATGCACACACTAAAGAGAAAAACAATTCCCTTGCTTGGGGAAGATCATTAATAGTTTCATATAAGTGCAAGAAAATTATAGTTGAAACAATGTTATAAAAGGCACCTGAGCAAGATGATGCCACATAAAAATGTCTTGATGCATCTCAATAGTTATTTTAAGATTTAAGTGGGGACCGTGGCGGTGGGTTGCTGCACTAGAATCCCCGGAGGTGTAGGGTCCATGGGTGGGTCCAAAGGGCCCTGTTGTGGGATGGTTCCCCCGTTATTTTTTTTTTTAAAAAAAAAGTTATATTGAGCAAATTTCCACGTTTTTTGTCATTATGCTCATTCCCACAAGCTTTGGCGAAGGCTGTAATCTGCATATACTTTGGTGTTTGGTGTCTAAACACATTCACAAAATAGAAACTTGACAATGGGATTGGTCACCATATTACTCAACTCAACTTAACAAATCCTTAATACCAATTACTAGGGGCCGGTTGCATGAATTTCAACTTGAATTAAATTACTCCCCTTTCTAGGTGCATTCACAACTCTTTGTTGCACAAGGCTGAACCACTAGTCCACCACAAAAAATTTTCACTCATCTTGTCCTCAATTAGTTCCAATTCTACGTTCTTATGATACATTCATTTCTCATTCTATCAATCCATGGATTGTCGCTCATCCATCTTAACGTCCTCCTTTTAGCAACACTAATCTTTTCAACATGTGGTTAATTGCCTAACATTCTATACCAGATAACATGGATGACCTTTCCCCTTCAATTTAACAAGTATTCTGTTGTCATACAACACTCTAGATCTACTTCACTTCATTCATGCTGCGCTATTTCTTTGGGCAGCATCCTCCTCAATCTCTCCATATTTATAAAAAATGGTTTAGATTATTCAATCTGTTTTTGATTATTAGGATAAAAAATTATGAACTAACCTATTAAATTTTAAACACTATGGTAAACAATCATTATTGGTTACCCTATAACAAGAAAATAATTAATCTTGTAAATCCATCCCTTCTGTCTTCTTCCCGAATCCCCTCAAAACAAAACCCATCACTCTCTCTATTGTCTCCCCTTTAACTCTCTCTCTCTCTCTCTCTCTCTTGTGTAACATATTCATGGTGACACTGAAGCTTGTGGAGTCTTGGTCAGTGTTCAGGCAAGCTGGAAGCTGAATTGGAAGTTTGGAAAATTCCCGTGTTGACAGAAGAGGCAGCAAAGTTATCCAACTGCATACCTAAATTATTTTTTTTTTGATGAAGTAAATTATGTATTAATAACAAAAGAGATATCCCAAGTATATGAGACATTTACAAGCACAAATGGGAAGACCCCTCAAACATTTGAGAAGGTCAACAAAGTGAACAAAAGTGAGGTTGTTACAATTAGCATAACTAGTATACCACAAGAAAAGAGATTTAACAAAAAAAGATTTAATGTCTATAAGCGACTTCTCAATTCCTTCAAAAGTTCTTTGGTTCCCCTCCCTCCAAATACACCAAAAAATAGCATGAAGGGCTATTCTCCAAATCACCTTAGACTCCTTACTCCCCCCTTTAAACCACCAACCACTAAGAAGGTCATGAGTAGAATAAGGGAGAACCCAATGAATACCGAACATATTAAAAGTAAGCATCCAAAGATCTCTAGCAACCATACAATGGATGAAAAGATTATCAATCGTCTCCGCCTCCTCTTTGCATAAAATACACCTATTCGGCATAGGCCACCTTCTCTCAATAAGATGATTTAAAGTCAAGCACTTATCACTCCCCACCAACCAACAAAAGAATGCCACTTTAAAAGGAACCGAAGCAATCATTTATTTTTAGCAGGAAGAAACGGAACTCCTAAAGGACTCAAAGCATTATAGAAAAATTTTACGAAGAATAAACCTTTAGAGTCCTTACGCCACACCAAGGTATCATTCTCACCCACTAAAATCTTACTTTCATAAAGAACTTGAAAAAAATTCATAACACTTTCTGTGTGGAAATATTCTTGAACCAAGGATCCAGCTCGGACTAAGGAGCTCGAATTAGAATTGATGACATGTGGAAAAGACAACTCAACCAGATCTGTTACAACGCACGTGATCTCCCAGCTCGGGGCCCTATACTCATCTCGGGACACATGTCCCATGACTCGCAACAATCCAAAACTGTGACTACAGCTGTAATTCCTGAAACTGTAATTCCTAACACAACGGTTACAGGAAACCATGGTCCTCTGCCCAACCTTGATCAACAAACCATGATCATACGGTTATTGACAAACCATAGTCAGATCTAACCTAACAAAAGCAGTTACCTGACCTCACATGGTTAGTCCGTACAGGTGAGTATAAATAGAACACAATACAACCAAATAAGGTAAGCTATATGTCATGGATCTCTATCCCACATCGGATAGGCACTGGGAAAATCTTGGGCATATAAGTGGGGAGGGCAACTCCACCTAATGGGCTAGCCTATTAGGTTAGAGACCCGACCTGTGACAAGTGGTATCAGAGCCAACATGGTCCTTTATCCAATGTCACGCCAAGCGCCTGGCCCACGTGGTATCGAGGGCGTATGTGAGTCGCGAGGGGTATGGGGTGCGGACAGGTAGGCAAGGTGGGTCCAACCACAACGAGGGCGTCGTGCAGGTTGGGTGGGAGAGAATGTCATGAATCTCTGTCCCACATCGGATAGGCACTGGGGAAATCTTGGGCATATAAGTGGGGAAGGCAACTCCACCTAATAATGTCATGAATCTCTGTCCCACATCGGATAGGCACTAAGAGAGTCTTGGGCATATAAGTGGGGAAGGCAACTCCACCTAACAGGCTAGCCTATTGGGTTGGAGACCCGACCCATGACAAGTGGTATCAGAGCCAACCCGATCTCCTTATCCGGTGTCACGCCAAGCGCCTGGGCCCACGAGGTACCGAGGGCGTATATGACTCGCGAGGGGTACAGGGTGCGAACAGGTAGGTAGGGTGGACTCAATCACAACGAGGGCATCGTGCGGGTTGGGTAGAGGAGAATGTCATGAATCTCTGTTCCACATCGGATAGGCACTAGGAAAGTCTTGGGCATATAAGTGGGGAAGGCAACTCCACCTAACAGGCTAGCCTTTTGGGTTGGAAACCCGACCCGTGACATACAGTACCTTAATCCTCTAAAATTCATCTTCTTCCTTACTTTTATCTCCATAAACAGTTTCTAACTTAAACTTTGGAGAGGGCTGGACCAAAACCCACCTTGACCTACCCTCTTACCTTGTTTCCAATCTTGTGAGTGCAGGTCAACACGCGAGAATTAGCTCCTTTATCATCATCAGGTCTTGGGGAGCAGCCCGCACAATTTGGCTCCGTCTGTGGGAACCATTGCGATAAGATGGCCACTCCACCACCGCCCACCTATGGGCAAACCAGATCTAGAGCAAACTTTACTCGCGTAGACCAAATCACTGGAAGCAATGCTGGGAAACGTGCAAAAACTCAACTTCCGCCGGCAAACCCACTTTTGCCTTCGGTGGGAACCAATCAACCTCCTTTGACTCAACAGCACCAAATCTCACCGGAGATGTCTGCTGTCCTCCATTTTCTTGATAATCAACCTATCTTGAAAGCCACATTTGACAAAGTTGTGACAAACAACCCCAACCCAACAGCGGTGGTAGAACTGATAGCAACTATGCAATCTGAAATTCAGTCAGCACAGCTCGCTAAGTTGACGGCGGAGCAAAACTATCACAACCATCTCTAGCGAACTTTTGCTCCCCGCGGTGTTAATATTGTCGCTGAAGAGGCTAGCCAAACCAGTCCGCTTAATCGCACTCGCCATCAGGAAAGCTCACCTAGAACTGGAGTCTTACACCACCATCACCGCAACGGGCGCGATGACAAACAGCGCTTAATTGACCCAGAACATGTGCATTCAGGGAAGGGAATAGATAACACCATGAGTTAGTGCAAAGGTCCCAGAGCGCAGTTCTAGGCGTTCGGGTCACTCCTGAAGATGGAGCAATGACCATAGTAGATCTCGTGCTCGATTGGGTTCTGAAGATGAAACACGAAGAAACAAGAGACAATGTCACATATCTCGGTCTCTTGAAAGGAGAAGGGAAAGGAGCTCTGAAGGAACAAGCAGAAAACATCCCCGATCTCCCAGGCACAAGGAAAAAGAAGAAGAAGATTCTAAGAGACGTCAGGATGACCATGGGAGAGGAGGAGATAGGCCAGGGAACTCCGCGGTGGTTCGAAGTCCATTCATGAGGTGGATTCAACGGGTTCTAATCCTACGAGGGTACTCCAAAATAACCTTTACTCTTTACTCTCTTTCAATAGATCCAAACCATCATTTAAATTATTATTTGCAATGTATGTCGTTATATTCTGGGAATGAGGGTTTTCTTTGTAAAATTTTTCCTATGAGTTTGGGTGACGTGGCTCTTAAATGGTGGGCCAACATCCCAAATGAGTCCATTGACAGCTTGCAATAACTAAGTAAGTTATTTAAGAAAAGGTTTATCACCAGTTGTAAGTTCCCGAAGACAATACAAAACCTCTACGAGCTGAAACAAAAAGATGGGAAAGGTATTCAAGAATACTCACAAAGTGATTGATGATCCGGTCGAAAAGAATGTCATGGACTTGTTTCGTCTCGGGCTGAGGAAGCCATCACCTCTATTTAAGGAACTGACAGTTAATCCCCCCAGAAACTTAGCCAGACTGCTTTCCACCATGGCCAACTACTCAAAATTAGATGACTTTTATAGCCCAAAAACGACCAAAACCAATGAAAAAGATGATAAGAAGAAAGACTCAAAACCCCAAAGGGTGAGTCCCCAAAGGGACAGCTCCCGATGAGAAAAACCCAAGTAGTCCTTTAACCCAAATTGAGCCATTTTTACTGTATTTACTCTTCCCATTTACAAGTTAATGAAAGCGGTAGAAGAGAAAGACTTCTTCAAGAAGCCGACGCCTATGGCTGGAGATCTCGAGAAGAGAAACAAAAAGTTGTTTTGCAGTTATCACAAAGACCACGGCTATAAAACAGAGGACTATAGGATCTTGAAAAATAACCTTGAGGCCTGGGCCAAGAAGGCAAGTTGAATGAATTCATAGCCCGAGGTGAGAAAGGGCAGCCCCCCAAGCAGAAAAAGCCTGAGAACAGAGCTCCTCAATACACACAACCAAAGGTCCTCGGGAAGATTGATGTGATCACGAGAGGATATGAGGAAATTGCTCTGTCAGCCAGCCAGCTTAGGACACAGTACAAAGCGGCTTGCCAGGACGCCGAGGTCAGTGATATTGGGAACGAGCCAATACTACTTCCTCGGGATGAAGGAAAGTCCGGAGGAAAGCTATTGTTCTTTGGGAATGCAGAGTCTGATGGGACAGTACGATGCCCTCACAACGATGCTTTAGTTATCCGCATGCTCATCGGGAACTATGACGTGGGAAAGATCTATGTGGACAATGGAGCGTCTGTGAATGTGATGTTCCAGAAGTTGTTTGGACAACTCAAGCTGAAAGACTCTAATCTCAAACCTTGTCACGTCAGCTTGAAAGCTTTTAACGGGAACATAACTTTTCCATTGGGGCAAATAACTCTCCCAGTTCGGGCTAGGCTAGTCCAGTCTATGGAGACTTTTGTGGTCATTTAGGAGAGATCAACCTATAACGTAATTCTCAGGCGACCCTGGATTCACGCCATCAAGGCTATTTCGTCTTTTTACCATCAATCCATCAGGTTCCCGAGTCCAAAGGGGATCATGAAGATTAAAAGAAGCCAAGCAACAGCAAGAGAATGTTTCTTGGCAGAATATGTAGGCCACTCGACCTCCTTAGAGGATAAACTCAGATCTAACATTCCACGCCTCCCTAGTTCAGGGTCTGACAAAACAAAGACCTCGAAGCAAATACCAGAACAGAAGAAGAAAGCCAAAGTTGATCAAAACCCCTTATAGCAATGAAAAGGGGAGCGGTTTGGGATCGAAGAAACTACTCTGGAACCCACGAACCAAACTGGGGAGGAATTGGTAAAGAAGATAATTAATCCCAAGAATCCGAAGAAATTCTTCTGGATTGGGAAATCACTGAATGAGACTGACGCTGCAGAATTGTTTCAATTTTTGAAAGATAATGTTGATGTGTTTGCTTGGTCGCCCCATGAAATGCCTGAAATTGACCCAAAGATTATAACGCACGAGTTTCAGGTTAATCTAAACTGCAAGCCTATAGTTCAGAAGCAACGAAAGCTCTCTAATGATCGAGCTCAAACGATTTCTGCCGAAGTAGATAAGCTGCTAAAAGCGGGATTTATAAGAGAAGTGAAGTACCCAAGTTGGCTGGCCAATCCCGTATGTGTAAAAAAGAAAACTGGAGACTGGCGTGTATGCATTGACTTCATAGACCTTAACAAGGCATGTCCCAAAGACAGTTTCCCATTACCAAAGATTAACCAACTAATAGACTCTATCTCAGGATACGAGCGCCTAAGTATCTTTGATGTCTTCTCGGGTTATCATCAAATACTTATGACAGAGTACGATCAAGATAAGACAGGGTTTATCAATCCAAAAGGAACTTACTACTACAAAGTAATGCCATTTGGACTGAAGAACGCTGAGGCAACTTATCAACGTCTTGTAAGCAAGATATTTGAGGGGCTGATTGGCAAAAACTTAAAAGCGTACGTCGATGACACTATCGTTAAGAGCAGTTCTGAGAAAAATCACTTGCCAGACCTGACTGAAGCCTTCGCCCGACTCAGAGAATACTGGATAAAGTTAAATGCAAAGAAAAGCTCATTTGGGATTAACTCGGGGAAATTTCTGGGTCACTTAGTCTCAAGGAGAGGAATGGAGGCAAACCCGAGTAAGATTGAGGCAATCAGAACTCTCAAGACGCCAACAAAGGTCAGGAATGTCCAACAGCTAAATGGAATGGTAGCAGTACTTAGCAGATTTATCTCGAGGTCATCAGACAAGTGTCACCCTTTCTTTCAAATACTAAAGAAGGGCAAAAACTCGGGGTGGAATACAAAGTGTCAAGAAGCTTACCAAAAACTGGTTGCTCACTTAGAAACTCTCCCAACCCTGACCCACCCTCACCTCGGGGAAATACTTTACCTATACCTAGCGGTTTCAACTCATTCCCTTAGTGGAGTCCTTATTGCTCAACGTGGTCCCAAACAGAAACCAATTTATTACATAAGTAAAACACTACTAGATGCTGAAACTCACTACCTTCCCCTCAAACAGTTAATTCTCGCTCTTGTCACCGCTTCCTGCAAACTATAACACTACTTCCAGTCTCATCCTATCACTGTGCTCACCAACTACCCCATTAAAGATGTCTTGAGGAGAGCTGATCTCTCAGGAAGAGTCTCAAAGTGGGAGGTAGAAATAAACGCTTATGACATCCACTTTCAGCCCAGAACTGCCATTAAAGGCCAAGTATTAGCAGATTTTATTGCAGAATTTGCAAATCCTACTTCCAGTTCTAACCAGACAGTAATTCACTCCTCTCTGGCTAAACTAGGGGGGAAGACAATACAGACAGTGATAAAAAGAAGAAATGGGAGCTCAAAGTAGATGGAGCATCGAACGGAAATGGAACAGGTCTGGGTATAGTGCTAACAGACCCTGAGGGAAAAATCATTGAGCAAGCAATAAGGCTTATGTTCCAGCCTCAAACAACGAAGCTGAGTACGAGGCAGTTGTGGCTGGACTAGGGGTAACCCGAGCTGTGATAGTAAAAGATTTGTTGGTATACAGCGACTCCAGACTCGTGGTTAACCAACTGAACAGAAAATACGAGGCCAAAGACGAAAGAATGATCGCATACACTCACAAGGTCTGGGAATTGGCTTCAGATTTCAAAAGCATCAGATTTAGGCGTTTCGTAAGGGATCAGAATAGACATGCAGATGGATTGGCTACTTTGGCCGCAGCTCTGGAAATAGACAATCATTGGACCATATGCGTCGAGATCCTTCACAGGCTCAATATTGGAGTAGAAGACATCATCTCGAACATTCAGGCATTGTCCCCTAGCTGGATGGACAAGATTATCGCTTATCTGCAACGGGATGAACTACCCGAGGACAAGAACCAAGGTCAACAAGTTCGAACCAAGGCAGTTCGATTTTGGTTATCTCCTTCGACAGTCTCTACAAAAAATCTTATACAGGGCCTTACTTGAAGTGTGTGCATCCAAAACTTTTTGAGTGAATTCCATGAGGGGTCATGTGGGGGCCACACTAGGGGAAGATCATTAGCCCATAGAACGAACTCCTAGGGAATTGGTGGCCATATATGCAGAAAGATGCTATCAGGTATATGAAAAAATATCTGAAATGCTAGATGTTTGCTAACAAAAAATACCAGCCAGCCCAAGAGTTATATCCTATATCCAGTCCTTGGCCATTCGAGCAGTGGGGTTTAGATCTTGTAGGCTCACTGCCTACGGCCTCGGGGAATAGGAAATACTTGTTTATAGCAACTGATTATTTCACCAAATGGGTAGAAGTAATTGCGCTTGCCTCAATTAAGGACTTAGACGTTATTAAATTCCTTTGGGAAAATATTATCACCCGCTTTGGGGTCCCCAGGGCGTTCGTATTAGATAATGGAACTTAGTTTGACAGTAAGAAAACTAGAGAATTTAGCGCGGAACAAGGATCCAGTGGTGGTATTCGAGCCCTCACTGCAATGAACAAGCAGAAGCAACGAATAAGATTACAGTGGTAGGGATAAAAAAGAGGCTGGATAACGCCAAAAGGCCATGGCCTGATGAGTTGCATTCTGCCCTGTGGGCATACCAAACTACGCCTAAGAGGTCTATAGGAGACTCCGTTTTCAATGACTTACGGGATGGAAGCCGTGATACCAACAGAATTGGGTTTATCGGGTCTCAGAACAGAGCAGTTTGATGCGGCAGCAAACGAATAAGTATTGGCTCATGACCTGGATCTGGCAGAAGAAAGAAGAGAAAGAGCTCGAATCAAAATGGCATCTTACCAGTAGGATTTGAGAAAATATTACAACAGAAGGGTCAGGTCCAGAGAGTTTAAAGTTGGAGAATTGGTACTCAGGCAAGTCAACTCTAGACCAGAAACCCAGCGGAAGGGAAGCTCGGGGCAACAGGGGAAGGACCCTACGAGGTCATCAATGTGGGAGGCATGGGTTCGTATAGACTAAAGAGCCTAAAAACAGGACAGGAACTCCCGAAATCAATTAATATAGCTAACTTGAGATTGTTTTACCGTTGAGAAAGTTGTAATTACATGCAAAGATCATTCAATACAAATACAGATGTTATTCATGAAAACTATTATGCATTTATCGTTTCAAACTAAAAACACTTGCCCAAGAACGGGTCCAAGTCAATTACTGCCTAAGAATGGGCACAAGTCTCGCTTAAGAAAAGGCCCGAGTTTAATAAACGTAATAATAGGTTAAAAAAGAACCTGCCCAAAAGTGGGTCCAGGTCAGCTATTGCCTAAGAATAGGCTCAGTTCTAAGACTTACCCAAGAAAGGTCCAAGTAAAATTTTCTAAGTCTTGCCCAAGAATGGGTTCAAACACAATTGGCCTAAGAATGGGCTTAGTTCTAAGACTTGCCCAAGAACGGGTCCAAGCAAAATATGTCTAAAAATAGGCTCAAATCTACACATTCGACCAAAAAATGGATCCAAGTCAAAATCCAGAGATAAATTGGGTTTAGGCGATCCTATTAACAAAGCAGGAACCATGTGACAACGTGAGAGTTATCCCGAGCTCACACTTAGGCGCACAACCATTATAGAAAATAAAGAGCAAGCATATACAAACAGACAAGTATAAATTCAAAGGAAAGCACAGGTATACACAGGCACACATAACCAGAGGAGAAAAAGAATATATCTCATTCCAAGAAAAAGTTTATAAATGTTTTTACAGATCTGGCACTTGGCCGTAACAAAGAAAAAGAAAGATAAAACAGCAAGAAACAACAATCACTTCTACCCCGAGTTCCCCGCGGCTGGATCTACGTTTTCAAGCACCTAAGCAAAGGTGGCAAAGTCCAGAGGGTCTTTAGAAGCTTGAGTAGGATCCGGGACTGCTTCAGTAATGTTTTCCGCGACTACAACAGCTTGAGTCCTGTTGGCGGTGACAAAAGTCTCATTGGAAATGTCAACTCCACCCCCAGCCTCTACGTCAGTCTCGGATTAGGACATGACCTCAGGCTCATTCACCCCGAGTTCATCCTCACCCTCAACTTCGGCATCAACTTCCCCTACATCGCCGCCCTCAGGATTATCCTCGGGGTAACTCCTTCCTCTTGAAGGGAATGTCAGCGATTCCAGGGAATTTGGCAGAAACCAGCTCAACCAAAGTGTTCCAAGCGAGCTTGTAAGTAGTCTCAAGTTCCTTAGCCAACTGCCCAACGAGGGTATCCTTAAAACTCCTCTTCTCTTCAGCCACCGCCTCATCAACGGAAGCCTTCTCCTTCTCCACCTCAGCTTCCAGAGCCCGCACTTTCCTCACCAATTCCTGCCTCTCCCAAGCTAGTTCCTCACTATGGTCTTTTGCTTTCTTCAGCTCGAACTCCAGATCTGCATAGTCCTTCCTCATAAGCTCGAGCTTGCTGATAGCATTCTCGGTATTAAATTGATGTGTCCTGCATTCAGTCTTCAGTTTTTCGATTTGAGACACCACTGCAGAATAATTTCTCTCAGATTCTTGCAGCTTTTACTCAAGCTCACTCTAGATTTTGGTGACCTCGATCTCGATTTTGTTATCTTCTTTGGTCAGGAGGTCGCCAGCGAGTAAGATCTGTTGGCAGCCCTGCAAAGACATAGTCAAATCAGAAATCGAACAGAAAGATTACAAAAGAGATCAGTGTGTGTCAGAACTTACTCTGTAGAAGTTGGTGAACCCAAAGTGAATCAGCTCGAGAGCGGTCTTCTTTCTGAAGTGTTCCATGTCTGCTGGCAGCCTCATGGGGTTGCCCAGATGCTTAAAGTTATAGTCCACAGAGAAGGCACTGGTGACAGCCTCGTCTGTGGGCACAGGGAACTGGATACCTCCGACAAAAGGAATTAGAACCCATTTCAAAAGCTCATAAGCAAAAGACGAACAAAATTTAAAGGATCAAACTCTCACCTCGGGGAACTTAGCCACGACTTCACTTCGGGAGGTGGCACCCTCCCCGGCAGTAGCAGCGAACGAACCACCCTGCCCATACCTCAACACTTTAGGCTGCTACTAGACCCAGTGGAAGGCCTCTTATTCCTCGAAGGTTCCTCTCGGGGGACTTTACCATTTCCGACGACCTCCGGAACCTCAGGCTGGGGCACGGACTACCTCTTCATGGCCCCAACCATGAGCTTGCCACTATTGGGGTCAGTGGGCTTTCTGCCAGCCTCCTACCCAGTGGTTTTGGAGGAGGCGGTCTGGTTGGGCTTCTGTAGGGACTGTTTTTGCTATGGTTGCTTCTATTGGACAGCTTTTTGCTGAGCAACCTTCTTCTCAGCAACCTGCTACTCCACAGCTCTCCTCTCGGCCACCAAGGCCCGCAGGTTCAGCCCATTGTCCTTTTTGGACCTTTAGCTCCCAGAGTCAATCCTCTGCCTCTTGGAAGGGAGGGATTTGAGCCTCTTCTCTCCATGGCTTGAGAGACTGTCTCCTCAGAGCTGGAACTCTCTATCACCAGTAGGGCAAAGTCACCAACTTTATCCAGGACTCCTATTTCGATAGCACCCTCCCCTTCAGCTAGAAACTGGATCCCTTCTTCTTCTTGCTCAGAGGAAGAGTTAAGTCTTCCTCGAGCTCTTCCCAATGAAGGAGACTTGCTTTACCGTAGGTTTGATACCTCGGGTGGTAATAGAGCAAGGTGTGAGCAGTCCTGCAGTATTGGCTGACTTGGTAGTTCAGCAGCTTCTTGATGTCCTCCTTCTTTAACTCCCCAACAGGTTTGTTAGCATGTGGAGCTGCTAGAAAGGAACAGAACACGAGCATCAGTATCAAATCTATCATTCACCTTGGGACCCATATAAAAAATAATAAATAAATAAAAAAAACCAAAACATTGAAAAATTTCGCTTAACGCTTACAGGAAGAACCATGCTCGTGGGGGATGATGGTGTTATCTGATGGTAGTGTCCCATCCACGAGCCTATACACGAAAATGATATGGTCGTGAGCCCTAAGGTTGGAATCAGGAATATGGGTAACAAATGGTTTTCTCTTGGGCTTGATAGAGAGGTATTGGTCCAATTTGTTTTTTAAGGAACAAATTTTATAGTGTTGGAATATCTCTCGCACCCCAACAGAAGTCCCTAGAATTTGGTTAAGGGCATGGACGCCCGAGACAATCCTAAAGGAGTTTAGCCCTAGTTGGGTTGGAACGAGGTTACAGTAGAGAAGGAAGTCAATAAGAAGGTCAAAGAAGGAGACGCAAACTCCGCCCTCCATAAACACAGCAATGGGAACGAGGAGGCCACCCTGAGAATCTGACCGATAAATGTCCTCATCAGGATCAGCAAACCAAAAACTGAACTTCCCATCATCGAAGCCATATAAGGCCTTAAATTCTGCTATCCTTGCAGGATTGTCCTTAATATTGTAAAAAAACGACATCTGCCAAGTTTGAAATGGGGAAGGTTAAATTCCAAGATTAACTATCCCTTCTCACATGCCCTGACTTGAGCCTCCAAAACAATGTTCTGACAGGTATGTTTGCCTTAACAAACTCAAAAATTGTTCTAAGTGTCAGCTCGGGAGCCACCCAGCTTGGTGTTGGAAAAAGTCAAGATAAGGAAACTAAGGGTCTCCGTCCTATTTTCATCCCGAAGTGGAATTTTTAAACCCTAAAAGGCGGGAAAATTGGAATCTTGGCGATTTGCCCCAAAAATTGAAAAAAAACCCTAGGATCGCGAAACAAAACCCAAGAACAACACCAATAGTCCCAGGCAAAGAAAATAGCATCGAACAAATCAAAAAGTAAAAATAGAGAAAGAGTTATACCGTTGAAAATTTCAAGAGACGGCCGGAAAAACAAGTTCGTCGGAAAGATAGGTGACGTAGGAACAACCTCCAAACGAAGAACAGCATCGACAGAACAAGTCTCAAGACGGCGAACAGACTCAAGACAGATCTTCTCCAGCAAATAAATGGTGCTAACAGTGGATTCCGGCAAGAAAGACGGTGTGCACAATGCGTTTTGGTGAAGACAGAAAGCAAAGAACAGAGAAAATAGAGAGAGAAGGCAATAGATAAAGTAAACAGTGATTAGCTTTTCCCCAAAAACATAATGCTTTTGGAGCCTTAAATGCCATATACGGCGGATGAGACAACCCCAATACACATGACATCAGCGCCTTGAAATACGGAAGGGCGTAACCGCCCTCTGCCAGCTAAGCCCTAGAAAGCCAAACGCCAAAAGGGCACAGTGTAAGGCATTCAGCAATTGTAAAATTATGACAAGTCCTAATTCGGGAAAATCATAATTGGGGCAAGTTGTGAGGAAATATTCTTGAACCGAGGATCCAGCTCGGGCTAAGGAGCTCATATTAGAATTGTTGACACGTGGAAAAGACAACTCAACCAGATCCGTTACAACGCATGTGGTCTCCCAGCTCGGGGCTTATACTCATCCCGGGACGCTTGTCCCATGACTCACACAACAATCCAAATTGCTACTACAGTCCAAAACTATGACTACAGCTGTAATTCCTGACACAGCGGTTACAGGAAACCATGGTTCTCTGTCCAACCCTGATCAACAAACCATGATCAAACGGTTATTAGTGAACCATGGTCAAATCTGACCTAACCAAGGCAATTACCCGACCTCACATGGTCAGTTTGTATAGGTGGGTATAAATAGAATACGATACAGCCAAATAAGGTAAGCTACAGTACCCTTATCCTCTGAAATTCATCTTCTTCCTTGCCTTTATCTCCATAAACAATTTTTGACTTAAGCTTTGGAGAGGGCTAGGCCAAAACCCACCTTGGACTACCCCGCACACTTTCCAACTCCCAATCATTGAAATGGCGCAAAAAGATAACATTCCAATGTATAGCCCCGAGCATCTCAACCATATAATCCGAAACCAAAGCTTCTTTATCTGTTGCAATATCATATAATTCCGGAAAAACCACCATAAGAGGAAAATTGGAACACCAAATATCTTTCCAAAATCTCACTCTTTTACCCACCCCTACTTTAAATCCAACTTTCTTATAAAAAACAACAAAACCTTGCAAAATAGCCTTCCAAAGGCCCACACCATGGGTTCCCCTAATCTCCTAGTCCACCAACCTTCATTTGTAACCCCATACTTCCAAATAACAACATCCCTCCATAAACCTATTTCACCCTTCCCAAATCTCCATAACCATTTACCCATAAGAGCTTGATTGGTAATGGAAATGGACCTAATTCCCAACCCACCAAATTTCTTTGGGAGGCAAACGGTATGCCAATCAACAAGATGGTATTTTCTTTCACCGCCCGTGCCATTCCATAAAAAATCTCTTTGGAATCTTTCCAACCTCTTGGAAATCGACATAGGGATTTTGTGGATAGACGTAAAATAAATAGGAATACTACTCAAAACACTATGAATAAGAGTCAACTTTCCCCTTTTTGAGAGGTATCCTTTTTTCCATCCACTAAGTCTTTTTTCCACCCTCTCAATCACAGGATCCCAAACTTTAGAATCTTTAAAGCGAGCGCCCATAGGTAGACTAAGGTAAGTAGCCGGCAACTTTCCAATCTTGCAACTAAGGATACTAGCAAGAGCTTCAACATTCTCCACTCTACCCACCGGGATAATTTCACCCTTGCCAAGGTTAACTTTAAGGCCTGAAACTACTTCAAAACAAAGAAGAATCATCCTTAAGTTAATCATATGTTCCTCATTGACACCACAAAATAGAAGGGCATCATCAGCAAAAAGTAAATGGGAAACCTTCCCTATCCCAAACCGCCTATCACCAACCTTGAAGCCCTCCAATAAATTGGCCTCCATGGACTTAGCAACAAATTTACTCAAAACTTCCATGACTAAAATAAATAGTAGGGGAGAAAGGGGGTCCCCTTGACGGATGCCTCTTGAACTATGAAAAAAACCATAAGGAGTTCCATTAACCAAAACCGAGAAAACAGGAGTAGAGATACACCAAGAGATCCATTTGCGCCATTTAACCCCAAAACCCATCCTTCTAAGGATATAAATGAGGAAATTCCAATTCACATGATCATACGCCTTTTCCAAATCAATCTTAGTCAACACCCCCGGATCCCCAAACTTGATTCTAGAATCCACACATTCATTGGCCACAAGAGATGCGTCCACGATTTGACGCCCCTTAATAAAGGCAAATTGAGAAGGTGAGACAAGCTTCCCCACCACTTTAGCAAGTCTCAAAGCCAAGACTTTAGAGATGATCTTAAAAACACTATTCAACAAAGAGATAGGATGGAAATTTTTTAACCTTACATGTGCAGGCAAGGTGTCGAAATATGGAGATGGGAACCACAAGTGCCCTGAGTTCTTAGAATAAGGTAAATTTCCTGCTAGTCATCACATAAGCCACAAACTCTCACATCCATCCCCATCTGCTAGAGGCACCAGCTTTATCCATCAAAGACCATCTACATCTATCTAATGAACCAGATGCAATAATTTAGATAAGGAGTTTCCTTGCCCAGCCCTCACTGGTTGGATAACTAGATTGCAGCCATGATCAAATAAACGAGCAAAGAGCAGAACTGAAAGGAACATAGAAACCTGCTTCACTTTGGTTGCTTTAAAGGCCTGTGACTTGTCCTTTTAAATGATGCTCAATTCTGTGCAAATAACTACATACAGCCCTTGCCCATTTAAAATAACATCAACCTCCTACCTCATTAGGATTTCATCATCTTTTTGCATACAACCCTCCTATCTTCAGGTTGAACAAACACCAGTTTCAAAACTAAAAACAGATTAAATCACTTTTATTGATTCAATCAAACCAAAATAAAATTTTAAAAAACAAAATAAAATAATCCAAAACAAACACCGTCTTAATGTTCTCCAATGTCTGAATCAAATATCTCTACCTTTATACAGAAGGCACGTTGAACTAAAGAGAGATGTCCTCTTAAAAGTTAGATCAGAGGTAATTTTAGGTGTAGCACCATGCAATATGAAACCTCCCAAAGAATAGAGTAGCTACATGGGATTGTAGGGAACATAGAAATACATTTTTAAAAACTGATCACCCACCACAAAAAATGGAATCCACACCTCATTGAGTTTGCATGCCTCAACTCAAACTCATAGTTTGAGAATGTCTAAACAAGCATCATTCCACCTTTTGTTATAAAAGGCTACATGAAAGCCCTCTTGTGAAAGCACATGCTCAGTGCACACACAATAAGCATCAGACTTGACCTTAGCAGCCTGCAGCCTCTCAAAATTCAAGAATGCGTCAACTCGATAGATTGATTCTCTTCTTAGCCGCCTATGAGTCTCTGGCAACTAACTCTTCCTCTTCATGCACATCATGCTGGCACCACAACAATGCTAATTGACTAAAGCAGACGCGCACACACATAGTGCCTTCTCCATGATCCCTAATGATTCATCCAGATCCTCCTAAGCTCTCTGCAAAATAACCACTAGTATTTCTAGCCCAACCTCCCTCTGGGAAAGAAGACACTTGAACTTTCTTCCCCCCTTCAGCTTATAGAACATGAAAATTCCCCGATACTCAGTGAATTCTCTACAGGCTGGAGTGCCAACAATCTTCTAATAACCTGAAAAGTTTAACCTCACCTCATCAACGATCAATTGAGCTACCTGCTTCTTAGGCTTGTACCAGTGAGTTTAATTACTGATATTCCATGGGATTATTTACATTTTCTAGTCCTATAACCACCCAACATGTAATAAGCCTACTAATTGATCTGACACTATTGCTAAAACAACATTCAATAAACACACTGTCCCTGTCCCCCCCCCCCCCCCAAAAAAAAAAAAAAAAAAAAAAAAAAAAAAAAACCCAATAGCCGGAACATGGAAGAAAAGTAGCAAAGGAATTAGAATATGCCTGTGTGTATGTCTATTAAGAAGCATAAATTTTACCTCCTTCAGAGAACTCATCTGGGTTAGGAACAACAACACTCACAGCATTCATATCTGCAGGTACATTTGTGTTTCTTCTTAAAGCAATCTCTGACAACCCATATGCCTTTTGGCTGCACTTCGCAAGAAAAGCAGCCAGTTTTTTTAGCTGTGTACCTTTTGAATCTGCTGCATTGCGAAAAAGGTGGCTTATACCAACTACAGATGCTTCAACAGACCCAAGAAACTTCGAACCAAATGACCATGGTGCACACTGACTAGCCTGACAGTAGAGTAAAATAACATGATAGAAAGATTTCATTTCATCAAGCATCACACTTTTTAAAAAGAGAACTACACGAAGGCCAAGTCACTGGCATCATTATCCATGAAATGCCTCCACTCAAAGGTTGAGAGAAGTGTGTGCACACTCATACAGACAGCAATGAAGATACTCACAAGTAAGAGGTGCATGGATTCCGACCCAAAGGGAGTTCTGTAAAAATGAATTCCAGGAATTGAAACAACCAAATGTCCAACAGCCCCTCCAAAGTCATACTTAGTCAACTCTACAATCCAATGGACCTGACTAGGTACATCAATCACAAGAGATGCCATAAATCCAGCCAGCTGAGCAGCGAAATCAGATCTTAAATCTTGACCCATTTCTCCATCATAAAGTTGAGTAAAAAGGGATGAATAATCAGGTGTACTTGTTCGGGGAAAATCTTGCCACCAGATGGTATTGGTCACACTATTCCACTGCAGAATTCAGGAGAGTAGATGAGCAACACTACACAAAGGAATAAGATCAAACAAGTTATATTTAGCTAAGTAAAATGTAACTTAAACATTAAAAATAAGATATTAGTTGAACACCGCAAATTGACAATGGAAGAGTTCCAAAATAATTGGACAAGCTTCTCCAAAGAAGAACTGCAACCCATGCTGAATGCTGCACTTATCATAATAGGCATGAAAGATCAGTAGCCATTAAGTTGGTTGTGATTGAACACATTATTTGGCACATAATAAAACTTTTTGTTGCATGTTTCAAGGTTGAAATACAAGTGGGAAAAAGATACTCCAACACCATTTTAATACTGACACCTCATAATTTGTAAATAACAAGACCCTATATTAAGTAATCACCTGTTTCTCCACTAAATTTGCAGAGGTTATTATAACACGAATACTATCTTCCCTTAGAAAAACAAGCAACTTTGGATGGTGGCAAGCAATGCCCTGTTTCTTACGATCTTTACCAAAAGCTACAGCCTCGGGGAATTGGGGATACCTATTACAATAAATGGACTATATTACAAAAATGTTCATTCTTGACATACTAAACAGCTTCAGCATGGTTTCATAATCAACAATGTAAACCTTTTTCCCTTTGATGAATGGAAAATATGAAAGTATAACTTACACTACAACTAAATTTGGAAAATCTGAGTAAGGAACAGAAGTTCTTTTATCAGGGCTTGAACTCCAACACCTCTCTGTGTCATGACATGCAATTGTTACAGGCATATGGCTGGGAATCTCACAGTACGATAAGAACCTAACAAGACACTTCCCTTAGAAATAAAACAGAAAATCAACGTAATACGTAGGCAGTAACATATACAAGTATACTAATGAAAATAAGACAAAAACAAACATAAGGCAAGATGTAATTGAATGAATTGATCACAACAGTTATCAGAGAAATAGAAATATATCAGACACATTACCTTATCAAAAAAAATATATCAGCCAAACTACCTTATCAAAAAAAAATATATCAGCCAAATTATTCTACTGAAAAATAAATACATATATAGATGCACGTTCTATTAAATACACGTACTCAGTAAAAGAAATTGTGTGATAATACCAGTTGCTAAACAATGCATGAACATACCGATAATCTTTTTCTTTTCTTTTTTTTTATTTTGTGGGGGGGGCGGGCGGCATGGCAGTACTAGCAATCTAGTTATTGATAATGCTGAAGAATAAAATATCATGAAAGTAATAGGAAACGGTGAGAAGGTGACATAATTTTACCATAAAATATCACTAGTAAATGTTGCAATAAATATTCGTGAGAGGCTTTCAACAGGATAAAGAAGCTCAGGCAAGGAAATAACAGGACGCTGCTCCAACAAGCTATGGTCCATAAATTTAAGACTGTTCAGGTAGAACTTCTTCCCGGGTGGTGAACAAGAAATGCCACAACTGTTCTTCTGCACAACACCATCAGAATGAGGAGCACTCTCCTTGCCAAAAGAATTTAATAACAGAGCTTTTGGTTTATCATGGGCCATGGCATTCTCAAAATGAACTCCAACATCATCTATTTGATGTATATGATCATCATGAACACAAGCATAAGATGTACCTATAATTGAACTCAACTGTATTGCGCTGGCCCTTGTGATTTCTGGATTCTGGTCAGTTTGCGAGCTCTCACAGGGCAGTGGTTCTTTACCAAAAACATGTGCACTAATGTTTACCTCCTGCTCACCCCCCACGGGGTATTCAAGAATATTAGTTGGAGCAAAGCCTGGATACTGGTTCACCCTACCGCCACAAGGATATGTACCTTTCATTACACCATCTAAAATAGCACATCTTCGAATATAAGAAATAGGGTCATCACTACGTAATATGCGCCTGCACTGACTTAAGAGAAATTTTGTTCTCCCTGTAGAAAAAGCATAATGTGGGGACCCGGACGCAAAGGTTCTAGTGTTCAGAATCGGGCTTAACGGTGGTCCTCGGGAGGTCTCCAATGCAATCTCATTCGAACCCAGAACAACCTCCCCCGTCAAAACAATCCTCTCAATAAAAAATCCAATTCGAATCCCCAAACTACAAAAACCTTGGTTTCCACAGACAAGCGAAACCTCGTCTCCTGCGGACAGCTGGGCAACCATGCCTTTTGCAATCCTAACGCCGTTGACAAATACCCCATTTAAGGAAGGCCTAACAACCTCAAAACACTCGTTAAGTTGCTCCGTCTCTACTAGTTTATTCAGGTACTCACAAACAAAAGAAGCAGAAGCAGAAGCAGGGAAGAGGAATGCTCCGTCCAATATGAAAAGTTTGCGGCGGAGAGCATCGAAGAATATCTGGCAGTGAAGGTTGCTGACTCGAGGGTCGTGATAGAGAAAGTCACAGAAGCGAGTGCTGCGACCAAGGGTGTAAGGGCGGCCCGGGTCCAGACGGATGAGGTGACAAGGAGAAGCGGTGGTCCTTGAAAACAGAGGGACGTCAAATGTTTTGAGGTAAATAAATGCAGCCCTGGCGACGTCTCGCCATTTCTTCCTGCGAGAGCCTAAATCATCATCATCGTCATCATCATCCTCATCCTCCTCTCCTCGGCGCCTCTTTATCATCATACACGACTCTTCTTTCAACTTTTTCATTACAATCCCCACCTACCACACCCTCCCCAAAATAATCCAAGTAAAACTCACCCAAACAATCTAAAGATAAAAAATAGAGATGAATTGAAAATAACTCTCTCTCCGCGGCATCTGTCACTGTGTGAGACTTATTCGTAGGAGAGGAGGATAGAGGAGGACGGGACGAGGGAAAACAATCTGACAAAAACCCTTCCTTTTACCTTCTTGGCCTCCCTTCTCTAGGCCTATGTTTGGTAGGAGAGATTTGTTGGAGGATGGAAATGGAGGAGGAAAAAGTGAAGGGAAAGGGGTTAAAGGGGAAGGGGGGGGGGGGGAGAGTGAATCCCAAATCGCCCTTTTCTCATCCTTCCAATTTTGGGGAGAAATGTAGGGAGAAATAATGGTTTTTATTAAGATCATCATATTATTTTTACATTTTTATAACATGTTTTATAAATGTAAAATCATATTTTTTAATATTTATTCATTCATTTTATTAAACATATAAAAATAAAAATAAAAATAAAAAAAATTATCATTTCATTCATCCTATCAAATACAGAGAAAAAGGAAAAAAGACTTCCTTTCCCAAAAGAAAGAAAGTCTTTTTTTCTTATTTTTTTTCCTTCCTCCTACTTTTCCATCCTCTCTACCAAACATTACATAATTCTCTCCACTTTCCACCATTTGGAGAGAGAGAAGAATACTCACACCACTTTTTGGTTATTCCTATTCGAGGCTTGGATCTTCAAATCTAGGCCCGAGATAGGTGGTGCCCTAAAAAAGGGCAGCAGATGGCCACCAAGTATATTGGTGGGCCTCTCATGAGCCAGTCCATGGCTGTGGGAACGGATTCTTCATCATGGGAGTTGCAAGCCCAATTGCCCGTCATTCAAAAATGGGATTTGTCTTTCACCCAATATATAAATAAAAAACACTCCGTAAAAAAGAAAAAGAAAACAAGAGGGCGCTTGGGTGGGGGCGTTGCCATCAACACGAATGGTAGTCTCCACAATTTTCAAGTACGTGAACATTCAATATTAGCCTAATTAAACTGGGATAACATTTTGCTGGGAAGAAACAATACATATGTTCCTCAAAATATGTATATCCGGCTGAACTACAGAGTACATAATCTTTAACCATCCAGCACAATCATAGGTAGGTCCAAAAACTTGGTTGAATGCTGAGTAATTTGCGAACGCAAAGTTATGTTATAATGGGTATATATGTCACTAGCCATTCGTTTGAGCCATCTAGGTGACCCACCTAATGTGCTAAAGATATGATACCAAGCTTGAACCATACGCTCAAGTAAAAAATTTTTAGTGAAGAAAATTTATTCGGTAGCTAGATTTTTTGCACCATAAATATTGTATAGCAGTTGCACATGCATTTGCATGTGAAATAAAATTATGATTTTTAAGTCATGGAAGGATTAATATTGCCATTGGTGTTTTAATTAGTTGCTTCCATGCATGATCATTTAAAGTTAATTGCTTGGACATAACAACTCGATCGGTAACATCCCTTGGTATTTTAACTTATACGGAGTACCAATTACAATTGAATTCCTGATCTCAGAAGTTGACCGTAAGCATTACTTCAATAGTGGGGATCAAGCATTGACAAATTAAAGCTTTAGTGGTCTTGATTCTAATAATTCTGCATTATTTTGATAGCGTACTCGACGTGCCTGAATTCACAAGTGTCAAGAGGTTGGATTACATAGAGAATTTTTTGTTGGGCAGGGATCTCTTTAATTATAAGCTTTTTCCCAAAGAGTAAATTAAAGTGAAACATTGTGTATTTCCCCGTTGGCCCCTACTTTTTATATTCAACTTTGCATAGTAGTTTGAGGGCCGGACCATTTGTTTCCAACAACCCCAAACCACACACCCCCCCCCCCCCCCCCCCCCCCCCCAAAAAAAAAAAAAAAATCAAAAACTTCAAAAAAATTAGGGGGAAAAAATATAAAACTATAAGAGAAGCAGATGCTTAACTAGACGACGTATATATAACTAAATTCAAGGTGTTGCATGACATTTTATACGGAGTATGAAAACACAGTAAAATAGGAGAGGGAACATGTATGTGTACGACAATATTTTATTTATAGACAATAATTCAGTATCTTCAAAAGTAGCGTAACCAATTAATAATTGGTGACGTAGTGACGCAGTGACGTAACCAATTAATAATTGGTGAGACCAGCCATTCTCTTAATTGTAGCATAGAGTGCGAGTTCATGTATAAATATATGACAGATGTTGGAGTCGAGGATAGGCACAACAAGACTCAATGGAGAGAAATATCATTAATTGGAAGCTAGCTCCAGCATCATTCCCCAATTTTTGAAAATTCATCCATATTTTGTAGTTTTTCATTAATTTCCTTTCATTCTCACTGGCCCTGTAGGAAATTTAGCTTCAAATCATGGTCATTGGTTTCTCTCTGCAACAAATTACCTATATCTACTAGCTAGCTAGCTAGATTAATTTGTATCCCAATCACTATATATACAGTGACAGGCAGACTTGTAAGGCAGCCACAATTCCTGTGTATTGCCAATTGGTTGTGAGTGTTTCTCTAGAGCTTGGTTTAGAGCTGTTCATCGAGAATGCATAAAATGGGGACAGACGACGGGAGAGGATCTCATGTGGATCATCGTCATCATCATCGTCATCACTCGGACACAGAAACCATTGGTAGCAAAAGAATAGCCTACAGCGGTCCGCTGAGTGGACCTCTGAACAAAACAGAAGCAAGGAAGAGCCCCGCTGCTGAGTCGAGTGCTGGCATTGGCAGCGGTAGGAGCGTTGACAAATCCCGCGATGAAGCATATGTTGAGCTAACGCTGGATGTCATGAACGAATCCGTTGCCGTTCACAGCATTAAAACCACTGACGGAGCTAATCTCAAAGATCCCGAGTTGACTTCGCTGGCCATAGAGGAAGGTGCCGAGAGGAGATCCTCCTTTGGTTCTGCTGTGCTACGAAGCGCTTCAGAACGAATCAAGCAGGTGTCCCAGGAACTGAAGCGTCTGGCCTCCTTCTCCTCCTTCTCCAAACGAGGCCCTCCAAGTCACTTTGATCGGACTAAGTTGGCGGCAGCTCACGCTTTGACGGGGCTCAAGTTTATTAGCAAGACCGATGGCGGTGCTGGATGGCCTGCCATTGAGAAGCGTTTCAATGTACTCACTGCTTCCACTGACGGCTCTCTTCCACGTTCTCTCTTCGGTGAATGCATAGGTACCACATAATTAATCCCGCGTCCATCGCTAACAAAAGTCTGCATGCACTAAAAGGCTTTTACTTAATTAAATTCTATATAGGTCTATATAGCTAGCTCAACAGTAGTTACAGCTCCCCATGTTCAACCTCGGTTTTATACAGCCGGCTGTTGCATGTGGGGATCGGAAATTATGTTACAACAAATTAATTAATTAAAAGGCTTCTGTGGTACCTTATGATGCATGGTAGGGATGAATAAGGAGTCAAAGATGTTTGCTGGGGAGCTATTTGATGCACTTTCTCGCAAGCGGGGTATTCATGGTGATTCAATTAACAAGGCCCAGCTCAAAGAGTTTTGGGAACAAATTTCCGATCAGAGCTTCGACTCCAGGCTTCAGACTTTCTTTGACATGTAACAATTAGTTACATATTCAATGTTTTCATTTGAATATCTCTAAACAAATCAGCTAGTCATCTTTAGAATTTATCTACCCTCTTTTTCATCTGTATCATTAATTGTTGAGCTTAAAATGTAGGGTTGATAAAGACGCAGATGGCAGGATCACTGAAGAGGAAGTCAGAGAGGTATGCCATATTGAAGTCGGAGTAAATCCAAAGTTAATTTGGAGTACTATAGACTCACCCAAAAAGTTGCTTCAATTCCATCCTATATATGTCTATTTAGTTTAATTGCCGCTTTAACTCAAAAATCGTAGCTAGTTAGACCAAATCTATTATGAATTTTCCATAAGATCTGACATTGCTGAAAACCCACCAAGTGGTATCTTATCCAATACCCGAATATAACAAGGATTTATCCCAAAACTCACAAAAAACAGGTACCACAGCAAATCAACACATGCTGTGCAAAAAGAGCCGATAAACAAGCTAGAGATGCTGGTCAAGTGATTTTGTTCGTAGGCTATTAATTTTCCAATTCCAGTATAAGCTTTGTTTCTCTTTAGGGAAAAAAAATAATAAGATTGGATTATTGATATTTGCAGATTATTAGCCTCAGTGCTTCGGCAAATAACCTCTCGAATATCCAGAAACAAGCAGATGAATATGCTGCACTGATCATGGAAGGGTTAGATCCAGACAATATAGGATACATTATGGTAAATATCATATAGAATGGAAGAAAAATTAATAATTACATATCTGATATATCATTACATTAATTCGTAACTATGGCAATATATTCAATTATGCGTGGAATATCGTTTTCCCATGCATATAATGATTATTACTGGGAGAGCAGATAGACAAGCTAGAGATGCTTCTGCTGCAAGCTCCAAACCAGTCTATGAGAGGAGATAGCCGAAACCTGAGCCAAATGCTGAGCCAGAAGCTTAAGCCTACACAGGAGAACAACCCGCTAAGAAGATGGTATGAAAACACTAAGTACTTCTTACAGGACAATTGGCAGAGAGTTTGGCTAGTGGCACTATGGGTCGCGGTTATGTCGGGCCTATTTGCTTACAAGTATGTCCAGTATCGAAATAGAGCTGCATATGAGGTAATGGGGTATTGCGTATGCATGGCCAAGGGCGCAGCGGAGACACTTAAGTTGAACATGGCTCTGATTTTACTACCAGTCTGCCGAAATACCATCACCTGGCTCAGGAATAAGACCAAATTAGGCCTTCTTGTTCCTTTTGATGACAACCTCAACTTTCACCAGGTAATTCCTATATGGCTTTATGTACACTGTATATTCCTATTTCTAGCATATATATTCTTCCACAAGGCCGGCGTACATCAAAATTAAGTAGGAGTACGACTTAATAAGTTATGGCGATACATACTTTTTTCTAGGTGATAGCTGTGGGAATCACAATTGGAGTCGGAATACATTCGTTTTATCATTTAGCATGTGATTTCCCTCGCCTTATTGGGGCCAGCAGTGACAAGTACAAGCCGATGGAACATTATTTTGGAGAACGACATACTTTAAACTACTGGCATTTTGTTAGGGGAGTGGAAGGAGTTACTGGGATTGTAATGATAGTGTTGATGGCAATTTCTTTTACTCTGGCTATCCCTTGGTTTAGGCGAAACGAGCTCAACCGCTACCTGCCCAAACCCCTCAAGAAGCTCACTGGCTTCAACGCCTTTTGGTATTCCCACCACCTCTTTATCATTGTATACACTCTGCTCATTGTGCATGGTTTTTACCTTTACCTGATCAAGGAATGGTACAAGAAAACGGTTAGCAACTTTTTGCCTTTTTTTCCTTTTTTTTTTATAGAGTATTTTTTTGATCTATGCTTCTGCTTTAATTACGTGCACACTACCCCTTTTTTTTTATGGGAATTTCAGACTTGGATGTACTTGGCAGTTCCACTTACCCTTTATGCCTGTGAAAGATTGATTAGGGCATTCAGATCCAGCGTCGAGCCCGTTAATATACTAAAGGTAAATAACTTAAACAGTGGCTCCATATACGATTCTATGTTTATCTGTATTTATCGCCCTTTTTTATCACTAGTAAAATTTAACTTCTTTTTTTTTTTTCTTTTTTTTTTTTTTTTTTTTTTGGACATTGAAGGTGGCTATTTATCCCGAAAAGGTTTTGGCGCTTCACATGTCAAAGCCTCCAGGCTTCGAGTACAGAAGTGGACAATATATCTTTGTCAACTGTGCTGCAGTTTCTCGGTTTGAATGGTAGGTTGCCTGTGCAACAAGGAAAGAGGAGCCTTAGATATATTAAAAAATAAAAAATTACTCCAGTTAAGCTTTGATCAATGGAGGGTAATATAGTAAAATAACTCTTCAATTATTTGTCTTCCATCCATTCCACCAGATGGAGATGGCAACTTTGACCCCATCCATAGGATTCCGACCCATACCTATATGGGCGGATATGGATCTCATATGTATTTGACCCAACCTAACCCGAATATGCCTTTACAATTTTAACTTTTTATATATATATATATATATATATATATATATAACTATCTTGATATATGCTCAAAGAGTTCATTAAAAAGCTCATTATCTATTTTTACTGTATCTTAATTCTTATGTTTATATCTAATATTTATGTGACCATATTAAATATGATCTTATTTGAACAAAATCACATCAAATGCTAAAAACATGCATAGGCTTGGTATATGAACAACATATAACAAATGGTAAGTAGCAAAAAAATGAATTTTGGGAAAAAAAAAATTGTTGGGATAAGGCAAGTTGGGCATGGGTTCTCCAAGATTAAATCGGGTCGGGCATGGGGTAATTCTGACCCACCCCCAACCCAATCCATTGCCATTCCTACCACCAAACACATAAGAAAGAAAGAGAATCTCCCTCCCTTAGGATGGAAAGTTTATCTCTCCTACGTTTTTTTCTTTCCACCTTTTCACCCATAGTACTAAAATTACCTTGAGAAATTTATTAAATAAACCTAGCATCGGCAAAGGCAGTAAGAGCAGAGGATCAGGGTCCTTTAGCCATTCTATAAAAAAATTTAATCATAATCTATACCTTTTTTTTATTAATTATAGATTTGACACCCGTCTCAAATTTTATTTATTTATTTTTGGCTAGGCCTCGAAGGGCTTCTTTTGAAGGACTTTGATCCTTCCCCATTGTATGTGTGTATATATATATATATATATATTTCTTCTAGTTTATAAAAAAAATTTAAAAAAAAATTATTGTTAGTTTAAAATTTTCTTTAATTTCCTTGTTGTGAAAGAGGAAAAAAGATTACAAAAATGTTGTAGTCAATTGATTTCTTTAATTAGTATTTTGAATTGGGAAAAAATTCTAAAAATCAATCAAATTTTGACTATCCCAAGCTAAATTTCTAGCTCCACCACTACCTAACATCACTCATGAATGGATGTTGTTACCTGTGCTAGCCCTGGATGTCGAATTAAACATTGTTAGCCAGTAACAATATGCATACTGCATTAAATTTTATGTTCTGTAGATAGATCTCCCTACTATGTACAATGTCTAAAATTAAGGTTGAATTGGACGACACTTCTTGTTCCGTTTTGCCCTTTTTTGCTCTTTTTCATTTTTCACTATAGTCCCCATCCTTATATATAAATATGAGTTGGTTCTGCTTTCTCATCTACATGCTTACTAGGCTTACTATTCATATGTGCTTCAAGTATGCATCAACATGCAGGCACCCATTTTCCATCACTTCAGCCCCTGGAGATGACTACCTTAGTGTTCATATTCGAATTCTTGGTGATTGGACGCAACAACTCAAAAATGTGTTCGCAAAGGTGAGTGCTTTTGGGAATTGATGTGCAATTTTATTTTGCCTTTTATGAGCAATATTATAAAAATAAGAACTCAAAAAATCTACATAAAGTTACAAACCAACGTGCTCACGTGCACCAAGAGACGGTTGCACTAAGGCGCAAGTGTGCATCCATTCAACCACTCAATTTTCTTTTCTTTTCTTTTCTTTTTAAAATTTGGATATGATGAGTAAATTTATTTGGTGCTTTAGTCTTCGTTGAGAAAGAATGATTAATTTTTATTACATTTGGTTAATTTTTTATTAATCTATTAGAGTACACCATTTCAGTGAATTATATAAAGTCAAGGTTTAGTTTATTTTTATGTTCAACCATTAAAGTCATGTTTGTGTGGTTGGAATGGAATCTGATTCCATACTTAAAATAATTTGGAATGAAATGAGATTGAAATAAACATTATGAAATGAATATCATTATAATTCATTACTATTATTTTATTCTATTTCCATTTAA
Source organism: Liquidambar formosana (assembly GCA_039720395.1). Classification (NCBI taxonomy): domain Eukaryota; kingdom Viridiplantae; phylum Streptophyta; class Magnoliopsida; order Saxifragales; family Altingiaceae; genus Liquidambar; species Liquidambar formosana. The sequence continues at coordinate 29,279,488 of CM077828.1, forward strand.
TTACCTCAACCAAACATGTTGTTTGAAATGAATTGGAATGTGATTTCATTCCATTTATTCCATTCCAACCAAACAAATATGGCTTAAGAGGTATCATGTCCTATATTAAATATAGGGTGTTAGAAGTGGTATATAAGCAAAGTTCCTCATTTCTAAAAGTTACATATGTCTTTAGAGTATGACGTACTTGTTAATCTTATGTCTTACTTTATCCAATGTATGGTTTTGTAACTTTTCCATTCCATTCCAACCAAACAAACATGACCTAAGAGGTATCATGTCCTATATTAGATAGGGGCGTTAAGAAAGAAGATTTTAAAAAATTCAGAGAAGAGAAAGAGAGGAGATGGTGTAGAAGGCCGCAGTCAATGGGTATATCGGTTGTTGCAACGTGGGCTGGTGAGCTTGCATATAAAATATAAAATAAAGGGTTGAGATGGTGGAAAATTCTGCAAACAATAAAACGGTGTGTTTTAAAAGGAAAATAACACCAACTTTCTCTCGAAATTTGGTGAAATGACACTGATGTCTTTAATATTTCAAAAATTACATTGACCTCTCCTGAAGTTAGATAAAAATTATCTTCCTTCTATTACAATTTTTTTTAATAAAGTAATGAGTATTATTAACAAAAGGGTGCTCCCTTCTATTACTTTTGCTGTTAAAGAATAGGTAAAATGTCTGAATTACCCCAAGTCTAAATAAAGCTTAAGTTTCTTATATTTTTCTTTCTCTATTTCTTTGATTTGATCTTGGTTTAAGGTGTCTTAAAGAGTCAAAAGTCATTGGTTTAAAAGGAACCAAAGTGGGAAAATTGTTTTTCAATAAGTTTTTTTTTTTCTTTTTTTTAGTTCCCTTTTTATTTTTCTTTGTTTGGACTTTGGATCCCTTTTTGATGTAGCAAAAAAATAAAAAATAAATAAAAGATATCTTTGTCTTCACGTGGTCAGTATATAGGTACAAAAAGGGTAAATTATTTCCTTCAATAAGGGCAATCTTGGCATTTTTGTGAGTTTTATGCATGACATCATCTATGGTTAATAGATAATAGATAGACAAGAGGTGAGTGTTAAATTCTTTAAATTTTAGAAAAGGTCAATATAATTTTTTAAACATTAGGAAAGGTCAATGTCATTTTACCAAACTTCAAGGGGGTCAATGTAATTTTCTCAAATAGTAAAAAAAATGAAAACAGACATCGATCATGTGAAACAATGCATTTTATTGAAGAGGACAATTCCATCATTTTGACATATAGTTAGCTCCGTTTATTTTCTAATTCTAATTCTGACAAAGAGTGTTAACGTAATTTTAAAAAATACGGAAAATATGATATAATTTTCAACAAAGACAGGAAGTGTAAGTGTAATTTTTGATTTATAAGTTACCAAACCATATGCATCATTTTGAAAAAAGTCAAAAACATTTTGGAGGAGAATGATATATATATATATTGTTAACCATTGAAAGTAATCAATAGAAGTTGAACATTATGCTATTTCCTAAATGCTACTCCGGATAGAACTTATGTACGGAAATAGCTTCAAATGTTTGTACGTAGGTGCCACTTCTTGTAGCTAACCTGTGCTAGGTATGGTTATTTTCAGGTGTGTCAGCCGCCACCTAGTGAGAAAAGTGGACTCCTCAGAGCCGATTGCTCGCCAAGAGAGAACAGCCCAATGTAAGTCATAATTGATAGCTTCAAATCAAGAAAATGCATACCATACGTGTAGAATTTTAGTGGCGGAAATGAAAATAATTTATAAACGTGTCACTTGGGATCCAGAGGCTCGGGGTCCATGAAGTAAGAACAAGGGACAAAAAAATTTACCGGAAATTGCTTTAAAATTAGTACTAATTTCTCAAGCTTTGATTTTGAACTTTTCTGTCCTTGTGATCCCCCGTCCCTTGTTTTCACCGAAACGGAAAGGCTTAATGTATTCATCTAAAAAATTGTTGCATGCAGTCTCATAGAGTTCCAACATAGAAGAAGAATGATGTGGGTGGGATATTCCGGTGCAATTCAACAATGCGGCAAAAAATACTAAAAAAAAATAAGCATAACGAGAAGAAAGATACTCTAATAATAATAGTGTTTCTTAATCAGTCAAAAATTCTCTTCCTAAGCCCCTTTATACCCATTATATAGAAAAACTTTAAAAAAACCTAGTAAAATACTATCATAACTAGAATTTTTGACGAAAGAAAATAAAGAATATAAGGAAAATAATACAAGATAATCTCCTAATTAAAAAATGGGAAATGCTATTTTATCTTAGTCTCCCTTTTCCGCCCTTCTTGTGGACTAGCTCCTATTTGCTCTGCATAAAATGGAGTATGTACAAATAACTAAGGCTAATCAATCTGGTCGCAGCAAAAAAAATATATATATCAAATAAAGCTCATCTTTTCTTTCTTTTCAGTCCAATTAGGAGTCCATCCCTATGGTTCCATAAATATATACATGATGATGAACCTCAATCTCCAAGGCGAAACCAGGGCCTGAGGGCCACACTTCCCCAAAGTTCCAATATTGAGTTAGTTCGGGAACAACGGGGCCCATTTAGAAGTTTCTCCGTAAGGATGCATGTTATCCCTATTCCCATTCATGATTCATGCATGCTTTTCAATTTTGATCATGGGAGTAAGAAATTAACCCTGTTCATTGCGGTTGGCTGCTAAAAAGCCAAATTGTTTGTTTTCACAAAGTAACCTTTAATAATGTCCTAGTGCACAATTCGTCCACAAAGTGGATAGAGAAAAAGACATAAAGCAAACACATGGATTCACGTCCTTTGTCCTTTTTTCTTTTTTGATTATTACAGAACATGTGCACGACATCCCCAGGACTGAATGTTGATATGCTATAGTTAAAGTGCATATTGTGGTCTTCGTCTACAGTCTGTGGAGATTCCCAAACGCTTTTTTTTTTTTTTTTTCCATCTGTGCTCATTCGAGATTTTGAGGGTTAAAAATTCATATTAATTATGGATTTTATCATTTGTGATAAATTTGGTCTTACCAATTATTTTACAAACAAATTAAGGGTGATTGGGATCAAATTGGGCCAGTTTGCCTTTTATTGTCCTTCCAAAATTAATTACATAACTCATAAGGCGTGCGTGCATGATCCTAGCTAGCTATAACGAGTATGACATGGATGGATGATATACATATATATGGAAACACTGCAGTATAATTCCAAGAGTATTGATCGACGGTCCATATGGAGCGCCGGCACAAGACTACAAGAAATACGAGGTGGTGTTGCTGGTGGGGCTGGGAATTGGGGCGACCCCGATGATCAGCATAGTGAAGGACATCGTGAACAATATCAAGGGCATGGAGGAAGAAGAAGATGATGAGAATGGTTTGTTAGAGAAAGGGTGGACGGGAGGTCATAAGGATAATGTCGACGAAGAATTCAAGACGAGGAGGGCATACTTCTACTGGGTGACGAAGGGGCAGGGCTCCTTCGACTGGTTTAAAGGGGTGATGAACGAGGTGACCGAATTGGACCACAATGGAGTGATAGAGCTGCACAACTATTGCACCAGCGTTTATGAAGAGGGCGACGCCCGCTCTGCTCTCATTGCCATGCTTCAGTCCCTCAATCACGCCAAGAATGGCGTGGATATCGTCTCTGGTACGCGTGTCATGTCCCACTTTGCCAAGCCCAACTGGCGCAGTGTCTACAAGCGCGTAGCACTCAATCATACCCATGCTCGAGTGGGTCAGTTTCACTCACCCTCCTGGCCTTAATTTGGTTTTTTTATATATTATTTATTTATTATTATTTAAATTTCTACTTTTCTAGCTCTATAATTTTTACAGGTAAACTGTGCCAACATAGATGCTCCACTATCTTCTGGCGTGTTCACGTTGGTAGCTAGTTTTCGTATAGGCTCGGGTTCTCTTTAATTAGTCTTTGCATGTGTCTCTATCTTCAATCTTTTTCTAAAGATAAAAGATAGAGATAGTAGATTGGTAGTGGTAGTCCTTTTGCAATGATGACGACAATATGATTATCACTATTATTTGTTTTATGTCAGTGTTGTAAGAAACATGTAGGTTGTTGTGACTTTTGAGTTGCGTGTGTTTTCACGTACGCAGGGGTGTTTTACTGTGGGCCACCGGCACCTATCAAGGAGCTACGCCAGCTAGCTTCGGATTTTTCTCACAAGACCTCCACCAAATTTGATTTCCATAAAGAAAACTTCTAGACCATGAGAGATCCAATGGATGACAAGAAGCGGACCTGCCAGTCCCACACCACTCTCACCCCCTTGCTTTATGTTCATCTTTATCCTTATCTTTTCTCTGCCTTCTTCTTTTCTTAAAGTAAACTACTACTCCGCACTTTAATTAAAGTCATCAATGGACAGCTGATCATTTCTGGGAATGCAGACATGAGTTGGTGGATTTGGATGGAGGCCACCCACCACGAAGCAAAAAAAAACAAAAGAGGTTGGGACTTGATATAGTAAATAAATAAATACGTGCAGCGTGGAACTCGATCCATCATGGCCGCACGTGTAGGTTGGTGAGCTTGATTTAGATGGTTGTGCTATATTTGTCTAAATATGGGGAGTTGAATTTTAGTGCGAATGCATGTGTTTCATATATGTACAACGATGAAATGTATGTATATTCAGTTCATGTGATTATAATTAATAATTGTAAGATTGTAATACATACATATATATTTATATTAATGTTGAAATGATTGCAAGTGTTTTTTTTACGAAAATAAAAATAGTTGATCCCTTTTTCTAACAATTCTTGCTTTTAAATCAATTGGTAACCCAAGTCCAAAATAAATAAATAAAAACTCAAAATCAATTGGCCGGTAACGATCTACAAGAATCTCATGGCAGTGGCGGCATGATGCAAACCTAACAAGACGCCTCCCGAACAGAAATTAACCTAATTCATACATAGGCACTAAAATACACAGGTATACTAACGAAATTATATGAAACAAAAGCAAGAATTTCTAAATCCAAATACAGTTAAAATATAGAATTTTAAACGGAAATATATAAATGAATAAATTGATCATGACATCTACCAGAGAGGTAGGAATTAAGTGGCCAATCGAGTTCTTCTTTTATCTAATGATAATGAATACATATATAAATGCACATTCTATATGTGTGTATATATATATACTACTAGGGCTGGCAATTTATGCCCAAACCCATGAACCCGTCCGAACCCGTCCAAACCCGCCCAAGTTAAATGGGTGCAAATGGGTGATTTTATTAATTGGGTTGTAAATGGGTGCCCATAATAACCCAACTAATAAATGGGTCTAATCAGGTTTGTATAAAAAACATGTGGGTGCAAATGCAACCCGATAAGGTTTGAACTTCCTTCGCAGTGGATCCTCCACCGCTCGTGGAAATTATTATTTTTATTATTTTTTGAATTTATGCTATTTTATTTCTCTTGTGGAAATTATTTTATGCTATTTTATTTTACAATCTTCCAGGTTTTCAATGTTTTTTTTTTTTTTTTAATTTTTTGAATTTGGTAGATTTGAAAATGAAATGCTATAGTAGTTGGAATTTTTTATTTTTTATTTTAAATCCAAGTCATAAGATTTTATCTTTTGGAGATCACTTGTAGCAAAAATAATGGACAAATGTTGGTTTTTTTGGTTTTTTTTTATTTTTTTTGGGTAAACAAACAAACTAAAAAAAAAAAAAAAATTCTGAGGGAGCAAAGTCTCCCAACGTGAAGGTTACTAGAAGTTTAAAGTGCTCCCCAGTTGTGCATTGGTTCATGTACAAGCTTAAATGGGTGAGTTTGGGTTTCAACCTATAATAAATGGGTGGGTTTGGGTTTGCTTAAATGGGTTTTTCATGTAAATGGGTTGGGTTGGGTTTGGGTGATATTTTGACTACACCCATTTAAACCCACCCAAACCCACCCAATTGCCAGGCCTATATACATACTACCTATAAAAATATGAATGTGAGAAAAACTTTTGATTGACTAATATACCCTTATTTTAATTTTTAAATACACAACTACCCTTCTACGTATATAGGAAATATAACAATATAAAACATATACCTTAATAAGAATTTTAAGGAAACTATACAACTACCATTTTGCATATATAGGAAATATAGTAATATAAAACACATACCTTAATAAAAATTTTAAAGAAACTATAATTCGTATAATAATTAAATAAAACCAAACCCAGATAGGAATTCTAAGGAAAAGAAAACTATAATTCGTATATCTATACTACCTATAAAAGTCTGTATCTTAAAAAAAGAATAATATTACCTTTATTCATTAATTAAAATATATAGATTATTGCTAATTCTTTGTTACACGTCTATAAAAAATTCTTTGGAAAACACATTAGCATATATTTAGAAACCTAATAATAGTATACAACTAATCAACCATACGTCTTCCTTCTCCTTTCTACCCATATGCTTCTCCTCTTTTATCCTTTTATACATTTAGTCTTAATTTACATTCTCCGCATATTATCCAGTGGATCTCACAAATAATCAACGATGATGATTCTTGGCATCTCCCCACCCCTCTTCTTTGTAGGCAGCATTCAAAACTATGAGTAAGTTTTGAAAACTATCTTTATTTTTTGTGGCTGTCTTTTATAGTATTTATTATTTATTATATTGGGGTTTTTCTTTTATGTTTCTTGACTTTGTATTGGGTAGGCTTAGGCATAGATAGTTAGCATTTAGAATTTTAGAATTAAATACCAGCGTGTTTAGTTTTATAATGCTTATTGAGTAACCGTCAACTGGTGCATCAGTTTGACATTAATTCTTTTATCTTCTTTCTTATAAATTAAGTATTTAATTTTTCTCTTTTTCTCTCTTGACAGACTCAAAAACCCATTATAAAAAGATACCAATTTTTTTATTTTCTAGATTCTTCGTTTTGATATGCTCAATATGTCTGTAATATAATCTTGGAGATTAAAACTCCCTTCATAAGAGATTAATTTGTTTTATTTTTTGTACGTTACAATTTTTATATTTTATATAATATTTTAGGTATTTTAGTGATTTATTGAACAAAATATGTTTGTAAGAAATTGTCATTGTCATGGTTATAAGTTATTGTTCCCTATAAATTTTACTATTTTTTTTTATATATCATTTATAGGACCAATTATAATAAGTAATTTTGTTTCTTGAAATCTGTTATAACGTACCAGTTGTATAGTGGTTTTTTATCTTCCAGATCAATGAATTGTAAGTGCATCTTGATTTTTATCATTCTCTTAATTCAGTGATCATGGGCGTGCTTAAAATTGGATGATCAAAGGTGCATACAAATTTTAATTTGGTGTCCGGTTTTTTATTTATTTATTATTTTCTCCATATTCTTAGAAAACTTCATTGTTTTAATAAAGGTTCTTCAAGTCTTTGTGTTATATCTTATAATATATGTAGGTACAAGTAACATTATGCAAGTTTATGAATCTCCTTATAGTTGTATAGCCGTCTTTCAAACCTCTCCTCATTTTTTTATTTTTTTTGCTGCTTAAGTTCATTTGAATGTTAGTTTAAATATTGCATCTCAATCTTATTGGAATGAGAAATAAGCAAAATTAAAATAAATATTATTCTACCCAAACAGGAAAAGAAAAAAAATTTGTTACATAAGTAAAAAAAATCACAATTTACAAATTTGAGTTATAGTGTGAGAAGGATAAAAGGTAATGTGTGGAAAACTAAAATTTGAGAAATTCTATCTAGAAGAAAAAATTGTTACATGATTGTAAAAAGTTTGGTAGTTATATGAAATAGAGTTGTACCGGGGAGATGAACAATGAATGAGTATAAAAATTTAAATTTGATTTAAAAATTATTTTTTACAACACAAATATTGTCACGTGCAATGCACGTGTGCATTAACAAGTATATATATATATATATATATATGGTATAAATATTCGGCAATGAGTGGATACATAGCACTTATTAAGTTGTCTATTTTATAAAAGCCGAATGAGTAAGTAGACACCTCAGAGGTTCGTCCCTTTCCCTTTCTTTGTGCTCTAATCCTCAATAACCTATTTAAGTCGGTGGCAAGACTTGGGAGCCAGATTTGGGCTCGATGCCACCCGGTGCGCTGAAACATGTTATCTCGATTCATTCTATTGAGATAGCTCAAGGGTCTTAAATTGATAGCCGAAGTATGGATTAACCGAAATAGTTGAGTGGCTTACCGGCCCATAACCAAAACAACACACCTTCTGCCTTTGTCACTATGAGAGGAGGAGGTCCATATTATCCATTATCCATATAGGTCACGCAAAAGGGAACAGTTATTGCAACTCTCCATTCTTATCACCCGCCCCCCATTTTTTAGGTTTTTAAGGTTTTATGCAAAATATAAAAGGTTTTTATGAAAACCGGTTGTGATGTTCATTAGAAAACATCATTTTGAATAACTTTGTAGAAAAAAGTTTTTCCTAAATCTATCATTTAAATATACTTTTTAGTCATTTATAACTTTTATTTCATTTTTTACCAAAAAGTCTACCTAAACAATAGATTTTGAAAAAACTTTTTTTTGCAAAGTTGTTCAAAATGATGTTTTCTAGTGGACCTAGCGACCGGTCTTCATGAAAACCTTTATATTTTTCATGAAATCTTAAAAACCAAAAAGAAAAAGGTAAGGTGATAAAAATAGGGAGTTGCAATAGCCGTTCCCCACGCATAATGCATGGCCCGTTGAATGGGCTCATGGCCCTGCAGCTATAAGAGCTCATAAGCACGTGGGTAGAAATGACTCCTATTAATCAGAGAATTCAACCAATGGAATTCTACCACATGGGAGGCTTGAATTCCTATATAAAAGTCATTCATATGTGGATCATTTTTACAAGGTTTCCATTTGGATTGGGGAAATGTTATAAATAACACCTAATTACAACACTTAATTATAGCACTTGATGTATATAGTACTAATTGGTTGACACAAATACCCTCCAAACTATTTAATATATCACCACAAAAAATTCATTATTACATCAGGTGTTATTTATAAGGTGTAGTATTATGCTACGTATAGCATTGCCCTTTTGGTTGCCTCACCGCCCCCTCTATAGCACCTTCTTCTTATCTCATCAATTTGAATGTCACTAACTCGAACACAGTACAATTTTCGCTTTACCACAAAACTCACCTATCTACACTATAAAATACACATACTCAGCACAAGAAATCAAGTCACGAAGACCACATTCTAAACTAGACATGAACGGAAATGACCACGCGAGAATAACCCAAACGAAGCCAAAAGCATAGCGGCAAAAAATAAAAAATAAAGACGACACAAAAGCATGGCCTGAGCTTCTACCTGCAATCTGGAGAACAAAACCTTCCGCCAGCTTCCCTTTATGCTTGTTTCAAGCACCATCAACAAAAAACAGAGCAAATTGCTGCTCCAAAAAGTCGCCAATTGAACGATCAAAGTTGCAGCTGGGCCAGGTTGTAAACTTGTAACCATGATCAGCCCATGCGGAGATTCATGTAAAATACTCCGTAATGCAAATCAATATGGGAATGGCTATTGCAACCCCCCATTCTTATCACCTCACCCTCCATCCTTTAGGTTTTTAAGGTTTTATGCAAAATATAAAAGGTTTTTATGAAAACCGGTCATGTAGTCCACTAGAAAACATCATTTTGAACAACTTTGTAGAATAAAGTTTTTCCTAAATATATCGTTTAAATATACTTTCTGAGCCATTTATAGCCTTTATTTCATTTTTTGCCAAAAAGTCTACCTAAACGATAAATTTTGGAAAAACGTTTTTTTGCAAAGTTGTTCAAAATGATGTTTTCTAATGGACCATGTGGCTGGTTTTTGCAAAAACCTTTTATATTTTTCATAAAATCTTAAATACTGAAAAGAAATGGGTCTGGTTATAAGAATGGGGGGTTGCAATAGCCGTTCCCAATCAATATAGTAGTAGCTATATCTTAGCGGGCTGGGCCTAGCTAATTTTCTTCTGGACCTTCTTCAATTATAGGGCCAAAGTATGGCTGGAGCCATCGAAACTAGCAGAGGCAGCATAGTGCTAGGTACTAGGTCGGTAGACGGTAGTATAGTGGTAGGCCTGTGAGCAAGTCCATGGCACACTGGCACCTCCTCCCAGGCACCCAGGATCCCTATGTACGTAACGAAGTCTGGTGGTTATCCCCGTGACCCGTGTATGACGAATTGGCACAAATGCCAGCAATGTCCTAATCGGCAGCTACATGAGAAAATGAGTAATGAGTATGATTATCATATTATTATTATTATATATTATATAAGGAAGGCAAAGTAAAAAAAGAATCCGCCATTATCGGAGAAACAACGTGCACCCTTCCATTCGAAGTCAACTCTACTCGACTGTTGATCTTTGTGTCAACTTTCTTTTTCGTTTATGGGGATTACAATTATATTAATACTAATACAAGGGCAACTAAGGATGCATGTATCTTTTGTTGAACTAACTAAATGCACCTCATCAACATTTAATTTCCCGTGCAGGAGGTGAAGATCGAGTAGTTGATTCACAATCAAAGATTTTTGTTGACTGCATATATCACTAGAAGGAAGGAGGGAATTGAAAGAAGGAGAGACTAGCCCGTGTACATGGAAGCTTCAAATAATAGCTGTTTGTGGGTCGTTGCGACGTGAAGTCAATAGGGCCCACGTGGGTCGTACTCGAGGAGGTCAGTCACGTATGATGGTGAGACAGGTGGAGAGATCGAGGTGGAGGAGAGAGAGAAGCGACCTGGGGGTAGCTTTGGGAGTGGGAGATAGGCAAGAAGAGAGTCGACCTAGTGGGGCGCTACCCGTATCTGGAGAGACTTCAGTCCAAATGAAGCATTTTCGGAAAATCCCCTTAATCAAGGAAGAGATTCCTTGGTTGTTAGTGTTGTTGATGAAGGGATTGAATTGACCTTAAATGAGGCCAAACGGGACCTTTTTATAGAGCTAAGGGGTCTGGGACAGCCGTTAGTTGCAGGTGGCAATCAGCCTTAGGGTGATGGGTAGCAGACCTATGCTCTTCTAAGTAGGTCGGCTACCTTACCCTTTTCTGGAGCTGACACCCATACCAGTCAGGCTTTATACCTGTACGAGGTATGGGTTTGACCTGTTAACTGTCCCATCGCCCTTTTGAGGTTGTTGGTATGTCACGTCATTTCCCAGCCGTTCCCTAGATCGACTATAGAGGTGCAATTCCCGATGCAAAGGGTGCGACCTCCTTAGAGAGCCTTCTCTCCATCCACCAAACTAAGATCCTCCAAATGTCCCAGTGTTAAGAGAAGCTAAGGTCGAGCGACCTTGCTTAAGGGTCAAGCTCGCGATCGAGCCCCCCGGGCTCTGCCTCGACCTAGGCTAGTGTTAAACTAGAACCGTACCTTAGGGGCACTTTGAGGGGGATCAAATAGATCGCCGACCTCGACTCCCATTGCGCAATGTGATAGGCATCCGACTCGATGGGGGTACGATCCCCCACCTCAAGATGTTCCGGGCATCCTCGATAATGAGGGCTTCCCTCCAGAGAGGTATCCTCGAAGGGGTGGACGCTTCCTTCGAAGGTAAGTGCAAGATGTGGGCGACAAGGCCACCTGGGTGAGGTCGACCCAATGATGCCAGCTAGGCTTCCATGATGGTGATGTGGGTCAACCTTTATGGTCAACTTCCCATGTGGCGAGATGCAATTGGTCTAATGTGGTAAGAAAATTTTGGGTATCAACAATAGCTAAGCTAGCTTTCCACTAATTAAGGCCATTCATTTCCACTCATTCAGGATTCTACTATATATGTAAATTACTCAGTTAGTTTTTTTTTTTTTGGTTAGGTAGCTGATCGATCTTGCCAAAATGGTGTAAAATTAATATGTTGTAATTAATTATATAACAGTAGGTATGATTAATTATGACAAGTGTCAGGGCCGGCCCTGAGGTTAGGCCACTCAGGCGGCCGCCTGAGGCCCCAAAATTTTGACAAAAAATAAGGGCCCCAACTTAGTTGGTACCTTTGTAAAAAAAAAAAAAAAAAAAAATATTTAATAACTACATGAGCAAAAGCCCCAATCCAAGTTTAAGGGCCCCAAATAATTCCTAAGTTCCTAATCCAAGTCCATATATAATAGCCTAAATGGTCAAATAATCTACTCAACTCAAGCCCAAAACCAAAGGAAAAAAAAATAAAACCTTTAACCCTAAATCATATTAGATCTAACGTCTCTACCAATCTGCTTCCAACCTCCTCCTTTCTCCTTCTCTTAGTACTCCCAACCTCTCACAGCCTCCACGACTCCACCCTAATCATATCAGATTAAAATTTTATTTGGAAGATTAGAAGTATTTGATCACCTCTCAAACAAAGAAATCAGGTACACCATACAGTCGTACACCAACGTTCAATCATTCTCTCTTTAATTTCTTTATTTTTTCTTTCCTATCTCTATCTCTCTCTCTCTCTCTCTCTCTCTCTATATATATATATATAATATTAATATAATAATATATACACATATATACCTTACTACCTAGTCGTTTTGCTTCCAAAATAAATTGACCCAACTTTGTTTTTTATATTTTTTTTTTCTTCTTGATATTGATCCAACTCACAACTTACTCAAAATTATTATATATTATTTTCTCAAGAGTCCAGAAAGAGAGACTTTCCCCAATTCCCATATTTGAAATTTTGAAGTTTCTAAGACCTATTTTAAATTTTAAATTCCATATTTGCGTTATTGCATAGTTGATACACTGATAGGTATTCAATTATTGGGAGATAGCTTGAAAATTTTGCTTTAGTGGAGACATGGAGTTGTTCAAAATTGAAATTAAAATTGGGTTCGTGGTTTATTTAATTTGTAATTCCATATTCATACTGTGATACACTTATACAATTATATCTGGGAGTTATTATATTTATTTGATTGCTATTTTTTTTTAATAATGTAGAGGACAAGAGCATAATATATAGCAGATCCGGAGAACTAGGAGAAGATTCAAATCGGCACAACTATCTAATTGATAAGCTCTTTTCTTCTTCCACTTATATTTTTCTTTATCTGGAATTTGGATTGTGAATTGGATATATAATCATGCTTCCTAGAAAATATCTATCTGGATCTGAAAAAAGAAAAAAGAGTCAAAGGGATGCAGAATTAATTCAATCTCAAGCAGGAGCTATTAATAGGTATTTTATTAGTAGCAAACAAAATGTCGGTTGTGAAGCTTCAGTTGAAGATTTGGTAAATGAGGAACATAGGAATGAAAATGACAATGAAAACCATGAAGATTTAATGAATGAAGAACCAAATCGATGTACAACTGAGAATGATAATGAGAATATGAATGAGAACGATGAAAATGAAGATTCCAATAGAGAATATGGACATCTAAACATATATGATCCAAGTAATTGGGACAAGATCGACTAGAACATGAGAGACTTAATAGTAGAAAAAGGTCCTATCAGAGATTGTGATAGATGCGATTTTCCTATAGATACTGATTCTGGTAGAAGTTTCAATTCCACACATTATGTTCAAATTTTATCTAATGGAGAGAAGCAATATAGGAAATGGCTAGTATATTCAGATGCTTTGAACAAAGTATATTGTTTTTGTTGTATGTTGTTCATGCAAAGTAGAAGCCCGTCTCACTTAGTTGGTAAAGGGTTTAAAGATTGGAAAAATCTTGGTAAAGCACTTGCTAGTCATGAAATTGCTAATGATCACATTATATGCATGAGCAAATGGATTGAGTTGGCAATGAGATTCAAAAAGAATGAAACAATTGATAAAAGAGTGCAAGAACAAATCAACAAAGAAAAGGAACACTGGAGACAGGTATTAATAAGGAAACTTGCTGTTGTGAAAACTCTTGCTCAAAATAATTTAGCATTCCGTGGAACTAATGAGAAGATTTATGAAGAGAACAATGGAAATTTTTTAAGTATAATTGAAATGATTGCTGAATTTGATCCAATAATGCAAGAACACATTCGACGTATTAAAGAGAAGGAAACTCATTACCATTATCTTAGTCACAGAATCCAAAATGAACTGATACAAATGTTGGCGGGTGAAATCAAAAGTATGATCGTTAAAATAATCAAAGAAGCAAAATATTTTTCAGTTATACTTGATTGTACTCCAGATGTAAGTCACCAAGAATAAATGTCTCTTATAGTACGATGTGTTGATGTTTCAATAAGTCCAATAAAGATTGAAGAGTTCTTTTTAGAATTTATAAAGGTAGATGATACATCTGGGCAATGACTTTTTAGTGAACTTGAAGAAATGTTGAAGACTCTTAAACTTGATATTTGTGATGTAAGAGGACAAGGATATGACAATGGATCTAATATGAAAGGGAAAAACAAAGGTGTGCAGAAAAGACTACTCAAAATAAATCCTAGAGCATTTTATACGCCATGTGGTTGTCATAGTTTTAATCTTGTACTTTGTGACATGGCCAACTCTTGTCCTAAAGCTATTACTTTTTTTGGAGTGGTACAACGTATATATTCATTGTTTTCGTCTTCTACTAAGCGATGGAAAGTTTTTCAAGATAATGTGCAAGGTCTCACACTTAAACCATTGTCACAAATACAGTGGGAAAGTCGTATTGAAAGTATTAAAGCAATAAAATACCAAGCTCCACAAATAAGAAATGCTTTAATTCAATTGGCAGAGACTAGTGAAGATCCCAAAGCAAAGAATGACGCTGAGTCCTTAGTTTTATATGAAATTGAGAATTTTGAGTTTTTGCTTGGTATGATTATTTGGCATGATCTATTGCTTGTTGTGAACACTGTTAGTAAGGCTTTTCAAAAAAAAAGACATGCATATTGATGTTGCCTTAGATCAATTAAAAGGACTTATAACCTTTTTTGAAACTTATAGAGAAACTGGATTTGACAAAGCCATGGAAGAACCTAAAAACGTTGCAGCTACAATGGGAATTGACCCTGAATTTCGTGAAAGACCTGTCATTTGTAGAAAGAGACAGTTTGATGAAAATGTCAGTGAAGAGGTGACTCAGTCAGCTGAAGAATCCTTTAGGGTTAATTACTTCATATATATTGTAGATCAAGCTTTTTCTTCTCTCAAGAGTCGGTTTCAACAATTTGAAGTTTATAAACAAACTTTTGGGTTTTTGTTTGATTTGAAGAAGTTCAATTTTGGTAATGATGAAAGTCTACTAACAAATTGTGCCAACCTTGAAGATGCTCTCAAACATAAGGGGCACTCCGATATTAATGGGGGAGATTTATTTTTAGAATTAAAGGTCTTGAAAGAAGTTTTACCAATAGATCTAAAAAGTCCAGTTGAAGTACTAAATTATTTGAAAGAAATGGACGGTTGTTTCCCAAATGCTTGGATTGCTTATAGAATATTGTTGACCATACCAGTTACAGTTGC
The DNA here is from genome assembly GCA_039720395.1 of Liquidambar formosana. NCBI lineage: Eukaryota > Viridiplantae > Streptophyta > Magnoliopsida > Saxifragales > Altingiaceae > Liquidambar > Liquidambar formosana. Next base: position 29,294,945 of record CM077828.1, read on the forward strand.
ATCTGCAGAAAGAAGTTTTTCAAAGTTGAAGTTGATCAAATCTTACCTTCGTTCCACTATGTCACAAGAAAGATTAACCGGATTAGCTATATTATCCATTGAACATGATATGGTAAAAAAACTTGATTATGCTAATTTAATTAGTGATTTTGCAGCTAAAAATGCGAGAAGAATAATATTTCAGTGATACTTTACTACAGTTGGTTTATTTCTTTTAAGTATTATAGCTTTACATTTCGTATGTTTTTTTTTTCTTCTTGTATATGTGAATTTTTCTAAATTATAAAAGAATATCATACTTATTTATTTTTAGTTCTTATAAAGATTTATTTTTTTATCCTAATTTATATAAGAAAATTTTAGTAATCATATATATAGGTAGATTTTGTGTATACTAGAGAAAAAAATTATTGAATATAAATTTTATTATGCGTGTGAATATGTATAGAGGTCTTATTTTAAGAGTCGACCTAAGGCGCCGAAAAGCTGATAACCGGCCCTGACAAGTGTGGTAATGATACAAATTAAATGACATAATCAGCAATAGCTGGTTAGACCAGAGCAGCTAATTAATACTCTCTTAATTAGCTGGTACTGCGTACTAAGTAGATGCCATGTGAGACCTGATTATTGCAGTAAAGGCCGTGCAGGCACAGCTAGCCAGACTCTCAGACAAGACAGACATCGTATCCCGGCTTGGAAACTCTAGCGTCGTTTTCCTGGCCAGATCGATCTCTTCAATGTTCATCCATATCTTTCGTACCTTCATATATTCCCACCTAGCCTTTTAGAATTAATTAAATTTAGCTTTAATTTAATGGTATATAGTGGACAGGCAGAGGAGGAAATCAGGAAAACTTAGGAATCCTTGGATAACGGAGGAGCCTTGGATATGTAATCAGTCTGAGACTCTGAGTAGTCTTTACTCTTACTCTTTCTCTTTACTCTTACACGAGTCACCGTCCCTGCAGAGCTTAATTAATTAGAGGTGTTCTTCCATTATACATCCCGACTGCAGAAAATGGGAACGGACGATGACGGGAGAGGAGCTCATGCTGCTGCAGCTCTTCATCACTCCGACACAGCTGAAACCATTGGGAGCGAAAGGATAGCCTACAGCGGCCCTCTGAACAAAAGAATTGCAAGGAAGAGCGCCAAATTCAGCATCCCACCAGAGTCCACTTCTGTCATTGGCAGCACTACTACTACTACTTCCCACCACCACGATGAGGCATACGTTGAGCTCACCCTCGATGTCCATGACGATTCCGTTGCCCTTCACAGCATTAGAGCCGCCGACGGAGCTGATCTAGAAGATCCTGAGTTGACTTTGCTGTCCAAAGGTCTCGACCACAAGAGATCCTCCTCTGTGGTGCGAAACGCTTCAGCGCGCATCAGGCAGGTCTCCCAGGAACTGAAGCGCCTAGCCTCCTCCTCCAAACGAGGCCCTACTCCAAGTCACTTTGATCGGTCTAAGTCGGCGGCAGCTCATGCTTTGAAGGGGCTCAAGTTTATCAGCAAGACCGACAGCGGCACTGGATGGGCTGCCGTTGAGAAGCGATTCAATGAACTCACTGATTCCCCTGATGCCTCTCTTCCACGTTCTCTCTTTGGCGAATGCATCGGTACCGCATAATTAATATTCCCGCATCACTAACAAAATTAGTCTATAACTGAGAGGCTCTTACGTCTCTGTCTCTAATAATCTTTACATGTATATGTCTACAGATTTTTTTAATATATATATATATAAATTTCTTTTGGTGTGGTTATAATCGTAGGGATGAATAAGGAGTCAAAGATGTTTGCCGGGGAGCTATTTGATGCGCTTGCTCGGAAGCGGGGCATTCATGGCGATTCAATTAACAAGGCCCAGCTGAAAGAGTTTTGGGAACAGATTTCCGATCAGAGCTTTGATTCCAGGCTTCAAACTTTCTTTGACATGTAAGAATTAAAAATATATATATATATACCTACGTTTTCAATATTCCCATTTGAATATCTTTAAACAAGTCCTCCATCGATCTAGCTTTAGTATCTACCTTTTTTTTCTTTTTCTTTTTTTCATCTGTATGGTTAATTGTTGAGCGTAAAATGCAGGGTGGATAAAGACGCGGATGGCAGGATCACTGAGGAGGAAGTCAGAGAGGTATGGCATAATAAATTTGCAACTAATCAAAGTTTAGTAGTTGTCGCAATTTGATCCAAAATCATCGTGTGGTTTCATACGGAATTAATCCAATTCCAGTATGTGCTTTGTGTCAGCTAGATAGAGATTTATTTTCGTTTTTTTTTTTAATTTAAAAAAAAAAATAAAATACCTAAATAGATTGGTATTCACATTTGCAGATCATCGGCCTCAGTGCTTCCGCCAATAAACTCTCAAATATCCAAAAACAAGCGGATGAATATGCTGCACTGATCATGGAAGAGCTAGACCCCAACAATCTCGGGTATATCATGGTAAAGCAATAACATAATACTTAAAAGATAAATAATTGCTAGCTTATCTCATTTGTTAATCAGAAATCTGTCGATTCCATGATGGAAATCATGATGATAATGTGAGATGATGATTATTGGGATGACAGATAGACAACCTGGAGATGATCCTGTTGCAAGCTCCAAACCACTCTATGAGAGGAGGAGATACCCGAAACCTGAGCAACATGCTGAGCCAGAAGCTTAAGCCTACGCAGGAGAACAATGCATTGTGGAGATGGTATGAAGACTCCAAGTACTTTTTACAGGACAATTGGCAGAGAGTTTGGGTAATGGCACTATGGGTCGGGGTTATGTCAGGCCTATTTACCTACAAGTATGTGCAGTATCGAAACAAGGCTGCTTATGAGGTAATGGGGCATTGCGTATGCATGGCCAAGGGCGCAGCAGAGACACTTAAGTTGAACATGGCTCTGATTTTACTACCAGTCTGCCGAAACACCATTACCTGGCTCAGGAATAAGACCAAATTAGGTGTCGTCGTTCCTTTTGATGACAACCTCAATTTTCACAAGGTAATTCCTATTTCTAGCAGATTCTTCCAATCCACTGGGCATCATTAAAAGTGTAACTTGTTAATGGTGGCCGGTAACTTTTCTAGGTGATAGCTGTGGGAATCACAATTGGGGTCGGAATACATGCAATCTATCATTTAGCATGCGATTTCCCTCGCCTTATTCACGCCAGCAGTGATAAGTACAAGCTGATGGAACCTTATTTTGGAGAACAACCTTCAAACTACTGGCATTTCATTAAGGGAGTGGAAGGAGTTACTGGGATTGTAATACTAGTGTTGATGGCAATAGCCTTCACGCTGGCTACTCCCTGGTTTAGGCGAAGCAAGCTCAACCTACCCAAACCCGTCAAGAAGCTCACTGGTTTCAATGCCTTTTGGTATTCCCACCACCTTTTCATCATTGTTTACTGCCTACTCATTGTGCATGGTGTTCACCTTTACCTGACCAAGGAATGGTACAAGAAAACGGTCAGCACCTTCTTACCTTACACCTTTATGGGCCAATTTTAGATCGATGTTCTGATGTTTTGATTTACATGGATCTTTTTACTTGGATGGCCTTGTAGACTTGGATGTACTTGGCAGTTCCACTTGCCCTTTATGCCTATGAAAGATTGATTAGGGCATTCAGATCCAGCATCAAGCCTGTTAAAATACTAAAGGTATATAACCTAAGCAGTGGTTCCATATACGACTATATGTTTATCATTGATATGGCCTCTTTCGTAAGTATTGTCTAATTACTTTGTTACGTTATTGAAGGTGGCTGTTTATCCTGGAAATGTTTTGGCCCTTCACATGTCAAAGCCTCAGGGCTTCAAGTACAAGAGTGGACAGTACATGTTCGTCAATTGTGCTGCAGTTTCTCCATTTGAATGGTAGGCAACCCTTGAAACAAGGAAAATGCGTAGTATATATATCAATATATAGACGCATTCACTCCCTCCCTTAACTCATGAAACAATGCTGCTACATGTGCCGTGTAGATTAAAAAAAATAAAATACTACCATCTATATGTATCTATATGCATACTACATCAATTTTCTGTCCCATAGATAGTCCTCCTCTCTAATATTGATTATGTTCAAAATTAAGGTTGAAATGAACGCCTCATTTTTACTTCCTTTACCTTCCACCCTAATGCATGTGACTTAGGTCTGCTATCTCATCTATTTGCTTAATTAATGGGCTTAATTTTGGTGTTTTACACATCAACAGGCACCCATTTTCCATCACGTCAGCCCCCGGGAATGACTACCTTAGTGTCCATATTCGAACTCTTGGTGATTGGACGCAACAACTCAAAACTGTGTTCTCAAAGGTTTGCCTCCTTTTGAGTAATGACTAGCCCAATTAATTTTTTTTTTTTCTATTTTTTATTTTGTTTTGTTGTTTTTTGCCTTTTGTCTCTCAAGAGCAATTTTAATCGAAAATTTATACTATCTGATATGACACTATCTTCTCTTTCATTATTGCAAAATATAATGACTATCTTTATTTTGTTAATTGTAGAAGTACACTGTCACATTATTATGTAAGAACATCTTAAGAGGAGATAAATGTAGACCAATGAAGTATCAATAAAATTCACAACATTATGCAGAGCAATATTGCTACGAAAAAGTTCTATATTGAGGTCCTCTGTTTGAATTTGAGTGGGCATTACTAATTTCCTTTAAGAAAAATGATGATCTCCTATGATATTCTTACAATTAAGAAGCATATACAGAATGATGTACATATATATATATATATATATGCATCTTCAAATGTTTATACCTAGGTGCCACTTCTTGTAGCTAACCACCACTAGGAATGGTTTTTTTCAGGTGTGTCAGCCACCACCTAGTGGGAAAAGTGGACTCCTCAGAGCCGATGGCCTGCAAGGAGATAACAACCCAACGTAAGTCATTTAAACTGGGAAGATGCTTATCACAGTCATGGCATAGTATTTAAGTGGCGTGACCAGAAACCTAGAGGCTCAGAGTCCATGCTGACATAGGTTGAAGTGTTATTCTTAGGCATAGTTCAGGATGGATGCTGGCATACCCTTCAAGTGATTGCATCACTCTCGGGACAGCCAGAACCTGAATTCTATGCCTGAAACCTGGGCCACACATGGTTCCAATGTTGTATTAGTTTTCACACAACTAGGGCGGCTTGGAAGTTTCTGTTATCCCTATTCTCATTCCAGGTTTGGAGCAGGACTAAAGAAACAGCTTGCGCTTGGCTGCTGAAAAGCCAAATTTTGTTTGGCCCAATTTGTATATATATATATATATTGGTTAAAGGCCTTAATTATTTCACGGATTAGCAGATGTTACCTAGATCTCGGTCTATCATCAATTACATAATAATATGATCATCTTGGAAGCAGGAGTACTCTGATAACAGAAGTATATCATTTTAAAAGGAAGTTTGAAAATCATGTCTTGTTCACGTTCTGCCACAAAATACTAGGCATGTGTTTCAATTTGTTTAACACACCCAAGGAAGAGATTGTGATCGATAGATTAATTAGTACACCCAGTAATCCTACTAAGAGTCTAAGACTTGTGAATACTGAAAAATAATGCTTATGATTTACTCTTTGTGCAATTTGTCCACAAAGTAGAAAGGAGCGTACAACAAACATGTGCAAGTCCACCGGACTGGCTGTCCATCTGCCCAATTAACGTTCATAGTCATTTTTGTCTAGCGGCAGAGTACGTCTTGAAGATTCCCTGGTGTATATATATACATAATACATACATACATATATATATATATATATATATATATATATATACACACACACATAATACATACATACGTACATATATATATATATATATATATATATATATAATGGTTTCTAATTTGGGTGTACCATTGATGATAATAATGAACAGTTTTCCAAGAGTATTAATCGACGGTCCGTATGGAGCGCCAGCACAAGACTATAAGGAATATGAGGTGGTACTGCTAGTGGGGCTGGGAATTGGGGCTACCCCAATGATCAGCATAGTAAAGGATATCGTGAACAATATGAAGGCCATGGAGGAAGAAGAGGATGCTTTAGAAAATGGGAATGCGATGGGTAGTGACCCGTTGACAACTGCAGCGACTTCTGGTCCTCCAACACCACCGAAGAGAAAAGCGGGACCTAAGGGTGACAACTTCAAAACGAGGAGGGCATACTTCTACTGGGTGACGAGGGAGCAGGGTTCCTTTGACTGGTTTAAAGGGGCGATGAACGAGGTGGCTGAATTGGACAAGAAGGGCGTGATAGAGCTGCACAACTATTGCACCAGCGTTTACGAAGAGGGTGACGCTCGCTCTGCCCTCATAGCCATGCTTCAGTCTCTCAATCATGCCAAGAGTGGCGTGGATATCGTCTCTGGTACCCGTGTCAAGTCCCACTTTGCCAAGCCCAATTGGCGAAATGTCTACAAGCGTGTCGCCCTCAATCATGCTCATGCCCGAGTTGGTGAGTCTCTCAATCACCACCGGTTTTCTTTATAGTCCGTAACTGTGCTCTCTGACTTCATATATACCCTCCATTATCTTCTTGGGATCCCTTTCGGATGAGCGATATCCTGGGTTCTCTCGAGCCTTTCTGTCATTTACTTTGCAAAAAAAAAACAGAAAGATATTACAGACGGTAGTGGACTAGTGGTAGTGCTTTTGCTATGATGCTATCAATCTTGCTTATGTTTACAAATCTTTTCACAAATGCAGGGGTGTTTTACTGTGGGGCACCAGCACTCACGAAGGAGCTACGCCAGCTAGCTTTGGATTTTTCTCACAAGACCTCCACCAAATTTGATTTCCATAAAGAAAACTTCTGACCAGATCGAATGGGTGAGAATGAGAAGAAGCCAACCGGCCAGTCCCCCACCATACTCTTCACTCTCATGTACAAAGATTCTTCCCGCTTTTGATCTTTTTGTTCGTTCCTTTAATTTTCTAATACCAGGATACTAAGCCATCAATAATCAACGTTGTATAGCTACTGGCGGTCCAATCCTAACAGGGTACGGCACTCCTCTCCAATTTAAGAGCATGGAAATGCATATCAAATAAGGCAATTTAAAACACCAGTCGCTAGCTATGTGTGTTATTTCGCTGTTGTAAATCCAGAGTGTAAATGTGCTTCTCTTTAAAGGTCAATTCTCCACTTTTGGCATACATTGTTCATTTGTCACATCAAGAAACTCGATAATTATTCAGAAGAAATCCACGCAAGAGTTAACGAGAAGAGAAGAGACACAAAAATCCCAGTAAGTGAATAACGAAATCTTTATTTGAGGGAAGCTTTAATTAAATTCACTCTTCCATTCTCATTGTCCTAAGTAAGTAGATTTAACAGAACAATTTGACGGTTAATAATTTATTAATTTAAAGTAAGAAAAATGTTGTGATTGTTGTTTCATTATTCGTTATATTGAAACATGTTGCTTTTCCATTATGGATTATGGAACACAAGTTGCTTTTCCATTCCTTTTCAGCCTCAAAGACAACAAAGTTTCGTATGAGCACACCATCTCACGCATGGTTTGTGCATGCTGCAATATGGTTACAGAACAGGAATTTAAAGGTAGTAGTAAAAACAAGGCAAATGGAAACCTATGCAAACCACCTTGTGGACCTTTTCTGAAAAATACCTGCATGGACAGTGTTTCTTTCATCTATGTTTCCTTTTTAGCCTTTGGAAATTGGGCTTCATTGGCTGGCTTGCAATGCCTTGGTCTGCAGCAGCATGAATGGGCTGGTATGGGATCAGAGGCTTCTTCATCGGCAAATATGCATCTGTAGTGACAGCACTAGTGATTGTGGGTGAAATTGCCTTCAGTTTCAACTGTCTTGGGACCTCCAACCTCTCTAATATTCTTGAAGTTTTTACATCTAGCTGCCTATTACTGTCTGATGGTGACAGAACTGATTGCTCCAATCTGCGTTTAGAAATGCACGAGGGAGAATATAATTTGGGAACATCACTGACAATCAACTGCTCCCATTCTTCTGTAATACGATCAGTAGTTTTATCTTCTCCGGTTTTCAGATCCAACTTTGGTGTTTCGTCTTCTATAACTACAACATCTATTACTGAATTTGATAGTACAATCACTTCTGACGAGTCTTGCTGGGTTGAGTTCGGTTCAGAGGTAGCTTCTTTCAACTTAGGAGGAATTGACCTGTAAAACTCATGTCATAAGGCAAAAATCAGGCACCAGAAATTGATGCAGTAACTTACTATAAACAAAAATGAGTTGATCAATTGATCAAGCTCAAACCCAGACTTTTATGAAATCATAGAATTAGTTCATTTCATTGAGATGAGATGCTGAAATCATAAATTTTTTTGATATTGTCCAGAAAATAATTAAGTGGACATTTTAACATCTACAAAAATGGAATATTTCCATTTTATTCTCCACACATACAGGGTACAATGCTGTCCTCAAGAGTAACGTCACTGCAGAAGATGAAGCTCTCCCAATACATCTCAAATGATAGTAAAGAACTGAAACGTGTTATGAAATCCTGGACATGACCCTCTATAAATGCAATCCAAGGAGATCAGTCAAGATTAGATTGTTAACCTCTCCAAAGCCCTCAACTACATTGATTCAACTAAAAGTGAAGTTGAATGTTTCTTGGTTTTACAAACAAACCATACTTTCTAAGAGGTCTTTAATACACGCGCACGCGCGCGCACACACACATATGTATATATATATATGTATTAAAGTACCTGTGTATGTGGGTATGCATGTATTTATTTTCAGTAAAGCTCAATGGGTGGAGATTATAACTACCCGAGTTGTAAGCTCTCTTTCACAAGCAAGTTTAGTTTTTGATGGAAACCTCTTTCATGCAGGAGCGGATTGTAGTCTCTTAGCTCCATCTGGGGAAAAACATGAAAATGCCATCCCAAATAAGGCCCCCAAAATAAGAAAAACTCTCTTCAGAAGAAAATAAGAACTCAGTTTTCTGTATATAATTAGGTAAATTCACCCCCATTCAGCAGGAAGCTCAATTTTTAGATGTTCTCCACATACACAAGATACGACATTATTAAAGTCTGATATAACAAATTTAAGATACTGAGCAAAAATATAAATAATTAAATATTCACAGACAAGGTCAGATTCAGAAACTTGTGGCTTGGACACTGTGCAGCTCCCATTACATGTTCAATCAGGAACTGCAGAACATACACGATGACAAACCTGGAGAACCTTGTCCAACAGTCACAAACAGATTCGCCTTCATGTAGTGTGATTCCTCAATGGATGAATGTAGCGCGATGAAATGAGCTAAACAATTTTACGTATCCTTCACTTTGTACAGTTACTAAAGTAAACATTAACTTCGAAAAAAATGCACATTGAAAGGAGAGAGTTTCACAATCAGAAAGCAACAATAGTAATGTCTTTTAAACAATATCTGACCTTCAATAAAATGTTATAAAGACAAAATCCCACCTTCCCTTATCAAAAAAATCCCACCTTCAATACAGAGGCTTGAATGGATGTCTCAATCTCCTTGGTTACCGAAGAATTAATAAATCGATTGAAATTAGGAACAGGCAAAACTTCCTCTGACCCTGCAAGCTGCTGCAATTTTAATAATAATTGGTAAACATATATACAGGACATGCTAAGAAAGATGCAGGCAGAAAGGCTAAACCACTAAACCAAAACATGTTCTGTGTCTGCTATCCCCAAAGGGTAGGGAACTATGATAAACACGAGAGATTGAAGTACAAAAATGTATCAGGAATAACATTATAATGATTAGTCATTAAACAATAAACAAATATTTTGGTCAGCAGAAGAGACAAATAATGCTTACCCTGAGAAGCATTGGCCCATTGTCTGAAGGCTGAAGAATATAGTAGCAGTGGAAGGCAGCCTCACTCATGTTTTCTATATTACAATCTGAAGAGCATACCAAACCCTGATCCAGTGATTGCAGTGTAATGCAAAGCCCTTGAAAAACTGCCAAATCACAGCCCAATTCAGACAATTGAAGAAGTCAAAAAACACAGAATCAAAGCCAAATTCAGAATTCCCACCAAACTCCCTAATTAATTATTCATATTTCAAGCCAAGAATTCAAAAGATGCCGTCAACGCACGTTGAGCATTCAACTCTGAGTTTTCAATTTCATCTGACGAAGCTTCTAACTCATGACAAGCTGATGGGGTTACAATATAGGAAGGCCCAATTATAACACCTGTTTAAAAATTCCAAAAGGGGAGTTAATGATAAATGCATGATGAGGATTATGAAACTTTTGAGGAGCAAACTAACATATTGGTTTCGAATCTATTGAGCTCAATAAGTGAATGCACCGAGCCACGACAATGAAGTTAAGGGTTTTACATGAGGTCTCCAAACAAGGTAGGAGGGGGGAGTGAGAATTTTTTTAAAAAAAATATTATATATATAGAGGATGATGGTCAGGTAAGCACGTGCTGATTGAACTTATATCAGCACGCACATTGGGGGTTGAACCTTGTGCATTAGTGGGTTACGGTGTACATTGGGCCAATGCACACGTACAACCCCCAATGCATGTGCTGATATAACTTATATCAACACGTGCTAACTTGACAAGGACTCTATAGAGGATATATATATATATATAAAGTGGAATGTTGCCTTGAGGTCCTTGAAAAACCCCACACTGGGCAAAAAAAGAAAAAAAAGGTGCCTAATGTGTAAAAGATATTCAACTGATTGGTCTGACTTTTTTAACCAATCCATAAATTGGACTTCAAGTTACCAGCAAAACTTATATTGCAGAAAATTCTCCTTAAATCCTTCAACCTTCACAAAAGGAAATATGCACACATCGAAAGAGATTTGAAAACTATAAATATATTGAAAATAAGAAATGGATTGTTTCTTCCACTTGAAAGAAAAAAACGAGTAGAAAAGTGATCCTCACAGTTCCATTGCATGACCTATTTTTTTTAGTTCAAAATTTTTAATGGATGATGAGGGGCAGTCATCAAAAGTCAATGGAGCTGTAGCCCAGATGGCATGTCTCCCCCTTTATGGGGTAGTTTGTGGTTAAAACTCCTCTTAGGTGCATGTGTAGTGGGTGTGGGTGGGCTGTGGTTGAGGGTGGGGGGTGGAAGGGGTTGTGGGAAGGGGATGGGCTACCCCTATTGTGTAGCCCAAAGGCTCATTGGGCTCTCCTTATATATATATATATATATTTGCAGTTTATTTTTACATCACACTTATAGGCATGAGCTTCAAGTTACCTTCACTTAGAGACCCCAAATTAGTCCTCTCAATAATATTGAAGTCAATGGGCGACGAAACCTGCTGAAGCTTCAAACAGCTCTGGAAAGAGGGCAGAAAAAGGATTGTTTGTTTTCCAACCTTCACAGAATTTTCAATCAAATCAAGTGTTCCCAGATCATGGCCTGTGATTGGACAAGTAGAGGATCCCTTGATCCTATTTCCAACAGTGTCATCTAATGGAATACCATGGCACCTGCATATCTAAGGTTGATACCCAGTTATTATAGTTTTAACTTTTGATATGTGGGTACATCTGAAATAACAAACCAAACCAAGGAAAATGAGAAATGAAAGATAAATTACTGTACCACTAAATAAGAACATATAGAATTCCATCTGATTCTGACTTTATGCAAGCAGGATGTAAGAGCACTGTGGCAGTGGTACATGCCAATAATTTAGCATAAGCAGTGGATAATAAGCATTTTATTGAAGTTGGCCTTTGGAAGTTGAACAGACCAACACACCTAAATAGAGTCATCATACATTCATACCAAGCTATTGGCTGATGCTAAGCGTTCCAAGATTATTAATGAACATCAGATGATCAAACACAAATTCTACAATCCAGAAAGTAAATGTCTGTCAATAGCTCGTGACTACCGTGTTACTTCAGCTTTAATATCTATAGATTGGCAAACCAGAATTTTACTAATATATTACTCAATCAGTGAGACTATCTAAGAGCTTCAAACAAAATGGAGGGACATCTTCTTTTTGATATTCAAAATTCAAAAGCCACCATACAAGGTTTTGGACTGTTAGAACACCACTTAACCCCAAAAGCTCAAGTTGTTAGGCAATGGTCCAACAATGTATATGAAGCTAACACACCCCCCCCCCCCCCCCCCCCCCAACGTGCGGCCCCATCCTGCATGTGGAGTGATAGACAAACACATAACTGAAAGACAAACAAATTAATGGGGAATGGAGGTAACAAGACTTGAACCAAAGACCTCCTGCAAACCAGAGCTTTGATACTATGTTAGAACACCACTTAACCCCAAAAAGCTTAAGCTGTTAGGTAATGAGGCAACAATGTACATTAAGCTAACATAGACAAAGATAAAAATCCACAAGCTAATTAACATAATGAAATACAATCAATGATTTGGGAAGAGTAATATAAACCAAAATTACAGCCAAAAAGTGATAAAGCAACTACCAAAACTATATAGATGATAATAACCACCATAAAGATACCAGTGTCATACCAAGGAAATTCTCGAGTTAGAAACTACTATGGTGGTAAAAGAATATAACCAATTTTTTTTTTTTGATGAAAACAAGAATATAAGCATTTAAACATTACAATATAGTGGTTAACCAAAATGGATTATGCCTGAGTAGGCAATTTAAAATGCAGATAAATAACTATCCAAATTTAATACCTGACAGGGAGTGAACCCATCAATTATCTGATTGACAGATTCGCTCAAGTAGCAGGATATCAGGTTCACCGATCCTACAAGGTTGCTCTTAAAGATAAAACGAGCCTGCAACGTTTCTTCCATGTCATCCTTCAAATCTTGTAGCCATCGTTTTACCAGGCCAGACAGTACCTGCACATCTGCTAATTTGTTTTCTATTAATTCTTGGGGTAAATATAAATCCAACCCACCCTCTCTCTCCCTGCATGTGAAGAGGATGATTTATATGTTCACCAGCAGGTCCTTCTTGGCCATAAGGCCATAAGGACTCCATGTTTGGATCTATCCCATTGCTATTGTTCATTTTGGCAGGTCAAATATTAATGGGATCTTGCCAGGACTATATGGCATTTCTCAAGTCTGGCAACCAGGAAATACACTATGCCAGTCTGATAATAATTAATTACCCACATTGTTCAATAAGGGCCGTCCAAACAGGGCAATGACCCATGAGTTGTAACTAGATACTTCATTTGTATAGTAAATAACAGGTAATTATCTAAACAAGAATTTACTCATGGGGTCTATTTTCTTTTTTCTGTCATTCATAATCATGACAAGACCCAAAAGCTGATAATAAAAGCACAGAGTGGTTAACCTGGAAGATAGGTTTGAAATGAGCAATTCTCCAGATCACAGATATTTCTGACAAAGATGTTGATATTCTCTGGCATATCACTAAGATGGCTCGATCTTTGTTCCAACAATACAAACTCCACGGAAACACACTTCTCCGCCGCATCCTGTCAAAAAGATCAAAGGAAGTTCAAAATGAATCGCTGAACTTTGGTGAGAGTCAAGGAGATGCAGCAAAAAATCCGAAACAAACATTGAGGACAGCTGCCTCACCATGAGAACCTTTTGCATGACAGAATCCATGTTTCCAACTAAGCACGAACTAAGGAAAATCACCTTCCTCATAACATCTTTGCCTCCCCAGGAGTATAAAACTTCATCACTCAGGAGGCTTGAGAGTTCGACACCTGCCAGCGATCACCGAAATAGAACATAAACAAATGAACAAACAGCTTAGAAGGGAATTAGGAGTGAGAGAGAGAGAGAGATACCGCAACAACAGATAGAAACAGAATTGTTCATATCGGGCAAGAAAGCATTAGTAGGCAGGTTGTTAACGGCATGGTGGAAATCACGAAGACTGAAGTTTCCTCTAGGAGTGTATGCAACCTTCAGCTGTTTCCAATATTCATTCACCGATCATCATCCAACCATAATTCACGCATTTTGAGTTGTCATTCAAAATTTCAGAGGGAACAAAAAATTCAAGATCATCAAAACCCTAATTTCTATGTCAAATTGAAGTTGAATTTGGCACGTTGAATCAAAATTCTAAAGAATAACTCATTTTAGCCGCAACTTCATATATATATATATATATATATATATATATATAACCGTGAAGAAAAAAAATCGCATCCAGAAATGAAAAGGATAAAGGCCAAAGAATGCCTCGGAAGGTACCTCATGAGAAGAAGAAATGCGGTTGTAGAAGAGGTAGCATAATCCGATCCTATCACTGAGGCATTGCCATGGCGTGATGGCGTAGAAATTTGCGAGCTGTAACAAGGCCTTTTACACATCCAAACAGGCAACCTTTCAATATCCATCAAACTCAAAGCAGCAAAAAGGATACTGTGGAAGAGTAAATAGCAAGAGAGAAGCATGTATGACATAACATTACCTGCTTTAAGTCTCTCAGTAATGGAGGCGACAGGCTCCTCAGATCCAGCACGAAACACAGAAGTACCATTTGCCTCTTCTCCTCCGCTCCAATTCACACCTCTGAAGGGAAGCTCTGCTCCTCTGGTTTTTGGCGCCGAATGGTTTCTCAAGCCCCAAACTATTATGGAAATTTACGGCCTCAGGGCCCCAATTCAAACACGGAACTCGGCCCCACCCTAAAAATTCTAATGTTGGGCAATAAATAAAAAGGCCTCAATTCGAATCCTAAGACTTTTTTTTCTTTTTCTTTTTTATGGTTTTTTATGATTTTTTAAGATTTATGAATAATATAAAAGGTTTTTCTAAAAACTAACTACATGTATTTTAAAAATCTTTAATATAAATAATTTTATAAAAAAAAGTTTTTTCAAAATTTATTGTTTAAATTAACTTTTTTGACATTTACAATCTCTTGTAAAAAACCAAAATATTTACTTAAACGACAATTTTTAGAAAAACTTTCTCTTACAAAATTGTCTAGAAATATGTTTTCTAAAGGACTACATGGTCAATTTTTGCTAAAATTTTATATTTTTTATAAAACCTTGAGAAACCATTAGGGTTAGGGATGCAAAGCAAGTCTTAAGGTGGATGCCAATAGGGACCCTCAAAATAAAATCATCATTTCAAAGCCTAATTATGTAAAATTAGTTTTATAATTAAAACACACAATTCTCCAACCCCAATGGGTTAGTCTAGTGGTAAGCTAAACTTTGATAAACATCTCATGAAGAAAATCGTAGGTCAAGTAGCATTAGAAATCCCATAAAAGCGTTTGAACTCTTTAGGGGCCACGCTAATGTTCGATGCGCTTGATAATGATCTGATGTGCATGGAACATGATGAATACAAAGCTTCTGGACTCCCTTGTTATCAAAGTGGGGAAACAAGAGGTGATTCCAAATTCTTATGATAGGAGGTATAATTTTGATGAATTTGACCACTTGCGTGACGTCACGCACAGTGATCTATGTTAGTTGTGATAGGATTACTTCAAGTTAACATAAATTAAATTTTATTGTAATATTCGTGCTGCCCACAAATTCATGCTCCCACCCAAAGACGCTTGAAGAACAAAAATATGCTTTTAATCAACAAACAACACAGTACAAGTGCACGGCACCATTATTTTCGTATGTCAAGTCATGTTTTGAAACCAGCAACTCTAAAGCCTCAATACCCGGCCAGAGTCTCATTCTTATCGCGCTTAAGTACCCCCAATGCAGAAAGAGAGATTAATCTTCTCTTTAGCTGTTTTATCATATCGGTATCTGCAGGCTCAAACAAGGCATCACCGATGCTCACCACACCTGGATTCTGGCTGTTGAGCACAGAGAAAACAGTAGCAAGCTCATAACCAGTGTTCAAACTAAAGTGAAGCAAACCCCGGGGAAACACAAAAACATCGCCTTCCTTAAGAATCTTTTGGAACAGCTTGTTTTTTGTATCAATAAACCCAGCGATTACAACACCTTTGCTAACAAAGAACATCTCAGAAGCCCGTGGGTGAGCATGAAGCATTACCACGCCATCCACAGCTATGTCGGTCCTGGCAATGGAGAGACCAAGAGTATTGAGGCCTGGAAAATCGGCAGCAGTGACGATGGTAACAGATGAGCGGAGAAAGTTGTCTGTATCTCCGGCGTGGTTCAGTTTTGAAGTCTTGAAATCAGAAGCAGTGATGGTGGCCGGATTCTTGCAAGGGAAACCGTTGAAGAAGACAGTTTGTTTTCCTGACGTTGTAGCTGTTGGACAGGCATCCTGGAGATTTTCACTATCTGCTAAGCAAACATTTACGCATGTGCAGAAGCCAAAAGAAAAGACAATGCAAAAGAGAAGAGACGAATTCATCTCGATCGGTGTTTGCTCTAGCTTGTGGAGTTATGATTGCATCTTGGGGTTTATATATATTAGTGTGATAGCTAGTGTCTATGTGATGGTTTATGGTTGCAAGAAATGCAAGTAATTTCTGAGGCTTGGAGTTCACTACTGGATTGGCTGTGGATTATGCTGTAAGAAATTGCATTGCTTAAAAGTGGGATAATCTCAAACTTAATTATCCAGATGACTGGATGATCATGTCTTGATGCGCGCTTAGCTAGCACAACGAAATTATATTGCTCCCAGCTCATTTCTTTTTAACTTCTCTGGTCTAGCTAAATGGAAACCTCCTATACCTAATTAATGGATCCCGGACAAACCAAACTCCATTCTTTGAACATAATTTTATGTTTAATATATATATATATATATATAGATATATAATTCCACAGTCTGCGATCTTCCTTGCCATTACAGGAAAGCAAATGCGCCCTGTTAAGGATACCTTAGGCTTTCAAGCGTAACTTGGCAAAGCGATATGATAATGATCAAATTGAAATTGATGCTACTGGCCCATGGGACATTCCAAGCCTCGGATATATCTAGTTCATTAAATTTGAAATAAGATATGCTGTCAATTTCTATAAGTAGGCTCCATCTTTACTACTTACAGCCATTATATATATACTGTAAAATGATGCTCTGGGGAATATATATATATATATATATATATAAGAGAATTAAAAGGGAAATGAACCCACAAGACAAACATAGTCAAAATGTGACATCGCAATGACATAGGGTGGCAGCGAGTCTTGCACGTGTATTGGGGGGTGCTTAGAGATGGTAATTTCAACCCGATCCATAAGTACCTGATTCGACCCATACCCTTGTGGGTGGGGTTTTTTTTTTTTTTCCTCTTTGGGTATCGGGTCTGGCATGGATCTCATATACAAAATATCCGAAGACTTGACCCGACCCGATTATGCTTTTACAATTTTACCCATATATATATATACTAGTTAGTGCACACGTGCGTTGCACGTGACTAATTTTCTGTGATTTTGATTTTTAAAAAAAATCTAGAAATTTAATTAAAATTTTTAATATAAAATTATAATTTAGTTTTTGGAATCATATTTGGACTCAATTATTCTAGCCCGTTTGATTTTCATGGACACTTTCATTATTTGGTAAGAGTATCATAACTATAAAAGGGTTTTGAGATTTTTTTTTGAATAAATGCATTTTCGTTGGGTTGCTAACATGAAAAAATTCTTGTAATTCCAATAAGATGAACATCAATATTTCAAACCTATGTGTTCGAAAAATCTCCAATAACTACCACTGCCAGATTGTGTAGATGGTACAACTACCCATAAAATTTCTTCACAATATTATGATAAACAATCTGAATTGCCTTTTCTAATCCAACTGGTAACCGCAATCACCCAAGGGTTTTTTAAAAATACAAGAACTAATACGACATAATTCAGAAAAATTCTGAGCTCGTGGATCCTACCAATAATTCTGCAAAAATATAAAAATTGTACTTGAACTCATAAACATTGTAACACCATTATTAGACATTTACAACCAATCAATGTTGGTAAATTGCTTCCCTGTCAAATATAGTACAATACTTATACTACCAGATAACAAGTGAAGTGTTATAAATTGATCCTGCTTAGTAGAAATGATAGCACAAAAACTCTTCAGCTTTTGCGCACAATGCTGAAGTTACTTTAACAGAAATAGTTGTTGCTTTTATTTAGTTCTTATTAACTCTATGTGCAACAATACCAAACTGTGTCCAAGTAATATCATTTTCCAAGCGCAAACTACAATGTTAGGAATCCAAGGAAAGCTCCAGGTTTGAAAATAAGTAGAAAAAGCGCCAAAATTTTTAAAAATTTCATAGACAACATGTTTATATGAGTGACTTCATAAGTTAACATTATTTGAATTTTATTTCTTTTTTTAAAATTAGGCTAGGACTTTTAAACAAAATTTATTTTTCTTTGATTTTTATTTTAAAATAGAACTTGACTTGATTTACACAAAAGCCTTGATAAAGTAAAATTTCAAAGGAAGTATTTCAACATTAAACACATTCAGGCATTTTGTCAAACATTGTCTTTGCTAAATTGCCAATAGCTTGAATGATATCTTCATCGTCTAACTTCACTATGCATTATAATGCACATCATACAACAAATAAGAATTAAAATACATATTCTAAAAGTCAGTTTTGATCATAATGTATGGCCAGTGGAAAAGAGTCAAAGGATAATGGAATATTATCTAAAATTCAAATTTTTTTGTCTTGCTTTGTCTCCCCGATTTGACCTTCTGATAATTGTTAAGTATGCAATTCCATATTTAGTAGGTGTAAACCAACAAGGAAAAAAATAAATCTACAAAGAATGAAAAAAGCATCCAAATAAAAATAGGAATTGAGGACATATTAACCAAAGAAACTTACATATCCGTGTGGCTCTATGTACCAAATTCGAGTTGTTTGAGCCATGAAACCTATACAATTCAAAGCCACCGAATGCTGTAATTAGTCGATGTAAAATTATGGAAGACAATAAAAAAAGCTAGGGTTTCACATTGGATTTGAATTAACTTGTAAGATAGAGAACCTTCTTCTGGTGACCTTGATATTCTCTGCTTTGGAGATAGACTCTCGAACAATATCGATTATGTCATCTCTGCAACCTAAAAAAATAAAAGGTAGGACAGATTATGTCTATTCTGTAGACTTCTTCTGGAGATTATGTCTGACTGAAAAGAAAAAAGGATGAAAGGAGCAACAAATATCAATATATTGAGAACAAAAGAAAGGAAATCCTGTAATTGTTTATACTCCATATTATAGAGTATGAAGGGGAAGACGAAAGGAGGAATGAGTAGAGCAATGGTTCGGAGAAACGTAATGTTTAGAGCAAACGTTTGGAGAAAGCATTAGGGTTTTTTTTTTTTTTGATAAAAGACGATCTGAGAGATTTTATTAAGAGTTTAACGAGCCCAAATCAACATCAAAAGGGTCCCTAACAAATTCCGGGACTTCCTCAATCCATACACATAAATCCTCAATATGTTTAGCATATTTAGCCAAGCCGTGAGCCACTGCATTTCCATCCCGGTATGTATGGGAAAATGAAACCCCCCCCCCCTGGAAGTGTACTGCTATACTAAAAATGTCATCAAGAATGAGTCCTAGCGGGTTGAGCAAAACCTCCTTTGCCTTTAATGCATTGACTACCTCCATGCAATCCCCTTCCAATTCCACAGCCCACAATCCCAACTCGCGAGCAAAACCAATAGCAAATCTCATAGCCATAGCTTCAACCACTGCAACCGGAAAGTGGCCAATAATTTTTTTTGACCCTGCTGCAATTGTTGGCCCCTCACAGTCCTGAACCATCGCACCCAAACCTACACAATTATCCTCCACAAACAAAGCACTATCAACATTGATCTTGAAAACGCCAGGATTAGGAGGCCACCATTTGACCCATGACCCTGTAGGAGCTACCGCGTGAGCAGCATTTGCTGTTGAGAAATCTGTCCACAAATGGGCAGCCATCCCAACAACTCCGCTCGGCTCCTCCTTATGCCCTTCAAACACAAGACGATTCTGACACTGCCACAATGCCCACAATGTCAGTAGCACCTGTGCCATTATCTCCTTATCCGACTGTTGTTGGAACTCCCCCAGGCAAGCGCCAAAATCTGATGAATTTGATCCACTACCCCGCCACCTAAGACCACTACAGCGCCAAACTTGCTGTACAAATGGACAATCGCGAAGGCTATGGAGAATGGTTTCATCACCCTGCCCGCACCGTGGACACATTGGATCAACATGAATGTGCCGCTTCACAAGGTTAGCTTTCGATGGTAAAATTCCTTTGAAAGCTCTCCACACAAAATGCTTGACTTTGCTAGGGATTGGTTGCTTCCAGAAAAGACCACCGTCAATACTCTCGGAATTAATATTGGGACTTTCCCCACTTATGTTGCCCTATACTCTTCTTAAGTGTAACATCTCCATCTGATAGGCACTTCGGACGGTAAAAGTGCCTTTAGGATGATAATGCCACATCAATTTATCTTCAGGTAATCTGAAACTAAGCAGAATTTTACAGATGGTGGTTGCTTCATGGGATAAAAAGATACTGTCCACCAAATCTTGCTTCCAAACCTTCCGGTCAGAATCCATTAATTCACTAACCTGTGCACCTCCGGAAAGAATTCTCTGTGGGGAGACCACCCTGAAAGTTGTTGGCGTGGGTAGCCATTTCGCCGTCCAGAGATACCCACTGACTTCACATCCCCAATCCGCCATCGCACTCCTCTATCCAAAATATCTTTCACCCCCTATATACTTCTCCAAGAATAACTAGGTTGCGAACCCAATTGTGAATCCAAGAAACTACAATTGGGAAAGTATTTAGCCTTCAATAGCCTGGCCACCAATGAAGTATCATTGGTGAGAAGACGCCACCCCTGCTTAGCGAGCAATGCATTATTAAAAATAGGCAGATCACGAAATCCCAAACCCCCATCCTTTTTTGAAAAACATAACTTATCCCACCTCAGCCAATGGATTTTCCTTTCAGTATCGCGTTGACCCCACCAAAAATTGCTAATCAATGTTGTGATTTCATTACAAAGGGAAAGCGGAAGTTTGAAACATCCCATGGCATATGTAGGAATAGCTTGGGCTACTGCTTTAATTAAAATCTCCTTCCCAGTTTTCGATAAAATCCTCTCCTTCCAACTTTGTAGCTTTTTCCATACCCTTTCCCTAATAATGCTAAACACTTCCCTCTTAGATTTTCCAATAAGTGTTGGTAGACCCAGATATTTACCATGATTCCCCTCTTGAGTAATCCTTAACATACCTCTGAGTAATTCCCTCTGCTCGACCCCAATATTCTTGCTAAAAAAGATAGAAGACTTACCCAAATTAACCTGTTGACCAGATACTGCCTCATATTGGTGAAGGATGTCCATCACGGTTCTGACCTCCATCTCCGTGGCCTTACCAAACAATAAACTATCATCCGCAAAGAAAAGGTGAGATATCCTCGGGCTCCCCCTACAGATAGAAATCCCAGCCAGCCTATTCTCCCTTTCTGCCTTGGTTAGCATAGCAGTCAACCCTTCCACAACTAGAAGAAAAAGGTAAGGCGAAAGGGGATCCCCTTGCCTGAGCCCCCTGGAAGGATGGAAATAACCACACTTTTTGCTATTGAACATCACCGAATAGGACACTGTACTTACACATAACATGATCAACTGAATCCACCCCCTTGCAAAACCTAATTTCTCTATTATCGTTTCAAGAAACGCCCATTCCACCTGATCATAAGCCTTGCTCATATCTAGCTTTAGTGCAAAAAAACGATTCTTCCCAGCCCTCTTATTCTTCAAAAAGTGCATAAGTTCAAGAGCAACTAAGACATTATCAGAGATAAGACAACCAGGTACAAAGGCACTCTGACTTTCAGAAATAATGCTAGGTAAAATGGTCTTGAGACGATTTGCCAGTACTTTTGCAACTATTTTGTACGCCACATTACACAAGCTAATAGGTCTGTACTGGGTAATATACTCCGGACTTTCCGTCTTAGGAATCAAAACAATATGGGTATAGTTAAAACTCTTAAGCATAGGACCCCCCTTAGAAAGGAAAGCGTGGCATGAGTAACATCTTTCCCAACAATATGCCAATATTTTTGGAAAAAGAGAGCTGACATACCATCAGGCCCAGGAGATTTGCTAGGGTGCATCTGAAAAAGGGCATCGCGTACCTCATGATCCTGAAACTCCCGCGTTAGTACCAAATTCATATCATCAGTGACCCGTGGACCAATCCCATCAAGAGCTATATCCATATTTTGGGAATTTGAGGTTGAGAAAATATTTTGAAAATAATCCACCACAATACTTTCAACTCTACCCTCATCGTCTTGCCAATGTCCTTGATTATCCCATATCCCCTTAATCAAATTTTTCTTGTGTCACTGTGATGCTTTCGCATGGAAAAAAGATGTGTTCCTGTCACCCTCCTTCAACCAAGTAATGCGCGATCATTGTCGCCACATCACTTCCTCCCTAGCAAGAATTTCATCCATAGTATGCATAAGTTTTTGTTCCTCACCAATCGAGCTATCATTGGTTGGCCCTTGCTTGACAGTTCTCAATTGCTCCCGCAAACTTTTAAGTTGAGAGTGAACAAGGCCAAACCTAGACTTGTTCCACGCTGATAGTTGCATTCTTGTAGACTTAATTTTCTCACCAACACAAAACATAGCAGAACCCTGTTCCCTATCGCCCCACCCTTCTCTAACAACCTGCTTGCATTCCTCCGATCGAACCCACATCGCCTCAAAACGAAAGGTCTTCTTCTTAGTACCCATCCCCACACCTATCCCAGCCACATCCACCAATATAGGAAGATGATCCGATGCACTGCATACTAAATTTTCCAGGTTGGCACAAGGGAATAAATTATTCCAGTCCATTGACACTAGCGCCCTATCCAACCTTTCCCGAACACAAGCCACCCTGGCCTATTATTGCACCAAGTAAATTTAGGACCACAGAAACCCAGATCTTTGAGACAACAACTATAAATGGCTTATCGAAAATCCCTCATCTACCATTCAGGTTTTGGGAGCCTACCCCACTTTTCACCTGCATCAGTAATCTCATTAAAATCCCCCACACACAGCCATAGAAGAGATGAATGTGTACGTAGTGCTACTAGTAAGTCCCATAATGATTTCCTCATAGACACCTCGGGGGACCCATAAAAACCCGTAAGTCGCCATGTTGCAATTCCCGCATCCAAAATTTGAGCATCCATATGACTACTTGAGTAACTAAGGACATCAACCACCACCCCTGCTTTCCATAATAAAGCTAGACCACCTGACCGATTATTCGCTTCAAAAAATAAGCCATTAATAAACCCCAACTTGAATTTTATTCTTTCCATTTCATTTTTGTGAAGCTTAGTTTCCATCAAGAAAACTATGTTGGGAGCTTTCCGCTTCACTACATCATGAAGCGCACGAACTGTACGAGGGTTCTCAAGCCCCTGACAGTTGAAACTTAGGATTTTCATGGCTCTCGACGGGACTGGTGCCCAGTCACCGCCGATAATTCTTCTGAAGGAGGCTGGTTCCCATTCCCCCTCTCAGACTGAATCCCATCTCTCTTAGTAGAATGACAAGCCTTCTTGCCTTTAAACCCCACCGAAACTGAGCTAACACCCTCAACCGGATGGCTCTGCTTAACCTGCTTCCGTTTCCCCACCCCTATTTTAGCTACAAATTCTCCTTCTTTCATGCGAACATCTCGAGCTCGTCGCTTCCATGTGTTGATCTTGTCAGTAGAAATATCTCCTTCCCTAAGTATTACGTCCATCAGCGTGTCCTATTGTTGTGGACTATCGTTGTTTAAAACGGCACCATCTAAAGCGTTATGGGAAGAACCCACACAAGGTCCACTATAGTCCTCAATAGGCTGTATCTGATCCAATCCCCCCTCTATGCCAGCTATAATAGCACCAGACCCACATATGGAATTCATCACTATATAATCCGCTTCATCTCCATTGGTTACACCGACTTTCTCCTGTGAAGATCCCACAAGGATCCTACTATCCTTATCAGTGCCCATAATTTTCTCTCTTGGAAATTCGATACCCATCCCAACTGGAATCTCAGATCCTGGGCTGTGCGACAAGCCAGATTCACTGCGAAAAAACACCCCAGAATCCGCCCTTTGCTTACTATATCGTTGCGAGAATAACGGCAAATCTGCCACTTCAGCGTCCCCATCTTGCACAACATTATCAGTCCTTCCCGCCGGCGGCCATGTCGCCACCTCAACATCCCTATTTTGCACGACGTCGGCAGTCCTTCCCGCCGCCATGGGACTACAGCGAGCCTGCTCATCCACCAGTGTAGAACGGACAGCAGGGCCTCCCTGCGACTGGAATTTAGCAGACCTTGTATTATCGGGAGCTCGCAACCATGCCCCGTATTGGACAGCCTCCGTAGCCTTCTCACCGTGGGCATCATAACGTTGAACACAGTCCTTCTTAGCATGCCCAAGCAACCCACAAAAATAGCAAAAAATGGGTAATCGTTCATACTTGATAGACACCCACATAACTTTCCCGCCTACCTTCAATGTAACTCCTCGCTTTAAAGGTTTCTGCACCTGTAAACGAACCTGTAGCCTCATGTATTTACCCTAGCAAACACCTCCTTCTCCGTGCTCCATCTCTACAAACCCTCCCAGCCGTTCTCCAATCATCTGCCCAACTTCTTTATTCATACAACTTAGAGGCAAATCATAAACTTAAAGCGAGAAAGGGGCTTCATCTATAACGATTGCAGACGGTTGAATATCCCCCTCAACATCCTTGAGGAGAACTAGAGATTTATTGAAACTCCATGGGCCATTGTCCAGCACTCGACGCCGATCCAATGCATGATGAAATTGAAACAAAAATAAATTTTTCCCCAGATCCACAATCGTTAACCCCTTTGCAGGTCGCCATACCAATCTTAGTGTAGCCTTCATCACTTCACTATTAAACGGCCTTTCCGTAAGCAACTTTCCAACCAGACAAAACCTAGCCTTCGCCCTACTATTCCCCTACATAGCACTTGTAACATCTACATTCGCACGTTCCTCATCTGTCAGAACAAGATTCTTCCACATCTCCTCTAAATTATGTTCCATGATTTGACTGAAAGATAGAAACCTACGGCCAACCTCACCCCCTCTCACAAGGGACGCCCCTCCAAGAGAAAAGAAACTTGCACAGGGCAAGACCAACACTCCCACGAGAGCAACCCTCGAGGAGACATGGTAGCTGTTATCTTTTAGAATATATTAAAGTATGTATTTTAGAATTATAGTTTCCATATTCCTATGTATTTCTATTTATTATATAGGAATTATAGTTTCCGTTTTCTTTGAATTCCTATTTGTATTTTATATATTAAGGTATGCGTTTTAAAATATATTAGGGTATGTGTTTTAGAATTATAGTTTTCATATTACTATATTTCCTATATATGCAGAAGGGTGGGCAGTTGTGTATTTAAAAATTAAAATAAGGGTATATTAGTCAATCAAAAGTTTTTCTTACATTCATCTTTTTATAGGTAGTATAGATATAGCTTATTTACTAACCCTAGCCACTAGCAGCCATCCATCTTATTCCCTTGAATCCCATTCAACCATTCCCTTCCCTTCAGATAAACTGAGCCCTAACGCCGCCCTCACGCTTTCTACCGTCGCTGGCTCGCCACCTTACCCTCACTCATGCCTTCACTGTCTCACCCTCACAATCTCATGATCTCATTGGTTCGTGGCTTCCTCATGTGGTCACACCTTACCCTCATGAGTTACGCAGTCATGCTCATCACTGCCTCACCCTCAATCCTCACATCCTTACCAAGTCATTGTACGATTCAAATCTACACATCCCAAATTCCAGATCTACACCAGTCTCACCAATTTTAGCAATTTTAATAAGAGTGGAGATTGTGAGATCTAGAATGTGGAGGACCAACTTGTGAGGTTGGTGTAGATCTGGAATTTTGGGGAAAAAAAATTAATGGGGCAAGGCTAGTCGAGCATAGATTGCCCAATGTAAAATTGGATCGAAGATGGAGTTTACTTTCTTTGTCCTATCGGATTTAAGGTCGGGCATGGGATAGTTCCGACCCAACCCGACCCGACCCATTGTCATTCGTATGTGCTCATGAATGAATGAACGAACGAGGACAACCCGCAAGTACAGAAAGCAAGATTTGCCAATTAGCACTGAAAGAGTAAGTGCAGGAACAGAAGACGCGGCAGCTATGTTGGTCAACACCTGCCCTTCCACTCTTCTCCCATGGTCACGTCTCTTCCTCCCCCTTCTCTTTCTGTTACCATTATTCTTCTTCCATTCTTCTGCTGCTGCTGCTGCTGCCGGCGTCTCCCAGTCCCACCCCGAGACTCCTTCTGGCACCACTTCCCCGACCCTGCCACCATTCCACCGTATTCTGGCCGGGATTTGTACAAAAATGGTCCATCTCTTTTCCCATACTTAAGTACATACACAAACACTTGAGCACACACACACACACGCCTTAATTCATTAAAAATCGACGATGTGATCGATAAAATTGTTTGAGCTAGTTCAATCTTGAAGCGTGGGTAAAGTCCAGAATTTTAATAGTCTTTATCCGTTTTATTTTATTTTTTTATATTTATTTATGGGGGTATATGACTTTCAGCTCAGTACGTTTCAATCGTGAATCATATATGTAGTTGTGATGGAAAAGTGAGATCATACGTACTAGACTGCCTCAATTATGTCAAGCAAATTAATTTAGCCCTTTACAGTTCATAAAGGTCATATATATTCATATACTCCGATGTAACCAGACTTCGATTTCCCCGACCGTCTTATCATGGGGGGTCGGTCCATTACTCCATTTCTTCTACTCATGAATCGTAATCTCACTGGAGAATTAATTTTATGGATTCCACAATCTGCATTCGTTTTTTTAATATATTTTTGTTCCCTATTCAATCTTAAATTCTTAATAAAAGTATCCTTCATGTTATACATGTTACCAAAGCTCAAATGATTTCTCATGACATGATTATGAATGTTTCTACAAGACAGACCCACCTTTCCTTGGCCTCCTTCCAAAATGAATTTGGGGGCAAAGGTGACATCAGCTTGGCAGAAGGTCCAACAATAAGGCAGCCTCCTCCTGTCCTTAGGATCCACCCAACAGTAGAGTTCCAAACCTTTTATCAATTGGATGTTGCCATCCTCTGAGAAATCTTGAGTTAGTTCTGAAGATAACATTGTTGGCACACCACTAATTGCTCAGTATAACACACTATGTTAATATATATGTTATTGTCACTTGCAAAATTTGATACTGTGATGCATTTTTAACTCTGAATTAACCCAAGAGAAAATTAGTGTTCTCCGCTCCTTTATACTATTTATATTCTTCAAAGGGAAAAAAAAATTCCATATTTGTGCCCAAACATTTGTAAAAACAGCCGAGTACTCTTAAGAAAAATGTGGGAAATGTTGTGTCGGAAAGTTTGGGTTCATTCCTGTACCTTTATGTCCAGGTAACACCCACCAAAAGCTAGGACAAGTGTTCTTCTAGTCCATTGAATTTGTATTACATTTTCCATTATTACAGATGGTCTCTTGCCTTTTTGATCAGGACGGTGGGAAGTATGACCCTAAGAACAACAGTGACTGCTCAGAAAAGATTAGTAGTGACATTTCTCAATATAAAGGCGCATTTAAACTAATTGATGCCAATTACTTCAATGATACCAAGGTGACTTTGATTTACTTGTAACTTGGGGCGCCAATTTATCATCTTCTAGTATACTCTGGAATCTGGATCATTCTTGTTAAAATTTAAAATTTTAACTCAAATAATTGTGTCTGACATCTTTTTCCATTAGATTTTGGAGATTGTGAAGGGTGCAGAAGAGCTCAATATCCCTATATTCAGAGCCAATCGGAAACTAGTTACTTCGGTTAATGGAGGGTTGCATGACCCATCTGTTTTGGTTTTCAATCCCGAGTGGGGCAGTGAACAAGTGCATCATATGAGCAAAAGATTCACTTATCCTTCTCTCCCTAGCATACAGAGGCCAGAAAGTGAAGAAGATATTGCCTTCATGACCGTAAATCTCTACCTTCAACCATAAATTTGTATCAATTTAAGTTGGAGGCTATGTTGTGTCTCATTTTCTTTATCTCTTGTTTATGAATTTTGATCTGTCTGTTTGTCAGATTCTTGAACTAGGGCAACTTTTTAAGACAAAACAAGTTACGTCTGAGGAGCTTACTCGAATTTTTCTCAAGAGATTAAAGAGGTAGGGGGGGCCAAAAAACACCAGGTTCTGTGCTTTTCTGGTATTTAACTTCTCTTTTTAATGATATAAATTGGGTGAACATTACTAGGTACAATCTTGTTCTTGAATCTGTGGTCTCTTATACAGAAGAACTAGCATACAAGCAAGCAAAAGAGGCTGATAAGTTACTTGCCCAAGGAGTATATTTGGGTAACTCTCAAATCTATTTATTTCCATTGTAAAAACTCACTTCTTCCAGCACTGTCCTAACCTGCAACAAAACGGCCCTAACATTTTTTTTTCTTTGTTGTGGCCGCGCTCAAAACTCAAACCCATGCCTTCATGCATGGTACCCGAGACTTTTTTTTTGATAGGCGGTAACCCGAGACTTTTACCATTGCACCAGACAATGCCACTCTTAACTTATGTTGGCGAACCATCACCTCAAGAAAAACTTCTTAATGTATTGATTGGTAAAATAAGGAACACCATTTCAGTTATTTAAATGTCACCTCAGTTATTTAAAGTGTGGTTTTAAACTAGAAAATTTTCCATCTTTACGATATCACATTTTTGGGCCGAGTTGCCAAGTATATTTTGGTACGTGGTTTATGACTGGTCAGGATACATCTGCCTGGCTACCTTTCATTATGTGCATGGAAGTTCCATTGTGTTGGCCTACTTCCTTAAAGAGATAAGAGGTCATTAAGGCATTATGCTCAATGCCAGCACTAAAGCAGTGCTTTACCCCTAAATGTCCTAGTCAACTGCTGCCCCCTCAATGTCGGCTCTTTGCCACCTGGGGCTGTAGTTTGTTCCAATGGTTGGATTGTTTGCCCATTAAAGCCACTATGCATGTGAGATGGGAACCTGGGACAGGGTTCAAGGTTGGACGGTGGGCCAATAGGGAATAAGCTTTGTCGTCGAAAGGGAAATGGCCCAGAATGACTGATATTTTCAATTCTTTTGACCTTTCTTGGGGCACTACTACGGAAAACTCACCATTTTTCTTTGTAAGTATAATGACTCCTAAATTAAAATTTTTGAGTAATTTCATTAGGTCCTCTCCATGGAATTCCTTATGGATTAAAGGATATAATTGCGGTACCTGGATACAAGACAACTTGGGGTTCAAGAACTTTCAAAGATCAAATTCTTAACATTGAAGCTTGGGTTTACAAGAGGTATTAAACATATTTGGAAATATATAAAATTATAAACTGCAATTTGAAAGCAAATCATAAATCCTAAGTAGCATTTAGCTTGTAGCCTGTTTGCTTTGTGACTGCTTGGTACAGGTTAAAGTCTGCAGGGGCAGTTCTTGTTGCGAAGCTTGTTTCTGGATCACTGGCATATGACGACATCTGGTTTGGGGGTAGGACAAGGAACCCATGGAATGTTGAGGAATTCTCTACTGGTTCATCTGCTGGGCCTGCTGCCTGCACCTCTGCAGGTATTCTTCAATTCTTCCATTTCTCATGTGTGTCTTTTTGGGCCACTGTTTATATTTGGGTCTTTGCTAACCCTACCAATCTTTCACAGTGCTCTTAATTATAACAGGCTATATATATACTAATGTATGAGATGAACCCGTTTGGTGAAAGCCACCTGGAACATCCATTGCTTCAACTAATGATCGATTATATTCTTTATCACAGGCATGGTTCCATTTGCAATTGGTTCAGAAACAGCCGGATCCATTTCCTACCCTGCTGCTCGTTGTGGAGTGACAGCACTGCGCCCAACTTTCGGTACTGTAGGTCGAACTGGTGTAATGAGCATATCAGAAAGCTTGGTAGTACATTAAATTCTTCTTTTTGTGTTCCGCATAATTTTTATTTTTTGTTCGTAGTGTGGCATCTAAATCTCGTTTGTCTAGTAGGATAAACTTGGCCCATTCTGTAGAAGTGCAGCAGATTGCGCAGTTGTTCTGGATGCCATTCGAGGGAAGGATCCAGATGATCTCTCATCAAGAGACATTTCCCTTGATGACCCATTTTCAATAGACATCACAAACCTTACTGTTGGATATCTAGAGGATGCCGAGATGGAGGTTAGTAACCCCTTTTTTATTTTTTTTATTTTTATATATTAGAAATACAACTGACCACAAGTTCCATGTTCAAACACTCGCTAGATCACTGCTTTGACCTTAGCCAGGTCATGATATTGATAGGTTCTCTTGACTTGACCAATTCACAAGAAAAGTTAATGTGGATCCTAAAGATGAAATTTTGTGGACTGGCATGCAATACCAGGTTGTTCGTGTTCTTGCATCAAAGGGTGTTACTATGGTTCCTTTCAAATTAAATTACACTGTGGACTCTGTTCAAGGTATCCTGAATTTCACAATGGATGTTGATATGTTGGCTCACTTCGACGAGTGGCAGCGTTCCGGGCAGGATGATGTTTATGAAGCCCAAGATCAATGGCCTCTTGAACTACGTCGTGCACGTGTGATTACTGCAGTTGATTATATGCAGGTTTGTCATCTACTATCTGATTATGATTAGGTTAAATGGGTGCTCATAGATTTAAAATGGTTTGATATTTATTTCACAGAAGGTTCCATCCATAGTACGGAGTAATATAGTGTTTATATGACATAAATATTCAACGAAGTATGAACACATGGCATCCACTTAATGAAAGCTAAGTGGTAATAAGGACTTGTGGTAATTCGAAACTTCAGGGGCTCGTCTTTTACCTTTACTCTATGCCTTGACCCTCATAAACCTTCCTAGGCTGGTGGCAAGACTCGGATGAGCTAATTAGAGCTTGGTATGGGTTGGGGTGTTGAAACACATACGCTACCCTGGTCCATTCTATTGGGATAGCTTGAGGGTATTGGATTAACGGCTAGAGCAAGGGCTAACCAAGCTTGTTGAGCGGCTCATCCATAACCGGAACGCACACCTTTTGCCTTAGTCACCATGGGGGAAGGAAGTCCATATTGTCCATTGGACAGATGCTACGCACAATGTGGGCTCATTAAATGGCCTCATGGGCTTATAGCTATGAAAACCCATAAACACCATGAGTGGGAATGTCTCCTATTGGTTAGGGAATTCAACTGATAGAATTCCGCTACAAAGGGGGGCTTCAATTCCTATTAAAAGCCCACTCATGGCTCATTTTCAAGGATCCACAATCTTGGAGTCATAAGGATTAAGAGCATTCTCACTCTCTAGATTCTCTTATCGTGCCACACCTCAAGATTCCCCCTTGGTGCCTTGCTCTCCCCTCTGTAACACCCTCTTGCTATCTCATCAACTCGGATAATTCACCTCTCTCTCATATAAGAACCTACTTATCAGTTATCAACACATAGGAAAAATGAAAAACTGAAGGATTAATTTAATAAGATAGAAGCCATGTTCAAACCTTACAATATAAAACGAGTTAAGCACTATTCTTGAGACAGACATCTTATTGTATGTGATTTCTTCCTTTAGAAGTTATTGTATTTTTCTCTTCATGATGTAGGACAAAGAACTTGGGCAAATCACATCAGTCTAATTTTCATTATTATTAATTTTTTAATTTTCGTTTTTAATTTAGTTTTTGTTTTATTTGCTTATTTTTAGTAGTTATTAAGGTTCTAGTAGTCAAAATTGAGTCATTATAGGTTAGTATATTAGTTGGGGTTAATTTTAGAAGGGTTTCCAAGTATTTTTAGGGTTTTATGGAGCCTTCAAATAGGATACAAAGTCTAAAAACGAGATTGCCATTTTTGGTAATTTTTGGCAATTCTTTATTACCTAGTTTCCCTATTTTATTATTTCTTGTTTTGCAAGAATTAGGTTTTCTATATATTAGGTTGTAGGCCTCTTGGCCATTTAATTCAATTTTGATCAATAAAATTTTAGAGAGTTTATTCTATTTTCTTTGTCCTTATTTTACAAGAAGACGGCGCTCTTCTTTGCTACTTCCACTACGGCACTTCATGCATAAATTAGCATTTTTAGCAGGTTAGAGTATAAGGGTGAAGACCGTTCTTCCTCCTTATTGTCATGCTATGATTCTACCAATATTCCAGTTGGTATTAGATTAAGGTTTTCAATAGTGTAGTGGCCAAATTTGTATTGATCACTTTGGACACTGGTGCTCACTTAGAAACAGGATCTGTAGGCAATGATTCAAGGTCATCATAATCCATAAAACACAAAAAATATTGATTACAATCATCAAATATATGGACCTCTAGTCAAGCTGTTTCACATTTAATAATCTTGAGAAGTTGCGTAGTTGGAAGTTCATGATGTTTAATTACCAACTAAGATGTTAAAGATGATAATCATGTTGTGGTCGTGTGGGTTTGTCCCACATCGAAAGATTAATTAGAAGAAGGAAAGAGTCTTAATATATAAGTAATGGGCTCACTACCAATAGGCTTAGGCCTTTTGTGTGGGTATGAGTTCCAGACTTACATATTGGGCCCATTGTGTATGATCTTTTTGATGAACTAAACACATCCAAGGTGGATCCTAGCAAATATTAAGGTGGAAATATAACCTACAGTTTTCAACTTGAGTTGATGAATCACCAATTGATATTTTAATGCATAACATTAGAAAATGGTTTGATTTCAATGAGGTCTGTATCATTATACATTTTTTATAATTTCTTTGCGAAAGGACGACTTAATGTTTGCAATCAATTGAAAATCAAATTGACAACGTTTGGAGTTGCACGGATTGCGGAGAATTAATTTGGATAATAATATTTGTATCAAAATATACGAAGTATCTTATTTTTTAAATATATTTTTGAAACAGAGAACTTCAATACCTATATATGAATCAACATGCAGACAAGATTAATGTTTCAAGCAGGGGTGATTGATATGGGAGCACTTACCCCACATTGATCGAACCATTTCATGCTTATTTTCTATATTCTCTCTCTCTCTCTGTTTTGCGGTATTCCTTTATTTTAAGACTTTGAATAGTGCTAGGATTAAAATTTGATCCTTTATAGGTTAGTTAGCTAGGTGGAGTCTTTTAAGATTTTTCTACCTATTATTCAACTTTTACATAATTTTTGACCTCTTATTCAACTCAACAACAATGTAATTGAATTCCATAGAAATAGAATTGCTCGGGCAAAATATTCATCAAAAGGGCTAAGCCATGGATCTAAACAAATGAATTGCATTATAAGTGGTACGGTGGAGGTTTACTAGACCAACCATACCCCAATCTGATGATTGCTGTTGAAAAATGTAACATAAGCCCATTTCTTATTTTGAGCTATATCTTGATTCTTGAGCACTAAAGTTTGGCTGATAGTCCACAGGCACAGAGAACACGGGGAAAGTTAATTCGTGAAGTAAGAGAAAGTTTTACTGTTGATGCATTCATTGGCAATGCAACAGACTGGGAGAAAGTTTGCATGGGCAATCTTTTGGGCATGCCCGTAATTGTTGTTCCAACAGGTTTTACTAAAATATCTAACCCACCACCTTTGGGCAGTACTCGACGACGAACTACCATTACAACTGGCATTTATGCTCCTCCTCAGCATGATCACATTGTAAGCGCACACACTCCCTGTTAAGCGAGAT
Organism: Liquidambar formosana; assembly: GCA_039720395.1. NCBI lineage: Eukaryota > Viridiplantae > Streptophyta > Magnoliopsida > Saxifragales > Altingiaceae > Liquidambar > Liquidambar formosana. Next base: position 29,328,762 of record CM077828.1, read on the forward strand.
CTATATATATATATTTGCTATTTCCTTTCAAAGATATTCAAGGAGCGAGTATCCATTAATTAGTTCCCTAGGATCCAAATATTATCATTCAATTCATAATTCATAAGGTTGTTGAGCCCCGGCCTCTCATGCATGACTTCGTTTCATGACCTATTCAAACTATGCTTTGCTGCTCCATCCCCAGTACGTGAACTTCAAGTACGTAGATTGTTTAATATATACGGAGTATCTTGGACCTTTGATATCAGATGAGCTCAGCAGTGTCAAGCAACTAGCTTCTAGGAGTGTTGGACCGTTGTCAACTTTCAGGAGGTGGTTTCCATAATTAGATATATAATTTGATATTCGAGGTTGAGCTGATTACTTTTCTTTCTTTTTGCCATGTGCAGGCTCTAGCGTTGGCCATGGCTTATCAATCAGTCACCAATCACCATAAACAGCGCCCGCCTATTAACGATCTTGTACCGGATGTCTCAATCCCAGATCCATCTGCCGTTACCTCCACTCCCAGATAATTGCATCTTTAAAGGCAGCATAACCTTAATTAGCTCCAGTGTTTTTGACGTCCTCCCTCCACCCCTCACCCAAAAAAAAAAAAAAAAAAAGGTGATGATAAATGAACAACACTATTTGTCGTTTTCGTATGTTTTGATGTTTACCTTGGATGTTCTGGGTTTGTGCTTGCGTTGTGTGTGCATGTCTACGGAAACATCCAATATTTGATTAAAAGTTCTTTCCGCAGCAAGGGATAGAAGCAATATATTTTCTTCTCTGCATCTATCCCCCTTCCATTTGCTTATCAACCTAATACAGCTAGAGGTTTTTTTTTTTTTTGGACTAAACACACATACCACACAGCAATGATGAAGCATACAGAACATGAATACAACCAAATTAAAGAAGCCTAAGAACCTCTAAAATTAATTGATCACCTTCTCTCAATCTCCCTCTAAAAGTTTTTTTTTTTTTTTTTTTTTTTTTTGGGGGGGGGGGGGGGGACTAAACACACATACAACACAACAATGATGAAGCATACAGAACATGAATACAGCCAAAGAAGCCTAAGATCGAACCCCTAAAATTAACTCACCTTCTCTGATCTACTGATCTACCTCTAAAAGGGCCTAACTCTGAAGGAGATGATAGATGAATCTTATTCACTAGAGATGGCAATTTCAACCCGATCCATAGGGTCCCAACTCGATCCATACTCATGGGTGGATTTTTTTTAATTTTTTTCGGGTATCGGGTCGGGTATGGGCAAAAATCTAACAATTATTTCGGGTACAGGTTGGGTATAGATCCCATAGGAAAAAAACCTGACAACCCAACCCGACCCGCCACAATTGTGATTTTACAATTTCACCCCCTATACATATATACATTTTTAACATACATTACAAACCCTAGTCACTTTCTCAAACTCAACATTGTCTCTGCCGCCTCCCTCGCCCTCACAGCCTCACCCTCACCCAATCATGCTCACGCTCACCCTCACCCTCACCGTCTCTTCGCCACCTCATCCTTACTGTTACGGCCTTAACACTGCCTCAGCAACTCATCGCCTCAACGACTCACCGTCACTACCTCAACGACTCACCATCACCGCCTCAACAACTCAGCCTCACTCGGTCACTCCCTACCTTTACGGCTTTATCATCACCGCCTCAGTGCCTCAGCGAATCATCTTCATCACCTCAATGCCTCAGCCTCACTCCGTCACTCGATCAACCCAGATCTACATATCCAAAATTCTAGATCTATGTCTATGGTCACGCACTCACGTGTACGGCGGATCTACGCCAAATCTACATGGTCAGCCACCATTCTTCATGTTCCCTCTCTCTCTCTCTCAAAAGACACTTTCATTCTTTCTCTCAATGTATATAAGATTTGGGTTCTACATTACTTGGTGTTTGTGTTTGATTTTACGGTGATATTGTTAAATTTTGTGTTAATTATTATTAAATTTCCCTCCTTGTAATTTTGTTTCCATTGACCTTAATAACAATTCATGTTAATGTCACTGAAATAATAGGTAGAGAAGTAAAGGATTATGGAATTGACTATGGAGTGAATCCAAGTCTATTACACACTGTTGCTATTGGTTATTTATTTTTATTTATTTTTTTCAATTTTTGGCAGAATAATTGCTATTTGCTATATATATATATATATATATTTTTTTTTGTCATTTTTTGCATAATAACAGGAGAGGGGATGGGAGGGGACTGAGTCTGCACTAGTATAAAAAAAACATGAATTTTTGGGGAAAAAAATTGTTGTGGCAAGGCAGTCGGGCATGGGCGGGTCGGGCATGGGTGCTCCAAGTAAAGGACGGATCGGGGATGGGTTCCAGTTCTCCTTACCCATCGGGTATAGGGTCGGGCATGGGCAGAGTAGTTCAAGTGTAGGGTCGGGCATGGGGTAGCATCCTACCCGACCCTACCCGACCCATTGCCATTCCTATTATTCACTCTTAAGATCAACTTTAGGTGGCTGATGTTAAATCAATAGTTGTGGTTTAAATAATCAAATTGAGATGACCATTTGGTCTACACCAATTTAATTTAAAATAATCCAACATGTCTATAAATAAGCGAGAAAGATTTTGTTGTTATATATATATATATATACGGGCATAATTTTAGACGACATGAAAATGTGGGTGAAATTTATATAATTTCTTTGGACAAAATTGATGCAAACCAAAGTGAAGTCATGGAGTTCCATGTTCTGTGCGTTGATAATTCGAAGATTTACATACATACATAGGGTGGTCAATGGTTAGAGCATCTCCAATAATAAGGCAAAACGTGAGTGCAAAGCTATTATTTATCTCATGTGTGAAAAGTACGTGTTCTAATGGGTGATACATTTGGTGAGACCAGAGACGGAGCCACTCAAGGGCCAAAGGGGGCCATGGCTCCTGTCCTTTTTGAATTTTTTTTGCATCCCTTTGTCAACCCATACCAAAACTATCATATATGCGAGAGACAAGAAACACAGTGTTGTCATTGAGACCTTCATTTATTAATTTATCTCTCAAATAAGGCATGTGTTATATAAAACCAAGAAATTCTCATTAGCATAGCTTGGTGGATGCCCTTAAAACTTGGGGTTTTACTAGTTGTCATAGGCGTCTTATTTAAGCCAGGATTAACTAATTGAGGAAAGATTGGCTCTTTCATTGGGCTCTTTTCATTTTGATGAAATTGATTTTAGGAAAAGTTTTTTCTTGAAAGAAATAACAAATTGAAATGCATTGAAAAAGAAAGCTTTCTATTATGCATATAAAAATTCTAATAATAATTTACTGTTGAAACAAATAGAGCGATGTTAGCATGCGATTGGCCCTCCCAAAACTGAAATCTTGATTCCATCCCTAGGTGAGACCAATATACTTTAAGGCAAATCTTGACTATATTTGCCTCAAGAATGACTCATATGCATTAGAGTGTCACTTTTTTTAAGTAATGTACTTTCATTGTAGTAATGTATTTTCACACTATAGGCAATGGCAGAGCCAAGGGCCTTTGGGTGCACATGCTCTCACTAGCTCAATTTTTTTTTTTTTTTATGAGATAAATTATCTTTTGATAACCACTTCCTGACATAATGCCAAAAACAAAAACATAGTAATCATTTTGAAGCATATATACAATCAATTTGTAATAAGTTGACAAAAAATATCCATTTTTTGATATTACATTGGAAAGTGATTATCCAAAAATAATTTTTCCAGTGAAAAGAAAGAGGTTCTTCAGAGCTTTTGATCAATTCCCACTTCACAAAATCATAGCATGGTTGAAGATAACTTGTGACTCTGCTTAGCAATACCAAAAATGCATATAACTCACCTACATGATTGGAGATGTTCTTACAGTACCTATAATTTGTTGTGAAGACTCACCATGTGATCTTGCTTTGGCTGTAGAATCCAGAAAGCCTTAGGGTACGTTTGGGAACCCGGATTTGAAGGGGATGGATTTGGATTTGAGGCCCCAAATCCAAATCCCTTGTTTGGATACATTTTAATCGTATGGATTTGGACTTCAGGCAAATCCAAGGTGGATTTTGGAAGCCAAAATTTGTGGATTTCAAATGACCCTAGATAGGTGTTATTTGCAAATCTTTCCAGCGAAGAATCACATTGAAGCTCGACCCCGAGTCCCCGATCGTCGACTTCATGCTTGGCCTATCACCTCAGGTAGAAGTTCTTCCTCACATTTTCTCTCATCTTCTTCATTCTCTTTCATCTCTCTCTGTTCTCTCTCCCTTATGGGTTTGTTTTCAAAACCCTAACCCTAACCCAATCCTCAACTCCATGCTTGGAATTTTAGCTGACCTTGGCAATGTCTCTTCTCTCTTCCATGATGCTTTGATAACCTTAACACTAACCTTTATTCTACCCCATTTTTGCTTCCAGATTGGTTCAAATTTTTTTGAGGTTATTGAGTGTCATTTGAATGCTTAAGGTTGGTTGTATTTCAAGCTCCTTCATCTTCAATTTTTGAATTGAATTCGTTGTTGTTGTTGCTATTGTTCTTTTTTTTTTGTATTTTTAATTTTTAATTTTTTGGGTGCTTCAATTGTTGAACATTGCATAACCTTTGATTCTCTATGTCCGTGCATGTCAAAAAATTATTGAATTTGAGCATTTACAGGTGATGCATGTTACCTATTTGATGAAATGGGTTAGAGAAATTAGTTAAGTCTCATTCCATTGATGTAATGTCACTGTAATTGTGATCTAACTATCTAAAGCACTACTGAGGACTGTAATATTCATATCTTAATAGCACTAAGATTTGAACTTAGGTTCACTTCAATGTCACTAGAAAATTGAAGAATGTTATCCAGGGAGGTCTCCCTTTTGAGAATGTTATATATCCAGGGATCCTCATGTCGTTAGGTTGATGGATGTTAAACAAAGTCAGAATAAAGAAGGGAAGACAGTTCTTTACTTGGTATTTGAGTACATGGACACTGATCTCAAGAAATTCATCTAAAGCTTCCGCCAAACAGGAGAGAAAATTCCCATTAAAACTGGTAAGACCTTCATGTATCAACTTTGCAAGGGTGTTGCTTTCTGCCACGGCCATGGAGTGTTACACAGGGACCTTATGCCCCACAATCTTTTGATGGACTGAAAGACAATGATGCTCAAAATTGCAGATCTCAGACTCGCTCGAGCATTTACTCTTCCTATTAAGAAGTATACTCATGAGATATTAACCTTGTGGTATAGAGCTCCTGAGGTCCTTTTAGGAGCTACCCATTACTCAACCGCAGTAGACATGTGGTCTGTTGGCTGTATATTTGCTGAATTGGTCAAAAAGCAAGCACTCTTCCCGGGTGATTCTGAATTGCAACAACTCCTCCATATGTTCGGGTTATTAGGTACACCAAATGAAGAAATGTGGCCAGGAGTAAGCAAGCTAATGAACTAGAATGAGTACCCCCAATGGAGCCCTCAGAGTTTGTCTTCAGCTGTCCCTAATTTGGATAAGGATGGGCTAGATCTGCTATTGAAAATGTTGCAATATGAACCCTCCAAGCGGATTTCAGCAAAGAAAGCCATGGACCACCCCTACTTTCGATGATGTGGACAAGGCCTATCTTTAAAATACACAATGTCGCTGCTGAATCACCAAGATTGGTTATTTTTGGTATTATGATTTTAGGACTAGCTAACAGAAGCTCTGTAGTGAATTTTATTTGCTTCCCTCAAGCATACTTTGGTCATGAACTGTTTTAGGTTGATTGCTCAATGACAATGATTTGCTCTGCTCTAAAAAAAATGGTAGACACATAGTCTAGGAGTGTGAAGCAATTGATAGATTTTTGTACTTATCCTTTTGATTTTGGGATGATGAGTTAATTTGTGGCTAATTTTGTTTCTTGTTATAGTTACAAACTTTCATACTCCAGGTATTTTACTTCCTTACTGTTAGTATTGTGTACTATTAATTTTTTATTTTCTATTTAAATTATTGTTAATTTGGTATAGGTGTTTAGGTTTTACCCTTTTTTTTTTTTTTGGGTAACTGTTACATAGTTTCATAGTAAAATTTATTCATTTCTATAATCTTTTTAATAGTCACATCCCAAAGAACATGGTTACCAAACAAAGTCCTAGAAAATTGCAATGACATCATAATGCTATGTAGGAAGGACGGAGCCACAAGATAGAGCGCCATAGTTGTTCTTTTGTTCATGCTTGAAGAAATGCACTATAGGTGTTTGATGAAAGTTTTGTGAGAAGAGCATTAGTGCCTTCTTGCCATGTTCTGATTTGTTGTGGTTTCCACCATCGTTGAATCAAGTATGGCAATAACTTGTACAATTGTTGAAACCTTAGAAGTAAATTGAGATGGCAAAAAAAAATACAAACCTTTTGTATTTTGTACTTGTATAAAATATTTCTCTTAGTACTATGTTCACTAGGCAAAAGTCATACGGTTGGTCATGATTAAACTCATGTAAACACTTTTGTATATAGTTTGTGTCATTGTTTTCGTTACAATGCTTTTTTTCTTTTTTTCCTTTTTTTTTTGTTGTTGTTGAGGAGCAAGGCAAATATACAATTTTCCAAAGAAATAAACTGCGTATTTGGATGAATTTAGCAAGATAATGATATTATAAAATAGTGTTTTTTTTTTTTTTTTTTTTGGTTTGAGGAACAAGGCAAATCTACCGTGTATTTGGATGAATTTAGCATGATAATGATATTATAAAATAGTTGTTTTTGAAATCCACCATTTGAAATCCTATCTTCAAAATATTTTATCCAAACACTGAATTTCAAAATCTATGGAATTCAAATGTATAGATTTGAAATTCATGGATTTCAAATCCATACTCCAAATCCAAATCCATGTTCCCAAAAGTAGCCTTAGTTTTGAAGTCAAAGGTTTTAGTAGCTGTAGATATCCATGTGAAAAAAAAAAAGAGGAGCTCATTGACAGTTTTAGCAGTTGGAGATATCCATGTAAAAAAACAATAAAATTCTAAAGCCCCACAAGGCCAGAGAGTTATAAAGAAGACAAATCTGTTTGCTTTTTGGTGAAGTAGGGGGTCGGGTTTAGGACAGGGACCTTCTTCGCAACCCCGATTCTAATGAGAATTATCCAACCCAAACCCGTCCCAGCTTGCAACAGAGCACAGAATATCCAAAAAGTGACCTGCATAAATTAAAGCAGTCGACAGTTCAATTTGGTGCCTTGTGAATATCAGTACATGGGTGAGGGTGATAGAGGCTAAAAAGGGAAACACAACTAATAAGTAATAATAAGGGAGGGCCTCTCTTTTTTTTGACCTTTTTCTTTTTCGGCTGCGTAATAACACGGGAAAGTTACTGCTTTGGTATACCCGTTTATATCAACTTGCAGAAACATAAATCAAACTGCATATTATATTTAATGAGTAGTATTTTTTTTTCCTCCTCCTTGTTGTCGTTAATTGTGCGCGGCTTCTATTTAAAGATTGTGTCTCATAATCAATCATCCATAAAAGGACTCTTCTACTTCCTTAGGAAAGACTAGAGAAGGTAATTAATTAATGTATATGTGGCAAGTGATGTTGCACCCTTCTACTAATAAATCTAGACAAAAAATGCTAAGCATCGTCTTGAAAGGGGAATACACGGGGAGTGAATTGTTCTAAAAAGAAAAGCATGTTAATCTCATGTTAAAACTAATCCTAACAAACAAATGTGGTGTCATTCAGACCCATTGCATTGCAAGCATTTTCGCCGCGGCCGCGGGATGAGTGAAGGCCAAATTAAGGAGCGTGATAAAGTCGCGGGTTACGTGTCGAGGAGGAGGGCAGTGATGGGGAAGGGGGGTATGAAATAAAAATGAGCAAGTCAAAAGAAGGATTTGATTAGGTGTCGAGTGGACTTGGACAATTATATCTAGATGTCTTTAGGTGGTGCCGTGGTGGCCGTGTGGGGCTTCATTTAGTAATTTTACCGAAAAGGGAGGGTATCTCCCTTCATTCTTAGCCGGTCCGGACTAGATTTGTATGCACATGCGTAGTGCGTGTACATCTGCATCTATAGCCAGATTCTCCCTCTTTCTCGCTCTCTCTGGTCCGCCGTCCGACGCCTACCCCTGCAAAACTCTCCACTCCTTGCATTAGAAATCTCCGCCTCAGTTGGCCCCTTCACCCTTCATTCTGTGAATCAAACTGTGTTAACTATCTTATCTATTTGAATTGGGTATCCGATCTGATCCAGAATAGGAGAAGAGGGCGTCTTCCTCATTCCGATTTCCGTTCTCACTGATCCAAAGGTAAGCACCATCGAGGTTTTCCAGATCCCCTGACATTGATCTCATTCCTAGTTCTAACTCTTCTTCTTTTTTTTTTTGATTGGTTTAGCACTCCTCATGATTCCCGCTTTATTAATCTCAATTCTCATTCTCATGCACTCCAATTCTGATTCTCATCCTCGCACTCTCCCCAAATCTTCAATCGACAGAATGAAGTAGTGATATGTAGGAATACACGATTCTTTCACAAGTCCGGTGTTACCGATCTCGGGATTCTTTATGGCTATCATAAGTAGATGATTTTTGATTTCTTTCGTTAATATATGCGTTTGCTGTTGGTTATGATGTGATCTAGTTGTTATCGATTTTGTTTTATAATGGATGCCTTCTTTTACCTTGCTCTTCACTTAAAGATACGTTTTTGATCGATTATTTTCACTGGATTATCTCAGCTAGACTAGATATCGTCCCTTCTTCCTTTATTTTGTTTGGGCCTACATGCTAATACAATCAATCAAAGTTTTATACTTTATGAGTTTATGGTGTATTTATATTGACCTAGGATTCCTCATTGTGTGCAGATCTTAGCTGTTGAGATGGCATCATCGGCAGCTGGGGCGACCGGATGGTTGAGAGGAAGAGTGAAAGCTGTTCCTTCAGGGGACTGCCTGGTCATAATGGCCGTCACCACGGCCAATCCGCCACCTGAGAAGACTATCACTCTCTCATCTTTAGTTGCTCCCAGATTAGTATGTTTGACAAATCCTATTTCCATGTTCCCGCCTTAAGTAGTATTGTTTTCCTAAACTGTTCTTATTTTCAGAGAGTTCTATTTGTTTCACATTTGTAGAGGACTCTTTCCTAATCTGAGCTGGTTTGGATAAATAACCTGTTTAGGTGGATCATTTGGAATTTTGGATTGTTTTGTCTCAGAAATTTCAAGGGATGAGTGCTTATCTGGATCATGTATAGGTTCAGTTACCTTTATGGACCTTCATCATCTTAGCACGGACACTTAAAGAGGAGCTGTGTCTGTGTCACTGTCCGTGTTGATACTTCCCTGACTTGCCTAGACATGCGTTGGACATCCCAGATGTGTCTAATTTTATATATTTAAGCTTATAACATCATATGCATGGCTGAGACAGGTCAAACACACAATGGAGATACTAGGATACAACTGTTTTGTTTTGTATTTGGATTTAGAAAAATATTATAGTTATTATGAACCAGAAGTATAAGAAATAAGTGGTGAGTGGTGATAGTAGTACTCCGTAGTACATAACATAATTGTATGTCTGTCATATATAACATGACTAAATATAAAAATATTTAATATTGTCGTCTCCTTGCGGTGTTCTTGTCCTACCTTTTCTGAATTTGTGGTGTCGGAATGTTGGCGTATTTGTGTCATGTCATGCCTATGTCCCATGTCCTTGCCCATGCTACATTCCCATTTTATTTATGTATAACTCCACATTCAAATTTTATGATATTTTTGCTTCACACTCACTTTTTGCAGATCAAGAGTAGTAAGCAATTTAGCTCCAATGGGATTAGGGTATTGGCATTTGAGAACCATGTTTTTAATAGTACATGTGGATTTCGTTGTGAACATTTTGGTTTTTCATCCAAGAAATATTATAATATCTGATTAATTAAACAAATTTAACTGCCTGAATGCTGAATTAAACTTGTTGCTTTGAGTTTTGTTTTTATTTTCTTACTCTCATTCGTAGGCTCGAAGAGGTGGTGTTGATGAGCCTTTTGCATGGGACAGCAGAGAGTTTCTAAGGAAGCTTTGCATAGGAAAGGTGCACTGTTAAAATGTTTTAGTGTGGTGATATTCCATTCCTTTCTTAAAAATGGAATGTTGCATCTTACTCGTTACTTTCTTTCAATAGGAGGTCACTTTTAGAGTGGAATACGCTGTACCATCCATAGGGCGAGAATTTGGCTCTGTTTTCCTTGGTGACAAAAATGTTGCACAGCTGGTTGTTGCCGAAGGCTGGGCAAAGGTTACATCTTTTCTGTTTCAACTCATCTATAAAGCTAACTTGTAGTTTTTGGCTTCCAATTCGTGGGCAATAGCTAAATCTTGTTTGTGCAGGTCAGGGAGCAAGGTCAACAGAAAGGAGAGGTTAGTCCTTTCCTTCCAGAACTGCTACGGCTCGAAGAGCAGGCTAAACAACAAGGTTTAGGTCGTTGGAACAAGGTTGGTGTATATCTAATCCTTTTTATTTTTCCTTTCCTTTCCTTTCCTTTTATTTTATTTTATCACTGGAGACCCCATGTAAATTTAATCCTTTTTTTTTTCCCTTTCTTTTTATTTTATGTCATCACTGGAGACCCCCTTAATATAATCTCCTGTGTTATACTGCAGGGTGCTAGGGGTATGAGTCTCCCTATGATGTAATTATCATTTGTTTCTTCTTTACGTAGCTTGCTTTTCCCTGGGAAAAGTCCTGAAGTTATATAAACCTTCTTGGTCTATGCAAGGAACTTTCTGTCCATAACCTTTTTAAATGTAGTTGACATTGACAGGCTTTCCTATGGCTTCTGCCTTCCTGTTAATTGATCACTCTTCTCTTATACTCAAAGAGGATTTGTCTCTTCTATCCAATAGACTAAGAGCACTTTGTGAACTTTATCAGCTTTCTTAATCACTTAGAAAAATATGGTGCATCTATGCATTAAGGTGGCAATGTGGTATCTAGGTGGTTGGCAGGTTGGGCCTTGTAAGGTTGGCCTAGGTGACAGATTGTTGTTTATAAGAGATCCTAAAATACAATAGCTGTTTGTCCTGTTCAAATTTTCATGAAGCCACATTTGTTAGAAGAAAATATAGGAACAGGTTCTAAAGAAAAATGTAATGTTTATGAAAAATTGCTTCTTTTTGTTTGTTTGTTTGTTTGTTTGTTTTTTTTTTTTTTCCATATATCATTCTGTCAGTCATAATTTATCATTCTGCGGTTCATTTTAGGGGCCGTAGTTTTTAGAATCACAAAATGCACTGATGGTTGTGTTTTGCTGGTCATTTAAAAGTTGATGCACAACTGAAAACAAACGATAATGGATGCTGATAGAGCCTAATAAGATTTAGTGGATTTAGTGTCTAGTATTATCGGACAGAGACTCGATGGCTAGGACTATCAGAATTGTAGTTTGAAAGTTAAATTTTCTGGCAATGAAGATAAAGGAAAACTAATTAATTAGCTTTGTAATTACCTCAGTTGTCTGTGAGAGAGAGAGAGAGAGAGAGAGAGAGAGAGAGGAGGGGGATCTATATTAGCAAAAGGAGATTGACAAGAATACATATATTGCAAAGAGCAACTACTGAAACATGAAATCAAATTGCATTTCCAATAGGAAGGAATCCCATAAGATCTTATCGAATGTGTACATTTATATATTCAATAACTAGTAAAATAAAAAGAACTATGTAGCAAAAATGTAAAAGAACTTCTAAATGGTTGTATTAAGAAAGGAATCACTGCTGATCGAATTACAATCTCTGGAATGATTGTGGAGGATCGCTTGGAGCCTTGATAGGACCCAATCAAAAATCTCTCCAACACCCCCCTCCTCCAGTGCTTCTCCACCATTTACTCGGCAGAAAATGCTTAATCATCCTGCCTCTCTTTCCACCTCTCTCACAAGGAGTGGGGCCCATGTGGGTACCACCCCTTGCAAGAGAGACCAAAAGGGAGGCAGGATGAATAGCTCTGCGCCACTGCCCTTACTCAACAAGAGGTGTTTGGGATAGAGGAAACTTTCTCAAGTCAAAACAACACAGTTGGATGTCACTCCAAAAAAGAGTCAAACTGCCCCTCAAGCAACTTTAGAAGTTGTTCCTGCTGATGAGAAGGCTGTAAATGCAGGGTGGAGCCAGGAATTTTTCTTGGGAGGGTCGGACTGAAATTAGTTACATAATACTATATAGGAAAAATTAATACATAATAAGTCATACTATGAACCAAGATCTTATGGCACTGTAGCAGTAAAGGGCTGAGGAGCATTTGACACTCGCTACCACTTTCTCCTTATTATTATTATTTTTTCCAAGTACGAGTTCCATAATTTCCTAATTCATTTTCTATTATTTTGTAAAGATTCCATCTAGCATGGGGCCTCATGGCTTTTAACAATAGCGGACATGGGGACACGTGTCACACCCTGCCCTTTCACTAGCACAATATTGTCCACTTTGGGTTATCAACTTACCCTTCACGGCTTTGAATCTTGTCGTTGTAAGATAAATATGTGAGCCTCCATATATATTACAAATTTTTGAGTTGGTGTCCGGGTTGAAGGTGAACATGGGAAAGAGTTCTCTAGCAGGAGTGAATTGTTCTTAGGAAAAGTTGGGTAGGATAGCTAGGGAGATTGGGTGTTCGGTAGAGAGCTGGCCATTGAAATATTTAGGCTTGCCTTTAGAGAGGGGGGGGGGGGGGGGATCCAAGATATGCTAACTTTTGGCAACTAGTGATTGATAAGGTGGGAAAGAAATTGGATGGTTGGAAGAGGGCATTGATTTCAAAGGGGGGAGATTAGTGCTAGTTCAGTCAATCTTGGCTAGTATTCCCATTTATTACTTGTCTCTATTTAAGATACCTAAGGGAGTGGCTGCGGGGATTGAGAAGTTGATGAGGGACTTTTTATGGGAGGGCAGGGGGGAAGGTAAGAAGGATCACTTGGTTAGTTGGGAGGTGGTGTCTAGATCTAGATGTAAGGGGGGCTTGGTTTGGGTAACATCATTGCCAGGAACATTGCTTTATTGGGTAAATGGCTCTGGAGATTTCCGTTGGAGAGAGATTCTTTATGGCACTTGGTTATCAAAAGTAAATATGGCTTGCAGAATAGTGGTTGGGACTCTGGGGTTGGCGTGAGGACTTCCACCCGGAGCCCATGGAGGTGGGGGTTTACCACTTTTTTTGGAGCATATATCACTCGGGATGGGGAATGGGGAAAGGATTCGTTTCTGGGAGGATTCTTGGAGAGATGGTGGTCCTTTTTCAATTCGTTTTTCTCGATTGTATAATCTTTCTCTTGCTCATGATTTTTCTATCCAGAATATGGTAGCCTCGCCTTCGGTACCTATGGGTTGGGATTTTCATTTTTTTAGAAACTTTAATGATAGGGAGTTGGTTGAGGTCTCCTCTTTGTTATCTGAGATTCATGGGGTCACTCTTAATTCTGGGATGTTGGATAAGAGAAGGTGGGTTCCTTGTTCTTCGGGAGTTTTCTCATGTAAATCTTTCTTGGATGTTATTCTTGATGATCCTGCGTTGTCCTCCTTTCCTTCTTTTAAGATGATTTGGAAATCAAGGGTGCCTTTAAAAGTTAAAGATTTTGCATGGACCGTTGCTCATAGAAGGATTAATACTAATGATATGTGGCAGAAGAGAAGACCTATGTTTTATCTTTTACCTCAATGGTGCTGCATGTGTAGGAGGTCGGATGAGAGCTTGGATCACCTGTTTTTGCATTGCGATGTGGCCTTTTCGTTGTGGTCATCATTGTTTCAGTTGATTGGGATTGTTTGGTTTCCTTCGGCTTCTTGTGTTGATTTGTTGGTAGTTGACTATTGTGGTTTCGGTAGGAGATCCAAGGGGGTGGTCTTGTGGAGATGTGTGGTCCTGGCCATTTTTTGGGTTTTGTGGTTAGAACGAAATGCAAGGGTGTTTGAAAACATGGCAGAGGAGTTTGGGATTTTATGGGAAAGGGTGGTTTTTTTAGCCTCCTTTTGGGCTTTGGGTTCTAAAGAGTTTTCTGGAAGCCCATTATTTCTTATTTTACCGATTGGTTGGCGATTTGTGGGATGTAGGACTTGTCTTATTGTCTTATTTTCTTGTTTTATTTTCCTTTTTATTTTATTTTCTTTCTCTGTAGGACTTCTCATCCTCTTGTACATTCTTCTCTCTTCTTAATAATACTTTCGTTGCTTATCAAAAAAAATATGTGAGCCTTCATATATAGCACCAGCAACCCGCTCTAACCAAGCGATGTGAGACTAAGTGCATGGATCTAGCACCTCACCTCATCCATCTTGGCCTCTTTTGCCTTAGGAGTCTTGGGTATTGGTCTTGGTCACTGCAACACATGGCCAAATACAAGGATACATGGATGACATGTGGGCCTTTTTGTTTTTCATTTATTTTTAAAGAACCAAAAAATATACTTCTAACTTTTTAAGTAAACCTGAAAAGAAAAAATGTAAGTGAAGGTAAAAAAGAGGATGATGAAGAAGAAGATTAGAACGAAGATAAAACAAAGTTGACCATAATGTTGGGCTCTGTCAAGTTTTTCATTGTAAAACTTATTGATGACAAGGTTATATATGATAAGTAAAAGCTTATGCAAGCCTAATTATATAATGACACTATACTTCATCAAAAAAATTATATAATGACACTATAATATGAAGTACATGTGGTATAATTAAATCGGTCATTTACATACTATTTTATCTTAAATTTCTTGAAAATGAGAAAGCCAAAGGACTGTTTTGAAGTGTATTTGATACTAAGGGAAAAGATAGGCCTCTTAGTAATATCTTTATGTACCAATATATAAAACTTGTCCCCTAGTTGGTAAGGGCGAACTTGTGATTGTGTGGTTAGGCGCACGGTCACAGGTTCGATTCCCCGCTAGGACAACCTAAGATTTAAGTGGGGAGCCGTGGCGGTGGGTTGCTACGCTAGTCTTTCCGAGGGTTTAGGTTCCATGGGTGGGTCTAAAGGGCCTGCTGTGGGATGGTTCCCTGTTATCAAAAATATATATATATAAAATTTGTCCTTATAAAATAATTTTTTTAAGTACCAATATATAAAACCTGTCCTTACAAAATAAATAAATAAATAAATAATATATATATATATATATTAACTTGTGAAATAAAAGGATTCCCAAATTTATTATTTATTATTATTATTTTTTTGGGGGTCCCACACCTTTTTTTTTTTTTTTTTTTTCTAATCCACACCTTTCCATGAGTTTTTGCTAATCCATAGCCCCCATCACACCACTTTTTACCCATGAAAGAGGGGTTGTGGATTAGCAAAAACCCATAGAGGGGTGTGGATTAGCAAGAAAGGTGTGGAAATAAGCCCACCTTTTTTTTTTTTTGGGAGGGGGGGGGGGGGGGGGGGGGGAATTGGCAGGGCTGTATGACGAGCCAAGCTATTCAGGCTTCGCTCAAGATCGGCTCTAAAAAAAGCTCGATTGAGCTTGCTTGTAACATAAACGAGCTGAGCTTAAAATGACTAAGCTCAAGCATCATTTTAAGCTCATTAATTTGTTGAGAGAGAAATAGGAGAACTTTTGAGGGTGGGGAATGGGGTATAGAAAAACTGAGATACTGCATTTTTGAATTCCTTTTTGAGTGGGGTGATCCCAGCCGCTTTTTTCGCCGGATTCCTCTTGATGATTTTTTGGATAGTTTGATTCTTTAGACTCACTCTTTCTTTCTTTTTTTTCTTTTCTTTTTTTTTCTTTCCTTTTTGGTATACACCCTATATACATGGCTTTTGCCTGCTTCAGTTCTAGTACTATTCATTAACCTTTATAAAAAAAAAAAAAATTTGTTGAGCCAAGCTCGAGTAGAGTAATACTCGGCTCAAGATTGGTTCGATAAAAGGCTTGTTCAAGCTCGCTCGCTCGTAAGCTAAACTAGCCAAGCTCAAGCTTTATTTTTGGGCTCGTTTATTTATCGAGCCAACCTTTAGTAGCCTGCCACTTGGTTTGACTCGGCTTGTTTACATCCCTAGCCATTGCCCCTAGCTCCGCCCCTGGTAAATGGTTTCTCCCTTCTTTTGCTCTTACTTTGTCCATAAAAATGTGTACATATATTAATTATTTATCCTTCCTGAACAATTCTATCATATTAAGATGTTTTTGTTGCAATAAAAATTTAGAATGGAAAAGAAAAACTAAGAAAATGTTGGTAAACAAAAAGTGAAAAAAGATAGCAGCATAGATATCAAATCATGGCCAGCCATGTTGTGGGTAATAATTTCATGTGCGTAGATCTTGTCTCATTATAAACTTATATTTCTTTCATGTTTCCATGCAAAGACCTGGATAGATGGTTATGGAACTCAGATTTCAGGAAAGATCAAAACTTTTGAAACTGGAACTGGAAAAATACTTATGTAAATCCCTTATTTTTCTTTTTTCCCTATTATTCTTTACACCCTCTCTTAAAGAGGACCCTCCAAATGAAGGAGATCAATTGTGGATTCGCACAGATATACTAATTTACTTTTTGCTATGCCTGAAATGTCCTTTTTTCCCTTTAAATTTTTTAGCTTGATATGGAATCAAGGTGGATAACAGATGCATAGAAAGGAAATATGAGATTGGGAAGAAAAAGAAAGTGCAGAAGACATGTTGAAGTCATTCATTGAAATTTAAAATAGAATTCGTTACAAAGACACACCCAAAAAAGGAAAGAAAAAGGAAAGAAAGAAAGGAGTGTATGCTTTTAGGGAAGGAAAGTTAATAATTTTGGACATATGTTCAAGTCATTGGATTAGAAGATCATTATTAAAAACATTGCTTTGAAAAGGGATTTCTTGACGTTATGGGAGATTCAGATGACATGTTTCTTTTCATAGATGTGAGCTAAGAAGTTTTTTATATATTATTTTTGTTTTTATTTTTTTTGGGGATGGGGGTGGGAAGGGAATTGTGTTGGCTAAGGGAAGGAAAAAGAATTGTGGCAGGAGCAAAAGTATGATATGGCTTGAACACCTTTTGACTTCATTTTTAATGGTTTTAGCGTAAGGTATTTTCTTTTACCCATTAGAGGATGTAAAAAAATGTATGTTTCACATGCGCACACACATTTAGAGAGATAATGCTATGAATAAAGGAGCATGATTGTTGAAGTTAGACCCATATAATCCATATGGATGGTAATTTCTTTTATTCTTTTATTATTTATTTATTTATGCGTACTCTAGCTTGTGACTTCTGTTCCTGCCCCCTTTATTTTTCTATTGTTTTGGTCCCTTTTATACAATTATACCCCATTATTAAGTCTCTGGTATGATCAGTTATTTAACTTTACATATTATTATGCCACGTAAGAAAATGCAATAAGATATAAATAAAATATAATAGATATCATTTCATTATTTTAGGAGGTTAATGACAAAATCAAAACTAAATATATTGGAATGGTGTTATGATTGACAACTACCCTAGCAATTAATGCCTTGGGCCTGGTTCTTTTATTGGATGCACAGTTGCACACTCAAAAGCTAGGTTCTGACTCTTGCTGCAAACCACCAGGGTCCTATTCGGCCACAGTGGCTGTTGTATACCTCCACTCTTATTTTTGAAGTTTCTCAAACTCATTGGAAGTAAGCTAATTTAAACATGTGTTGTAGATGACATGCTAATGCATGGTCTTTTAACTCTTGGTTGCAGGCACCAGCTGCTTCTGAGGCATCCATCAGGAACTTACCTCCCTCTGCCATTGGTGATCCAAGTAACTTGAATGCCATGGGCCTCTTAGCTGCAAACAAGGGGAGGCCCATGCAAGGTATTGTTGAGCAGGTTCGAGATGGCAGTACTATTCGGGTCTATTTGCTTCCAGAATTTCAGTTTGTCCAAGTGTTCAGTTGCAGGAATCCAGGTATGGGATCTATGCTTGATCAATTTTCCTCTAACAAGTGAAGCTTTTGTACATTTATTTATAGTATGTATCAGTCTTATTTTCTAGTACCAACTTTTCTCTTAGATTTCCCTTTATTCATTCCTGTTTCAATTAGGCTCCGTCAATGGGAAGAAGGACTATGTCAGAAACTGTTGTTGAAACAGAAATAACCTCTGATGAACCAAATGGAGAAGCCTCTGCTGAACCTCGAGCCCCGTTAACATCAGCACAGAGACTTGCAGCATCAGCAGCATCCTCTGCTGAAGTTGCCCCTGATCCATTTGGAAGGGAAGCCAAACACTTCACGGAGCTTCGTGTTCTCAATAGAGAAGTGAGTGAATATCTTTTCTCAGTTGCCTTGTGCATTGGATCTTCATTAAAGAGTCTACTTTTATGGTGGAGTTTACAGGTCCGTATCGTCCTAGAGGGTGTTGACAAATTCAGCAATTTGATTGGTTCGGTTTATTATCCTGATGGTGAATCAGCTAAAGACCTTGCATTGGAGCTTGTAGAAAATGTATGTGCTTGAATTTACTAGTGCTATTACATTGAACATAATATGTTTCCAGAAGCATATACATTACTCATTCTGGACATTATGATGATAGATCTAAGAACAGTGGTATTTGTTGATCTTCTGTGTTTGTTTCAGTTGTTGTTTTCCTATAAATATGTATTATATCTATTTTTATTAAGGTTTCTGTTGCATCTGGCCAACCTCCTTCTCTGCACCCTGCCGCTGCTTATGGTGATGTCGTTTAAACTTTTAATTATCTTCTTCACGTTTCAGGCCACTGTTTACAAACTCAGTGGAATTTCTTTTACTCTAGTCATATACTCATATTCATTAGCTGAAAATTTCCTTATATATATATTTGCTACAATATTCATTATCTTTATGTAATATACTGTGTATCTTCCCAAAATTTATGGAGATATTCTGAATAGTATTCCCCTACTCATCCTGTTTAGGGTTTAGCTAAATATGTTGAATGGAGTGCCAACATGATGGAAGAAGAGGCCAAGCGGCGGCTGAAGTCTGCAGAACTTCAAGCAAAGAAGAATCGTTTGAGGTTTTGGACAAACTATGTACCCCCATCTACAAATTCAAAGGCAATTCATGATCAGAATTTCACAGGAAAGGTTAGTAGTTGGTCGAAATAATTATAATGTAAATCTTATCTCTTTCCCATGAATCATGATGTTCTATCATTGTTTTAAGTCCAACTATATCTGGCTTTCTGTAGGTGGTGGAGGTTGTAAGTGGGGATTGCATCATTGTGGCTGATGATTCTGTCCCATATGGGAGTCCATTAGCAGAGCGACGAGTCAATCTCTCAAGTATCAGGTGTCCAAAAATGGGCAATCCTCGTAGAGATGAAAAACCTGCTCCCTATGCCCGTGAAGCAAGGGAGTTTCTACGAACACGACTTATTGCCGACAGGTATGGAAACATGTTCTTATTTTAACTCATTTTGAACAGGTATGGAAACATGTTCTTATATATATATGTTTATTTCAGGTGAATGTGTCAATGGAATATTCTAGGAAGGTCAGCACAGCAGATGGTTCTATAGCTGCAACTGGGGCTGGGGATTCAAGATTAATGGATTTTGGATCAGTCTTCCTGTTGTCTGCAACTAAGAGTGATGCAGATGATGCCTCCTCTCCTGCTCCACCTACCTCAGGCAGCCAGCAGGCGGGGGTAAATGTTGCTGAGCTGGTGGTTGCCCGTGGCTTTGGCACTGTCATCAGACATCGAGATTTTGAGGAACGATCAAACTATTACGATGCCCTCCTTGCTGCTGAATCACGTGCTATTGCTGGGAAGAAAGGGACCCATTCTGCCAGGGATCCTCCAGTAATGCACATAACAGACCTCCTTACGGTTAGATATATAACCATTATGCTGAATACTTTTCCTACTTTTATGTCCATTTTTTATCACTCAGTATTTAATTCGCTCACAATTTCTTTCATTGAAATGCCTTTTTCAGGCATCAGCCAAGAAAGCCAAAGATTTCTTGCCATTTTTGCAACGGAATAGGAGGATGCCTGCCGTTGTGGAATATGTCCTCAGTGGTCATCGGTTTAAACTGTTAATTCCTAAGGAAACATGCAGCATTGCCTTTTCGTTCTCTGGTGTTAGATGTCCTGGTCGCGATGAGCCTTATTCAGATGAAGCAATTGCACTAATGAGACGAAAGATAATGCAGAGAGATGTTGAGGTACTTCCCTTCTGCTTTTAACCTGGTTGTTTGGCACTTGGTTGCTTTCCTTGTGTTGTTGTTAAATTTATAATTTCATATGCAGATTGAAGTAGAAACCGTTGACAGAACTGGAACTTTCTTGGGAACTTTATGGGAGTCAAAGACCAATATGGCGGTGACACTTCTTGAAGCTGGCCTGGCAAAGCTTCAAACTTCCTTTGGCAATGACAGAATCCCAGATGCTCACCTTCTTATGCAGGCTGAGCAATCTGCCAAAAGGCAGAAATTGAAAGTAAGAAACAAAACATATCTTGCAGGAAAAGACTATCAAGACAACTCCTTTGTATGAGCCCTTGTGAGCTGTCCTAAAATCTGTTACCTTCTAAGATTTCACTTGTGGGTCATTCCACCAAATTTGAAATTTAAACCCATTAAAATGCCTGACTGTAGGAATTTCTTTCAGTTCACACATGCCATTCGAAGTTTTAATTTCTCTCTTCAACATTGTTGACCATTGAAACCTTTTCAACTTTGACCATGGCGTCTGGTCAAATCCTGAGAGCTTTGTTGCTCGATCTGTAATCATGGGACTGACATGTGGTCCTCTACGTGATGACATGGTGTATGTCTTGAAGTTTATGCTGAAAAAGTCCTTATTGGAAAGGAGACGTTACACAGCAAGACAATGATGTTGGCCTTTCATAGCCTTTTCTGTATCATACTGCAATTGTTCTTCCTCTGTTCAATATGCTAATAGACATTCTGTTGCAGATATGGGAAAGCTATATCGAAGGAGAGGAAGTTTCTAATGGTTCGGCAATTGAAAGCAAAAAGAAAGAAGTGCTTAAGGTGCTTGGGATACAATTACTTTCTATAATTTCCTCTCCATGTGTTATTCAAAAGTGAATGACTTATCCTCTCATATTTTACTTTCAGGTAGTGGTTACCGAAGTCCTGGGTGGTGGTAAATTTTATGTCCAGGCAGTTGTAGATCAGAAAGTGGCTCCTATCCAGCAACAGCTTGCTTCTTTAAATCTTCAAGAAGCCCCTGTAATTGGTGCTTTTAATCCTAAGAAGGGTGACATTGTCCTTGCTCAGTTTAGTGCAGATAATTCCTGGAACCGAGCACTGGTGAGGGTGCCAGCAGGATACAAAGACCCATAGTTTCTTAAACTTTCCAACTAATTTATATGCATATTGAATTTCATGTCAATTTTATTTTTTTATTTTATATAGATTATTTGGTTGAATAATTAGTACCAAAATATTTGAAACATACGTGATTCTCAAGTCAGTATGGATAGCTTCCCATAGTGAGTACGAATTTTAAAAATGGAGTATTGGAAAGTGGAGTAGGGTGACTGGGAAGCAGATAGTGAAGCATAAGAGATGTCTCATAGAAGTGTATAAGGATTTAGGAAGCATAAGGGATGCCAACTATATACATTTTGTATTACTGGAATTATCCATATCCAACTTTCCTATTTCTGTCAAGTAAACATTCTAATTTTTAAATAGCAATGCAAATTTTGGAATTAAAAACAAAATTGTAAGTTCCCACACAGGATAGCATGTAGGAAACTATTATTGAGCATATATAAAGTTAAATATGATCATATCAAAATCAGAAGTAGAACTAATTTACTCATAGGTATATGAACTCATAAAGTAATATGATTTTAAAGAACTGTTAAAGTGAGAGTTTTGAACATAAGAACATTCCTAGTGGAGAAGCTGTTGTGTATTTATGTAACTAATTTCTTTCAAGAGAACATTAATAAGCAGTTATAAAATATTTTGGTGGACCTCTTGTCCTCCCTTGTACTTATTTTCACTTTATTATTGAATAAAATTTCTTTGTTGCTGATAAAAAAAAATATGTATGAGTGAGTGAAATAAATAACTCATGCTCACCTCAACTTAACTCAACAAAGCCTTAATCCCAACGTCAAAAAATATATACAATACAGACATCTGAAGTGGAGCTATTTAGTCCACACCTTGTCAAGCCTTTCCAGTGGCTTAGATGAATATTATTTCCATTTGAACAAAAAATTGTAAAAATATCTGCTATCAATCGATTTAGGTGGAATTAGATCCCTGGGTCCTCTGGTAGTCATTGAAAATCTCTTGTTATTTTACAAAGTTATCAGTTAATTTTTATAATATGTTACTTCTAGTTGTTTTGGGCAATCTTGAAGTGAAATCAGGAACAAAAAAAAGAAAAAGAAAAAGAAATTTCAAATTTATTCCAGTAGTTGTACAACTGCCTTTTGGATTTTCCTTTTCTTAGTTATATATCATCATTTAGACATATAATCTGTATGCCCTGTTGTGCCTTATACTGAAACGTCCTCATTTAACATGTTAAAGATTGTGAATGCACCTCGAGGAGTGGAATCCTCAAAAGATAAGTTTGAAGTGTTCTACATCGATTATGGAAATCAAGAAGTTGTTCCTTACAGTCAGTTACGCCCTCTTGATTCTTCGGTATCCTCTGGACCTGGCCTTGCTCAGCTCTGCAGTCTTGCATACATAAAGGTTCCAAGCTTGGAGGAAGATTATGGTCAAGAAGCAGCTGAGCTTTTGAGCGAGCTCATACTGAACAGTTCGAAAGAGTTCAGGGCTGTGATTGAGGAACGGGATACATCGGGAGGCAAAGTTAAAGGACAGGGAACAGGGACAATTTTTATTGTAAGTTTGTTCGATGCAGAAGCTGACGCCAATATAAATGCTGCCATGCTGAAGGTTTGAATTTTCGTCCCTGTTTGCTTTTGGTTTTCTGTGACATTAAAAGCTCGTTATTCAGTTATCTTACCATGTCCATCTCCCAGATGTGTGATTTAGTAGCTTGTTTGCAACGGTATAATACGTTATCTTCATGGAAAACTTAAAAGAAACTTGAACTGCCTGTATCAATATGGCTTCTTTTTTTTCTTTTTTTCATTATTATTATTTTGGTAACGAGGAGTTGTTGTGTTCTATGATCAATCTATTGTTGAGAAGTAAAATTTTGTGGCTAAGTGAAGTCCTGTATTTATTGGCAACTTTCCTTGATTTATCCTTTTTGTCCCTTCATTCGTCACTTTAATTCTAGGATAGGCCAGCTTATGACGCTTTGGTTCTTTGAATATGTGCTTATTGTTTGAAAACTTCAAAATTTTCCAACTGCAGTAAGCACTCAACTAAGTGCTTACAATGCTTAGCTGTCGCATTGAATAGCTCAGATTAATGCCTCGTTTCAATGATCCAGCTAGCTTAATATACGGAAAGTGTAGCAGATTTGTACTTGTGTTCATCCAAATTGTAGTTGTCTAATTGAACCTTTGTGAAATTTTCAGGAAGGACTTGCTAGGTTAGAGAAAAGGAAGAGATGGGACACCAAGGAAAGACAGTTGGCCCTTGAGAATTTGGAAAAATTCCAGGAAGAAGCACGGCTTAATAGGCGGAGGATGTGGCAGTATGGAGATATCCAGTCAGATGATGAGGATACAGCTCCACCTGTTAGGAAGGCTGGTGGGCGAAGATGAATTACACCTCAAATGATCCGGGGTAAGTTAGAAGAAAACAATTTTAGTGGCCCTAAGTTGAGTTTAAGTTATAGGCATGATGATTTGCTTCTGGAAATATAGAAAAAGAAATGTTGCAGCCTTAAACTTCAATTAAGTTTTGTTTTTCGGTTGTTTAGATTTTTGTTGTTAAATGAGGGATAATTTTTAATAGTTCTCATAATAAGGTGAGCTCCACAGTCTGTCAAGCCTCCTCAAGGGGACAGCGTAGGCAGTTTTCTCATTTTGTTGAGGTAAAAAAGGTTGTGTTGGTTTTTGTCAATCTTTTGCCTTATTTTTATTTTTATTTTTATTTTTTGTTCTGGTAGAAATCTGAGTTGTTTTCATGTTTGGTAAGTAGTAGTACCGGTATTTATTTATTTTCAACTCCTTCCAGCTTTCCCCAAATCTGGTAGGTATGCTAAATTATGTAAAGGCTGAAGCGTTAATTGGGCAAATTGATTTCTGTTAAGATTGTGAAGTTGTTCTTTCATACTGTAGAGTAGGAATGTGCTGTTGGATTTACGTGCCCCTCTTTTAAAGTGGAAGTCATGGGCCCACAATCTCCTATCTGGTTACGGGGTGGGGAAGCTGAATCAATATTCATTCCAATATGCTGAGAAATTTCTGCTTATTACAGCCTGACTAAAATTCTTTTGGGGCAGCTGAGTAATATGGGATACGTTCTTGTGGAGGAGGCTAACCAGTTTTAAAGATGTATTTCTTTGGTATAAAAAATTCTTAGAGCAGTGCTATTCTTCTAATCGTTTTTCCCAAATTTTTTTTTTTCCTATTTTTTTTCATGGGTTGTGGTTTTGCCACGTTAGCAGGCCACTTGACGTGGTAATTGACAGTGAATCCTTTAATTGTCATGTCAATTTGAAAAACAATAAAGTTGGGTAGAAAAGTAGCATTTTGGAAAATAGAGTTGTCCAATTCATCATTACTGATTGCCCTGGTGTGTGTCCACACATCATGTGTGCCGCAAAGTATTTCAATGCGGAAGTAACATGATAATATCGCATGGTGACTAAAAACTGCAGATGATTTTAATCAGAGGCACCAGCCATCTATATTCCATGACCACTGTGAAGCAGGGAAAATTATAGTTGCAATTGGTGTAGGGTATGTGACTACCCCCTGTCAGAGACACCTCCGCACGGATAGCAAGTGACCGGGGCGTCCATACATTGCTACATTGCTACATTGCTTACCCAAGATTGCTAATAGGTTGCAGGAGACGTTCCTAATATGTATTTTTTTTTATAAGCGACGTTCCTGATATGTAATTTGCATCAAATGTTCCTTGCGCGTTTCTGAGACAGCTTCTTTGTAATGATTTTGAAAAATGGAAAATTAGCAATAACCTCATTTAGGATAATAGTTTTAGTAATAATCTCATTAAAAGATTCTTTGACTTCTTTAATTCACATCTAAGTATTTTTATTAGTAACAATTCTATCTTTTCTTGAAAAACCTTAATTTATTCTTATTTGCTTGTATGGGTATTTCATTTTTGGTTTGTTAAGATACCTTATGTAATTAATTTGTTTTTTAATTTTACAATTTTTAAAAGCCTATAACTTGGAAGATATAAATCTGTTTTTGATAAAATATGTGATATTCGAAACAATACCTATTGCGATTGGGTTAATAAATTTGTTTATGAGACTATTGTTAAAAGAATTTCTAAGCAAAATTTACAAAAATATATATTCCCATACAATTATTGCTTTATTAAATGCATATCATTTTTGATATGCCAAATTAAAAAATTAAATAGGATAGAATTGATGGATAAGGAAGAAGACAATGATTACTTTGTTTAAAATAGGGAAGATGGTCTCTTCTTTATCCCTTTGCTTCTTTTAAATGGGGGTGATATCTTAAAGTAAAAATTTAGTACCACCTTCGCTGGATTATTATCTCCCGGATATGGGAGAATATAACTCTCGTATTCGAAAAGCCTCACCAAACTCCTATGCTTATGCTTATTTTATCCGACATATCAAACATGGCCTTAGGAGTTAGGGGTGAGGACATACGTGTTGTGAGATCCCAAGGAAGGTCCACCGCGTCACTAGTAGTCTAGTACTGATTACTGGTAGAAGGCAGAGACCATCAGCCGAGGAGCGGAGACAAGCACAATAACCACCGTCCACCAAAAGGGTAAGGGCTACAAGCCTACAAAAGTGGTCGATGGGATTGGCCACCTACCGACGATGATGCTATGGTTGGCGTTGAAGAAGCAGCAGAGAGCTGTCTATGTTATGAGTCGTATAACAAGAAGATGTATGAGCAGCGCAGTGATGAGCTTTGGGGATGGGAGCCAAGGGGCATTGGGGTTGTCTTCCTCCTTAATGGGAATAGGGGGCGACGCCTACGAGCCCATGCGGGTCCCTGGACTTCCCTCCCATGTTTCCGCAGTTTGTGCGGGCCACTACCACTCCCTCGCCCTCACTTCCTTTGGAGAGCTTTGGGCTTGGGGTAGAAACGATGAAGCCCAGCTCGGCAGAGGTCTTCTTGCTCCCAGGTTCTCTCTCTCTCGCTCTCTCTCTCTCTCTGCAATCTTCATCTCCTTGCATAAATTCACCTCCTATAACTTGGGCGGAGGAGTTTGAAGAACATTCTTGGAAATGGGTTGTTCCTGATTTTGTTTATGGACCAGTTAATTCTCCTTCTCTTTGTTGTCTGTCTTCTCCTAATTGACTCACAAAATAAAAACCCTATCTGGACCATGATCATATAATTGACTCACAAAATACAATTATAACTCTACTTCTCTACAACTCTACCTCAGTCCAAAACCTTTTCCCTCGAACCTATAGTCAAGAAAGCCCAACCTTACTCAATCCAAAGCTTTTTCAATGTCAGTGTTTATCGCTCTCCTTCCTTACATCTACAAACTTGCACACATACATAAGCTATGATAATAGCACTTCACGATTTGGCTTCCTTTCACACAAGTTATTTCAGTTTGAGATAACTAGAAAGGTGGGAGCTCCTATCAATCCAAAAAAAAAAAAAAGGAACCTAGAATGGTGGAGCAGATGTATCTGTTAATATTGCCCCTGGAATGGAACTAAAAAAAAATAATAAAAAAATAAATAAAAATTCATTACATACTACCTAGTTCTTTTGACCAATATTTTGAAACAATCCCAAAGTGAAATCATCAGCTCTGGGGGTTTTATTCCTAATTTCCTATCAAGATTGAAAACTGCACTAGCCACTTTGTCTTCCTCAAAAGGTCTTTCAAGCCATCTAGCGGTCTCCTCAGTTATAGAATTCCAATCTAAACCATCTATATGCGGTCTGCCATCAATCTCTATTGAGTAGAAGATGAGAAGACAATCTCAAGTAGGCTCAATAAATATACCTGAGAGCGAGTCCATCATTTTCCTTTAAAGAAATTACTTTTATGACTAATATCCTTCCATGAAAGTAATATAATGTTTAGTACTCTATCTAAACCATCTATATGCAGTCTGCCATCAATCTCTATTGAGTAAAAGATCAGAAGACAATCTCAAGTAGGCTCAATAAATATAAATGACAGCGAGTCCATCATTTTCCTTTGAAGAAATTACTTTTATGACTAATATCCTCTCATGAAAGTAATATAATGTATATTTCTGTTTGTAGTTTCATGGTATATCTTGTAGGCTTGAATCTATGATCTTCGGTGGTCTTTTTTTTTTTTTTTTTTTTCTGGGTAATAAAGTAGTATGCGCATTAAATTAAAGTAAACTAGCCATAAATAATTCTGGGGTATGCAACTCCTCTGGCATCAGCCTTAATAATATTATATGAGTCCATAGGTCGTTCATCTAGAATAGTTAAAAAACAGGCATATTTGGACCCTTCTTTGGTGATACATCCGCACACTGATTAGCTTCATGGTGGATATGGTTGATGTTGACAGAGACCTGCAATCAGATATAATGGAACCCTGAATATGAGAATCGAAATCAGTGGCATTAAGGAGATAGGTATCTTCGGTCTTACTCTGAATACCTCTTTTGTCTTTTTATATAGGAACCATAGCACTTTTTCTCCCTTCATTTATAGTATTTTCTTAGGTTTGACAGTCTTGTAGAACAAATAATTAATAAGCTTGAAAAAGCATTATGTCACCCATTCTTTAAAAGATCAACTGGGATGCTGTTAAGTCCTGAAAACTTTCCATCTCCCTCCCTCCCCCGGGTCCCCATAAGGGAAAGCCTTGGATAGACAAAAATAGGCATGGTCTCTGATCCTACCGCCCAAAGACAAAAGGGGCTGCTTGATCCTCATTGTTGATGCTTTAAACATGATTTAACTTTTTACGTTCTCTTTCCCTTATGCTATAAGTTCTAGTTATGGCTTCTTCACCATTTCTAGGTGAAACATAGGATCAAATTCAGCAGCCTAGTGATCTAAACCAAGATAAATGTGCCTTAGAGAGTCCCCCACGGGAATGTACCTTATCAATTTTTACCAAGAAAAGATAAATTGCACCTTTAATATCCTTTTTTATTTATTTTTAATAGCTATTTTGAGTTTTATTGATAGCAGAGATTCATGGAATAAACCAAAGAAAGTAGAAGGGTTGGATCAAGTAAGAGTTCGAGCTGCATTTGCATCTGGCGTTGTTTCTATGGCCATTGGAGATGATGGCTCTTTGTGGGTCTGGGGAAAGTCCAAGCGTGGACAACTTGGTCTTGGAAAAGAAATTACTGAGGCTGTTCTACCTTCCAGAGTTGAAGCACTTGCAGGAGAAAAAATTGTTAAGGTGGTCTTTTTATCATACCTATGGGAGAAATATATGTAAATAGTACTTCTTGATGTTAACCTTGAGGGTGAACCAAGTGGTCCTAGGGCCTCTTGCCAAGCAAGAGGTCTTGGGTTCAACTCTTACCACTCCCCCTCAAGGCCACTCCAATGGACTTTGTCCTATAATTGCCCGGTGCATGTGGGACTGGGGGGACTGCATATGCCCAGGGGGATTAGTCAGGTGCAAAGCATCTAGAACCTCTTGATATATATATATAAAAGGTTCTTCTTGATGTTGCACTTGACTAACAAATGACCAAGTTGTACTAAATTCTGTAGGCTATATTTAGCGTAATCAAACTCTTTCCCCCAACCCTAACTAGGATGGGATTTTTATTTATTATTATCTATTTCTGTTAGGTGTCACTTGGTTGGGGGCATGCTCTTGCACAGACTGAGGACGGGATGTTGTTTGGATGGGGTTATTCAGCTGATGGTAGATTAGGACAGATTGAGGAAGCTTTGGAAACAGCTGTGGTGAATTCAAGTGGAGATACATCTGAAATAACCCGAGAAGTCTCTAGTACAACCCTGGAAGTTGCTGAGAAGCTGGTCTTGGAAAGAATGGAGAAGGAGAAAAACATGCCGATTATTTGGGAGCCTTGTTTAATAGAAGAACTGTGTGGTGTTGAAGTTGTGGATGTGGCATGTGGGTTCGATCATTCCCTAATTCTTTGCCGTAAGTTATAGTTATGAACATGCATCTGCTTGTTGGGTATGTGTGTGTGTGTGTGTGTGTGTGTGTGTATACACATATGTATATATGTATATCTAACTGTCCTTTTCAGGTAATGGCACCCTACTGAGCAGTGGGAGCAACATATATGGTCAGTTGGGTAGAGAAATGCAAGATTTTGGAATGCTGCCAGTCAACATAAACTTTCGTCCTGTGTCCATAGAATCAGGCCTTGGCCATTCTTTGGCAATTTGCCAGGTTGCATCTTCGGAGGTCAGAGGTGGTGCCACTAGCATTGTTTCATGGGGATGGAACCAGAGTTCTCAGCTTGGAAGGGCAGGGCCAGGATGACCTACCGATGATTGTTGAGGGATTGGCAGGGGAAACACCTATTTCGGTATCAGGTGGGCGTGTACATTCCATTGCTCTCACATCTAAAGGAGAGGTCTGGGTTTGGGGCTGTGGTAAAAATGGCAGGCTTGGGTTAGGAAGCTCCGCCAATGAAGATGAACCATGCTTGCTTGAATGTTTGGAAGGTTATGAGATTCTACAAGCTGTGTCTGGCTTCGATCATAATCTAGTCCTTATTGCTGAATGATGTAGCTTAAAGAACAGGGAGCTGGGACCATCCTTTTTGTAAGTTTGGTCGATGTGGAAGCTGGCCCAATATAAATGCTGCCATGCTGAAGGGTTTGAACATTCATCCTTGTTTGATTTTGGTTTTCTGTGGAGTTAAAAGTTGTTTATTCAGTTGTGTTACCATGTCCATCTCCCATATGTGCGATTTGGTAGCTGGATAATCAGCAACAGGATGTGGTTAGAGATGAAGGAAAGAGAGTAGGCCCTCCATATATTGGAAAAAATCTAGGAAGAAGCACGGTTGATAGGCAGAGGATGTGGCAATATGGGTACTGCTCCTCATGTTAGAAAGGCTAGTGGTTAGAGATGAACGATTATACCTCAATGATCTAAGGTAGGTTAGATGAAAACAAATGGAGTAAAATTATAGGCGTGAGGATCTGTTTCTGGAGAGACGGAGATCGAAAAGAGCTTATACTTGTTCAAGTGAAAGTTTTGCTAAATTACATGAAGACTAACTATGAGAATGGCCCGCTGTCAGTTGAGCAAATTTATTTCTGTTTAAGATGTACTCCGTAGTATTGAAGTTGCTCTTTTATAGCTGCATGCGTAGAACCACCCTTTTTCATGGAGTCCCCACAATCTCCTATCTGGTTAGGATGGAGAGTCGTTTGAATCAAAATTCACCTCCAAATAAACTTTACTAAATCCAATCCTATGTGAACTTAGCCGATCCCATCTGTTTCAATCCCTTTATATTATCGGTGCTCCCCTTGAGAGGTTGAGATGCCAATCATCAAACTCTGGAACTCCCTCACTAATTGAAAATGTTTAAAATGAGAAATATAATATTCATTCGATTGCCATTTCAAGTTTTAATCGTTTTCTGACCTCTCGCCCGTTTAAAACTCCTCGTCCAAGAAAAACCCTGTTTTTTGTCCCAAAACCAGTACCTCAATCAACAAAGCTTAGACAGACAGAAGATCCCCACACTCCCGCCACAAAATAAGTTCATAAATATCATGGGTTAATCGGAGAAGAAACAACTAAAAAAATAAATTCCGTTTTATACTTTGCTCTGCAATTTCAACATTTATAAACTTGAAAATTTTCCCTTCAAGGTGGTAAACACCTGATAGATCATCTCATTTACACTCCGATGCATTTTAATGTTTCGAGAAAACAAAGCTAACAAATTACGGACTCCAATTTTAGCCAAGAATTCAGCAACTAATTGAAAACTACTAATAAGCTCAAAAATTTGCCAAAAGTGAAACTAATAACCACCATCCTTCTTTTTCCCTTCAATTTTCACGCCTGGCACTCCTCCGACGTGGACCAGCTGCAGCATCTTCCTTCTCATTCTCTTCTTCCTTCTCTCCAGTGCTTTCTTGATTACTAGAAGTCTCGGCAACCCCCTCGTTAGTAGTCTTCCTGGTGACTTGCGCCTACACATGGTGAACCAAGATGTAATAAGACAAGCTGCGTAAACTCCCAAAGGAGCTGCAAAGAGTTGAGAGTCAAATTAATCAACAGAAGACCAAATGATGAGGGGTTTTCAAAACTCACTTGCTTCTTTCCACCAAAAATTATCTTAAAGAAGACAGTAAAGATAACGACAACAACAGAGACAAGGATGCCAATTGTGAGGTTTGGTTGTCTCTCTCCCTTTCCGATGAGCTCCTGCCAGACAAGCTCAGATTTCAGGGCACGTAAAAAAAGATAAATAAATTCCACTAGCAAGAAAGACAACAGTCAGATACTTACAATAAGTTTAACCTTGTATGCACTTAAGAAAGGAATGTCCGCAATCTTGTAGAGGAGGTCAAAAACTGTCTTCTGCAGAGATTAATCCAAAATCTTATGTTAGAGTGTAACAGCCATATAAAGGTGGCCAGAAACATAGGTAGCCCAACTCATTACCTTGAAGCCTGCAAGACCATCTGAAACACTGGCAGCCGCAGCTGCAGCTGCATCCTCAGCCTTCTGTTTCTCTTTCTCAACTTCAAATTTCGGCTTCCATGTGGTCTCCCTGTATGACTCTGCAATCTTCTCTTCACCCGTTATCAAAATATTGTCAAACAGTATACCATCTTGCATTGTCCAAATCTCAATGCCAACAGCAGCAACAGGCTCAAAGTTCACTTCATCAACTTCAAAGTAGTTTGGATTTGGAATCTCCTGTGGCTTCCAAATACCCTTGTAATTGGGGTTGTCGATAAGCGGGGCATGCCACTTTCCCTTGTAAGCTGGATTACTCTTCATTGGCCTCTTCCACTCACCACAACCAGGTGCTGTCTCGCACTTTGGGTTATCAATTTTTGGTGCCTCCCATTCACCATCCTCATCATCATCCCAATCTTCTGGTTTTGATGCCTCTGGATCATCTATCTCCTCAGGCTCATCGTCCAACCACCCTTCGGGTTTTACAGCTTCCTCATCTTCAATTTCCATCGGTGCATCCTCATCCCAGTCATCTGGCTTGACAGCATCAGGGTCTGAAATTTTCGCCCTGTCATCCCAGTCTTCAGGCTTCTTATCATCTGGGTCAGGAATGGTCATGGGCGGGATGAGTGCAGGCTCAAAATCTTCAGCGGAGAGGAAATTTACCTTCTTCTTCTCCTCCCCATCCATCAAAATTCGCAATTTATTATCAGGTTCCAAAATGGCAGTATACACATGAGATAGTTTATCAGATGGGACAGAGGGGGGGTACTTGAGATGATGTTCAATGTACTCCCCACTCTTTGGGTTCTTATGCTTTAGGATGAAGTGCACCTTGTTTGTGGCCCCACATTTGTCAGGTCCAAACATGATAGGAATAAGGAGAGTTATTGTCGAATTCATTAGGTTTCCACCCAGCCTCCTGGGGCCGTAGATATTTCAAATAGGCACCACCACATTCAAGCCCATTCTGGAGGCGAGTCTCATGTTGGAGGACAATAGTTCTACCCGTGAGACCCACAGGTTCATCAAGCTCTTTCACTATCGCATACTTCCTGGCCTTTTCACTCACAAGAAGCCCATAATCGTCGTGTCCCTCACTCTTTGCATGCTTCCATACACCTACAACACAAAAAATACTTCAACTTAAAATTGCATCTTTAACAAACATTCAAATAACTGAAATCAGGCAAGAAAAATGTCAATGCATAAAGAATAGACCACAGATCATAAATCAGTTAAACTACATCATATATTTAAATGTTCACAAAGGGAAGTGGAAACAAATAGCTGGCAGCAACTTCAATTTTATTATTAAGGTAGGGCCAATGTCACATCTAAAAATAAAAATAAAAAAACAAAAACAAAAAACATAGGGAAGTATCAATAATCCTTTTCTTTTTTTTCCTTTGCTATGGGCAACATGGGGAAGGGGAAAAGTCATAGGACCATACATCGGCATATGACTGAATTTCCCCCATGAACTTGGAATTGATAAGGCATATTCATGACTTTGTATTTTGTAATTTTTATAAACTTCCATAAACTTTAACATCTTAATTCCAATACAGGACTGATCTAAGTTTAAACTGATCTTGAAATTTGAAATAGGGGGAATTATAGATAGGTCTGGCTACAAGCAAATAAATACAGTTCAATACAAATGACTACAAACTTCTAGTAAATGACTACTAACTGGAATTATTTGCCTGTAACCAGACCTATCTATAATTCCCCCAAATCAATCAAGCAAAAGCTCATCGTCTGGCTCAAGATTTATCTTTTCATTCGCGAATGTAAGAGATAAGGTAGGTCACAGGCTATGGAAATTGATGCCAATTAATACATGCATAAAGAAAAGCATGAACCAAAACAAGTACATAGTAAGCTTAGTAGGTTGGAGTAGATGAAAAAATCATGCATGCCTACAAAAATGCCCAACTAGGATTTAAAATGTAAGTTTAGGAAGACCCAATACCTAGAAAGACACCCTACAGTTGGCACGCATGCCTGAGTCCATTTAGATTCATATAAAGGGAAATGGGTTTCATGTTATGGCTTCTTTGTGCTTCACACAAGTTATATTCTACTTTGTTTCCTTAAAAGGCCTCTAAACAACTTCAAACTCAAGTGCTCAACCTGTGTTAAAATGTCTTCCAACTCATATGTAACATTTGTTGGAAACCCCAGTCTCATCAGGATTCTGAACTCTGGTTATTTTTCTGTGTTAGTGTGCGTGGGTGTGAAAGTGCACATGCATGTTTTGCTAGGTGGATCCTGAACATAAACTTTCAGACAAAAATCTGTATCCATTAGCACTTGTATCTCCCTTGCTGGTACAATCAACTTCATCCCAATAGTTACTTTTTCTCCACCTTCCCACATGATGCAACTATGATTGTGTTGGGTGGGTTTCAATATGGATTGCTTTTTCTATGTACAGCGATTAAGTGGGTATTGGAAAGAAAAGTTGTGGATTCAAAATAATTGTGGAATTATGAAAACATTAAAAAAAAAAAATTTTTTTGATGGACACGCCAATGTTTGATTTTTTTTTTTTTTTTTTTTGGGAGGGGGGGGGGGGGGGTTTGGGTATCATTCATAAGGCCAAAATATCACTGTCTACATAGAACTTAAAGAATGAAAATGCAAATGAAACATTTTGGAGGTTATATGGAACAGTTCCTTGGCAGTGGCAATGATATCACCCTAGATTGTCAAGGAGTACCAAAATATGAGTCCTTAAGCATCTAGAAAAGATAGGATGGTTACAATATAATCTGGCATATAAAATCCATCCTTACATGAAGCCAATGACCCAATATGCAGTCTAAATATGAGCCCTACTATGCAGCTTTTGTCTCTTATTGTATTGTGCTGATGATGGAAAGCTTTTTTCCTGTAATTGCATTATTATGTGATAAACAAGCGACAAGCATTATTATGTACATCTTAAATAGGGAGGGAAAGGATTCGTGGAAAGAAACAGGTCTTTCTGGCAATATGCCATCTGAGGGAATTGGGGGGGAGCAATTCATATACTGCACGTGTGACATTTTTTACACCAATAAACAGTAACCTCAATGCAGCTAGAAGAAAGACTCTTCTTCGTAATTGAAATTATTGGAGTGGATCCGTATGTCATGTCAATAAACAAGTACATAATAGCATGCGCGCAAGAATGGAGCTATCATTTGGAAAACTAAGCACCACATTCGGGTTAATTTCAGCTACACATATAAAGGGATTTCGACTTCAACCTCTAGAGTAAAATCTGCTGAAGTTTTGCAGTTGAAATCGGTAATCATTCAATTCAATTCATTAGCAAAAACACATTTTTCTCATTAAGAAAATAACAGTGAACAGCATAAACAACGAAGATAACAAGTTTTAACTCATATCCAAGTTTTAGGATCCAAAGTGCTACCTGTATATTCGTCTTTCTCAGAAACGATCCAACGCCCATCAAATGTTTCGTCGAAGGACTCGTAGAAGATCTGAAATGCCCACAAAAACGTATTACCCAAAAAGAAAAGAAAAAAATAAATAAATAAAACTCATGAAGGAATTTGTGAGGTGTCTTACGGTATCAGAAGTAGCGCAGAGCTGCTGGAAGGAAACGCACGCTATCACAAACAGCACCCCAAATTTCAGAGAGATCCGATTACCTTCTCCCATCATCACTACTCAGAATAACGTACCTGCTAAACGCAAGAAAAACCCTAATTTCCCGATCTCCGATCCGATCTGATCTGATCTGGTGGAAATTATAGAGAGTGGGATCTGTATTGTGCATCTCTACTCTCGATATATAGACCTCACCATGACTGCCATCGAGTTGTTCGGACCAATGATATCACACGCCACGTGAAACCAACCAATCACCTTTCGCCACATGACCAACTTGTGCAATTCAATAGCCCGCTGTTGTCGCAACATCTAACTCTAATCTAATACTCCGTCTAAGGAAGCAATGTCATTCATTACGCCACATTAATTATTTTTTAATTAAATTTTGGGATGGATCTGCACCGTCCAATTAGGGCCATTAACTGGGTAGATCCGTTGTAATGGAGTGTATTTTGGGACCATTGGAGCCAGCAGTGTTCAGCGGGATGGGCCGGGCCGGGCCAGGTCTTTTTAAACCTCTGAACACGCGCCGTAATAATGACAATAATAATTCTCCGAGTAATGCATGTCTGAGAATTGGGACCAGGAATGGTTCTCACTCTCTCACCGAGAAAATGGATTGTGAAGTTCATCAGGAGTAGTTTCACACATTAATTTTGCCCACGAGTGTTGGAGCTCCATCATATTGAGATGGTGAAAGTGGAACAATAAACCTCCATCTTGTAAATGAACTAATTAAAGGGACAAAAGCCATTCGGAATTCGTGTACTGTCATCATCACTCCATCCTACGTCGTCTTTCATAAGCTATAGCTTGAAAATTATGAAAGGTTCATGTAGGGGGAGAAAAATAAATGTACATTCCAAATTCATTTACTGGAAAAGTGAGGCTTAAGCTCCACTGTGGAACCTAAAAGATAGACAAATCAAATCTAACTTCCCTGGAGTATACGAAAGGTGGTTAATTGTTGCGAAGAATAGTGATATCCCGATGACTATCATAAATAGTCTCTTTTCTTTTTCTATTTCCTTTTTTAAATATCAAGATGTTCTGATATATTTATGCACCAATTAATCCGTTGGATATATGGAATTCCTCATCTCATATGCACCGAACAATTACAAGATCAATTTCATGAGGTGGCCTTGAGGGAGAAAATATTCAATGCTAGCTGATGTGAAAAAACTCAACACCATGTCGAGCTAATCTAAGTCAGATTGCATGTTGAGGTCATTTTGGTCATTTCAGTAACAACTTTTTAATCTTTTAATCCAAACCGTTAAAAACCTTATCCAGTGGCTCAAATTATTTTTTCACTGCAAGCACTGAATCCAAACTCGATCTAAGGGGAGTAGTGAAAGTTTAATTCAAGATCTCTCACCAAAACCACTCGATTCATCCCACAGGGTTCATATATATATATATATATATAGTCTTATTGTTAAGGCAAAAGTTATACTACATCCATTCATTAAGGTATATGAACTGGATCCGGATTTGGTGCAGTAGCACCCTTTTTCCATGTGTCCATGTGGAGGCAAGGAATGGCGGGTAATCAAAACGTCTCAAATGCAGCCGTTTTAAGAGAAAAAACTTGAAGTTAACGCCTATGGCGTTAACCTCACAATCGCAGCTAAAACGCTGTGTTTCTATCTCTTTGTCTCTCTCCTCTCTCCCTCCCGCGAGCTTGCATCAATGTCTATCACGAGTTCAACAGCACACAACCCCTCCTCCCTCCTCTCAAACCCTAACCTCGCCATCGTTAAAGGTCGTCGCTGGCGGAATATGAAGATGGTTCTAGATACAGGGACCATATCTTCAAATCTGTGGGAAATTTATGTGCAACTAAAACAAATATTTTGAGAATAATAAAGAGAAATAGATTTGGGTAGTTGGGAATGAAGCAAAAAATTAGGTGCACCCAACACTAGTTGTAAGGTTTTGTATACAAGTATTATTACATAGAAAAAAGAAGCAAAGATGGTGAAAGAGAATATGGAGATTGATGTGAAAAAGATGATGATGATGAACGCGAAGGTGTGGGGGTCCCCAAGCTCAGTTCTTCAGATTCTTCCTCACAAGTCAACAAAATCCTCCTCCACCCATAGACTTCTCAATCTCTCTCTGTCTTAAGCAAAATTATCTCGCTTGACACCATTCTCAGTTTCGAATGGCCGGTGATGATGGTGGCAGCTCTAGATCTAGAAAATGGCTCCAGAACTAAAACCTAAACCCATTTTTTTCGACGACAACATTTCGCTGGTGAGAAAGGGGGATACATTAGATCTGAGAAAAAAATACCCTAAGATTAGATCATGGGGGTACTGGATCTACATTAGATCTAATGAAAAAACACCCTTCCTAAGATTATATCATGAAATTTTGCCAAAAAATTCAAAAAATTAAAAAAAGAAAGAGAGAAGTACCAGATGACGACCACCGGTGGGAGTGTGGCCACTTCATCGGCGACGGAAGAAAAATCACTGTGCTACCACGAGAGGAGAGGTGAGGTGTTGCCAAGATGCCAAGTTTCTTAGCTTTCACACCGTCAAGCAT
Organism: Liquidambar formosana; assembly: GCA_039720395.1. NCBI lineage: Eukaryota > Viridiplantae > Streptophyta > Magnoliopsida > Saxifragales > Altingiaceae > Liquidambar > Liquidambar formosana. The sequence goes on from CM077828.1 coordinate 29,366,660, forward strand.
TAACGTCTAGGTTCCCTACTTAAACGGCTGCATTTGAGGCGTTTTGATTACCAACCATTTCTTGCCTCCACATGGACACGTGGCGCAAGTAGCAACGGCCACTGCATATATCCTGTAGTAAAAAGGGTGCTACTGCACCAAATCCGGATTCATATGAGCTACACCACAGTAAGCACTACATTAACATGTCTTCGGATTCAGGTAATAAAAAATAAAAAAAACCATCATGCTGGTTCAACAAGAGCAAGCAAAGCGATGCGTCGGTTGAAATCAAAACCCACGCTTGGATGGATTGGGTTTTGATTTCAGCCGTCCCTTTGCTTCCTTTTGTCCACATGGCATGATCTTGTTGAACTAGCACAATTCTGGTTTTTCCTACATAAAGATACCTGACACGTACTGTACGGTCATAGATATGATGACAGATTGTTCCTGAGCGCACCTTCCCTTTGCAAATAATCAGATAATCTGGAGTACTTATAGCCAGGAGCCAACATCTTCTGGACTCAAACACTCAATGGCTCGATCCTCCCTACACAAGCCGTTTAAGTAGGATTAGTAAGCTAGAAGCTAGAGCCATTGAGGGAGTGAGTTCAAAGAAAGTTGGATCCCCAAAATTCTTCAGCAACGCCTCTATATATCCATCCCATAGTCTTCTATTGATCATTATGTATACAGTAATAGAGAGAGAGAGAGAGAGTTGTGGGCCTTGTGGCAATATTTTTTTAGGTTGAATGAATGCCAAGGATTTAGAAGCATGTTGTTGTCCCGCCAGAAGTGTCCCTTTACTTTTTTTCCTAATGGTTACGTACGTTGATAACAAAACAACTTTTTCCTGTAGGATTGCTTTGATCGATCACAATCAATGAAAGAAACGTACTTCTCATGCATCTTCCTACAAATTTCAAGTCCAAAACAAAGAAAAAGAGTTAAATAGTTTAATATTTGTTTGAAGCACGAGCAACAAATTTAGACTCTTGCTGCTCGGGCGCAGTAGGAGATTATTATTGATTCCATGCCCTTTGGAGATTCAAAAATCGATCACAGCTGATCGAGGTTCTGAATATTTTACCTTTGTAGCTAGCTTCGAAGAAATAAAGTGATCGATGAGAGTGTCCCACATGGATGCTTCTAATCTCCTTCGAATTCAAGTCAGTGGCAGGAAGCTCGAAGCTCGACCTGTTGCTGATCGTGATCCACGTCAAAAAATGTTAATTAATTCCCTTGCCAAACCAGATGTTCCACCTCTTCAATTCGTATCCCACGCCCAGCTGCAAATTGTTTTCTTGATGAGAACGTCAAAGCTAGTTAACCATATATGCTACTCATCCGGGCTGATCCCGAACTTTTTCAGTATCTTTTTATATATGAACATTAATATATATGTATATACAGACATTGACATTGTGACAAAGTGGAATTTCCTTGTCATACAAACATAGACATTGTGACAAAGTGGGATTTTCCACAAGGGTTTCTTATTTGTCTCTACACTACAACGTGCAATTTTTTAAGGGCTGGTGAGTGCGTTTAGCTACAATAATGCTCTACTTAGGTTGGCCACCGAGCCTGTCTAGTTTAAACCGAGATTTATCCTGTTTTAAAACCCCTTCCAGGGCTAGGCAGGACTCATTTTCAGCTTGGTTCGACTGGAAAATCAGGCCCATTTTGGTGAAAACCTATTTAATTAGGAACCAACCACTGTGCATTTGTTACAGCATAGTCTTTGTTTGACATTAGATTTGGTTAACGGCTCATAGTACTAGATAGAGTGCTCATCGTGGCAGTCTGCCTTGGACATGCTTAATCCAACCTCTAGGTCATTTCCATTGGAAATAAACCTATATCTGATGCATATAGCACGTCAAATCGGGTCTAGAGAAATTCCTTGTGGATCGAAGAATCCCAAGAAGAAACGCTTTGCTTGTCTTTATGAGCCTGCTGGAGCTTCCAAATCCCTATGGCTATGGTGATGCTCTAGAGAGTGTTAGAGAGAGATACACAGGAGAGTTGGAAGATTATAGAGCAGCATGTCTCTACCCGGACGTCGCCTATAATCCTAATGGAAATAGAACAAAATGTTTCACTCGTCCTAGGAATCATAGGTTGACCCAAATTCTCCACCTTTATCAGGTTGGAGTTAACCACACAAGTGGATGGAACATGGGTCCGGATCAAGACCCGACCCATTAATTGTTAACATCCATCAACCATTAGACTAAGTGACTAACCAGTTATCCTGCTCTCTAGCTCTCTTTTGCTCTCTCTCAATACTACTTCACCAATCTAGCTAGGTTTAAGCTTAGATTTACTCCCCTAAAATGGAGAATCTTGGAGCATGACTGGGGCACCATTGGTCATTTCGAGTGGCATCCTGACATCCTGTGTTGAGTCTGTAGCTCCATGAGAACCATGTTAATTTAGAAACATTAATTTTACGAGAGATGTCATATACTTGAACACAGTTCTGACTATAAAACTACGCGGCCAGACCATAGTAATTTCTAAATGCAAGTCATTTCACAAGGAGACGAGCTTGTATTATTAAAAACCAAATTCAGATACCTGTGGAAGATAGTAAAACTCCGCTGATTCCTGTGGCAGAGTTTCTCTGGTAGCTAGAGGTTATCAGAGGAGAAGAAGCGGTACCTTTCTGTAAATATTAAAGCAGCTAAATTGGATTGAAATAATGAAATGCATGCATGCCACTGAGCCTCAAGGAGTAAGCCTTCAATGCCCCTCATCGCCCCAATACTCCATACTTAAAGCCAATATAAGGCTGGAGTATTGGAAGCCTTTGAGGGACGTTGGAACCTTCTCCATTCAGTCTAACTATAATTCAACAATTTTCTTCTTACTGCTATACCGAAGTAGAAGTCTCCATTGGGTTTATATAGGGATGGAAATCCTCTATTTGCCTTGAAAAGCTGATCGAATCCTTCTACAATAACACCATTATCTAATTGTGTATTTGTATGTTATTGTGTGGCTGGCTTACTGCTGAGTGTCCACTAGAGAAGTTCCATGATTTGTCGAAATCCATGGGAAGATATATGGAGAATAAAGAGTGATAACCTTGTATGGGTTCTTTCCCTATTCTAAGGGTCAAGGGAATTTCTAATATCCTGTCCCAGCAATCAATCTTTAATGCACACTAAAACTAGTTTACTAAAGAAATAAACATCTCAAAAATTTACAAGCAATTAAGCAAGCTAGGGAGGCCACCTACAGTGCATCTATATCTGTTTATCTGTAGCCTTGGAATCCATAGCATGATATATAAATTTTGATAAAGTTTTCATACAGTAGTGCAGAATAAAGCCCACGAGGCCAGGAATGCCGGCGGTCAGGGTTTGGACCACATCAACCAAAGAGGCAAAGACCAACGCAAGCCTCCATTCCAAAGAACTAAAACCACGTACCACTCCAATATTTCTACTTGCGCTAAAATGGATTTTCCAATTTTCCCGAAACCACTTGACAAATCAAATTGTGCCCTGAGGAAGGTCTTGATTTAATCAGTAATCCTTAATTAACTGGGTGGCTGTGCGGACTAATGATATGATTACGTCCGGACTGGGGGATTACCCAACTGGGTCAGCCCATGCAAGCCGGTCATTGGATAAGGACTCTCAGCCCTGCTTCCTGTTGACTCTGCGAGTGGAACCTTAGGTGGGTCCGGCATTGGTTGACTTAATGACCAATGTGAACATGACAAACACATGTAATGAGGCCCACATATTCATCTTTCAGTACATCGTTATAGTGGAGGTATAAAGTTGATGATATTGCTGTAGTGGCTTTGTTAATTAAATTCATTTTATTTATTTGATTCTATTAGCTAGGCACGACCTCTATCTCTCTCTCTCTCTCTCTCTCTCTCTCTCTCTCTCTCTCGTTTGATTCTGATATTTGTGAATGATTTCTTGACATTTATACCTCCATGCATTAATTCAAATCAATCTTTTAATAGACAAAAACTATAAGCCGCCATCTCTCCTTACCTACAACATGCAAGGCAACTACACGATCCTTCGCAATTATTCAGAGAAAGTAAACTAACCTTTCTTTTCAGATCAAATCTTTGATCGTGAGAATATTTGGTTTATCTTATCTTCTCAAATACAGGTCAGAAAGGTTGCGTGGCTTCATGCGTCATCATGTACACTAATTAAATGGAATTCAATTTAGAAAACATATGGGGAAAATCCAGCTCTACAATCCATTTGAGCAAAAAATAAAGAATCAGTATTTATTTCCCATTTGATGCTTCTTGTTCCTTTCTTGCACTTTGTTGTCGAGTCAATGTTTTTATTTTATTTTATTATTTTATTTTTTTTAAAATATGCATGTGCTTAATTATAATTATCCCGAGCCTTCTCGATCATTAGCTAGCTTTGACACTCTCCTGCATTAATTACTCAGAATTAATTGCAGAACTAGGCTACAAGTTTAGCCAATACATCGACAATATTAATGTGCCAAATTACAAATTAGATGTTGTTTATACACACAAAAGAAATGGACAACTAGCTAGTTCTTTCATATTTCATCTGTTTGGAATCCATGCCCCAATGGGCTCTCTTGATGTCAACTGCGTTTGTGGCAGCTTTCTGTCTGTCAGGATTAGGGGCGAATTTCGTACATGAATCAGGGAATGAATATATTCTCAAAATGCTAGACATCCACCTTCTTGAGCTTTGGTATTGGCAATTAGTCAATATACGTATATATTCGAACCCTTTAATTTATTCTCCATGCATGTCAAAAAAATAAAGGTGATCACGATAACAATCATAAATAAATAAATCTCGCACAAACCAACCTAAAGATTTCCTCAAAATTCTCTTCTTCATTGAAATATAAACGTATACAGGAATGAGGGTGAATCACAGATCAGAGTGTCCATCAAGATAGTCAAAATTTGGATGATTGGAGCAAATTGTTTTTTGAGAGGCTATATGCTTTAGCATGCAAGTCTGCAAGGTGTCATATATATGAGAGAGCCGGCTTTCCTCTTCCCTTGTCTGTGATCATATTCTGATCATAACCTCAGAGGTTCCACGTTTTAATTTGGATGGGAGGCTGGAAACTTGAGCTTACTGATCATATATATGATTTTTTTTATTTTTTTATTTTTTTATTTTTTGACAACATCTCCCCCCAGATTTTTATGATTTGTTCCAGAGATAATTCATCCAGCAGTTGCTGCTGGGCTTTGCTTAATTACCATGCCAGATATAAGATTCCAGTGCTCCTGAAATTCTGGCTTGACTGAAACTTCAGATCCCTTGCCCTGTGAAGCTTCGACACACCATTGAAGTTTCCAAAGCCATTACCACTAAACAAAGTTCTTTTTAGTACATTTGGGATCTGTCCTGAGCGCATTGGAAAAGACTTAGCATGAGGCTAATCACATCCGTTAGAAGAGCCTTCTAAATTATCTGAACCAAAATCCACCCCAAAAGAGAACAGGGCAAAACAGGGGAGAGTGCCTACTGAAACAGAAGTTACAATGAAACCCCACCCCATAAAATCGAATGGCAGAAAAAAAGCATAAAAAGAAAACGTAAAACAGAAGTTCTGACTGGCACTAGAAAAACACAGCAGAGCTAGGGAATCAGAGCAGAAAAATTTGGAATGCATTATTGAATTCTTTGTTGGGTAAATTAAATAAATAAAATATTGGAAGGAATTGACCAGAAAAAGTAGGCTGCATGTGCAAATTAATGGTTGAAGAACATGTAGTGATGCCAGATTTCGTGTAGGATTGTTTAGATAAATGCTTAAAGAAATATGTATAAAACGAAACGAAAGCCTTTCATAGATCACAGTAGAGTGCCTCACAGCTTCCGCCTAAGCTGGACTGCATGATCGAGGCCTAAAATAAATTCAAGCCTGGGACGACTCCTGATAGACCGTCCAAATGGCAGTCCTGGGTTTATGCTCTGAGAAAAATGTTTCCGGCTATGGACGTGGCCCATTAGCTACTGTTTGAGCAAGCTAGCTAGCTTTTAGTTGAAGCTATTAGTAGGAAGATCTTGATATGTTATGAATATTAAACATTGAGTGGACAATTGAGTGGATGTCCACACCCCCTCCACTTTGTGATAATGGGAACACCACTTCATAAGTGGGTTAGGTAATCCCATCATGTGGACCTAATTCAAACAAAGATAAAAGGGGAAGGGGAGAAAGAAGAGTGAGGTATGTTTTTGGAGAGAATGAAGAAATGTATGTTTTTGGAGAGAATGAAGAAATGTGTATTTGGAGAGAAAGAAGAGAAAGAAGATGAATAGAGAAATTTTATTCTCCTCATAACTTGTTCTAAATTCTTGGTTTTACAACACGTTATCAGCACAAATTGCTCAAGGAATTTAGGAGCAATATCATACTACCACCATCTTCTTTCTTAACCAATTTGGTTATGGTAAGTTGGTAAGTTGGTACGTTCTAAACCAATTTGATTGTGGTAAGTTGGTATGCTTTTAACCAATTTGGTTGTGGATTGGTTTTTACTCTAAATTATATACTTGAATGGATGAATCCATCTTCTCTTCCTGAAGCAAGAGAAGATTTAAAAATAAAACTTGAAGTTTTAGAAATAAATAAAAGGAGTGATGATTCATTTTCTCTTCTTGAAGTAAGAGAAAGATTTGAAAACTTAAAGGAAGAAACAAATTTCAATCTCCAAAATTTTCTATAAGAAAAGTTATTGTTCATATATTCTCTTCCTGAAGTAAGAGAAGATTTAAAATAAAACCTGAAGTTTTATAATTAAAAAGGAAAAAGTGTAACAATTCATCTTCTCTTCCTGAAGTGAGAGAAAGATCTGAAAACCAGAAGTTTTCTATAAAAAAAAAAGGTTATTATTCATCTGTTCTCTTCCTGAAGTAAGAGACAAATTTCAAAACCTGAAGTTTTAGAAATAATGAATAAAGTCTCAATTTAATTGAATAAAGTGATGGTCAATTATGACCAAATTAAATTGAGTAATATATTTATCTATTCTGTGTTATGCAACTTCTTTAGATGCTTGTAAAATTTTGGTGAAAATTCGTGGGTGCACCTTAACTTTTGCTTTAGTTAGCATAGAAGAACACACAAAAATCTGCTCTTGTTTTACTACGAATTGACTGTCAACGTCACCTCTGTTGTCAGTCAACTTCTCTCAGATTTACTGGTAACTTCACTGTGTCAGCTTAAAGTATGTCATTTTATGATAAAAACCACCAGAAGTGGAATAATGGAATACCAAACCACCAGAAGTGGATTAATGAAATACTAAACCACTAGAAGTGGAGCAATAAAATATCAAACCACCAGAAGTGGAATGAATATATTTGATGTGGAAAAATAAAATACCAAACCACTAGAAGTGGATTAATGAAATACCAAACCACTAGAAGTGGAATACTAAACCACTAGAAGTGGAGTAATAAAATACCAAACCACTAGAAGTGGATTAATGAAATACTAAACCACTAGAAGTGGAGTAATGAAATATCAAACCACTAGAAGTTGAATGAATATATTTGGTGTGGAAAAATAAAATACCAAACCACTAGAAGTGGATTAATGAAATACCAAACCACTAGAAGTGGAGCAATAAAATATCAAACCACCAGAAGTGGAATGAATATATTTGGTGTGGAAAAATAAAATACCAAACCACTAGAAGTGGAATGACACTGAAGAAATAAGCATCGGTTTATAGAATAAACCTACGAGATAAGTGTTTTAAGTAAATACTTGGTTGAGGTTTTGTGTGTTATACTGTGTTGACAGCACAAACCCATTTTACCATTTAATTCATAACTTTAGTTCTAGTTATGATTTTGAGATGAAACGAATTGGATTTTGTCACTGGCTTGTTGGGCTAACATCCTACTAATTTTCGTGTCATTGGGTGACCATTTGATATTTTTTGCGTAATTATTTCGTGGTACACCTGAATCTGGGATTTCTGCTAGACAGCACTAACTTAATATTGAAAAATATTTTTGAATGGGTTTTGTTAGGTATTTCTCTACCAAATTTTGAGGTTACAAAGTACATTTGATATACTTTTAAGTGATATAAACCCCAAAGCCCATTTCTTTTTGGATTGAACATATAAAAATTCATTTATACGCAACACAAATTGTTTTCACTAAAATTTCAAATTTGGTCATTGTACTTGGAGCAGATTACAAATTTTTTGCTACTTATTAGTAGCATTTTGAGAACTAGAGAGACCAACTGGAGATTGTCTCTGCAGCCCATTAAGAATCCTAGCCCCATTTTGGCATGCGTTAGTTTAATTAAAGGCACTCCCAATAGTGCCAATTGCCTAAGCAAATCTTGAAGAATTGATGAAAGACTATCTATTAATTCTATTCTGCCATTGGAGAAGTACTAGTGCTTTGGGTAAGTTACTCTAATCGTGGTAAAGATACCTTGGCATATGAATCAATATGGAATTATTTTCTCTATCATATTAAAAAAAATAAAAAAAAAATGGTCATAAAGCTTTATAAAACAAGTAAATTGGTTTTACTTACTACGTGATAACAATCAATTTTGATTTATGAGTTTGAAATTATTTGTTGGCCAATTTTTTGATTATTATCAAAACCATTTCATCATTAAATTTGATGACCATTGAAATTAAATATTTGTGACCATAATTCTTTTGATATTTGATTCTTTTGAAAATGATCGATTTATTGCAAAATCTTATATAGATAAATATTTTTAAGATACCAAAATGTGACAATACACTGAACAGAGTGGCAAGATTGTGAAAATATTTTAATATTTCTTGCCTTGTAAATACTATTGTAGGTGTACTAATTACTTCACGTCTATATCTAGTGAATATATGTTCCCCTATATACTCACCTGAAAACAAGCATAATTTATAAACTAGTATACGGGAAATCAAATATGAATTGCAATATGATATTGCAGATCTAATTTCAAGATGATTGTTAAAAATATATGTCTGGAAGACAGTGCTATAACTCACACAATCATTAAATTTCCAACATTTATCATTATTCAAAACTATTGTCAAAACCATATAAGGTTCATCTAACCTAATTGAAGGTTCCAGAAGAGCAAATATAATATTGCCAAAAAGAACAAAAATTTATGTTGACAATTCTTTATATTCTACCAGAAGTAGAAGAAATTTATTGAGTTTTTAAAATTTACATCATAAATAGTTATCATATTGAAACCATTAACAATGGAAATGAGGAATATCTTTATATTACCTCTATAATTTTGGGGTAGAAGCTCATATTAAATATTTTCTCTTCTATACGATTATAAGCACAATTGAAACACATGTGGTAGCGCACTAGAAGTGCTCTAACATAAAGATCTTTATACTTTAACATAATCACAATGATGGTAAGGGATGGTAATCACAGTATGGTAAGAATTCACACACCCAAACTCACAAAGTGATGTTTTTACAGTAAGATTTGCAGATTGTCATTTTGATGAAACACAGTTCCCGTCGTTAGGAGGAGGAAATCCACTGATAGAAGAACGACATGAACTTTCTTGGAATGTACCATCTTTGTCCCATCTTGATCCACGTACTGCTTAATGTGAAACTGAAGTACAGAGGATCACTCATCTTTAGAAGATTGCTAATCAAATGCCTGATGCATTTACAGACGCAGCAAAAATAACTAAGTCTTATATACCGGCTGCAAGTACACCAGCAAAGATCAATGTACCAATTGGTAAGTCTACTATTATTGCAGCAAATTAATTATCTACTACACGCCTGAAGCGTGGTAGACCCTTGGGTTCAAAAGATTTAGTTCCCCGGAAGAGGAAAATAAAAGGGCAACAAAAAAATAGAAAATAGTACTCCGGAAGAGGCTATTGAATAAGAAATAAATATTCTCACAATGTCTGATTTAATAACTCCTGAAGAGGAAAATGTCCCTGAAGAGACAGAAAACAATAAAGAGGCATATGTACATGGAAATGAAGAAATTTCCATAAACTATACATGTACAAAAGAATTGTGGGATCGCTCAGAAGTGGTTATTAATGAATCATCTATTGGTACACCAGCAAAGATCAATGTACCAATTGGTAAGTCTACTATTATTGCAGCAAATGAATCATCTACTACACGCCTGAAGCGTGGTAGACCCTTGGGATCAAAAGATTTAGTTCCCCAGAAGAGGAAAATAAAAGGGCAACAAAATATAGAAAATAGTACTCCGGAAGAGGTTATTGAATAAGAAATAAATATTCCCACAAATTCTGATTTAATAACTCCTGAAGAGGAAAATGTCCCTGAAGAGACAGAAAACAATAAAGAGGCATATGTACATGGAAATGAAGAAATTTCCATAAACTATACATGTACAAAAGAATTGTGGGATTGCTCAGAAGTGGTTATGTATTTTCTTTCGCAGTAGCTACTGAAATTTCGAAAGATGATGATGATCTCGAACCACGCACTGTAGACGAATGTCACAGTAGACCTGATTGGTTAAAGTGGAAAGAAACAATTCAAGCAGAATTGGATTCGCTAGAAAAACGTAAAGTATTTGGACCTGTAGTCCTAACATCCAATGATGTGAAACCCATGGGTTACAAATGGGTGTTTGTAAGAAAGCGTAATGATAAAAATGAGATCGTCAGATATAAAGCTCGTTTAGTAGCACAAGGTTTCCTGCAGAGACCTGGGATTGATTATGAAGAAACATATGCACCTGTAATGGATGCCATTACATTTCGATATTTAATTAGTCTGTCGGTCTCAGAAGGACTTGACATGCGTTTTATGGACGTAGTTACTGCATATTTATATGGAAAGTTAGATGCAGATATATATATGAAAATCCCTGAAGGATTCAAATTGCCTGAAGCAAATACATCACAACCATGAAATATGTACTCAATTAAACTGAGACGATCCTTGTATGGATTAAAACAGTCTGGAAGAATGTGGTCTAATCGTCTCAGTGAGTACTTAGTTAAAGAAGGATATATTAATAAACCTATATGCCCTTGTGTATTTATAAAGAAATCAGAATCTAGATTCGCCATCATTGCAGTCTATGTTGATGATATAAATTTAATTGGGACTCCTGAAGAGCTCATGAAAGCTGCTGAATATTTGAAAAAAGAATTTGAGATGAAAGATTTAGGGAGAACAAAATATTATTGTCTCGGCCTGCAGATCGAGCATAAATCAAATGGAATTCTTATCCATCAATCAGTTTATACCGAAAATGTATTGAAACGTTTTAATATGGATAAAGCGCATCCACTAAGTTCTCCCATGGTGGTTCGATCTCTTGATATTAAGAAAGATCCATTTCGCCCCAAAGAAGATAATGAAATGCTACTTGGTCCTGAAGTACCATATCTTAGTGCAATAGGTGCTTTATTATATTTAGCACAATGCACTAGGCCTGATATAGCATTTTCAGTCAACTTATTAGCAAGATTCAATTCTGCTCCAACTCGACAACACTGGAATGGTATTAAACATATTTTACGCTACCTTCGTGGAACTACAGATATGGGTTTGTTTTACTCAAAGGAATTAGCCCATGGTCCTTGTTTAGAAGGATATGCAGATTCTGGATACCTTTCTGATCCTCACAAAGCTCGCTCACAAACAGGGTATGTATTTACATGTGGCAATACAGCGATCTCTTGGCGATCTACAAAGCAGACTTTAATTGCTACATCTTCTAATCACTCTGAGATACTTGCACTCCATGAAGCAAGTCGTGAATGTGTATGGTTAAAATCTGTAGTCCATCACATTCGAGACACATGTGGGTTACCTTTGATTAAAGGTATGCCAACAACAATTTATGAAGATAATGCTGCATGTATTGCACAAATTCAAGGAGGGTACATCAAAGGTGATAGAACCAAACACATTTCACCAAAGTTCTTCTACACTCATGAACTCCAGCAGATGTATGAAATTGATGTGAAGCAAATACGTTCCACTGATAATCTTGCGGATTTATTCACCAAGGCCTTACCATCGTCAACATTCAAGAAATTGGTATATGGCATTGGAATGCGTCGGGTTTGCGATCAGTTAAGTTGATACTTATCTTCTTATCAAGGGGAGTATTCATTTTTGGACATATGCACGCTGTACTTTTTTTCCTTCGCCTAGGTTTTGTCCCATTGGGTTTTCCTGGCAAGGTTTTAATGAGGCAGTTTCTTTAGTGCGTCCAACACCACTCTAAGATTTACAAAAATGTTGTACTCTTTTTCCTTCACTAGTTTTTTCCCACTGGGTTTTTCTAGTAAGGTTTTAACGAGGCACATTATCTTAGTGTGGTGGACATCCAAGGGGGAGTGTTATGAATATTAAACATTGAGTGGACAATTGAGTGGATGTCCACACCCCCTCCACTTTGTGATAATGGGAACACCACTTCATAAGTGGGTTAGGTAATCCCATCATGTGGACCTAATTCAAACAAAGATAAAAGGGGAAGGGGAGAAAGAAGAGTGAGGTATGTTTTTGGAGAGAATGAAGAAATGTATGTTTTTGGAGAGAATGAAGAAATGTATATTTTTGGAGAGAATGAAAAAATGTGTATTTGGAGAGAAAGAAGAGAAAGAAGATGAATAGAGAAATTTTATTCTCCTCATAACTTGTTCTAAATTCTTGGTTTTACAACATGATATATATTGTTTAATGTTTTTTTATAATCATCTCTTCTTACCAAAAAGAAAACTTTGTACTCGATGGAGACGGCTAACCTATGCATGAGGTATGCAACCTCGCAACCTATATATCACTTTTACCATATCTAGCCAAACTGAACTATATAGCCCGTCGATTGCTTAAATCAAATGTGGTTTATGTTCCTATAATTGAATTGAAAAGGAGTGGCCTACACTCTTTTTGACTTCGTATGGCAGTGATCGAAGCTAGTTCGATCTCCCTGATCTCAAACAGATCGATGCTTACTAATTCAGAGTAAGCAGTTGGATGCCTCAGCTACTGATCTAACAAGACATGACTGATCGATCGAGGTTTCAAAATTCAAGCTTTCAGCCAAGATCGAATAACTTGGTTCATCTCAAAGCCTATTGCCTACTGGCTATTCATGTTGCGTTACAACCTTAATTTCCTCCATTCTCAAGATTTGAAACCGGCCCGTGGCCTTAATTTTCATTATGCCTTTTTCTTTTAAAATGTCGCGTTAACATAGGCAATCAAGGAGTCAACCAAACCCTTTTGAAAAAAGGAAAAAAACGTACAACCTTATTGGTTGTATATTTCCAAGTACTTGTATATACAAACAACATTCCACCATATAAGAGAACGAGAGTTGAGACCTCACACATTAGGAAGAGATGGGAAACCAAGTATTGATGTTGGAATCCTCCTCGAGATTAAAAAAAAAAAAAAAACAAAACAAAACAAAACACAAACACCTACACACAAGCAGAAGATGGAAGATCGAAGGCGAATCATAGCTAGCGCATGCAACTCAGGGAAGGGTACATCTCTCTGAATTAGGGAGCCTTGGGATCTACTCCAACCTCCTTCAGTGTTTCTGCACGTAGCGGGCTGCATTCGGCAGTGAGTGGATATCAACACATGATTCCGTCATCCCTAAAGAAATGCCAGAAAAACCAAACAAAAACCCTCCATATTCAACCCCCCCCCCCCCCCCCCCCCCCACGCCCCCTGCAGCTGATTGCATGTGGCATTCATAAAATGCTAACGTGGCATGCCATATGCGAGAGTCATTGTGATACGGTCATGGGGATCAGGAATCAATTGGAATGAAACAAAGTGAAGATGTCAAATTTAAAAAATGACTTAACATTCTCACTTTGTTTCACTCCATGTGACTCGTGCTACGAACCATAACAAGTGAATGGGAATAAAATAAAACATAGATGTGAGGTCATAAGTTGGCCTAACATTCTTACTTTGTTTTAATACTTTTAATAATTCATGATATCACATAAGTTATATTATAATTACATGCTATTACCGTTTCATTTTGTTTTTATCACAATTTTTATTTAAGAATATTCTAAAATATTTTATCAATCTCAAAAGTAAAAACAAAGAGTAGTTTGGCTTTCTTAAAAAACCATTTACTATATCTAAAATCACCATAATTATAGAAATAAATTAAAATAAGAGTAAAAAAAAAAAGATAAAATCAAAAAATTAAAGTTAAATGAGTGAGACCCTCTTTCAGATAAAGGGTGGGAGGGAGGGAGTATAAGTTTTTTCTTGCTATAAGCACATGACATGTCAGACGCGGGCCACATCAGCTGATAAGAAGATATGGGGTTTTCAAAAGTTTTGATCCGTACTCCTATTAGGGTTTAGCACGGTGCTCTATGACGCGTTTTTCATAAAGCATCTGTGCGTCACCAAATTCACGTTAGCAAAATGATAATTTGTTAAACAAATTAAGAAAATTTTAGCTTACTTTGCTAAATAAATTAAGCCAATTTTAGTTATGAGATGTTATAGTTTGGTGTTGTACGTAAAATATCATATTATAAATTAACACCAAACGTGGAATCAAAAGGGAGGGATAATCTTGGCCGTTCGTTTAGTATATATTATTTATTTTTTCCATTTCAAATTAAGTGTTTTTTCGAAAAGCACATTTTTTAAAAAATTCTATTAAATGTTTTCACATCAATACATATATTTTAAAATTTTAATTTTACCTATAAATATGTAAAATATAAAAAATAAAAGTAAAAATACCTTTCTAAGAATATTTATAAAAAAAATAAAAAATGATGATTAACTTTTGAAATAAAATAATTATTTTAAAACATTTTTAAAAAAAATAAAATGGAACACTCATTTAGAAACAGAAGGTCTTAAAAATTAAGCAAGGTTATCCTACTCCACGAAACGAAGACGGAGGTCTTAAGCAAGTCAACGAAAGTGAGAATGAAGGGCCAAGATTTTCCTATTGGATCATAAAAACCATAAAAGTCAGGTGCCCAAGAGCAGAGAAGAGTAGAGGAGGACATGGTACCGGTGGGCGAGAACGTCTCCTCGGATGGGATGTGCAACGACGTTATCATGGTGATCCAACTCCTGGACGTGGGCCACCTTCCTGAAGAAGGATGTCTCGATGAATTTCTCGGCCTTCTCCACCACATCATCCGGTTCATACACCTCCGGCAGAGTCTCCCTCCTCCTCTTCCTCACGTAGACGGCGGGATCATACAACAGGTGATGCATCCCCGTGTACAACCCCAGCGTGGCGGACAAAGCTATCATCCCCACCGCCACGTACACGGGTACAGAATCCCCCTTCACTGCAGCCACTGGCTTATGACTCTGTTGGACCTGCACGAAATCAGCCGTCGGCGCATAGGCCGTTCCCTTTGGTGAGGTCCCCGTTGCAAACGTAGCACTTCCTACTTTGAAGCGCTTCAGCATCGTTCTCCAACAACTCTACAAATTCCGTATGCACGTATAGCAACAAAAAAAACCCAACCAACAGAAAATTAAAATTCATACAAATACACAGAGCATCAAGAAGATCGGAGAAGAAGAGGGAAGACTAATGGCATGTATATATAATACGGAGTATAAGAATAAGAATGGGTGCCACTCACCGAGGTCCTGAAAGCCATGATCGGCGATGGACAGAACGCGTGTAGAAGCAATATCTATCGGTAGATCTAAGTAAAGCTTGTTGATTTGCAACTATCATGCCGGTACATTATCCAAGAATATATACAAACAGATGCACACAGTAAAAAGGTAAGGGCAGAGGGTTCGAGACACATCGCACCATCTATAGAATTCGAAGACATTAATGGACAGGTGTCATAAGTCTACCATGTACAGCATTGCTTTAGAAGCCTCTTGAAGCGACACGTCGCGCGCGGATCGCTTCACTGTTTAGTGACGTTGCCCCTCCAATGAAGCCACTCTCCAGCGTCTCCGGTCACCAGTTCTAGCTTCTTCTAATGACCCATGAACCTCTTTCTTTCTTTTTTTGGGAATTACTAAATGGTGAGGGGTGGGAGGGAAATTATGGATAAGATTCTAGAAAATGCTCTTTCACTTTATGTGTCAAAGGTGTAAAATTAAAAACAATTATATGGATCTTAATATAAAATAATAATAAAAACTATGAGTTATGAGTGAGTAAGAAAATGCAAGTAAAATGGTATTATTATTATTGTTATTTTCTAGCATGTATCAAAAATTCTTTACAAGGTAAACTATCAAAATCTAACTAAAATTTGAACCTAGAACTTCTCCACTAGAGGAAAAATAGAACTGGATCACAGATCCATTGACACGCCCCCCTTTTTCTTCGTTTCATATTACTCCGTATAATAGAATTACCTTAATTTCAAGCAAATGGATTTTTCTCCCTCCCCCTCCCTCGAAACATGTGTAGGAGTGAATTCGTTCATTCTTTTTTTTTTTTTTTTTGGGGGTACAAATGATTTCGTTCTTCTCTCTTTACTGTCTTTCTAGCTTTAAGAGCATGGAGGAATCGCTGGTCTTTAGAGGCGCTACCGTGGGCCACTCTAACACGATAGCAGCAGCCAGCAATAGCAGCCCACTTACACGCGACAAATTTCACATAATTAATTTGTCACCTTAACAAGAACATTCGACACCACCACCACCACCACCACCTGAGGTGTCGCCGCCGCCTCACCGACCACTCCCGTTCATGGCGTGGGCCTCCCATGGGAGTATGGGACAACGACAACCAGTTCTCAACCATCGCCTTCTGGGACCTCTCCTTCGACGCCACCGGTTGGCCACTCCAATGACGTTCTTTCCGTCGAGTTGGCTCATGTATCACTGTGGGAGACCGCCCCCCGCCCCCAATTGCGGCCATGCCGAGGAAGAGGGAGAAAGACTTATCAAGAGCAAGGGTGTTAATTGAAGTTGCAGATAGAACCCATATCGTACAAGGGTTTGTTAAGTACCTTCTATTTTTAGGCGGGAGTTGAATCTCTCGCGTGTCATGACGAATTGGGGCTCGAGGAATGTAAAATCTCCCAATCAATATCCTTCCCAACACAACATTTTGGTGAGTTCCCTAGATTTTAGTGATTCTCGCCTCAATTTTCCCAAGAAACGAACAGGACCAAATCGGGAGGAAGAAGTGTGAATCAATTTATGTGTGCAGAATAAACTTGCTATTTCCGCCAACATTTTGTTTGTTTATATTTTTGAGTTTTGTCCCAGGTGGGAAACAGCCAAAGCAATCTAGGAAAGTTGCGGGGTCTTAGTATATTCATGGCCAGTGGATAAGAATTAGGCAATAGGCATGACTCATACTGCTTTCCAATTTGGTTACCTTTCTGCCCACTCATATATGGTGTCCAGTTTGGGACTTTGGGAGGGTGTGATTTTCAATAGAGGTTCACAAAATAAATACAAAAATATGGTTAATTTCCTTTCCAAACCAACATTTTTTTTTTCCCTCTTCTTCTTGTTTACTTTATGTTTTGGGGGTTTTGCTGCTGCTGCTGCTGCTTCTCCTTCCTTTTAAGATATTCATACATAATAAATATGACGTTGTTATGCATGTGTTGGGCAGTTGGACTGAATTCTATCCAATGACTCTACTAACAGTGCATACATTCCAAATAGCACTTGATCTTCCCCCTGGTATTTATCAGGTATCTTAAAGTGTCCATATTTACTCTGTTCTTCACCTCCATTCCTTCCGCTTTACCACCTTATTATTATTATTATTATCTTGTTCAAAAGTTTGCCTTTAGAGATTGACCAGCAAATTTTGTTTTGTATTGTTATGAACAGCGTGCTAGGCACACAAGTAAATAACTTTAACTTGTGTAGGTTACACCAATCAGTAGGGTTATAATCCACTGGTGGGTTTCACAAAATGTAAGCCCAAAAAAGTGAGTGAGAATTGGGTAAAAATTTGAGTCCCCTGATCATGACCCTAATTACATGGACTTGTGAATTTAAGTAAATGTATTCATGTTTTGTATTGTATTCAACAATTACAATGTTAGTGGTTTGATTTAGGTGGCTTGGATTCTAAAGAAATTGTTTTTTATTGATTAGTCTCATTTTTAAGATCTTTTGGCAATAAATATGTTATGCAGTACAAATTCTTGGTTGACAGCACATCATATTTCGATCATGAACAACTTGTGTCTCCTGATGGGTGCGGAACAATATTAAATAATCTTGTCAACGTGGAACCA
This sequence comes from Liquidambar formosana, assembly GCA_039720395.1. Lineage (NCBI taxonomy): Eukaryota > Viridiplantae > Streptophyta > Magnoliopsida > Saxifragales > Altingiaceae > Liquidambar > Liquidambar formosana. The sequence goes on from CM077828.1 coordinate 29,384,870, forward strand.
GCACTCATTGGTCCAAGGTTACATACTGAAATTCCTAGATCAAGCCTGTATGTAAACCATAAGGGGGTTTTCAGCACTCGGTTAGTGGCAAAACTTCTTCTGGCATATATGTTGTTTTTCTTTATTCTTCCTCTTTTTGTTTTTTTTTTTTCCTTTCTTTTTATTTTCCCTATTGGTACCTTCTTTTTAACAATCACTCTTCCATTTTAATTGCATGTGTTGTTTAGTTTTATTTTTAACCTATTTTTGTATCAATCAGGTTTCATTGCCAAGTAGCATGCATCATGAAACGTTATTGCAGTTGTCAGATTGTGATGTCTCTCGTTGTCACCTGTCCATGCATTTGTCAAAGTATACAGCATATGAATTGCTTCCCAAGTCAGGAAAGGTTTGCATCCCTTCTTCAAGCCGGTTTTTTATTTTTGTTATTTCTATTTTCTGCTCAATTATTTTCATATGGGAGAATGTACTTAATCATGCTAATTGGAATGGCTCTTTGAAATTTAGGTCACTCTGTTCGTTGTTGAATTTTCTGTGAAAAAGGCATTCCATATTATGAGGAAACTGGTATGATTTTTTTTTTTTTTTTTTTTTTTTTTTTTGAAGTTTTTCATTATGAATGGCTATGTTCCATTAGTACGAAAGCAATATATTTCATGCCACTCTTGATACGTTGGCAGATAAATTGTTCCATGTCTCACCTGGACACTAAAATTTTCAAGCATATATATCCTGAGTTCTGATTTAGCCTTCCATATTTCATAGCTAAGTTAAAATGTCCAATGAGCTGCTTCAAAAGCAACCAAAATAGCTCTGGCATGTGCTCCATAGTGATATATGTTGATATAGTTGAAAATGATAGTTACTTGAAAGATACACTAAAATATTCTAATTTTCCCTTTTTGTGTTGAAACTTAAGGATACTGTTTCACAATGTTTGGAACCTATCTTGCTGTAATTCTATATTTCCAAACTATAATGAGAGTAAAAAGTCAGAATAAGATCCATGGTTTGCCCTCTATTTAGGTTATTTGTTCATGGAAAGTGATGGAGAGAAGCATTTTAATATTTAATTCCCATGACAAAGAAGATATTGTTATTTTTTGTCAATAGGTAAAACTGAAACCACGTAGTCCGCTCCATAGTGTCCCCATTTTACTCCTAGGACAAGACAATTGTGGTGACAAAAATGAGTTTTCATTGTGTACTTTTTATATTTCCACAAACTTCATAATATATATATATTTCCAAAAACCCTAACAAGGTTTTTAATGGCAACTTTGGTTTTACTTCTGTCATTAATAAGCGTGGAACCTCTTGATATAGAAGTTTACAGCAGTTAAAACCAAACCCACCCTATGGGTATAGAAAGTTCCAAACTTTAACATATCACATTGTGTTTCAGTTTCTTCAATAGTGAAGTTAATTTGTAAAATTCCAGAATTACATGTATGCTGTGGGGCAGCTTGTTCTTTTCAGGTTGAATCATATTCTCTTCTTCTTCTTCTTCTTTTAAAATGCATATTTGGAATAATCATCAAAATAAATATTCAATGTTTTCTTCAAAATAAATAAATAAATAAATTTTCAACGCATGAAGAAATGCATCGATTAAAAAATTTTGATCTCGAAAGGAGAAATCTTATCTATTGTAAGTCTATATGTTTATGTTGTGTTGGAACCCAAAAGACCAAGTTGTAGTAAATTTACTAGATTTGTTGATGCTTGATATGCTGATTTCTTGTCAAGGCTCAAATAAGGTATCTATTCAATTGTTGTTTAATTTTTGGGATGTTGCATTAATGGTTTTACATTTCTATGGATTGCATTTTATCTATCTTATTATATAGGGACATGCCATTGTGCCTCTCTGGGATGACAGGAATGGTCAACTATCTGGGATGCTGACTGCTTCGGACTTCATTTCAATGTTGATGGAGGTATCAACTCATATTTTTAATCGCTCTTTTGCTGTTTGAAATGTTCTTGTTGTATAGTAAGAGAGTTTCACGCTGCCCTGTTACTTTCTGCAGCATTATAAAAATAGTTCTCTGCTGCCCCCTCAAAAGTTTGAAATGCTTACAATTTCTGCTTGGAAAAAGGGAAAGATTCATCTTCACAGAGAATCTGTTGGGGCTACACAGCCACTGTTTAAAGGCCCTTTGCTTCATGTAAGCGTTTACATGCAATACCATTGGCTGTTTCGCTGGCTAATCTACATTCATGTATTGATGAAATCTTGGCCCCCTATCCCTTTTACCTTTACAATTTTCCTTGGTGGAAAGTTATAAATAAATCTTTCATTCCTTCTTGCTGTTTTGAGATGTCTACGTTTTCTTTCTGTTTGACTTATTGTGTATATTATTATCTTTGTTTTTCTTTCCATTTTTTCTCTTTATGAACTACAGGCTGGTCCATATGAGTCTTTAAAAGCAGTGGCTCTAAGAATTCTGCAGAATAAGATTTCTACAGTTCCCATTATCCACTCAACAGAAATTATTATCTATGTTGTTGTTTGTCTTACATATTCTTACTTCTTTCTTTCTTTCTTTTTTTTTTTTCTTTCTTTTTTTTTTCTTTTTTTTTTTTTTTTCATGAAAATTCAGATATATGCAGGCACTTTAGACACTGTCTTGATGTTCTGCCTCTTCTACAACTACCAATTGGTGGCCTTCCTATAGGTACATGGACCGGAGAAATTGGAAGAGCAAGTGGTAGTCTAATGAGAATGCTACATCCCAGTGATCTTCTGTGTTCTGCTCTCAATTTATTAATGAAAGGTGCACACTAACTGTTTTCGGTAGTTCTGGTAACTTATATGTTGATAAACCTGTGGGGCAGGTCGTCATCCACCCACACATATAACTTATTCTCAAAAATTTGCGATGCAGGAAATTTAAATTCGATTGTCTGTTTAGTGAAATGTTATGTTATATACTTAAATGGACAAAATGTGCAATGTACACCATGTTAGACACGATGTGACATGGGTACGGCATGGGTTATGTGTTTGCAATACGTACCTAAAAGGGGGCGTTAAGAGTGGATTAATGGTTCACTAAAAATTACCCAGGACCTGTCAATCTTATTATCTAATCAATGGATTTTTCAAAACTACTGGAGTACTTAATTGAATAAGCCGTTTCGCATGGACCCGTTATTTTACCTAAGGGAGAGATGAAGAAAAAATAGACATTTTGATAATTGAGCCTTTTCTCCATGTTTTAAGACTGCCTATGCATGAAAGTCCGTCTCATTATTTCTACTTAGGGGGGTTATATTTAGTTTTTTACATTCTTTTCCCAACAAGTTGGAGTTGGTAATGGGAAACCCTGTTCCACCATTCGAATTCATTTAAAGCTATAATGACAAATAGAGCAACAAATTTAATTCTACTCAGTGAAGGCTGTGGAATTAGAACAGTATAATTAGCATATTGATCTCCATGTAGGAGTGTGTTTTTTTTTTTTTTTTTTTTTTTTTTTTTTTTCAGAGCAAATAAGTTCCATACCTATTGTTGATGCAAAAGCGTCTCTTATGGATGTGTACACCCGAAGGTAATATACATTTTTGGTTGTCGTAAAAGATTCTTCGTTAAACTAATCTGCATTATTTAACCATCTCAAAGTGGGTTTCAACTATTGTATAATTAGTGATATTACCTCACTGGCAAAAGGCAGTGCATATGCTGCTATTCAGCTTGATCAGATGAGTATGTACGAAGTCCATGTTGACTCATTGTCTTGGTCCATCAGTTTGTGTTCCTTTAGAACTACTTTTTTAATATGGGTTTTCTTAACATGTTAAAGTGCAATTTATGAGGCTATCATTGCATGAGAAAATGTATTTGCACAGTTTTCTAAACATTTTCACATTTTTTATAAGCAATTTACACCTTTCTCTATGTATTTTCACAATTTCTCATGTAATAATTGCTTTATTAAATGTAGCTTAACATGTGCCCTTAGGGCACACATTAAGATAACTCTCTAAATATTTGTTGGTTGATTACCCTTTCCTATTTCTCGATGATGTTACATCTTTCCCTAGTAGTGAAAAGTAACACAAAATTGTCCTATACAGGTCAATTTAACTCTTCAATTTGCAGTAGGATATTTGTTGCTAACAATAATGGTCCTGGAATCTGATTCATTAGACATGTTTTGTGCCCATAAGCAAAATGTTTATGCCCATAAGCGATGTCAGACATGTTTGCGTTTGGATTCCTTGTATGATGTTTATGGAGTGCCTTTCAGATCCAGGTACTCAAAATCCTGTCTGCATGTACTTTTCTATTACACACATTTGAGATTTTGGAATTGACATATTCCTGCACTCATTTCAGTGGTGCAGCGTCTTATTGTCATGGAGGCTGTTAGCAGGCGCGTGGAAGGCATAATTACTTTGAGAGATGTATTAAATTATATTCTAGGCTAAAACCTGTCTAATCCATTTAATTTGGATAATAATGATTATTTATTTTAGAGCATGGGATCATCTAATAATCTGTTTTTTTTTTATGGCAAATCAGAAGCAAAGCAAATGCACAATGAATTAAATGAACCTTACGAGAAATAAGCCAAATTGGTGATCTAATGGTCTACTGCTTCTGGTCAGGAGTTTGCCCCAGCTCAGGTCCTAATCCCATGGACATCCTCTTGAATGTGTGTTGACAGTGACGGCTGGAGACATTAATTGGGTGAGAAATGAATTAAAAGGAATTCTATTTATTCAGCATTCATTTTTTTTTTTTTTTTTTTTTTGTTTTGTTGGGGGGGGGGGGGGGGGGGTGGTTGTTGTTCTTAGGACGAAGTGCACAGATCACAAAATTGATCGCCCACTGTAGTTTGCTTTTGAAGTCGCGCACTGTTGTTGAGTTGCATCTCATGTGCGAATGCAGCTATTGAACCACTAGGTTTTTACAGGAGAAATTTATAAAAGAAACGAGGACAAATATCTTCTTTAATCCAACTCGTGGAGAAGGACAAGAGGCTTGGTTAACCAATTCATTATTGTTGAGGCCTGCAACCCATGCATGGTAGGTATGGCACATACTGTCAGGTGAAGAAGTAGATTCCGGAGACTTTGGGGTTATGACAATATACGATGACCCCAAAATAAATTATAAAATGACCTTTTCAAAGCCCCAACATGATCGGCTAGCTGTGTTTCATAGGAAGTACTTGATAAAATCTCATTCGATTTCATTGGGACGGGTAGGTTATGATTCATGCTGCTAGCAGCAGCTATTAAATCCTAGTTTTGCCACAAGAAATTACCTTTTTTTTTTTTTTTTTTTTTTGGGTTTTTTGGAAGACCTAATGAGGCTCTCATCTCCATATCTCTGCCAAGTAACTTGAGCCCACATTTGCGTTCATATTCATCTTTCTGCCAGTAACAACTAACAAATGACCCCAGTTTACAACGAACAACACTTATTGCTTGATGCTGACGCTGCGTGATAGCATCTGTATGCTGAGAGTTCACAGCCTGTTTCACAAGGGTATAGTCAGACTCAATCCCAAACCTACCCTATACTCCAGAACGAGATGGGTCGTCTAGCCACTCATCCGGAGATGGCATCAGCCATCCTTTGGTCTTGTTGCATTAGATACTCCACCGATATGTGCCAACCAGTATAATCCTTCGTGGAGGAACTATCTACATACACTTCAAAATAAATTAATAAGAGCCATACAAAATATGTCAATGAAAGTAATGTTAGCATGCTTCAAATTGATGTTTTCCGATTCCATTTAAAAGTAGGTATATCTCATCAGTTTGAGGATGCAAGCTATCCCCTGCAACAAACTCGTGGTTAACCCCATTCAGTTGAATCAAACTACAACCAGCATTCTTCTTTACCCTCCTAGCATTCATCAATCTCCTCATATTTGCTACTTCGTCCCATCGGTTTTCATGCGCAAAAATATTAGCCATGATCGAATAGACTCCACCATCTTCAGGGTTTAAAACCATCACGCGCTCAGCTGCTTTCTGTGCAATCTCAACATTCCCGTGTATCCTACATCCACCAAGCAAACCACCCCACACAAACACATCACCCCCCATTGGCATCGCCTCTATCATCTCCATGGCTTCCTTAATGAAACCAGCCCGTCCAAGTAAATCGGCCATGCACCCAAAATGTTTGAGCTCCCGAGGGACCCTATAGACAGCTTCCATCTCGTCAAAAAGCTGCTGAGCTTCATCGACAAGACCAGCATGGCTGCATGCCACCAAGACTCCCAAGAAGCTCACCCCGTCAGGTTGAACTCCACCCTCTATCATTCTCGAGAAGTAATCTAGTGATAACTGGCCAAGGCCGTGCATCGCAAGCCCAACAAGCATGGCATTCCATGTAAACAAGTTCTTGTCTAAGCTCGACTCAAAGATCTCTCTAGCAGTCTCAATACACCCACACTTGGCATACAAGTCCACCAAGCCGGTTGATAAGAAGGCATCTAATCGAATCCCATTCCGCCTGATATAATCATGGATTGTCTTGCCTCGCTCCAGCTCCCCCAGCTGTGCACAAGCAGAGAGAGCAGACACCAACGCGACATTATCAGGACGAAACACCGAAGCGAGCATATGATCGAAGAGTTCAATTGCCTCCTTGCATTGGTTCATCCTGGCATACCCAGCCAAAAGGGTACCCCATGACACCGCATCTCGCTGGGGCATTGAGTCAAATAATTCACGGGCTCGGCCGGTCTCACCAGCCTTTACGAAGCCATCAATCAATGAATTGTAAGAAACAACGTCCCTCTGAGAACACTCATAGAATACGTGGTATGCATCGTGCACACGGTCAGAAATGGAGTAGACACAAATGAGGTTGTTGCGGACAAATAAATCGGCCGTAAACCCGAACTTAAGGGCTAGGGAGTGAAGGGTTTGGGCGAGGGAAAGGGAACGGAGCTGAGAACAAGCCTTGAGAACAAAAGGGAAGGTGTGAGAATCAGGCGGAAGGGAGAGGCGGCGCATTTGAGCAAAGAGGAGGAGTGCAGGGAAGGGGGAGGAGAGGAGGGAGTGAGCTCGAATGATGTTGTTATAGCAAAAGGTGGATGGGTTGGGAATGAGGTTGAAGAGGGATAAGGCGTAGCTGGTGAGATTGACAGAAGAAGAGGAGGAGGTGGGGGCCGCGACGAGGAAGGTGAAGGCGTGGAGGATGTTGGAGAGGACGAGATAAGGGCGGAGAGAGAGGAGGCCTCTGGTGATTATCTGCCCATGAACTTGTTGAAGCTGTTGCCTGGTCTTGCATTGCTTCATCAAAAAATCTATCATCGATCACACATGTGTTGACTGCTCCGTGACTAGCACCGATCAATATTCACCTTCTTCTCCTTTTATTCCTCTCTCTTCTCATTTTCCAAAAAAAGGTGAAAAAAAACGTGGACGGCAGGATTCGAACCTGCGCGGGCAGAGCCCACATGATTTCTAGTCATGCCCGATAACCACTCCGGCACGTCCACCGAGATGCAATGTAACGTTACTTCTATCGTTTTATAAGACATTTACGCTAGTCCCACAATGCAGTGATAATAGAACCATACTCCAAAAACAGGATGAACCATACTCCAAAGGGAAATATTTTTTTCATTTCTAGTCTGCTAAATTTTAGACTGAGCCTTTCGATTAGGTGAGACGGGTAGGATTGTATTAGGCTCGGGCCTAGGTTCTCTATTCTATATATGAGACGGGTAGGATTCTGTTCCCTTCTAATGTTCTTCTGTTTTTTTGGGGGCAGAATTGCACGTTTATACAACTAAACATGCATGTAGGACATTGATACCAACAATTAGACTGGTCGCATCCCAAACTGCTGGAATGATGGGCCTCATTTTGAGAGCTTGTGGGATGGATGATGGATCTAGTCCTACCAAGTGATGCCATCGTAACCCAAGCTGCCTGCTATTGTATAAGTAGCAAATTACGAAGCTATATGCACTCCTATTGATCCATTTGACTTATCAATAAGAAAAAATTTTGAGCTTTCGGCCGTTATTGTGCAGCCTTTCCGCATTTAGCTCCTAAAATGGATTATTTGGCTTTACACACACACATTCTTCACAACCATTTGAATGGGGTGAGAAGTGGATGGTGCCAAGTGATCGTACCCAATTATTAAAAAGAGTGACAGGCATATCTACTTACATATTCTCCCTTTAGACCCACCCCAATTTTGTTGCTGTAACCTGCTTTAACTAACTTTCCCATTAATTGTTTATTCTTTCATTCACTTCTTTGGACAAGGAACCCGCCACTTGTTAACTTCCTTTTTCCCCCTTCCTTCTACCCCTCTCATCAATTGATTATCCATCTTTAGCTTTTTTTCCTCACGGAATAACTAATCTCTCTCTCTCTCTCTCTCTCTCTCTCTCCCACAATTAAGACAGATTAATGTAATTTAATTAGGTAAAGCAACGGAATAAAAATATTCTTAGTGGGAGATGAGCATGACCTAATAAGAGAATAATGCTAATGGGACCATTTCAAATGTGATCCTTTATGGTGATCTGTTTTCTTATTTTATTTTCCTTTCTCTATCCTTTTTTTACGATCAGTACATGGGGGAGCACTAGTGTGGTTCTTGGCTGGAAGGCCGTTATATAGTTGGAATGCCAGAGTACCAATAACAATGCCATTGTCCTTCTCACTTCTCTGTGTCTGAATTACTCTCTAAGCTACCTGACTCCCAACATGTGGAGGAAAAAGAAGAAGAAGAAGAAGATGATGATGATAACAATCTTTTCACGTGTGTACACGCATGCTTTCTTCCTCTTCTGATCGGATGTGAGGGGGAAAAAAAAAGGCAAGTCATGGAGGCAAAGGGAAGGCAACGCCTTTCTTCCGGATTTCTTTTCTTCTTTTTTATGTTCTTTTCTTGGCTTACACTGGCGTTTCTCGCTCATTTGAGCTGCAGCGTCTATAGTGTTCTGATGTTAAGTACAAGTTGCTTTGTTATTGCTATATATCATCTACAGTTCTAGCTTTGTTCTTTTCTTTTTCGTGTTTGTATTTCGTAAGTTCAACTCAGAATCTCTTCCCTCTCCCATCAAGGCAAAGAATGTGAATCATGACTGGGATCGATTGGCCTTGTTGTCCTAGTGATTCGTGAATCTGAGGGTAAATTGAAATCTTCTAGATCTCTTGTTCCGTTGTTATATGTATCCATTCAAGGATTTCCTCAGCTGATCAATAGCTTCTTAATTCACAAGGCATGCATGGTTACTGTACAAAAACGGTGTGGTGGGAAGTGGGATTATCTTGGCTTGTTTGAAAGAATGAATAAACTGCTGCTTGTAGAGGTGCTAATTTAGAATGTACTCTTGAAATTTAGTTCACTCCATACAGCTGCTAGTGAGTCTCAATGTGTGTGTGCATGTGCTCGTGCCTGTGCTTGTGGATTGTTACATCAAACGTTTCAAAAGTACCAGAAAGATGCAACATAAAACAACTGATTTTTCCTTTAGAAGTTGCATAGCTCTTGCTTCTCCCCTAGTGCCTTCTGTTACCCACACAGAATGGACCGGGTTCAGGGCGTTGCTTAGAATCAAGTAAAATTAAAAATGGTTCCATTAGTACCTCACCCTCACTCTCTCCACTACTCTAGGAAAGGAACACGCCAAACATTTTCTACCAAGATCTTCCCCCTACATGCCCAATAATACCATATGTGGGAAACATGGTTGCACAGGAAAATAAAAGACACCAAGTCAGCCACCAAATAACCAAACAAGCAGGGAACACCATTATTCATGTGGAAAATCCTTCAACAAGGTAGAAATCAGAGAAAGAGCCAGTGATGGAATACCCCATTGCGCTCACCATTGGCAAGCCCAAGTGACATGGCGCCCAATCACCCGCCACCACTGGCAAGGATGTGCATTGAGGAAGCACCCTTGTTTTGGAAACTGAATTTCGCCATCAGTGCCAAGGCCATTTAGCCTCCAAACCAATGTAACTAGCACACTATCATATTTTAATAACCCATGATGGTTCTAGCAATCATTCACCCAATCTTCAATTTCCTATCTACCAAATCTTTATAAGCAATTTTGAAAATTAGGTATATGACCTTAATGGGATGTGCTGTTGGCGTTTGTTGTGCCCATAGAGGTCATTGTCATTACAGAATGTCCAAGTTTGCAAAGCAGATCGTTGCCCACCGGATGCAACCTCTACCCACCTTGTGCTTCAATTCAAATCTCACAATGCTGAAGGCAGCTGTTGACCTGTTGTAACTGTTTCTCTAATCTACAAAAGTTATATCTTTAGCGACAGATTAAGGCCATATATGCATGTATAAAGTGATTTACAACGTTATTGGATTGATGCTCAAGTTCGCTCTGTAACAATAATCGAATAATATTTAGCAAAGCAGATTCCAAAATATGCGGAGATATTTCTTTGTTCCCACTTCCCACCATCTATAAATCCATATTCTCTGGCTTCTATTAGAATGTTGTCAATATGGCTGCTCATTGGACTGCTTCAGAAGCCAAAAACGACTCTCTTTATTTCAATTGAACACTACCAGTGTTCCCCCCTCCTGCTTCATGTTCCATTCTGCTTTCAGGTTTCCCTACCCAGGATGTTAGGTAGCCTTTTGTCTTTGTTTTGTTTCCCTGCTTTCTATAGGTATTTCAGAGGAAAAGGGGATAAAAAGGATACAGCCATCTGACAATTGGCTGTTCCCAAATCCAACGGAAATTTCTCCTATGAACCCAGGAGCTCTTCATACACCTCATTTCGAATTTTTGAAAATTTTGAAAACAGATACAAAATTCAACCATCTAGCCATCTCACTTGCTAATCCCCTTCTTCCCCTATTCCATAAAGGTGATGTTGGGGTCGGGTACATGAATCCATTTCCACCACAGATAATGTTGGACATGTCATATAATCTAATGTTTCACTCACCTTTGAGGATAATATCATTTTGTTGCTCTCAATCACGATATAAGATCCCAATAACAATGAGCAATACAAAGATAAAGGTTGATGTTGCCACCTGTATGTCTAACAGATATGAAGATGAGGAAATTAAATTTGATAATTTTGGATAACCTTACTATAATGAAAAATAAAATCGTCAAGTATTGCATCTTTTGTATTCATTTTGAAGATATTGTAACACAAGGAAAAAAAAAAACAGGATCACCCATGTAACCTGACAGTCAGACATCAAAATTTGATGTATGTAACCCTTGTTCCTCAATGATTAGTTAGGGACAAGCCCCAAAAAAATCCTTTCTGACTACAAAATCATATGCCTCATATAGTGAAGGGAAATTACCATCCATCATACAACTCAAACAATCATATCACCTACTTGATTACTAATCTTATTCCTCTTATCTTCATCATCAGAAAAATTGCCATCTTCAACTTTTAAATAAGCTTAGTTGCCAGGCATGAGTACAGCATTCCCTAATCGATAACTAGATTCTTTTTCATGGTTTCATAAACCATATATGAAATGCTTACAGCTGGCACAACTTTCAGAAAATTTGGAAAGAGTCCTTTGTAGAAGCCTCTAAAACCCTCATGCTGAAGGGTTCTCCAAAACACATCAGACATTCCCTTGTAAACGGCAGTTGACTTGGTATGCTGAGCTTGCAATCTGAAAAACAAGAAGAAGATTAACCTCAGATGAGAGCAGATATTACAATAAAACAACACAGGTTCAGATGGACAGTGTTTTACCTTGTTCGGATAACCTGCAAAGGATAAACAAAAGTTGCTCCAACAGCTCCAGAAACTGTCCCACAACCCAGTTGCACGAGAGGACCAGGTTCTACAAAGATTTAATGTTTCCAGAAAGCAATTTCATTAAATATCTGCACACTAGAAAACAAAACTAAAGGAAAAGCAAATGAAAACTTAAAACAAAGACATTATATAGAAGACAATACCACTATCATGAAGAACATATGTCTTTGACATATCTTTCAAGGTCTCATAGGCAGCAAGCTCAATGCCAGCGTAAGGGATAATTCCAAGAAGAGATGGTACAACACCTCTATAGAAGGCCCGCGGACCCTCCTGAGACCAAATATCCTTTGTCAGTATTTTCAACTTAGGAACCTTTCCACCCTCACAGGCATAAGTCTGTAACCGTGTCTTCACAAGATCCAATGGATAAATAGCAGTTTGTGCCACAGCACCTGCCATACCACCAGCAATAAGTCTCCCAGAAGTACCTATGTCACCCTTGTCTTTCCCTTTAGCATCTCCAATTACACTCTTCAACATCTCATAAACACAAAACTTGATGGCAGATTCAGGTGCTACTTTCACAACATTTAACCCATTACCTCTGAAGAACCCCAATAAACCACCTTCCTTCCATATATTCTTTATTGCTGGCACAATACAAGCACGTGAGGTCTGAACTTGCAATACCACCTTTAGGCGATCAAGAGGAGCAGTTGCAGTACGAGAAGCTGCTCCTGCTACTCCCCCTGCAATCAAATATCTGATTGTATGGATGTGCTTACTAATGCCTTCCGGAATAACAGCTTGTTCCCCAATATCTACAAGGCATACCCTTTCCCAGTACTGATAGATATTTTGAATAGTTGCTTCATGGGGATAGAGCAGAAGAAAATCCCTCCATCCTTCAAAAGTTATAATTCCATTATTATCCTTGTCAACATGCTCAACAAAACGAGCGAGTTCCTCATCGTCAATTTCAATCCCTGAAGAAGGAAAACTGCCACAGCTTATAAGATGAAAACAACTGATAAAATGGGGGTCATTGACTGGGAAATGCTTCCATTAAAGGCATAAAAAGGAAACAAATTTGAGAAGCCATATTACTAACATAAATACAAATTTTCTCCATGTATGATATAAATTCATACAGAAGGCACATCCAAAGTGTACAAAAACAATCCCATACACTATTTTTTTTTTGGGGGGGGGGGGGGGGGGGGGGGGCATATAGCATTGAGAGCTTTTTGGAAAACCCAAGGTTGAAATCCCAAAAGAAGAAAAATATAATAAAAAAAAGGTCGAGCGGTTGGTTTTTTTTTTTTTTTTTTTTTTAAATTAACGAGAATGGAAACCCATTAGGTTGACTTGACGGACTATATGTGCTCAATACAAAAGATCATAACCCAAGAAAATTTCAAACTGAAGGAATGACAGGGTGTGGGGATGGCTCCTAAATGAGTGAAGCACCGATGTCTAACAAGCCCTGTTACCAAGAAATTTCATCTTAACACAACGCAAGGATGAAGGAATATCGAGCAGTTCGATGACTCAACCCTGCCCCAGTGTCCTCAAATTTGGGGATTAGACAAATCTGCCAATTAGACACACATCTGTATCTAGAACATTCATCTGAGGCCATGTAACTTTTTGAGTGTCACTTCCTAAGTTTGATGCCAGCTTATTCATTGCAATTCTAAATTTCAACTTTTTTCTTCCATGCAGATAAAAGACTACTTTACACCATTCATCTTTGAAAACAAAAGTGCCAAGTCCTTTGTCATTCCTTAATGGGAGAAAATGTTGAAACAAATAATTAAAAGAACAAGTACAAAGAAAGTGAAGCTAAAAGAAGACAAATCATCAGCCTCAATACCTGGACCATATTTTGTACTTGAATTTCACAGTGTGTAGTCAAAGGATCGTGATGTAGCCTAATCCAAAATATCCATATTGACAAAGATGTTGAAGGTCCAATAACAGAAAAATATTAAGACAGGAAAAAAAAGTGCAATATCAGTATAGATGAAATTTTTTAATGAAACTTTGAAAAATAATGAAATATACCCAAATCAAAAATTCAAAATCAAAATATAGTAAAATAAAATGAGTATACGATAAGTATGTGGGGGTGTAGGGTGCAAAAAGTGTGTGCTGCTAAGTCCAAAATCCTTGATTTTTTGTATTTCAAACATAAATTTTTACCATTCCTTGACATTTTTATCTTATTATATCACATAAAATCATATTTTGTACTAAAACTTGAAAATAAGATTTTGATTTCTTTAGAATTTGATTTTCTAAGTATTTTAATTGGAATCAAATGTGGGTTATTTAATATGGAGACCATGTGAAGACTGAAGTAGCTCAACAAATTTCGTTAAAGCTGCTCCAATACATTTCACTACATTATAGTAACATCTCACCAAAATTGACAATATATCTCGATATTTCATGCCATTTGCCAATTTGAATGAGATTCACTCACAAAACCTAAACTACATACCATTAACTAGATTCACTTCTTTAACTCCTATTCTTTCTTCCCTAGGTTCCCTCTATAATCATTTATTGCACCTTCTAATACTTTTTTAGTGTATTTTGACTCCCTCGTGTATTGATTTGTAATGTGCCTACCATGTTCGCCAACCCTTATTGTGCCTTGCCTGGCTTGAACTCCCGAACTACGGGAATCAATATTGAATGAATGAAATTCAATTGTACCGCCTCCCCTACCAACTCACGAAATTGATTGCACCCCCCGTTGTGTCCTGAATTTTAAAATTACCAATTGGCCTTCTCCCTCCTTATATTATCTTACTTTTCATTCTCTATGGCTATCAGTGCTACTTTTCTTGGTTTGGTATTATAACAACTATTGTCATTCTTTGCAATTTCATTCCTCCATTTTCAAGGAATGGTAATGCATTCAACCTCCTTTGTGTGTTGTGCCTACTTATTTTTAATTTTCAAATATTTCCATGGAAACCTGAAGAAAGGCATTATATTGCATGTACATTTTCTAGTATCTTCCATTACATCAATATAGGCATACGATCAAAGAGAAATGCCGATATTTAATTAAAATAATAATAATAAATATTTTGCTTATTGACAATATATCATCCAATATTTGGCGTAATATTAATTTCTCTTATGTGAAATGCACAAAACAATATTGGCTTAGGTTTTTGTCACAGAAAGCACCAAGATACATTCTTTCATCAAACATATTGCCAATATCGAAAAAAATTTGACCTTGGTCTAATCACCATATTACGAAGAAAAGCCTTATCTTAAAACACAAAAAGCAATATAAAATCTTAATCCTTCCCAAAAGATAGGGCCTTCTCTCACTCCAAAACAAACTTTAAAATAAGCAAACAAATTAGGGCTCGTTTGGCTCTCCAATTCAAAATTAAACAATCTGAAGTATTTCACATAGTATTGATGGCACAAATCTATTGCCTTGAATTAAAATATTTTAAAAAGTTGGTCATTACTACAGTTGATGTTGTAGGACCAATTCTTAGAAATTCATGAAATCCACTATTTTGAATTTCCACTCATATTTGTGATGATGACAACCATTTTTTTAAATTTGTCAATTCAAGGTGATGGATTTGTGCCTTTGATACTATGTGAAATTTGTTGAATTGTTTAATTTCGAGCTGGACACACAAACAAACCCAAAATAATTTTTTCTATACTGCATAGGTAGAAAAGAGCATCACATAAGAATAAAAGGCACCAACTCCCAAGAATTTCATAATCCCAAACCATAAACTAAAATAACCCCTTCAAGGATGGAATTTGTGAACTAAGCGATGTCACATTAACACTTCAAAATAACAGTTGAACATGCACCAACCACATGAGTCTAACAAAGGAAGAGCGGAACGCCAGAACAGGATCCTAAATCATTAGAAAATCCGTAGTGTACCTCCTAAAATATGTGCAATGGCATGGGTGTTTAAAATAAGTGAAGCAACCACGTTAGACACGATATGTAGATAGATACATCATTTAACACAGAATATATAAGAAGAAAGGTTGGAGACTTCCGCAATTCCACTAAAATTAAACAAGCCCAACATTTAGAAACTCATTTGCAAGCAACATAGACACCCCAATTCAAGGCATTATGTAATAAGGGTTGGGGCAATACAAACATTCAATATTCTACGTAAATAAAATGAATAACAAGGTTAGGAGAGAGATACAATTCAATCTCCCTTTTCGCCCTCCATTCTCTTCATATTCTCCATTATTTGTGGTAACTGGGCTTCATCAACCGAAATGGTGTGGTCTTGACCCGATGGCACTCAAACATGTTTTCATTGGTTACCCATACACTTAGAAGGATGTCTTTAACTTGAGATTAAAGAATATGTTGACTATGTCATTTTCATGGTATAGAAGTTGCAAGTTCAAAGTGAGATATATTATTTATCCAAGGAAATATATCCTTAACCATAAAAAAAAGGTGTCCATGTTGAATTAAAACACCCCTTACACAATAGAATGATTTAACTCTAGCCACTCGTGTGTAGCAAAGAAGGGCATAAAGAAAAGTGTAATGTTCTATAAAGTATAGAACCTCTAAAATTACTGGTGCGTGTTCAAAGACCATAAAAATCATCTTTTCAATTCACAGTAATGCTGAGGTTGAATTTCTTGCCTCCTGGGATAAACTAAACGTGGTCAATATTAAGATGGTATTTTATCCTGCTTCAAAGATTTTCAATTTGCTAACAGCCTAACATTTGGTTGCACTGAGATTTCCCAATTTTATTTCATCTATGTTATAAGGGCTCAAGATTTATATTGTTTGAAACTTTGATTAGAGATACACATATTCAGGTGGTGGAACACCTTAATTCTAATCTACCCTTCGTTCTCTCATTATCAATTGGCAAATTTAGTATGCAAATAGAGACTAAATTCAAATACTCAACTATCGAAGAGGAGAAGTTGATTGAAGGCTGTGAATTGCGACTCTCTAATAGAAATGCGTTCCTAGATTCCATTTTACCTTAAATTTCTTTCAAACTACGCGAGTTGCAATTACAAGTTGTGAATGCAAGTGCTTCGCCTTCTAGTGAACAAATATAGTATGCGTAGTTGTTATGCTTCAGTAATGGAAAAGCACAACGGCGTATTAAAGACTCAATAGAGAAGTCATGTTAAAACTACGACACTACAATCAAATTATGTCATTGTTGCATCACAATATCAAAAGGAAGAAATATTGTAGTACAACAGATGAAGTATGGTATACCAGCATTAACGAGTGCATCCCACAGCTCCTCTGGCAAAATGCATCCATTGTGTTTGACGTCAATAGCTTGGAAGATACGGTAAAGCTCGAGTTCCTTAGCATCCATATAACGGCGGAATTCCTGGTAATCAACGCGGCCATCTCTATTGGCGTCGCAGACCCTTAAGAGATCTTTTGCGTACTTGTACTCTGAGGGAATCTGAAGGGCGGTGAGGCCGGCCTCGATCTGGGCATAGTCCAAATATCCGACGTTGGCAGCGTCGAAGAAATTGAAAAGACTGCGAATTCTGGTGTCCCTCTCTTCCTTGGTTTCTTGCAATGCCAAAAGCACATGATCCATGGACACAGGTCCCGGTTTCTTAACGGGATTGCAACAACCGGGACGGGGTAGGTTCTCGGCAGTGGGTTTGGCCTCCATCTTGGGAAAGCCGACGTGCTCGATGGCCTGGCCTGCCCCGGACATCCTCCAGAAACTTGCCCAATTCCTAGAAATGTATGAGGCTTTGCTGGAAGGTCTCCAGATCTTCTATGTAGAATTGAGGAAATCGTCGAGACCAACTGAGGTCATAAGCGATCCTATTTTAAGGAAAGAAATCGGGATAACATCTCAGGACCCAGCAAGGAATTCAACCGGTTCCGAGTTGAAGTCTCGGAGTTAAAGAGAGTGAGGAACTGCTTCCAGAAAATTAATGAATACAGAACGTTAGTTAATTACGGAGGAGACAATAAGAATGCTGAGGAGAATCAAGGAAAGGAAATCCAGGAGGCCGGTGATCAGAATTTGGCTCACTACAGAGGGGATATGGGTCGATGACGACATCAAAGTAGAGACAATGTGGTGCCTACCCCAATTTTTACTTTTTGGTCAGTTTGTTCGCATATTCTTCAGTTGTCCCCTCCTTCTCCAATTTTTTTTTTTTTTTTTCTCTAATTATATTCTTCAGTTGTCAGTTGTCAGTTGTCTACTGTAGTGCAGAACCATACATATATCCTCTCCATTTTTTTTTTCTTTTTTTTTTTTTCAATTATAATAACAAAACCATGCATTAATTCGATAAATATTGTGAAAACTGTTTGTAAGATGTCTTAGAATTATTTATTTATTTATTTATTATTGGGGTTTAAATAGGGGCCATAGACCTGTAGCTGTGGTGAAACTATTCATAAGCCCAATACAAATCTACACAATGTTTAGAAGATTTGACGGGTTAAAGGTTCAAACACCTTGTTAGAAAAAAAGTAGGCACTTTGGAGGGAAAAGAAGAGTGAGGGAGGGAATTTGGAGGAATGGTTTCCACAAGTGAAGTCTCCATCGTTTTCCCTCTCCAAAACAAAACAAAACAAAACATAACACAACAAAATAAGAATAACAAAAATAGCTAAAACAAAAAATCTTATCTTGAGAATTGAGATTAAGGAAAGACAGAAAAACTGCACCACTGGTGGATGATTCCCATAATTTGATCAGAATTAGTAGGATTAGAAGAGAGATTGGGGGAATTCTTCTGTTCAATTTTTGGATTCTCTTCACCTCGAAAAGTTTGAGCTCGCTTTTGTCTTTCTGCATGTTTATTCGTTATGCCTTTCTCTTTTCATTATTGAATACAATTTTACTTCGATAAATAAAAAATAAAAAAATTCCAGAAGCTTATACTGGCCAAGCTTGAGCACAACTGGGCTGCCTGCTGTGAGCTTGCTAAGCCTATACATAAAGACCTCTTCACAAGTTTGCGCAAGCCTGTTCATTACCAAACTACTCGTTGACCCCAAATGTGCCGAGTAAAATAATGCTCAAGCTTGGGTCTTTCACCACATGAGCTTATAACTCAGGCTTGAGCCAACAAGCTACTATATGCATGTGTATTAACCACGATCACAATAACATTAATTCACAAAGACACAGTTCTGAATACCAACCCAAAGTCATATCTTGGGTTCAAGATTCGTTGAGAAGCAACTTCATAAGTAATAACTACTCCCTCCTTGCCCATGATTTCCACAAACAGTTCTAGAGCTATGGATTTTATTCTTATTCATATAGCTTTAGAGAAGAAAAGTATCACTCAAAGTGAGACAGTTTTCAAGAGAAGTTCAAGATTATTGCTGCAGATAGATACATACTTTATGTTTTGTACAGCACAACACCATTTAAAAGGTGCAGGAATATGAAATGCATTACATAACTTTAAAGACTCATACAAACAAGCTCATATCGTGATTGGTTGGTAGCCATTGCCTCTTTGATTCCTGCATCGATAGGCAACACTGCCAACAGCCATTACCACTCCCAACAAAGCTACTGCACCAACAATATTGGATAATTTCATGTTTTCGTACATCTGCATAAGCCAACATTAGAGGTTTGGTGTCAGATAATTAAGAATCAGGAGTATGACATTGTTGAACATAAGCAAAGAATCCCCACTTGGCCAATCCCAATTTGAGTGATACTTGATCTACCCGTACATAGCAACCAATGAGACTACCTCGTTACCCATCAACACCATTTATCATCTGTTCAACCATCTGAATGCCCATTTTCTTTAAATAATAATCTTCTACCCTCCACCCTCTACCATCGGTGTCCTCTATAAGAATTCTAGAGTAAAATTCCTTTACTTCCAAGATTCATTTATTCATTTACAAGCTTCCATTCACTTAGAATATTTTTTATAGGACTATTCACTTAGAATTTGGACGTCAGAAAATGATAAAGATCAATAGTCACCTTAAGTAAATACTAAATAGAGTAAACAAAAATCTTACTTGTACATGAGCACGGAAGAAATGCAAGGGCTTCTGTGGTGGGTCTGCCACCAAAATGTAGAAGAGCCCCATCACTCCAGTGTGCATTTGGGTGCTGCTGTAATTAGATTCCAAAATCAGAGTCTCCCCATTGGAAATCCTGACAGAGCCTGGTTGAGGATAACATGTCGTCATTCCTACAATGTAACCAGCCTCGTTTCCTGCTTCATTCCCTTCTCCGTAATTTGAAATTGAAGAGCATATAACCCGTCCATCCTAATTCAATTCACCACACAAAGAAATCATTGAAAGAAGACATCGTCGCCATCAAGCACTCAAACTCATCATTGCCCAATAATCACAGGAAATTTTTTGACATGAGTTCAAGTTTCAACAGCTGTGGAATAGCACAGTGCTTAAGGCATAAGACAAGCCAACTAAGCGTGGGGAACCATGAAATTTGACAAAAATGTGGGCCAATGAAGATCACAACACCATATATTTGATTAAATACTACATGAAGCCTAGGGAAGGGAAAGCAATGACTAGTTGCAGACCTGCGACAACAATTTACTCCATGGATATTCGATAGCAAATGGCATATGAATGCAAACCGTATTATTGGCAAATGCATTAGATGTAAGCCTCATCTACACCTTCAGTGCAAAGGTTACCTTTTAAAAATGACCCAAAAAATCCTGCAAGCTTAACAAGAGCCAATTATGTATTCTTACAATTTCAAGTAATTTTACTGATCTCAAATATATCTTAACCAAACCTGCAAAATGGTCGCAGGTTCCATCCATTTGAAAACATAGCTTTGATTAGAGTCGCACAAGCAAACATGACAATAAAACATAGATCAGATGCAATCAAGGTGTCTATGGTCAAACTCGTCAAGTTTCACCAGTTAAAGAGGAATTATGCAGACATATTTTCCACCTATAATTTATGTTAATTAATTGATAGGTATGCCATAGCTTTTTCACAGAATGTAGAATGACCCATTCAAGCCTCCAGAAGTTCCACAGGTATTTATTAAATATAATTGAATTTAAAAGAATTTTGTTACAAATATAACATTCTAATTAATGTTATGAAAAATATAGAGAAACTCAAACTACAAGAGAATTTATACACTAGTTTTGCTTATGAGAGTGGTCATGTCCTGTTACATTTCAAAACAAACTAATAACCTTCAGAATATCATCAAAAGGGCAGGTAAGTAAGGTCAGTCGCACAATATGCCATGAGAGATCAACTTATTACTGACCTAGCAGATAAGAAAGAAAAAAATAATGAGAGCAGAAAAAGAAAGCATGTGACTATATATAGGATATTAGACGTTGGAAATCACCTCTCCATAAAGAGTGGCAGCAATCCCCCCTGAATGCTGGTGGGCAACACCATAGATGACATGACCACCAGTTGGCATAGTCAAGCTTGTCCTTTTAATGTCAATGCATCCATTATCAGCCACACCAGATGCACTGCAAGACTCAACGTCATACTCTACCTGTACCAAAGAAGTGCAAATAACTCAAGATCCAGAAAGAGAACTGAATTAAGAAAATAGTCAACAGAACAACACAAACTATGTGGCATTATTGAAATAGAACTTTTCTTCATTTTTTATTTTTTTTTATTTTCCACCTTTCGTTTTATAAAACTTTTAGAACTTGAAGTTTACCATATTCAAGTTTTACCCAGCTCGGTACCTCTTTTATGAAACTAATCTACCAACAGCAAGTAGTGCTACCTCTTGGTTATCAATAGTCTGTAATACAAGCCAATATAACCTCCCATTGTAAAATCTATAATACATACTAATACCATATGATATATATTTATATATATATTGACAAATAGAATGTGAAACACCATCTCAGAAATGACGGTTGCTTGGAGTCTGAAACTCTACTCATAAACAAGAGGATCACTTAGTTTTTTTTTTTTAATTATTATTTTAAAAGGCTGAATTTACAAATAAGTTTAGCAGTTTTGTCATTGCTATAGAAACATCAACTAAGAACTACTATGTATTTAAAAAATATTTAGCTCAAGCAATGCCTCCAATTAATTAATTTGACCACAACAAAACCAATAATAAACCAATGCAGCAATTGGAAATCACAAAGAAATTAAATCAGCTCTTTGTGTTTTTGCAAAATCTTGATAAAGTTTGTATTATTTAATTTCATTCTACCGAGTCTATTTGATTTTTAAAATACTTGTTTAATATAAGGGCATCTAAGGAATTCAATAGCCAAATACCCATTAAGGAAAGTTCACTTACCAGGCAATGATGTCTTGTGCCAAGTCCTGTTGAATCATTCAGCCTTTCCAAAGTATCAGTGACATCAAATATATATATTTTAACAGGCACAATTGAATCATCCCAATCAACCCATTTGACCGTATATCTCATGTAGAGGCTTCTCTTGACACTCGCAAAGCCTTTTGTCACTCTGCATTGTGTCTGGTCATAGCAACATCTCAAGCCTCCTTTATAATCTGGCCTCAAAGGTCGCCCATGTGCATCCTCTGTAACATTATAGAGATCGCACCTGCATTCAGTGCATCCCAACCTGTCTTCCACACCCCGTGTATCAATTGCATGGACATTAAGCATCCATCTCTCCTCATACCCAACAGGAATTTCCTCCGGTTTTCCAATCTCTATTCCATAAGGATCTGGCACGTGCGTGGCTGTTTTTCGTGTTTCAGATCCAAGGCCAAAATATTGCCCAAGAGAATTATCCTGGCATATACCGCTGTTCCTCACAAAAATGGATCCTGGTTGCTGGAGGTTCCAATCACCATCGAACTCTGAGACCTCCATATTTTTAAGTTGATAGTATCTTCCAACGACCCAGTGGTGGAGATAAGTCTCCTGAAGGGGAACAGGATTCCCTGCCTCATCAACTACTTCGGCATTGAAACTTTTGAGAGCAATATGACCTTTTGGAAAATCAATATTGTAGTAGTATTTGTCCACCACTGACCCAGGTCCCATCACAAACTTAGGTGATAGGAAGACGGCAGATTTTATCCCATTTTCATTCCCAACAAGAGCTTGAGAAGCTGGTACCCATAAGGCCCATAGTAGTATGGCTAAGAAACGCAACCAACCTTGAGAATAATGAGCCATTATTTTCTGTAAATATTAATAACTCTGGTTAAACACACTCAAAATGAACACAACACCAAAGACATATACTCCAATTCAAAAAATATCACAACTAGAGTTCTCTCAAAAAGCTTATTTGAATGCTCAAACATGTTGTACGGTAAATAGTTTGTAAATGGAACTGCAAGCACAGACTTTGATTAAGTGAATCAACAAGATTGTCCTCATAAGGTTTCTCTCAAAGTGTTCTGTAAATTAATACTCTGATAGATAGAAGCAAAGAACTTTGATTCAAACACTATAACATGAAGACATGTAGACAGTGATTGATGGCTGAACTAAGGCATAAAAAGGGAAGGGGGGGGGGGGGGGGGGGGTGAATAATATAAGCAGACTGTCTCAACTTTCAAATACTACATAGAAAGAGCAGAGAAAATGATAACAGTAGCTTTTTGTGTAGATGGGTCATCTTTAAATTCAATGATCAACCCAAAAAAGGGAGAGAAAAGTTAAGCTTCGTTTCTGCAATTCTGTTATTGGAGACAATCACACTATGTTTGGATATGGAATTTTTAGGTGGAATTTGTCTTTGAGATGGAATTTGTAAAATTTTTATAGGGAAACTCTTTACAAAAATTTTACAAATTCCATCTCAAAGACAAATTCCACCTAAAAATTCCTTATCCAAACATAGCATAATGGATTCAAAAATTGAATGATTAAGATAACGGAATAGCGCAGAGGCGAGGTCAAAGTTTCAAATCAAATAGGTTCATTTTACTCAGTAATGATACTACAATTGGATGATTAAGATACCAAAGTAGCGCAATCTCAAGGTCAAAAGTTTCAGATATATGGGTTCATTTAAACACCCATACTTACAACGAAAGAGCAGTAAAAATTCCACAAACTTTTGAAATAGAATACAAGATTCCAACAAAGATAAGAAACATGTGAACAGGGAACACACACAACCAGTAAAAAGGGAAAAAGGGGGGGTTTCCCTCTCTCTAACACCATATAAAGGCAAGAGCAGAATCATGGCTATTAAAAGAAAATGAAAAATCTAAAGATATGTACGTTGAATTCTAGAAAACATGAAACTGATGAAGCATACATGTAATACACTCACAGGACTGACTGGCTCCAATGTTCTTCCCTGGCTTGTTCAATCAAAGACCAAAGAGAAAGATGGGGGATTATAAATACAAGGAGCAGAAGAAAGAAACGAGGAAGATGAGACGAAAGAGCGTAACCACAAAGGCACAAACACGCGCTGATAAATCCAACCACAAAGATGGGCTCCAAGTATCTGAGACTTTGGATGGGTGGGAACGGGGAAGGGTTTAAATTACAATTATGTACGTAAATCCAAGTGAGTCCACAATCCGCCCACGGCCCACTCCTTATAATTATATACGGAGCAAGAAGGGAGGAGGAGGGAGCAATTGTTACAGTTGCGGGGTTGCCCAAGAATCTGCCGCCCGCCATTGGATGATGACGGCACTGCTTACGCCATCGCCGGGGCATTTTCCACGACACAGTCCCAAACGTCTGAGCATTACACAAGAGGCCAAATTAGTCAAACCTCCTTTTGTTGATCATTTCTCTTTTCTATTCGTCATCTATTATTGTAATTATCATTTTACCACCATATAATTTCATTTTCGTGTGATTTGACCAGGGAATATTTGGTTTCGATAAAATAAAAGAAGATAGCATAAGCCATGACGTCCAACGTGGCATTATCTCCATTGACAATGATTCACCTTTCTTAGGAGTTAAGACACACTAATACTAATGAGAGACTTACACATAGGTCCGGCTACGGGCCCCACACTAGGGGAATTACATAAGGTCCAACTATGGATAAATAATTGCAGTTTAATATAAATAATTATAAACTTATTAGTAATGACTAGTTACTTAATTAAAAATACTATTGATTATAATTAAATTATAATTGTTTGTTCATTGTCAAACTTATCCGTAAACCCTCTCACAATAATCTCAGTGTGTTCCCCGCTATTATCAATCATGAGTTTTTTTTTTTTTTTTCAGTCACATATTTATATATGTTAGTTATTGCATACGTGCGTTGCATATGGATTTTTTGTCAACAATAAAATGATTTAAAGATCATCAATTATTTTTCCTAAATAAACATATAAAAGATCGATGCTTCCCAAGATCCTTTTGGCTTGAATAGGGATTGATCCTTTTCCTGTAGTATAGCCCCTCTTTTAGTGGTAATTATCTCTTTAATATTGTCCATATCGATTAAATATAAACTTTATTTACTTAAGGAAGGTTATTCGGCCACTTATTCTTTAACATTTAATCCATATCAAGTGTGAAGTTTTGAGATGTTAATAAATTATTTATTACTCCGTAAAAGGTTTTAGTCCGTGTACATCAAATGATCTAGAAAAAAATGTTAATACATACTGATACGTAACTATCAAGAATCTTGACAAATAACTTATTCATTGTCTACTAATTTTCTACACATCTACAATAAGAAACATATCAATGAAAAAGTAAAAAAGAAAATAATTAGAACCAAAATAAATGGAGAAAGTATACACTTAATTTCAAGAGAGAATTTAATTTGGTTGAATTGTTAACCATATGGCAAGTCCATTGTATCGTATAAATTATATGCAAAAGAATAGACTAAATTTATTAATGAATTAATGTGACTTACGCATCAACAAATTCTAATACATTTTAGATCAGTTAAAGAATAAGTACATGGTCAAAAAGATAAGAGTTCTAACACCATATTATTATCATGGAATATTATTCCACTTCATCCAAATGAAACTTTACTACTATTTCTCTTCAACTTCTTTGTTTTTTTTTTTTTTTTTTTTTTGGCTGAAGAATCTATGGATCCCCACATAGCACGAAAACTAATTTAGGATTCAAAAAATGAGAAAAATTACAAATCAAAAAATCAGGCAAGATGCCTCATTAAGAACATTTAGAAACCTAAGACCCTTGTTCTCCAACCCACCCCTCAAATCACCCATAAACAGTGTAGTCTTGAGAAGGGAATTTTAATTTCCAAGAAAAAATCAGAAAGACAACATAGAGATTGAGAATTTAAAAATAAATAAATAATAAAATAAAATACATACCTCTTACAAGGGATTTTTTATTAGCAATAAAAAATTGGAAAGAGAATGAGCATATAAAAATAGCTTTTCAATTCCCATCGGATATTTCCAAGAGCAATTTTTCATCAAAAGAAAAAATATAATTAGATTATTTACCACGTAAAATAAAGGGTTTAGCATTCAAACACAAAAGCATTTTAGCAAATTGCTTATGAAACTCTACCAATCAAATTAAGAGTAAGTAAAAATACTTATAGCAAAAATACAAAATACAAAACCAAAAACTTGAATAAAAAAAACTCTAAGAAAGATATATAGAATTTAAATGAAATATGATTGCACAAAATTAATTTCTTAGAGGAACAAAATTAAATAAAACCTAATGTGATTATTAGTATTCAAACCAAAACCCCACTCAACAAATTTCTAGCATAGTACCATAGATATATTATAATTTGCAGAGCAAAACTTATCAGAGAAGGGAGAAGTCGTTGTTAATGGAAAAAGTGGAGAGAACGTTGAAGCTACTCTTGATGGATAAAGTAGAATTTATAATCTGGCTGTTTATTTATTATATACGAATTATAGTTTCTATTTCCTTAGAATTGCTATCTAGGTTTGATTTTATTTAATTATTATACGAATTATAGTTTATTTAGAATTCTTATTAAGGTATGTGTTTCATATTGCTATATTTCCTATATATGCAGAAGACAAATTATAGTTTCTTTAGAATTCTTATTAAGGTATGTGTTTTATATTGCTATATTTCCTATATATGCAAAAAGATAGTAGTGTATTTAAAAATTAAAATAAGGGTATATTAGTCAATCAAAAGTTTTTCTCACATTCATCTTTTTATAGGTAGTATAGATATATACATATCATACCATCCAATTTATTTAGGTTAGAGAGTTTTTCATTGTATAAAGTCAATTAAAATTATGCATCCCACAACACTACACATGCTAATCAAAATTAATTGAAAATCTTTTATACCGAGTGAAAGATATTGTCAAACTTTAATAAATGCCCTTGAACAAAATCATATCCTTCTATAAATTTATATTTGTGGGAGGATCCTCTATGTTATTGTAGGATACATATTTTGAGATTTATGTGATAATAGAAAGAGAGTTCATGAATACGCCCTTGCATGAGCCCTCTTAATAGCATTTCTCTTTATTACTTTCATTATTATTATTATTATTATTATTATTATTACTTGGTTGGACAATCAAAGGTCCTTCGTTGGCTTGATATATATGAGCAACTCTCGTATCTTTTGTTTCTTAGGTAATGTATCATAATAAAATGTTACTTTTGCTATTGTTTTTGTTAATGAAGTTTTCTCGTTTGAGTCATTTGACACGGCAATTAATGCGATAAGGTCACATTAGCATATCATTATAATATTTATATAAAAAGTGTTGTATTTTAAGTATAAAATAAGTATGTCAAAAATCAAAGGTTTTCATAAAAGAGTTTTGTACTTGAGTGTGATGACACCTTGTCCCACATTGGAAAAGTAAAAGAGTTTTAGTGGGCTTATATAGTATTCCACTTATTGTATACGGTATCATGTGGGGAGATGTAGGGAGTCCCCACGTGCGCATGAGACGGAGCCCAATCGAGTGATTTGTGGGATTGGGGTCCGAAAATTGACTTAGTCGGGCGCGTCGCGAGCGTACGACGTGCGCGCAGGGGGGTGCAAATCCCGGAAAATTGGCTTCACGTGTGCGGGCGGGATTGACCCGCATTTTGCCACTTTGACTTTTGGATACTGGGTTATCCACGACCCAGTTCAGTGACCCGTTTTTATACCCAGGATTATTCTAATTAAATCAGCTGACAGTTTCAATTCCTTTTTAATTATTTTTTTGACTGTTGGAATTTAATTATTTTTTGACTGTTGGAATTTATATTTTTTGACTGTTGAAAATTTATTTTCGTATTTATATTTTTTGACTGTTGGGAATTTATTTTGAGGGCTGTTACTGATTTCTAAAGCCTATATATACCAGCCCTCTCATTCAGCAGAAACACACAACAAGAAAGACAAATCGTCTCTTCTCTTCTTCTCTCTATTTTCTTCCTGCAATTTTATTTTTGACAGTCAGGAGCATTCTGAGTTCTTCATTTCACTCCTACACTTGCGAGTGCACGCTTGTGGGAGCCCAGTTGTTGAATCCTGGAGGGTAGAGCGCTGTGACCTACTGCACCGAGTTTAATACTCAGAGGGGCGGAACTACTCTTAAGGACAGTGCCTTGTACACGCCTCAACCGACACTGTTTGTTTTTTTTTTTTTTCAATTCTTGTACTACCTATTTCATTTTATACAGTAGCATCTCCATTATTTTTACAACAATCTTAAGAGTATTTCGTAATGGATGCTGCTGCTATGACTGCTAAGATTCTGCATGATGTTTCTAAGATCGAGCACTTCAATGGCACCTTCTTCAAGCGCTGGCAAGAGCGTGTCTATTCTGCTTTGGACATGGTGGACTTAACCCACATTCTAACAGATTCCAAACCAAAGGAAGGTTCTGAAAAATATGGTGAGGAATTGAAAAAATGGGAAAATGGTAATAAGGTATGTAGGCACACTATTCTTAGTACTTTGTCTAATGAGATTTATGATATCTATTATTCCTATAAGACTGCTAAGGATATTTGGGATAGCTTGCATAAAAAATATGTTTTAGAAGATGCTGGTAATCAAAAATATGCCATAGGGAATTTTAGAAGGTCTATTTCTTTTGAATGTACTTGAAATCATGAATGAAAATGCATCTTCTTTTGCTTACTTGATTGATTCTATTGATTTATGGCATGCTAGACTAGGTCATGTGAATTTTTCTTATATTAAGAAAATGAAAGAACTTGGTTTACTTCATAATATATCAATAAAAAATAATGAAAAATGTGAGATATGTGTAGAATCAAAGTTAACTAAAAAATCTTGTAAATCAGTTGATAGGGCAACTGAACTTTTAGAATTAATTCATAGTGATATTGGAGATTTGAAAAGCACACTAACAAGAGGCGGAAAGAAATATTACATAACTTTTGTAGATGATTATTCAAGATATACAAAAATTTATTTATTAAGAACAAAAGATGAAGCTACTGAAATGTTCTTTAAGTATAAAGCAGAAGTTGAAAATCAATTGAATAGAAAAATTAAAAGACTTAGATCTGACAGGGGAGGAGAATATGAATTCAAACCCCTTAATGATTTTTGTGAAGAACATGGCATAATACATGAAGTAACTCCTCCATATTCACCTGAATCTAATGGAGTAGCTGAAAGAAAAAATAGAACTTTAAAAGAAATGATGAATTCTATGTTAATTAGTTCTGGGGCACCACTTAATTTGTGGGGTGAAGCTATTCTTTCTGCGTGTCATGTTCAAAATAGAATACCTTATAAGAAAACTGGAGTAACACCTCATGAAATTTGGAAAGGACATGTACCTAATTTAAAATATTTGAAAGTGTGGGGGTGTTTGGCTAAGGTATTATTACCAGAACCTAAAAAGAGAAAAATTGGTCCTAAAACCTTTGATGGTATTTTAATTGGTTATGCTCATAATAGCGCTGCATATAGGTTCTTGGTAATTAAAAGTGGAAATAATATTATGGAACCAAACACAATTGTGGAAACTAAAAATGCAGATTTCTTTGAAAATATTTTTCCTTTAAAATCCAAAGGTGAAAAAATAATTCGTGACCCTCAAAGTGAAATTGAAAAAGAGTCTAACGATAATATTGAAATTGAATTAAGAAGGAGTAAAAGAGTAAGAAAAGAAACTAATTTTGGAGATGATTTTTATACTTTTCTTGTTGATAATGACCCACAAACTTATAATGAGGCTGTAACTTCTCCTGATTCAACTTTTTGGAAAGAAGCAATTAATAGTGAAATTGAATCAATTATGTCTAATCATACATGGGAATTGGTTAATTTACCTCCGGGTTCTAAAACTATTGGTTGCAAATGGATTTTTAAAAAGAAGTTAAAACCTGACGGGTCAATTGATAAATTTAAAGCTCGGTTGGTTGCTAAAGGTTATACTCAAAAGAAAGGTATAGATTATTTTGATACATTTGCTCCTGTGACTAGAATTTCCTCTATAAGAATTTTAATTGCATTAGCTTCCATAAATAAATTGATAATTCATCAAATGGATGTTAAAACTGCATTTTTAAATGGAGACTTAGAAGAGGAAATATATATGGACCAACCTGAAGGTTGTGTTGTCCCTGGTAATGAGCATAAAGTTTGTAAACTAGTTAAATCTTTATATGGTCTTAAACAAGCTCCAAAACAGTGGCATGAGAAATTTGATAATACTATGACATCTAATGGATATTTGATTAATGATTCTGATAAATGTATTTATAGCAAATTTGATGATAATTCTTGTGTTATTATTTGCTTGTACGTTGATGACATGTTGATCATGGGAACCAGTCTAGATATTGTTAAAGAGACCAAAAATTTCCTTTCTTCTCAATTTGATATGAAAGATATGGGTGAAGCAGATTTTATTCTTGGAATAAAAATAACTAAAACTATTAAGGGTATTTTTCTTTCACAAGAACATTATGTAGAAAAACTTTTAAAGAAGTTTGGACATTTTGATTGCAAATCCGTATCTACACCTTATGATGCTAATTCTCATTTAAAGAAAAATAAAGAAGATAGTGTCTCACAATCCGAGTATGCTCAAATAATTGGTAGTTTAATGTATTTGATGAATTGCACTCGACCTAATATTGCATATGCTGTTAGTAGATTGAGTAGATATACTCATAATCCTAATAGGGATCATTGGACTGCTTTGTATAGAGTACTTCGATATTTGAAAGGAACTATTGATTATGCTTTATTTTATAATGGTTTTCCTTCTGTATTAGAGGGGTACTGTGATGCTAACTGGATTTCTGATTCAGATGAGACAAAATCTACTAGCGGTTATGTGTTTACACTTGGTGGAGGTGCAGTATCTTGGAAATCTACCAGGCAAACATACACAGCTCGGTCTACTATGGAGTCCGAGTTCATTGCCTTAGAGAAGGCAGGTACAGAGGCTGAGTGGCTTAGAAACCTCTTAGCAGATATTCCCATTTGGGTGAGACCAACTCCATCTGTGTCTCTACATTGTGATAGCCAAGCTGCTATAGCTAAAGCTAAGAATAAATCTTATAATGGGAAAAGTAGGCATATACGCCTAAGACATAATATTGTGAGGCAATTGCTTAGTGATGGGATTATATCCCTTGACTTTGTGAGGTCAGAGTTGAATTTGGCCGATCCTCTGACAAAACCATTGGGTAGAAACCTAGTGAGTAATACATCGAGGGGAATGGGACTAATGCCTATAACAAAGGGTCAACAGTAATGGTAACCCAACCTATGTGAATGGAGATCCCAGGAATTAGGTTCATATGGGTAATAACAAGTTATTGGTTGATTTGGAGTGCACTATCAATTTTATAATATTTTGAGAGTCCCTTCCTATGGTGTAGATAGTGCAAACTACAACGAGTAAGGTTGAGTTTAACTCTTAATGGATTCCATAGTCCTCTTTGGGTGGTGTGTTAGTTGTAGTGCACACTTGATGGATCCACCTATATGGGTGTGGAAGTGGGGCCGCTTCCTATGAGAGTCTGGGCAGATTCTCTAGAGCACTCATGAATTTCCAGGTATGGCGCATGGCCTATTCGTGCCACCCAGATTAGAAGAACTCAGATTTTGAGAATTGTATGTGGGTTGTAAGTCGACTGATTCACGCTAAGGAATTTTGGTTCATAGAAATTTTATATTTCACCAGGTTTCTGTGGGTCACTGCTTACATATCCTAGGTTTGGTTCATAGTCCAAAAGACACCATAACCGATGCATTAAGTTCTCATGCTCCTTTCTTTCTTTTTTTTTATTTTTGAAATATGTGGGGATTGTTGTATTTTAAGTATAAAATAAGTATTTCAAAAATCAAAGGTTTTCATAAAAGAGTTTTGTACTTGAGTGTGATGACACCTTGTCCCACATTGGAAAAGTAAAAGAGTTTTAGTGGGCTTATATAGTATTCCACTTATTGTATACGGTATCATGTGGGGAGATGTAGGGAGTCCCCACGTGCGCATGAGACGGAGCCTAATCGAGTGATTTGCGGGATTGGGGTCCGAAAATTGACTTAGTCGGGCGCGTCGCGAGCGTACGACGTGCGCGCAGGGGGGGTGCAAATCCCGGAAAATTGGCTTCACGTGTGCGGGCGGGATTGACCCGCATTTTGCCACTTTGACTTTTGGATACTGGGTTATCCACGACCCAGTTCAGTGACCCGTTTTTATACCCAGGATTATTCTAATTAAATCAGCTGACAGTTTCAATTCCTTTTTAATTATTTTTTTGACTGTTGGAATTTAATTATTTTTTGACTGTTGGAATTTATATTTTTTGACTGTTGAAAATTTATTTTCGTATTTATATTTTTTGACTGTTGGGAATTTATTTTGAGGGCTGTTACTGATTTCTAAAGCCTATATATACCAGCCCTCTCATTCAGCAGAAACACACAACAAGAAAGACAAATCGTCTCTTCTCTTCTTCTCTCTATTTTCTTCCTGCAATTTTATTTTTGACAGTCAGGAGCATTCTGAGTTCTTCATTTCACTCCTACACTTGCGAGTGCACGCTTGTGGGAGCCCGGTTGTTGAATCCTGGAGGGTAGAGCGCTGTGACCTACTGCACCGAGTTTAATACTCAGAGGGGCGGAACTACTCTTAAGGACAGTGCCTTGTACACGCCTCAACCGACACTGTTTGTTTTTTTTTTTTTTTCAATTCTTGTACTACCTATTTCATTTTATACAGTAGCATCTCCATTATTTTTACAACAAAAAGTTATGATGACGTGTTGGTATAAATTATATTAATTTCATGTATTATGAACTATATCTTATATATTAATCTAATGTACTTTGTAACCCATCAATGCATGTGGTATAGCCTCATAACACATCATTGATATAAGTTATATTAATGTATGTAATATAACTTATATCAACAAATTCTTACCTGACCCGCCATTATATATATAGAGTTTCATTCTTATAAGATTAACTTAATTTTGCGTTAGGTCACCCTCTAAAATTCAACATAAGACCCATATTTTGTAAAACCAATCGTTGAATTAGATAACCTTATTATGTAGATAATATGTGCAAAAAATCAAGTTGATTTAAGACTTATTGCTATTCGATAAAAAACGTACATTTTTAAATTAATGACAATTGCTCATTTTAGATATTAATGGATGAAATAGTTTTCAATCTCAGATCAACTTAATTTTGGTATTCATGATCTTCATATAAAACAAATATATTTCAACGATTGGTTTTGCAAAATACAAGTCACAGATAGAGTTTTAAATGATGACCTAATGCAGAATTATATTAGGTTAATCTTATAAAAAGGAAATTATATATATATCTTAATGACAAGTAATGATCATAAATATTCATTAAACGATGTGTATGTATATTATATATATTATTCATTTACTATCTTTGAATTAAAGGATTAAAAGATGGATACAAAAGTGATTCAAGAAATTTGATAAAATTTGGTGGAAACTAGCCAAACACACGCTAGCTAGATTTTGTTATGACTCGGCAAAAGAAAAAAGGATAAAAATACTCGTGCACAGTGCACAATTAGAAATAATGGCATAATATTGGTGACATGTTTTGGTTTATCTATGAGAGAACAAGGTTAATTAATGACTACAAACCCGTGGAGGAAGGTGAAGGATCAAATGACTAATTAATATGCCATGCGAGAACCAGACAGCAAACACGGTTTCCAACACTCGGCCCTATAATTGAGTTTCACTTGTGATGCCCAAGCCGACAACATTGTTGAAAGCTAATACGAGGGCCGAGGGACAGCGCAATGCAATGAGACGAAGCGGGGCAGGGTTGAAAGCTTGGTTTACTTAAATTAGGAGAGAAATAAGCTCAAGTAATCGGTGGAGCATTTGACCACCAGCGAATGTTACGCCTACAACGTGGCAGTTGCTGCCACTCTGGCCATCGTTGTCCATCATCCACCAATCGGTATTCCCCCCCACAAGCAGAACGCAGTTGCGCGCTCCGTCTCTCTCTTTCCCCCTTTCTCCGAAGGAAAGGGGAGTCACTGCCGCCTGCAAACCGGCACGAAAACCCTATTACATTACATAAACAATAATAATCATAACACAAGATTACAAGAGAGAGATTGATAGATGGGAAGGAACGAGCGGGCCAAGGAGCGAAGAGAAGAGAGACTCCGTGAGATTTCCCTCCTCAGGACCATTCCTTACTCCGACCACCAGAGGTAATTTCCTCCCCTCCCTCCCTTTATTTATTTATTAGTATATCCCACATTTTATCCTAGTCTCCAATTACACTTTGCTATTCCCAATTCCCCCTTTATTATTCATTGGAACCCATGATGGTTTACTTTACAATCTCGTCATTTTGTTCATTGTTTGGTGTCATTCTTCAGAATTCAGAATTAGGGTACAACAGCTCTCCTATGGGACATTTTTTTTTGGGGGTGGAAGCAATTCCAATTACAAAAACAATATATACATGTAACACATATGCGTTCCCAGAATTGAGAAAACCCCGCAAAAAAAAAAAAAAAAAAAAAAAAAAAAAGAAAAAAACGAGAAAGGAAACCCATTAGGTTGACTTGACGGATTATATGTGCTCAATACAAAAGATCATAACCCAAGAAAATTTCAAACTGAAGGAATGACAGAGTGTGGGGATGGCTCCTAAATGAGTGAAGTAGAGACGATGTGGTGGCTACCCCACAGTCGAGATCAAATCCTGTTTCCAGCTGAATGGAGAAGGGGCCAGAGGATTATTCTTTTCGAAAAAACAAAATTATTTTTTACGTTTCTTCTCTCTCATTTTACTTTTTGGTTGGTTTGTTCGCATATTCTTCAGTTGTCCTCTCCTTCTCCAATTTTTTTTTTTTTTTTTTTTCTCTAAGTATATTCTTCAGTTGTCAGTTGTCTACTGTAGTGCAGAACCATACATTTATCCTCATATTTGTCTTTTTTTTTATAATTATAATAACAAAACCATGTATTAATTCGATAAATATTATGAAAACTGTTTGTGAGATGTCTTAGAATTATTTATTTATTATTGGGGTTTAACTAAGGGCCATAGACCTGTAGCTGCGATGAAACTATTCATAAGTCCAATACAAGGGTTCCCACCATCAAATCCAGAGAGTGTTTAGAAGATTTGTTGGGTCAAAGGTTCAAACTCCTTGTTAGAAGAAAAGTAGGTACTTTGGAGGGAAAAGAAGAGTGGGGGAGGGAATTTGGAGTAATGGTTCCCACAAGTGAAGTCTCCATCGTTTTCCCTCTCCAAAACAAAACAAAACATAACACAACAAAATAAGAATAACAAAAATAGCTAAAACAAAAAATCGTATCTTGAGAATTGAGATCAAGGAAAGATGGAAAAACTGCACCACTGGTGGATGGTTCCCATAATTTGATCAGAATTAGTAGGATTAGAAGAGACGTTGGGGGATTCTTCTGTTCAATTTTTGGATTCTCTTCACCTCGAAAAGTTTGAGCTCGCTTTTTGTCTTTCTGCATCTTTATTGGTTATGCCTTTCTCTTTTCATTATCAAATACAATTTTACTTCAATAAATAAAAAAAATTTTAAAAAAATTCCAGAAGCTGATCGGCCATGCTTGAGCACAACTGGGCTGCCTGCTGTGAGCCAGGCTTGCTAAGCCATTACAGATTCATTTCACAAGCCCATACATAAAGACCTCTACACCAGTTTACGCAAGCCTGTTCATTACCAAACTACTCGTCGACCTCAAATGTGCGAGTAAAATGCTGCTCAAGCTTGGGTCTTTCACCACATGAGCTTATAACTCAGGCTTGACCAACAAGCTACCATATGCATGTGTATTAACCACGATCACAATAACATTAATTCACAAAGACTAGAGTTCCGAATACCAACCCAAAGTCAAAATATCTTGGGTTCAAGATTCGTTGAGAAGCAACTTCATGAGTCATAACTACTCCCTCCTTGCCCATGATTTCGACAAACAGTTCTAGACAGTTTTCAAGAGAAGTTCAAGATTATTGCTGCAGATAGATACATACTTTTTGTTTTGTACAGCACTACACCATTTAAAAAGTGCAGGAATATGAAATGCATTACATAACTTTAAAGACTCATACAAACAAGTTCATCTCGTGATTGGTTGGTAGCCATTGCCTCTTTGATTCCTGCATCGATAAGCAACACTGCCAACAGCCATTACCACTCCCAACATAGCTACTGCACCAACAACATTGGATAATTTCATGTTTTCGTACATCTGCATAAGCCAACATTAGAGGTTTGGCGTCAGATAATTAAGAACCAGGAATATGACATTGTTGAACGTAAGCAAAGAATCCCCACTCGGCCAATCCCAAGTTGAGTGATACTTGATCTACCCGTCCATAGCAACCAATGAGACTACCTCGTTACCCATCAACACCATTAATCATCTGTTTAACCTTCTGAATGCCCATTTTCTTTAAATAATAATCTTCTACCCTCCACCCTCTACCATCGGTGTCCTCTATAAGAATTCTAGAGAAAAATTCCTTTACTTCCAAGATTCATTTATTCATTTACAAGCATCCATTCACTTAGAATTTTTTTTTATAGGACTATTCACTTAGAATTTGAATGTTGGAAAATGATAAAGATCAATAGTCACCTTAAGTAAATACTAAATAGAGTAGACAAAAATCTTACTTGTACCGGAGCACGGAAGAAATGCAAGGGCTTCTGTGGTGGGTCTGCCACCAAAATGTGGAAGAGCCCCATCACTCCAGTGTGCATTTGGGTGCTGCTGTAATTAGATTCCAAAATCAGAGTCTCACCATTGGATATCCTGACAGAGCCTGGTTGAGGATAACATGTCGTCATTCCTACAATGTAACCAGCCTCGTTTCCTGCTTCATTCCCTTCTCCGTAATTTGCAATTGAGGAGCATATAATCCGTCCATCCTAACTCAATTCAACACACAAACAAATCATTGAAAGAAGACATTGTCACCATCAAGCACTCAAACTCCTCATTGCCCAATAATCACATGAAGGTTTTTGACACGAGTTCAAGTTTCAACAGCTGTGGCATAGCACAGTGCTTAAGGCATAAGACAAGCCAACTAAGCCTGGGGAAACATGAAATTTGACAAAAATGTGGGCCAATGAAGATCACAACACCATATATTTGATTAAATACTACGTGAAGCCTAGGGAAGGGAAAGCAATGACTAGTTGCAGACCTGCAACAACAATTTACTCCATGGATATTCGATAGCAAATGGCATATGAATGCAAACCAGAATTATTGGTAGATACATTAGATGTAAGCCTCATCTGCACCTTCAGTGCAAAAGGTTACCTTTTAAAAATGACCCAAAAAATCCTGCAAGCTTAACAAGAGCCAAACTACGTATTCTTACAATTTCAAGTAGTTTTACTGATCTCAAATACATCTTAAGCAAACCTACAAAATGGTCACAGGTTCCATCCATTTGAAAACATAGCTTTGATTAGAGCCGCACAAGCAAACGTGACAATAAAACATGGATCAGATGCAATCATGGTGTCTATGGTCAAACTCGTCTAGTTTCACCAGTTAAAGAGGAATTAAGCAGACATGTAATTTATGTCAATTAATTGATAGGCATGCCATAGCTTTTTCACAGAATGTAGAATGACCCATTCAAGCCTCCAGAAGTTCCACGGGTATTTATTAAATATAATTGAATTTAAAAGAATTTTGTTACAAATATAACATTCTAATTAATGTTATGAAAAATATAGAGAAACTCAAACCACGAGAGAGTTTGTAGACTAGTTTTGCTTATGAGAGTGGCCATGTCCTGTTACATTTCAAAAGAAACTAACAACCTTCAGAATATCAGGAAAAGGGCAGGCAAGTGAGGTCAGTCGTACAACATGCCATGAGAAATCAACTTATTACTGACCTAGCAGATAAGAAAGAAAAAAATAATGAGAGCGGAAAAAGAAAGCATGTGACTATATATAGGATATTAGACGTTGGAAATCACCTCTCCATAAAGAGTGGAAGCAATCCCCCCAGAATGCAGGTGGCCAGAACCAAAGATGACATGACCACCAGTTGGCATGGTCAAGCTTGTCCTTTTAATGTCAATGCATCCATTATCAGCCACACCAGATGCACTGCAAGACTCAACGTCATACTCTACCTGTACCAAAGAAGTGCATATAACTCAAGATCCAGAAAGAGAACTGAATTAAGAAAATAGTCAACAGAACAACACAAACCATAGCCCGTTATACAAGCCAATATAACCTCACATTGTAAAATCTATAATACCATATGATATAAATATATATATATATATATAGATATATATATATATATATTCACAAACAGAACGTGAATACCATCTCAGAAATGACGGTTGCTTGTAGTCTGAAACTCTACTCATAAACCAGAGGATCACATAGGTTTTTTTTTTTTTTTTTTTTTTTTTTTAAATATTATTTTAAAAGGCTGAATTTACAAATAGCTATAGCAGTTTCGTCATTGCTATAGAAACATCAACTAAGAACTACTATGTATTTAAAAAATATTTAGCTCAAGCAATGCCTCCAATTAATTAATTTGACCACAACAAAACAAAACCAATAATAAACCAATGGAGCATTTGGAAATCACATAGAAATTGAATCAGCTCTCTGTGTTTTTGCAAAGTCTTGATAAGGTTTGTATTATTTAATAGCATTCTACCGAGTCTATTTGATTTTTAAAATACTTGTTTAATATAAGGGCATCTAAGGAATTCAATAGCCAAATACCCAGTAAGGAAAGTTCACTTAACAGGCAATGATGTCTTGTGCCAACTCCTGTTGAATCATTCAGCCTTTCCATAGTATCAGTGACATCAAATACATATATTTTAACGGGCACAATTGAATCATCCCAATCAACCCATTTGACCGTATATCTCACGTAGAGGCTTCTTTTGACACTCGCAAAGCCTTTTGTCACTCTGCATTGTGTCTGGTCATAGCAACATCTCAAGCCTCCTTTATAATCTGGCCTCAAAGGTTGCCCTTGTGAATCCTCTGTCACATTATAGAGATCGCACCTGCATTCAGTGCATCCCAACCTATCTTCCACACCCCGTGTATCAATTGCATGGACATTAAGCATCCATATCTCCTCATACCCAACAGGAATTTCCTCTGGTTT
The DNA here is from genome assembly GCA_039720395.1 of Liquidambar formosana. NCBI lineage: Eukaryota > Viridiplantae > Streptophyta > Magnoliopsida > Saxifragales > Altingiaceae > Liquidambar > Liquidambar formosana. The sequence goes on from CM077828.1 coordinate 29,424,217, forward strand.
GCCAATCTCTATTCCATAAGGATCTGGCACATGTGTGGATGTTTTTCGTGTTTCAGATCCAAGGCCAAAATATGCCCCAAGACAATTATCCTGGCATAAACCGCTGTTCCTCACAAAAATGGATCCTGGTTGCTGGAGCTTCCGATCACTATCGAACTCTGAGACCTCCATATTTTTAAGTTGATAGTATCTTAAAACGGCCCAGTGGTGGAGATAAGTCTCGTGAAGGGGAACAGGATTCCCTGCCTCATCAACTACTTCGGCATGGAAACTCTTGAGAGCAATATGACCTTTTGGAAAATCAATTTTGTAGTAGTATTTTTCCACCACTGACCCAGGTCCCATCACAAACTTAGGCGATAGGAAGACGGCAGATTTTATCCCATTTTCATTCCCAACAAGAGCTTGGGAAGCTGGTACCCATAAGGCCCATAGTAGTATGGCTAAGAAACGCAACCAACCTTGAGAATAATGCGCCATTATTTTCTGTAAATGTTAAGAACTCTGGTTAAACACACTCAAAAGGAACAGAACACCAAAAACATATACTCCAATTCAAAAAATATCACAACTAGAGTTCTCTCAAAAAGCTTATTTGAATGCTCAAACATGTTGTACGGTGAATAGTTTGTAAATGGAACTGCAAGCACATAATTTGATTAAGTGAATCAACAAGATTGTCCTTACAGGGTTTCTCCCAAAGCGTGTTCTGTAAATTAATACTCTGATAGATAGAAGCAAAGAACTTTGATTCAAACACTATAACATGTAGATAGTGATTGATGGCTGAACTAAGGCATAAGGGAAAAAAAAAAAAAGGTGGGGGGGTTGGGGTGGGGGGGGGGGGGGGGGGGGGAATAATATAGGCAGACTGTCTCAACATTCAAATACCACATAGAAAAAGTAGAGAAAATGATACAGTATCTTTTTGTGTTGATGGGTCATCTCAAAGACAAATTTCACCCAAAAATTTCTTATCCAAACATACTATAATGGATACAAAAATTAAATGATTAAGATAATGGAATAGCGCAGAGGCGAGGTCAAAGTTTCAAATCAGATAGGTTCGTTTTACTCAATAATGATACTACAATTGGATGATTAAGATACCAGAGTAGCGCAATCTCAAAGGTCAAAAGTTTCAGATATATGGGTTCATTTAAACACCCATACTTACAACGAAAGAGCAGTAACAATTCCACAAACTTCTGAAATAGAATACAAGATTCCAACAAAGATAAGAAACATGTGAACATGGAACACACACAAACAGTAAAAGGGGAAAAAGGGAGAAGGGGGGGGGGGGGTTCCCTCTCTCTTAACACCATATAAAGGCAAGAGTAGCATCATTACTATTAAAAGAAAATGAAAAATCGAAAGATATGTACGTACGTTGAATTCTAGAAAACATGAAACTGATGAAGCATACATGTGTAATATACTTACAGGACTGACTGGCTCCAATGTTCTTCCCTGGCTTGTTCAATCAAAGACTAAAGAGAGAGATGGGGGAGTATAAATACGAGCAGGAGAAAGAAACGAGGAAGATGAGGGCAAAAACTTTCATGCAACTACTCCCCTTGCTTAAATGTGATTGGATTATAATACCATTGAGCATATCACAGTTACATGGAACTTCAAGATGAGACGTAAGAGCGTACCCACAGAGGCACAAACACGCGCGGATAAACCCAACCACAAAGATGGGCTCTAAGTATCTGACACTTTGGATGGGTGGGAACTGGGAAGGGTGTAAATTACAAGGGAACGGCTATTGTAACCCCCATTCTTATAACCCATCTCTTTTTTTTTGTTTTTAAGATTTCATGAAAAATATAAAAGGTTTTTACAAAAACCGAACGCTTGACCCACTAGAAAATATCATTTTTAATAACTTTGTAGAATAAAGTTTTTCTAAAATCTATCGTTTAAATAGATTTTTTGACAAAAAATCAAATAAAGGTTATGAATGGTTAAAAAATATACTTAAACGATAAATTTAGGAAAAACTTTTTTCTACAAAGTTGTCCAAAGTGATGTTTTCTAATGAACTTCGTGACCGATTTTCATAAAAAATTTTTATATTTTACATCAAACCTTAAAAACTTAAAAGATGAAGAGTGGACTGATAAGAATGGTGGGTGCAATAGCCGTTCCCAAATTACAATAATCTACGTGAATCCAAGTGAGTCCACAATCCTCCCACGGCCCCATGGCCCCACAGCCCACTCCTTATGTCATGCATTCATACGGATTACGGAGTGAGAAGGGAGGAGGGAGCAGTTGTTGCAGTTACAGTTGCTTGGTAGGGGACGTAGGTGGGTTGTTTCAGAATCTGCCGCCTGTCATTGGATGATGACGGCACTGCTTACGCCATCGCCGGGCGTTTTCCACGAGACAGTCCCAAACGTCTGAGCAAATACACAAGAGGCCACCCTCTCGCAGTAATTCCTCTTACTATTCACTTATAACAAACTGACTACTGACTTTATTATAAACTATTACAAACAAAAACAAGTTGATGGTCAAAGCATCTTCTTCGGAATTACTCCTAATCAGGCAAATGCATTGGGTATTTCCCCTATCCATTATTGTGCTTATTATTTTACTACCATATAATTTCATTTTCGTATGATTTGACCAGGAAATGTTTGATTTCGATAAAATAAAGGAAGATAGCATGAGCCATGACGTCCAACGTGGTAATATCTCTATGGACAATGATTCACCTTTTTGAGGAGTTAAGGGCATCTCCAGTCATGTGAGTTAAATTAGGTGTGATATTACTATTTTAGCATATGTTATAGTGCTAAATGCTACAATTTAGCACAATATGCTCCAATAATGCAAATAAACGTAATGTGTTATTTTTTGCTACAACTTCAACTATTTCCATAGATTTATGGTCTCGTAAAATAGTTAATGAGGTATATCATGGATCAAATGCAATGTTACTTGAGTGGGATGAATGTGTTAAAAAAAAAAGATATGTTTTTTTTATTAAAAATATATATATATAAGATTTCAATATTACTTTTGAAAATATTGTATTTATTTATGGGCTGTTTGGTTACTGAGAAAATTTTGGAAGAAAAATAGAAAAAAAGAAGTTGTTGGTGTATTTGGTTGTTGAGAAAGGGAGGAAAAACTGACATGGCAAATATAGCAATAGCTCACCCCTGTGCCAAATATAGCACAAAGGTGAGTTATTGCAATATTTAGCACATACATTTAGCACACCATTGAAGCATCCCAACCAATGCTAAATACTATAATATAACAATAGCATACCATTTAGGTTACCCTTGGAGATGGTCTAAGACACACAAATACCAAAGGGAGAATTACACATAGGTCTAGCTACGGGCCCCACACGAGGGGAATTACATATTGGTCCAACTACAGATAAATAATTGCAGTTCAATATAAATAATTATTAACTTACTAATAATGACTAGTTACTTAATTAAGAATGACTACTAATTATAATTGAATTATAATTGTTTGCCCGTCGTCGATCCTATCTGTAAACCCTCCCACACTAATCTCAATGTGTTCCCCGCTATTATCAATCATGAGTATTTATTTTTTTTTGTTCAGTCACATATTTTAATATATATACATATCATGCCATCCAATTTATTTAGGCCAGAGAGTTTTTCATTGTATAAAGTCAATTAAAATTATGCATCCTACAATACCACACAAGCTAATCAAAGTTAATTGAAAATCTTATATATCCAATGAAAGATATTGTCAAACTTTAATAAATGTCCTTGAACAAAATCATATCTTTCCGTAAATTTATATTTGTGGGAGTTTGAATACTTGGAGGATCCTAGCTCTATGTTATTGTAGGATACATATTTTGAGATTTATGTAATAATAGAAAGAGAATTCATGAATACACCCTTGCATGAGCCCTCTTAATAGCATTTCTCTTTATTACTTTTATTATTATTATTATTATTACTTTGTTAGACAATCAAAGGTCCTTCGTGGGCCGTGATAACTCATGTATCTTTTGTCTCCTTTCTTTTGTTTCTTAGGTAATGGATCATAATCAAATGATACCTTTGCTATTGTTTTTGTTAATGAAATTTTCTCATCTAAGTCATTTGACATGACAATTAATGCGATAAGGTCACATTTGCATATCATTATAATATATATATATATATATATATAAAGTCATGATGACGTGCTGATTTAAATTATATCAATATCATGTATTAGGAATTATATCTTATGTATTAATCTAATGTACTTCGTAACCTATCAATGCATGTGGTACAGCCTCGTAGCCCACCATTGATATAAGTTATATTAATGCATGTGATATAACTTATATTAACACATTCTTACCTGACCCGCCATTATATATATAGAGTTTCCTTTTTATAAAGTTAACTTAATTTTGCGTTAGGTCACCTTTTAAAATTAAAATTATGCATCCCACAACACCACACATGCTAATCAAAGTAAATTGAAAATCTTATTTACCCAATGAAAGATATTGTCAAACTTTAATAAATGCCCTTGAACAAAATCATTTATGGGAGTGGAACACTTGGCGAATCCCTTATGTTATTATAGGATATATATTTTGAGATTTATGTGATAATAGAAAGAGAGTTCATGAATACGTTGATGCATGAGCCCTCTTAATAGCATTTCTCTTTATTACTTTTATTATTATTATTATTATTATTACTTAGTTGGACAATCAAAGGTCCTTCGTGAGCGTGATAACTCTCGTATCTTTTGTTTCTTTTCCTTTGTTTCTTAGGTAATGGATCAAAATAAAATGTTACCTTTCCTATTGTTTTTGTTAATGAAGTTTTCTCCTCTGAGTCATTTGACACGACAATTATTGTGATAAGGTCACATTAGCATGTCATTATAATATATATATATATATATATATATATATATAAAGTCATGATGACATGTTGATTTAAATTATATGAATATTATGTACTAGGAATTATATCTTGTGTATTAATCTCATGTACTTTGTAACCCATCAATGCATGTGGTACAGCCTCGTAACCCACCATTGAAATAAGTTATATTAATGCATATGATATAACTTATATTAACATATTCTTACCTGAACATTATATATATAGAGTTTCTTTCTTATGAAGTTAACTTAATTTTGCGTTAAATCACCTTCTAAAATTAAAATTATGCATACCACAACACCACACATGCTAATCAAAGTTAATTGAAAATCTTATATACCCAATGAAAGATATTGTCAAACTTTAATAAATGCCCTTGAACATAATCATATCCTTCCATAAATTTATATCTGTGGGAGTGGAACACTTGGAGAATCCCTTATGTTATTGTAGGATACATATTTTGAAATTTATGTGATAATAGAAAGAGAGTTCATTAATACATGCATGCATGAGCCCTCTTAATAGCATTTCTCTTTATTACTTTTATTATTATTATTATTATTACTTGGTTGGACAATCAAAGGTCCTTTGTGGGCGTGATAACTCTCATATTTTTTATTTCCTTTCTTTTGTTTCTTACGTAATGGATCATAATTAGATGTTACCTTTGCTATTGTTTTTGTTAATGAAGTTTTCTCGTATGAGTCATTTGACATGGCAATTATTGCGATAAGGTCACATTAGCATATCGTTATAATATATATATATATATATATATATAAAGTCATGATGACATGTTGATTTAAATTATATGAATATCATGTATTAAGAATTATATCTTGTGTATTAATCTAATGTACTTCGTAACCCATCAATGCATGTGGTACAGCCTCGTAACCCACCATTGATATAAGTTATATTAATGCATATGATATAACTTATATTAACACATTCTTACTTGACCTGCCATTATATATATAGAGTTTTCTTTTTATAAAGTTGACTTAATTTTGCGCTAGGTCACCGTCCAAAATTAAAATTATGCATCCCACAACACCACACATGCTAATCAAAGTTAATTGAAAATCTTATATACCCAATGAAAGATATTGTCAAACTTTAATAAATGCCCTTGAACAGAATCATATCCTTCCATAAATTTATATTTGTGGGAGTGGAACACTTAGAGGATCCCTTATGTTATTGTAGGATACATATTTTGAGATTTATGTGATAATAGAAAGAGAGTTCATGAATACGCCCTTGCATGAGCCCTCTTAATAGCATTTCTCTTTGTTACTTTTATTATTATTATTATTACTTGGTTGGACAATCCTTCGTTGGCTTGATATATATGAGCAAGTCCCGTATCTTTTGTTTTCTTTCTTTTGTTTCTTAGGTAATGGATCATAGTAAAATGTTACATTTGTTATTGTTTTTGTTAATGAAGTTTTCTTGTTTGAGTCATTTGACAAGATAATTAATGTGATAAGGTCACATCAGCATATCATTATATATATATATATATAAAAGTCATGATGACGTGTTGATATAAATTATATCAATATCATATATTAGGAATTGTATCTTGTGTATCAGTCTAATGTAAGTCGTAAGCCACTAATGTATGTTGTACACCCTCGTAACCCACTATTGATATAAGTTATATTAATGCATATGATATAACTTATACTAACACATTTCTACCTAACCCCCCATTGGATTTGGATTTGGTGCATTTAACATTTAGTTACTTTAAATGCACCATAAAGTTACCGTGCAATGAGCGACACCTGAAGAGAGTTAAGATTGATTGAGCAAGAAATGGTTGTATCCAATCTTAGCCCTCTAATCTTAACTCTCTCCACATGTCGCTCATCGCACGGTAATTTCATAGTGCATTTAAAGTGACTAAATGCACCAAATCCACTTCCCCCGCGATTATATATATAGAGTCTTCTTCTTATGAGGTTAACTTAATTTTATGTTAGGTCACCCTCTAAAATTTCACATGAGATCCATATTTTGCAAAACTAACCGTTGGATTAGATAACTTTATTATGTAAATAACATATGCCAAAAATAAAGTTGAACTGAGATTTATTGCTATTCAATCTAAAACTTACATCTTTAAATTAATGACAATCGCTCATTTTATACATTAATGGATGAAATAGTTCTCAATCCTGGATCAACTTAATTTTTGGTATTCATGATCTTCATATAAAGCAAATCTATTTCAACGATTGGTTTTGTAAAATACAGGTCACAGGTAGGGTTTTAAAAGGTGACCTAATGCAGAATTATATTACGTTAATCTTATAAGAAGGGAACTATATATCTATATATATATATATATATACACGCACATATATATATTAACGATAAATAATGATCATAAATACTCATTATACGATTTGTATGTATATTATATGTATTATTAATTTACTATCTTTGAATTAAAGGATTAAAAGATGGACAAAAGTGATTGAAGAAATTTGATACAATTTGGTGGAAACTGGCCAAACACACGCTAGCAAGATTTTGTTATGACTCGGCAAAAGAAAAAGGAAAAAAGAAAAAAATACTCGTGCACAGTGCACAATTAGAACAAACTGTAACTGGGCTTACAATCACTTTTCTCATTTTTTATCCAGACACTCTTAAAAGTGATTATGAGCTATTAGAAGAGATTTTGAGTCTCCTAAAATCTCATCCAAACAGGCACGAAACGGGGCAGGGTTGAAAGCTAGGTTTACTTAAATTAGGAGAGAAATAAGCTCAAGTAATCGGTGGAGCATTTGACCACCAGCTAATGTTACGCCTACAACGTGGCAGTTGCTGCCACTCTGGCCATTGTCGTCCATCATCCACCAATCGGTATTCCCCCCAGAAGCAGAACGCAGTTGCGCGCTCCGTCTCTCTCTTTCCCCCTTTCTCCGAGGGAAAGGGGAGTCACTGCCGCCTGCAAACCTGCACAAAAACCCTATTACATTACACAAACAATAATAATCATAATACAATATTACAAGAGAGAGATAGATAGATGGGAAGGAACGAGCGGGCCAAGGAGCGAAGAGAAGAGAGACTCCGTGAGATTTCCCTCCTCAGGACCATTCCTTACTCCGACCACCAGAGGTAATTTCCTCCCCTCCCTCCCTTTATTTATTTATTTATTAATTAATTATTATATCCCACATTTTATTCTAGTCTCCAATTACACTTTGCTATTCCCAATTCCCCCTTTATTATTCATCGGAACCCATTAGGGTACAACAGCTCTCGTTTTGGACTTTTTTTTTTTTTTTTTTTGGGGGGTGGGGGAGCAATTCCAATTACAAAAACGATATAATACGTGTAACACACATGCGTTCCCAGAATTGAGAAAACCCCGCACCACTAAATCCGGTGTGGGTATTATTAAAATTTCACTGCTCAGAAACTGAGGGCTGAGCTCCCGCATAACCCGTATTCTGCTTATAAGTTGACCGACATGTACTTTGGGGTTGCAGGGGAATCGGATGTAGGGTTCTTGAGACGAGGGTCGAGGGGTGATTGGTGTTTATGTTGCCAAACTGTAACCGGCTCAATGTTCTATAGGTCAAACTTTTATATATATATATATATATATATATATAGATATATTAGATATAGCACATATGAGTTGCACGTGAATATTTTTAAATAATATTAGTTATACAAAATAATAAATACATAAAGATTTTATATTTTTTTATAAAATATAAAGTTTCAAATTCGAAAGTACAACGAAAGATTAAAAACTCTTTAGATATATATTCAGAATTTTTTTTCTTCTTTATAAAACGGAATATTTAAAGAGTCTATATTCATATATATTATCATGCAACTTGATAGTTGTTCTAAAAAAAGAATTTGAGTAAAAATCTAACTTTAATTTTTTAAGAGTTTGAATTAAAATTTTACTTTCATTTGTTAACAAATGATAAGAATGGTTATTATGTGTTTCAATTAAAGGAATGGTAGATATATATTTTTTTTAAAAAAATAAGGGTATATTGGTCGTTTAAAAGTTTCTCTGAGATTCAACCTTTTATATGTAGTATAGATTTGCAGAGTAAAACTTACCAGAGAAGGGAGAAGTCGCCGTTAACCAGAGAAGGGAAAACTCTTTAGATATATATTCAGAATTTTTTTTCTTCTTTATAAAACGGAATATTTAAAGAGTCTATATTCATATATATTATCATGCAACTTGATAGTTGCTCTAAAAAAAGAATTTGAGTAAAAATCTAACTTTAATTTTTTAAGAGTTTGAATTAAAATTTTACTTTCATTTGTTAACAAATGATAAGAATGGTTATTATGTGTTTCAATTAAAGGAATGGTAGATATATATTTTTTTTAAAAAAATAAGGGTATATTGGTCGTTTAAAAGTTTCTCTGAGATTCAACCTTTTATATGTAGTATAGATTTGCAGAGTAAAACTTACCAGAGAATGGAGAAGTCGCCGTTAACCAGAGAAGGGAAAAGTCGCCGTTAATGGAAAAGGTGGAAAGAAAGTTAAAACTACTCTTGATGGAGAAAGTGGAATTTACAATCCGGCTCTTTATTTATTATATAAGAATTATAATTTCCATTTCCTTTGAATTCCTATTTGTATTTTATATGTTAAGGTATGTGTTTTAAAATATATTAAGGTATGTGTTCCGGCTGTTTGTTTTAAAATTATAGTTTCTATATTCCTATATATTTCTATTTATTATATAAGAATTATAGTTTCCGTTTCCTTTGAATTCCTATTTGTGTTTTATATATTAAGGTATGTGTTTTAGAATATATTGTTGGGGATATTTGTGGATTTTGTATAATACAATCAACACATAATCTTTACTAAAATTAAACATGAATATAATTTATAATACAAATTAAGAAATCACAAATACAATGGAATTGAACACGGATAAATCTCTTAATAATCATAACTTAAATTAACAAAAATCAACACAAAAAATATTGAATTAAAATAAAATAAAATGAGTAAGAAGAGCTAGCCTGTGAGAAGGCACGTGAGATCACGCTGTCCTAAAGGAACTATCGCCTCCCTACGTACAGGTGCTGATGGACGATAGTACCTCCAAGATACAACCCCAAAGCTCGCAGCTCCCTCTTCTATGGGTACGTCCACATGAAGAGTATGGTGAACCCGTCCACGATCAGTTGCTCGTAAAACCAATATATAAAATAACTTTATACAGCTCTTAGAGAATATAATGGAAAAAGGGATTGAGTAGATAATATAAATGTCATTCTCATCCATGTAAAGAGAAGCCCACTATTTATAATAGTAAAATGCGGAAATTGTTTTAGGCTAATAAAGGCCCAAAATAAGTGTCATAATAATACTTATAACAGCCCAATAAATAATATGAAATAAAAGTCCAACGGCTAGTAACAGACACTCATAAATCATAAAAATTAAGGTCCAAACGGTCAAATGAAATAAACTCATATAAATAGGCCATTAAGTCACGTGTGCGCCACGTCATGCACCACATCACAACACGGCCGGCCGGTCCAGGTTGAGGTGGGCTATGTAAGTGCGCACACATATGTGGTCCGAAGTTTTAAAGTTTTAAAGAAAATCACACATTTTTTAACATATATTAAGGTATGTGTTTTAGAATTATAGTTTTTATATTGCTATATTTCCTATATATGCAGAAGGGTGGGTAGTTGTGTATTTAAAAATTAAAATAAAGATATATTAGTCAATCAACAGTTTTTCTTACATTCATCTTTTTATAAGTAGTATATATTGGCCTCCTATTGTAGCCTCGGTACATTTGTGTTTTCGCGTTTTTTATCAGATCATATAGTCTCATGGCAATTTGAAGACTAATTACGTCCTTCAGTTAAGGCAAGTTTAATCTTGCTTGTGTACTTGTGTGCCATAGGTAAAAATTGAATACCTCTAACCCCACATCCTCCCTCTGCGCGCTCCACTGTGTTACAATGTATTTTTCTTACAAATGAGGACCTAGAGCCAAACCAAACCATTGACGATGGTCTGGTACACTTGCAAGCCATGCGTACAACAATGACCAACCTCTGACCACTTCAAATATAACAATAATGGTGTTATTAAGTTAATTTTGTTTTTCACACCATGTGAAATGAGTCTATCTTATGCTAGGTATAGGATCATGTTATGCAGTCCTTCCTCTTACTGGCAAACATACATTTTCTTTTGGTCATTTTGAGCCATGGATAGACGCATTTCCTGCAGACGTAATGAATAACAAAATAAGATGTTTATATCGGCCAAGCTTGAGCACAACTGGGCTGCCTGCTGTGAGCCAGGCTTGCTAAGCCTATGCAGATTCATTTCACAAGCCCATACATAAAGACCTCTTCACAAGTTTACGCAAGCGTGTTGGTTACCAAACTAATCGTTGACCCCAAATGTGCCGAGTAAAATGCTGCTCAAGCTTGGGTCTTTCACCACATGAGCTTATAACTCAGGCTTGAGCCAACAAGCTACCATATGCATGTGAATTAAACACGATCACAACAACATTAATTCACAAAGACGAGTTCCGAATATCAACACAAAGTCAAAATATCTTGGGTTCAAGATTCGTTGAGAAGCAACTTCATAAGTCATGACTTCTCCCTCCTTGCCCATGATTTCCACAAACAGTTCTAGAGCTATGGATTTTATTCTTATTCATATAGCTTTAGAGCAGAAGAGTGAGAGTTTTCGAGAGAAGTTCAAGATTATTGCAGCAGATAGATACATACTTTATGTTTTCTACAGAACAGCGCCATTTAAAAAGTGCAGGAATATGAAATGCATTACATAACTTAAAAGACTCCTACAAACAAGTTCATATCGTGATTGGTTGGTAGCCATTGCCTCTTTGATTCCTGCATCGATAAGCAACACTGCCAACAGCCATTACCACTCCCAACAAAGCTACTGCACCAACAACATTGGATAATTTCATGTTTTCGTACATCTGCATAAGCCAACGTAAGAGGTTTGGCGTCAGATAATTAAGAATCAGGAATATGACATTGTTGAACATAAGCAAAGAATCCCCACTCGGCCAATCCCAAGTTGAGTGATACTTGATCTACCCGTCCATAGCATCCAATGAGACTACCTCGTTACCCATCAACACCATTTATCATCTGTTCAACCATCTGAATGCCCATTTTCTTTAAATAATAATCCTCTACCCTCCACCCTCTATCATCAGTGTCCTCTATAAGAATTCTAGAGTAAAATTTCTCTACTTCCTAGATTCGTTTATTCATTTACAAGCATCCATTCACTTAGAATTTATTTTATTTTATTTTATTTTATTATAGGACTATTCACTTAGAATTTGGATGTTAGAAAATGATAAAGATCAATAGTCACCTTAAGTAAATACTAAATACAGTAAACAAAAATCTTACTTGTACAGGAGCACGGAAGAAATGCAAGGGCTTCTGTGGTGGGTCTGCCACCAAAATGTAGAAGATCCCCATCACTCCAGTGTGCATTTGGGTGCGGCTGTAATTACATTCCAAAATCAGAGTCTCCCCATTGGATATCCTGACAGAGCCTGGTTGAGGATAACATGTCGTCATTCCTACAATGTAACCAGCCTCGTTTCCTGCTTCATTCCCTTCTCCGTAATTTGAAATTGAAGAGCATATAACCCGTCCATCCTAACTCAATTCAACATACAAACAAATCATTGAAAGAAGACATTGTCACCATCAAGCACTCAAACTCCTCATTGCCCGATAATCACATGAAGGTTTTTGACATGAGTTCAAGTTTCAACAGCTGTGGCATAGCACAGTGCTTAAGGCATAAGACAAGCCAACTAAGCCTGGGGAAACATGAAATTTGACAAAAATGTGGGCCAATGAAGATCACAACACCATATATTTGATTAAATACTACGTGAAGCCTAGGGAAGGGAAAGCAATGACTAGTTGCAGACCTGCAACAACAATTTACTCCATGGATATTCGATAGCAAATGGCATATGAATGCAAACCAGAATTATTGGTAGATACATTAGATGTAAGCCTCATCTGCACCTTCAGTGCAAAAGGTTACCTTTTAAAAATGACCCAAAAAATCCTGCAAGCTTAACAAGAGCCAAACTACGTATTCTTACAATTTCAATTAGTTTTACTGATCTCAAATACATCTTAAGCAAACCTACAAAATGGTCACAGGTTCCATCCATTTGAAAACATAGCTTTGATTACAGCCGCACAAGCAAACGTGACAATAAAACATGGATCAGATGCAATCATGGTGTCTATGGTCAAACTCGTCTAGTTTCACCAGTTAAAGAGGAATTAAGCAGACATATTTTCCACCTATAATTTATGTTAATTAATTGATAGGCATGCCATAGCTTTTTCACAGCATGTAGAATGACCCATTCAAGCCTCCAGAAGTTCCACAGGTATTTATTAAATATAATTGAATTTAGAAGAATTTTGTTACAAATATAACATTCTAATTAATGTTATGAAAAATATAGAGAAACTCAAACCACGAGAGAGTTTGTACACTAGTTTTGCTTATGAGAGTGGTCATGTCCTGTTACATTTCAAAAGAAACTAATAACCTTCAGAGTATCATCAAAAGGGCAGGTAAGTAAGGTCAGTCGTACAATATGGCATGAGAAATCAACTTATTACTGACCTAGCAGATAAGAAAGAAAAAAATTAATGAGAGCAGAAAAAGAAAGCATGTGACTATATATAGGATATTAGACGTTGGAAATCACCTCTCCATAAAGAGTGGAAGCAATCCCCCCAGAATGCAGGTGGCCAACACCATAGATGACATGACCACCAGTTGGCATGGTCAAGCTTGTCCTTTTAATGTCAATGCATCCATTATCAGCCACACCAGATGCACTGCAAGACTCAACGTCATACTCTACCTGTACCAAAGAAGTGAAAATAACTCAAGATCCAGAAAGAGAACTGAATTAAGAAAATAGTCAACAGAAGAACACAAACTTTGTGTTTTTGCAAAGTCTTGATAAAGTTTGTATTATTTAATAGCATTCTACCGAGTCTATTTGATTTTTAAAAATACTTGTTTAATATAAGGGCATCTAAGGAATTCAATAGCCAAATACCCATTAAGGAAAGTTCACTTACCAGGCAATGATGTCTTGTGCCAAGTCCTGTTGAATCATTCAGCCTTTCCAAAGTATCAGTGACATCAAATATATATATTTTAACGGGCACAACTGAATCATCCCAATCAACCCATTTGACCGTGTATCTCACGTAGAGGCTTCTTTTGACACTCGCAAAGCCTTTTGTCACTCTGCATTGTGTCTGGTCATAGCAACATCTCAAGCCTCCTTTATAATCTGGCGTCAAAGGTTGCCCTTGTGAATCCTCTGTCACATTATAGAGATCGCACCTGCATTCAGTGCATCCCAACCTATCTTCCACACCCCGTGTATCAATTGCATGGACATTAAGCATCCATATCTCCTCATACCCAACAGGAATTTCCTCTGGTTTTCCAATCTCTATTCCATAAGGATCTGGCACGTCTGTGGCTGTTTTTCGTGTTTCAGATCCAAGGCCAAAATGTTGCCCAAGACAATTATCCTCGCATATACCGCTGTTCCTCACAAAAATTAATCCTGGTTGCTGGAGCTTCCGATCACTATCGAACTCTGAGACCTCCATATTTTTAAGTTGATAGTATCTTAAAACGGCCCAGTGGTGGAGATAAGTCTCCTGAAGGGGAACAGGATTCCCTGCCTCATCAACTACTTCGGCATTGAAACTCTTGAGAGCAATATGACCTTTTGGAAAATCAATTTTGTAGTAGTATTTGTCCACCACTGACCCAGGTCCCATCACAAACTTAGGTGATAGGAAGACGGCAGATTTTATCCCATTTTCATTCCCAACAAGAGCTTGAGAAGCTGGTACCCATAAGGCCCATAGTAGTATGGCTAAGAAACGCAACCAACCTTGAGAATAATGCGCCATTATTTTCTGTAAATGTTAATAACTCTGGTTAAACACACTCAAAAGGAACAGAACACCAAAAACATAGACTCCAATTCAAAAAATATCACAACTAGAGTTCTCTCAAAAAGCTTATTTGAATGCTCAAACATGTTGTACGGTGAATAGTTTGTAAATGGAACTGCAAGCACAGAATTTGATTGAGTGAATCAAGGGGGAGGGGGGGGGGGATATTATAGGCAGACTGTCTCAACATTCAAATACCACATAGAAAGAGTAGAGAAAATGATACAGTATCTTTTTGTGTAGATGAGTTATCTCAAAAACAAATTCCACCCAAAAATTCTTTATTCAAACATACCATAATAGATACAAAAATTGAATGATTAAGATAACGGAATAACGCAGAGGCAAAGTCAAAGTTTCAAATCAGATAGGTTCATTTTACTCAATAATGATACTTCAATTGGATGATTAAGATACCATAGTAGCGCGATCTCAAGGTCAAAAGTTTCAGATATATGGGCTCATTTAAACACCCATACTTACAACGAAAGAGCAGTAAAAATTCCAGAGACTTTTGAACTAGAATACAAGATTCCAACAAAGATAAGAAACATGTGAACGTGGAACACACAAACAGTAAAAGGGGAAAAAAAAGGGGGGGTTTCCTCTCTCTTAACACCATATAAAGGCAAGAGTAGCATCATGACTATTAAAAGAAAATGAAAAATCGAAAGATATGTACGTTGAATTCTAGAAAACATGAAACTGATGAAGCATACATGTGTGATATGCTTACCGGACTGACTGGCTCCAATGTTCTTCCCTAGCTTGTTCAATCAAGGACTAAAGAGAAAGATGGGGGATTATAAATACGAGCAGGAGAAAGAAACGAGGAAGATGAGGGCAAAAACTTTCATGCAGTTACTCACTTTGTTTGAATGTGATTGATTTGTAATACTACCTGAGCATATCACAATTATATAGAATTTCTAGTCGGAAGATGAGAGGTAAGAGCGTCCCTACAGAGGCACAAACACGCACGGATAAATCCAACCACAAAGATGGGCTCTAAGTATCTGAGACTTTGGATGGGTGGGAACTGGGAAGGGTTTAAATTACAATAATCTACGTGAATCCAAGTGAGTCCACAATCCGCCCACGGCCCCACAGCCCACTCCTTATATCATTCATTCAAACGGAGTAAGAAGGGAGGAGGAGGGAGCAGTTGTTACAGTTACAGTTGCATGGTAGGGACGTAGGTGGGTGGCTTCAGAATCTGCCGCCTGTCATTGGATGATGACGGCACTGCTTACGCCATCGCCGGGGCGATTTCCAAGAGACAGTCCCAAACGTCTGAGCAAATACAAAAGAGGCCACTCTCTCGCAGTAATTCCTCTGACTATTTACTTATAACAAACTGACTACTGACTTTATTATAAACTATTACAAACAAAAATAAGTTGATGGTCAAAGCATCCTTCTTAGGAATTACTCCTAATAAGGCAAATACATTGGTGATTTCCCTTCTCTATTATTGTACCTATTATTTTACTACCATATAATACAAAAGAGGCCACTCTCTCGCAGTAATTCCTCTGACTATTTACTTATAACAAACTGACTACTGACTTTATTATAAACTATTACAAACAAAAATAAGTTGATGGTCAAAGCATCCTTCTTAGGAATTACTCCTAATAAGGCAAATACATTGGTGATTTCCCTTCTCTATTATTGTACCTATTATTTTACTACCATATAATTTCATTTTCGTGTGATTTGACCAGGAAATGTTTGGTTTCTATAAAATAAAGGAAGATAGCATAAGCCATGACGTCCAACCATGTGATTCACCTTTCTTAGGAGTTGAGAGTATATCCAACCATGTGAGTTAAATTAGGTGTGATATTAATGTTTTAGCATATGTTATAGTGTTAAATGTTATAATTTAGTACAATGTACTCTAATGATGCAAATAAATGTAGTGTGTTATTTTTTTCTACAACTTTAACTCTTTCCATAGATTTAAGGTTTCATAAGATAGTTAATGAGGTATATCATGGATCAAATGCAATGTTACTTGAGTGGGATGAATATGTTAAAAAAAAAAAAAGGTATGTTTTCATTTTTTTTATTTATTTTTATATATAAGATTTCAGTATTATTTTTGAAAATATTGTATTTATTTATGAGTTATTTGGTTACTGAGAAAATTTTGGAAGAAAAATAGAGGAAAAGAAGTTGTTGGTGTATTTGGTTGTTGAGAAAGGGAGGAAAAACTGACATAGCAAATATAGCAATAGCTCACCCTTGTGCCAAATATAGCACAAAGGTGAGTTATTGCAATATTTAGCACATACATTTAGCACACCATTGGAGCATCCCAACCTATGCTAAATGCTATAATATAGCAATAGCACACCATATAGCTCACCCTTGGAGATGGTATAAGACACACCAATAGTAAAGGGAGAATTACACATAGGTCCGGCTACGGGCCCCACACAAGGGGAATTACATATAGGTCCAACTACGGATAAATAATTGCAGTTCAATATAAATAATTATTAACTTACTAATAATGACTAGTTTCTTAATTAAGAATGACTACTAATTATAATTGAATTATAATTGTTTGCCTGTAGTCGATCCTATCTGTAAACCCTCCCACCACACTAATCTCAGTGTCTTCCCCGCTATTATCAATCATGAGTATTTTTTTTCCTTCAGTCACATATTTTAATTTATATACATATCATGCCATCCAATTTATTTAGGCCAGAGAGTTTTTCATTGTATAAAGTCAATTAAAATCATGCATCCCACAATACCACACATGCTAATCAAAGTTAATTGAAAATCTTATATATCCAATGAAAGATATTGTCAAACTTTAATAAATGCCCTTGAACAAAATCATATCTTTCCATAAATTTATATTTGTGGGAGTTTGAACGCTTGGACGATCCTCTATATTATTGTAGGATACATATTTTGAGATTTATGTGATAATAGAAAGAGAATTCATGAATAAGCCCTTGCATGAGCCCTCTTAATAGCATTTCTCTTTATTACTTTTATTATTATTATTGTTATTATTACTTGGTTGGACAATCAAAGGTCCTTCGTGGGCCGTGATAACTCTAGTATCTTTTGTTTCCTTTCTTTTGTTTCTTAGGTAATGGATCATAATCACATGATACCTTTGCTATTGTTTGTTAATTAATGAAGTTTCTCGTCTGAGTCATTTGACATGACAATTAATGCGATAAGGTCACATTAGCATATCATTATAATTTATATATATATATAACGTCATGATGTATGACGTGCTGATTTAAATTATATCAATATCATGTATTAGGAATTATATCTTGTATATTAATCTAATGTACTTCGTAACCCATCAATGCATGTGGTACAGCCTTGTAACCCACCATTGATATAAGTTATATTAATGTTTGTAATATAACTTATATTAACACATTCTTACCTAACCCGCCATTATATATATAGAGTTTCCTTATTATAAAGTTAACTTAATTTTGCGTTAGGTCACCCTCTAACATTAAAATTATGCACCCCACAACACCACACATGCTAATCAAAGTTAATTGAAAATATTATATACCCAATGAAAGATATTGTCAAACTTTAATAAATGGCCTTGAACAAAATCATATCCTTCCATAAATTTATATTTGTGGGAGTGGAACACTTGGCGAATCCCTCATGTTATTATAGGATACATATTTTGAGATTTATGTGATAATAGAAAGAGAGTTCATGAATACGCTGATGCATAAGCCCTCTTAATAGCATTTCTCTTTATTAGTTTTATTATTATTATTATTACTACTTAGTTGGACAATCAAAGGTCCTTCGTGGGCATGATAACTCTCGTATCTTTTGTTTTCTTTCTTTTGTTTCTTAGGTAATGAATCATAATTAGATGTTACCTTTGCTATTGTTTTTGTTAATGAAGTTTTCTTGTCTGAGTCATTTGACACGACAATTATTGCGATAAGGTCACATTAGCATATCATTATAATATATATATATATATATATATATAGATAAAGTCATGATGACATGTTGATTTAAATTATATCAATATCATGTATTAGGAATTATATCTTGTGTATTAATCTAATGTACTTCGTAACCCATCAATGCATGTGGTATAGCCTCGTAACCCACCATTGATATAAGTTATATTAATGCATATGATATAACTTATATTAACACATTCTTACCTGACCCACCATTATATATATAGAGTTTCTTTCTTATGAAGTTAACTTAATTTTGCATTAGGTCACTCTCTAAAATTAAAATTATGCATCCTACAACACCACACATGCTAATCAAAGTTAATTTAAAATCTTATATACCCAATGAAAGATATTGCCAAACTTTAATAAATGCCCTTGAACAAAATCATATCCTTCTATAAATTTATATTTGTGGGAGTGGAACACTTGGAGAATCCCTTATGTTATTGTAGGATACACATTTTGAGATTTATGTGATACTAGAAAGAGAGTTCATAAATACGCCCATGCATGAGCCCTCTTAATAGCATTTCTCTTTATTACTTTTATTATTATTATTATTATCACTTGGTTGGACAATCAAAGGTCCTTCGGCGTGATAACTCTCATATTTTTTATTTCCTTTCTTTTGTTTCTTAGGTAATGGATCATAATCAGATGTTACCTTTGCTATTGTTTTTGTTAATGAAGTTTTCTCGTCTGAGTCATTTGACACAGCAATTATTGCGATAAGGTCACATTAGCATATCATTATAATATATATACATATAAAGTCATGATGGCGTGTTGATTTAAATTATATGAATATAATGTATTAGGAATTATATCTTGTGTATTAATCTAATGTACTTCGTAACCCATCAATGCATGTGGTACAACCTCGTAACCCACCATTGATATAAGTTATATTAATGCATATGATATAACTTATATTAACACATTCTTACCTGACCCGCCATTATATATATAGAGTTTCCTTCTTATAAAGTTGACTTAATTTTGCGTTAGGTCACCTTTTAAAATTAAAATTATGCATCCTATAACACCACACATGCTAATCAAAGTTAATTGAAAATCTTATATACCCAAATAAAGATATTGTCAAACTTTAATAAATGCCATTGAACAGAATCATATCCTTCCATAAATTTATATTTGTGGGAGTGGAACACTTGGAGGATCCCTTATGTTATTGTAGGATACAGATTTTGATATTTATGTGACAATAGAAAGAGAGTTCATAAATCCGCCCTTGCAAGAGCTCTCTTAATAGCATTTCTCTTTATTACTTTTACTACTACTAGTTGTGCACACGTGCGTTGCACGTGATTTCATTTTGGTTATATGATCATGAAAAATAGGTAAATTGTACATTATAGTATGTATATATTACTTGGCTCAACTTTAATGGGAAAAAATAGATAAATAAGAAGTGCCACATTTTTTCCCATTTTTTTTTTTTTTAATTCTTTTGATGGAGAGAACCTCTTATATTCTATTAAATAACTGGTTGCATGAAATTGATCCGAACTAAATCCTAATTAAGCCATAAGTTGGTATACAATTATTAAGCTTAAGTTGCCTATCAAAGCATTTAATTAAATTGTATTAATTTTTTTTTCATTTTTTTTAAATTTTTATTTTTATGCTCGCTTGGAGTTAATGGAAGTTTTTGTTTTTATTATTGTAATTCAAACTTGATTTCGTGATTACTCTCTTCCAAATTTTTGTCAACAACATAACAAAGTATCATATACCATTACTCAATTGGTAACGTTGATGGCCAATTTTTTTTTTTGTTTCCTTAATGGCTTCATTTTAGATAATGAATTACTATTTTCAACATTGTTCTAAAACTTTGGAAATGAATTTACAGTAGCCTTAAATAGATTTTTAAATTCTATTGAAGTTTGATCTACATTTTTAAAGACCTGTCACATAACAAGTGTTCTCCATCTACTCCATGTGATTAAGCAATTTAAGAGAAATTGTAGTATGGTAAATCCAATAACCTTTTTTAAACCCTATTTACTCCCGCATTGATACACCGCATAGCTCACCCATATCATTCATGTCTTTAAGAATCCACATCCTAGTATGATTGATTCTCAGCCCACTGTTTTCATCCCTATCGCACATCCAATTCAAAGGAATCCATAAAAAATTATACTGCAATCTCTTAATGTTCCCAGGCTATTATCAATTAGTTAGAGATGAAGTTATGTAATGAAAGGTATCATTTTTTAGAAGAATTGTATAATTATAATTAACTATATCTTTTTACAAAAATTGAATTAACCCACATTATTATGTTTAGACTTTAGACTCCCATAAAGGACATAATAATAATAATAATACGTCAATTGTGATTTATAAGTGGTATCAACAGTTTTGTATTATTTTTCAATGATTTTCTACTAATTAAATTAGAAGAAGGTAATGAAAAGTTACCTTGGCTGTGAATTGGTGAAACTAAAATATTTATAAAGCAGAAAATTACAGGGTAAAATTTAGATGTTCATTTGATTCACTTGATATATATTATATTCGCCAAAGATGGCAAGGAGATAAATAATATACAGATATTGTCTTCAAATAAAATATTTTACTTCTTCATGATAAAGAACCCTAGATTTAAGAAGGACAAAACCTAGAAGCAATCACCCAACAACCTAAAACAAAATCAACATATATTTACAATTAGTCCATTCAGAAGATAAAAAGCCACAACATGAATGGGTATAATAATGATACCTCCTATTAAGGAATTTTGAATATCTAAGAAAAAATTAGAGAGAAACTGAGCATATAAAGATCTAGAATATAGAAAATATATAAAGAAAATTATACCTTGATGCGAATTTGAATCTTCAACTTGAAAATAAGAGATAGATGAACGTACAATCTATATGGCCAACAAAGAGATGTATGAAGAGGGAGAGAAGTAATACATATAGATGAATGGGTAGAAATTGCAGTGTTATATATGTTAGGGTTTAGGGTTTTACAAATTATAGTTTACTTTGATTTCCTATTTATGTGTTTTATTCTTATTTCTTTTTTGATTTCCTATTTATGTGTTTTATGTTTTATATTGCTATATTTCCTATATATGCAGAAGGGTAGTTGTGTATTTAAAAATTAAAATAAGGGTATATTAGTTAATCAAAAGTTTTTTTCACATTCATCTTTTTATAGGTAGTATAGATTATTATTACTTGGTTGGACAATCAAAGGTCTTACATTGGCTTGATATATATGAGTAACTCCCATATCTTTTGTTTCCTTTCTTTTGTTTCTTAGGTAATGGATCATAATAAAATGTTACCTTTGCTATTGTTTTTGTTAATGAAGTTTTCTTGTTTGAGTCATTTAACACAGCAATTAATGTGATAATGTCACATCAGCATATCACTATAATCTATATATATAAGTCATGATGACGTGTTGATATAAATTATATCACTATCATATATTAGGAATTATATCTTGTGTATTAGTCTAATGTAATTCGTAACCACTAATGCATGTTGTACACCCTCTTAACCCACTATTGATATAAGTTATATTAATGCATATGATATAACTTATATCAACACATTTCTATCTGACCCCCATTGGATTTGGGTTTGGTGCATTTAACATTTAGTCACTTTAAATGCACCATAAAGTTACCGTGTGATGAGCGACATGTGAAGAAAGCTAAGATCGGTTGAGCATGAAATAGTTGTCTTCAATCTTAACCCTCCAATCTTAACTCTCTCCACGTGTTGCTCATCGTACAGTAACTTCATGGTGCATTTAAAGTGACTAAATGCATCAAATCCACATCTCCCGCGATTATATATATAGAGTCTCCTTCTTATGAGGTTAACTTAATTTTATGTTAGGTCCCTTCTAAAATTCCACATGAGACCCATATTTTGCAAAACCAACCGTTAGATTAAATAACTTTATTATGTAAATAATATATGCCAAAAATAAAGTTGAACTGAGATTTATTGCTATTCGATCTAAAACTTACATTTTTAAATTAATGACAATCTCTCATTTTAGACATTAATAGATGAAATAGTTCTCAATCTCGAATCAATTTAATTTTTGGTATTCATGATCTTCATATAAAGCAAATCTACTTCAACGATTGGTCTTGTAAAATACAAGTCACAGGTAGGGTTTTAAAAAGTGACCTAATGCATAATTATATTATGTCAATCTTATAAGAAAGGAACTATATATATATATATATATATATTAACAAAAAGTAATGATCATAAATATTCATTAAATGATGTGTATGTATATTATATGTATTATTGATTTACTATCTTTGAATTAAAGGATTAAAAGATGGAGACAAAAGTGATTCAAGAAATTTGACACAATTTGGTGGAAACTGGCCAAACACACGCTAGCAAGATTTTGTTATGACTCGGCAAAAGAAAAAGGAGAAAAGAAAAAAATACTCATGCACAGTGCACAATTAGAAATAATGGCATAATATTGGTGACGTGTTTTGGTTTATCTATGAGAGAACAAGGTTAATTAATGACTACAAACCCGTGGAGGAAGGTGCAAGGATCAGATGACTAATTAATATGCCATGCGAGAACTAGACAGTAAACACGGTTTCTAACACTCGGCCCTATAATTGAGTTTCACTTGTGATAGCCAATAACATTGTTGAAGGCTAATAGGAGGGCCGAGGGATAGTAATGCAATTGGGGGTCCCTTATTGGCACCCCAAGATTTACTTTTTATCTCTTATTTATTTTACATTTTAGGGTTTTATGAAAAATATAAAAAGTTTTTATAAAAACTGATAACGTACTTTATTAGAAAACATTATTTTGAATAAGTTTTTGGAAGAAAGTTTTTCCAAAATATATCGTTTAAGTATACTTTCTTGTCATTTATAGTTTTCGCATTATAAATGATTAAAAAGTCCACTTAAACAATAGATTTTGAAAAAACCTTTTTTCAAAAAGTTATTCAAAATGATGTTTTCTAATAGACATCACGGTTAGTTTTTCTAAAAACCTTACATATTTTTTATAAAATTTTAAAATATAAAATAAGTAAAGGGTAAAAAATAAGTCTTTTAAGTGTCAATAGAGGCATTCGATGCGATGAGACGAAGCAGGGCAGGGTTGAAAGCTAGGGTTACTTAAATTAGGAGAGAAATAAGCTGCAAGTAATCGGTGGAGCATTTGACCACCAGCGAATGTTACGCCTACAACGTGGCAGTTGCTGCTACTCTGGCCATCGTTGTCCATCATCCACCAATCGGTATTCCCCCCCAGAAGCAGAACGCAGTTGCGCGCTCCGTCTCTCTCTTTCCCCCTTTCTCCGAGGGAAAGGGGAGTCACTGCCGCCTGCAAACCTGCACAAAAACCCTATTACATTACATAAACAATAATAATCATAATACAAGATTACAAGAGAGATTGATAGATGGGAAGGAACGAGCGGGCCAAGGAGCGAAGAGAAGAGAGACTCCGTGAGATTTCCCTCCTCAGGACCATTCCTTACTCTGACCACCAGAGGTAATTTCCTCCCCTCCCTCCCTTTATTTATTTATTATTATATCCCACATTTTATCCTAGTCTCCAATTACACTTGCTATTCCCAATTCCCCCTTTATTATTCATTGGAACCCATGATGGTTTTACTTTACAATCTCGTCATTTTGTTCATTGTTTGGTGTCATTCTTCAGAATTAGGGTACAACAGCTCTCGTTTTGGACTTTTATTTTTTTTTTGGGTGGGGGGGTGGGGGGGGTGGAAGCAATTCCAATTACAAAAACGATATATACATGTAACACATATGCGTTCCCAGAATTGAGAAAATCCCGCACCACTAAATCCGGTGTGGGTATTATTAAAATTTCACTGCTCAGAAACTGAGGGCTGAGCTCCCGCATAACCCGTATTCTGCTTATGAGTTGACCGACATGTACTTTGGGGTTGCAGGGGAATCGGATGTAGTGTTCTTGAGACGAGGGTCGAGGGGTGATTGGTGTTTATGTTGCCAAACTGTAACTGGCCCAATGTTCTATAGGTCAACCATTTTTTATATATATATTTTGGCCTCCCATTGTAGCCTCGGTACATTTGTGTTTTCGCGTTTTTTATTAGATCATATAGTCTCATGGCAATTTGAAGACTAATTATGTCCTTCAGTTAAGGCAAGTTTAATCTTGCTTGTGTACTTGTGTGCCATAGGTAAAAATTGAATACCTCTAACCCCACATCCTCCCTCTGCGCAGCTCCACTGTGTTACAATGTATTTTTCTTCCAAATGAGGACCTAGAGCCAAACCAAACCATTGACGATGGTCTGGTACACTTGCAAGCCATGTGTACAACAATGACCAACCTCTGACCACTTCAAATATAACAATAATGGTGTTATTAAGTTAATTTTGTGTTTCACACCATGTGAAATGAGTCTATCTTATGCTAGGTGTAGGATCATGTTATGCAGTCCTCCCTCTTACTGGCAAACATACATTTTCTTTTGGTCATTTTGAGCCATGGATAGACGCATTTCCTGCAGATGTAATGAATAACAAAATAAGATGTTTTCATTTCAGTTGGATATCTAAACACCTAGTTAGTGAATTCACATATACAGGGATATGTTACTAGGCATGCATGATCTATCAGTCTATGTTACATTTTACCTGTTTCCTATCTTTAAAGTTTCTTTCTTTCTTGTTTTCGTTATTATAATACAAATCTACTTCATATTTATTTTCAAGGATGATATATTTTCTCCTGAAATATTCCTAGGTGGTGGTGCTCAGAAACTATAGCTGTGGTGACTGGCGGTAATAGAGGAATCGGGTTTGAGATTGCACATCAACTTGCGGTGCATGGATTGACAGTTATACTGACATCAAGAGACAGTGTCATTGGTGAAGAAGCAACAAAGGTCTTACGAGAAGGAGGTTTGAATGTGGTCTTCCATCAACTGGATGTTTTAGACCCTTCATCTATCAAACTGTTTTCTGAGTGGACGCAACAAACGTATGGTGGCATAGATATTCTGGTAAGATGTCAATAGCTTAATTTACCTCAGTTACAAGTTTATTTGATTTCAACTTTTATTTGTGTTACTCTTTTGTTGGTTGTGTTTACTTATATTACCCATTGCTCCGACCATATCTTATATTTCTTTGTGAAATGATTTGCTTAAGCCTAGACTAAAAGAAAAGGTACTTAGATTTGATTGAATTTTGGTCCAAACATGTAGAGCATGCTAGACAGTGATTTGAACAACTGCCACAATGTTGGAAAATCTCCATAAAATCCACTAATAATTTTGTAGCCCAGTAAATTTAGATGATGGTATTTGGTACTTAACCAATATTATTTAGTATTTAACCAATATAAGTTAGATCAAAGAAGTTATATAACTGCTGTCCTCACCACCTGGCGGTTAATATTATTTGAACCAATACTGTGCAGGTAAACAATGCAGGTATTAATTTCAATATTGGGTCAGAAAATTCTGTTGAATTTGCTCAGAAGGTTGTTGCGACCAACTACTATGGCACCAAAAGTATGATTCAGGATATGATCCCATTGATGAAACCTTCTGCTTCTGGTGCTCGAATTGTTAATGTGAGCTCACGACTAGGTAGACTAAATGGCAGGCGAAATGTAAGTAAAAACATCTGTTCTGCATGTTTTTCCCCCCTTTCTTTGTTTCTTTCATCATTATGTTTTTCAGTTCTTCTTTTCATTTTGGCATAAAAAAAATATATATTATTTTTCTATTGTGCCAAGATTGTTGGTCTAAATAGGCTCATTAGCCTCTTTCCGATTTGTTACATCCACTGGAAATTAGAGTGCGTTAGTGCTTCTTCAAAAAAAGATAAATAAAGATGCGTATTTTTCCACCTGGCAGGATGGTGCTTGCCTTGTTATGGAACTTGCCACCTGGGAAGGGTTGATATGGGAGATGACTTGGACTGCTTTTGGTCCATAATGGTGCTGAAATATGAACAACTGCTACCTTTTTTTGTTGTATTGTTTTCCTTCTTTTGGTTGGTCTATTAGTCAAAATATTCAGGTCTTGTAAGTTTCTTCACACAAAAGTTCTGTCTCCCCCCCCCCCCCCCCCCCCCCGGCCACCCAAAAAAAAAAATCCATGTTATATTTGGTCTTTATTATAGTGTACTCCTTGTTTCCAAAATTTTCATTCTATCTGTAATAGGTTTTAAGGGGCAGTTGACTATGTTGTACTTAAGTATGCTCAAGATTTTTGTTTGATACTCTGCTTTATGTAAAGAAATGACAGTGACAGAAGCTGTAAGAGATTAGTTGAGAAATTGTTTTTCACTGATGTTCCTTCTATACGCATCCCTCGCTTCATATTAAACTAATGAAAGATTCACTTGATTCTAGACAGAGAATTGGAAATATAACCTTGAGACAACAACTAAGCTGATGTGGACTCACTCTCAGAGGAACTGATCGATAGGACCGTATCAACTTTTCTGCAACAAGTAGAAGAAGGCAATTGGGCAGCCGGTGGGTGGCCTCAAATGTTTACTGACTACTCAGTTGCAAAACTTGCAGTTAATGCTTACACCAGGTTACTGGCAAAGATACTCTCCAGCCGACCTGAAGGTCAGAAGATTTATATCAATTGCTACTGCCCGGGCTGGGTCAAGACTGCCATGACCGGTTGGGCAGGGAATATTTCAGCTGAGGATGGGGCTGATACAGGAGTCTGGCTTGCCCTGCTTCCACCAGACCAGCCAGTAACAGGAAAATTCTTTGCCGAGAGACGTGAGATAAGCTTCTAAAGCTGGTGGGCTGAGGACTAATACAAGGCGGTTCAAGTTTCCCCTTCATTAATTGA
Organism: Liquidambar formosana; assembly: GCA_039720395.1. Lineage (NCBI taxonomy): Eukaryota > Viridiplantae > Streptophyta > Magnoliopsida > Saxifragales > Altingiaceae > Liquidambar > Liquidambar formosana. Next base: position 29,452,065 of record CM077828.1, read on the forward strand.
GATCACATCCTGTGAACTGCATTGTGCAATGAACGAATTACCTTGTAAACTTTACTGATAAATGGGAACAAGCTAGCAGCATTGTTGGGATAGAGAGGGAAACATCAGTTAGCCTAATCGAATTCATCTCCTGAAGGATATAGTCAGGCGTGATCGAAGGGTGTCTCAAATTCTATGATAATTCCTCAGCCCCTCCTTCAATCCTCTTATTTAATCATACCTGTCAAGCAAAATGGGATTTTTGTTGTGTTGAGTTTGAAGAAATTCTCTGTAACTTTTGAGATAAGACTCTCTATGTGAGGATCTATATATCAAATAAATTTCTCGTTGGATGCACACTTTCGCCTAAGAATAAAATAGGGAAAACTTACCCGCAATTTTTTGTGGCTTGTCAGAGGGTAAATATATATAGGACTGGTAATCCGAATCAAACATTTTAATGGTGTCATATCCATTTGCTCATTTATTCTTTTTGAAGATTGTTCATGTATAGACTTGACATCAGATTGAACCATTGTTCATTCTCAAAATAAAATGAATCGATATTGATAAGGAGTTGGTCAATGATGCTTGCAACATGAGGTTATATATTAGACAATGCAGTCAAAAAAATTGTGGCAATACCCAGCAGGAGTCTGAATCTAGCAATAGCACCTTCTCAATGAATAAGCTAAAATCTCCTCTCAAGAAATTTGAATCCAAATTTGAGTTGCATTTTATACTACTGACGTAAATTAGCTAACAAGTCTACAATTTTATAAATACAAAATACCTATAAACCTTCCAAAACGAACAAACACCTTGCTGCGCCTAACCTGTAGTGAATAATATACCATAGATGGCATTGGCATGTGGATGGAGAAAGGCCACGGTGCGTATCGCGCGGACTCGCCCAGGGCCTTCGAATTAAAACCCCACGAGAGCCGTGGCCTTCCATTTTATAAATAGCGAAGACGCATACGGTGTGTACACATTTGGGTTCTCTGAAAAAAAGCTTAAAAATGGCGAGCTTGAGAAGAGCTCTGGTTGGCATCCACCGGATCCTGAATTCTACAGCCATAGCCAATCAGAATCACGATCGCTGCCACCCAGGCTCTTTACAGGTACCTCTTCTTCGTGTTCGTTCAAGTGTAAGGGAGGATTAATGCTGCTGATTCTCAATTTTTTTTTTTTCTCTTTTTATGCTTCTTTTCTTTTCAGGACGCAAACAGGTTGGGTTTCCCGTTATTCTTCAAATTATAGTACCCAATCACTGGATATCGATCTCTCCAACGAAGAAACCAAGAGGCGCTTATTTAACAGGTTCTCTTCTATCCCAGAGGGGTCTGATTTTTCCGCCCATGTAATTTTCCACAGACAGATCATGTTCATGCGAACTAATTATTATAATTATTTTTTTGTTTAATGTGCCAAAAGGCTGTTGTATCGGAGCAAACAAAGAGGGTTTCTAGAACTGGATTTGGTTCTGGGAAGATGGGTGGAAGAGCATATCTGCTCCATGGATGAACAGGGAATTAAAGCCCTTGCTCATGTTCTTGACCTGGTACTTCTATCGATTTCCGTTTCCTATTGTTCAGACTTGTTATGCGTTTCCTTTGTTTCTTTTATTATGTATTTTTTTCTGTCTGAAAATTACGCCCTTCATTTCTTAATCTAGAGTCTAGACAAATATATGAAATGGTGCATGTTGTTGCTTACCATCTTCGTCGTAATGGATGCCTTTTTCCAGCGTGCCCAAGTTGGTAGATTTCATGTCCTGATTTTCTAACTTTGGATGATTACCATTCGATGTAGACTTCAAATATCCTCGTAAGATATGTCACTGATGCTTCTTTTTTTTTCCTTTTTTTTTAATAAAAAAAATCCCTTTCCTTTTCAAATTAGTGGATAGGAAGATTGCAGTTTTGGTAATCCTCTAGTCTTTAGCGACTTATATTTTTATACAACCAAGACATTTTGTCAAGGTTCAATTTTTTCATACACAAAACTTCTAGTATTTTAATAAAATTTTTGAAGAATTTTTAAAATTTTATTCAGCATAATCATTAACTGACACTAGAATTGATGTCCAAATGAAATATAATACCTCATTACAATATGGAAGAGGCATTGAGTTTCCAAATTGCAAAGGTATTTCAAGTAAATGGGTTCCTGATGGCACTAGCTGAATTGCAACTCATTTGTGCAGGTTATATGAAATACATTATAATTGTACTCATGTTTGTGTATTATGATTAAATTTGAACATCTAAGTAAAGTTGTGGAGATCAGAAGAATTTAATGATATCTAGCTTAAGATGAACCAAAAGGGAGATACACTGTTATCATCACTTTTGAGATGGACAACGATGCTACCCAAATGCTATACAATGAAGAAAAACCCGGTCATAGTGCAGAACATTGGGTTAAGGTGCTTATCTGTCTCACATGGATGGAGCTAGATTCAGGCTGAGTGGGGCTATGGTTGCCATAACGCTTTTAAAACTCTGCTTTTAGTCCTCTTTTTTCTTAAGCACATTCGAAGAAAATGGTATAGCTCATTTTCATTAAGTGGGCTATGGGAGCTCCAGTGACTTTGGTCTTCTCTTTTCATTCTTCTGTGCTCAGCACCCTTGAGACCGTGCTTTGCAGACCACCTTTTCTTATATCTGTAGTCCCACAAAATGGAGCAACAATTCCTTTATGGGGGCAGCTCAAGATATCTTTATGAATATTTGAATGCAAAAAAGCCAGATGATCTATGGCCATTGCTATTTTAGGTTATAATTTTTGGTCATCAAGGACATAGTTTTGGATTTAAGTTGCTGTAAAAACATGAATCATTCCTTATAAATTTGGCACTGGAAAATAATGGTTTTACTCAAACCTTTGTCATTTGCTGCTCAATTTTCTGAGCGTAATGCTGTTTAGACCGTTTTAAAATTAGCTCTCTTTAGATTTGGTTCTGTCCCATTTTCCATCTTTGATACAAACTCCAAGGCAAGTTAAAATCCCGATTGCTATTATGTCTGCTGCCTTCTTTGGGGTTGATATGGTTTTAGACCTTATTAAGGTTAGCTTGGACTGTTCCCTTCACAATTTATGTTGGCAAAGCAAATTTACCTTCAATTCACTTAAATATATTGTATTTTATATTCTGCAGGAAAACCCAGATCTCTGGAAGTGGCTAACTGGCCAGGAGCAACCCCCTGATGCAGTGAACTTGAATCCTGTAAGATATATAACCTAAGAGACAAATTTTTCATTTTAGTTTTCTTTCTTTCCCTTTTTTCTTTCCCCTTCCTCAGAATTGCATTCTCATAGAATTCAGTTGTCATAGGTATTCTTGGCAGTGCGTGACAAGGTAATGAACAATCTCAACAACCATGCTGCTCCTGAGACACGGGCAGTACCTGGGCAGCCATGGGTAAGAGGGTGGGATGATTTCAAGAAAGGTCGAGACAGCCCTATATCTGGGAACCAGTAGCGCTCTGATCACGTCTAAGCTATAAGGATTTAAAGCAATTTGTTCTTGTGTGATTAGTAAATAATGAAATGGATCTTTGATTTTCTTCCCATGACTAATTATCATAATAAGGGCTGGCTATAGGTCCATATACTGTAAGTTAGGTTACTCTTCATAATTAGAATTGTTGTTAAATGCTTTTTATCAGTTTTGTATTTGCACTCTTCATATATGAAATCTGTATTGGTTTAATGTGTGTTATACTAATAGGCAAAAGAGGTTTCAAAGTTTCTGTGTGGTCTTATAAAAGTTGGAGTCTCTCATAATGAAAAGATGCAACAAAAGACTCCTAAATAAAACAAATAATTTCCACGGTGAGTAACAATAAGAATATGACAAAACTTATGGGCAATAAATATAGAAAGGTAAGAACTTGGGGTGAGCAAAAGGAAGATTTTTCCATCCGAAGGTAAAATGAATGAGAAATAAGAATCAATAGGCGGCACTTTGGGCTTTTGGGGGAAAAAGTATCTAATTGAGTAGGAAAAAGAATTGTTGGGAAAGAGGATAAAAGCCAACCACACAGTCCTTATCCTCTCGCCCTGCAACGACTCTCTCTCTCTCCCTCTCTCTCTCGCACACACCCACACATGCATGCATCATTTTTTGTCGTCTGATCCATTATTAATTGTAACTGATAAATTGAAGAAGATTAGAACAATGGTCTCTGCCACCGAACCCATCTTCTTCCTCGTCCTCGCATCCTCTCTCTGTTTGTCTTTGGTTGCATCAAAATCTGGAGAGCCAACTCCGGCTGCATGGCCTCCCCAATTCCACTCGGTGGTGATGATGAACAACAGCGGAACCCTCCAAGTAGTGAACCTCTGGTACGACTGGCCCAATGGTCGCAACTTCAACATAATCCAGAACCAGCTGGGGAAGCTTCTATACGACCTGGAATGGGACAATGGCACTTCCTATTTGTACACTTTGGACTCCAACAAGGAATGCAGAGTCCTGCATTTCCCGGTGGGAATCCTTCGCCCCAACTGGCTCCAAGGCGCAACCTACCTCGGCCAACACCATATTGATGGATTCCTTTGCAATGTGTGGGAGAAAGTGGACTTCATCTGGTACTACGAGGATGTCATCACCAAGAGACCTGTCCATTGGGTCTTTACACAGGTAATTCATATACCGGCATTTACATACATTCACTACTCGCTGACTCGCCGTATTCACCCCATGAGTAACTCATCTAGACAGTTAATTTGGTTGGGCCATGAATGCAGGATACACTGCTCATGTGATGACATTTGAGGTGGGAGCTGTCCTTGAGGATGCCGAGTGGCAGGCCCCTACCTACTGTTTTCAGGAGGCTGGGGAGGAGAAGAGCCCTTTGCTTGAATCTGTGATTGCTGGTGGTTCTCATGGGAGTTTGATGAGAGGGGTTTTTTAATTCTCCAATGGGAATTTCGTATGAAAAAAACAGTACTCTTCTTGCTAGGATTTCTAGGCCTTCCTTTTACATCTCTGCTTGTTTACATGCATGATGCGTGAATGTTCCCCTTGGGGTCATTGCCTTATTGGGTAGCCCTTATCAAGTGCTCTTGCTTCTCCGTATTACATGCAACTGGTGGTTTCTGCCATCCTGCGTGAGCTTCTTTTTCTTGACTTGATGCATAAATTTGATGATCAATAACTACTACAGTATTTGTTTGTAAATTTGTTTTCTTGCGTGTCCTTCACCCACTAAGAAGTAAAAATTGAAAGTTTCCTACTCAAAAGTAAGCGGTGTGCCCATTAAACAATCTACCAAATCAATGCACTCTCCCAAACTTTTTACGCTTCATATGGATCCAAATCCAAATTTTATGCTTAAAAAATGGTCCTCATGGTTCTCAATCAACCATAAAAACCATAGCTAGAATCTGTCATTTAGAGTGCCAACTTCATTTGTCAAGTTTAGAACATTGCATTTTGGTTTTAAGACCTTGAATAGAGAATGATAATTTTCTTTAATTACATAAAGTGGGGCAAAGGCATGTTTTAGGACATAACAACATGCTTCATTGTATAATCTTCAGACTTCAGTGATCTGTCTTCATATTTACGCTTGAATAATCCAATTGTAAATGATGCGAAATTTGAGGTCTTCAACTCTTGGGAGGGTGGAGCCAAAAAGTACGATAGAATTTGAAAGAAGTTCAAATAAAATGAAACTACAGAATATCTCTGTTAACTCTAGACAGTAACAGCATGACAATCGCTCCAGTTCAACCTAAAAGGTGCTGTTGAGGTAGAAGTATAAACCAGCAAGCGCTGCAATTCCAACCACTATTGCAATAGGCAAGGCTCGCCTGCATCAGGTTAAATTTGAAGTTAGAAGCCCAATTGAAGAGAGAGATCGAGAGAGCAGTATAATTCCCCTCCCCCCCCCCCCCCCCTCGCGGTAGAGGCAAAGAATTATGCTTACCCGATTGCTTCGTCTCTCTGGAGCTGTGCTTTTCGTGCCTTTCGAGCATCTGTTTCATTAGCATTTTTGGACACAGTAGGCTCATATGCCCTAAATCTTCTTTTAGGAGCACCACAAACTGCAAAGAACAATTTATAACAATGGTCATGTACTGCATCAGCCTAACCCTTTCTAGTTTCCATACTCCAAATTCGAGTGAATTCAATGATTTGATGCAGACCAATTGAAACTCACCATCACAGCCTTCATGGCCCATTTTGGCCACTAATTTTGAAGGAGGATGATATCATTTGTGAGGCAGGACCAATACATGACAGCATGCTTGATCAAAATGCATGGTGGGGAATAGGCTGTGATGGTCATCCACCTCTGATATTAGGTTATTTCTAATTCGAAAGAGCTGAGCAAAGGTTAGCCCCGGTTTCTTTCTCTTAGCGGCACAAGGCATACGATTCCACTCAGTACCCAACCTCAAGGCCTATGCTTGCCTTTGGGGCCACATAGTTAAGCTTTTCCTTACCAATAGATGCTTGTCTGGATCAGGCTTAGAGAGCCAGGCAGCTCTAAATGAGCTGAGTGCGTGCTTGTTTGGTAGTCGTCACATTGACCTTGTTATTGAGGATACCGCTTGGCAATTTAGCATAAAGCTCTAATCCGTTGCTAGCCCTTGTGGCTGGCTTGTGCCATAGTCAGGCCGGAAATTATATGCGGTAGCACCTCAGTGTGGCCGTTGTAGGCTCTTAAACTATGAAATGGCCTAGTAAAGGTCTCTCTCTCTATCTCTCTCGGGGGTGGTGCCTTGGACACCTCTCCCACCAATCTGTTGTTTAACATACCTCCTCTGGTTTGAAGAGTTCGCATATTAATAATAACCATGTAAAGTAGAATAGAATATGGTAAAAGCACAGCACAATTATTGTGAAGATTAGGAGAGGGAAGGAGACGCAAAGAATTGCTTCTCCGTGGATATATGGGTGCCACTCAAACAAGACAATGTTAGATTCATGATTATGCAACTGGTGAAGTAAACCCATTCTCTATTCTGAAGAATTTAATTTATTTAGTTCTCTAAAAGAAAGAAAGACTTTAATTGAAGGGAGTTATGGTGATTACCAGGACAGAAGTACTTATCAGGTAATTTCTCAAAGGGGGTTCTTTCATTGTATATATACCTGCATCAATCACAAATTAGAATTCAAGAACATTATCCATTGAGTTCAGACAACAAATAAGAGAGAAAATGGAAAGAGATACCCGCAGTCGCGACAAATATAGGCTTGCTTGGACGCGACACGCATGGAGAATCTTGGTGCAGCACAAGGGAGAGGCTGCTGATGAGTGGTGGAAACCAAGAGGTGAAGAGATGGAGAAAAGAAGGATGATCTGAGAGCGAAACGATCGGACGGTGGTCGCAGGCCAACATTGCCGGTGGGAGTTAAAGGGGAAACCGTTGGTAAGGACTTGGTGGTCTGAAGCCCAGTGGGTGCTGGTAGGGCCATTTTCTACCCCTTCTTCTTCTTCTGCCCTCAACAGCTTGGAATAAAAGAGATGAGGAGATAAGGGAGTGGTAGATACAAGGTAAAACGTGTACTATAATTGGCTGTCAAGTGTCTAGAAAATGGGCCTGGAAGCGTGGCTTTCATACTCCCCACACAAGCTCCCCCCAGCTCTATTCACTTTTTGTGCCTTTCTTATCTTTCTCCTTAGACACTTCCACTCCAATATTCATGTGTAATTTCTCATTCTTGCTCATCTTAATTGTTTTTTTAAGATTTATTAATTTCCAACTTTTGGGGATTGGGTCTGATGACAGTTTTGTCCCCTAGCTCCCTGTTCTGTAGGAACGGCACTACAGCCTACATGGTTATAAATTTTTTTATTTTTATTTTTATTTTTTCCGGGTGTGTGGGTGGGTAGTGGGGTTAGAAAACCAGGGATGCAAACGAGAAAGACAACTGAGAAAGAGAATAAAATTAGTCACTTCCCTATCCCTCTCCGTAATTATACAATGCTTTTGAGATCTATTATCTATAACGAACTGTAGCCTCCGGCCTTGCAGGTTTACTCAATTTGTTCAATTGGTTGGCCACCAATGTAAGAAAAGGGTGGCTCTAGTGCACATCTCCTGCTCAATTGGGCAGACTAGGTTTCTCTTTTCAACACTGCAATAGGAAGCCACAGGCCAAAACGGAGTCGATCATTCAAGCAGATGGCTGGTCTGTGAAAATACACCATGAATAAAAATTCATGTAGACACTACTATTTGTTTGCTAAGAACTATACGAGTCAACTTTCCAGTTTCCACTGCTTTTGTCACTTCCAAGTTATAAAATAGCACCAACAAGAGATCATCACAAGGCATCCATAGCTATACATTCTGCACTGCGGGGTGACATAATGGATAGAACTTGCAAGTTTAAAAGGTAAAGATCAGATCTATCTTTTGCTCTTCTGCTTTTCACTGGAATGCAAGAGAATCAGAGACAGCAAACTCAATCCGAAGCATAATGAGAATCAAAAGTTCAAAATTACTCCCTTTATCAAGAACCCAGAACAATCTTAAAGACTAGTATTTACCAAACTTTTAGACTATATCACATCAGAGGATCAACACATTTACAATGATGCAGGAAAACAAACAAAATTAAACAAGGATCAGTCCTACTGTTTTTAAAAATACACTTCATACCCATATGGGCAAGTGATACCCAAAAGACAATGGAAAATTCATTAGGATAGCTTTCGGACCAATTGTACCCACCTGAGGCAAAGCACTACAAATAGTTCACACACCTAGAACTTCAAAAAAGGAATGTATAATCTAATACATTTTTAGAAAAATGGAAATTTACACATTTGATGACAATCAGCACCTTGACAACAGCAACAAACTCCATTGCAGTTTAAATGCAAGTTAAGAGGCAGAATGCAAAACAGCAGTCACTTTCAAGAACATGATGCCTGCTACCAAGGTTTCAGGTCACCAACTGGGCCAGCAGTCCAGTTTAACATCTTCTCACCTGGCTTCAAGTAAATGCTCTTGTCATGTGGCAATTTACGTGCAAGACCATTCAGAATTTGATGGAAAGCATCCCCTGATTCAGCAGGTTGTGGGAATAACATTGCCTGCTTCATTGAAGGGTTGGCAAGCAATCTCTGTTTCCTCAATATTACTTCTGGTGGGATCGATGTGAGGATGGTGTCCAAGTTGGGAACATCCTCCTCGGCCAAAAACACACCAATCTCTTCCCATGGGATTGCATCAGCAAAGGGTAAAACAATGTCATCTGCTATGATAACAGGGATGCACCCAAATATCACCCCTTCAACCAATCTTGGACTCCATGGGGCCCAACCAAGGGGGCACAAACAAAAAACAGCTCGTTGCATGTCTTCATAATAAGTTGTTGGGTGCTCTGTGGAGATATCAAAAAGTGGATTGTCCTTAAAGTTTTCCCACACTGCTGCTCGTGCACCTCTGTAAAATTGAAGAACACAGTTAGATTTAGTAATGTCTACTGGCCTAAATTGTCACATTAAGGATCATAGGACAAACCATGGAAGTCAAATCATCCCACAGCATTTAAAACAACTTATTTGGCTTGTTTCTGCCATTGTATCCTCTCTTCTTTTTTTTCCTTTAATTTTTTCACCTTATCCGCTTTTTGATTTTTTATTTTTAATTTTTTTTTCACAGCTTTTGAAAAGAGCCAAATAGTCTAATATGTACAGGAACACTTTTAGAATTTCAAGAAATGGATATCTCTATTATTGTATTAATATCACGTTTGGATGACTCCAAATTTTTTCACAAGTCTACTTTTGTTTTGGGGTTCCATTACAAAAGATGGGTTAATGCCTTCAAATGCCATCAGAACAAAATTCAAATATTTCATTTTCATAAGACATCTAAATCCTCATTATCATGTAAACTTAGTGAGAAATACCTTGCATAATAACCACCTTCTGGGTCATTCCCGACATCATAAAACAAACCTCGGAAGTAAACAAAGATTGAGCGAGGAGTATTTTGAGGGATCAAGTGAGCTTGCATTTTCTGTGGAGGAGCATATGGAGGAATTGTAATTGATCCTTCTTTTAAGCAAACATGATTCCGTTGTCCAAATGTCTGAACCAAGGTAGCTCGTTGGAGCAAATGGAGAATCCCTCTTTCAATAGCTTTCTCTTCCTGCAATGATGGACACGGACAAGGAACCATATAATGTGAGTTAAACTAGAAAGATATAATCACTTGCTGGAATATAACACCTTAATTATATTACGTATCACATTTCACATGCATCATGAAAGACTGAAATGTGAGGGGCTGTTCTAGAAACCCTCAAAAATGCATTTGACAAGTTTGTCCAAAGAAATGCACGGTAGAAGAAAATAAAAATAAAGTTCTTACTTGATAGTGAAAACATGCCCCAAAGTCATGAGGGACCACAAAAAAGTGGTCAGCCCCTTCTGTCCGATTCCAATAAGGCCAATTTGAAGAAATAAGCTGTATCGCACTTCTCATCATCCGTGGTGATTTGAATGGCAAAGGAAGGCCATTTGGTGTCAGGTCACAAGTAGGTGTAAACAGGAGTATAAAACCAATCGGCCTCCTCAGGATTCAGTGTTCGAACGGGGCTAGATAAGAGAAACCGATGCATAAATATCTCGGCTGCAAACATGTGGGTAAGGCATCGGGGGTCCTTTTGTAGAATCTTCTTGTTGTATTTGCTTGGAAGCTCATAAACGAAAACTTTCAACCTTCCCACCGGATCGTCTTCCAAGACATCGCCAGCGCTACCTACATTTGGTGGAACCCAAGCAGAGTCAAAGATCTCATATATCAGGTTAAAGTTTGATAATTTCTATATATTAACTGGACAATCTAAACATCACCTAATCAAAAAGTAAGAATGAAAGTAGTAACAAAAAAAATAAAAACAAAAATTAATTTTTATATCATCATAAAATTTTGGTAGTGACATTATAGAGAGAACGAAATTAATATCATATGAAAGATAAGCTTATTGCATTAAGTGACCTTTTAGAAGATCTAGGGAGTAAAGCCTTGACCACATGGCACTAATTTGCAAAACAATATATATTGCACCAGAATTTAGAAACTAGGGGCTTCTGCACATTTAAAACTGGTAACTTATATCGTTCTTCTATTATTGAATGATACCAGACAATGTCTAGAATCAAAGCTATTCCATTTAAAGACCATAAACATAAAGACTACATGGAAAAACGCTGGGTAAGCTTGTTGACTCTCATTCATAGGAGGTTGTTGAATGTGTCTCGAAAGTGCCACAGGAGTTTGAAGACAGGTTAAGTTAACTTTAAGTCTTGTTGAGTCTAATTCATACGAAATTCAGCTCCTGATATCTCACCTGGATGCCATTAAACCAACAGGTCATTCACATCCTAACTCAATTAATGTATGCCGAATATGAGCCTGCATAGTCCAAGTTACCTCGATTCAACAGAAGTTTAATGAAAACTTGTCATGACATTGTTAGTCTTATTAATCGTCATAAATTTAGTTTATAGTACTGGCCACTATTCAATCAAATAAATTAATGGCGCAAATGAAACATTGAACTTTAATGTCCTGGATGATTGACTTACAACTCAATTCAAAGAAAAAATAATGGCTTTTGAGCTTTGACAATACTCTTTCTCTTCAGACAATGGTTGATGGCATTGCTAATAAATGGTTCCAAGACTATCTAACATTATAACATCTTGTGACCATTTTGATATAATCCATTTTCATTTCAGTTTTATACTATCTTTATCCTGTTTTTCCCTTATATTATGCTCTTTTCCTCTACCCAAATTCTCAATTGGGATTAATAAATCAAATTCTGTGTGGATATTCCAGTCAGTCAAAACTCACTTTCTTAGTTTGAGCATCAAAATGTCTTACTAATATCCATGTCATCTTCTCCTTTTGCTAAACGAAGATTGTAATCTAATTACCAAAAGAAAAAAAAAATGCACATAAAGGAATTAGAATCAGTGCTTCCTTCAAACCCAGATGCCGATGATGGATATAAAATTTTGGGGAAAAAAAAAAAAAGAAGAAGAAGAAAGCCAGGAACCTAGAATAACTATGTTCAGACAGAATTTATTAAAATTATGTAAAATGAATCACCACAACATACAACTTCAATATAACAAGGATACACCCAAAGTAAGCCTTCAACATTGCCACCCCAATCACATTTATGCAAAGAAATTACGCATTTGTATTAACCAAAAGTTCCCCAAAGTCAGAATGTTACGTAAATCCCCAAAAAACAATGTGATTAGATTGTTAGACTTCCGAATAACAACTCATATGGTAAGTCAAAATTTCCCATTGATCCCAAACTCCCAAACCTAAACTAGATATCAGAACAAAAGAAAAACCCTAAGACCTCATTAAACAACAAACCTAAGTTCCCATTATTAAACCTCTATCACAAATAAAATGACAGAAAAACGCCACAATTTCAAACGCACTTTCAAACCCTAAATCGACTGAATAATCCCTAAAATACGATAAACCCAGAAACAAAATTAAAAAGAACTTAAAATATTCCAAATAAAAAAAGAACAGAAATAAAAGAAATCCCACCTGAAATTCGCTCAGTGGGCTGACTCTGGCGTACCTCCACGGCATGAACCCTCAAAACAAGGGCAGTAAAAAGAAGCACAACAAAAATCCACTTCATAATCATCAGGTTCAGATTCTTCAATTCTGAGATCAGAAAGAATCAGTGGAGAGAACCTAAAGAAGAAGGGTGTCGGAGGATGAAGATGAAAGAAATTACTTAAGGGAAGGAGATAGTTGGGACATCAGCGAACAAATAGTTGGAAGGAGTGTTTTTTTTTTTCCCTTCGAATTTAGGGGTTTTTGAGACTGAACAGCAAAACGGGTGCGCTCGAGTTTCGCGACGGAGAAGAATGCCCCTCCCTCGTTGAAACTCATATGTTGTTATGATAGTTTGGGTTACAGAGACGAGAGCTCTGTCTCTTGGAGGCAATCTCCGGTTTGATGAGATGTCGATCTCATTTTACCTTTGACTCTGCGCATCGCTGTTCAACCTCCAACCTGCCTCTTTTTTTATTTTTGTTCTTTTGTTCTTTTGTCTTATTTTTAAATTACATCGAACAATCAAATTATTGAGCTTTGTAGTGCAATGATATCTCTTTCTTATTTTTTAGGAGAAGGTTTTGGGTTTGAAGTGCTCTATCTATGATAAAAGCAGGGGAGGATTAAAAGAGGAGGGTTTGTAGTCGTGATGAGGCCAAGGTGGGAGTCGAGATTGGAGGCTCTTCCAATGGATGGTTCCAATGATAATTCTCTTATCCATATGTGATAATACTGCAGAGGGGTCTTTTTTTTTTTTTTTTTCTTTCATTTCTTTTTTTCCTTTGTTTTTTTTGGGTTTTTTTTGCACGAGACATATCTCAAATGTTTATCATGTATATGCGATTACTTTGCAACCCTACAAATGTCACTTAACCCTTTTAAAATATCCAAATGGTACTCCCTCCGTTTCTAAATAAATGACCTACTTTCTTTTAGTGAGATGTTTCAAAAATATTAGTCACATTTTAAAAGTCATTGATTCTTTTTGATTCATTTCCTAAAATACCTTTAAAAATGTATTCTCCCTTTTTCTAATGTTTTGTGTACTTGAGAGCAAAATTGGAAATCTCAAAGCATATGCATTGATATGAAAACATATAATAGGGTTTCCTTAAAAAGAGTGTTTTTTCAAATAGGACGATCAATTTGAAATAGAGAGAGTATAGTTTTGCCCTTATAACACATGACGTGACCATATTACGCTAAATATTTCTCCATTTGTTCTTTCTTCTTGTATCATCGTAAGCTTTATTTGTCTCTCTTTCAAAGATGGTTTATAAGAAGTAATAGGGCTTACCAACAAGTTGCCTCCTTCTTGTTGTGAAATTGTAAAAGATTCATGAAAGAAATCTAACTAATCCATCCATATTCACTAATAGATATAGTATATTTTATAATTCTTCATTGACTTTGGACCATCACTCATCAATTGCCTAATTTTTAAATTGGATGGTGGAAAATCATGGGTGCATAAAAATTTCTATTGCAACCTAATTGGGTGTGTACATCTGTTTTTTTCTGGATCAAAATAATTGCATGTTGTTGGGCATGTATTACCTCTTGTCCCATGCATTCTCTCTCTCTATCAAATTAAGACTCATGTTGACACTCCTTTAGCTTAATTTTTCCTTCAACAGTGGCCATTTTTTGCTAGAAGAAAAAAAGTCGTGTTTTCTTTTATTATTATTATTATTATTTTAGAAAAAAAGGTGATTTAAATCCTATATGATGATAGTTAAAACTTATTTTTTTTTTATATGTAATTTTAATATAAAGAAACTATTTCAAATAAAATTGGATAAAATTTGGCATTAGCTGCCTCCATGAATGTATTGCATGTGTTCCACTGCATATATGCATATTTGTGCCTTGTGTCTATTTTCTAAGAAGAGCTCTATGGACTTAGACTCCCAATTCCCAAGTCCCAACTACTCAAAACCAAATTAAAAGACACATCTATCCCTCAACAAAAGGATCGATCATCTCATAGCTATTGATTGAGAAGATTTAATAGATCGTATCAGATAGTTATATTTCACAATCGAATCAATTAATTTAAGGTCGAAATCCACAAGGGTAGGACCATATATTTGCCTTCCAATTGGTTAGGGTAGCGTAGTGATGGAAGACCATGTGCCCATGTACATGCATAGGTGACTGTAGGTAAAGAATGATTTCCGCATGAAGAAACCGTGGCCCGCAGGGACATGCCACATGCACAACGCTTGCATTTAATGACTTTCATTCAAGAAATGACCGACCTAATACCTAATACCTATATCTATCTCAGTCTAATAACTACCCAACGTCACAAACTCACAATAAATATTTTGGTTTACCTCTCCATGCAAACTGGAAGCCAACAAACTAACTAGAAGTATAAAATGAAATTGGTCATTTTCCAATTAATATCACATCATGACGGAGTCAAGTCGGATTTTGGTCATTTTCTAATTAATTAGGTACCTACTTCACTTGGCTAATTAGCTTCATGGAAGTGCTTGATAGAGACTCAACACTTTCTAATTGGGGACCAACCACGCATACATGACCCCTCACCCCCAGTGGCTTTGTAATATTTTGCTTATGGATTGTAAGGGACTCGCTCTAGCTTGTAATGGGATTTGGATTTGGTGTTACCCATCTTTAAGGGACACGTCTTTAAGGGTCCGTGTCGGAATGGCTAGCAGTACACTAGTGCTTAGATGTGGACTAAATCCCAAGGTTCTTGGGATACCCCTACTATGCAGCTACAGGTATACATACCTATTTGGCTACTTTGGTACTATTCTGAAATTTGATTCCAATTTTATCCATTACCCCAACTACCCTCACCACTAAGGTAGCGCAATAACTTGACGGACTCTCTATTTGATCACATATCACACGCCATTCCAGTACAGAAAATAAAGCTGGGGGAGTTAGGTAGGGAGGAGAGAGAGAAGAGAGGTATCGGAGATGATGAACTCTGATGGAATGGATTCTAAAGAAACAATGGAAGAAGCACGACATAAGCAAGATGGCATGGAAAGCAATGACTTGGAGCGGACCAAAGTTCGTCTTATGAGAGCCTTTGTTGAAAGGCAGGATCCCTCTTCCAAGGTGCTCTGCCTCTACCTCTTCCTTCCACTTCCCCTCTTTTCCTTTTCTTCCTTATTTTTTCTGTTATTTTCTATTTTTTTATTCTGATTTTTAGTAATTTTTTATTGTTGCACCATGACTATATTTTTCTAGTGTCAGGATCAAATGGACACAATTTTTAGGGAAAATACTTGTTTCCTTACGCACGAGGAGGCTCCTCCTTACCCCCTTGTCGCGTGGATACGTAGAAACATGAATATATGGATACGCGTTCATGTTTATACATGAATACCTGAACACAAATTCATCATCAGATAAACATGGGATGTAAGCACACCATCGACTAATTCTCGTCGTTGAGACGTTTTCGCCTATATATGTGTGTGTGGTGGAAGGTGAGTGCGCGTAAGGAGGTCCTCCGGAGGAATCGAGTATTGTCTCAGTTTTTGTATATATTTTTTAAACGATTCTCATGCCTTTAGATCCTACAAGATCTTATGGTCTTCAACAAAGTCGCCTCAAAAAATACTTAACATAACAATGGGACCACTGGATCTTGAGGGATCTAACAGCTTGAGAATCAGGTACAAATATTGTGTATAAAGATATGACCTTTATCCTGACCCATTTTCTTGAGTACCCTAAAAAAAAGAGGTGGGAACTGGAAGGGGTTGGGGATCTGAGCTAGGGGTTAGGATGGGGAAAAAATTTCCTCACTTATTGGAGATCTGAGCTAGAGGTTATTTGTTTTGCCTTTTGATAATAAACAAACATGTTGGGATTTTCCAAAATGGAACTTGTTATCCACAAAGTGGAATGAAATGAGTAAATTTTTTTCCCTTTTTGTTCTTTCGAACAAGACAAAACTAGGACTAAGGAGTGTGGAAAAACCTAGGGATACAGTCCACTATGATAGTTGTGGTCATCAATCGTCCGGATTTCTCTCTATGGATTTGAATTTCAGCTTAGTTAGCATGACAATCTGTTGTTTTTTGCAATAGCAGATGCGTGGACACACAGATACATGTGATCCCGACGTCTTATTAGATTCTACCTGGGTGGGATGGGAATTTGGGGTTTGTGCTTGGCAACTATGTAGATCCACATGCACAAACCTGCTGCTTCTATTCGAATAACCTAGCCATGCCATGAAATATAAAAGATTAAGTTAATATAACCAAGGAAGTACTCCGTATAATTGAATGAGTGATAGCCAAATTAAAAATTGCAATACAACTACTCTTTAGTGCGTAATGATTGAGGTGTATTGAACTGATGATTAATTAGAAGGTTTCCAGCTTAAAGGTTGTCTTAAGGATTGCCATTATAATGTCACTCAGAATTTGCTTACAGTTATTTCATTTCATTATTAATACTACGGGAATGTGGTGTTAAATTTTGGCGTGCAGGAGGTAGATGATCTGATGATTAGAAGGTTTCTTCGTGCTCGTAATTTGGACATAGAGAAGGCTTCTGCCCTATTCCTGAAGTACCTAAAATGGAGACGAACATTTGTCCCAAATGGTTCCATCTCTGTGACACAAGTCCCAAATGAACTTGCACAGGACAAGTTTTTTATGCAAGGATTGGATAAGAAAGGACGACCTATAATAGTTGTCTTTGGTGCTAGACATTTTCAAAATAAAGGTGGTCTAGATGAGTTCAAGCGTACGTTCTTACCTTCTACATCTTTATATATATATATATATATATGACGATAAAAGTTGGCCTTCTGTTGTTCATTCTTCTCTGCAAATGCTCTATATATATATATATATGCCGACACAAACACATAAGGGAATGGAACGTTAGTGAACCATTGCTTTTTAAATTAGGTCAGCAGGTTTTTTTTTTTTTTTTTTTTTTTTTTTGTGGTTGCAGGGTTGTGTTTTGCTGATGTGAGGGCACTTTTTCTTTCATTTTTTTTCCACCCAAATATATGTCGGAAGTTGAATTGGTCTTTCATCTAAGACAAGTAACTTGTGTTTTCAGGTTTGTTAGTCTTTGGATTTGACAAAGTATGTGCAAGGTAGTTCTTTCTCTATTTGTACATGTGCGTGTGTGCGTGTGTGTGTGTATATATTTGAGTGAGGCTGTAATCAGAAACTGGGGGATAGAGTGCCAGAGCAACAGATTATATTTGATATGACTTCAATTTTTCAGGATGGCACCCGGACAGGAGAAGTTTGTTGTCATTGGAGATCTTGAAGGTTGGGGATACTCAAACTATGACTTTCGTGCATACCTTGGAGCTCTATCCATTTTGCAGGTTTAGACCTCCTCCATGTCATTTCTGTCATGTTCTCTGGCATGGAAAAAACTCACCAAAATCAACTTAATCAATCGTGATCCGGTTCTACAAACCATAGGAATTTCATTGCTTCATTCTCTGCCGTTACCAGCCCTATGATTTGTGAAAAGATATAGTCTAAAGATGGAACATGGAGAACAAATAAGCAAACTATAGAGATGAGCACAGATTTACAGTAGCTACACTTTAACTGCCTGTAAGTTGTTACACAACTGTTTGTTGTGAATGGCAGGACTACTACCCCGAAAGACTTGGGAAGATTTTCATTGTCCATGTGCCTTACATATTTATGACAGTATGGAAAATTGTTTGCCCATTTATCGACGACAACACCAAAAAGAAGGTACGGATTCAATCTCGACTTGCTGCAGTTATGTATTATATATCCTGTTTCATGTGTATAATTCAACTATAGCATAGCATGCTGCATTCACGCATACATACATATATACAAACATAAATATACAGTGCTATGATAGGTATTGCAATATGGTTATCTAACTCCACATTTTGCAGATAGCATTTGTGGAGAATAAAAGGTTGGGGTCAACTCTGCTAGAAGAAATCGACGAAAGCCAGCTCCCTGAAATATATGGAGGCAAGCTACCACTTGTTCCAATACAAGACTCTTGATTTAGCCAACTCATGGGGAAAACGAAAATTAAATAATTAGTTGGTAATTCTGATCAAAATGCTTGTTTGATTAACTCGAGTAGTTTGTTATAAACGAATCGAGCATGCCTCTATCTAGTTTTCTCAAGGCATTCACTCCTTCAACCAGTGTTATACTGTATGAGACAATCGCCAAAGACGGAAACGAAAGTAGAATTGCAATATTATATATATATATATATATATATTTCCACATGTTGAGAGGTGGGGGAAAATATTTATCATTCATCCACATATTTTCTAAATACCATTAGATAGTACAAATGAACTTAATTAGTTGAACGAACTGCCTCCAAAAAGAATTAGGAGCAACCATGCTCATCAGAGGTCAGCTTAAGTAAGCAGCCAAAAAGTAGATGGGCCCTCACAAATCGTGCTGCATTAGTTAAAGGCAACCCAAATGGGTGCAGACCCCAATAACAAGCCATTCTGGCAGGGTTCTTTGCCATAACAGAGCACTCCTGGTCTCCTGTGGGTCACGGCACCTGATGAAAACCAGTTTTCCCCGCCACTTGACAGCCACTAGCTGTTGTCCACCGATCAATACTGGAGAGGCCAACCTCAAGGGAGGCCAGGGGAAAGAACAACGTTGCCGGAATACATGCATGGCATAACTATCAGGACTAGGGGACGCACACAAACCTTCCACCAGTCAAAACAAAGTAGCCAAATGCCCGCCTGTTGAAATCACCATGTAGGAAAAACTAGAAGAAAAACTCATCAATACGCTCATCGTACAAGATCTTTGAAGTTGGGTTCTGAACAGCCACCATAGCTGCTTGAAGATCTGAAATCACACCCGCGTAGTGTTTTGGGGCCAGTCTTTAGAAGCAAAATCTTGAACATTTACCCCGAGCATTAGATTAATTTCACACACTTAACACACTCCTAGAGTAGAGTAATTAGGGAGAAGCATCGATTAAGAAAAGGAATTTTTTATTCTCTTCCGAGATTGAAGATTCCCCACCATCAAACAGAGATTCCTTATCTCCATAACCAAAATTAAAGTAAAATTCATGAACTCAATAACTTAATATTTGAACATTGAACAATATACATAAAATTAGATCAATGGTAATGGCAGAGGTCTTCAAATATATGGAAGATGATCTCTCTCTCTCTTTATCTAAACCCTCCATGACCAAAATGAAAGTAAAATTCAAGAACTCAATAACTCAATATTTGAACATTGAACAACATAGCATAAAATTGGATCAATGGTAATGGCAGAGGTCTTCAAAAATATGGAAGATGATCTCTCTCTCTCTTATTTTTTTCCTTCCCTTCTTTCTTTTGGGTGTGTGTTCTGTTGTGTACAAGTTCCAAAGTAGTTGGAACATGAAAAGTACTGGATTATACATTATAAGCAATCACTATAACAATAACCCGGGGAGAAAAAAAACCAAAGAAAGCAACATGAACATGTCTCTCTCAAAGCCTTAACACACCTTGTCAGGTCGTCTGGCCAAAAGTATAAGAATGCATTGTCTCATCCAGCTCTAATAGCATTGCCATTTAGCTAAGCTTTCTCCAAGACACCAATTTGGCTTAAGAGACCAATCATTGCTCTATTGTGCTTAAGCATCTACTTAAAAGATGCTGACCACTTATCAAATTATTCTCTGTAGGTTGAACGTATATAATCAATGCCTCATAGTTCTATCCAGTCATTATTCCAATGATGTTGACCAAATTTTTATACTCTAGTCGAGAATGTGTTAACATCACGGACTAAAGCAAGTCTAATGTAAGTTCATCATTAACTCCCAGATTTATACATCATTCCTTTAGGAAACTTCAGATGAGTTACTTGGCAATCTGCTTCTACATAATGAGAGCAAGCCAACCAGCGATGAACATATGATCTATGATATTTAGTCCAAGCGACATGTTGAAACTTACTCATTCAAATCTCAATTTGAGTTGATCATCCCAGAGGACAACCTGATTTCATCCTTTGCATAGGCATTCCTAACACAACTTCAAGTTCCAAATTCCAAGAAACCACATCTCGACATGGTATTTTGGCGATTGACTACCAATAATCTCCACAAGAACACAAACCGCCCTCAAACCAATGAAAGCGGATCCGATCCCTCACAATTATCACCCTGCTTAATATTCTCGAAACCATTTTCATCCAACAATGACAGTCATGACAAGTCCTGAGGTTTTTTGAAACCCTAATTTCTGTTCCAGGGCTAGTTTTAAGGATCCCATAGGCCAAAGCCAGCTTCTCGCTGTGGAAATTCAAATTTCCCTCTTTTTCTTCTTCAGACACATCCATTAAAACCAACTCCGTTGCAGGCATGAAACCCTCTGACTTGGTCCGCCTGATCAAACCTTCCAACACTTTGTATAGTTGCTTCTGTTTCAGGGTGTGATTGATCACCCGACTTGAATTGGTGAATGACACCTGCCAACTCAATCCAACTTTTCCCACGATTTTTATGGACTCCTTTCTTTTGCATCATTTCTCTTACTCTCTCTGCACTGTCCCATTTATTCAGAGAACAATACATATTTGACAGCAAGATATAATCTCCACTCTTAAGACGTGATATTTTTGCAATGGCAACTTCACCCAATTCTGACTTCTTGTAAGTTCTGCAAGCACTCAGAAGTGCTCTCCATATGACAGCATCTGGCTCCATTGGCATTGTTTCAATTATTGCATAAGCTTCGTCTATGAGTCCAGCTCGACCCAAGAGATCAACCATGGCTCCATAATGCTGAAGCTGAGGTTGAACCGAGTAATGCCTCTTCATTAGATCAAAATAGTTGCGTCCCTGTTCAACCAAACCACAATGGCTGCATGCCGTTAGGATTGCAATAAATGTTATAGAATCTGGTGAAACATTTTCCATCTCCATTTGTGAGAATATTGCAATTGCATCTATAGCAAGCCCGTGAATTGCTAGCCCATTTATCATTGCATTCCAAACAGACACATCATTGCGTTGGACACTATCAAAAACCTCTTTCGCAGTTTCGATTCTTCCACATTTTGCGTACATGTCTACCAGGGCAGAGCTCAATATGGAATTTAGTGCAATTCTTTTCTCATTCATTAAACCATGCACCCACTGAGCATGATTACGGGCTCCAAGTCGTGCACACCCAGAAACTATCGATGCAAATGTAAATTCATCTGGTTCAATATTTGAGCTCAGCATTTCTCTGAAGATTTTTAACGCCTCCTCAAAGCGTGCATTTCTGACATAACCTCCAATCATTGAGTTCCATGTGACCACATCTCGAGAAGGCATTTTATTAAATACCCTCTTGGCAACACCGAATTCTCCATTTTTCATAAAAATTGCAATGATTGAATTCGCACCAACCAAATCAAAACCCCAGAATGGTATTTGATCAAGGAGTTGGCGAGCAAGATTGAGGCAATCACACTGTACATATGCTGATATCAAAGAGGCTATGAGAGATGGGTAGGCTTCATACCCAAATTTAATGATTCTTGTGTGGGTTTGCATTGCAGTTCTAAAACTCGAGGAGTGTTTGCAGGCTTCAAGAACATAGTCTAGTGATCGATGATCTGAAAGAATTGTCCAACAAAAGGAGAATCATTTTGTAATTGAGATGGGCTTCTAAGAAGAACCCTTCTCGAAAGGGGAAAAAAAAAAATCTACAACGAAAATGTGTCAAACCTAAATAAGCAACAAGACTGTCCGTCTGATCATATTCTAAATAGAATACTACTGTAATATGGCATACGAGACACACATAGAAAACGGACTATTGTGCTGCACAAATCACAATCAACATCAGGAATTGTGTCTAACAGCAAAACTTTCAAAAGGGTCGTGAATTCCAGCAAGAACCAATAAAAATTAACATATATAATACAAGTAGTCCTCACCTCTAATTGCAGGGCGAAACTGCGATGGGGAATAGAGAGAAGTAGGGGAGCTCATACGTCTCAAATTAAGAAAGGGTGGGTTTCGGTTGATTAAGTCCCTCTGGAGGATGGCCGCCGAAGCGGTTTGGCTCGGACGCCATGACGGAGAAGAGAGTCTCCACATCATCGTCTCCCGCTCTTTTGACCGGTGGGGTTTAGCCGTTTCGTGGAGACAGAGAGCGCGGGCGGGGCTCCATTATACTTAGAAGGAGAAGGAGAAGCTTCTACGAGGACTTCTCCCCTAATTTAAGGGACCAAAGACGCGCACACCCACAGTTTAGGTTATGTGATGTGACTAAAAATTTCAAAAGTTTACGAGAATAATTTTCAGGAACTTTTATTCGAGGTTTATGAAAAATTCCGAGAAAAAGTTGTTGGATGAGAGGATACATTAATTAGATTATGAGCGTAGTCAAATCATATAAATATTTTGCGTATATTGGTGTTGCTCTATACGTAGCATGATTTTCTTGGCCAACTGGGGCCATTCCTACCATGGGCCTGTTTTGTTGCCTGAGCCTCCCTTGGCAAAGGGCCTCTTCTTTTAGTTGATGCTGTGGCGGTTCCGGTTGCCCCGTTGTAATATTTTGTTTATATCCTTAGCACTAAAAATATATATATACATATATATATATATATATATCTTTGGAAGGTTAGCTGCTCAACATGAACAGTTGGGTAGATGTTTTATGCTATGTTTGGTAGGAAGGATAGAAAAAGGGAAGGAATAAAGATAGGAGGAATGGATTTTACATTCGTAGGGAAGGAAACCTCTTCTCCTTCCTATGTATTTGGTTGGATGAATGTAAAATAGAGGGAAAGATAGTTTCCTTCCTTTCTGTGTGTTTGGTATAAAAAAAAAGAATAAAAAGAATAAATACTAATTTTACTATTTTGCCATCATATATATGTAGTAGTAATAAACAATAATAATAAACATAAGGGTAAATGTGTCATTTGAATAAGAAAGTTCTATTTCCTTCCTCAAATCCCCCCAAAATTGGAGGGAAAGGAAAAAGTGAAAATGAGGGATTCCTAATCCTCCCTCCCCTTTCCATCCTTTCCCCTTTCCTTTTAACCAAACACACCAAACACTTTCTATCCCTCCCCTTTTCCTTCTCTCCTCCTTTCCCCCCAACCAAACTGGAGGGTTAGTTTTCATGAAATATATCTCTATAATAAAAGGAAAACTCATCCATACACCCATTAGAATATCATTTTCTGTAATTATTATTGTTATTATTAGAGGGGAGCAAGATATTGAAGATAAATTTGGTACCATTTTTCCATGGCTTAATTTGATGCACTCAATATTTTTAGATTAAATAAGCTACTCAAGCATGGCTTCAAACTGGCTCTGGCTGACCGTATGTCCGTATCCCCTACTTAATAATGATCATGACATATCACACAACGAAAAAAAATGAAAAGAAATGAGCTCAAAGCAATCACAGAGGTACGTAGTTAAGTTTTAGTCATTTATATATTTTTGGCTATCATATATGAATATTAGTAACTTAAGGTAAGCGATGGTATACGTACGAAAGCCCTATAGATCAGAGAGTTTAAGACAAGTTGATTTTTGAAATAAAAGGAAAAATGGATGAGTTACATCGACTTCCCAAAATAAGTCAAGATGGTGGCAAGAAAGAGTTTATTCAGGGGCATTCTGGAGGGCGGTGCAAGTTTTGTACTTTCATAGAGATCAAATTGATTGAAAACGAAACTAGTTTGATTTTGGTTGATCATTTCACCTGACAATCGTCATTTGGGCAAGTGAGTTCAGTTAGGCAATTTCTAATCTAAAGGTAATTATTTTTTGCACAATTAATAAAAGTTTTTGACACTAGACTGAAGGCTTCAATTGACTGGAGTACGTTATTTTGTGAAAATTGGGACATTAATTTAGGTTTAGATATTTTGTTTGTGACATTGCTTTTTAACTTCTAAGCCCTTCTGGGTATTGCACTTTTGCCATGCTCCCGTTCCTTTTCCTTTGTTCCATCATAATACTGAATACTCTCACTTAAATAAAATTTATAACCAAAAAAACCTAAGCACAGGAATGGCTGTCGGCAGGGAGCTGGTGGTGGGTTAGTAACCTGGTATTGCTCAAGTGCAAGAAATAAATATTTTAAAATTTAAACAGAAGAAAATAATTAATTAAACGAGAGAGAGAGAGGAGGTGGAAAGGGGAGAGAGTGGAGTAATGTAATGGGGCCTGTGGCACTGGGAGCTAGTGAGTAGTGACTGAGTCATGAAAAGGACGAAAACTTAAAAACGTTCGTACAGTGCATAGGTGAATGGCGTGTCATGAGGCAATTGGCCAGCTGAGTGATACTTTGCCAGTTGACCAGAGCTGTTTTATGTTCTCAAAAGAAGATAGACATCTCAGAGTTTTCTTTTCTATTATTGTTGCTTTTGCCTTTTTGGTTTGTGTTTGATAGTTTGATCCCTCATCTCATCTCGATCATAAATAAAATAAAAAGTTTATAATAGCAATAAATATATAATAACAATAAATAAATAAAAAATGGTGTTGTTGGATCAGCCTGGCAGTGCCACTGAGATGACGAAACGTGGAAGATGACCAAGGAGACTGAGGTATATGGTTCTACCACAAAATGATAGATATGAATGGCAGAAGCACATAGATCCGCAAGCAGCTACTTGTAGCAAAACATAATCTCTGAAGAAAGGAGGGACTTTGAAAGTACAAAAAACCAGCCTTTCACAGGGAGAGGGGGGTATTCTGGCTCTGCATGCAGTAGCTGACGACTGAATCACCCCGCTGAAACACCTGGCGATCTCTGTACTTCCCCTGCATCTGCATTCACATTGCCAAGGAATAGTTTTACTTCAAAGGGGAGTGTCCCCTCCTCCTTCTCCTCCTTACTATCTACTACCAAGTAAGTATCAACCTCACACCATCCAAACTTGCATTAATAAAGCCTTCCAACATTCAGCCACATTCTCAGTGCTTTTCAGAGGCTCCCGGTGCCTCTACTGGGACCTCCTCCTCCACTGTTGAGTCTGTTTCGACGCAAAGGGTAAACCCAACGCAAAAATATTCCTACTATTCTCCCTATTCTACTTTCATTTCACATTTTTTTATTCTCACTATTACCAGTTTACCACTTCTTTCTCCCCCTTTCTCCCCCCTACTGTCCCCCTCTATCTCTCTCTCTCTCATTTAATGTTGTTTAACCTTTTTATTATTATTATAAATAAAAAAGATTTCTTTTGCATAGGATGAGACTCTCTCCCATGTCATATAAAAATGTAAGAAGAGAAAGTGTGAAGATATATAGTTTGAAAAAGGGATCCGGATTCGGTGATAATTTGAAAAAAACCCATGCTCCTTTTGTAATGGTATGATCCAAGTCATCTATAAAAGCAATGGACGTTAAAGATCAGAAGTCTAAAAAGTTGCTGAGGTCTACTCAAGTATCATTTTTTTAGACTTTTGATCGGAACTATTTATTACTTTTATGGACGGCTCATATCACACTATCATGGTGATGGTTTTTTTCAAACCATCAATGAATCCTTGCTCAAAAATAACACCTGCTCTAATGAAAGTAAAGTGACAATGAAAACATCATTTTTCAAATCCTTGTCCTGAATTCCTCGAAGGCTGCTTGGGAGTTTTCGGATATTAAACGGTAGACTTTCTTTACATAGTGTGAGAAATTATATAGATTTGATAAATGTATAATTATGATTAACGAAGTGTTAAAGAGGTCAAAAAAAAAATCCCCAGACCTCTTTTAGCAATTGATGTAACAATGATAATTAATTATACTTTTTTAAAAATAAATAAATAAAATCTTAAACTTCCTTTGCATTGAATTTAAACAATGACCTAGAGCATGCCACACGCGTCAATTGTCACCGTAAAAAAATCCAATGCATGTGGTAACCCTCGGTTGTATCAAATTAATCCAACCAATCTAATTAGCTCTTACAAGGTAGTGCTTAATTTAGTAGAGGAGTCCCTAATTTTATGCTAATCAAACCAATTAGGAGTATTACATTTTTCTTACAGACTGCTGGAGTTGTACATATAAATTAGGATGCCTCGCTAAACATTAATAGGGAATGGAGCTCACCACCGAGGGTGGTAGCCTAGTGGTGAAGGCTTAGATTTCAGGTGGTCGTGGGTTTGAGGCATGACCGGCCCCTTTGAACCTCCTTCCATTCTGGCTAGCTGTGTACCCACTAGACCTTTAGAGTGGTGCTGAGGTGACGGGTTCGCCCTTTAGGCACTAACTATATATGGTTCAAATCAGACATTCCTCAGCTGGTAGAGGCTCTTATGGTAACACTCAAGAGTGGATTGCTATCATTTGTTACCCCCTTCTATTTTTTCTACTTAGCCAACAAAAAAAAAAAAAAAGGGAATGGAGCTCTAATCAAATTGATGAATTTCTTACTCTATATTTAAATTAAAATCCTAAAATAAAAAGTCTCTTAATTAGAGATCTGAGGGAGGCTATTGCTACCATATAAAATATTTTAAACCCCCTATTTAGTTTACACCTTTTTAATGTCTTATAGAAAAAATATATAAAAGGTTTTTATAAAAACAAGTTGCGTTTTTCACTAGAAAACATCGTCTTAAACAATTTTGTAGAAAAAAAATGTTTTCAAAAATCTGTCATTAAGTGGATTTTTTGACAATTTACAATTCCTATTTCATTTTTACAAAATTATCCATTAAAAATGACAAAAAAAACTCTACTTAAACAACAGATTTTGGAATTTTTTTTTTTTTTACAAAGTTATTTGAAATTATGATTTCTAGTAGATAACTGTAACTAATTTTCATAATTTTTTTTTATATTTTTCATAAAATCTTAAAAAATGTACTTAAACTAAGTGTGGTGCTTAAAATACTTTACATTTTTTTTTTTCTTTTGTTGCTATTATTGTTGTTGTTCTTATCAGCATGTTAAGATGTTTTGCATCAAGCCAATCCCCCTATGCACATGAAGCGCCATGGTTGGTTCTGAGGGTAGGCAAGCAAAGCGATAGCATTGGACCCCACATTTTGGCTAAAAAATTAGGACCCATTTTGGAACTAACCCTTATAGTAGGTTTAATTTTTTTTTCATTTTTTCCAAAGAGAATGGTTATTGCAACCCCTTAATTTTATTTGCACACCCCATTAATTTTTATTTATCAATGTTTTATAAATAATATAAAAGGTTTTTTTGAAAATTTGTTACGTAATTTATTAGAAAATATCATTTTGAATAACGTTGTCAAAGAAATTTTTTCCAAAATCTATCATTTAAGTAAATTTTTTGATTATTTAACGGCTCTGTTTAATTTTTAGCCAAAAAGTTCACTTAAACGAAAGATTTTGGAAAAACTTTCTTTTACAAGTTATTCAAAATGATGTTTTCTAATGGATTTTACAGTCAATTTTATAAAAGCCTTTTGTATTTTTCTAAAATTTCAAAAAATTCAAAAAAATGAGATGTGCAAACAAATTATATGTTGATGCTATAAAATTAAAAAATTAAAAAAAATGAAAAAAAGAAAAAACGAAAAAGAAAAAAAAAAAAAAGAAGGTATGAAAGACTCTATTTTAAGATTTTAAAAGTTTGGGTAGGATCCTATAAAACTCAGAGCGGGCCCTGTCAAGTACCCGTCCCACATGTACAGACAAAGTCTTCGAACCAATCACTTTACCCCTCAAGGTTACGTAAAATATTTACGTGTGACATTAAATTGGACCTGAATGATTTTATGTAAAATATGTCTTAATCATCATATTCCTAGTTTCTTAGAGTAAATTAGAAGAACAGGAGCGGGTGAGGTGGGTAAAAAAAAAGGGAGGGCATTTTGGTACTTAGGCTCTGGAATCAAGATATCCTTAAAGGAAGCAGATCGACCCGACCAAGTCCAACGAAGTTAGAGCCGATGCACCAACGAGAAAGTTGAGGAGACATAATCTGGCACTCTCAGATGCATCATACCCATGGACGAAGCAGATATTAAAAAAATAAGTCATTCACGATTTGATGTTTTGAAATCAACGTGGCAGAATTTGACTGGATGCTGAAAGTATATACACTAGAAGGATGTTTGTGCAGGCTAGCTAGGGAGGAAACCAAATTGGATTTCAGTCTGACTTTGGTTTGGTTGGGACAATCCAGTTTCATTCAATTCCCCCAGAAAGTGAGAAAACCCAAAGTAATCTCCTCTCCCTCCAGACAGACCGAGACAACGGTAGAGCCGTACGTTATCATTATAACAAACAGTACGTCGTTTTAATGCAATTAGGGGGAGGGGCATTCCGGGAATACAAAAGCCATCCTCATTTTTATAAGAGCTACACTTCGCCAAACGGAAATTCTGTTTGGTGTGGGACTGTGGGAGCTAGAGAGAGTAACAGGTGTTTGCCTATGGATCCCGATGCTTTCACCGCAAGTTTATTCAAGTGGGACCCACGAGGAGGCCCATTACCACCCTCCAATCGCCTGTTGGAAGCGGTTGCACCACCCCAAGCGGCGGTGGCGGTGGCTGCGGCATACTCAGTCAGGCCAAGGGAGCTCGGCGGTCTGGAAGATTTATTCCAAGCTTACGGTATTAGATATTACACTGCCGCCAAGATAGCGGAGCTGGGATTCACGGTGAGCACGCTTTTGGACATGAAGGACGAGGAGCTGGACGATATGATGAACAGCTTGTCTCAGATTTTCCGTTGGGACCTTCTCGTGGGGGAGAGATATGGGATAAAAGCTGCTGTTAGAGCTGAGCGGCGACGCCTTGATGATGAAGATTTGCGACAGCGCCACCTCCTGTCTGCCGATACCACCAACGCTCTCGACGCGCTGTCCCAAGAAGGTAGGCTCGTGATCTTCATTATATATATTTTGCATTTAGTTGTTTGGAATAGCAGTTGCCTATAGCTCAAGGCTCTCAAGTCAACTTAAAGCAATAGATGACAATAGTGTGATATTATTGTGGGAGTATATGAACACAGCAGGGCTGTCGGAGGAGCCGGTGCAACAAGAGAAAGAGGCGGCGGGGAGTGGTGGAGGGGGAGGAACGTGGGAGGTGGTGGGAGCGGGTGACAAGAAGAAACAGCGGCGGAAGAAACAGGGGCCGAGAATGATAGCGGAGGACGAGGATGATGAAATGGGTGGAGGGAGTGAGAGGCAGAGAGAGCATCCATTCATCGTGACGGAGCCAGGTGAGGTGGCACGTGGCAAGAAGAACGGCCTCGATTACCTCTTCCATCTCTACGAGCAGTGCCGTGATTTCCTCATCCAAGTTCAGAACATTGCCAAGGAGCGAGGCGAAAAATGTCCCACCAAGGTACTCTATTTGGCTATTTGCATTTGCATGAGTCGTGTCGTGACTCGTTGAGTCGCGAACTCACCTTGTCATATGTGAACCTACCGGTGGGAGTGAACCGGGTCCATAAGTCCATTGTATTGGGGGATGGGTGTGGATCTAAGACGGGGAGGTGGGGGGCTCGTTCCCCAATTGGTAGGGGTACGGATTCAAGGTGGAAGCAGGTGTGTTTCAAAGAGAGCGTGACAGCTCACATACGGACTGGTGGGGCCTGTCTTGTGGCCGAATTTGCAGGGCCACTTTCATTCATTTTGGTTCTGCCTCCTTTGCCACATACCCCAGACCCCCAGACCGGTAACCCTCAAGTCAAGTGGCATGCGCTCGTCGATCATGCCATTTGCGACGACTTGCACAGCACCCTAAACTCCCATACTATTCATTTTCAGGTGTACACCAAACTCCTCTTAGTGTCCACCAATGTCTACACAAATCATGGATCCCGTTGCTTTTGTGGTGGCACTCATAATTTTGGCATTCCAATGATTCGGGAGTCATTTGTCAAACATAGCCGGGGAATAATTTTAGTACAACCAATTTTATTATTATTTTTTTTTAAATTGAGTACAAAAGTAAGTAATACGGGAAGTAT
Source organism: Liquidambar formosana (assembly GCA_039720395.1). NCBI lineage: Eukaryota > Viridiplantae > Streptophyta > Magnoliopsida > Saxifragales > Altingiaceae > Liquidambar > Liquidambar formosana. The sequence continues at coordinate 29,482,569 of CM077828.1, forward strand.
TTCAAATAATTATTTTGAAATAATTATGAAATGACTTAATTTGTACTTTTTAAATCTTAAGAGGTAGATCGAACAGTAAAATTTTGGATTCAACTTTCATCATTTCCTGAATTTATTTGTATGGCAAGCAAACACATCTAGGCTTCATCTTGGATTCAACTTTCATCATTTCCTGAATTTATTTGTATGGCAAGCAAACACATCTAGGCTTCATGTATTCATATATGGAAAAATACAGATAAATTCAGGTTTTCAATCAAATGCTGAATGGTCGTTTTTCAATATTTTCTGCCATACACAGGTGACAAACCAGGTATTTAGGTATGCGAAGAAGGCAGGAGCAAGCTACATCAACAAGCCCAAGATGCGACACTACGTGCATTGCTATGCTCTACATTGTCTGGATGAGGAGGCGTCCAATGTGCTGAGGAGGGCTTTCAAGGAGAGAGGAGAAAATGTCGGGGCATGGAGACAGGCATGCTACAAGCCTCTTGTTGCCATAGCAGCACGCCAAGGGTGGGACATCGATGCCATTTTCAATGCGCACCCCCGTCTTGCAATCTGGTATGTCCCTACCAAGCTTCGTCAGCTCTGCCACGCCGAGCGCAGCAGTGCTGCGGCCGCTTCTAGCTCTGTCTCTGGTGGCGGTGATCACCTCCCCTTCTAAACTATATAAAGCCACCTAGTAATTATGTTTGACAAAGTGTTATTATAATGGATGGGTCCGATTGGCATCTCTGATTATTTACAATCTATCTACTACTACTTAAATAGTCGCTGCATCACTCATTTTCAAATGGACTCGTAGAGTGAAAGTATGATTTAATTTTTTAAGCATTTTAATAACCTTTCTCTTGTATCTTCCAAAATCCAGATAGAGGCCTGATCATGATTCATCATAATCATTCATATAACGTGTTAAACATGAGTTACCAACACCTAGCCCCAGACCGAGACCGCAGCAGAATCAACTTTCTTTTGTCATACAGCGATGGTCAATGCTAGCAAGTATCAACCACCAGTTTTGGGAACGCGAAAATAAGCACAATAAGGTTTCCACCATAATGCGCTTTCCGGTGCATCTTCCACCGTCAAATGAGAGATCAAAATCCCACATTCAACCAATCATTCCATGGTGAAACATCAACATGCACCTACCTAGCTAGAAAAGAATATAAGGAGTCACTGTAGTCATAACTAAACTAAAACATCGTGTACAAAGTGCAGTGTGGCTACATGACAGTATGTTGGGATCACGTCTCCATTGGAAAACAACAAAAGATTCCGTGAGGCGCCTGCACAGACGCAACATATTTAATTTTCAAATTAATAAAGTAGCATTCACAACATCATGAGAAATAAGAGTTACAGAAGTCATAAAGAAACAAGAGAGAATATTGGGGGGAGAAGAAAATCAGTGTCTTCTTCTTTCCATCCTTGACTGCTCCTGCCCAGGTCACAGTAAAATTGTCAAATGTATTACAAAATTCCACGCTGTTGTGATAACTTACCACAATTATAAATGAAGACAAAACTAGAGCCTCTTAAATTTATTCATCTTGAGACAAGGATGAATGAGTGGGGTATCTCCACAGCACATCAGCCCATGTGCTCTGACCATCAGTCACCTCCTTAACTACAGATGCCACCTCCTCAACACTAACGCGAATCTGATCTTTGCTGTCCCTGTCCCGGATTGTCACCGAGGATGTTGAATCCACTGTAATGGCAAGGGGTACCCCAAGTTCATCTGTTCTTGCATATCGCTTCCCGATTGATGTACCTGAAAATACATATGTACATCAGGACATTATTTTCTAACAAAGTTTCACCAGTTATACACCACCAATCATATTTTTCTACATCACAGCATGGATAGACTTGATTGTCCTACTAAAATGCAAAACAGGTTATTAAACTATCCTGTATCAGCTTCATGTTTCATTGGATCATTTCAACCCAAAAACAACCTAATATACAATAAGGGCATAAACACATCCACCCTGCTGAGTTGCCCCCGCAAGTGCAAGGTGTGCAACTTTGTTTGGGATGTGTTTCGGTTCACAGTTAATGAAAACCAAGCCAAATGTAAGTCGGTTCTCAAAGTCTTAACCCAGAAATGGAACCATACTATCCGAACTTTGTCCACTTATAAGATTTTTCAATTTAGATCTGAAATGTCCATTTATTAGAAAATCATAGTGGTACTCATTGAATTTTGGTCAAGAAGCAAAGAGTGATCTAAGTCAGACTACACTTAAAAATCCTAAAATCATGAGACACTCCTAGAAAGCCAGTCAGGAAGCTGGGGGTGTAGAGTTCTTTCATGGTACAGTCGTGCAGATATGGGGATAACTTTCAACTTCCCAACAATGGAGGATAAATGCTCCACAACATTATTCGTCCTACATCAGCTGTTAATTAGAAAAAATCCCATCCCTCATCCGTTTAAGAGCTAGACCCCTCAATGCTTACATGTAAAAACTGAATGGTAGCTTGGGTCTCATGTTGGTTCAGGTATGCCAAGGCACCGAGCTAGAACCACACCAACTTCTATCGGTTCAAGAAAATCTAAACTCAGGAGCAGTACATTCTTGCCAAGCCAAACAAACCCAATTTGGCCAGGTTGGTTTGGCTCTCCAGTTGACCCATCCCCAGTTGCACCTCTAACTCAACTCATCCATGGCCCATCATGTAAAAATGTAAAAATAAAAGTTGCACCTGATCAAATACCCTTTTAGAGGGCATACCTGTCATATCAATCTTATATGAGATGCCAGCAGAAATCAGTGATTTGGCAATGTGTTTGGCAACTTCCTCATACTGTTGATTCTGCACCAGTGGGAATACAGTGCATTTAATAGGCGCTACAAGTGGAGGGAAACGGAACACATTCATCTGTTCATCCCCAGTTTTACTAGGCCTCATGTAGAAGGAATGCTCATAGAGACAGTAGATTATCCGGCCGATACCGAAAGATGGCTCAATCACCGATGGTGTGAAAACCCTTTGATGTTCTTTCTTTTTCTCCTTGGAGATTGTCACCATGCTCTTCTTTATCGTGACAACTTTCCCCAGAGTGCAGACATGGAACTCTGCCTCACCCTTGGATTCTAAGGTAGCTTTCACTTCCATAGCTTCTTTTTCACCCATAGCCTGCACACAAGCAGAAAACAAGCCATGGTTAAGTAACTCAAATAACGCTAATTCAAAAGGGTTTGCCTTCAACATGTCATCCCCAAGCCCAGTTTCTGTCTCTCGCACGCACATGGGTGCACACAGAACCAAAAAGGATGCATGCAATAATGGAGCGACAGCATTTCAACAGTCATTACATTACTCAGAAACTATTCTATATCTTACCTCCAATGCTTCAACCACCATCTTTTGGTTACCCTTGAATGCAAGGCCCAGCTCCTTTTTCACCAGGGTAATAACAAGTTTCTGAAATTTTACAACATAATACAAGTCATAAAAACTTGACAAAGCCATTAATGACATATTAGAGAGTGCAAGAGAGTGAGAGAATCACCTCCACTTCTCTAGGCTCTGCAAATTTTTCATGCGCAACAAGGGGGACACCACTTTTATCCTGTTAATCGAAGTCAAGAAGAAATCTAGATTAGTAAGTTAGTAAGCTAATTATTCGGTTTGAGCAACAATCTTTTTCTTTTCTTCCTTTTTTCTGCCTTATCAACTTCTATTATAACACAGCAGAAATAAGGTTCATTGTCATGACAAAGTTACACTAAACTAACAGCATCATCCATCTCACCTATATCATAACTTCATGACTAAGCAATATGGAACAAAACATTAAGAACATGGAAAATGCTACAAAAAGGTGATCAAGTAACTATTTGACTTCTGCAGGTTAGGTGTGATATTTCATCAAAAATTTCTATGAAAAAGTGTTGGCTTATATCTTACCGTGTGAGCTCGCAAATCATATGCAGATCTATCTGCAATACCAACACATTCAATCCAACCATAAGAGCATTCAATCTCAGCATCCCAACAGTCTGCAGCATAGTGAGCCATCTCATTTGCAAGATGCTGACGGAAACGCAAGCGCTCTTTATCAATACCAAGGCATGTGAGGAACAGATACACTCTCCCAATGAAATAGCCAAGTGTTTCATTGTTGACAATGCCCTGACCAAGTGGGCAACCAACATGTTAATAGAAAATAAAAAATTGTACTTTTCAAAAAAAGAGAGAGATACAAATAAAATCAAAAGTTAAAATTGATGTAAATCAAACCAACCTTTGAAACTGCTTCACCGAGGGGTATTATCCTTGCTGATTGCCCAGACACCTGTTCTTCCCTAGGGAACATTAAGAACTCCAAGTTCGCGACCTCAGAAAATCTTGGATGAGACTTGTCTTCAGGATCTACAAAGTGTTCAATCTCAGCCAGTGTAAACTCACGGACTCTTAGAAGACCTTGGCGTGGAGATATCTGTGGAAGTGGGGAAAAAATTAAAATAAATAAATAAATATTGCCAGATTATGAATTCATCATTTCCAGGAACATGTGAGCATAATGAAAAATCACGAAACAGAAAGGAAATATTCTAATTAAAAAAGAGAGAACAAAGAGACCACCAACACCACCACCAGTACTACTAGTAATGCACGAAGATGTTTAAAGAGAGGAAAAAAAGAAAGAAAGAAAAAAGGAGACAGTTCAATAGTTAGATAATATTAAACAGAACTTGAATGCAGAGCAATCCAAACTAGAGCTGATCAGATCATGCAACAGCCAAAATGGTCACATGGACAAATTGGCAACATGAAAATGCACTAAGAAATTAATCTCACTTCCGATGATAGAACGATCTCTACTCACATTCATGCATATAGATGGAAACACAAGCATCAACATTGCAATGCAGCAGTAAGGGGAAGAGTTGGAACCTCATTTCTAAAAGCCTGACCAATTTGAGCAGCGGCAAAAGGGAGCTTGTTCCCATTATAGTAGTACAGGTCCTTGAAGTTAACAAAAATGCCTTGTGCTGTCTCAGGGCGCATATACCTGCAGCAAACTACTTGTAAGGAAGCGGGGTGAAGGCAAATAAAATGCCACACACCAACAGGGAAGAAACAATCACTTGAATGGAAAATATTACAAGTTCATCACAATAAGGTATACGTGTATGTAGCCAAATCATAGTTTTACCCTGGGCTCAAACCAGATGGACCTATTGAGGTTTGAAACATCAAATTGAATGGGTAGGGGGCAGAAAGAGGGTTTTTTGTATCCGGAGCGGTTATGCCATAATCCTTGAGCTTTGCACCCAGTTCTTCAGAAGAAAGATCATCCAACACAGCAAGAACATGTTTCAACTCCGCCGCCTTCTCAGCAGTGATGCTAAGGTCCTTCTCAAGCTTCTCTTTGCAAAAATCCTTGAGCAGGTGATCAGCGCGATAACAGGTACCTGTCTTTTCATCCTTGACCATAAGGTCAGTGAACTTATCAACATGACCAGATGCCTTCAGCACAATTTCAGGTGTCACGCAGGGGCAATCAACTTCCAGCATATTCTCCTCCAGGACAAAATGCTGAAACAATGAATATGAACATGTTACTAACAAAACATGCACACACAAGTGCACAGACACACACAAAGGGAAATTTGGCAATCATTCTATAAGGGGAACAGTATTGAGAGGGCCTTGTTTTGGATAAATCCATACCAGCATTTAGGAGCCCATGTTAATTTTGAAGGGACCATTTTATCAGAAAGGTGGGTGTGATCTTTAAGGAACCAGTCTATAGAGGCTGGTATTTGCCATTTGGCTCATTCTCAATCATCATTTTTGCATTTCCAGCGCATGCACCAGGCCATTCAACTTCTAAACATATGCCTATATATCAGCCACATGGTCTCAATTGTATAGAAATATGATCTCTTGCAAATTACATATGGATCCAAGCTTCCAAAGCATGAATACGGGGGAAAAAATCAACACCCAGACTGAACAATTCAAATTAAAAATACTGGCTTTAAGATGAGATATGCGAATCAAACAAATATAATAGTAAGAAATCAAGGAACGAGGGGAAGGGTAGCTCACCTGACGCCAGAAGGCGAGAACATTGGACTTAACGGCACAACCAGGAGGCCCATAATCGTAAAGACCGGCAACGCCACGATAGATCTTGAAAGAAGGGATATAGAAGAGACGGCGTTCTAGGGTATTAACAACAGCCTGACGGAAAGCGTCTCTGCTGATGCCGCTATCGCTGCCGGTACTGCTGACGAGGACTTTGAGCTGGGTCTCGATCGAGGCCTTCTCGAGTTTCAAGGCGTTAAGGGCTTCGACGGCTGCGTCGATCGCTTCCTTAGCGGCGCCGGTGGCTTTCAGCTCCCTAACGACGTTGCCGCTGGCTTCGACGGCCCATTGCTTCTCTGAGAGAGCGCTACGAAGGGCGTCTTCGGTGGTGTCCATAAGCTCAGATTTGGGATGACGACGCGTTGTGAGATGGTACACAAATATTTGGGATTGCAGTGGCTAAGGTATATTGCACTGTGTTGATATTTAGGGAATTGGGGCTGGTTGCGTTGCGACCACAGCCGGCGTACAAAATGTTGGGTGCGCTAGGGTTTAGCTAAAATACGCTGGATTACTCAGTCCCCTCACGCCCCCGGGTCCCATCCCGTTATCCCTTCATCCCTCTCTCTTGGTGTGTATGTGTATGCTAACGTGTGCGCCGGATCACTTTGACACTTTCCCTGGATTTTTTTATTTATTTTTTTGTGGGTATCCACTGGATCGCTTTCACTAACCTACTAGTAGGAGACGGGCACGTGCGAACCCGATGACTTTTTATAAAAATATCACACGGAAATGCGTGTGCCTGGTGCCATTTGAAATAAACCTGCGAGTTAGTTAATTATCCAGTGGGTCTGGGTAGAGATGACGGAGCACCATACGCATATTGAAAAGTGAAAGAAAGCGTGTAGGCTTAATTAGGCCACCTATGCAGATATTCAATTAGAAACTTTTTGATTAAGATAGTCAATTGTAGCTCTTATATATTGCCACATAAAATGACGGCTCGAATTCGGGGGTTACAACTTTTTCGTACTTTTTTATAGGGGTATTTTAGGTATTTTCCCATGGTTTTATATTAACCCTAATTAGTACGGGTGTTATTTAAGGGGACTGGCCGTCAGAAGACTTTGTATCTTGTATTCTCTTTTTTGCCTCAGAGCATAGTGAAATTGTGTGTGTGCCGTGGACGTACCTCAACTAGAGGGAACCACATAAATTTCTGTGTTCTTGCTTCTTCAATCTTCTCTTTCTTTTCTTGTTAATCGCTGTGTGTGTGGTAGAAAAGGTTAATTTCTCCCAACAGTTGTTTTGATAAAAGCTTTTTTAAGCCTTTTGATTTCGCTGATACAAACCTTCTATTTAGTTTGAACCAAAAAACCATGCCGTACTTCATACATATTCACTAAAAATCCAATATTTCATATAATTAACACAATAGCACAATCCATGATTTCTCATGACCTCCAACATCTTAAAGTAGTTGCACCTGTTTAGATGTCTCCCATGAAGCCCCAAAAACAGTTGGAACAAAAAGGGCAACAATAAACAAGCATCGAAAAAAGATTAGTGCTACATCCAAATATATCAGCTGCAACCTGGGAATATACTTATATCCCTCATTGGCAACAACTCTTAGAGAACTCCAGGAAGTTCTCCAAACAAAGCCATGTGAAACATCAAATTAACACATTTACATCCAACAAATGTGGAGCACCTGACCAGGGCATAAACTGGTAGAACCACAAAACCAACTCCTGTTTGACACTTCATTTTTTACAGACTATTAGAAATCAAACTACAGATCTGATACAAAAGACGCAATTAACATTATCACATTTGAATCTTTGTTTGAATGTTGAGACTGCTGTAGTAAATTTAGGGAGAATTGGTTCACCCCAAACAAAAAAATCTTCCCCGGAATTTTGCAAGCAGGATAGTGTTTCTTATGTCTAATATCTTATTCAATGCTTCTTGTCCAAAGACCTCTGCCTCAGCCTCAATCCAACAATTTCTCCCAATAAATAAATAAATAATCCTAACTTCAAGATTGGAATGTACTCTGCCACCGCATTATGATATATTCCACAACCTATAATGAAAAGATAAAATAATGGTGCATTTTAGCAACCATGTAACTTAAATTATTCCATTTCATTTTATTTACAACATTCAAAGGCATAAACCCAAACCTTAGACATTAAAGCTATCATTATAACTAAAAGTATGAAACAGAGTAATTGACACTATGGACAAAGAATATGTCAGAAAAATCAAATCTTATACAAAAACAATTATCACGCATACATGTTACCCTCACAAGCTTGAGGGCAAGACAATAAAATCATAACTTTTCCCTTTTCGGTGACTTTTCCTAATTCATACCACTCAAGTGCTCTTAATTTTTATTTTTTTAAAATTTTGCTAAACCAGTCAAACCATGTGCTTGGATAAACAAGTAAGTAGTCTACAACAACCATTATTTGGCCGCCGTCCGATACTTTCAATGAAGAAAGAAGCTTTCATATGAAAAATAACTGATGAGAATGATAACAGAAAGATACGGGCCAAGATGAAGCAGTAATCTCATCTTCTAAAATCAAATAAAGAGGCTCAAGTTGTGTTACAGCTTTGGGATGGGTATGGTTAATCTGCCATGGGGCAAAAAAAAAAGGGCAACTATGATTTCTTGAGGAAAAATATACAAAGTAATATCAAATGGATAAGGTATCAAGATTAATGAGACATGTTCATAAAGCATTGTTCGAGAAGATTATTATAACTTTAAAACTCACATATAAAATGTTTCTTCAAAATATGAGACGTGACTGTGTATTCTTTCCCATCATTTTCAAGGATGCCTAATGTCACGGGTTCGATGTTTCGACCCAACACCCGTACGGCACTTAAGCTTCACGCCCTATCCGTGAACCTTTAAGTAAGCCTACTCGACACCTCTAAGGTTGGAAAGAAAGAAACAACGCTCGGATACTTGTGGAAAGTTTACTAGTATTGCATTAAGTAAGTTTTACAACACTCGAGAACTACAAGGCTTGGATTCCTCTTCAACTTCTTCCAGTTCCTACAAACAAACTGGTTTGGCCAAATGGGGCCTCCCTCCTTATATAGGCTCTTAAGGACTATTCTAGAATATAATTAATGCTAGAAGAGTTCTAGAGCATTCTCTAAAAGCTTTCCACCTCCTTAATAGAATTCTTTAGCTAAAGACTATTCTAGAAGCTATTCTAGAAATCTCTACATATGTACAAGTTTAGAGCCTCCTGGAGAACTCTTGAATCTTTTACCAAGTAGGAGAGTCAGGCACTTCCCACTATAAATCCCCTCCTTGGGTCATTCTCACGCACGGGCCATGTCACTAATGACACCTAAAGGCTTACCTTGGAGCCTCAAAAAACTATTGTGAGTTTTGCACAAAAAAATTACAAAACAATATCCAAACTGAATCCTTGAAAGGTCCAAGAAAGTTAACCCCTTCTGCATCATAATTTGCTCATTGGAAATGCCATATTAGCCTTAAGTGTTTCCAAATTAAATTGCAACAACTCCAGCAATTTTCCCTTGCCTAATGACATCCTAAGAGATATTCAGTATTTAAATAATATGTGCATATAAATTCACTGGACCTCGTCCTCCCAGTCTTAATCTTAACAACCGAAGTGGAGGACTTACATTGGTCTAGAAGGTCGTACAGCGACATGCTTAAAGCATTAGAAAGGACATATATTAGTAAAAAAATGAAATAAAATGAATCATGAATCATGGGTCATGATGTATAAGTGTATACCCTGACAAATAATGTAGCGATTTGCGCATGACTGCCTACCCAGTTTCAGAAAATTATGAAAAGTAATTCTAGCAGCTCACCCTTGAATCCTCAAACGTAATCCCTCCATAGCCAATTTCTTTCCCAAACCAACAACACTAGAGCCAAATATAATTGAGAAAGAGTCAATAATCCTTTTCAACTGTCTTGCTATTCTACCAAATTTTTAAGAAATTAAAGAATAACCTTCATGAATGATATTTAATTCAAGATCACCTATAACTTCGTGAGTGATATTTACAACCACTTTGCTTCTAAAGCAAGCACAAAGCTGAATTCAATAGAAAAAGGTGTTTCATGTAGTTTGTTTTCCTGCTATCTCGAAAACCACTTGATGAAAAAGGAAAAAGGCATCCGATCACATTTTACCAGTGATTTAGGCAGCAACCTATAGTTCAGAAGTTGGGAAAGAAATGACTCAATCTCTTGAATTGAGCACATAATTCACAAAATAAAACAAGCTCGGGCACTTCAAGCATATTTGTAATCGATTCAAAGAAGGTCTATACAAGTGAATCCTAAGCAGTGTCTATATCAAACAAAACCCATAAAAAATTTAGAGATAAATAAATAAATAAATCTAACGAGCACCATAATGCAGCAATTAAATTGCTTGCTTCAAATATTTTCGATGTGCTCAAGCTTATTCATGATCCTACTTGAACATTTTCCTTGTTTTCCAAGAACAGGGAAAAAAAAAAGCAACAACAACAACTGTCAAAAATTACAAAAAATAATAAAAATAAAAATTGATGGCATTCATAATGTCCAGCTCATTAGATTCTATACTAGAGGATAAAAGATGGCTTACCCAAATAAAAAATAAAAAAGGAAAAAAGAAAAGGGTAACAGCTGAACGAACATGACCCAAACTGAACAAAGTCTTAACGTCAAGCTTAATTCAAATATTTTGAATGTGCTCAAGCTTATTCATAATCCTACTTGAACATTTTCCTTGTTTTCCAATAAAATATGATTGTTCCTTTTCTGAATTAAATTGGAACTTCTATGCGAAATGCTACAGTTTTTTTTTCTTTAACAGGTCGAGCTTTCAAACTTTTGTTAACCAAAACATATGAAATGATGGAAAAGAAAATACATGCAACTAAACTACTTAATGATAAGTAACACATGATAGTATAAATTCTAGACATGCCAATAACGATAAATTAAGAGCAAGGAGTTTTCCGGCGACATCGACGGAGATGGAGATCCCCCAAACAACTTTGTCTCTCTCTTATAAAACCCATAACCCATCCATCGAAACCCACCCATCAAAACCCATAAACCCCATTCACAATTGATGCAAAAACCTAAGGCAGCTATGACAAATACTTCATCTTAGACCAGATCATGTACTTTTACCAAAAAATTAAAAAAACAAAAAGCGAAGTCATACCTGATGAAGACCTCCGGCGGGAGTGAGATCTGTCGGCTCCTCCCTTTCATTCCCATTCTCGTCCTTTGCAACACCCACAAAAGCAAATTTTGTTCGCCACACAAACCCATCCCATCACCACGGTTGAAATACCCACACAGCAACTCAATCACCAATAAACACCGTCACCATCATAATAAACCCCTTCCACCACCACTTGAAAACCACCATTTTGAATCCACTTAAAAGCAACCAAAAAGGAAAAAAAAAAAGGCATTAAAAATACTCATAAAGCTGATGGCTCAAATCAGATCATGTATTTTTAGCAAAGAGAGAGACACACACACACATACCTGGTGAAGCCACGTAGCCACCGGCTGTGGGAGTGAAGATTTCAGTTCGCCGGTGGGAGATAGAGATAAAAAAAGACAAGGGGAGAGAGGGAGCAGGTCCGAGCTGAGGAGACGGGAGGGCGACGTGGGGGACATCAGGGTATCGGTTTCCCAGCAAAAGGAGAAAAATATCCCACCATACCATGACGTGGAAGAATGCCCTTCACACAAAAGAAGCTATGGGGTCTTCTTCCTTCTACTGATTTCACAATGTTCATGCTACATGGTCTTGCACTATCGTTTGGGAAATTGGGAGAGCGTAAATGTATAACTATTTTTTGTTTCATAGAAAAAATTCAAAACCGAATTGAAATTGACTCTTTGGGAAATTCGGTCAGGTCCTTGAGTTTCCTTTGTCCGACTCTAGTATCATCTTGATCTGCTCCTAAATTTTAAAAATAGTAGACTCGTGAGGCTTCACGACACATTCTACTAGTCGGTCTTTCGGAAACCTCTGCTTCAGTCCACGGCCAGCCGTGCTTGGAAGCCTCTCAATTCCTTGATAGTAGTAGGAATAAAAACAAGTGTTTCTTTTGTTTTGGCGGGATCCACGGGCTGGGCCATCAGAAGCTGGTTTGGAGACCTCTTTCGTGGGTTGAGAAGAGGCTATCTTACTCTCTTTCCCGAGGTAATTACTATTCACATTAAGGGATTTAAAAGGCATTAAGAGATATCACTTGAATTACAAGATTGATAGTAACACAAAAAGAACCTCGATATAAATATTTTGACAGTATTCATCACAAATTGTCTAATCTTAAATCCATCTCAAATTACATTCATCACTTTTCGTTTTGGTCCTCTATTAAAAAATTAAAACAAAAAAATAAATAAATAAATAATTATTTTTAGTTTACTCATTAAAATTGTTCTCATTTTCTTCCTTTTCGGTTTGACTCTAAAAATAACACTTGGTTTTAAAATGGGTGTGCATGCTATTTTTTGCATAAAGGAAATAAAATGAAGTGAGAGATTTCAGAAAGACTTCAGTCAGTTTTAACTTCTATAATTGACACATGTGTGGTGTTTGTGTGATGAACTTCAACACTAAAGTTAGAGCTATAGAAAAGCGATGATATACAACTTGCTCTCATCCAGATGGTTCGTACCTTGTGAATAAGCAAATGGGTCATTTTATAGCATAGGTCGCTCAGGGATGCAACATGGTTTGGTATGTATGCTCACCTAATTTTGTCAATTAATTGACATGCTATATCTTGTGTGGTCATATTTATTAAAGGTTGAGCATAAGGTAAAGCTACTTAGTGGAAAAGACCCTTATGAGGGGGGGGGGGGTTTTGTCCATTAAATACTTGTCTTGGTAATAAATTTTAGTTTTGCCATATCTCCTTCATATCCTAGAGCCCCAATGGAATGATGGGGCCATTGGGCTACTCAATAAGTAATATATCTTAAAATCCATACCCTTGTCCCTTCCTTAGCCTACAAACCATTGACAGTAATTACGCAAAGCCTAGGAGGAACGTCGAAAAAAAATATATGGAGATTTGAGGCCGCAGGTGAGCCACAACTCACAAATTCCAAATCGATTTAGTTGTTGTTCAATAGACTGTCCGAAATAACAGAGAGTATTTTAGACCAATAGAGGAAATTATTCCCCGTCCCAAACACTATTCTATTCTGCCCATCTATTTCATCATCATCTTTCCCGCCACAGAAATTGGTAATGCTTAACCATTCGAGAACTCAAAACTCGCCGTCTCCATCAATGGCCGGAACTTCAATTCAAACTCAAAAGAATCGTCTCAAGCCACGACCACATGAAAACCGCATTTCACAATCTCAAAGCGCAAATCAAATTCGGTTTACTTCAAGTATCTAATTTCTTTCTCATTCCTCATATATTCCTAACCTACTTTTTTTCCTACCCTTCGTTTTTTCAGTTCACAACGTACTCATCGGGAAATTGCGAATTAATGTATCCTTTTTTGCAGGCCGAAGACGTATTTGCATCTCTATCGATTCCTTTGATGAGACTCGTCGGTTTGAAGAACGCAGAAATGATTGAAGAGGGAAGATTCACCACCATTTTCATGGATGCTCAGTCCTTCCAAGTAATCTCTTGCGCTGCATGATCACCTATATATTTTTTAAAAATTTAAATTGGTAACAGCTACTAGGTTGAAGTACATGCACTTGTATGCGATTCTGGTTATTTTTTGGACAGGGATGCGGGAGGAACGGACTCGGATCTGAAACCCCGTCGAGATCACAGTCTTCCGTTGAAGATGCTCATCAGAATCATCAAATTCGTAATCTGGAGGTATTTTCCTTTTTAATAAAAATTAAAATAGAAAGAAAAAAATTAAAAAATAAAAAGGGAGAGACGAAGGAGTAAATTGTAACGAAAATGGTAGAGCCTTCAGTAAGGAGCGGTTCAGAGCGCAAGCTTTTCGATTGAGGATCAGATGAGCTCAAAGTCTCATTGGGCTTGGGCCTGTTTGCTTGTCAGACAATACCTTGCTGTTAGTTCTTGATCCAAAACCTCAATCAGCTCATATAAGTACTGAACCTACCCAAGGATCTAAAAGAAATCATGTTGGCATGATGAATTTCCAAGGGATTCAAAATAACTTTATGACTGAAATTGTCTTGATATCTAAGGGCAGTGGTTCCACTCTACCCCATATATGTAGTTTCATTCACTTGATATGTAAGTCCTGGTTTCTACGCCTAATTAATGCAAACCCCCCGAGAGGCTGGAGAAGATATATGGGTCAATGGGTGGATTGGGTTGACAGAATATGCACATTACGTCCCTCTTGACATAAATTGTCTAATATTGATGATTTGAATCCCTCTGCAGTACCAGGAAAAAAAAATAATTTCTGTTTTAAGACACTAGGATGGCAATTTTCTGTCCAATCCTATACGTACCAATACCAAACTTTGGACTGGCCTCAATCTATGCAGGCCAGTAACCAAGCATAATCTGATCTGAGTGGACTGGCCTCGATCTATGCGGGCCTGTAACCAAGGTTATGCAAACAAGTGAACAACTATCAATTTAAAGAGGATCCATCTGTGTGATTTTTTGTTTCACTTCAGCTGCCACATAAATTGGTAAAATTATTTGCCTATTCTTAATTAAACAGGTCCTAACTAGCTCCAAAGTCCAAATATGATATATATTATAGGTGTGTTTTTTCATGCATATAAGGCCGGTATAGGTGTCCATGCTCATGATCTAGAGTAAGATGCAAATATTAGAGCTTTTGCAATGGGGATTGGGTCCTCTTCACTTTCTTTTTTGATTGCGCAGGAAGAAAGCTACGCTACTAAAGTCGCTATGGCAGGCAAAGAACTGAGAGAGAAACAACAACTGCAACTAACACAACTAGTCCACCTCCTTAGACAAATTGAAACCCAAGTCAATTCTAGCCAGAATGACATTCTACAGACCCTAGCCCACCACCGGCTCTATCTCCAAAAATTCTTCCAGGGAGCCATTTCATATATATCTACCACACATCGCCCGACAGCAGAACCATGACAGCTTTCTCATGATTACATTGAAGCTCCTTCGAGTTACTTTTGATCATGTAAGTGCAGCCCTTGGATCAGTGGAAGTTGGTGTGGAGGACCTAATGCATGAATTAGCAGAACAAATGTGTGATCCAATGGTGGAGTATGTCAAGTGTCTCAAGACCGAAATGACAACCGGAACATGTTCTAGCCTACTGGCCACGGTGGAAGAGATGGCAGGAGTAATGAGAGATGTCAGACTTGAGTTGGAGGATGCAAGGAAGAAGGTGAGAATAGCCGAAAATAGGAAGATTGAGGCTTTGAGTAGGTTAGCGGAATCAGAAGAAAGAGTGAGGAGAATGAAGGAAAACCTGGGCTTCCTTTTAGAAGCCAAAAATGGGTTCATGGAACATACTGTTCCACACAAGGTACGTCTTCTAGCTTAACGTGACCACTTTATACATGTGAATGAAATGATCCTTTTTATAAACTGCACCCAAATGTACTAACCTGCAAAGATGGCTTGTGTGTAAATCATGTCCCACAAATTAAAACAAGCTAGTTTAAAACTTGTTTTTGTTCTCTTGTTAAGTTTCTAGGTACGGAGGAAGGTCAAGGGAAAGATGAGAAGCCATTGTGGCAACTGTTGAAAAAGAAAAGGAAGTATCAAACACCGGATAGCCCACTGGGGGCAGAAGGGCTTCTATACAGTCAGCCCAATAACAAGCACTATAAGTCAACAAGGGCAAGGCCCTCGACAACTCACAGGCCAGTTACTAGGAGTTTTTCTCGAGGATTGGGTCCACAAACCCCTTGCTTGGATTCTTGGCTATCTTTGGGCTCATCACCTTCGGCGGTTAATCAGCAAGTTTTGTCGCGCCAGCACAGTTACTCCCTGAATTCATGCTTCAAGTTAAATAGATTTTGCCTGTGATTTCAACATCGATGGACAGGATATTAATGCTTTGTCCAGTGAGCAATCATCATGATCATTGCGCATATCTGCATGTGTATCTTTTTCCTGTGGGATCTTTCATGCTATTTTGTTTTAGGAAACTTCAAATCTTCAATAGAATCATGATTAGACGAAATAATGACGATTTGTGCTACAGCGAGTTTGTAGAGAAAAGGCAATTCTTTTTTTATTCTCTCTTTTTGGCTTATCCTTCCCACGTGCCTTTTACATGATTTTTTGTCGAAAAAGCCACATATGTATAGCCAATACTTTCCTAGTCTAATGGCGCGCATCTTTCCCTCTCTCTTGTAAGGGGTTTTCATTTTTAATATAGTACTCTGTATTAATTTTGATATTATAATGTTCTTTTTTCGTATCAAACTTAAATGCAGCCATTGCAACAATTCACTATGTATGATTATTTTCCAATAAAATTTTGATTAATTAATCCAGCTGTCATGTTATTTGGATAAGAGCATTACTCTTATTTTAAATGCGTACATACATAATTTCCACAATTAATAATGTTAATCAAACCTAGATCAGCTCTATAAGGTTGGAGTGTACTTAATACAACTTGGAGTAGGATTAGGGTAAAATTGTCTAGACCGACTCAAGATTTTACCAAGTTGAGATCAAACAGGGTAGAGCCACTAGAAGCTGCCAGGCCTAAATTCGCTTCAGTGCCATCCCCCGATTTTACATCATTAATTACAAATAAAACCAGGTGTCAACTTGGTGCTTGAGATCCATGATAAAGATTAGCCTAAGATTAAAATTTTCACCTGGACCCAGCAAGAACCAACCTAGGCCTCCTTATATTTTTATAAAAACCATTTTTCTCTGCATCTAATTAATAATAATGACTAATAGGTAGACATGTAAATACATCTTTTATCATATAAGTCATGCCCACGTATGTTATTAATCAACACAAATATTAATGTTTTCCACTACTTTATGAAATGATTTAACTATTATTATTATTATTATCTTCTTTTTTTTTTTTTTCTGTTAATAGTTTAAGAGATGGAAAAATCATCACATTTATTAATTCACAGGCTGCCCTAGCCCAAAGGGAACCCACAAAAGCCAAAGTCACAGCTAATCCGACATTAAATACTTTACCCATTCTTCAACATTTTGAATTGATGATAATAATTTGTAAATCTTTTTTCAGATCACATAAGAGGAAAGTTCAAACTCTTAACCCACTCAAACCTTATCCAATCCAGAATCCACCTCAGCTATGACTCATTGGCAATGGTCTGTAAATTTGTCACTCTGGTTTAAATCCTCCTCCACGCACACAAAAATAATAAAATAATAAAAAACGAAAAAAAAAAAACGAAAGGAAACGAAATAGAAATAACATAACGCCTGCATAAGGGGGTAACACGTGTCATGAACTAAGCTGTCCCCGAGGGATACGGTTGGATTGGAGAGGTGACAGAGTGTGGGATGAGTGTAAGAAATGGCAGTGCGGCAGGCAGGCAGGACGTTACCAGAGTAATCCTAATTTATTCAACCTTTTTTATTTTTTAAATAATTTTCACTCCTTTTCCATTACTAGTGATAACCTGACTTGGCATTATTAAATGCCCTCGAAACTTCAAGGATTCTCTTAGATATTACCTACTACCAAAATTAATAACTAAATCTAAGGATCTTTATTGCAAATAATATCCTTTTTCCCAATTTTTGAATGGACCAAACGATATTCCAATAATGCCCGTGCTTAAACATCGTATCTGCTATCAATACCATTCTTTCATTTATTCTCACCATTTTAAGGTATGGCACATAGTTATCTACTATAAAGCTACGTTTGGACTGTTTAGTTTGGATAAATAAAATGAAAAGGAATGTGAACAGGAATGGAATGATTCCCATTCTAGTATTTGGTAAGGGATGAAAATGGAATGGTAGAGAGAAAATGTTTGATAATCCCATAGAATGTTGATATTTTGGTGGAACATGTGTGAAAATAAGCTTGTAAATGTTAAACGAATAGCTGTATATGCAAATAACCAATATATATATATACATATATATATATATATATATATAAGGGAGAGTTCCTTAGTGTAAAACTTTTTACACCTACACCCGTCAATAATTTTTTTATAGAAATCATGTTTTATAATTCAACCGTTAAATTACATATTCCTCTCATGCACGTCACGTTTGTCAAATTTTAAGTTAATCAAATATTAAAAAGTGTTTGATTCGTAAACTTACATTTCTTTTAATAAATAAAACTTTAATTTCAAGCACTTTATGGATGACATAGCTCCTAATCTCCAATTAGCTTGAAATTTGTCATGCATAACATGCTTGACAATAATACGTAATCCAACGGTTGAATTAATAAAATATGACTTTTATAGAAAGATATTGATAGGTGTAAATATAAAAAGTTTTACACAAAGTGTCAATGGAACCCTCCCCTGTATATATATATATGTGTGTGTGTGTGTATGTATGTATATGTATGTATGTATGTATGTATATGTATATACCAAACTAGAACCTGTCTTGAACTCTGCATCGGGTCTAAAACCTTAAATTTGGACAAACCCTAATCCCAATTATATTATTTCCACACCCATCTAGATTAGTGGGGTTTGGGGTGGGTGAGGGATGGATGAGTAAACAAGTTAACCCAATCCGCTATCATCTGTTACCTATTTGGCTATTTATGCCTATCTTGGTAGTGATTGTTTTGTTTGTTGTGGCTTTAGGATGTTAAATAACTTTAAATAATGATTCGATCATCACTAGACTCTAGATTAATGCATCTAACAAGATAGTAATGTTTTTATCTTCTTTATAACCTGTTGCTCAATCCTAAGTTTGCAGCAACATGAAAAAGAATGTTTTCGAGACTTTTAATGCATCCAACAAGATACATGTTGCTTAACCTCACTTTACGACAACAAAAATAAAACATCGTTTTGTAACTTCAGATGCATCTAATAATATGTAAAGTTCCCATCTGTCGCGTAGTGTGTCTCTTAATGTACTATAAGTTCGCAATGTCGTTTGTAAGTCTAAATGCATCTAACTGTATAATAAAGTTCCCATTTGCGTTCTAAAGTGTCACTCAACCCTACATTTATATAAAGTACTCATTTGTCTTACAACGTGTTGCTTAACCCCAAGTTTGCGGCAATAGAAAAAAGAATGTTGTTCAAGACTTTGAATGTATCTAACAAGACAATAAAATTCTCATATGTTGCAACGTGCTGCTTAACCCTAAGTTTAACTAGTAACCAAAAAAAAAAAGAAAAAGAAAAGAATGTTGTTCAAGACTCTAAATGTATCTAACAAGACAATAAAATTCCTCATATGTTGCAACGTGTTGCTTAACCCTAAGTCTAACTAGTAACCCAAAAAAAAAAAAAGAAAAAAAAGAAAAAAAAGAAGAAGAAAAAGAATGTTGTTCGAGACTCTAAATGCGCAGCTAACAAGAAAGTTATTTTATCATCTATATCGCAATGTGTCATTCAACCCTTAGTTTGCAATAGCGAGTATTTCGAGTATATTATCTCCACATGTTAGTTAATGAATTCTTATATACCCAAATCATATGAATTGAATTTATAGGTAATCATTGACACCGGTTTAATGGTAGTTACTTGTTGATGCATTAAAGAAGAATGACATTTATGCGAATATACCACTGAGAATTTATCCCGGCCATGCAATATAACTTCAATTTATTAGTAATCATTGTTATAAAGTTGATAATAATAATCTGTCCAATTAAATACGCCCAACTAATTTAACGGCTAAGTCTACTGAAGATGGACTATAATTATTTTTGTTTTGTTGGTTTTTATATTTTGTAAGTCATGTAGGTTCCTAAATGACATTATCTCGACTCATAAATCCACTTCAATAAATTTTAACTATGAACTACTCATCCCATAACTAGTGGTCTAGTGCTGATCAAAGAAGGGTATAATTTATAGGAGTAATTATAGCATGGATTTTAAAATAAGAATCCAACGAGGAATCAAAATACCTATCAACATAAAAATAAAAAAGAACAAGGCACATTATGTGTTATAGAATCGAGAGAGTAGATTCCAGACAAATAAGAATGGTGATATGAGATAATAAAAGCGCATACAGCTATTAGTTTTCTATGACTCATACTTCGTTTATTCACTCTCCGACAAAGCTGCAAACTAAATCGAATCAAGTTAAATAGTAGGTTACTTAGGTTTGACTCAAAAGTTAAAAGCAAATTTGAACTTAAATGACTCATTTATTTTACAAACAAGCTTGAATAATTCAATTATTAAGTCAACATCGAATGGTTTGATTGTTTGGATGATGGCTTCCTCAAGTTGCATCCTAAGGTAAGATATTCTAAAATTTTTGTTAAGTAAATAAAATAAAAATAAAGGAGAAGAGGAAGAGGAGGGAGGGTTGTAAGAAGCAAACAAATGCATATGCCACATGTGATGAGAGGATGAAAGGAATGGGAGTGGCAAAAGAACAATTAGAAAATGGGATTGAGGAGATTGTTGTCAAAATGCGCTCATTTTCCTTTTCATGAAGTTTCTTTCCTATTTCCTAGTAAAAGGAAAATTGAATAGTGTGGTAATCAGACGTTTCAAGCTCACTTGAGCTCGGGGGTTGATGGGAGTTGCATATAGTCAACGAAGTCGACATAAGTTTGACTTCTCACATTTTAATCCAATTAGAATTCGACAACACCTGATTTTAGATAGACCCGAGTCCACCTGATTCAAACTGATATTCAAACCTTCTCTACCTCTTTTCAAAACCCGCCGTCTGTTTCTCTCTCTATGTCTCTCTCTCTCTCTCTATATACGTATATATATATATATATCTATATCTATACCTTTCTCTCTCTATAGAAACCCCTGGCAAAGGCTACAATCAGCCTACACAAACAAGCAAACCCCCTCACCGAAACGGTTGTCACTCACCCACCCACTCCCTCTGTTTCCGTCTGTCATCGTGACGCACGCCTCTCCCATGGCGCACGATAGCCAACTCCCCTGCGACGGTGACGGCATTTGCATGCTCTGCCGAGCCATGCCCGCCGACGAAGATAAGCTCACCTGCAACACCTGTGCCACCCCCTGGCACGTTAGCTGCCTCTCCGTCCCTCCACAAACCCTAGCCGCCACTGTCCAGTGGGACTGCCCCGACTGTTCCGCACTCTCCGCCGACGTTCCTCCTGCTCCCGCCGGAAATCGGTCGCCGGCGACGCCTCCAGAGAACTCATCGCTGCGATTCGTGCGATCGAGGCCGACGTATCGCTTACGGAGCGGCAGAAGGCGAAGAGACGCCAGGAGCTGATGAGCGGTCGCGCTCGATCGGAGGACGAGAAGGAGAAGAAGAAGCAGAAGGTGAATGCAGAGAACGATGTTCTTGAACTTCTCGATGGTAGTCTCAACTGCTCCTTCTGCATGCAGTTGCCGGAGAGGCCCGTGACGGTGCGTTTCGTCGTTTTCTATATAGCTGATCTCATTTTTTTATTTTTATTTTTATGTATACATATAGATAGATATGCTGTATTTGTGTCCCACCTGTCTTGTATCGGACTGAATACTTCTGCATGGGCTTGCATTGGTCTGAGTTTTGATTCTTAGGTTGATGTACTTTTCCATTTTCTTTTATGGATTATCTTTGATTTTCAGGTCTCGTTCACAGCTGTCTGAATCACTTTTGTTTTTTTGTTTTTGTTTTCAGTGTTTTCGTTTACTGGTTTTATAGTTGTTTTAGTTAGTGATGAACTCTTTTTGTTTGATTTATTAAAGAGGATAGGGTAGGATCGTATTTGCAGGGTGTTTCTGTAGGGAACCGCGGCGAGTGCTTCGGTTTTCTGATCTCTCGGCACTAAACCTCCATTTGGTTTTCTGGAAAATGACGGAAAGCAGAGGAAAATGCTAAAAAAAACAAAAAACGCTAATTGTTTTGTTTGTCACTTTTTACCTCATATGATATGCTCCATTATCGTGCTCATATTTTTTATTTTTATTTTTGTGTGTTTTTGTTTTTGTTTTTGTTTTTGTGTGTGTGTGTTTTGATGAAACCAATTAAATCCCATATGGCGTTCCACGGAGATTATGCTCGTTTTGATGGCCTCTGATTGTCTGTGGCGATTGTTTTCTCACAAAAAGTCACAATGCTTATTTTCCTTTCTCAAGTCTCTTTGCATATAATCCATTTTAATTTTGTATTTAAATTGTTATCTCGGTTTTATGAAATGTAATCAAGGTTTTTGGGGTTTACTGAGTTCATTCATATGTAGCATTGGTCAGTTGATTTTATTTATTTATTTATTTTTCAATTTTACTATATAGGGTTTGAGTAAACCTGCTGGATACTGATTTCCTACTTGAAGAGAGTTGTTTTCCTCCCCCCCTCCTATTTTTGTTCTTTTGATTTCCAGTAGTTTAGATGCGATGAGGCTATTCATTTATAGTTTTGGTTTCTCTATTGATTGTGACCTATCTTCTCTTTCTTTTTCTATTTTTCATTTTTAAAATTTCAATTACTGGCGTCGCTGTCTTGTTATAGGCTTTGTTACTCTCTGCAATTTTTTAGTGCACTCTGAGTTGACGCAGTCCTCCTTCCTGTTTTGGTTGTTATACTCTGTCTGTACATAGCTTTAATAACTTATGGTCATTTGCAGTGGAAACATGTCAATTAAGGAATAAAGAGGTTTATCTTGATGCCTGCGTCTGTGTGTCTCGGCATCATAGGTGCACATCACCGTTCTGGTGGGTCTATTTTGATGTTGTGATGTGCTGACGAAGCTTTCATGCTAGTATTTCTGTTAGTGGAATTGCAAGGTTACACTTTTCTGGCAGTTTGGTTGAGGGCTGTTAAATAACCAAAATGCCTGAATTGGCAATTGGAGTTGGACAGAGCAGACATGCAACTTTGAAATTAAATAGAAAACCTTTTTGATGTTATTTTTAGTCATTTTAATGTTCCTTAGACTTGGTAACTGGCTTCTCAACTTACCACATGATTAGTTTGAGTCATTGACATATAACACATTGGAGGGAAAGTGTTAGATTGCAAAACAAATAGAAATATGTCTTTATGTTGGCATTTGATCATATATTATTAATATTCTTATTTTTCCCCCCATTTCAGACACCATGTGGCCACAATTTCTGCCTCAAATGCTTCCAGAAATGGATTGGGCAAGGGAAGCATACATGTGCAAAGTGTCGCCGCACAATTCCTCCCAAAATGGCGAGTCATCCCCGCATAAACTCTACGCTTGTAGCTGCCATTCGGATGGCTAAGATGTCAAAATCAATTACAACGGGAGGGCCGTCTAGAGTTTACCACTTCCTGCATAACCAAAACCGACCTGACAAGGCATTCACTACAGAGCGAGCAAAGAAGAATGGGAAGGCCAATGCTGCTAGTGGCAAGATTTTTGTCACCACTCCGCCTGACCATTTTGGACCAATCCTTGCTGAGAATGATCCAGAAAGGAGGCAGGGTGTATTGGTTGGAGAGTGTTGGGAGGACAGGTTGGAATGCCGGCAATGGGGTGTCCACCTTCCACCTGTTGCTGGGATTTGTGGTCAATCTAAACATGGTGCACAGTCAGTGGCACTGTCTGGTGGCTATCCAGATGACGAAGATCACGGGGAGTGGTTCCTATACACTGGAAGGTTTGTTTTATATGGCTTATATACTGCACTCTTAACTGGTCTGAGTTGTTATTCCAACCTTGAAAAACTAGTACTGCACTCTTAACTGGTCTGAGTTGTTACTCCAACTTTGAAAAACTAGTACTTCATTTACATCAATTGTTGCATTTTTTTTTTTGAAAAAAATATCTGGATTTGTTTACTGTTGTAATGGGATAAATTTGATTAATTTACTGCCACTTAATTCGTGATTGAAGATTAGTCACTCTAAGGGCTTCCAAATATTGCATCTTCTTTGTTGCCTCAACTATAAAGAAGAACCAATTGATGTAAAAGGGAGTATGGTGCTCTGCCTTTCTCATATCTCAAATGTCTTATTGTAGTCTCTTACCCTTAACTTCCTATTTCCTGCTAAGACTTCATTTTTATTTCTCTCTTTAAAAACCATATATATATATATATTCATGTCCATTTTGGGCCCCTTCCTTCATTTGAGCACTATTTATTAATTGTCATAATCAATTCTTTTGCACTTATGCTGGTTTTTCGTTTTGCTACTCTTTTGACTTTGGCAAATCTTTCTAAAACTTTATCTAATGTTAACCCTTCTTGTTGTGTTTTGTTGATATTGATTTTATTTCATGGGTGTAAATGGCAGTGGTGGAAGAGATCTTAGTGGTAATAAGCGCACAAATAAGGAACATTCATTTGATCAGAATTTTGTGAAATTTAATGAGGCACTACGAGTAAGTTGCCAAAAGGGTTATCCGGTTCGAGTTGTGAGGTAAGTATCAATTTCCAGAACTTGGGTTATGGAATTTTTTTATTTATAGATAATATGAATCATTCAGATCTGAAACATGAAAGCTTCAAAATTTTCTTTTCGTTTGTGCAATTTCTCTGGTCTTAAAACCTTTCTTCCAATTGTCTGGTGTTCAAAAGTTAGGGTTGTGGAGTGGATGTTTTATTTGCTGAAGAATAAAATTCCAACAATGCAACTTTGCTGGCTTTATTTGATTTAGTCATGGAGTTATTTAATGGGGAGTTTATAATTGTAGGCGTGGAGTTCTAGCAAGTTAAAACATTGCGTATTGTTTATTCCTTGAGGGTCCATAACATTTGTTACTGGAAAAGTTGCTGCTAGTTTAATAATGCTGACTAATCAATCCACAAACCGAAAACAGTATTCTTTTGGCAAGAACAAAAAGTTAATGTCATGTGTTTTCAATAAAAAGTGGTTTCCTAAAAGGGGAACACTCCTTTCTTATCAGTATAAGAAAATAATGTCTTTGACTATGAAATCTTTAAATAAACTTGTTTTTGGTTTGATCAGGTTAACAATAATAATTTAAGGTGAACGGCTATCTTCTTTTTCGAAATCGATGTTTATGAAAAGAATAGATGGAAATTTTTTAAATTTTGAAGCCAGTTGTCATGTTAAAAAATCATGCTTGAACAAACCTATGTAATCAAAGACATGGATTTTTACAATCTTTGATCATAAATTCCTAAATTCATTAATAATGTAGTTTCATTGCAATTTTGGACTTCACTCTTGGTTTATGGTTTTTTGGATCGTAGGCACAGCTTGGGCTATATCCAAACTGATCTGGCTGAGTTTTGCTAGTTCCGCTTCGATCTACTATTTTTGATTAAAAAAAGCCATTGCCCAATGTCGTTGTTGCGAAAGCGGGGTCGTGGATACGATTCTAACCCTAAATGCTTTTTGTAAAAAGTGGCCACTCTTAAGACTTGAACCTGCGCATTCACACTCGATAGTGTCCCTAATCTACTAATTTTGATTGCAAGTCTTTAATTGTGGTTGCGTTAAAACATGGCAGGTTGTAGTAGCAATGTCTTTTAGAGTTTTCGTATACCACTAGAATAGTGAAGTTGTCACTGAAAAAATCCAATTGAGCTAATTTTGCCAATGCTGAACATAAGCATGTTCAAGTTTATACAATCAAGCCTTGAGGCTTGGCCTTGTGCAAGGACTTGAGAATGGGGCTTGCTCAGTTTGTTGACAGCCTTCATATCTCATTTAGTGTGGTAATGCTGATTGATATGAGTCTGCTTAGCCTTGAGTGGTCTAATCTCTCCTTAGGTTAGGCAAAGGGAGGAGGGCCCTTCCCCTCTGTCATCTCCAAACCCAACCCAAATATGGGTTTGGGCAACCCTCAATCCAATTGTGGATTGAATTCGGTCCCTTTGGGATTAGTGTAATAAATCTAGGTTTGGTTTAAACAAAGTAGATATTACTGATTGTTGCATTTTGGCTTTCCCAGATCTTGATTTCAGAAAAGAACATAGTGTTTGAATCCATTTCCAAGTCTGTTTGATAAGTTGAACCAGAATTACCACCTTTGTTCTCAAGAGAGCATGATTGGGATAAATTATCAAATCATAGTGTCTCTTGTGCCAATATTCTTACCTGCAGGAATTGTTCCACTCTTGTAATCTAAGTAATTTGGAATCAATAGTGAGAAATTAATATTTTGATGGTTTTGATGACCCAATATTCCACTTTGATCTGAGTTGCATTGTGGACACCAGAGTATATATTCTGACCAGTTGAGGCTATTTCCAATTGTGTATGATTAATAGGTCCCATAAAGAGAAGCGATCTTCCTATGCCCCAGAGAGTGGACTACGTTATGATGGGATTTACAGGATTGAGAAATGTTGGCGAAAAGTTGGGCAGCCGGTATCTATTTGCTATCAAATAAATCGAGACTTCTCATTATGATATGTTTTGGCCTAATTTATTTATTTATTTTACTGATACGTTCTTGCTGCATTAGGGTTTTAAGGTCTGTAGATATCTGTTCGTGAGATGTGACAACGATCCTGCTCCATGGACAAGGTTTTTATTTACTCAGTTCAATTTATCAGCTTCTTATCTTATAGGGCCATATCCTTTCTAATTTTTCCCAACTTTAACTGCAGTGATGAGCATGGGGACAGGCCTAGGCCTTTGCCAAACATTCCAGAGCTAAAGCAGGCAACTGACATTACAGAAAGGAAGGAAAGTCCATCATGGGACTATGATGTGAGTGGACACCATTTCAATTTCTTTAGCTTATTGTACATGTTTCATTTCTTCTATTTTGAAATGTAATATCTTCTGTTGAAATACCATATATGCATAGAATAGAAACATAGCATAGAGTTCCAAAATTTAACTCCCTTGTATCTGCCTTGGTTTGGGTGAGGAGCAGGGGACGATTTAAATTGTAACCTGCTTTGAGTATTTGCTCATTCCACAATTTTCTCTCAGGAGGAAGAATCTTGCTGGAAGTGGATAAAACCTCCACCCCGCAGCCAAAAGCGAGTGAGTACTGGAGATTCAAAGGACGGTAAGAAGGTGAAGAGCGAGATAAGGAAAGCTCAGAATGTGACTGTAAGACAGAAGCTCCTGAAAGGTTCTGTTTTCTCTCTTTAATTCATTTATTTTCCCTCTAATTATTAGTATTTACCTATATCATCCTCCCTTTGATTGAAACTCTGGCCTAGATGGTTGGATAGGTGAGGTACCCTCCTTACAGTGTCTTAAAAATATTAATATCCTGTTAAGGAAGTTTGTACAGAATCTTCGGATCCAAAAATGAACTGGGTTTTATCATCGGGCTCATGGACTAGGAGTTGAGACCAAGTGTAATTGCAGTTTAACTTGCTCTAGCAAATTTAGTTGTGGGTGACTATAGTTTACATCTTGCATCAATAATTATAATAATCATTGTTAATTTTTATGAGTTTCTGTATGCAGAGTTCAGTTGCCTCATCTGTCAAAAAGTGATGACTTCACCAGTTACAACTCCTTGTGCTCATAACTTTTGCAAGGTGTGTTTGGAAGGAAAATTTGCTGGTCGAACTCTTGTGAGAGAGAGAACATGCAGAGGTGGACGAACACTTCGAGCCCAAAAGAATGTCCTTAAGTGCCCTTCTTGCCCAACTGACATCTCTGATTTTCTTCAAAATCCTCAGGTCTGACACTACACATAATTTTCTCTTAATTCTGAGAAATTAGGGTTTCCTTATGCTTTGATTTTGATTCAATTGCTGAAAAGATGAAAAAGAGTACATAACTTGGAATCATAAAACTATTGCGGGTGGAATGGTTGTCCTTGTACCTAGTTTCCTTCCCTTGTATTTTTTCCCTCCATCTTCTTGGCAACCAAAATGGAGCATTATTATTATTATTTGTCTGAATTTTGAAGCTTGAATTGATCTCTTAAAAAATTGGTGGGAAGTATGTTACATGACTAGGAGGAATTGATTGTGACAGGTTAACAGAGAGTTGATGGATGTGATCGAATCGCTGCAACTGTAAGACTGAAGAGAATAGGGATACAGTTGAGGGGTCGAGTGACGAAGAAGCTGATGGTGAGACAGAGGAAGAACCTGATGCTGAATATGGGGATGCGGAAATCAGCACAGAAAACTCTGGAAAACTAGGAGTTAATGATGATTTGCAAGATCCTGGAACTAAGTGCCAAACGAAAAGGATTTGTGAGCAGAACGAAGTTGAAGCTGGGGATTGCTCATTAAAAATTGATGGTGTGATGGAAAACAAGGTTTCTGCAGAGGGTAAGTCTGATGTTGGAAATGGAGACGCCTGAAGTTAGCAGACTTCAGTTGGGAGTGCCGGAAGATGACAATAAGGACTTGCAAGTCCCTGCTGTTAGAAGCTGTACCACAGGAGCTTCTGACGGGAACAAAGCTGATGGTGGGGCTTGTTCGTCGAAACGAGGTGTTGGGGTGAAGACTAGGAGAAGGGAAGCTCAAGAAGCGGTGTATGAAAATCATTCACCTCAAGTCCTCTCCATGTGCAATCAGACGAGGATTTCGAATGATGGTTGAGCTGTCAGCTGGGTCTGATTTGGGGTTAGAGATCGAGACAAATTTAGAATTGCTAGTGTTTCCTTTATCCTTTTTCTTCTTTTGCTAAAAGTCTCTACACAGGGTTTTTTTTTTTTTTCTTGGATGCTTAAAAATATGGTTAAATTATGAAATCGAAGATATTACTTCATATATCAAGTTAGTGAAATTATTGGTTTATTTACTGTCTTAGTTTTTGTTTTTTTTTTTTTTTCCTCTCCCCTCCCCCAACTCCTTAAAAACCCTTTCTCTCATAATTGAATGTTTTTGGACCTGTCGGGAGAAAAGCCCCATTATGCTTGATTAAGATATTTAAATCATGGTTATCATATGCTTTCTCTAGCGAGTCTCTGTGAATGCTGAGTATTCATTCTGAGTGTTGATGGATCTACTAGTTTATGTATATCACCTGTGAAATGTGGATAGTGAAACAATCTAAGATGACCTGATTAGGGTTAACTTCAACAATCCATGCTTGATTGCTTGTTCAAAGAAAGGCTCAGGCAGCTATTTAATTCCAGAGAGAAATGAACACTGTAAACTCGGAGAGAATATGAAGAGAAATGGTAAATGGGGGAGAAAGGGTTAAAGGGGAAGCAAAATTAGGAGGGAGGTAAAAGTGAACGGCTTCCGATAATTGTTATGAGACACACTCGAAAAATACATATTTTTCCTGAAACCGATTTGCTTTGCTGAATTTTCAAATGAATTTTTCAAAATAAAAACCAAATTTATAGTTCTGTAAATGGTCCTTAAATACTGGCTTCCAGCATTAGTTTGGAGTCTTTTTAACCTTAGGATTTCCCCATTTTAGAAAAAAAGTATCCAAAAGTTTGATTTAAAATATGTTTATAATATATTCCTCTTTCTCTTTCAAAAATTGATCCTCCCTAGTAAAGAAGTTCTAATAAAGATTTTGAGTAATCCTTCTGCCTGAAAGAGTATTGTGATTTTTCCTTTTTCTTAAAATGCTATAATTTATTCCTGTCTTATTCATTTTTCTCCCTAATGATATGATTGCCATCAACATTTATTTTTATTTTTATTTTTTTGAGACTATTTATACTCCCAAAGAAATGAGACACTATTTATAGGCTTATTTTGGAGTGCAAACAACTTTATTTTTATTTATTTTGTTAATTTGTATTTTTCAAATTTAACAATCATATCGAGAGAGAAAGAAATTAAGAAAAAAGAAAAAAAGAAAAAAAAAGAATCAATGGCATTTTTTTTTTTTTTTAATGGTTTACAATTTTATTATGATGATACATTAATCATATTGGAACATAAATAATGTAAAAAAAAATGAGTTAAGATTGTAAGTCTTTGGGAGAGAACGCTTATCAAAAAAAAAAAAAAAGCATATAAAAATGTCTTTGAGAGAAGGACCACTTTTGCAAAATCTGGCTATGTCTGACATAAGGCCCAAGCCACAAATTTGGACTGAAGCCCATTGCCAGTTAGGAAAACTCCCTTTTGTCTTTTGGGTTGACCACGCTAAGCCCATTCACAGCCGACTTTCCCTCAATCTTTGTTCCGTCTTCTCGAATGGTGTCGATTGTCGAAAGCCAAAAACCCCCCGTCTCCCTCAACAAAACCCTAACCCTTTCTTCCACAGAAGACTCCATAGCTGTCTTCTCCAGTGATACCGATTTTGCTTTTCCTGAGCTGACGCTTGATATTGGTAATCCTCACATTCTCTCACGTTTTATTTATTCATATATGTATATATCAATATAAATATAAATATCTCATTTTCCCCCTCTGAGATGATTTTAGTCCGCTTGCTTGCTGAGAAAATGGAGGGAAGGAAAACAAATTGAAATCTGAATCTTAGTTTCTTTACGGCTTTGTTTGGTTACTTGGAAAGTATGAGGGAAGGGAAAGGGAAATGGTTTGGAAATTCTTAAAAAATGGTCTTTAGCTTTTTAATCATTTACTTTTCCTTTCCCCTGCACTTTCTCTAACGGACGCTTATTTTTTAGAAACCGGAGAAACTATCATTTTTACTGAAGCGGAGCCTAGTACAACCAATTAGTTTAGTTGATTTGATATTTCAATTTCGATTTTTTTTATTATTTATAATTAGCTTAGAATATTTTTAATTTAGTTCAATTTTCGAAGTTTCATGAATTTGTATAAGTGCCCATATTTTCTAACCGTGTAGTACTTTAAAAATAATCTGGTCTTAATTTATTATTATTATTATTATTATTATTATTATTATTTTTGCTGAGTTGAGGATGGTCTTTAATATTAATTGAGTAAATGAGATAAGGTGTGTTCTCCTTTGGAGGATAGGCAAATAGCATTAGAGATTTTGGGTGGTTAGTGTGATTGCTGGATTTTTGATTGGGTACTTAAACATTAAAGATAAGTTCTTTTATACGCCTAAGTTTGTGGTTTTTGGCTTATTGCTTGCCATATGGTTCTGTCATACCAATATGATGTGCTTGAAATGGATATGTCTGTCAATTGATAAATTTGATCTCCTTAATAGAAGATATGTTTAATTGGTTTTATTTATTTTTAAATATTTAAATATTTAATTTATATTTCTGTCCACACACACTTATATATGGATATTACATATGCTGGTTTATGATATTGTAGGTTTCTGGGATTCTGTTCAAATTTATCTAGTGCCTCCAGACTTTTCCACTTCAGTGATGGTATGTATGCTTTGTAATATTCTCTTCCTTTTCCTTTCAAGATTTTTGGTGTTACTATAGGTTGTGCTGTAATAATTTAGAGCCAAAATTTAAAGTTTCTTTCCTAAACTTAATTCAGCTTTTGGAGGAATTGTTTGTCATTTATATTAGTGTCTATCTGTGAATCGACACATGCATGTTTATCTAAAATTATGCATTTTGATGGGAACTGATTTAGAAACACACTTCAAATTTGGCCTCCTACCCCACCTAAAAAAATATAAAAAAACCCAAAAAGAAATAACCAAGGAAAAAATGGGGAAGACCAAAACCATGCTTTGATTGCTTAGGTTCTGTAGAGTTATTGCAAGAAGCAGGTTATCTCTGTTAGGATATTGGTTAAGGAGTTTTTTTTAGCACTCCCCACCCCCCCCCCCCCCCCCCCTCTCCCTTTTTGGTGGTCTTTTGGTCAATGTTTGAGTTGTGCAGTCAGGTTGTTTGCGTTTTCTAACAAAGAAGGTTGTAAACTCTGGCCGCAATTTAGTTTGTTAGTCGCTCAGATGTCATATGTTTATAGCTTGACACATCTCTTCTAAGATTTTGATTTAGGACAATTAGATGATTATTGACCTTTTGTTTTGGTCATGTTGTAAGTTTTCTAAGCAGACTGCCATTTTTAATGCATGGTGTAATTGTGTAACAAGCAAGGTTCTCAACTTCAACATTGGGCTTTTTTATTTATTTTTTATTTGATAAGGTAAACTATATTATTAACAAAAAGGAGCTGAAGCTCAAGTACATAGGATGCACACATGATGTCTACAAAAGAAGCCTATATATCTACAGACCTAAAGTATCCAAAAAATCCTGAAGAAGCCTCCACCTACAAAACTTTCCAGATCTAGTTTTGTAATTTTTGGAAGTGTCCGGATATAATATTAGTTTTTAAAGATGCACCATTAGGTGTTGTGATACTTGAAGGCAGGTAGCTATTTTGGAAGTGTCCGTATATAATATTAGTTTTTAAAGATGCACCATTAGGTGTTGTGATACTTGAAGGCAGGTAGCTGAGTGGCTTGACCAGAAGGTGCAAGTGTGGCTACTTTTATTAACGATATCTCTGCTCTAGAATACATAAAGGTGACAATGTCACATGAATGCTCCCATGGCATAGAAAGGTATTTTATGAATATTGGGCCATCCTGTGACATGATCTGATCAGTACATGCCTTAACCTTGATTAGAGGAGAGAAAGCCTAAAATAGCTTCTGATCGGTCATAGACTCAACATACAAGACGCAGTGAATGAAGGGAGGATTAGTGGAGTTCTGGTTGCGGGAAAAAATGAGGATTGATGGTTGCATGGATGCTTCAGAACAGAGTTGTTATAGACGTCATCCCACCAACTATGAGCATGGAGGCTGAGGGCTTGCCATCGGCTAGCTTGTGTCATGTCATGGCGATAGGTCAATACTGCCACTAGTGCCAGAATTTTGATGAAAAGTTCCACCTTGCGTCAAGGACAGAAGAAGAGCATCCTCTTGAAATTAGTTTTCTTTGCTCACATTGGCCTCCATCCTCAAGATGGGACTGTCCATTAATATTTTTACCCTATTTGGAGCCTATCATGGTTTACTAGCACTGCGACATGTACTATTGAGTATTGACGTGGATTACCCTCCCCATGCCTTGAGGGGCGGTGGCACGTGGATCTAGAGCCTTCTAGGTACCCATGTGATTCCTTCTCGGCAGTGTAGATGGGCTTTGAGATGATTATCTACAGAAGTCTTGCTGATTGGGAAGTACTTGTATTTGAGCCTCAGATACACACCTTTCATGTTATATGTTATCAAATGCGATGAGTACTTTTAGTGCTTCATTATGTAGGGCCACCTTGATGACAAAGGGCATCAATTATCTTGATATGCCTCACCTTGGCATGCCCTTATTATCAACTAGTAAATGCATGCAGTTTAGTTACTCGGCTAGAATGGGATTATTCCTGCCTGTCGCATTAAAAAAATGTAAAAAAAAAAATCTTTACACACTTGTGCCAGAACAAAGAGATGCTACAACCATTCCAGTAGTAATAGCTTGTTGAGGAATATGTCAAGGTTTAGATCTGATGAATGGTGTTTAAATAATTGCGTTGTTGGTGCTAAAACTTTCTCATGTTAGATCAAATGCAATTTCAGTTTGTTTATAGAGTTTGGTATACCAGACTTGAAGGTTGGCTATTGTATTTTTATAACCCTTTTACATCTGGTCATCTATTGTTCATTCTCAGTCATTTATTGTTCATTCTCTTGACTCAGCTATGACCTATACTTCTGTGATGCCTTGAGTAGTTGAGCCTAGTGTTATTGTATTCATTTTAAACTGATGACATTTGGAATTTTGATTAATGTTCAATTACTTTATATTATGAATACTTCATTAATGTGATGTGCTATTTGCACATTTGTACAGGCCTACCCCCTGCTTTCTTGCTATTAGGGTCCTCAAAAGGAAAGAAAAATGTTTCATAGTTAATTTTCTGTTACTTTTTGGTGCAGGCTGCAAAGATTCTTGCCAATGTGATTGTGATGGGCTCTGGAATATTAGCCAGGGCTTTGGTTCAAGCATACCGTCAGGCACTTGCAAGTACGTTTCTTTGTTAGTTCATCTATCTGTCATTGAGATTGCATCTATGGGATTAGAATTAATATGCCTAATATCTTGCATATCAGAGAACAAAGTTTCAGTGATTGGTTTATTCTGTCCCAGTCAGTGCATGAAGTGTTTAAATTTGTAGTTTAAGATTCCTTTGAGCCATATCATTCCGATTCATCTTTTGTGTTGGGTTCACTTCCAAGTCTATCACTGTTGTTCTGCCTAAAACCTTCTTTCAATTAGTTAATGATTTTTGTATGGTTGATTGCAGATGCCTCAAAATCTGGTGTTGCTCAAGAAACCATGCATAACATCAGGAGAGCAAGCAAAACCATTGCTGAGCCGGAGGCAAGGCAAATTCTTGGTGTCACTGAGGGTTCATCATGGGAGGAGATTTTGAAGGTTTGTCTCATTTTTTGATTCTGTTCCTTACATCATTACATTTTAAAAATAGTACTCTGTAGTATCTAATTTTTGCAAATATTGTTTGAAAAATATCAACAATCCCCTTTTTGCAGAAATATGATCACTTGTTCGAGCAGAATGCTAAGACTGGGAGCTTTTACCTTCAATCAAAGGTACATAGAGCTAAGGAATGCTTAGAAGCAATTTACCAAAAGAAAGCTCAGGGGACTTGATTCATGATTTTGTACTTTGCTCTTTTCAAATCGAGTCATTCAAAAGGTTGCCTTTGTGAAATTCCCAAAATTATTTTTGATGTTTCTCTATCATTTGTATACCAATTATTAAATCTTGCATATGGCCATCTACTGTAACCCCTTTGATGAAGCCATTGTAATAAAATTTTGATTTCTGGAATATTTTCAAAATTTAGTGCAAGTTTATTGATTGACGGTATTATATGCCGTGTGCCGTGTGGTGCACTTTTTACTAGTGATAAATTAGTCACAGATGAGAGGTTTTTAATGATAACCTAACCAAATTCTCATCACTCGGTAGCTTAGATTTTATGGTAAGCATGTCAAAATTTTATTTTAAAATAAAGAAGAAAATGAGAAGAGAGGAAAAAAGGGAAAAAATGAAAAAGATTTTATGTACAGAACGCACCAGATATAGGAAGTTTCCTGAGGTTTAGGTCACATTTGGGGGATTGGGGCATGTGTATGTTCATGGGTGCATTTGAATGTATATGTTGGTGAACAGGTGGAGGTGATTTCCAAGTAACAATAAAAGTTATTCATGAGCAATATAAGCAGCATTAGAGTATCATTATTTTGGGTGAAGATATTAGATGGCTAATGAGAAAGCGCAAAGGAATTTCACTCCGGACATACATTTATCATATATATGGAATTATGGAGAACCTAATGTGGGATATAATATACGAGTAGAAACTAGTCATGGGGTGGGGCCGGAATTATGGGATTTATTTTTTTATGGATTGAAATCCCGCCTAACTTTCTTGCTTTGATTCATTTACCATTATCTCTTTTTGGGTTGTCCAAGGAGGAGGACGTACTGGGTTATTTTAAAGTAAGTTTGTTTGTTTGTTTATTTATTTATTTTTTTTTTGGGGGGGGGGGGGGGGGGTGCCGGTTTTAAAGATTTATGTTTGATTTGATTGGGTAATTTTAATTGAAGATGATAACCCGTGTGTTAAGGAGGGTGGGAGTATGGGAGGGCGATGAAAGTTGTGCAATATCATATAATTGCTGGTTTTGGACGCATTTTTATTTCTTTCTGCCTGCTACACAAAAGTGGGTGGTGGGTGGTAGGTAGGGGTAGAGGTAGAGACTCCTTTTTTAATGGGAGCGGTCCATAGTCAATACTCCATAGGTAAATTTCTTTTGTAGGGCATGCTCACTTTGCTTGTAGGAATTGGGCCATGGAGTTGAAGGTGGAAAGCAGCACTCACGCGTTCGTGCAAATGTGCAGAGCTCTGCGGCGTCTGATCTAAGAAAACATCAAAAACTCTCCCTTTTGGATTAACCAGGATATATAATAAGGGGTAAATTACATTAAGATCTCCTCTAAAATCTGACAATTATAAATAGACTTCTTCACATTTCTAAAATTGCATTAAGATCTTTTACTTTACACAATAAACTATAAAAAGAATCCTCCCTCTAACCTCCGTCCATTAAATCACTTTCAATTTTTTTCAAAATACCTTAATTATCCTTATTTGTCATCTTCCATGTTAAATGCATATAACTCATCAGTCCAGCACATTCATTAAGTACATTTGATTTATTTATTGATAAACAACTAAAAGATTATGGCATCGTTTGGTTGAGATTATTTTAAGATCTTTTTATAAGTAGAAAAAGATTTTTTTCACTTCTTTGCTTTTGCTTTTGAATAAAAGCAACAAAACAAAAGCATGTTTGGTATAAACGATTTTTTGCTTTTACTTTTTATTAAAAAAAAGCAAAAAGCATGTTTGGTAACAATAAAGACCCATGTGACATGCACATGCCAATTTTTAGGTGTTCTATACTATAAGCCATCGTTCACGACCATGGATTTGCAAGGGCTATAAGTTTCAAGGGTTTCAAGGGGTTTTTTTTTTTTTTTTTTTTTTTGCCGCCGTTTGCAATTCCATATGGAAAGATTGAGTTGAGATTTGAGAGGTTGAAGATCAGACTGAAGAACATCGGCGGGAGTAAGGAAATTCGCCGGTGAGAGAGGAGGCAGATCTACAACAGATCTAGGAACCCCAACCTCTATCGTCGTCGTCGTTGTCTAAGGGTCCGCCGGTGTGATCTTTTGCTGTTAACATGTGGAGACGGCAACCGAGCACTTTCATCGGCAACAATGGCTACCTATTCTGGTTTTTGGAACTCAAGAAATCCAGCGGGCGATTGCCGGAATTGACGTTCGCCGACACACGAGGTCTGTGCTCAAGGGGCTTCAATATATTCATGGCAATGGCTTTGTTCATTGCGATATAAAGCTTCAGAACATCCTCCTCTGTTCTGATGGTGGAAACGACTTCACCAAGATTGCAAATTTTGGGTTAGCGAAGAAGGCGAAGAGTAAGGAAGGAGGGGGTTTTGGGCCGAGAGGTACCCCTCTGTACATGTTGCCGGAGTAGGTGAACGGCGGCGAGAACGAGTTGCAGGCGGACATATGGGCACTTGGGTGTGTTGTTGTTGAGGGCATCGCGTTGAGAAGGAGCGTTAGGAGAGGGGAGGAAGAGCGTCGGGCTGAGTAAAAAAAAAAAAAAAAGACGTTTTGAATTTTTTCTTTTTGCTTTTAGAAGTCTTTTAAATTTGCTTTTGCTTATAAGCATTTTTTTTGCTTTTTGCTTTCATTTAAGTACTTATTAAATTTGTAACCAAACACTACTTATTACTTTTTTAACTTTTTGCTTTTAAAAGCAAAAAAGATCTTAAAATAATCCCAACCAAACCGGTGCCTAAATATATATATAAAAGAAAAATGCCAAAAAGCTTAAATTTTTGTCTAACTGATGTGGTAGCCGTCAGATTTGCTCCTTAGAAATAATTATCTATTTAATTGATGTGTTAAAAAAAAAATAAATAATTGATTTGCCAAGTTGCCACCTATATACGTGCATCTCCATTGTAATAATTCTTTTTATTTATTTCTATATATGAATAATGCTATATAGCCTTTTTTATTTTATTTTATTTTTTACTCAAATGAGGTGGCAACTTGGCAAATCAATTTTTTTATTTTTTATTTTTTATTTTGCAAATCAATTAAAAATTTAATTAAATAAATAATTGTTTCTAAGGAGCAAATTTGATAGCTGCCATATCAGTTGAACAGAAAATTTAAATTTTTTTTTTAGCATTTTTCTTATATATATATATATATATATTATCTTTTAGTTGTTTATCAATAATAATTAAAAAAATTCAAAAGTATTAGATGAACTATCGGATTGGTGAGTTATATGCATTTAACATAGAAGTTATCATCTACTAAGTGTAGTTAGGATATTTTGAAAAAATTTGAAAAAAAATTTGAACATGATTTAACGAATTAATGGACATAAGTTAGAAGAAGCGATCTCTTTGTAATTTATTTTCTAAAGTAAAGAGTATCAGTGTAATTTTAAAAACGTAAAAGAGTATATCGGTAATAGTCAGATTTTAAAAAGGGTCTTATTGTAATTTACCATATAATAATTAAGATATATATTTTGCCCAAAACGAGTGAAGTTCACTAGACAATATTGCATTGAAATAAACATTTGACTTTTTGAATGAAGAACCTACTCCTCCGCGGTTGTCAGGGGGCGGTCCCATCAGTGGGCGAGAGAGTTCGAGGAAAACTGGAAAAGTAATAATTGGCCGCAAAGTTTGACATAATCGAGCAAAAGACATTCTAGATAGATAGACAAGCTTTGCCTAAGAAAAAAAAGTCGCGGTACTGAGGGAGGCGCCGAAGCAATTATGCGGAATGGGTCTCCGTCTATATTTGTCGACACTTTCTCTGACCTTGCGCTGATGTCTCCATTGCGTGTGGACGGTGTTGGGGTTGGCGTTTGCCCCAAGTCCAACTTCAGCTTTGCCGGGTCCTTGCTTGCGAATCAATCAAGTGGCCCGATTTGTTTTGGACTCTTTCTCCCACATCCATCTTACACAGCCCACTACGCTTTCAAGTTTTTCAGCTCCCAGTCTTCCCTGGTTTACAAACGCTCAGCGTTCCACCAAGCTGTCGTACTATCACCATTTTTCTTTTCTTTTCTTTTCTTTTTGTTGGTAACTGACAAATCTGTCACTTGAAACTAGCCAAGGGCTTTACATATTTGAAAGCGAGTGCAGCGTTGACACTTGAGTGGAACTAGCAATGCCTTGGCCGGTCACATTAAACTAGGGCTCCACGGGTCAATCACATTAAAAGTTCAAATATATTTCGTGGGCTAGTAATAATTCATGTCAGAATGTGTTTTTGCTCATATGGTGCATGGTTGGAAAAAAAAAAAAAAATTTAGATAGGCTTGAGACGATGAAGGTTTTCTTCCTTACCCAAAAATGTCAAAAAGGACTTCAAAAACTGATGGTCTTGGATTTAGAATTTCAGATCTTGACATGTGATGCTAAATTACGCTTTTTTTTTAGACCTCGTGTCCTTGCCATGAAACAAATAATAATAAATATCATTAGAAAGATCCCCAATTTTTCTTTTACTTTCCAATCGTATTTCCTTCAATTTCGTAAGATGTAAAATATCACCTAGATATTTAGAGCATTATTAGGTCATCTTGCCCACGGTGAGACCTACGCCATATAAGTCCCATCCTTTGTAAGAGTATGGGATGACTGGTCCTAGTTATTAGCAAATTTTATATAATTATGAGTATTTCTTCCGATGCAAAATATCACCTAGATATTTAGAGCATTATTGAGTCATCTTGTCCATAATGGGACCTACACCATATAAGTCCTTTCATAAGAGCATGGGATGACCGATCCTAGCTATTAGCAAATCTTATATAATTATGAGTATTTCTTACGGTGCAAAATATCATCTAGATATTTAGAGCATTGTTGGGTCATCTTGCCCATGGTGGGACCTACACCATGTAAGCCCCATCTTTCATAAGGGCACGAGATGACCGGTCCTAGTTATTAGGGGATGACCGGTCCTAGTATTTAGGGGACAACAATTTTCCAATAACCCTAGTACCATCAAAGTTCTTTGGACACTTCATAATTTGAGTCTACCGAGATCTACCACTTAAGAATTGTGTCCTAATCTTAATCTCTTTATTCTTTTCTCTCTCTCTCTCTCTCTCTATATATATATATATATATATTTATATCCTTATTATAGAATCATCCAAATTAAAGTTGCAGCATATTATTTTTTATGGACTTTCACACACAAGTTAATGCTGTAAAGTGGAGACATACACGTACGAAAACCCCAGTTTCCTGCTTTTGTTGTTTGCATCTTGTACCGTGGACGTGGGATATTTACTTTATTATCCTCGTAAAGAAGTTGCCAATAACTCTTCTCAATGTACAACTATGCTTTCCTTTTTCATCGGTTCTCTTTTTTGTTTGTTGTGTCTGCTTTCGTTTTTCAATTGGTTCTCTTTTTTATTTGTTGTGTCTTTAATTTGATAAGAGGAATGCTATGGTCGGCCGCCGAATCTGGACCGTTGCGTCCCCATTTGGTAAATACCACTCTTAGGTAGCGTGGCCGATTTGCATGCCTCACGTTTGAAGAAAAGCATTAATGCTTTGTTTCATGAGGTTGGCTTGCATGCTTCTTGCTTCTTCCTAATCAAATATCAAGTAGTGTAGGGTCCAAGACAACTCATTGGATTAATCTTTATTCCTTATATATGTGAAACAAATGAAGGACCGCAGGAGCCGAAAAGCCATGCCAAGAGAGAAGGCTAGCTTAGGGCGGCACCGTACCATATGAACTCTCCACAATCGGAATTAAAGCGCCATATGGCTTTAGTGCGCGGCATAAATGGGCACTAGCTATTATTGAGACCTAATTAAAAATTAATTTAATGTTACACTTGGCCTCATCCAAGCCTACTGGTTGACTTAACTTCTGTTTCACGCTTATTTTTGTGTCGTCTTCGCGGCCGAATTTGGAGACCATTGGGCCCCGATCTCCTACAGTGCTGCACCACCACCTTCACATTGAGATTTCATACCTAGCCTGCCTCTACATGTGTTTATTTATAGATAGACCACCTTAGTCGTTCTTGTATAAATCAATAGTAAATCACCATCAGAGTCGACCACGGATCGATCAAGGCTCATCCTTCCATGGGTGGTGTCCTCAAAGTCCTTGGAGTTCGCTTCTAATGAAAGTATATAATACTTCTATATTTATATGGTCGCGTGGGAGTTTGTGCACATCACATGGGACCATAGTCATTTAAGATTGTGCATAAATTTTACGTGTTGACACATGATTGTCGCAGACGATTCAGATCATTATGCGACATGAGCGAGCTGACATAGGTACGTAATTCAAACCAGATTTATATTTATACGTATGTGTACTTCTGTATATATATACCTTCTCGGTTTCCATGTCTCTAGCTTTGTTTCACTATTTTACAGATCTTCTACTTTGTCATCACATCACAGGCCAGCACCACGGCATGGCACAGAGGGTCGTGCTTGTCCTTTCATTTATAGCGAGTTAGTTAAACCTTTCCTTTTACTTGAATTGCTAGCTTGCCCGGCCCCTCTATATTGCGTTAGCCCATGCCGTGATTGCTATATAACAGGATAAACTGTGACGTTGGAACTGGTGATTCTATTCTCGATCACCGGCCACCGGTTTTGAGTTTTATTCATTTGTTTCTGTATTTGGAACGAAGATAAAGATTGGGATATTGGTCAACTTTACTAGAAGAGGAGATGGGAAAACCAAATGCTTAAAAAATGTAAAATTTGGAGATGAACTTTTTCACGCAAGTCTGCGTTATATCTCTTAAGAAAAAATGCTCGCTGCTTCACTCAACCTTGATTACCCACCTGGATTAGCCACCACATGTGGGACTCCCTCTCCTCTATATCATACATAATGATCGACTATAATTAATAGCCTTTTTTCTTCAGCTACCATATATGGTGGCCGGGTGATAGCCGGCCAGTGAGTGATTTTGGTGGGTGGTATTATATTGCAAGAACTTCTCTCTTAAAACCGTGTTCTGACCACATATGATAATTGCACTATTCTATTGTGGATGATATGGAATGCAAAACACGTATAGCTAGAGTAGGCAGATTGAGAAAAACGCTACTTCAATCAACTGGACTGGTCATTAGTACAAAAATTTGGATTACCCCGTATGGCAAAACTAGCTACAGAGTTAGGTAAGATTCATAACCCACAATCAAAAGGAAAAAACCTCCATAGCTACGTTCTTAGAAGGAGCAGTCAATCTTTTTGAGTCTTGAAGAAATAAGGGGAACTCCCACAATCAAAATCGAGAAGTATGTTTGAATACCTAACATAAGTATGAGCTACAGCTAGCTGTTTATTCTGACATAAGTATGTTTGAATACCTAACTGTAAGTGTGATAAATGAGGCTGTTTGATTATAAATTTTAGTTTGGTCGGTTGCATCATTTAAGAGTTTGATTTAACATGAGATAAATGAGTCTGTTTGAATATCTAACTCTAAGTGGGATAAATGAGCCAAAGTTAGCTCGTTTATTCAACATGACATTTCAAAACGGTCTCTTTAATTGTTTCTTTCTTTATCATTATTTCGTTTTCTTGTTAATGTACATGGTTGAATCTTTCAAGAGCCCTCCATAAAGTCTGAAGGGAGTGGATAAGGATTTGAACTAACCTTCGTGTTTCCTTGGGGTAGATCTGGTGGAATACTTTCTATTTGAGTTGGGCTCATCGTGTGTATAGGATATATCAGAAGAGTAGTGCTGTATGGTCCAACTCAATTGCCCAAATTTACTTACTCAAGTATCGTGAAAATTGGACTAACCAATTGAAAATTTCAATAACTATTTATAGTGGGCTGACATGGTTGTCATGCATGATTATTGGGCAAAAAGTTGGACGACTCTAGCAATTTCTGTATCAGAAAGCCCAAACTCTCCTTTCTCAACATTAAAAATTCTTAATGTTGATGATCAGGGACGACAACCAGGAAATCTATTGGCACAAAAATGTTGGTATACTGATAACTCAAACGACCACCATTATGTTGTGGATCGGAAGAGGTAGAGATATGATAGGGATCACTATATATGGTGACTGAAATGCTTGGAAAACAGCTTTCCTCCCAGGTAGCTTGCGATCACTTCTGTGATTAGAACTCGTATATATGTTTGTGTGAAGAGGGTATAATCTCCATTGAGGCAGGAATTAAACTTAATCTGCAATTGAGCCCTAATCCCGCGCTTTGGAGAGGGGAAAGATCCTCTCAAATGCACTTGACCAAGAGTTGCTAGATACCTTCCAAATACCACAGCAACTGCTAACCATATATTAAGCCCCCAAATTTTAAGAACTTTAATTTATGCTACGCTAATTTGGGTTTTCAAACACTAATAGTTCTCTCTCTCTCTCTCTCTCTCTCTCTCTCTCTCTCTCTCTCTCTCTCTCGCACACACACATATACATGTATGTGTGTGTGTGAGTATATCTTATTGTATCACTGTGTGAGTATATCTTATTGTATCACTCTTCTATACTATTCTGTTGGGTTTAGCGCGTAGCTCTGATACTACTTGTTGGGGCTAGCAGAAACATTTGATACCACTATGTTGGATTGCAGAGGAAGCATTTGATACCATTATGTTGGGGTATGTCGGGCACACACAAACTTAGAGTAAATAGGGAAATGTACGCCTTAATTAAGAACCGTACAAAGCTCCTACACACATTTACACAATACTCTCAGAACAGAAGACTAACTTGTAACCCAACTTCTCTTTGATATTGTTCTTGCTTTCTTCACCTCTTTGCTGTGCTTACAACTCACACTCTTGTGTACTTACATTGTGTTTGGGTAGGATCCTTTTATATAGCACTTGTAAATACATCATCATAAAGTCTATTCACAAACTTTTCACTTCTCTAAACACACATTTTATGAACTTATCACATACATAAACACACTTAATAACTAGTATATGAACATACTAAAAACATAGAGCATTGCGTCTTCTAAAATACCTATGCATATACCTAATTATGAATCACCATTTCCAACATATTCAACAAAGTTTTCTTGGCACCTAAAATTTAGAGAATTGCACATCATCTAATTTACATAGATATTTATCTTATTGTATCACTCTTCTATATTATTAAAGAAGGTTTTCTTGGCACATAAAATTTAGAGAATTGCACCACATCTAAACATGTTTGTCCATGCAAAATTTTT
The DNA here is from genome assembly GCA_039720395.1 of Liquidambar formosana. Lineage (NCBI taxonomy): Eukaryota > Viridiplantae > Streptophyta > Magnoliopsida > Saxifragales > Altingiaceae > Liquidambar > Liquidambar formosana. The sequence continues at coordinate 29,526,361 of CM077828.1, forward strand.
GTAAAATCAGTACGTCAATAGCTCAAACTTGAAGAAAGACTGAAAGAGGGTTTAAGCATTAACAAAAGGGACAAAAAAGAAAGCATATATATGGAAAATAAACCTGGCCAATTAAGTTCAGCGTTCACTATACCTTTCCTCAAGAAAAGTTGGATTCGTTGCCCTCTTCATAAGTGACCGGAATCAAAGTCGTCTCTTGTATTATTGGAAGGATCGGAACTAGAAGAACTTCCAAACTGCAGTGAAAATTTTTGTTGTTGCTGCTGTCGTCGTTGTTGAGATCTTATGGAAGAAATGGAAGGTGGAGATGTAGTTGGTGAAGGCTGCAAAGCAAACGTTTGTCTTGGGTAGAGACCGGCCGCAGCATAGTTGAAATCATTATCTCCCCTCCGACAAACTTGCAATTGTGCATTCTGATCAACAAGGTTGGGATATGTTTGTGGAGATGGAGGAGGAGGAACAGCAGCGAGAGGAGGTTGCTCAGTCACCGCACGCGAGTGTTGACGAGTTGTGAGGTAACCAGATTCGGTTATGCCTTGAACCCTTTCAGGGAAGTTAAGCTTGGCTTTGCTGCCTTTGAATCTAAGAGCTGCTTCGTCATAAGCAAGAGCTGCATCCTCCGCGGTTGTGAAAGTGCCAAGCCACACACGGGCTGCCTTATTTGGATCACGTATCTCGGCGGCCCACTTGCCCCACGGTCTTTGCCTGACGCCTCTATAGTGTCTTCTCCGCACGCTCCCTTCACACATGGAGATATATATTAGGTATATGTCTTTTGTCTTGCAAGTAAATCATAAACAGGCTAGGAGTAGCAAACAACTTAATTGACATTCAGACCATAATTGATTCTACCAATATGATGGAGAGTCTAATTAAATAAGTGGGGATGGATCGATGATGATGATGATCGATGAACATATATATATGTACAAGAAAAAAGGGTTGAGGAGATCGAGATGGAAGCTAGTAAGGGCAAGTCATGCATCTTTTTGGTCGTATGATACCTTGATCTTGAGTAGGTTGGGATGGGTCGTGATGGTCCGTGGTGCTGGATTCGGACATGGCTAGCGGGTTTCCATGCACATGAAGTGGGTTTTGGTCACTGCTTCCAATGACTTGAGTGAGGGCTGAAACCATTGTTAGCATATCTTGCTGGGATCGAGCCGAGTAAACAGGAAAGATGTGATCTTCTTCTTTCTCCTCCGATTCATCACAAGGAAAGGGCCTCTTCCCATGCCTAGGATCCACCTTATCGGCTTGTGAGTAAACAAGCAGGCAATATGTAGATCACTTTAACTTCTCTTTATGAGGTTTATCTTTTTTATTTATTGATCGATGGGCCCGGGGTGCCAAATCAATGGAGAAAGATATGGCATATGAATCGAGCTCAAGGAGACCTAGAAATGAAGAAGAAGAAGAGATGACGACGCGGGTGGAGATCATTTAAAGATGAGGAAATAGAAAGATAGGGCTACAGCTATTGCATATCTAACTCGCTTAGGGTGAAAAATGGCTGCCAGTAGGAAAATGGTTCTAGATCGTATGACCCCAGGTACACCCTTTTTTTTTTTTCTTTTTTTTTTTTTTTTTTTGGGTGGGGGTTTGATAACCTCATTGTATTTAGCTATATTATTGACTAGAACGTGGAGCTTCATCCACTAATATCATTCATTTTTTATCATCCATTAGACGGGTGGATTTTTCTTGTAAATGTAACATAACCACATAGTGTTACAAGCTAATAGAAGTAAAGTAAAGTGGGATTGTGAAGTCAAAAAATATACTTTGCTCCTCTCTCATTGACTTATTGTGGTGTCACATCAGCCTTATTGATCACAGTTACATATAAGTTTTTCTCCCATCAGACATGGGATTCTAATTGACACATCATACTCCCTCGATTTTTAATTGATTATTCTCCTTGAAAAAATATGATTTTTTAGGATACCTTTTTAAATGCTTTCACATCATTGTATATGTTTTAATATTCCAATTTTGCCCTCAAGGTACAATACATTAGAAAATGTAAAATATTCATGACAAATGGTATTTTAGGAAATCAATTAACAAGAGCCATTGACTTTTTGAATAAGCCAATAATTTTGGAACATTTCAAAATAGAAAGGAGATAATAAAATACGAACATAGGGAGTACATAATGACCAAAATGTCATTCTTTCTTTAATTGCTATAGATGATGGGTGATCATGGGCAAAGCCAACAAGGACCCAGGGGGCTCAACTGGCCTCGCTTAATATTTTAGTTTAAAAATTTTACTTAAAGGTTTTTTGGTAATAGGAGATTTGGCTCTTCTTAGATTTTTTTTTGCCCCCTTTATATTTAGTATTTTAGTCTTCCCTTTTATAAACTCCTCATTTTATCTCCGTTTAAATTTCGTTTTTGCTCCATATTTTCTTATTTTCATTACTTTTCTTTCATCCTCTCCTCATTGTAATTATTATTTTTATTTTATTTATATAAGTGAACAATGTTATATCGCCTAGATTTTTTATCCAAATCAACTTGCCAAAATGATATCGTAACTACCACAAAAATTCATTATAGACAATTGTTCTTTTCATAATTTTTTTTTATCAATTGGTCAAGTTACCATCTCATATGGGCAAGTAGATTTGAGCAAAAAAATTTGCTCTTTATCATTATATGTTTCTATTCTAGATATTCATCGATAAGAAAAACTTATTATTCGTTCAAAAAAATTTCTCTTGTCGGGTGATTGAAGTAGGACAAACATCGCAAAAAAAATTATAATCATCTTGAATTAAGATAAAAAAAAAAAATTTAAAAAAGAAAGAAAATCAATCAAAGTTTGGCCCTCCTGGACCAAGGTTCTGGCTCCGCCACTGTGGTCTGTGGGTGATGGTTTTTAGGAAATCAATTAACAAGAGCTGTTGACTTTTTTAAATGAAGCAATGATTTAGAAACATATCAAAAGAGAAATGAGGACAATAAATTATGAACGGAGGAAATACATAATGACCAAAATGTCATTCTTTCTTTAATTGCTACAAATGATGGGTATAGCTAGTCGACGGGTGATCTTGATGAGTATATATGGCTAGCAAAACTGATTATTGACCAATGAACCTCCTCTAGGCCATGTAATAAACTAGGAGCTTCGTCACAAGTAGGTGTGCATGCTCGATGAGGTGACCTATTTCATTAAAATGTGTTGCTTTAAAAAATAAATGATGTGGATAATAAAAGACCATATGTACATGATGAGCTTAGAATTTGACACGCCATCTGTGAGGAGAACGCTCATCCTCAGCCATTAGTGCTAGTGAAGTATTATCTAGAAAACTTTTTAAAAATTGACATCAAAATTTTATATTATTAGCTGTAAATCCGTGTAATGCATAGCATATATGACATGTAAATGGTTATCATTTTGCACGCGTAAGAGAGACAAAAAAGAATGTACTCGAAGAAATACAGATGGAAGCTTTGGCTCTCCAATTAATAAGATATATGGACAAGTACATGTACCCATACAAATACTATGGAGTCTGTATGGACAACATGGCCGCTGATTTTGTTTACATGGGCCGGATGGCCTGAACAATGAACATGCATGTGATTTTACTATTTCTGCTTCTTTTAACTATGTAGTACGTGCAAAGATATAATCGGCTAAGAATGAGCATCACAACGCGGGTAGGATGAAGATCTTCAATCATCTTTTCGAGTGAAGATATTGAATCCGGGGGAAAAAAATGGAAAGACACAGAAGACGTGGGTTTATGGGAGACACAGATCGCTTTTTAGCCTTTGTTTTAATTTCTTTGTCTTGTACTGAAAGCGCTATTACCAATGTTGAAAGCGCTATTATCAATTACGCTTGCCTTTTTTCTTTTTTAGGATTTTGAAAGCGCTATTAATAATAACGCCTTCAGTTTTTTTTTTTTTTAACTGCTTCTTGTTGCCCATATTTCACTGCTATTCAAAATAAATAACACACTGCAAATACATTCCATTTTCGCCAATGAACGTATTTGGGAGTCTTACCTTTACCTGAATGGGTGATTAGTGTTACCCACACCCTAAAGCCATTACGAATGGATTAGTTACCATTTTTTTCTTTTTTTTTTTTTTTTTTTTTTTTCTGTCAAGAGTACCAGTTGAAAGCCCAAACCCCGCCCCACCCCATCCCTATCCTCTCTGAAATAGCACTACTATGCTCTTCGAAATACAATCCCCAAATTCTTCTTTCCTGGGCCCATTGTAAGACTCTCAGAGTCAATACTTCTCTCAAAGTCTTCTGATTTTGACCACCTTGGTTATGACTCAGATCCCTTTGTGTATATATCCGTCAAGTCCTTGTTAGTACACCTTTTTCTTTTTCCTTTTTCCTTTTTTTGGCTTTGCCTTCCTTTTCCACATAACAACCCATTACCCATCTATATTAGTCTAATGGTCCCTAACTAGACACAATTGACAAATACATATACGTTTATTTTGTAACGTGGAACCTACGCAGAAACACTAGAAACGAAGAAAAGCAAAACTGGCCATATTATCCTTGAGGGGCTTTTATGAATGAAATGAATGTAGTCATGTTTGTTGTCTAGAGTCTCTGAGGTAAGTCATGTGATGGATGTAGTCCCTTTGAGTACAGCAATTTCTTGTGTGGCCACTCATTTGCTTCAGAATATTTATCTCCTACCAAACTTTTCATATAATTTGGTCGAAAAGGGTCTTACATTAACCCTTTTTTTTCTATTTATTTCCTTTTTTGGAGACATGTTCATTGAGACAAATGGAGAATTTAGATCGCATCATAATAATATGGCCAGTTTTGCTTTCCCCAGAAGGGCTCGATCTGAGACTGGGCTAAACCATGCTATCTTTGGGCCTAGGCCCCTTTTTTGGAGCTGTAAGGTAGGGTGAAAGTGTAACAAAAACTAAAGAATATTCAAGTGAGCTGGAAACTCAGCAGTAAGAAAAGAAAGCTCAATTGAAACTCAGCATAATATTCTCAGGCATATTTTATTACAATAGCCTGATAATTTTAGAAATCAACCATAAATTACATTGGGTCCAAAGACAAAATGTCTAAATACCTTGGTTCACATCACAGGAAAACACACAGATACGGGTACGAAAACACTCGAAGAAATGAAGTCAGTTCTAATTCTGTTCCTTCCGTCATCTGTGGCTCGACTCTGCCTCTGTCATGTAGCGACCACCTTTTTATAGTCAGTCCCAAAACCAGAGAGGGGAGGCTTGTGTCAAGTTGGACAGTTGGCAAAAGGCTCCGTTGAATTAATAACTTCTGTCGCCCAAAAGTGATGCACCGATATCAAAGTGCCGTCTCTAGTAAGGCTAACAAGGCCTCATTTAAATTGAGAACCACAGTGTGGCATTGGCACCATGGAGTAAACAAAGGTGAAGGCATTTGGCATAAGTGCAATAACCGGGACTAAAATTTCATATGTACAGTTCTTTAAAATAATCACAACTTTGGGTGAATATTTCTGCTCCGCATGTAAGTTAAAAATTGGGTGGGTAATTCTGCTAGAAGTGATTGAACGACAGAGATCTCTCCACCTGCAGGTAAAGGGAAGTCACCAACCAGCTACTAATATCAGTTGCTGAAACTTTTTTCATTTTTTTTTTAGGGTATGGAGTTGGTTTATCAGATATTCAACTGACCAAATTACTCACCCTGTACATCACGGAATGGAATGAACTGGACTATATCACGCGATACAACACGTCCAGTTGAACTTTCAAGTTTCTCTCCTTTATCTGCATCTAAAACCTGTACAACGATATCGGATTGAAAAAGTAGACATTCAGATACATGATGTTCAGCATGTGGAAGGGGGCACAAAAGTGAATGAGATACCTCCATTTCTTTAAAGTCAGCTCCTCCAACTCCAACAATGAGGATCGACAATGGCAGATCAGATGCCTTCACAAGGGCCTCTTTTGTTTCTTGGAGATCTGTTATTACTCCATCCTAAGACAGTTTTGACATGTTTTAGAGCAAAGCAGCAGTGAGATCTCAAGGAAAAAAAAATGCCAAAAACTCATGCTCTAGAGATGGATGATAATTCATCATACAAAACAAAGCAATGGAACCTAATTACTCATAATACGGTAGAATTTTTAACTCTGACAAACAGCAGAAAAGGAACCACAGAAAGTAAAAATATTTAAGGTTACCAAATCATTTTCATATTAGCCGACATCTTTGTATAGACACTTGAGATATCAATTAAGAAAATTTATCTTATATTCCCAATTCTAATTCTTACCGTGATTATTAACAGAACAAAATATTTTTGTTGATCATTTGTAAGGGAGTGGCTAGCAATTAGAGCAGCATTGGTAATCACAGGTCCAAAAAGGGTTGGCCCAGCAAGAGAAACATTAAAGAGGGCACTTGTATACGCCGTCATAATTCCTTGGATTCCCTCAACCTAAGAAACAAAGAATAATATTACAGCGGATACTGTGAATAGAAATAATAACATTTGACGTAATGATAGCAAGATAATGCCTTGCAACTATTCCACCTCACAGTAATTACTGCTTCCATTCAAGTTAAAACAATGAGAAACTGGACCATCGATTGGCCGTGCTCCAAAACCCCAGGCTGGAAAGCGCTTGTCTGAATCATAAAACTGCAACACTTCTCCAACCTCTAAGATTGCCTAAAAAAATGAATAACTGTTATATCCACCCAAAAAAATGAATGTACATATCCAAGAAACTAAATGGAAGACCCATTTCTCACTCTTTGGTAGGCATTTGGCCGTCCTGAGGGGTCAATATAATGCAAGGAATCAGGGAGGCGGGGATTTCCATTTGAAGCTGTTAAACAAGGACGAAGAGTTAGTGTGTAAGAATATAATGCCACCTCAAATACCAATACATATCAAATATTTCTTAAATTATTCAGTGTGTGAGTTTTTCAAACGAATTTAAAAAATGGAAAATATATCTCCACTTCAAAAATTATTTGTTGATAGGTTCTTATTCAAGTTAGTGATGTCCGAGTTGATGAGATAGCAAGAGGGATAATGCAGAGGAGAGAGCAAGGCAACCAGAGGAACCTTGATGGGCCATAATTTAATTAAAGATAAACCCTAGATAGAGTTGAATGGCACCCCAAAAAAAAATGGCGACACTAGTTGATGCCAAGAATCAATTGGTATCCATAGATGGTGTAGCCGATGACCTGACTTTTCCAAGCTACAAGAAGTATTATTTTGCATCAGATTCTAGCTTCCAGTACCTATTATAGAGGAAATTTTTGATCCACTGGGAGAATTTTCAGGTATGGTACCATTAGTCAGTTGTTTCAATTCCAAATCTATCTATATATATATATATATATATATATATATTAAGGGGCGGAAATGCGTACATGAGTACCTGTGAAATCAATAGCCACCATGAAGTTCAATTCACATCCCCCAGCCAAGTAATCCATAAAAGTATGCTGGACACTCTCCAAAAACTTGTCCACAAATAGCTGACTCTTTAATATCTGCGGTAAAATTGCCAAACTTGTAAATTAAAAGCAAAGAATTAGAAACCAGGATGGAAATCCACTGGATTCAAATCGTTTAAGACCTTGTTGTGGTGATTATTTCCAACAGCTGTCGGTAAATACAAATTTTCACCCTGCCCACTAGAATGAAGCTTTTCCAAGTCTCCTAATGATTTCTCCACTTTTCTGATTGATCCACCACATAGAAGCAAAATCAGTACTCCAGTACTTAAGAGATCAGGAAAAGAGGAGACAGAGGAAACAAGGTCCCCGCTTACCCAACCAAATCATGTTTTCCATTGCTATTGAAGTTAAAGCACTCTATAAGCAATGGATTGTCCTGCAGGTAAATTTATAAGAAAAATTGAGAGTTAGCAATAGATAAATGATGAAGTCTGACATCTTCTAGGCAAATATCCCAATTCCAATTCAATCTGAACTTGTGGGACTAATGATTGTGAATTTGGAGTACTGTCTTTCAGCATATTTTTATGATGACAGATAGCTTCTCAATAGACTAATTTAACACTTTGAGCCGTCCAATTTCAGAGAAAAAACAGGTAAAATCATACTAGTAGGCATATTGGGCATCCAACTCCAATTGACAATCACAATTTGGATAATTTATGTATGCTAAATAAAGAAAGAACACCTAAAATGGGGGAAAAGGAGGTATGACAAAGCCAGGGACACCAGATTTCCACTAGTGAATGCAGATTGTACCTCCCAAAGGGAAATTTCCTTATACCTTGCTTCCAACTTGTTGAAGATTCAAATATACTGGCTTCCATATTGGTTTAAAATCATTCTTTATGACTTCCGTTTTACAAACGGGAATGGGAATCCTGCTCTCCACTGTTTTTGATATTACCAAAAAGGGGTCCTGCTAGATAAGTCAGAACACATATAATTGATCTTCCTCATAGTATCAAACAAAAAGAAAAAAGTGATAAATCAGCAGGTCCATACACTTCTTGAGAAGAGATCCTTATATTCCAGATCTGAACACCTAAATATAATCTCTGTTATGGTCTTTGAGCTAATGCTTTCCTCAGCACGAATGGTAAGCTCTCCAAGGTTTCGGTGATGGGTTGACGAGGAAGATTCTTCTCTAGATACAAGATCTAGGGTCAATGACTTGTCTGATTTGGTGATTATCTGCACAGAAAGAAAGGAAAAAGATAGGCCAATTGCTCCCCAACTGGATAGGGCAGCATGAAAAGAAAGAAATAAAAAACCCCAACTATAATATCTAATAGCCCAGTTGGTCAACAACGCCAGTGCCAGTTTGTTAATTTAGAACTCAACTGATCATAGAATAAGCATCAACTTTGACACTATAAATTCTCTATGAAATGAGATTAGACATATTAACAAGATTTTCAAGGTGAATTTCTACCACATGATCAAAAGACAAATCCATATCTCAATGATCTCTTGCATGGCACCATGATATCATAATCACTTTAAACTTATGAGGCTGCGGTCACCCTCTCTCATTGTTCAATGACTCTACCAGTGAAAGAAGGAATAAATTTGAATGGTAGGTACGTCATACCTGAGACAATGCACATGTAGCTTCACCAAGAAATTGCTGCTCATCCAGCTTCAGAAGCTGCATCATTTAAATCATCCATCATGGATTGAGTATTCTATGATTGAAATAAACTTGAATTAGGATAGCAAATTATTTGAATTTCGAGCTATTGCTAGTAAACAATTTACTCAACATGTTGAAATCATATTTGTAATGTATCCAGAGCACCTGTACACATAAATGCATACATATGGTTGGTTAATGACCAAACACATTTTAAGATACATACTACATGAAACTCAAAGCAAGAAAAGCAACAATGAAAATTGCCCTCATAGTTTGTTAGTGTGTGTCCAACACGATTTTTCTTACATTCATTAGTGTATTCAACATGATTTTTCTTACATGTCATACATCCTTCTACATATTTGCAATAAAAACCCATGATAAAATTAATAGCAATATAGCTGGTGTCTGAAAAGCTCAAGCCCATGCCGGCTTAAGGTCATGTAAAGACTAAATTATTTTGACATTAAGAGCCTTTTTCTCTCTCCTGTTACTTCTCCCTGACTTAAACCAGCCCACTGTGGACAGGTGCTCAAGTACACACCACACAGGGCTTGATCTTGGGATTTTTTCCCAAGATTATGGCTGGAAACAAAAACAATTTTTGCATCCTTACGAAAATTATTTATATATTATTTAAGATGTCTTACTAATTGATTCCAGCTGTTGGTAGATTAGATATTAACAAATAGTCAATAATAGAAATGTAATCAGAAAACTTTCATGCTCCACAATAAATTTAAAAATAAAAGACAAAACATCATAAAAATATACCTTTACTTCTACATTGTGAAACTGAGTGTCAACATCATACAAACGGAACCTGTGACAAAAGGTAATTTTTCAAAACATTATAGTAGACCAACGAAATATACGTTTGGTTGTAAATAATAGAGATAGAAGCAGTCAAACTTACACTAAAGTCTGGACAACCTCAAAATGATAAGTAATAGTAAGTTTTGTGATCCACACTGGATTCAATGAATTTAAAACTACTTCAGTTCGGCCCAGCTCTTCAAGAGCTCCATCTCTTCCCTTTGTATAAACAACTGCCATCGGATCGCTCTGAAAACAGACAAAACTTATGAGGTAAAACGCCCTTTCTGCAGCAAAATTTCTGCGCAAAAAAAAAAAATTAAAATTTCCATAACTAGAAAATAGAGCATGACCAGTAGTTATTGGCAGTGTGAATTATCTTTGAGCACAACATCCAAAGAATTCAACTAAATAGAAAGTTACAAGAGAAATCTGAGATGTAGATTCAAATCCTTAATTTGTAACAAGGCGTTATAAAGCCGCAAGAGATAACCCAATGCAGACAATATCTTGCATGTGTGATTTCATTTATGGACAAGCCTTGCAAATAGTTTCCTAGAAGCTTCCACTTGATGAACCTTTTAGTCCACTGCCTCCATGCTTCTGCACCCACATGTTACCTGCTAATGCTCCTGGCTTTCAGAACTGAGGTATTTATATTTCATGCAACTTTGCCTGAAGTATTCTTATTCTTTCATTTTCCCAAACATTTCTGAAGAATCCACAATTCATACACTTGATAAAACATTAGATCACTAAGTGACTGATGTAAGATTTTATTTTATTTTATTGGACAATTGATAGAATCCACCCCTACCCCTAACCCCACTTAATGGCAATAAATGGGCATCAATGCTTCTCCATAATATTGAACCCAAGATCAGTTACTCAACAAGTAAGGAGAATGCCACTAGGCTATCATGCCATCAATGGCATGATAGCACTGGTACATGAGGGATATGTTGCCCTATGGTAAAGTGTCGGGGTATGACAGCACGAAGAAGAAATACGTTATTCATCATCATAGAAATTAACATAATAAACAACCTCAAGTAATTAAAATCTTGAACTACAAAATCAGAACCAATAAACCTCTAAAACTTCTGGGAATAAAAAGGAATCTTATGAACATCAATCACCCTTAATAATTATGGGCTTAAAATAGTAAATGCTGATACTATCTCCTACTATTTAAAAATTAAAGCAACAAACCTTGGAGAGCACATCCCGATCGCGCAAGTGTGATGCAGACAATGACAACTGCAGAAGGATTTTTTTTTATTGGAAAGAAAAGTAAGTATTAAGGATTCCAAAGAGCATGCTAAACATGAAAATTAGATAAAAGAATTCATTTTCAAGATATCAGCATCATTTTGTGCTACTCACTTATATCATTTCAGTTACAATAGAACTCTTTACATGAAGATTACACAAAAACATTCCTCTTAGAGTAGAATAAGGGCACAAAGTTGATCAGTTGACCCAAACCCAGCCCATTCAGCCCAAAATCTAGGTGGATCCAGCCATGCCCATTTTGGTTGGTTAAACTTCACTTACTGCTTAGGTCCAAATTCTAATTGAGCTTGGCCAACTGAAGCTAAATTGGATTTTAAGTATAATTATTAGGTTTTACCTTATATGTGTGTATATATGTTATATTATATGTTCCAAACTTCCAAATATAAAATTTGAGTCATTCCATTCATATCCAATCATTACTTACAACAAAGGCCTCATGAAGAACATTGGGAAGCCTAACTTAATATGTATAAATTGAATCAAATCTCTATAATCTTTTCTAAGTTGAACTGAATTAATTAGATAGCTAATTGTTTAATCAACAAATTTTCAATAAATTTCTAAAATGTCTTTGTAAAGATACCAGCCCCACCCCCCAACCATTCTCTCCCCCTAAACCTCTCTCTCAATCTCTCATTGAGTATTTGAAAAAGTGTAACTACCTTCTACAAATTTTTTAAGCTTGGTACAAATATACAGAATAAATCAAAATATAAATAATATAATATAATTGTTTATATGTTGACATGCATTGTGCGTGTCACCTACTAGTAAATAAAAAATAAGAATAAAAAAATTCAATGAATACATTTTTATTTTTTTTTTTTCCCTTTTGATGAGGAAATATTCAATGAATACATATGAAAATTGTCAATGTATTGGCTGTTCTTGGCATCTTTTCAGATATCCATGATTTCTTTCTATGAATTATTTCAATCTTTATCAACTTGCAACACTAGTAAGTAGTAACAAACTGTTGAACCCTATAGTAAGTATGGGATGCTTATTGTTTGTCAATCCCACATACTTGGACATTGAAGTCAGTGTGTGTTAGTTAAACTCATCATGCAAAAAAGGATTCCAAGTTAGCCAACTTGTGTCTATTAAAATATGTTTGTGTAGATATTGCAGCTAAGCCAGCCAACTTGTCTATTAAATATTAGATATGTATGCATATATATTGTAGCTATTATAGCTTTTCCAAAGATTTTGGGGGACAAAGGAAATTTTTCCCCAATGGAATCCCTATTGAGGCTTAGAAGTGTATGGAAAAAGAAAATGTGGCATGGTTAACTAAGTCACTCAACATAATCGTAAAGACTAAAAAATTGCCAGAACAATGAAGAAAAGTATCTTGAATCTAACTATTGTAGTATAAACTGACAAGTATACTATAAAACTCTGGGAGAGAGTGGTGAAGGCATTGGGAGAATATCAAGAGTTGAAATAAGAGTATCAGAAAAACAGTTGGGTCAAGGGAGTTCATTGACTGCAATAATAATAGAGGAGGGATTTGGCATCAACTGAAGACGCAATAAGGACATGAAGGAAAACTGAATGGACCCTGACAAACTCCCTTAAGAATCCAAACTGAATAGTTCAAAGGGTCCTCTAGTAAAGAGGTGTGAGATACTAAGTTTTCATTTTCTAAAGAACAAAAGAAAAAAAATGTGGTCTGCATGGTCAAGTGAATCCAAAACACACTCAATATTTTGAAATTTTAAAGACAGACATCCTCAATTATAAATGAAATGGACATGAGAAAAACTAACAGGGGAAAAAACGACAATAGGATGAATATGATTACCAAACTCCTTTTGAGTTAAGAATTTGTAAAAGTATAATTCTATATATAACTTGAGATAACAGTAAGCGACATCATTTAATTTCCCAGTCTTATTTTATTTATATTTTTTGGCATGTGGAATGGATTGTCATAACCATATGCCACTTAAATCTACATACAACATAGTGCCCACACTGATAAACTGATTTTCAATCCAAGAGAACAATTCCCTAGCGGCCCCTGGTGGGGTTGGGAGACCAAAGGCTACAGCATTCAAATCTGTTTTAAAGAGTGTGCAACCCCATCAAGAGTGTGATGGCCTGATGGGTACGTTCCTTTCTTTGCACACTCCACTAATAAGTATTCAGCACACACCATCTGCTCGAGTGAACCACCGAGGAGAAGGCTTATTGAAGCAAACATGGATATCTTAGCACTCCACAACAGCAATAACAAGAAAGGGTTACATGGAAGACTAATTGGGGTCAGCTAAACAAATCTGATTTTGCCTTTCAGCTCTATCTATAAGCAGGGGCCATATCCACTCAAAAGGGAAAATGCTATAGCTCATCAAGCACATACTTGGATAGCTTACATTCGCCGGCGGTCTCAAATTTGTAAGAGCTTCCGGATTTCTTACCAACGATCCAAATTAGGAAACACTAGCAACTTAAAATTGAAGTGGAAGGAATTTCTGAACAATTCACCTAAACTAGTAGAAAGCATGAAACAAAAAAATTATCGAAATTTCAGAGAGTTGGTAAGTCGATAGCTGAATCGAACCAATGAGGGAGAAAACGAACCTCGATCCGAGTAAAGAGACCGTTGTAACCGCGATGCTTGAGGAAGACATCGACGGCGTCGTTTGCAGCGTCGGTCTGATTGCCGTGAGAAGTGGTGGCGCCGCCGACGGCCGACCGTCCGCCGGCGTCGTCGGAGCAACAATTTCCCATTTCCCGCCGCTCAGCTACCACAGCTGCTAATGAGACGATAGAAAGGGGGAGAGAGAGAGAAAGAGGAGTTTGTAATAGAAATGTGAAAAATAGAAACAAAACGTAAAAAAGTGGACAGATAGACTCATAGACTACATACTTTAGTGGGCCACACATGTTTACCCATGCCGCGTTACATTTGCTCATATTATAAATAAATAAATAAATTATAAAAAGGATTACGGGGCAAAGCGTGTTGAAATTCAATTACAAAGATAGTGGTTCCTCTGCCCATCTCACTGAGATTGGTTATTTTTATTATTTTTTTATCTTAAAATATTTGTTTATTTTGAAAAATTGAATTATAATTTTTTTTATGTTTCCTACATCACTTTTTGTCTTTTTCAATAATTATTTTCAACACAAACTTTCCATACAAAAAATTTAAAGGTATTTTTAGGAAAGTTAAAATTTAATTAATGATAAATCAATATAATGATAACCGTTTCTTAAATTCCGTATTTTTTTAAATTTGACCTATCTTTGTAAAACGAATGAAATACTATTTAAGAATTACAACAATTCACGTCCGTGTTTATTTGAAACCTGTTATATTTGTATTTTATGATATCATAGCATGTAATCTTCTTCTTCTTTTTTCTTTTTTTCTTTTTTTTTTTTATAGATCATAATTTATTTGTGTTCAATTGTTGTGTTGAGTTTATTGAACTAAAAAATTTTATTTGAAAATCAATTATTTAGCGTGAATTAATGTGACAATTGTTATATTAATTTGAATTGATAATTTGAACTTAAAACCTCGCTTCATACAAAAGAAAGAAGAAAGCGTAATCGAATCACAAGCTAGATCATTGGCCCAACATGTTTTAAACATATAAAGGATTTGGACTCCATGGAAAAAGAAAAAAAAAAAAAAAAAAAAAGGAGCAATCATATATCGCCTTAACTAAAGATAAATGCGCTTCAAAGATTTGAAAATTAGCTTTCTCTCCTTTCAGAGAATAAAAGTGGCCTCTTTTTGTGCTTAAAAAAAGACCTGGAAAATTAGGTAGGGAAATTACGCCACAATTTAATTGATTGACTAATGAGACTACCTAACATGTTGGGACAATGTAACCCTTTGTCCTGGTTGCGATCAGTCCTCCACGATGCCACAACTTGACAAAATTTTGCTCTTTTGCATCTTTGGTTAATTATTTTTTTAATACCAGTTCCTAGTAATTGTCACAGTTTCAGTCCTTAAATAATTAATCTCTGGAGTGTAGATGGGATGTCTCCCGAGCTTACGCCTCAAAAAGCATTAAAGATTTGGATTAAATTTTTCACTCTCTCTTGAAGTTATCACCAATTAAGTTAGTTTATTTTGAACATTAACTGATGCAAAATAAGCATAACTAAGCTAATTTTGAAATTTATGAACACCTAATCGACTACGTCTACCAATATCAGCTGCACTGTCCAATCATAGTTTGGTTGAGTATCAACCACTTTTGAGTATGAATGCATCTAGATTAAAGTCTTCCCACATTAATATGTGGTACAATTTGGGTGGGCTATCTCCGACGAGCAGGATACCATTGCTTCTCAAGGGCATATATATATTTGGAACTTTAAAGATGGGTGAATTCAGTAGCTATTTAACGTCCAAGGGTAATATAGGAAGTTCAAATTCATCACATGCTCTGTTTTTCAAAGTGAGGTATTATATTATATTTATAGCACATGCCTTGGTTCATCTGTTTAGCCGTTTTAGCATAATAAAAAAAGATTCATCTGGTTAAGTAGTGGGGCTGTCTGTCACCTGAGAATAGTATCGAATTATTAATTATTTATTCACTTTAATCACTAATATCAAGACATGATACAGATGTAGGGTTTAAAGTAATGTTTTTTGGTCCCCATTGTCATCATCTCTCAACTTTACAATCTTGCAAAAGTATAATGCCCATAAATCAATAACAAAGACAATCTACCAAGAGCCACAGCCACGGCCCCTTGTATGTCCATAGTTTTATGCCCTAGAAATGTTTTTGTGCAAGCTTTATAATGTCTAACGAGTTGCTTTAAAGTTGAATTAGGAACCTTAAAGCCACGAAACAATTCTGAGAATGAAAATTAGATTTGTATACAAAAATGCATATCTCACCATGACGACAATACCATCTCTCTCACATTAGGGTAGAGGCACACCCAGATGATACTAACCCAGTTTCCTTCAAACCCTTTCCCCACAAGCCAAACAATTGTGAACTCACAGTGACCTACTACGTAGCTCCACCCCAACTCTTCCCCCAACCCCACAAGCCAAATTATTATGAACCTGCATGGGCCTACATATATAGTTCTTCCTGCATTCCCACTCACTCTCTCTCTCTCTCTCTCTCTCTCTCTCTCTCTCTCACACACAATTCTTTTCAGATATTTCTGAACTCTTGTTTCTTCTTTTCTCAAAATCTAGAATCCAACAAACTCAAAAAGTGGAGACACAGGACAGGGCAGACCAAAGAGAGAACCATGTATGTCTCTTTGGTAAGTGGCACAAATGGGTTCCAATGACCGACGTGCTTGCTACTATTATGTTGATCCTGAAAGCATAATAATTAGATCCCCATCCCCATGTAAATGTGACGACTAACGTGCATACTACATAGTGAGTAATGAGTGTCGGGTAATGGCATCCAAGCATCAATCAAACACTTTGCCAATGGCAGAAAGCCAAAATCAGCGTGGCCCACTGCTCATCTTGATCCTGTTGATAAAAATTGACTTCCATAGTCTCTGAAAAGACCTAGTTTTCATGATTCAGATTAAAAGTGAGGAATCCCATTATAAACTTGCACCACGACTCCACACTAGTGGAAGCTGAATGCCATCTAGTCTTCTAGCCCCAACCCCAAAACCCGATTTGATGTCCCAAAAATGTCTTGCGAGTCAACAAGCACGAAAAGGTCAACCACTAAAAGATGGATGGTGGCCAACGCAGACGTGCATGGACGCAAGGCCTATCGTCTCTCAGCGCGTAATAGTTGAAGTCCCAGATTCCTAGATGGATCAGATTCAAAAAATAAAAAATATCTGCTGAGCTACTTCATGGATTATCTAATCTCATGTCACACGTAAATACATTGAATATGTCTCCACTGGCAAGAAGACCATTAGACTCGGCTGACACTTGACTGAGTTGGTCACTTGGGAAAAGTATGGCCCTAGAGGCCGAAGACTTCTCTATTGACATTTGACAAAGAAATTGGCGTCAAGTGGGTCAACCTCGATCCATTTTAGACGGTGGAACGTCGTTGCTATAATTATTTATACAGCCACAAATGGCAAATGACAAATGACCATTCTGATTATATTCTTAGAAAATTATAGACGGAGCATACAGCGACAATGATTTTAACAGTTATAGCGTGTCTTTTTTCTTTTCTTCTTCCTCGGGTCTGACAAAGACGGAAAAAGTAGGGGCTGGGGGGGTGGTTTAACATAGGCCTTTCTTGAACCAAAGGCATGAAGTGAGGAAGGGAACAACTAAATATCCCTTTGCATCATGATGTGTAAACAGCAGATCCCTGTAATTTTACAAGAACATGCCTAACTCCATGCCATCAGTTAGCATGTTGCCCCCACCACTTCAATCTGAAAGCACCAATGCTAGTGATGTTATAGATTTGAATTCTCCCTTTGTACTAGATGTGTAAAAAGCATGCCCCTGTAAATATTGACAATCAAACAGAATATCGGAAATATACAATGAATCATCGCAAAGTCACAACAACCCATGATACCCATCCACAAATTCAAGTTCTGCTCAAATAATGTCGATGAAGCATATGGAAACTCCAATGTTCCCCCATCATATCCGTAAAGCAAGTTCAAGGCATCCTCTTCTCAATCCGTCAGTCAACTGTAGGTTGGAGTGGCCCCTGCAAAGGAATAAAAGGATGAGATAGGTGCATTTCCCCGTGCCAATCCAGGTCTTCCAGATGCTGGGCCCTGTGATTGTACAAGTGGAGCATGTGAGGTTGCAGGCTAATTGTGAGAATTGTATTCGACAGCACTCTCCCACTGTGGGAAAGCTTCCCTCTCCCATCTGCAAGACTACCTGATGGTACTCACTTTCCAAGCCAATATATCGATCACAAGGATCACGAAGGAGTGATCTCTTGCATCGTATTATACCTGTGATAGCTGCAACACAAAAGATACATGATGGGTTTTCACTTGCACAATAGAACGAAGCCAAAAGTAAAAAGCAATACACCTCACAGAGGATAACATCCAAAAATCTAGCAAGCAGTTAGAAATTCCAATAGTTGCCCACTCATGAATTTAGCAAAGGAAGTAATAGGGGTTTGATGCACTTCTTTATTTTTCACTTGACATGCTCAAGCATCCAATACATAACATGTCTTCTTCTTTTATGGTGTTTAGTTGGACACCAAGCAATAGTCACAACATGCAACTATTCTCCTAGCTTTGGAAAGCACACTCACAGTTTTTTTTTTTTTTTCTTTTTTCTTTTTTTTTTTTCTAATTTATATTATACCTTATTTTTAGAGGTGGGGAAGGGGGTTGACATACTTTGAAATCATGACGCCAAACAGCAGTCACTGAAATAAATTCCACATATTAACGGTATGCACCAACCAGAAAGCATCAAAGGGTGTTGATCAAACTTTGTGAAAAGTCGATTTGATCTGTTGGCAACTTGGCATAAGTCAGTGACTATAAACACATCTTGAGACCCACAATGCTACAACTAACTACACCATTTAATGTGCTTGGTAGCTTGCAAAATACAATCAGGCTTCTTTACAAAAAAACAAGGGACAAATTACCTGTAATAGGGATCCTGCACAGGTGGAACGCGATCATCAGGTAAGAATGGCTGCTGAGCTTCTGCAGAATAATATGGATCATTGGGAGCTGGCAGACCTTGCCTCTCAATAGCCGGATAGACATGGTCTACATTTGAATCGGTTCCATACCAATCATGTTGTGAGGTTAGGATCCTTTGTTGAGGCTCCAACATTGGTGGTGCATGACCATTTGGAATTTCAGCCACATACAAATCATTTTGAGGAGGCAGCCTTGCCAGGGTCTGGAACCGATCCTCCACAGCTGGAGGTGGCATTGCCCAGGATGGGGCCACATTTGGCCATAGAGGGGGCACAGGAGCTGGGGATGATCCAGCAAAAGGACTAAACAATGATATTAGATTCCTCACCTGTATCATATTAGCAGATGCTATTAAATAATAAAGAAGTACAAAATCAATAACAGGAAACAATCAAACTGATAAACACAAACTGTAAATTGTTATCAGAAATGAAAGCACATCTTACTTGTCGATTATTGAGTTCTGGATTAAGTTTGGAGTGCCTCTGGTTGTTATCTGAAATAGCATGTCTGAAAGAACTCTCAGGCAGAGGAAGGCAATCCTTATGAACTTCAAATCTCACCTGAACAAGTAATACAGACAGACTCAAAAACCATCCAAGTAGTTGAGAACTTGGGATGAAGGATTGATAACAATGAATGTGAAAAACCACCCAACAAGGCACAACAGACAACATCACACCAGTTAAGTATCAAGTAGCTAATGTAGAATGGTAAAAAGAAGCAGAGTGATCAGCAGCTCAACCTCGTACAACTGCAGCTGGTCAAGCTTGTTCCATTAATCAGGTGAGTCAAGCTCATGCCTGCTTCTCAAGCTAGGTTATAAAAGAGCCAAGCCTATCATATGACTCAAATAAGCTCTTGAGCAGCAGGTTAAAATGCTTTTGATTGTAATTATTTGAGTCACTCACAAGCATTATGGAATTAATAGACAATATAAAATTTAAATCACTCTTAGTCTCTCTCTCTCGCAGCGCAAAACCAACCCTTGGATTAAATCTGATTTATATGCAAGTCATGCATGCCAAAAAACAAGTTGATCCGAGATCAAGAGCTGCTTCATCATAATTGTCCATAAATGAGCGGTTGTTGTTGATTAAAAAATGTAAGTTTTGGATCGAATAGCAATCAATTCAGACCAACTTGATTTTTGGCATGGATCGCCTACATGAGAAGGCTATCTAATCCAACAGATGGTTTCGCAAAATACAAGTCCCATGTAGAGTCTTGGAATGCACCAAATGCTAAGTTGCATCAGACCTGATCAAAAGACTAACAATCACCAACAGTGAAATTTAGATGTAAGGAGAGACCTATAAACCAAAGAGGCCTTCACGCTATGGCACACATAAACACAGTAAAGTGGGTGTGTCAGTAACGTGTATGTAAGAAAAAAAGAGAATGCAATACAAGTTGATGCAGTTTATATATTTTAATACATTAAAACTTGCAGCAGATTTCCCACCAACAAGAATATAAATATCATGAGTGATACAATAAACCTGGATTAACAGGCTAATCTGTCATCAGAACATATGTGGGTTGTGTCTACCACCAATACCTATATCAAGGCCCACAGCTAACAGGAATCCATTTGCAACTTTCCTCAGTTTCCACCAAGTGCATTTTTTCTAATAAATCCTCTTAGTGAGATTCTGATTGATTAAACCAAACATGCCCCACTATCGCAAAAAACAAAACAAAACAAAAATGCCCTAGTTCCCCTTGGAAACATGATGCAAAACTTCACCACCAAAACAACGACCAGAGGCAAAGGAAAATTTTCTCACAGGCTTGAGTGGCAGTAAGATCAGAAATTTTATGCGATCTTGAGCAATCCAATGTTTAGATCAGAAGATATGGATATGAGAAGTGGGAGAGAGTAGTGCCACACTGCTGTAAAGACTCGTTTTTTATGAGCTCTAACTGATTGAGAAGGCTTGCGAGCATTGTACCTGATACCAACGATGCTGGACCATGGGATCTGCCGAGCCAGATGTGATGTAGAAACCATCAGTGGTCCATGCCTGATTTAGTCAGAGCTGACTGAGATTCACTGCTCTCTTTCTTCCACCCAAATGCATGGATTTTTGTCTGCCTCAGCCTTATATCAAATAATCTGAGCTGCCTCCCAGGAGCCCTGCACATGGGACACATCACTGTTAAGACATTTGAGCAGCGAAACCAGATTTAGAAACTAAAAACATAACAAATTGCCCGTACAAGCATACCTAAAATTCAGTGTCATCATAGATTTATTACTCCAAAAGAACAGCATGTGATATGAAACTTAGAGCATCGAATAATCAAATGCACCTCCCATCTCAATGATATAATCTCCAGTATAAATATAAAATTATCCACCAGACAGTAGTACTAAGGGAGGATCTCCCTCAAGTAGGGATTGAGTATCTTTATTTGTTGTCCTTCCCTTTTGGACTCTTTATACAAGCTTCCACATGCCATTGACTGAAATGAGCTTGAGTGCATCTGTTCACCAGTCCTGCCAATCACACATTAGTCGTTGTATATGGCTTATGTACATGGGCTATGCCCTTTTTTGTTCATCAATACAAATTTACCTTATCAAAAAAAAAAAAAAAAATCCCTAACCAAACCCTATTATATATAATGCCAAGAGATTGAAAAACTATCCAAAGGTACATAATCCAGGAATAGCAAAGGTCAGCCCCCCTAGGTTTTATTCTTAATTTTTCTTTGCTATCCCTTCCTTCTTCCTTTTTAACATCTATCTTCCATGAATTTTTATCCCCTATTCATGGTCATATTATGAACTGAGTATGAAGATTTCTACACAGCACGATTGAAAAAATGGGAAGTATGTTGCTTAAACAATAAAGGCATAATCACTACCCAAAAAAGAAAAATGAAAAAAAGATTTGTGCACCAAATTCAACAGAGATTACTCAGTAACCGAACAAATTCCCTCCACATATTGCATGACAACCCTTACGTAAGCACTCTAGTTTTTAGTTGTAATGGTACAACCCCTATCTTGCCACAATAGATGGAACAACCCATATATTACCTTCAAAAGAACATAGCTCTTGAAGGGGTGGTTAGCCTTAAAAACTCAGGTAAAACCTGGCGATGTGTTGATGCGGGACAAATTTCCCTTTTTGCTCAAGGGTAAATTTACCATATCATTAATTGCCTTATTATTATTATTAATCTGACACTAATTGATTTCATTACAAAAAGGATATCATTGAAAAACTTGAAGGAGAGGGGAGGGGGGTATCACCACCTCTGATTGATAATAGGCATTATGCGGCTGGAGATGCTTTACTTTTCTGGTATGGTGCTCGTCAAATCCACCAACGCAGCCTTTTTGTCTCTGCAGTTTTGGTAGTTCTCATTCACCATGGCTACTGTATCAACCGTGTCAGTTTCCACCTCAGGCTTTTTGGGGAACCAGAGGTGCAATCATTTGGATTTGCTTCTTTGTCCTTGTTTCCTATACACGATATTTAGAAGGATAATGGAAATCAAAATATGGGCCCAAACTAACCCATTGACACACCTAGACCAAGCTGAGCCAACACAATTAATTCCAGCCCAATAGACCAAGAACTCCAGCTATGACCCATAAATCGAAGGGCAACTTCGGGCACTCTGAAGTGTTGTACTGGTGTAGGTCATCGTCTGAATTGAGGAAGTAAGGTACAGCATTTCAAGCAACAAGATCAACTTCATCGCGGCCAGGAGGAACCACATCTAATCTCATCATACTCCTATATTGATCTGGAACAGGAGCACCTGCCTGCACACACAGCTCCACCACAGCTGGAGCCTTACCATAATACCTCTTTAAGTTGTTGTCCAAAGCAGGCCTGTTCAGATCCCGAATGTGCCAAACATAGTTGGGACCGACAAGATCATCTATTGTTGCTTCTTGCCACGCATGCAAACCATCACGAGACTGGTGCTTTGATGCCTTGCACATCCTCACCTTGTGTCCCTTGGGACCCACCTGGACCTCAGGACAGTATCCACAAGTCTTCACACTGTACTTCTCCATGATCTTCTTCACTCCAGATATCATCTCAAACCATGAGTTCAGTGTCCCAATGCTCAACTCCCTCAAACTATTCACTTTCTCATCGTTTGATTGTGCCAGAAGATTAGTAATATTCTTCAAATTTGAATTCTGCGCTGTTTCCTCAATTTTGTTCCCCAAGTTAGAATCCACAAGAGGAGGAAGACTCTCAGAATATAAGTTTCTCTTCATTTCGTCATTCTCTGCCACGGACTCAAAATCTACAATTCTTCCTTCAATGCAATATACAGGTTTTGTTCTTCTCCTTGTAGGGTACTTTTCAAGGTCTAAACCAGCTTGTATACAGAGCTCTACAATAGCAGGTATTCGCCGGACACTATACCTCTCGTCATGCGCAACTCTTGGTTTTCCAACGCGGTCAAAGAGATGAAAGCAGTTGGGAAAAAAAATGACATCTCGCACTCCTCCCTGTCTCCAAACGTGAGTAGCACTCCGAAAACCACTCTTTGGGCCAGTGCATGTTCGGATTTCATGGCCCACATGGCCAATGTGAACCTCATAGCAGAACCTGAGAAGGAAAACCTCATTAAAATTAGCAGATTGATTAACTGAAGGAAGGATATCAAATATTATTCAGTTGTGAACTCCCATAGGGACAAATACCCCTTTTTTAATAAGAAGACAAGTACAATAGTTATATATATATATATATATACATCGATTAATATTGCCAACAAAAATAATATATGCATGTAAGGACTACCAAAGGGCCTTAGGAGAATTAAGGGCAGCAGCAATGTAAAAACTTCATATAGGAGTCAGTCATATTTGGATGCCAACAAAAGCAAAAAGTATCCAGGGTAGGCTGCAGAAATATATAAACTCTAAAGAGAACAGCACAGTAGTTTTAAACTGCTTTGAGCCCTAACATATTATTTTGACCAATATCTTGGCATGCACAATATCTAGATTTGTAGAGAAGATAGAAAATTAGGTTAGTGAGGTAAACAAAGCTTTCTCTGATAATTGATAAATGAGCAATCCAGGTGCACTTGCTTTGGCAATAAGATAAAACTTGTGAACTTGAGGCTCCTCTTATGTGAGTGTTATATATTGCAACAGTTATCTCAAAGGATGTTGAGGGCTCAGTGTAGATTCATGGGTTTTGCTCTAAAGGAGGGAAGTGCAACATTGTCGATTCTAATCCATGAATCACAGCCTCACAGGAGACAAACCATGATAGAAAAATAAGAAAAAGGCTGAAATCTAAAAGAGAGCACTAATCAGATCAAACTCAAAGGTGTCACTTTGCTGTGTTAAGGGCTCCTCTGCAGTTGGGTGGAAAGCACACTATCTAATAAGTGAGATTTTTTATCCGTTTTATTATTTATAATTTTATATTATTATTATCATGGCAATGGAGCTAAGATTACATACAACACAACCTCAGACTGGATCGATTAACGCAGCCATAAAAAAATAAACCTCATGACATCTCTAAGAAAATCTATATCCCATTGAATCTTTAATGAAATTCCCTATCTTAGCTAATAACTTGTAGCCCAATTGTCATTCCTGAAAATATGATTAACTTGGACAGTCATACCAATCTCAGAGATGACAATTCTCCCGTCCCGGATCAAATTTCCTACTACTCCATCGAATGTTTTGATAATCTAACAGACTATCAATTACAATCCAAATATTAGCATCAATACGCACTTTAGTTTCCTAAATTGCTTCTCTCTTGCCAATGATCAACCATTTCTAAGCACCGCAGTTCGTAGCCCAAGACAGCTGAGCTATAATGGGGAACCTCCATGTAATTCCTAAAGGTAATGTCTTTACATCAATTCCATCACTTTGACAACTGTGACTAGAGATTCAAAAAAAACGCAACCAATTTTGCAGTAGTTATCCTAATTATGCAAATGAGCACATATCCACATCACACGCACATATTCCTATGTTAAGATTAAAGAGTAGAAGCAAAATGCAAGGTGAATATGGGGGCTACCTGCAACGCTGCACGGGAATGGCATGGACGAGTTTGGACAGACCGACGAGGAGCGATCCACGGGCTCGATAGACTCGGTGAGCCACTTGGACGAGCTGAGGGACGAGTAAGCCATTATCAGGGGGTTCTTCAAGCATCTTACAGGGCTGAGCTTTTCTAGCTTCCTTCTCCTTCTTCGCTCTTCTAATTAGGATTTTCATAGGTGTTGGATACGGCTTTCTCTCGGATTTCTTCCTACAAGGCTTCGGCACATCTGCGTACAGCGGATCATCTCCGTGCTCTTCTCCCTCTCCTCCACCTAGGGTTAGGGTTCTTACGTTGGAGAAACGGAGACTGGGAGTTAAGCGGCTATACAGAATCTTGAGAAATGAAATTTCGGATACTATTCTTCTTCTCTGCATCAGTTACTCACACCAAATTCACAAACTGATAGTATATATTTATTTATTTTTTAAACAAAAATATAAAACTCAATTCCAGTGAATCAGAGAGCGGGGGAGGTGAAAGGGAGAAAGCTCCAGTGGCATTGAACGGATAAACCGGCAAACAAATCAGAAGCAAAACGGCTCGCCTTGGAATAGTTTTGTTAATCCTATAAAATAAGGTTATTAATTTATTATGAAATATGCCGATGACCTTGTAGGGTGTTTTTTTTCTTTCTTTTTTTTAATTACAAAAGACAGAAGCTTGATGATAGTGGAAACTAGACCTACCAATAATATCTTTATAAAAAAAAAAAAAAAAAATTTAAATATCTATAAAAAAAAATTAAATTCTCAAATTTGATTTTATGACCCAAATTAGTTTAGTAATATATTTTTTTTCACTTGTTGCGAAAGATTTTTGGTTTGAGTATGGAGTCATTTGATAAGATTAATTTAGGAGTGGGTGTTATACTTCATGAGAGAGAGAGAGAGAGAAGAAAAAACAAACAAAAAAGGGTATCAGATTTTTTTTTTATTGCTTTTACAAAAATGCCCAACTAGTTAAATCATTGAAATGTCTTGGGGGAATTATAGATTGATCGGCCGACGAGAGAATGATTACAGTACAATGCAAATTGCTAGTAACTTAATTAACAATGATTATTAACTATAATTATTTTTCGCTAATGGGACCAATATGAAATTTCCCCTTTTATTCTTTCTTTTTTCACTATATGTGAACAGTGCTTAATATGTAAATAATTAATGTAATAAGCAACTTATTGCCATCACATCTCCATTTATTTGTGAATTTTCCGAAAGGTAGACTAGTGGTCTTTTTCGGGAAAAGATTTGGTGCTATAATAGCACCATATTATTCGTGATCGCATGGTTAGTGTGTTACCAACCACACTATCATGCACTATTTAGTATTTACTGTATATAATCACATGGTTGGTAACACACCAACCATACGATCACGAATAATATGATACTGTAACAGCACCAAATCTAAACCCGGCTCTTGAACTTGTGTCTCAAGATAACTTATATTTCAAGAAGCGAAAGATTGTAGATTCAACTTCTCATTCCTTCTTGACATCAACCTATCAATCAGATTAATTCTTCTAAATGTTAACTAATGTGGAAGGTCAGGAAAATAAGTTGGGTTTTCGACGTTTTATAGCATTTGTGCGAAAATAAAAGCACGTCTTAGATTACGCTAAACCTGCTTGAGGCCTCAAATCCTCAATCCAACCCAATGTCTAAAAACTAGAGTCCGAGTTAATCCATTTATCCGGATTGGAGCACCAATGACATAGTCCAAGACTCCAAGCCCACCAATGCCCAAATTAAGCCATAATTAAGCGATGATCAAAAGGCTAATAATCACCGACAGTGAAATTTAGATGCAAGGAGGAACTTATAAACCAAAGAGGCCTTCACGTTATCAGCACACATAAACACAGTAAAGTGGGTGTGTCAGTAACGTGTATGTAAGAATAAAAGAGAATGCAATACAAATTTATGCAGTTTATATATTTAAAAACATTAGAACTCGCAGTAGATTTCCCACCAAAAAGAATATAAATATCATGAGTGATAAGAAGAAACCTGGTTTAACAAGCTAATCTGTCATCAGAACATGTATGTGGGTTGTGTCAACCACCAATACCTATATCAAGGCCCACAGCTAACCGCAATCCATTTTGCAACTTTCCTCGGTTTCCACCAAGTACATTTTTTCTAATAAATCCTCTTAGCGAGATTCTGATTGATTAAACCAAAAATGCCGTGCTATCGCAAAACAAAACAAAACAAAACAAAAATGCCCTAGTTCCCCTCGGAAACAAGATACAAAACTTCACCACCAAAACAACGACCAGAGGCAAAGGAAAATTTTCTCACGGGCATGAGTTGCAGTAAGATCAGAACTTTTATGCGATCTTGTGCAATCCAATGTTTAGATCAGAAGATATGGAAATGAGAAGTGGGAGAGAGTAGTGCCACACTGCTTTAAAGACTCGTTTTTGATGAGCTCTAACTGATTGAGAAGGCTTGCGAGCATTGAACCTGATATCAAAGAGGTGGATCATGGGGTCTGCTGAGCCAGATGTGATGTAGAAACCATCAGGGGACCATGCCTGATTTATCAGGGCTGACTGAGATTCACTGCTCTCTTGCTTCCACCCAAATGCATGGATTTCTGTCTGCCTCAGCCTTATATCAAATAATCTGAGCTGCCTCTCAGGAGCCCTGCGCATGGTACACATCACTGTTAAGACATTTGAGCAGCAAAACCAGATTTAGAAACTAAAAACATAAGGAATTGCCAGTACAAGCATGCCTAAAATTCAGTGTCATCATAGATTTATTACTCCAAAAGAACAACCACCATGTGACATGAAACTTAGAGCACCCAACAATCAAATGCACCACCAATCTCAATGACATAATCTCCAGTATAAATATAAAATTAGCCACCAGACAGCATTCATTATAATGACGAGAATTCTGGTTGCAAATTTAAAAAGTGTCTTACCCTGTTTGAACCATGAATAAATTGAAGTCGCATGGATTAGGCAGAACACTCATACATTTGCTTTCTATTTGATGCTTAAAATCTGCTCTTCCTGCTAGTAAATCAAACCCAATAATTCTCTTGTCTGCACCAGCAGACAGTACAATCTGCTTTTGCTGCATCCCGGCAACTCCCATGACAGCAGAAGAATGGAGATTCCTATGCAATGCCCTTGGTTTCCATGAGTTTGCTTCATCCTTCTCATTCCAAAGTATAACAGCATGATCGCTGCCACCAGTAATAAAACAAGTAGTTTCCCAGGGCATAAAACTTATGCTGTTGATGATTCCCTTAACATGAGGCTTCTCCTCTAAGAAAGTTACCCGTGCTCTCTGTTGATGCATAAACATACAGAATCACGGTTGGCAATATTTTACAACAGAGGCTCTTTTGGTCTATGGCAATATTTTATTTTATTTTACTTTTTTAAATTACTAAACACCTTGAATAAAAAGAATTTAGTACAATAGGACACATGATGTGCAAGAAACCTAAGTGGATAGGCTATCACTCCATGAACATGAAAACAAAATATTACCTGAATGTAATCAATTCAAATGACAACTAGCTTTAACCTACTCCCATGAGAGAGATAATAATGCCAGGTAAATTTCTAGATGGTCTTATAACATACCAGTAAATGCAAAGAAACATTCCACAAAGAAAAAGGATACTTTATCAAACGAATGATTAGATTCAACCATTGAATGTCATATATTTCAAGAGAACAACTTTGTTTAAAATTTAAATAAATAAATAAATAAAAAACAAGCCAAAAAAAAAAAAAAAAACCACTAAAGCAAAATGAATGGAACTTCAGAAAACTTCATGTTGCAATATATTAGAGTCAGCTGTGGCTCCAAAGTTCATGAAGTTTTGTTACTTAATCCACCCCTACCCCCCAAACCTTGCACAAATAAAGATTTCCCAGCTCCGTCCCTGCGCATACATAAATATGTATCTACATGTGTACATAAACATATCTTTATGTACGTAAGATAACTGGCACTAGCATATATAGTTTCCTCCAAATCAATTTCAACCCCATGACCTTTACCTCTTGTCTTTTATTCAAATCCAGGACTGATATCTGAGAATCCCCACCATCAGCACTGTATACAGAAACTAGGCTGTTTCCCTGTGGGTGCCAGGCCATATCTTCTGGCCATCTCCTCTGCTTTGGGGATACACAATCAGTAGTACTAAGTAGAGAGGCACCTGATCTGAAAATTCAAAATCACAAACACAGATGCACCAGCTAAGCGACTTTAAATCAAAGAGCAGGAAATAATCTATTAAAACTGCATATAATCAATGCATTAGAAACAAAATTTTATTTTTGTCTGCCATTGCAGGAATACTAAAAAATTGAGGGCTCTTCCTCACGGATATTCAAAAGATTCAAGGGTCTTTATTTTGGAAGAAGTACTAGATGCCCGATTTTTTTAAAAAGCTCTTCTTACAATTGGGAAAACAGGATATAATATCTAATTGAGGTATGGCTACACCTTCTAAGGTTCTTTATTTTTCTTTTTCTTTTTTCCCCAAATTTTAGTAGATGCAACTTGTAACGTTCTTAATCACCAATGCATCATGACAAACTTTGGAAAGATACACCTCAGTCAACCATATAAATGATGCTATAATCTATCCAACATTACAACCATATACCTAAGCAATGGTTATCTTATCATAATGTTTGACTAAGACTCCATTCTCCGCAATCGGAAAAGATAATGTTATCATACTTGAGACTTTCAAATTTCACAAGTGCCTCTCCACAAAGTACAACCATAAGATCCCACACTTGCCCAGTAGTCAAACCAAACTAAGAACACCTGTGAATAGAATAAACCACTGCTCTCCAAAGACAAAAAGTGCCAACACTATTGGTAACTCTAGGCTTACACAGAAAAGGCAACCGCAAACTTATGAGTATGCTTGATGATTTGATCTGATATGATCATATGCTACTTAATGGACTAACTAACTAAGAGACCTTTCAAAATGTGTCCACCATGCTTTACAAATCTTTCACTTATTATAAGCATTGCAGTTCACAGTTCACCAGGTTGGGTATAACTCAGTCAAATCTGCACTACTTTTGTATAACAGTAAGCTCATTTATACAACATGATGTGTTATCAGCCTCAGTTTAAAATATTATTAGTTGAAAACTCAGTGTGTGAGAATATGGACAAGTAGGATGGACAAAAGTTTGAATGTACCCTCTGGCCTGAATTTGCCACAAATTGACAACGCCATCCAAAGCGCTGCAAAATATTCCAACAGAAAAGCTAGAGTTAGAACCTGAAAAGCTAGTAACGGATGATTATTACTATAAGTTACTCCATAGGCCATTCAAGTGGAATAAACAATAATAATAGAAAAGCTTGGAACAAAAGGATGTGCAAGATAAGTACACTGCTCAAAACCGGGGTTTTGAGCTTAGTGATACGTTCTCTTCATAATCCTAGCAGCATTATGCGTATTTGTTTCTATGAAACTATATCTATCTAAAAGTCACTACTGACACAAATAAAACCAAAGAAAATAGGTACATGCAGGTGCATCAGTTGATCCATCAGCAAAGGAAATGCTTCAGGCAAAGTTTCTTACCAGCATTTCATCTTTCAAACAATCAATACCTTGAACTGGTAGTGATTAGGGGGCACAAAAAGCATCCATGATAAATCATAGGTCCCCAACAATCAGGTGACAAAGTTAAAATCATCAAGGTTGCTGACAAGCTTTAGTTGTGTGGTAGGAACAAATGACCGATAAAGGAGGTATGGTTCGAGTTGGAGGAGGCACAGGAACAAAAAGGACGGCCATTTTAGCTATAAATATTTGCTTGTATCCAAGTACACAATAAAGATTGAAGGGTCAAACAAATCCAAGTTATAAACAAATACTCACAACCAACACTTGTAGCTGATGTAAGTATGTAGCGTGGATGACAGTAATAAAAATGCCCTAGGATATAGTAGAAAACAAATCTTCATATAGTATGGCAGACAACCCAGGACATGATGGTCAATAGTTTAACATACAAATGGCCCAATACAGCTCAGAGAATGGAGGCAGAGCCAGAAAAACAGAAGTGGAAGCACTTGTCTTTTAAAAGTTTAAAGGTTTGGAGCCTTAGGTTAAAAAAATAAAAATACACATATGAAACCAACAGGTGAAACTACCTGGTCACGAAGAGCTGATCATTCACTGGACACAAAGCAAGACTTCTCAACTTTCTCTTGTGTTGACTCGAGATGTGAGAGCTCGTATGGCAGCGGATTAAGCATGGGGAAGAGCAACTACGTATTAACGGAATCAATTCTTCATGTTCTTTCTGTTCTGGAATAAACCAAACAATTATAGTGACTAATAAATCCCAGTCACAATTACAGGAATCCATGAACATGAGAAATTAAGTATAATTCACACACACACACACAAGCAACTAATAATGCTATGCTATTCACTAGGTAAGAGTGTTACCAAACTTCCTTTTCGTCCCCTTATCTTGAATTTCTGTAGCTCCTTGTTGTTCTCTATGAGATTTATCTTCTTTCAGTTTCCCAGAACTTACAGAGTGACTGGGAACTGATGCACTGGCTCGAGCACCAGAAGTGATAGAAGCTTTCAAGCCAGCCTCCGCTGATTTTATAGGTTGAGAAATTTTAGGTTTCAGAGCAGGAATTAAGAGTTCTGGTCTAGATTGAGGCTGGCTTCCAGAAGAACTTTCACTGATATGGATAGGACTGGTTGAGCCGCTCTCCACTTTCACATTCTTTATTCCATTATCCAGAGAGTTTTTAGATGACAATACATTGTCTCTGCATCGCAGGCGAGCCAGTTTAGATTGTGAATCATTTAACCTGCTCTCTGCTTGCTCAAGCTGCACATTTTTTTCAAAGATAAAATTAGATGATAATTTTCCCAAGAAAATGTATCAACCAGCAAACAAGAATACGCTATGCATATTAAAGTTGTGAATTTGATATTAAAGTTGGAAACAAGAATACGCTATGCATATTTTTTTTTTCCCCCAAGAAAATGTATCAACCAGCAAACAAGTTTTAGTTATGAATTTGATATTAAAGTTGGAAACAAAGCATCCACGAATACTGTGAAAAACATGTCCAGAATTTCGGCATAGAATTACGGAAAACAATTTCCTTGTACAAATACCATGAATATGCATCAAACAATCATTTAGCAACTAACAAGTAAAAAAAATTTCATCAGATTTTAATTTAATCTATTAAAACCTGCCTATGCTCCTAACGTTTCAAACATCCATGACACTGGCCTAAATAAAGCGCTTCTGGAACTCAACTCGCAAAAATGATTTGCCCAAGTGCATAAGATATTGAAACTAGAACACCAATATATTGGGAACCCAAGATTCAAACTTGAAGTTTTCGAGATTGAAACCGAGGTATTGGGCATCCAATATTCAAACCAGGATATTGCGGAAGATTAAAATCAGGGAAGAACGTCACAAAATGTGTCATATAATGGAAGCAAATCAAACATTCAAACCATTCCCCCAAAAATCATATGAAACCTGAAATGAATCTATGCCTACCCACTCAACTCTCAAAAAAATAAATAAATAAAAAATAAATTAAAAAAAAGAGAGATGAGAGATGAAAGATTCATTTGCAATACCTGATCATTCAGATGTATATATTATGTGGATAAATATAAAGAATATGATGAAGAAGGGTCGATCATGGTACAACCTGAGATTTGTAATAGGAGATACGCTGGCGAAGATGTTCGACTTCTTTGGTACGGTGTTCGATCAGAGCTACCATTGCTTCTTGTTGCTCGTCTATGTCGTTGTCTTCTCCTCCTCCTCCGTTCTCGTTAGCCATACCTACTGCTTCGTCCACCTCTTCCTTAAGCTTTTTGGGAACCGGATGCGCGCTCATTTTTCGTCTTCTCTCTCCGTCCTTGTCTTGTTTTAGGATTATACCACGAGGAAATAAGTGATCACACTCTTACCGCCTCTTCTACTAAAAACGCCACATTTACCGCCAGATGCCCAATATGTTACGTACTACTCTAGTACTCTCCATCCTCCATGCCATCTCAATAATACTCTATTTTATCTCTTCGATTATATCACCATAATAATAATAAATTGCATGCCAACTATTTAATGTCATGTTAATAATTGTTATTTAAATTTTATATTATTCGTTAGGGCTTCTGCAACTGCAATTTCTCCTTTTGAAAGGAGTGGTGTTATACATAATACATTCCATCGGTTGGGATAACTTCTTGTCCCCCACAAGGCAAATCATGCAGGAAAGATGTTTAGCAATTTTTTTTTTTTGGATGCAAAGAGTTTGATACCAAAATTCGAAGAAAGCAAATAAAAAATAACCATGCAACCATTACAATTCAGCATATTACATTTTTTATTTATTTCTTTTTCAATTTGGAAAAATAAAAAATAAAAAGGAGAGGGAGGTTTGCTATTTGCTTATTTACTACATATTTGTTGCAATATAGTTGAATGGCACCAAAGCCTATTTATAACAATGTCAATACTTTATCGGGGTAAAAGACGCTGTTAATGGAGAAAGAATAATTCAGAATCCCGCTATTAATAGAGAAAGTAGAATTCAAAATTATATAAATGATATATGTTAAGGTTTAGAGTTTTATACAAATTGATTTCCTATTTATGTAGTTTTTTACAAATTAAAGTATACGAATTATAGCATACTTTAAATTCCTATTTATATTTATGCGTTTTATATTCTTATTTCTTATTCTAATCAATATACCGTATATAAGAGTAAAATTATGGTATACTTTGTATTCATTTTTATGTTTATATATTTTATATTCTTATTTCCTCTTTATATGTTTTATATTTTATATTCCTATTTTTTCTTCCAATCAATATACCGTATATAAGGATAGTAATGTATTTAAAATATAAAATAAAGGTATATTGATCTATTAAAAGCTTTTCTGACATACAACCTTTTACAGGTAACATAGATATAGACAAAATGACTGATATTGTCTTTTCACATTTCTCATGCATTCAGAAATTTGAAATTTATGTGAATTTGTAAGTATACTCGTGTGTAACAAATTCCAACGCTGTAACAGCACGGCTCTGTGTTTAGTGTTTACTGGCACATTTCCACGGTACAAATAATCAAATGGCATGCATGCTCTGAAGTATTCAAAAATTGGTGGACAAGTTGCAGCAAGATCGGAAAAGAGAAGGTATTCCATTCAGAGTTCACAAGAGCACTTCCAAAATTTCCACAACCAGATCAGTCTTCTATGTTGTGTGTGTCTCTCTTAACTCTCCAAGCAACATTGAGGAACAAAACTTCCATAATGGAAGATTGTAAGAAAATGAAAAGAAAATACAGAAAAATATTGAGGAACAAAAAGGAAAAGCTGAGAAGCCCCCATAAACCACGCAGAAAAGTGGCGCCTTCCCTCGGAAACTCCTGTACATTGTTATACTGT
The DNA here is from genome assembly GCA_039720395.1 of Liquidambar formosana. Taxonomy (NCBI): domain Eukaryota; kingdom Viridiplantae; phylum Streptophyta; class Magnoliopsida; order Saxifragales; family Altingiaceae; genus Liquidambar; species Liquidambar formosana. The sequence goes on from CM077828.1 coordinate 29,560,793, forward strand.
ATATTACTCGCGCCCATCCAAAATCTTGAGCCTCTCCGCCAAGCCAGTCTCTATAGTCATAATAGGCCTCAAAAGTGAATTTTTACAGAATCCGATAAAATTGTAAAGCAAATCCCTTCAATGTGGTTTCCAAAATTTTAAGAAGGGCTTCTCTACATAACTCCAAAAAAAAAAAAAAAAAAGAAAAAAAAAGAAAGAAAAGAAAACCCTGTCAGGCCACCCCTGATATAAAGAAATGGGATGGAGAACATTTGAATACTCTCAGTTTGGATCCCTTACAGTTAGTGCTTCCAAAAAAGAAGCTAGCTCAACCTGAGTCCTTTGCTGAACCTGATGAAATGTCAGTCCCATTGGAAGATTCCTCTCCATTTGCAGAAGTGGATGGGCTCCCTTGGTGGTGGTTCTCCTCACTGCCAAAGGTCCGAGGTTTTCCTGGTCTTGGACGAATATTGGCACCCATGGGAAATGGCTCCTGCCAGGACAAGAAAAAAAAAAGGTCATACATGTTCAGTTTTCTTGGAAAATTACAAAAAAGGGGGCTTGATGTCAGAATTTTTTTTTCCAATTGTACAACCCATCATTTGTTCATTGAGCTTGATTCTTATTCCCACATTTTTACATAATAGGTATGGTTCCTAGCTTGGATCATTAACTCTGAACTTAAGATAATAATAATGATGATGAAAAGAAATCAAGAAGTAAATAATTAACTAAATAGGGATGCATAGCCAATTGAAAATGACAGGAAATAACTAAATACAGAGCTTACTGCATATCACGATATCTTACCTGGTCACCTGCATTTGGACCTTCAGTATGAAAGAGAATAGGGCGGCAACGTTTATCCTCATTCATCAAGCTTGAGTTCTGGAAATGGGCAACCAGAGCAGCTTTTCCTTGAATGCGAGCATATGCAAGCGATGCCACCTTTTCACTATTGAACTTCTCCCATTTTTTGCCATTAAATGCCTGCAGAGGACATGTTTTCAGTTTCTTTTGTCATCTGATATAAAGTAAAACACGCAAGAAAATCTGCAGCAGATAAATGAACTCCTTTTGAGACTAAAAAAGCACACAAATTGCTATCGCAGTACAGTTCATGTATCAAACCTTATGGAATGGAACAATCTGAAGAGGATCAATCATGTTGATAAATGCATAGCCAACATTGCATTTGTTCTGTTAAGAAGATGAATGTAGAAGTCTTAATCATTAATGATAAACACACACACACACATATAATATGAGAAGGTAAGTAAATATTTATCATAAATATGGTTTTCTTCCCCAAACCAGAAGTTGAACCGCTAAAAGTCTACTTGCCTTGAAGTCAATTGGCAAATAAATAAAATCGTAAGTTCCTCGATGAAGCTCATCAATTGCAGCCAGAAGCATCTTTGAAGTATACCTATAATTACCATTGTATCAAATCGAAAGAGGAAAAGAGGAGGAAAATGATAAAATAGGAAAATCACACTAAATGAATCTGGGCACTTAAACTGCAAGAAATCAAAGATCAAATTCACTACCATTAGATGCATTTTATGCTATAATTATATTCCAACTTCAATAGAACTTTGGGATATTAAACACGGTCAAATTGGATGACCAAGACCAAAAAGTATCCTACAGCCTAACATTTCAATTTAAAAGATCTAAGCCATGCTGGCAGGATGGTGTCTCAATGTGCAAACAACCAAAGTAGGATGGCAACCACCTTAATAGTTGTCCATTAAGGGTAAAATCACAAAATGTCAATTCACATGAAGTGCATCGTCAAAGCACTTTTATAGATCACTTGATCATAAAAACTAAATATGAAAAGCTTTGAGGTTAGGAAAGTTTGACAAAGTAATTTTGAAGAAACAAAATATTATACGATAAAAGACAAAAATTAAAATAAAAAGGTCAGAATAGGAAATGAGGCCATTCACTTACTTGTTCGGAATGTTCTTTATCATCAGTGTTGTTCGGTTGTCATCCCCTCGCAATATGCGGTCAATATCAAGTTCATACTGTTTCTTATCAGCATGATTGGAATTGACTTCATTTCTACGGAATCTCGCACGCTCGTTAGGAGAATCAAAAGAGGTCGGCACTGACATCATTGGGTTCCTTCCAGAAAAAACATGGCACATCTGCTGAGGAGAGTTGAGCGCAGCATTTGTACACAATTCAATGCAGTTTCCGCCAACATGGGAAAATATGTTTTGAGAAGCAATTTCCAAAGAATTCAGTGGAGAAGTACCAGGAAAACCCACACTCCCAAGAGAACCCAAATGAAAACCAGAAGCTTCAGGAGATTCGCTTCTGTAGGCATGTCGCCTGTCCCAAAGGGAGGTATTAACAGCAGGTGCTGATCCAACATGGTGGTGGTGTACAGATGAAACTGCATTCAGCATATGAAGTGGTGCTCTAGGAAATCCAGGCAGTTGAGTAGGGCGATGAGCATGAACACCGTTAATAAATGATGGCGAATTCTGCCACATCATGGGACTTGAAGGATGATGCTGATATGAGTTTGAGTTGCTCCACCCATAAGGACGTCCATGAAGTGGGCAGCTCCCATTTCCAGAAGAGCCAAAAACTGAAGGGAGTTTCTTTTCTGTTAAAATCCAAATAATAGTAGTAGCCAGAAACTAATTGTGTGCGTGCATGTTGGTGGGTGTATGTACACAAAAACATAGATATATACATAGGAAACCAAACAGAGAATGACAATTAATGGGCATTTATTATAAACAGTGGAAATGGAAGCACACTATTTGCTTTATTAACTACTCAAACAAAAGTTGCTCACGTAAAATTTAGTCATCACCATGATCACCAAAACAATAAATAAAAATATATATTAAGAATAAAATAAAGTGAGGCCATTTCCCTGAAAACCTAACAGGAGCCAATTCTAAAGAAGTGTTAAAGAAAACGCATATATTAAATTTGAAACGTTATTAATGTCGTCATAAACACGATGCTATATAAAACACCATAAACACTTCGATTTCCATGGCAAGTCCAAAGTTCCCAGCTAGTCTAATGTCAACAACAAACTAACCTATCGCCTCAGGCTACTACGGTTTTCCTGCTTCTAGTGTCACAAGCTAGTTTTGAATGCAAGAGTGGTTTTCTTTTCTTCTTCCACATAGAAAATTTAGTGAAACAATGTATCCAAAAATCAATTTACTTCCCAAAACCCATTATAAGAAAATAAGTCATGTAAAAGCATAGCATAAAGTGTTTTACTGGTAACATTGGGTTATTGATATGCTACAGTCCCTGCCTCTTATTCTTCCCCTCACGAACTCCTTATTCGATAAAGTTTCTATTTATTAGTCTTAATAATTTGCCTTCTAAGAAAAAAATGAGGAAAAGACCTTTTCTACATCGCTAATCTAGTGTTTCTTTTTCTGTGGGGTAAATACAATGCTAATTTAGTGTTCTGAAACCAAAGTGTACCAAATTTCAGGTTGTGCAGCCTAATCCCAAAACTGTACGGTACAATCGTTTTATGGTTACCTCTGAAATAAACACTCAAGAAACCATTAAGTTATTTTTTTGGTATTGGTATTGGTATTTGTATTTTTGGACGAGAACAAATGCAAGAGGAAACAAACAACATTTTTGAAATCTGAGAAGATGGTCAAAATCTTACACAGATATAATAAAAACCATTTAAGGAATGAGAAGGAAGAAGAGAGAAATAATTTTTCAGATCACCATATTTATTATTACATGATGGAAGAGCAATTAAAATCTAGCAATCCACATTGCAGATTGCAGAAGTGCCTCTTTTATGGTGATTAAGCCTCAAAACACTTTGAAATCATTTAAAGAAAATTAAAATATTAATGTAAAGGTTCCTCTCCAATTCATTCCACTTAAAGTTGCAATGGTTCACAAGATAATTTAAAACTGTACAAATTAATAGCTCAAAACTTTATATACTTGTGATAATCCAGTTGGGTTGTGGGTGATGCATAATCCTTATTTATTTATATTGAACCACTATATATCAATTGTTTCCTTGCATGTGTGGCAAGCCCACTGGTACAGTTTGTAAACTGCCCATGGTGTTCTTCCCACTGGGACTTCAAATTCTCTCTTCCTAATAATGTTTAGCAACTCTGTCACTATCCCAATGGAAATAAACCAGTTCTCACTTCCCACAACAATGCAAAAATAAATAGAATTCACATTGCCCATTGCACCTAGTGATCCACTGCACTTACCACTGCCATTGGGTTCCATTGGGTGCCCATTTGAACTACCTCCATGGATGTGCCTGCTGTCAATTCCTTCTGTTATTCGGGGACCAATATTTCCAGCCATGCCTGCAATAGTGCTTGAAGAGTTGTACGGAATACCATTGGATAAACTATCATGATACTCAGGGAGGGAATGAGGATGGAAACTTGGGACGCATTGATTGCCAAAATTAATTTGATCCAAAGAGTGGCAGGGCTCACCAAGGCCATATTGGTTCCCAACAGATGCCACTCTCACCGGAGAAGGCAAGCTGTTTGGAACACTAGAACTCCCCTGGGGAAATCCCTTTTCAATAAATGCAGGTACACGGATTGCAGAATGTGGACCCTGGATAGATCCATTCTCCATACAGCTAGACGTGACTAAACCCTGAGAAATTGTCGCTGCAAAAGATGTTGTGTGAGGACCAAAAGCATAGAAAACGACAAACTTGTTTAATATGAAGAATTTCTTCTCAGTCAGAATCATACCCATGCACCCCAATGATGAATTGTCATTAGGGCTTTGACAAAGACTAGGTTCATCTTGATCCAGCTCGTGAGAACACTGTTGCACCAAACTGCAAAAAGAATGTTGATTTAATATTCACAGGGTGCAAAAAATTAAACCAAACATTTTTACAACAAAAAAAAAAAAAAAAAAAAAAAGGCTACATGCTGAACAATGTTTCCAGGTAAATGGTGCCACTTCAACAAGCCACTGGCCCACTAACAGTAAAAAATGAAAGAACAAGGGTCAGAAGCAAAAAATCCACAAATCCAGTACTTTTGATTTGGATTATCTAATCTGTCCCTCTGGTATCTGAGCACACCATTAAATTGGAATAAATACATAGATTTATAACGCCCTCAGAAGTTAATACCCATTTCAAAAAGAGAAAATGGAAATAAAAGCAAATGGGATAATACCATCGTCTTGCACCCCCTGGTCGGCTTGGTTCAAGCTTGATCTGCTTCCCAGCAATATCAATCCTGTTCAATGCACGAAGAGCAGCTTCTGCAGCTCTAACATCATAAAACTCTATGAATTTGTGATGATGCTTGTGTGGAGTTTCACGAATCTGCACATCATGAATAGGAACCGGGTAATTTTTTATGTTCCATGCATCCTTTCCCTTCAGTAATAAAAAGTGAAGAAGAAAAAGTTGATCAACTTACTTCCTTAATTTCTCCATAAACTCCAAAAATTTGGCGAAGATCATCATTTGAAACAGAAGAATCAAGGTTGAATACCACAAGGGTGCCCTGGTTTATCTCTTTCTCTGAAGGATTATCCTACATAATTACAAGTCAAAAAGATATCAAGCAACAAAGCCATTGCATGAGCATGCAAACACCATCTCATCAAGAACACATGAAGATAATAAAATCAGCAGCAACAATGAAAAGAACAATAACAACAAAAAACAATGATCAAGTTGACAAAATAACAATGATGCCAACAAAAAATAAATCATCCATGCACAGAAGTGGGAAGCATGATGGACTCACCTTCGGAATTGAATAATGTATGTCAAGTTTCCTACGTCGCAATGGCTTATTTTGAAGTGCTCTCATTGCATTTCGTGCAGCCCTTATATCATAATAAGAAATCATGACAAACCCACGATGCTTGCAGGCTGTATAGAGAGTTCTGATGTCATCCGTATTGCTGGCAGCACAAAAATAAATTGTCAGTTAAACTTTTTAAATAAACTGGAGCAACAAACTCACAGATTCCAAATAGAACAATGGAAGATGGGAAGGCATAAAGAAGTAAAATGTACCTCAAAAAGGACCTTCAATTCAGAATCTTCAACATTGCTGTTGATATTTCGCACAAAAAGTGTTCTAGAAGGGTGTTCACCATGGGGGTGTTCACTGACAATTGACCCATTTGAACCCTCTTGATTAATCAAAATTCCACCACTAAAATCAGAATTTTTTTGGCCCACACATGAACGATCATCTCCTTCTAATTCCATGCCTCCACCACTGCTAAAAAGATCAAAATCTTCAAAATCGTCAAAACCATTAACATGAGCAATAGATCCCAACTCATCAATAACTCCAGAAAACAGATCATCTTCATCAGGAAGGAGATTTCCAATGGTTTGTGCCTCAATTTCTTCGAGGGATTCTAAGGGTTCCTCCTCCTCAAAGCGAGAAGCAACAGTATCAGCAGACTGACAAAACAGAACATCATTCGCTGATAGTCTGACTGCATTAGGAAAAAAAAAAAATGAACAAATTGAGGAAAAATGAACACAGGAATTTATCAAACAGAAAGCTGATATGCGCAGAGGAAAATGTGTAACAAGATGGTAGAACAAGTTTTGGGAAGCTTTTGAAACCAGGGATATCTGAATGTGACTTTTTATCATGAGAAATTGAAATGAGATAAAATATCTTCTACAACATTAAATTGAAAGGACAAATTTTGATGAGAAAGTGGCGTTTCTATGGCTAGCATGAACCAATTGCAGATGAATAAAAACATCGATGCAGCTAAAAATTGGTAGTCTGATTTAAGCATAGAATAGTCTAGCTAAACAAACTGACCAGTACATATATCCCTCACCCCCACCCAAGAAAAAAAAAAAAAAAAAAAAAAAAAGAACAAGCATTTTGATGGGCAATAATAGAGTGGGGTGATAATAATAATGATAAAAGTAAAAAATAATAATACAAGATGACGAAGAAAGAAGCATACACTTCTGACTAAATATTTCGGATAAAGAGCTTGAGAAGAGACTGCTCTCATATTGGGTCCCATTGATATCAGTCTTCTTTCCATCCACACTATAAGATGCTGGCTGCACATAAAAATTTGATCTTGTGCCTGGATTGCGGTCCATAAGTCTCCAAGCACTTCTTGAATAATTAGCAGTTCCCTCTTCTCCCCCAACATGCAGCTTTTCTTTCTGGTTTCTGGCTGGGAATGACTGCTGTAGTTCCAAGTAATCAACTGACCGTGCCCCAATTGGTAAAAACCTTTCCAAGGGTGATGATGAAACCGACTTAGTCCCAGGCATTTGTAACATTCCAATGGTTCCTATTGGAGATTTACACAAGAAAAATACACAAGTAAGTTGTATCTGCGTCTCAAGATCAATTCATAAATTGTCAATAAAAGATCACAAGCTGTTATAAAAAAAACACATAAAAGTAACATCACTGTGCTCAAGCTTCACATCAGACAACACTCAGCTGGTATCAACTAAAATGGAATTTGTTTCCAAGAGGCAACTGTATTATAATCAAGAATCATGCCGGTGACACAACAACATTAATCTCCAATCAGCCCAGGAGAACCAGTCTCACATATGCAACACTTAAGAGAATGTAACAAATGCTTATCCCAACTATACCACAGTAACGATATCATGCAAAAGAGGAAAAGAATAACTCAGGTCGAGTACCAAAATAGCCATATAAGATGCAGATTCATTGAAACTACATATAACTTATATCAACTCCATTACCAAACATAACCACTATCAAATATGAATTGGATTTGCACAATGGTATTCACAGAGCACAACATTGCTTTGTGACATTAACCAAACAATATCCATTCTAATAATTTCCCATTACTATCAAGAGGAAGAGAGAGACCCTAAACAAATTACAGAAAATGAGTGTGTATATATATATATATATATAGAGAGAGAGAGAGAGAGAGAGAGAGGATGAAAGCATTGGCATAGGAGATTCAAAGCACTTCTATGGGAGCACTCACATGAAATACTCCTCTAAACAAATAGATATCAAATTGGCCCTTCAACCCTTTCCCTAGCACCATCCATCAAGTCCAAAATCCCACTCGGACCCAACACACATTCCATCAAATTCATGCATAATATGATGATTCAATTTTCCTTCTCCTGTCAATTCATCCGCCTTCTTTCCAATGAATTCGCTAAAGCCTTTTTCTAAAAGGATGCAGATGCAATCAAAAACAGCCTGAGAGGGGGCTGGGTTTCCATTTGTGACCACACTACCATAACATTATCATTAAGCAATTATCTCCCAATTTGGAAATATCCCATTATTATCGTTTCTTGAAACAGGTCACTACGATGCTTTGAGAAACAATTTAAGTGCCAGACTGTTATCTTAAAGTCACCAATGAGACGATATTTCATTCTACACCATGAATTGAATCAAGCCTTGAATTCAGAGGGACATGATCGTAACCATGAAACCGCTTTAATTTTCGGATTACCCTACTAATTCAGAAATCATATAACTCCAACTTCATTCATATCGCAAAGAATTTTAAATTTGGTAAGGATCGGTTGTTGGATATTCCATAATCACCGAGTCAATGCAAGAATGTTTTGAATACTAACAAACAGAACAGTTAGGACATGCTAATTTAGATCATGTTTCAATTATTAACTCTAAATTATTTATTATTATATTTTACCAGACGTCTATGATCACTTTGTAAATATATACAAGTCATCTGATTGATGATACTTTCAATAAATGTCAGAAGACAGTCAAGCTGTCAAGTATAGATTGAAACTTCCCATCTGAAAGGTGCGATTTCCGATGGCACAAAATCTAGAAAAAATAGTGCCCTAAGGAGTTGAACCTACTAACAACAACCATTAGTGTGGAAAATGTGTTTAACAAGAATGCTAAGTAGATGGAATTAGTTTAAACAATGCACTAATTGAATGATAATTTCAAAAGTATATCTAATTTAAACATGCCAATAATTTAATGGGAGGTTTTCATAAGCTTTGAACATACTGTACACAGGCATGCCTTTTATAACAAAAGAATGGAACCCCCATTACAAAAAAATAAAAGAAACTCACCTTGGTGATCGGGCATGGTTTTTGGCTTCCGAAATCCAACTTGTCTCTGCCCAGTGGAGTATACAACATATTAGAAAATATAGTTGATATAAAAAAAAAATTATAAAAAAAGGGACATAAAATGATTAAAAATTAAAGCGATCTCTTCTACCGAAATAATATTAATAACAAATAAAGCAGAGCCTTCCTGAACAACTTATAAGCATAACTGCCATGCACTCCCTTACAACTTAAATTAAACTATAAATTCAAATCAGCCTTAAATGGAACTAGATAGTAAATACCTAAGCAAGAAAGCAAATTTCATTAGGCATCTGTTTGGATCTTGGACAGAGCAAGGGAAAGCAAAGGAAAATTATCAGAAATGCTTAAAAAATGGAACCATTTATAGGCAATTTCAAGTATTTTCCTTTCATTTCCCTCCAACTTTCTGATATCCAAAATGAGCGTAAAGAAGTTAGAAGATGTACTCCATTAAAACTCCATAGTTCATAAACAAAAATTCAAAACAATTTAACTAGGACTCAAAAACAAATACCTCAGCAGGAAAGCAAATTTCATCAAAGAAGTGAGACGATGCGGATACACCCCTTTGATCCATTATTTCAAATGGCATCGTGCAACTCAGCAAACTAAAAAAATTTCAATTTCTGGTTCTGTTTAGAGCTCATTCTTCTTCTTCTTCTTCTTCGAATAAAAATTCAGAGGTTTTACACTTCACAGATGACAAACCATGGAATCCTACAACAAAATAAAAAAACACAAATTAGCAAAAACAAAGGCATTACCAAAACCCAATTTCAAACAACCAAGTGATAGAAAATGAAATGGCACACAAATGAAATTTCGCAAAGCAGAAATTCATCAGATTCTAGTCTATAAAATCGATGAAACGCCATATATACCAAATGAAAGCAACAGGAAAGATAGAGAATTTCTTGATGCATTTGCAACCGAAATTGATAGAACCAACCAGGAACGAAAAGGCGAAATAGAACAGTACAGAGAAAACGAGAACCACTCCCATACCTACCAAGAACCAAATTTAATTTAAATATATACAGATGGGCAGATCAAAAAGCATAAAACCCCTGAGATGAAAAAATGCGTTCCTCCAAATTTAAGCATCATTACTACCAAATTCCGAAATTTAAGCACTCCGTAGCTTAAGAAACCTAATCCTATAAATCCGTTAGAGGAAGATCAACGAGATTCCAACTAATTTCTACCGAACCATAACCAAAAACAACTATAAACGAAGATCGGCGCCAAATCACAAGATATAAACACCAATTCAGCAAATTGGTGGTATTTGCAGACCCCAAACACCGCCAAGCCAAACGATCAGACCAGAAATTTAGCACAACAACACATGGAAAGAAGAATCGCACCTTCCGAGCGATCGTCGGCGTCTCTAGCCTTCCACTTTCTCTAATCTCTGCAAGTCAGTGGTGTCACGAGGTTGAGAAGAGAGAGAAAGTGAGGAGGAATTTAAGCACGGGAAGAATCGAATGGATTACGGCATAAGGTATGGAAATAGAGGAAGGGATCTCGGCATATGTGCCTTGTAAGAACCTCCAAAGCTACGATACCCTCCCTCTTTTCCCCTGCATTGCAAGCTACCACACACACACACACACCAAGACAGCGAATATCTATTTATTTATTTATATAGAGAGGGAGGAGAGAGGAGGGAGAGAGAGAGAGAGAGAGAGAGAGAATATTTTCTTTTTGTTAGCTTCGGTAGAGTTATCCCGTTTTCTATCTCTCGCAGGTAATCATCGTCTCCGGAGTTTCAGAGCTCGGAGTCGGAATCAATGGAATTTTCCGGCGACAGAGGAGCGATTTTGTTGCGAGATTCAGCTCGCCTGTCGCTCAGCTGGCTCGCTGGCTCCTAGAGAGAGAGAGAGAGAGAGAGAGAAGAGGGGGAGAGAGAGAGAGAGAGAGAGAAAAGAGGTTAGATAGAGAAGTTATTAGTTTGGGTTTGAAAAGACAGGAAAAAAATGGGCGGGTTTGTGAAAGTGTGTGGATAAAACCGGCTGGGCTTTGAACTAGACTTGACCCCCGTTCCGTGCCTACATACGCGATTGCTTCCCATCCGGATGAACAGTGCTTCCCATCCGGATGAACAGTGCTGTCGGGTACCGTTACTATTATAACGGCGTTGTATTCCTTCGATCCCTGACCTTGTCTAGCCGTGCCGGCTGCGAAGCCGGTTTGTTTTGAGTATTCTATTTTACGAAATGGGAGAGTTATTGTCATCACAAAAATTGTTAAGTATTCATATTAATTATAAATTTTTCAATATTTTATGAAAATATAAAAGATTTATGAAAAATTGCCACGCTTTTTACTATAAAATATCAATTTTAACAACTTTACAAATGAAGTTTTTAAAATCTATCATTTAAGTTGATTTTTTTATCAATTATAATATTTCTTTCGTTTTTATAAAAATTTCACAAAAATTGTCAAAAAAATCAACATAAGTGATAGATTTTGATAAATCTTTATTCTACACAATTGTTCAAAATCATGTTTTCTATTAGATAACATATCTAATTTTCGTGAAAACCTTTTATATTCTTCATAAAACTTTAAAATGCTTAAAATATATGGGGGTGCTTAGGAATTTTTATGGTGGCAATAATCTCTCCTAACAGAAATCTATTTCCTTTAAAAGAAAATAAAATTAAAATTACACCAAACCCTCATCTTTTTTTTTTCTTCTTCTTTTTCCTAGGGATACACCAATCTCTTAAATTATAACCTGTTTCACAAAATTACCATGAATTTCAAAATGGAATGAAGAGCTCCTAAATTATTAAATTGTGGTTCTTTAGATCCTTCTATGTGTTTGTTGTCAGAGATTTTAATGTGTGCATTATGGGAACATCATATTATTGTTGTTAATTAAACCTTATTTAGTGCTTATATTCACTATATCCTGTCTTTATTAGATTGCAAGGAAAATCACACAAATAGGGAAGGAAATTTTATTATTGATTTTTTTGGCTTCTAAGGGTGCGAATGGTATTATGTTTTGTTATTCCTTGAACTTCCTAAGGCAACTTTTGTATTTTATGATAATCTTCAGTTAAATCACATAGCAATCTAATCTATACTACCTATAAAAAGATGAATATAAGAAAAACTTTTGATTGACTAATATACCCTTATTTTAATTTTAAATACACAACTACCTATCCTTCTGCATATATAGGAAATATAGTAATATAAAAACTATAATTCTAAAACACATACCTTAATATATATATAAAATACAAATAAGAATTTAAAGGAAACGAAAATTATAATTCCTATATAATAAATAGAAATATATAGTAATATGGAAACTTTAATTCTAAAACAACAGCTGTAACATATACCTTAATATATTCTAAAACACATACCTTAATATATAAAACACAAATGGGAATTCAAAGGAAACGGAAATTATAATTCCTATATAATAAATAAATAGCCGGATTGTAAATTCTACTTTCTCATCAAGAGTAGTTTCAACCTTCTCTCCACCTTTTCCATTAACGGCGATTTCTCCCTTCTCTGGTTAACGACGACTTCTCCTTTCTCTGATAAGTTTTGCTCTGCAAACTTATACTACCTATAAAAGGTTAAATCTCAGAAAAACTTTTGAACGACCAATAGACCCTTATTTTATTTATTTATTTATTTATTTTAAAACATATCTACCTTTCTTTAAATTGAAACACATAATAAGCATTTTTATCATTTGGTAACAAATGAAAATTAGATTTTAATTCAAACTCTTAACAAATTAAAGTTAGATTTTTACTCAAATCCTTTTTTTAGAGCAACTATCAAGTTGCATGATAATATATATGAATATAAACTCTTTAAATATTCCGTTTTGTGAAGGAAAAAAAAATTCTGAATATACATCTAAAGAGTTTTTAATCTTTCGTTATACTTTCGAATTTTAAACTTTATCTTTTATGAAAAAATATAAAATCTTTATGTATTTATTACTTTGTATAACTAATATTATTTAAAAATATTCACGTCCAACGCACGTGTGCTATATCTAGTTTTAATAAACTTGGTATGGATTCACCCTAGTCCATACTCTCGTATATATTAAGGAGTGTTTTATTTATAAATAAATGGGTAGACAATTTTCATTGGATTTGGATAAAATGTAAAGTAAATTAGATTTAAGTGGAAATAATCGGATAAAATTATGTACATGCAGGCTCCTCGTCTAAAACCAAACAAGTTTTAACATGTCCTGATCCTCGTGGAGCTCAAGTTTTGCATGAGTTTGGGCAGGCAAGAAAAGGTTTGGTTTAGGTTGGAAAAAGGTTATTGCAGAAATTGGTGGGTTTGGTACCAATAGGTAAGAAAGTTTAGGCGAATTTTGATATTTTTTGATGAGTTTTCGTTACTATCCTTTTATGAGTGACTCGAAATGCGTGTCGTGTACGAAATAGTTGGATTTGTGAACAAACCATTGAGTTGTCCCATGAAATAACTCCACACAAGATAAGCTCTTCCCTCTTCAATACCTCTTTAAATAATTCAACTCTTATAGAGATTGGACATTGCCCTGAAAATAACAGGCTACGAATATTAAATTAAATATATCCAATTTTAAGACGTGGACTAATGAGTTATGAAACTTACGTCTTAAAATAGGTTTTAAATTTTTGCAATCAACAACTGAATTCAATCTATACCTTAAGGAAATTAATGATCGCTTTACAAATTTTATACTAATATATCAAGACATTAAGGGGACTAAATATTTGAAAACCCCTTCCGACCAAAAAAACCAAAATAAAAAAAAAAAAAACAAAACGAAAAAAGTGTTCTCCTTTGATTATTAGGACTTTATCCCGTCACCCCCAAAAGAAACAAAAAATAAATAAATAATAAACACAAATCTATTATGTGGAATTTAAAAATTCAAAGAAATAATAACCCTATAAATAAGAAAAACAATGAAAATTATAATATTTCATATGCGTTCGATTGTACATAAAATATATTTTTAAAAAATTATTTTCTCTAGGTAAAAATAAATAAATAAATTTGAGTCTGCTTCGTGTAGGCCGTAGGCCGTAGGCGTAGTCCACTGTAAACCATTTAACAAACCCATAAAAGTACATACTCTGCCTTTAAACATCTACAGAGCCACATGGGCACATGACCAATCATTTCGTTTTGTCTTCTAGTGCTGTTTTGTTTTTAAGCGTATCCATGCTAGACCCTCGTCCTTGCTTTAGTTAAAGAAAAAGTACTTCACATTTCATTGTATAAAGTTATTATCCACTGCTACAGCTCCTTTGTTTTTTTTTATACTCCGGTATATTTATATATTTTTTATAAGGATTTTTAAATTTTTTGCAGCGTACTTTATGGGCTGTTTATATTAGAAAATGAAAGTAAAATGATTCTTAGTTCATATGACTCGCATTGGAACCAATGAAGGTTGAATTTCATATTATTCTAATTTTTAATATATGTCTCTTAATAATGGTCTTAAATCCAATGACATATGGCATATATATTCTTTCTTGTAGAAAAGTTCTCCGTTAATAACGGTCTTAAGTCAAATGGCCTATGGCATATATATTATTTCTTAGAGAAAAGTTCTTGGTTTTGAAGTATGAGTCATTTAGAGGAATTAGAAGAGGTGAGAGATCTTATCCTATAGAAGGAGATGTAAATATTTAAGATGGATGTTATTATGTTGCTGGGTACTTTAATCTATGCCGTAATATGTATGTTAATTATACAGGTGAAAAATATCACATTAATACGAGATCACCCTTCACTCCCTTGGTTAACGTCTATGAAGCATGGACACTCTTCGAAGAGTGCTATGATTGTATCCGACATATGTCGAACATGGTCCATACGTGTTTATTAAATAAAAAATTAATTAATATTGAATACGTCTTTGACACTTTTGGGACACCACAAGGTAAAAAATAAAATTTTAAATTGTTTTAAAAGGGTTGAATTTAGTTACGAAGTATTATAAACCATTGATAGAGTTTTTGGCAAAAGCCAAAAAACACAGGTAAGCACTAATCGCTTGATGGATAAGATGAATGTCACTTTTTTTTTTCTTTTATTGGGTAACATGCATGGATAAGAATCTCATTACATCAACAAATGCTTAACTTACGACTTGAGCTTAGGACCTTCTCCCAGAGAGGGAGAAGAAGTGCTACTAGCACACAAGATTATTGGCATGAATGTTATTATTAAATCTCATTATAACTTATATATGCCTTGCTTATTTATGAGATTTTTATTTTTTTATAACTCTATAAATTTTACAAGTTTCTTTCATTTGGATAATAAAGCTATACATTTACATTTAATTAAGGGAGGCGTTATTGCCAGAGTTGAAAACTCTGCATCCACGGCTTTTATTGCCATCGGACAAAATTGCCCCTATTGACTGAAATATTGAAAGAAGACGCAGGAGAGATAAAACATCACTAAAAAAAAAAAAAAAAGCGCTAAGATGAATAGATGATAGAAAATTTAAGAGATTTTATCGGTTCAAAGAAAAAGAAAGAGGAGATAGAAGAGGGAGGAGAGAGAAGAATGAGGGTCCTGTGATAGCGGTGGTGGCACTCCGGCGAAGTTAGAAGAGAGAAAATATTTAGATCAGAGAGAAAGAATAGAGGAATCAGAAGGGGAAAGAGAAGAGTTTATCAGTCCGGCGATGATCGCTAATGACTGCTTGTGGGTAAGGGAGAAATAAGGTACAGAAGAGGAAATAGGAGAAGGAAGGTGAGGGAAAGGGGATGGAGATGGCCTGATGGGGGTTGCTGTGTTAGGTTCCGGAGTGAAAGGAGTCAGATTTATTTTTTATTTTTTATTTTTTTCTTCTCTGCAATTCCAGCCATACAATCTGATCATTCTATTTGGGATATCATCTGTTAATCCTCTCCGAAAAAAGTTATAGGGAACAGATCTTCTGTTGTTTGCTCTACCTTTTACTCGTCTCTATCCTCATACTTTGGCTTCAATGAAAGGGGAATTGATTGTTAGATCACAATCTTTGCTGCGCAGATGGAATAAAAAAGGGACAGTGTTTGATGTAATGAAAACTTGTAGAACAGGTGGTGGTAGAGAGGAGCTTTGAGTAGAGACATAGGAAAGAGATAACGACGAAAAAAGAAGAGAGGAAAAAAAGAAAAGAAAAAAGGTTAAACAAGAAGGGCAGTTTTGTCCATTTGTAAAAGAGGTCGTGGAAGCAGATATTTTATCTCTGGCAATAACGGCTCCCTTAATTAATTATGTGTGTATATATATATATCTATTAAATTACTCCCTTCGTCCCACAGATAGGTCATGTTTGACAAAATATGGAGTTTAAGAAAATGTCATTATTACATTGATTTATCGTTTATTAAGCTTCATATTTTCAAAAATACCCTCTCTCTTTTTTTTTTTTTTTTTTTTTTTTTTGTATTGGGTTTTGTGTTGAAAGTAATTATTGAAATACCATGTTGTGTCTTATGATTTTTAAAAATTGCCCGTGTCAAGGTGTTCGTGACGTGTCTGTATCCATGCTTTACAGGTTATCGTTTATAATAAATCGGGGGGAGGTGATGAGCTGAAGTGAAAGTAACAAGTCCAACTCAAATCCTTGCCTTTCAGACGTAAGTCTCTTATACTAATAATAAAGCCTTTGAAACAACCCAATAAACTATGCTTCCACCCATTCCTTTAAAAAATTTGGGTAGAAGCTAGATATCCACTACGTATTTTAATTTCCTAGTAAGAGCTAGTGACACTGTTAGATTACCCAGTGATTAACCAGCTGGCTGTCAAAAGTTTCACCCCATGTATACTCTCCACGAAGGAAACATAGTTATTAACTTATGTAATAATGTGTCCTTTTGTGCCCAATTGGCTGATAAAATTGCTGACCAATGTCCTAAAAATACTTCGCTCACAAGCATTTTCCAATAACTATCGATACGACGTGGGACATATAACCGAATTTTCTTTTTCTTTTTTGATTTCATCATTCTATGATTGTCCTGATGAAATTGGGAATGATATGATATGATGAAAAGCAACCACCCAATTGCATGTTGTACCTAATGGTAGATTTAGTATGACTGAGTCCTCCCCCAAAAAAGGGAAAAAATTAACAAAATAAAATAAAATTTTGAGACCATAGAAGCAAACAAGACAAGTGAGGGAATGAGATGTTGGAAGTGGTGTTTTGATAAACCATTTAGTTGGAGAACTTTCAAATGTTTTCTTCCCCCAAAAAAGGGTAAGTGCACCAACTTTTATTTCTGAGTATATTGGTTTTTTTTTCATTTGCGCCAACTCCATATCAATATATACAGTCTAGTAATCCATAGCCCATAAAAAAATTTAAAAAAATAAAAAGGGGTGGGCGTAGGTTGTAGGGTGTAATGGATGGCAGGTGGAACAGCTGGGCTAAAAAAAAAGGGGAAATTACCGATTGATTACTACGTTTCCATGGAATTGTCTCATAAGGATGTTTTGACTATCAACTTGTTTTTGTTTCCAGTAGTTTATAGTAAAGTCAGTAGTCAGTTTGTTGAGGTAATCTTTTTGGGCCAATTCCATAAAAACGCGGAATCAATGGTAATTTCCCAAAAAAAAAAAATAAAGATAAAAACACAGCAGCAGGTGCTCCCAGATACGATATTGCATGTGGCTTGGCTTGGAAATGGAAGATTGACGTTACGCAGAATGATGACACAGACACAGGGTCAGCGTCACTGACACTCTGACACCAACTTACATTAGTGAAATACTGAGTACACTTTATGCCCTAACATAAAAATGGCGGGCAAATTCCAATTGCATGTGGGTGGGGCATTTATAATAAAAAATAAATAATAGACAGGGAGGGATTAAATCGAGGAGGGAGAAATTTAATCTAGTACGTATAAATTAGTCTGAAAACTCTCACTGCTGTTTTTGGTTGGGGGATGGGAAGGGGGAAAGAAAAGAAAAAGGAAAAGAATGGAAAACCTTTCATTATAGGGAAAAGAAATATTTTTTCTTTCCTGTTATTTGATAAGGTGAATAGAAAGGGGTTTTCTTTTCTTTTTCTTTGTTTGGTAAGAAAGAAGATGAAGAGAAAAGGAGAGGGGTAAAAAGATTTATTTTATCATATTATCCTCATAGAGGAAATAAACTTTTTTTTTTTAGGCATTTAAAGTCCTTCATTTTTTCTGACAAATCACCACTGAAGCACCCCCATAGCCATTGCTATGGCCGAAGAAGATGAAGTAGTACCAGTAGTAGCAGTCGACGCCACGACTGTCATGGGTTTGACTAAACCCCCATCCCACCCTCCCTCTGCACCCATGACAGCAGACAAGATGAAGTAATCCTTCATTTTTTTCCGACGAATCGCTACCGAAGTACCTCCATAGCCGCTCAAGGGTATTTTGGTCACTTTCGTTTTTTGGCTGCCTTTCCATTCACTTTTCCGCTTGTTTTTGGGTGGATTGAAAATGGTGGGTAGGGACGAAAAGGGTGTCCTTCCTATTTTCCCTCCCAACCAAACAAAAGAGTTTGAATCCTTCCCCTTCCCCCTTTTCCACCCAACCAAACACAGGGTTACTGAAAAAATAAAAAATAAATAAAATAAATAAAAAAAGAAAGAAAGAAAGGGCAGATAAATGGATGGCATTGGGGGTTCCAATGGGATTGGGGACGCCCCAATCAGTAGCCTAATATGCGAAGGAAATGTGGCGCTATGAAGCCGAGCCGAGTGGGCACCAAGTCCCTGTCTCATTGAGAAGGATTAAGAAAAGCATTCAATCATTGTACTGTAGGAATCCACGTGTCGTCATCTTATAAGGTCGGTACTACACAAACATCAGAGCTATGGTACCATGTGGTCCCCTACAATCTAACCACAACTTTTTTTTGTGTTATCTTCAGCGTCCATTAACTCAACAACAACCCCAAAAAAAACAAAGTGAGGGAGTTCTCTTGACGCGTGTTTCTCTAATGCGCGCAGTCTTACATTCTTACTCTACCCTTATACTTTTTTACTCCACCGTCACCACTACACTAGTTCCAATTTATTTATTCATCTTCACTCTGTGCATGGGTATATTTGTTTAAGGGTCACATTGTCCATGCACTCAAGCAACTCCAAACTTAGCTAACCATTGAAGTAGATATGGCAATTTTGTTCTGATCATAAGGTTTCGACTCGATCTGCACTTATATGGATGGACATAGATCTTATATGTATTAGACCCGATTTGAATATGCTTTTACAATTTTAACTTTATATATATATATATATACACATAATTATTTCGGTATAGGTTCATGAAGTTCATTAAAAGACTCATTATCTATTTTTACTGTTTCTTAATTTTTATATTTGTGTAATCATATTAGGTATGATATTATTTGAATAATATCAAATTGGGGTGCTAAAAACATGCATAAGTTTCGTATATAAATAACATGTAACATGTGGTAAGTAGTAAAAAAAAAATTTATTGGGCCAAGGTGGGTCGAAAATGGGTTTTCCAATATGAAATTAGGTCAGGTATGGGGTAATTCTAACCCATCCCGCCCCGAGTAGATCGGACCGATTGCAATTCCTACATTCGAATGAACAATCTAATCGAAGGCACTAGTTGCTTCAAATTTACCCTTTGTATCTTTCTCATTTTGGTAGTTTGGTGAAGAGAAAGGGGAAAGGAAAGTATGAGAAAAATGAATATATGAGGTATGTTTATAGCTAATGAAAAATGGATTAGCCAAATGTAACCATCCATTAATGCAATTAATTATTTTAGCTATACTTGGGATAGCTAGTTTATTAGAACAAGTGAAATAAAGTTTGGCTACCTAAAATCGCTAAGGGGTTAGATGGTTAGCCCTTTAAAGTTCGCCCTCATAACATAAAGTACATGTAGAAGGTTTTTTAGAGTGTGTGAATAATACCATATTTTATGAAAAAATTAAATTACTTTTACATCTTTTGTAATCATTATGAATTGCTTTTGTTAATGATACATTGCACGAATGAGATTACACCACATTATTGGATAGAGATATAGTGTCTACATTTGATTACATATGCCAATTAAAGATGGGAAGTATTATTAAGCAGGGCTGTCTTATCATTTATTTTATTTTATATCTTGGGGTTGAAATGGTGTGACAATAAATAAAAGACATACACGATAAAGGGTTTTAACTTTTTTTTTCTTTTCGTATTTGCGATAATCTTATGTAAATTATTAATTAGATTTGATTCGAAAGCAGGATTTTGGAGCCCAACTTAGGAAGTGATAATGGTGGAGTCAAAATAGAAAACTGTATGGTATTTCCTTCAAGTGTCTTAACCCTCCACGTGGATACATATAACCAGATAAGAGAAAAAGGGTTGGAAGTGAATGGTCCCACACGTTGATCATATGCCCGATGCACCATGTGACAATCCAAATAGGGTGACGGCTAAACATACATACACATATATTATAATAATCTTAAAACTATTATTAGATTGGTATATTTTGAGTTCTGCTCTATAATTCAATTTATTTGCCTAGCCTTGTTTCTTCTGTTCTTCAATTTATGTGACACTTCACCTTGCGTGTCACATCATTTAATTAAAAATACTCCCCAACCTAATCTATAAGTTTTGAATTCTTTATATAAGGATAAGGAAGTGAGCTTTTTCTTTTTCGCTTTTTTTTTTTTTCTTTTTCCCTGAGGATATATATATATATATATATATATATTTTTAAATTATTAATTTCAAAAGTTAAGTAGAAAAATTATTCGATTGTTATGTATTTTGAAGTCAGACTAATATGACATGTCATGTCAAGTCTTTCATAAGTTAGGCAAACAAAGTTGAGTACAGAGTTGTGTTTAATATTTTTATTATATGAGGAGGTAAAATTATTTACAAACAAAAATATAAGAATGGTCCAGAAGGGCAAAGTTAGGAGTTATTCCTAATGGGATACTATGAGCCATCAATGGTCGTCAGCCGATTGTCCATTGTTGTCATGTGTGACTATGTGACGTGAGTAGATGAGTGACAATGATTGCACTAGGCACTCTACAAGGTGGGAATTGAAAGCTTTCGAGAGTTTGTTTTTTTGTTTTTTTTTTTTTTTTTCTGGGTTATTACCTTTTAATAACCACTTTCTAATATAATACCAAATAAAAAATATTTCCAGTCAACTTACTTCAAATTATATATATATATATTTCAAAATGACTACCAAATTTCTTACTTGGTATTACATTGTCACACCAATTGTCACATGGAATAGCACTAGCCAATGAAAAATGCTAACTTGCCAAAATTGTCTTGTAAGCAATGGTGTGTATGTATCAAAATAGGGGCAAA
Organism: Liquidambar formosana; assembly: GCA_039720395.1. NCBI lineage: Eukaryota > Viridiplantae > Streptophyta > Magnoliopsida > Saxifragales > Altingiaceae > Liquidambar > Liquidambar formosana. Next base: position 29,582,266 of record CM077828.1, read on the forward strand.
TGGGAGGGGCGTTATGAAAGGGAAAGTGGATAGAAAGAGAAACGGTTGAGGATAAAGGTTCACGTGGGTTGGGTGGGGGCTATTGGCCGTTAGAGCTACAGCTGTTGTATGCGAGACAGTGACAGCGCGAGTGGGCATTATTTATGTAGCCACGACAAAGTCTCGGACACATCCAGTTTAACCACGTGTCAGCCTTCTTGAGTGACACACTGTCCTCGGCATGGGTCGAACACTGCTTCTTCTATGCATATGCATCTTATCTCAGGAAAGAAAGAAGATCTGCTCCAGGGACGACAAGGAAAGAAAACGTGGACCACTGGTGTACAAAATGTAATAAAGGTGAAGTGCTTTTGATTCTCTGCAATTTGCAAAGTTAGATTCCGTAATTAACAAAGAAGCTAGCAATCACAAATTATCTCCAATTTTTTCCTTCTATACACCTCCACTCAACTCAACTATTATAAGCTTCAATTATCTCCAATCGCAAGGGTGGCACGCTACCTCAATGTGCTTTTTTTTGTTTTTACCCTTTTTCCTTTTTTTGGGTGCAAAACTTTCTTTTTTTTACTTTACTTTATCATCTTTTTTCTTTTTTAGTCATTTAATAGTTACTTTAATCGTCCTATCAAGAGAAAAGAAAAAAAAAGAGTTGATTTAATCCTTAGATGGGATGATAAAGTTCAATCTATTTGATTTTACCTACTCTGAATAATACTGTTTGGTTTTTAACAACGAGCCACATGCAACACGTGGGAAGAATATGATCTTTTTTTCCTTTTTGATATGAAAAATATGATTTTTTTTTAAATTTTCTTTTACAAGCGATAGAAATACATACAAGTATAGACTTAGGCAGTGTCGAACTCACAATCTCCGCAAAAACCCCACACCTTTTGGGTGGGACATGCCACTCGACCTACCGTCATTAGACATGGACAATATGATCTTGAAGTACTTAAAAATGAAAAATGTTTTATAAAGATACAACCGACAAAAAAAAACTCAAATTTTAATTCTAATATTTACACCGTAAAACATACCGTGTTAAACTATAACATCTAACACTGCAACATGACAAAAAACGTGGGGTTATTCTTACTAATAATAATAATATACGGATGGATTGGTAAATTTTGTGATAGAAATGTACGGAGTGGTAATTAAAAAAGAAACCCAGAACCTGAGAAAACAAAAGTGCAACACTTCCAGAAGGACGAGAACCGGAACTGGTGTAAGGTCCGCAATGGAGGCCATGTAGTCAGACTAATTTGGCTGTTGCTGATACGATTCCGGGCAAAGAGGGCCCACGGTGCCAACAGAAACAAATAATTCAACAGCGCTCTCGCGTGTGTACGTAATATGTTCAGCTAACAAAGTAAGAACTGAAGGGGTAATCTATTTGCTTATCAAAGAAAGGGTAATCTATTTATATGCATCGAAGGGTTTAAAAAGCAATCAACAGTACCTTCCCTAGCCCTCGCACGGGTAAGCTTAGCTTGTCCATTTTTGTCTTATTATGTGCATTTAGAAGGGTTTTAATTCTTAAAATTTAATCATATCAATGGGTCTCATAACTTTATTATTCTCAATACATATAATAGGGTAAAGTGTGGGGCAAAGTAGCATTATCCCTTTCGCACTCTCGCACCCATTAATGCCTATGTCAAACGGTAAAATGGAAGTGATGTACCCCTATGTCTTTCAAGTGTTTCAAACCCAACTAATTGATTGCTCAAATTTGATTTGTTGAATGAACAATCTCAACAATGAACTTTGAACTTCACCCATTTAGATAATGAGTGAGTTGGAATGAATTTTTTTATGACTTATCTTATAACCCTAAATTTACAACCTAACTCTAATACTAGTACCATTAGGCTACATGGGCCAATGGTAAGCAACACATTGATTCCACAAAGAGCGTGCCGCATGGCATCTCCTTGTGAGAATTAGAATAAGGCTTGAGAACTGTGCCCACTCACTGACAAAAGTAATTCAAATTCCATTGCCCCCTCTAAGTCACCAACTAAGCCAAAGCAAATGCCTCTCTCTCTCTCTGTTTCGAATGAATTTTAAGATTGACTAAAGAACAGAGCGGATAGCCAATTTTAAAAAGCTTTCCCGCCTCGGCCAAAAAGAGGAGCGTCACTTACTCCACTTGCTGACACAACACTCAGACTCTCCAAGTGTCTTTGTTTCGGGGGCAAAGGAATCAAACAATGTTTCAAAACTACCAACCAGTCCATCGTTTTCTTTGAATTTTAAATTTCCACCAATGCATTTACAAAAAGTCAAAATGAATGTGAACGATTTGGCACCCAGCCTGCGCCTCTTGTCCACCACAACAGGCCTGCATCTTTTGCCCTATTTATCCCAGGACTCGACTGAACTGCACTTTGGGCTGTATACATATACACTCTAGTTCTGTCAGATTCAGGTTTATCCATCTAACTTAAAATAATTCCAAAACCCATTGCCCTTGCTCAATATGTTTGCACCTTCCAAAGCTACTACCCATTTTCTTTTGGGTTGGACGCAAAATTATCCACCGTCCAGATCGGGCTCTCTCACTTAATTGACACACTTTTGGACTGTTTCACTAGCTTAGGCTTCCATAGTTCAGAGGAGGCAAAAATGAAAACTAATACCTTCCAGGGAAAAAAACTAAAACATCTATACATTTGTACAGGTGACGCTTAATTGTCCCAATTCCCTCCTCATTTGCAGGCACCTAGTTTAAGAGACCAGATAAAAACAGAAATACGATGGTGGCAACTGCTGATAATGCATATAGGACCCATTAAGCAGTATTGCGGAAATTAAGAGGAAACTTCTGTAAATATTCTAGGACAAATTTAGCATAGTATACTTCTCATTCTTCTCTCTTGCAGTGTCCACACATGCATACCAACCACATAAGTAAGGAAAATCCTCAAATTTAACCCAGCTCAAATTGTCTATTAGACTTTAAATTATCATTGAATCATCAAATCTAATTTCAATACCAGGTCCACATGTATGAAAAAGATGCGCTCTGGGCATAATCCAAAGACGACAGCCTAACTTCATAATATCCAAAACCAGATCACATGCCAGTGTGTATATATGTGTTGGGTAACCCATATATATGTATTTCAAATGTACACAATTGCTGCACCAGGGATGGGCTTTGGCACATGACAAGTACTCCCCAGCTGGACTGGGCCGGTCACCATTCTCAGAAGCTGGATTGGGAAGAGCCTAAGGTACCAACCTTGTTGGGATGTTATATGATTGACTAAGTAGTCTAAGTTCACTAGCATTATGTGCAATGCAACATTATGCCATCAACATGATATACATTTATAGCATAGTGAATACATGTAGCGAGATTGCGAGAATACTATACTAAGAAGCAAATAATGCACAAGAAATTAATACAACCTGAATAGGCTTTTGGATTAAGACATGAGTACATCATCCTAGTTATGTAACTAGCCAGGATTAATCAGTAGTCAATGTAGTGGGGAAGGTGGTGATTTCTACAACTTGTATGGATACTGCAGCTCATTTTAAACGTATGCTAAACGTAACTAAAAGGTGATTCCAAAATATTCAAGATTCATGGGTGCATCAATCTATAATTTGCCCTAGATTTTTTTTTTTTTTTTTTTTTTTTAAGAGGAGAAGGCCTATTCAGCTTTAAAATGGAAAAAAAGGCCTATCGAGTTAACCTATGTTAAAGATCAGGAACATGCACCACACTGGTAGTTGCTTTATCTTCCTTTCTGGTAGCTTTCTTCCGTTTCCTGTCAGATTGGGGTTCTTTCGCTTTCAGATCATTGCAGAAAGACCTTAATGTGGTTGCCAGATGTTCGTTTCGATGAGCTGAAATCAAATTGAAGCAGTCTTATGCTACCACAAAATGCGGACTTGAACTTGTAGTTCTTGCAAACTCAAATGGCTCTATACACTCACCAGAAAGTATGACATCTTCCATGTTCACAGACTTACGACCTGCATGCTGTGCAAATAGCTCCAGGTCCTTGGCCAACTGTTCTGCTTTTCAAGAACGCAACTTTTCTTCAGTTCAATCGCTTTTTCCAACAAAAATATACCATATCCATTTAACTTTCATTTGGATGAACAAACACAGCCTAAGAATTTTATTTTATTTAAAAAAAAAAAAAAAGTAAGAGGAAAAAAATTGAAAAGAAAAAACACAGACAATTGCAATTAAGGAGCCACAGAGCCAAGAGCACAAGGTTCACTACCTACTCCTATACAAACAAATCTAAAAGTAGAATTCAACGCTGAGGTTTTACCAGTATATTTGAAGGCTAAATCGGCAATGCAAGCCACTATCGGTTGAGATATTTCCATGCCGTTGCTCTTCGCTGCGCACAATCGAAACAGGGAAAAAAAAAAAAAATCCGTTTTAAATTACGAAAGTTTGTGCCATTTGGTAGTCGAGAAAACGTAGGAAATAAAAGTTTTAATCACAGGTAAATTTCTCAGCAACCGAACAGAGGATAAAGAGTAAAAAACGGCAATTTGAGAGTTGTAAATATAAAGAACATTGGGGTGGGAAGAGGGAAGAGGGAAGAGCCGAACCTTCGGCTTGGGCGATTGAAATGGTGGAGAGTCGAAATCGATCCCTTAAGAGATCGGTCGCTGCGTCGTCTTCCTCTCTCTCCACATCGCTTGCTCCTCCTCCTTCCATGGCTGTTGGCTAGGGTTTCTTTTTAGCTTTTCCTTTTCTCTATTTTCTCGTATCCCCCTGTTTGGCCAAATGTAGAAGCGCGGGAAAGTATTCTCCACCCTCTAGCCTCGCTAGCGTAGCATTAAGTGGCTCTTTGAACGTAACTCCTTATAGAAAAACAGGCCTACTTCAGAAGCCCGGTAAGTTTGGCCCTATAGCTTATCTACAGGACTACAGGAGTACCGATTAGAAGCTAGAACAAGGAATTGGACCTTTTTCCCCACAAGAAGGGTAGTGCAAAAAGTCATAAACTGCATATGGCAAATGGCTAGGATTTAGGAACTGGTGGTCTTCACTCTTGAGTTCCAATCTTCAAGGCTGAGAGCTCAAGTTTCCATTTGGAGGCAGCTCAAGTCTTAGCCTAACATTTACAAGCAAAGAATGCGCATATATAGAATTGCGGGTGAATTATGCATTGCTTGGGATTAATATGGGCCAAAACCTCAATGAGAGTGCCTAAGATACCCACATTTGGCAACAAATTCATTGCTGGTTTGGAAAAAAAAACACACACACACACACACACACAAATGAATAAATTTATAAAAAAAAAAAAAAAGGGATTTACCAAACAATTTATTTATTTTCAATGAGGGCGAGAGGAGAGGGGAAATTTAAAAAAATAAAAATTGGGAATGCTAAATTAGACTCGAAGGAAGCCCCTCTTTGAACATCTAATAATGTCCACTCACATCAGAAGCCTTTCGATCTCACTTTAAAATTCTCTTCATAATAATCACAATTAGGTTCATCCTAAATAAAGGCCCATGCATAACATGTACGTCTACAGGTAAACTAAAAAATCTAGACCTGCTGAATAGAACAATAATCTAAAATAAATGTGTTGAAATTTGTCCTGACCATTTTGATTTTCATAATCTTCCTTAAAAAGGTTTTTGAAAGCTTTTCCACCCATCAAATGTACAAATCTCCATAATCATATGGTTTAAATGATTCTATCACACTACTTATCATCCCTCACAACACTGTAGCACAAAAAATGATGGCCTTGTACCCATTTGATAGAGTTTTTCCTATTAGCAAAATTGAATTGGAATCACAGATCAAGAAAGCTAGATTATTCCAATTTAACATGATTTAAAGAAATTAATGCTGAAGATTTTGACAGCTCTTAATGATTAACAAGTCAACAAGGAGGTTTATTGTTTCCTTGATTGTTGATTGTTGACAAAGATATCAAATTTGGCCAATTTGGGGCTCTACCCCATAAATCAATATTAAGGGGGCTTATTGAGGGTTACCATCTCCCCTGCTTATGCTTTAGAAGATATTGAGGGGGCCAAAGGGGAGCATACATAGAAGCACTCCTGCAAAGTTAGTAGTACTGTTTGCTGTAGTAAAGTGCACACAAATATATAGGAAATGCCAGAAAGATGAAGCAGATAAGAATTTGAGTTGAGGAGTCCGCTGGCAAAATAGCCATACAGGAAGTCCGTATCGTGAGATAGCCATACATATATACCTACCTTCTTTGATAGGTATATGCATATACTTACTTAAAAAATGTGTTACCATAATTTTGAAAACATTAGGGTACACCGGCATGCCCACAGTTAAATAGACCAGCATTGGATGCACCCTGTTCCAGGCTAGAGCAAGGCTGTAATTTCAACCAAGGAAATATTTTCCTAAAATATTCTCTCTTAAAACCCTTTTAAGACTGAAGATTAAGGATCTGATAAAAAATATGAATTGAGGATATTTTGAACCGCTAAAAATGATTTGGAGAGAGAGAGAGAGCCCTTTATGGTAGAAAACTAAATAAATGGCACAGAATAAGAACCCATTTGATCCATGAAAATAACAGCAGAGATAGGGCTCTAAATTTACCTAAAGGGGCAAGGGAAGGGAGGGCCCCTTTATAATTTAATGTCCAAACAGATTACCACACTTCTTTACTCGGAGGTAGGGTGGGAGGGTCTTTTATGGTAAAAAAGTTCAACACAAGGCACAGAGTATTCAATCCGATTGACCTTTGTAAAGAACAAGAGATCATGCTCCTGATTTTTTACTCGGAAATGTGGAACTCATATCCTATTAGAGAAATAGCATGACCCATCCAATGAGTCATCCAGGCATCCGGCACTCTCTTTTTTACTCTAGAGAGGGTGAAGTTGCCCCTTTTAATTAAGTAGACAAATAAGGAAGTAACTCAATTACTGATAGAGATTGGGGGGTACCCTTATGGTAGAAAAATACATGACACAGAATAGAAGGTAACTATTGACCCTTGAAAGAGCATTAGTTATCAGGCTTCAATCCATATATGCCCACCTAAAACCAGACTGACAACCCCTTTTTTCTTCCCTCTCATCCCTCTTCCAATAAGTTCAAAGACCTTCTGAGTGAAACACGCCTTCATCGAAAACACCATTTGCTTCACTAGTTGCATACTAGTAAAGCCTGTTTATTGATGGCACCAGAGCCAAGCAATGTGCATGAAAATGCTGCTATGTCTAAGGGAGTCGATAGACCACAAGTACCTGCTGATGGAACTGATGATACAAGTAAAGCCTTGAGACACCCTCGATGGACCAGACAGGAGACATTCGTCCTCATACAGGGTAAGAAGGTTGCAGATAACCGAGTTGGAAGGGGTGGTCGTAGATCCAGTTCAGACTTTGGGTCAGACCAGCTTGAACCCAAGTGGGATTCAATCTCGTCATATTGTAAACAGAATGGTGTAAACAGAGGACCAGTTCAGTGCCGGAAGCGATGGAGTAACTTACTTGGTGACTTCAGGAAAATTAAAACATGGGAGTCGCACGTGAAGGAAGAGGCTGAATCATTCTGGATGATGAGGAATGATGTGAGGAGAGAGAGAAAATTGCCGAGTATGTTTGATAGGGAAGTCTATGATGTCTTGGATGGAAGGGCATTTACTGAGGCAGTGTTTCCACTTGCGTTGGTGGCGGTGATGGAGGATGCGAAAAATGGAAATGCAATGGGGCCAACGGTGGTGGAAGAGGTGGAGGACGAGGACGAGGAAGAGGAGGCTGAGGCAGTTTTTGATAGCGGTCGACAAGCTGCGGCTGAAGACGGTTTATTCTCAGATTTTGAACAGTCCGGAAAGGAGGAGATTGGTGAGAGCCCAGTGAAAGAAACCATTGTAACAGAGAGTCTCACAAAAACAGTCTCTAGTCCATTGCCCAATTCAGGTATTGAAGTATCATGTTGAAGATTAAGTTGTACCAAGTAATTTCAGACATTTGGGTATTGTGATATTCTTTTAGGGATCTTTGGTCTAACCTTTGCCTGTATGCTAATTGTAAGCTTTTCTACAGATCTACGCATGTACGTATGTATATATATACTGCATGGAGGTTAGTGAATATATTATCCAATAATTGGGTAATGAAGCTATTAAGTATTTAGTACATCACCATTCATAGTTCTTTGCTTCCCCTGTTTTATTCATAAATTAGAAAAACTCAAAACACTTCTGAGGAACTACATTGGTTTTCACTTGTACCGTGCAGGTACAACAAAAGAAAAACAGCCAGGCTCAAATCTGTTGAGGGGATCTATTTCTCAGGAGGGATGGAAGCGGAGACGGTTGTCATTAGTTGGATGTGGGGAGACCAATCGGGAGGACCAGTTAATCAAAGTTTTAGAGAGGAACAGTGACACCCTGACTGCCCAGCTTGAAGCTCATAACTCAAATTGCCAATTGGACAGGGACCAGCAGAAGGACCATACAGACAGCTTAGTTGCTGCCCTCAGTAAGCTCACAGATGCCTTAGTAAGAATCGCCGATAAGTTATAACTAAAGGCTGTGGCAATATAATGGCTTCTAATGGAACTCTTTGCATTGTAGTTGAGTACAAGGGATTTGCTAATTATTGTAGATAATTTCAATGTCTCATTCATATCAGTCATCGACAAAAAGTTCCTCTCTTCCTATTGTCTCTTTTCAACCCTCCCAACCCTGTTTCTGGTTTACTACCACTATGCAAGCCTTAATGGCATCTATGCTGCCTTTGATTTTCCTTAGATCTAAAGATTATGCAGAGTCCTATTATGTTAGACTGATTGAACAAATGATATGTTCTAATAAATTATAAGTTGTTCAATACCCATATAATGTCATTCTATAAACTGCAAAGATGAAACTAGAATGCAAAATTTCAACACACATTACACTAACCAAAATAGTTGTAAACGGTCCAACTATAAACAGCAAAGACAAGCAAAGTTATTCATAAGGAATTGCAGTTCAAGTAGTGTAGCTACAAAAGCCAAAATAATTGGAGATCATGTAGGGCTAAAGAGAAGTCCTCACACATGGAAGAGTAAACTGAATCAAGGAAGTGAATGGTACATGAAGAGAACCATACAAAGCTCAAGGAAATGGCTCAGTAAGTTGCTGATCTACATTCTTTGAAAAATCTATCTGGCATTGACTTGTAATCCCAACACTACCTAGCAGAAAAGGGAACCTCAAAATTTAAGAAAGCCGAGGGGCCCTACTTCGAATGATAGACCTCATTGGATGTACCTCACTTCCAAAATAGAAGAGATGCTTTTGCTGGTGAAGCATCACAGCAGAGGAGTTCAATCCTGCTTGTTACGAGCAAGCCTAGCACGGTGTCTGAGCTCAGCTCTTTTCCACCTAACGATTAGTTGACATAAAGAGAAGAGGGTGTTTATCTGCAGAAAATAATAAGGAAATTGAGGGCTTCGATTAGAAAGCATCAATTTTGAAAAGCATATACAACAGAGTGATGCAGCAATTTGAATTAGTATTAATAACAAAGTGATTGTGAATACTGACCAAGATTATGATTGCAATAACGAGAAGAGGCCCTGACCAAAGTACTGAGAGAAAAAGTCCATGCAGGTCGAAATAATTCTGACTCGCAAAGCTTTTCCAGTTGTCACCCAAAAAACTATTGAGCCTCTCAGCAAGATAGACACCAGCCACTGCACCACATCACTGCCTGAATTAGCTAATTGGAATTTCGAAGAGTATCCAAGAAAGTTTCAAATTTCAGTACATATATATATGTTACACACACACAAACACACACAAAGATTCATGTTCTCTGATGCGTGTGAGAGCACATGTGCATATAAAGCAGAACAAGAGTGTGTGCATCTGTGTGCGCACTCAGAAACTGGCCAGCCTTTGGTAAAACCCTAAAGGCATCAAGGAGATTATCCACTTTACTTTCCACTTGCAACATACAAGCTCAAACAACCCTGATAGAGGAGACATAAGCTTAACCATTTCCTCCTTAGATCAAGTTGGAGCTAGCAAATTGTTAATTAATATATATAACTCACTCAAAAATTTAATTCTTACTACCTGAAAAAATTGCCATTAAGGAACTCTTATTATGGGTCTGAGAAACTTGAAATCTTAGTTAAGACAAATGTTATTAATAGTAGGCATCCCATTGACATAAGATGTCAATATGATAAATACCTGAAGGCAAGATTTAAAATATTAACCAATTTCTTAATAAACCAGACCGTTCATCAACCTGTAAAAGGGACTAGGCCACAGTCCGATGGTTCAACTGTTTGGATAGTTGAACCATGACATCAACATTATGTTAGAATATAACAACAGAGTATAAATAATGAAAACCCCCACCCTCATGGCTCCTTGGGTAGTCATCTCATTCTCTCTCTCTCAAAAAAAAAAAATAATAATATAATAAAATCTAAGGAAATGGTACTAACTGGGCACCTTTGGATGCTTATCATGGACAATTTTTTAAATCCCTTGATATATAATTCAGGCATAGTTCCAAGAGAAAATTACGAGGAGTCTCAGATGTGGCTCCATTTAAATACATCAAGCTTCAAATGAACTGAAGTTGTAATTATCTATTAAAAAAATCAGATGAATATGCATCAAACCCCAGATGAACAGAAGTTTCTAGTTGAACACCATAAGCAGAAAAGCAATAATCTGCCTAGCAAGATGAGGGGACGCAATTATGTTACATAGTATAAATCCAAAATCAATGAAATCCATAAGTAGTTATCAAAAAAAGTAAATGTAAAAGATGGAAATAAAGGTGATGAAAGTAATAAACTCACATGCCAAAAGGAACAAGCACATTTGAAAGTTAGTGTTCTTCCTTGAGATGATAGTTATTAGAAGCAACATAACATGGAACAGCACTAAGCAAATTAACCAAGGCTCCTGTAAAATTAGAAGTAAAAACATTAGATATTGGATCAGAATCACAAAGTGAGAAATTGGTTCATATGAGATGATAATCACCTAACACAAAGGAGGGGGGGGGGGGGGGGGGGAGAGAATGGCAATGTAAACGTGCGAGCATGAAGAAAAGAAAGCCTTAGATCACTAAGCTAGGAGTTGTTCAGCCAGAACAATATATCTGACTTTTTACACCTTATTGAGTCACGGATAACAAGAAAATTTTAATCAGATTTGGATAAACACAACTACGGCTGCAACACTTGGATTGATGCTAGAAGCAATAAAATTCACGAATCAATGAAAAAAGGCTGGACATTACATAAGGATACTTGTAAACCAAATAAATGCGGATGCATTGCAGAATGTATCCTTAAATGTGTGGATTTTACCTGCTTCAACCAGAAACTATCCTCAAAGTAGGTGTGATTGCCTAGGTTTCTTCTTCTTCTTTTTTAAACTCTCAATGATTATAAAACCAATTTGCAACCATAACTAAGACTATTCAAACAAAACCTATATCTATTCCCAAAATTTTTCTTACCAAACCCTAATTGCCCCTTAACCTTCTCATATAAAACCCTAAGCCTAAATCTTTATTTTAGTGCTGAGATTTAAGCGATCCTATATCACATAAAGATCATACAAGTTATAAATTACACAATGCATCATAGTCTTTACAATTAATTTGTTCATGCTATTTTTATATGCAGCAATTAAACCATTCATCCTCTTTTGTTTTGTTTTTGGGTTCCATCCTATAGTTCACATATCCCTATGTCACCTACTACACGTCAAATCTTTAAAGAGGAACAAAAACTCTGAATATCAAGAAGTTTTAGGATTTATTCCAAAAATTAGTTTCCATAAAAAGCTAGCTTTCAACATCAAATGTGATTTACATAAGATGTATGGTTATTTAAGGTAGTAATCATATGCCCCCACCCCAACCCCCACGCACACACGCGCACTCTTCATGTGGCACTATGATTTCTAAGCATAACAGAGTGAAACTACAGCTCAGCAGAATGGGGATAAGTGGAGGCTGGAGGGAATGTCCTGAATGATCATTTTCTGCTATCTTCACGACGAACCAGAGACAACCAAAACAACAGGTCAGCTATGAACTTCCAACGCTAAGAAACTTAGGACAATTGTGCACATGAAATTGACCAAGAAATGGACCATTTTGGGCTTTAGAATTTAACTATGATCGGCTATGGAATTAAGTTCAAGTTGGGATACGAAATATTTAGTCAAATTCATAGAAAAGAATTGATAGCAAGCCAAACAGTAACGGCATCTGATATCAAACATATAATGACACTTCCATGATATGAAATACCAATATATGTAAAACACTTTGAACCATACCAAAGTCAGATCCATCTTATTAAAAATATTTCAAGCATATGAATTATAGCTAGTTCAGATCTCTTTAGCGGATTCCCAATTATTAATCATCCATAAAATCGACCTGACCAATCATCATTTCCTACAATGTCCAAACAGTATTAAATCGACCTGACCAATCTATATATATAGTGAATACAAACATTACTCCACCAAAAATATAAATTTAGTGTTTCGTTGCTGAGAAAAATGTAGAAAAAGAAAACAAATCAAATGCTTGAATCTTAGATATGTAAAAATAGATAGATAGATAGATATAGAGGTTAGGGTACCTTCCAATCGATGGCATGGAAGAAACCCATAAAATTCTCGTAAGCAGGTTGAAGTCCGGAACGAAGTTCGGCACTAAATCTCTGGACTAGATCTGCCATCTGCTCCATGTGCTCTTCCATGGCGGATTTCAGCTCTTCCATGGTTTCAGATTCGAAGGTTAAGACACGACTGCTAACACAGAAAGAAAACCCTGAGAGGGCGACGAGTTTTTCCTTTCAAAAACTGGGATAACAGAGTATATATACAGAGGTGACAGGAAGACGATATATAAATATAGAGAGGGGAGAGAGAGAGAGAGAGAGATCGACTGTTTTGGTGTGAGAAGATGATGATTCTGAGAGTTCAACCGGCGAGCTCGTCCCTGCGTTTTAAGGAGACAAAAAAAAATGACGCTTTCGAAAGCTCGTCCCTGCGTTTCAACTGGCGAGCTCGTATACGGTAGTACCCCACGAACAAATATTGAAAAAACATTGAAAGCAACGTTAGCAATGACGCTTTCGAAAGCGCTATTGATATTAGAGCTTTCAAAAGAGTCATTGCTAACGCCGCTTTGATTTATTTATTTATTTTATTTTATTTTTTCATAGTTAGGTGAAAAAAAAATGTGCCAAAGCGTATTTACATTGAATGAGTCAAGCTTGGATCAAGTAGTTCAATAAGTGAATCCGAGATTGATTGCTATTCGATCCAAAACATACATTTTTTAATCCCTTTTTTTTTTTGCGAATATGTAATCAGAATTCGGATACATGAACATCTGATATACACTGTATTTATACCATAAATACATGCAGAGAATGATAAAATAAGGAAGATTAGGCTTTACAAAACATTAGAGGAATTTCCTAACCAAATTCTAGAAACAGAGCAACAAGCAGTAAGCAAAAATCAAATATAATCTCTCTTCTACTCTATGCAGGAACAGCCTCAACCAGCCTTGCAAAGTAAAATTGTGTGGTGATCAGGCCTCTCTTCCTTATCTTCCATCCAACCTTCTGCAATGCCCTCTCCACATCTGCCTCTGCATGGAGATATGCCCTTGTTGCCTTAGATGGACCTGGAAACAACTCTCCTACTCTCTTCAACAGATCATAATAAAAAGTCTTTGGTGCAAAGCTCAATATTAATCGCTCCTCTGCCAATGAAGCAAGGTGGGCAATCATCCCATCTGCCTTACTCTGTGGGTAATGTATCAAAACGTCTAGGCAGATCACCGTGTTATACTTCCCGTCTAAGCTCTCTAAATCACTCACTTCAAATTTTGGCATCACAGGTGCCGGCGACTGGTCATCCTTGCCTGTTAAAAGCTGTTCTCTTGCCTGCATCAAAATTTAAATTACACACCATGCTCATAAAGGCTGTGTAAGGTTGAACATGTCATTGAAACGAGCACCAAATGACTAACAATATATATTCGATCAAATTTCCGGGTTATTTGCATCATCCAAATTTTATTCATGAAGTGATGAAACTATAAATATATATATATATAGCTTGCACTGAAAGCTAGAAATTCCCACATTCCTGAGTTTTGAGCAACCTGCAAACCATACTTGCCTCCACCAATCTTTTCATCTTCATCCAGACCACAATCACCGATACTTCATATTTCATATTAACACATTAGCAAGCCCACCAAACGGCACTGAGATAATAAACTAAACTAGACTTGCTCCGTTTGGCTGCTAAGCAAAGCTAGGAAATTATTTTATTTTTTTGAGCTTTAAATATTAAGAATTCTATTTTTAGGACAAGAGAACAACAAAAATCAACTGTGCCTAAAATAAAACCATATGGCTTAGCTGAGGTGACTTTTATCAATGGACAACATACATGAAAATATTCATACTGAGAAATTTTCTTTTCGTTTCCTCAGTTTTCTCGGCAACCAAACAAAATATTAACATACTTTAGCAATCACACATTTTCAAACGATGCATCAGAGAAAACCAGCATCCAAATTTCCATAGCTATTAGTACATGAGAGCAATGTTCACCTGTTTCTCAGCTTCAGCAACCATGGCAGCGGAGATATCGCTCGCCGACACAATCGCACCTTGCTTGGCGAGAGGAATGGAGAGACAGCCCGTCCCACAACCTGCGTCACAGACAGTAACCCCTTCAAGCGAGCCTTCATCAGTCAACATCTGCATTACATTCTCGACAGTCTTGGAGTGCCCCAGCCGAATATCGAGCTGAACCCTGTTTACTTCATCGGTTTCTCCATAAATTTTCTTCCACCTCTGAAACCCCGTGTTGTTGAAGTACTCCCTCACCACCTCCTTGTCGCCGCCGCGGACCTCCTCTGCCTGGAGCTGGCGCCGCTTCTCGGGGTCGGCAAGGGAGAGAGCGGCGGCGAGGGCGGCGACTGAGCTGCCGCCGATGACGGCAATGGTCGTGCTGTCGAATGGGGCGGTGACGGCGGAGACGTCGGCGGCGGTGGAGAGGGGCGGAATGGCGGCTAGCGTTAGGGTTTTGGTCCTTGTTTTTGTGAGTTTGGGAAGTATTGGAGAGAATCTAAGGTTAGGGTTAGGGTTAGGATTGTTGTGAAGACAAACTGGGGAGGATAGAGCCGCCGAGAACGCCATTTTTCTGTGTGTCCGGCCGGCGAGGAAAGAGTCGATACGTGTCTACTGGGTAGTCGAAACTTGAAAGCGTCATCCATAATAAGATAGAATTCGAGGTTCCCCGATTCTCGTGGGTCCCATTTTGTGGTGGTGTGTTTGGTTTCGGCAATTCGGGAGAGGATTTTTCTATTTTTATGTTTAAGCCATCAAAATTCAGAAATCAGAACCTAGTTTAATGCTGATATTGTTTTGAACTGTCAATGTTACTATCAAAAGGATGAGATGATTTCAATTATATCCATTACCTAATGACAAAATAACTCAATTTTAAGGCATTTGGGGAGAAATCCAAATTTGCTAACTTATGAAAACTTAAGTTTAAATAAAAAACAATCAAAGTCGTAAGTCCACGTAATTACTTAATGACAAATAAACCCCTCACATATAATTTGAAGACGTTTTAAATGCTGCATCTCATTTTAATTCCATGATTAGTGGAGAAGATTATGTTTAAATTTTTCTCCCACAATCGTCGCATCAATTAACTTGATTAGCGTAGTAACATCTTTCTCCACATATTTTTGAATTGTGTTTATCAAACCAAATAGTTACATCAATTTTATATATAATCTCTATAATTAAGAGTATGCAAGGGCGAAGCCATCTTAGGCTTGGGGGGTTCAGCCGCCTCCCCTCATTTTCTTTCAAAAAATATTTTATAACTTAATTTTTCTTGAAATTTTACATTTACCTCTTTGAATTTTTTTTCAATATCTTTTATTTTTCTTTCCCACCCTCTAATTTTTTTATTTTTTCCTCTCTATAAAAGTTGCAATCCTTCCCAATCTCTCATTTTAGACAATGTTAAGGGCCTCATTGAGGACAATTAAAAATGTATTGAATTGAAATATAGTTTATCAATAGATTATAAAATTTTGTAATTTTTTCTACCTCAAAATTACAAGATAAAATAAACTTTTTGAACTATATAAAAGTTTGCCTCTCCTGAATCAAATTCCTAGCTTCGCCCCTTGGGAGTACGATTAATCAGTTTGTAATTCGAAATGTCTTAAACAGTTTCTTTGTATGTAACAATTTCATAATTTTATTTTGTAATTTTGTTTTATATTTGTGAATGAAACGAATACACTTATTTTTAGATAATGTCATAGTTTTCATGGATTTCTTAGAAAATATGTCCATTTTGAGGAAGTAATAAATATTAATAAATTAAAATAAAATAGAACAATGAAACTATTACAATCCCTTTTTCACTGAGTTGGTGTTTATAATAGTGATAATAATATGCTAACATTAAAAAATGTTGTATCTCCATAAGTTAAAACTATTACATAATAATCTCACAACAAATGGTAACTATCTTATTAAGAAATACTCTGTATATGTAACTATTTTTGTTTACTCACACAAAACACAATGTGTTATGTAATCGTATGTTGGACGCAAAAATGTTGTATTGATTTGAGAGAATCGTGGGAGAAAATTCAAAAAAATATCCTAGCAAAATATAAATATTTATATCTTAAATACTCACCATAACAATTGAGAAGGAAAATTGTTGATGAATATTAAAAATGGAAATTTGTCATTGACTGAGTGAATTGTAGGGAAAAATTCACAATAATCTCCCAACAAAATATAAGCGTTAATACATGAAATACTTACCACAACAATCGAGGTGAAAAATTATTGATGGATATTAATTGATTAGTGAATCGTGGGGAAAAATTCAAAAAACAAAATCCTAAAATAATATAAGCATTAATACTTTGAATACTTACTATAATAGTCAATAAGGTTTTACCATAATAGTTGAGAGGGCAAAAAAGGCATTAAATAAAAATCCAACCCTACTTTTGCATAAAACATTAATGTTTTAAGATGTTTTTGGACTTATTGTTATACAAGAAAATTATGAAAACTTTTGTCTTAATGGTTCTTTGAAAATGGACTTTTCGCTTATTTCCCTTGTTGTAGGCAAAGTTTATTAGGCACACGTTGGGTTTCATGTAAAAGCTACTTGTGAGTAGCTTAAGCTCAATTTGTTGAATAACTCATTCATATGCATTAGAAATTAAAATAAGCAACAATTAAGTCATTTTTATTTTTTATTTTTTTATGTGTATTTTTGTTCGTGTAACAAACCAAGTTTTATCAGCATTTGATTCAAGTTGATCACATGAATAATTGTGTCTTCTCCTATGAAATCGTTACAATACTATTCCTCAATTAACTTTTTTAAAATACGTCGACTTATGTAAAGCAAGTTAATTGTGCTGATGAATTATTTTTGGGAACTCGTCATCACCATTTTGCATAAATGAATTATATACCCACTAGATTTTTAGGGTATCATATATATTTATCATTTGAAGTGACTTATTTTTCATTTGAAGTGACCCAAAATGATCCACTTACTACTTGAAGTGACCCACTTATCATTTAAACTGTGATCAACTTACCTATTTAAGTGACTTTATTAGTATGATATCCAATTTTTTGCTTAGATACTATAGAATTGACCCCATATTAATTGTAGCCCAGTAAGTGACTGACCTAAAAAAGGTAAAAAGTCGATCCCATAGCCTATCTTTTTTTAGGCATAGACTCTTTTGCATCAGTTAAACCATTATGAGCGAAAAAAAAACTTCTGGGTCCAAACGGGACCTTCCATTACATAAGCCCATGGTCAATCATTGATTGCCGCAACAACGGATGGGATTGCATCACTTCCAACAGTGCTCTCATGGGCGCGCAGAAATCCCTGCTGAAATGCTGATTATAAACCAATTTTCAAAACACATGCCCGTCGTGACCCGCGTTTACTAGAGTCCATGGATAAAGCTCAAAGTCGCACAAAAACGGGCTCAAGACCAATTTGTTCATATTCGAAGCAGCATCTCTCTCTCTCTCTCCCTCAGAATCCCCTCCGTGCCGTCTGTGTAGATAAGTTATAATACCAATTTGCTCTGCATCGAAAGCAGCCTTTTTTGGACCTTTATTCACCTAACCAATGTAGTACAAGACAAAGGCATTGTGGGTTTTTCATCGTGATTCACGCTTAATCTCAATATCTCATCCCACTGCGAATGGGAATATTTCTCTCCGTTACTCTCTGTATTCCTTGAGCTGGAATCTCGAGCTGCAACATCCATGGCGATTCGGCTGCGTTTGTTGATTCTATTAGTGGCCATTTTATGTGTGGAATCGAAGTACATGGTCTACAATACTTCTCAGACCATCGTTCCTGGTAAAATCAATGTTCATTTGGTTGCTCACACTCATGACGATGTGGGATGGTTGAAGACTGTTGATCAGTACTACGTCGGTTCCAACAATAGCATTCAGGTCTCTATCTCTCTCTTTCTCTATCTACTTTCTCTCCATTATTCGAGTTGTATTTCGTTTACAGTGTATTTAGTTTTGTGCAGGGAGCGTGTGTTCAAAATGTACTGGATTCCATAGTTCCGGCATTGTTGGCTGATAAGAACCGGAAGTTCATTTACGTTGAACAGGCATTATTTTATTTCTTTCAAATAAAATTTATTTCGTCATTTTTCTCTCTGTTTGACGTACAATTTCTATTTTCTTATAGAATTGCAAAACATCCAATCATTCAAAATTTCTTCCCCCCCCCCCCCTTAAATTTTCCCCTGTTTTCTCAACAACCAAACGATGGGTAAAGTTTAATTTTCCTTTTGGAATTGCATATTCATATGAGTGTTTATGCCCTGTTAATGCAGGCATTTTTCCAGCGTTGGTGGAGAGATCAGAGCGAGGAAGTACAGAGTATAGTCAAGCAGCTTGTCAGCTCCGGTCAACTGGAGCTCATGTAATTCTTCTTCTTATTATTATTATTATTATTATTTTCCGTGTACTTAAGAAAAGGGTACTCTTCATTTCGGTTGTGGATTTACTTAATCCTTTATTTGGATCCAGAAATGGGGGTATGTGTATGCACGATGAGGCGGCCACACATTACATCGATATGATTGATCAGACAACACTTGGGCACCGATTCATCAAAGAGGAGTTCGGTGTGACCCCAAGAATTGGTTGGCAAATCGATCCCTTTGGACATTCTGCAGTGCAGGCTTACCTGTTGGGAGCAGAGGTATGGCTTCTCTATATTTTTGAGTAACAAATACAGCAAAATGATTTTATTGAAAGAAGTAATGATTTCAGAGAAATTTGACTGAAAATGGATTGACCAACAAAAGCCCCCCCTATGTTCTATACACATTTCTACCAGTTTAATTGAACGAAGCCTGCTTGTTTGTGTAGCTTGGATTTGACTCTCTTTTCTTTGGGCGAATTGATTACCAAGATAGAGCTAAACGGAAAAACGAGAAGAGTCTTGAGGTTATTTGGCGGGGGTCTAAGAGTCTTGGTTCATCTGCACAGGTGGGTGACTCGGAGTGGTTATTTGTTTCAGATAAGGCGACTGAACTGATTTCTAAGATTGTCATTTTTGTTTAAATTAATTCTTCAGAGTATGTTTTCTATTGTCTAGAATTTAATGGTTGGAAAGGAATTCTCACATTGAGTTATTCACTCTTTTGTAGATATTTGCCGGTACGTTCCCTGATGCTTATGAGCCCCCTAGTGATTCTTTCTACTTTGAAATTGATGATTATTCCCCCATTATCCAGGTAAGTCTGTAGAGGAGATTGCTGACTGGCATTTTAACATTTACTTGCATCTTGCGCACTGTGTGATTTGATGTTTCTCTTCTGAATTGAAGGATGACTTTAATTTGTTTGACTACAATGTCCAAGACCGTGTTAACGATTTTGTAGCTACTGCAATATCACAAGTAAGTTGGGTGTTTTTGTCTTACACACCATGTGGGCAAATTTACGATGGAAATGCTTGCTTTCAAAATAAATCTCTATTTTTTCTACCCCCCCCAAAAAAAAAGGGTACCCCACTGATAACTGCTTGATCTCAATCAAGAATTGTTTTAAATGTGGCCTCAAATGTACGTTACCCTATCATAAATGAAGATTTGAAAGAGGACTGCATCATACGAGATGTTGGGAAGTTCTGTTTATTTGGTTCTATTCTGGTAATTGTAGGTCTGATTTAGCATGCTCAAGCAAAAGAATTAATCCACGTTTTATCTGCAAAGAAGAATCCAAGTCTGTAGAGGCTTACCGACAGTTTTGTTTATTTCATCTTTTTCAGGCTAATATAACTCGCACAAATCATATAATGTGGACCATGGGGACGGATTTCAAGTATCAGTATGCACGCACATGGTTCCGGCAAATGGACAAGTTTATTCATTACGTCAATCAAGTTAGTGTTCTTCAAAGTCATTATAGATGATTTTTTTTACTATATAGGTGAATCTGATAATTATTGTTCTCCTGCATTTTTTGTGCTTACGATTTGGCTGTCCTAATACTATCTAGGTTGAAGTAGTCATGTTTTCACCTGATTCGATTTCTTTACAATGTCTTGAGATGCATTGATATTGAAATCTGACCTTTTTCAAGATACACATGATTATATGCCATGGTGTCAGAGGTGGAGGATAATGAATGACTTATATTGATGGTTAAGCAAGATTTGTGGCAAACATCCTGTTTCTTTATCTTATTGGTTACTTTCAAGTTTCAAGTTTCATCCATGATCATGAGCTTTGTGGAATGCTTGTAGGATGGGCGTGTCAATGCCCTATACTCAACCCCATCAATTTACACAGATGCAAAATATGCAACAAATGAGTCCTGGCCAATTAAGACTGATGATTTCTTCCCGTAAGTTCAAAATTCTCTAGATTTAAAAAATATATAAGACTTGAGCATTTCCTTTTTAATCATATAATTAAAATTGATATATGCATTTCTCAGATATGCAGACCGTGTAAATGCTTACTGGACAGGATATTTTACAAGTAGACCAGCCCTCAAAGGCTATGTTAGAATGTTGAGCGGCTACTATTTGGTAAGGACTTATGTGACTGTTTTATTTAATCCATGCAAATAACCGAATTGTTAGGCTTTTAGCATAATTTCAAATCTGTGATGCTGATTGGACTAAAATATATAACCAGGCGGCAAGGCAATTGGAATTCTTTAAGGGTAGGAGTGAATCAGGGCCTAACACGGACAGTTTGGCTGATGCTTTAGCAATTGCTCAACATCATGATGCGGTTAGCGGCACAGAGAAGCAGCATGTGGCTGATGATTATGCAACACGTCTGGCAATAGGCTACAAGGAGGTGTAGATTTGATCTGACTCCCATAATTTCCTAGTAGTTTGTTTCCTTATGCTTAAATTTAAAATGCTCCACGTTAACTTCCTTTCAGGCTGAGGACGTAGTTGCAGCTTCACTTGCTTGCATGGTAGAGTCAACATCACAAACTGGATGCAAGAGTCTGGCAACTAAGTTTCAACAGGCAAGTGATGTCTTTGATCAGTTGTACAATCTATTACCGTTGGTCTATTTGATGATTAGTTTGAAGATTTTTTTTTCTCCCCATTCACTTCATCAGTTTTTCCTTATTATTCAGTAAAAAATCTCAGCTGGTTTAGTTTAATAGTTTTACCTTAATTAGTTTTTGTATGCTACAGTGATGCATGATTCTATGCTCTATCTGTACTCGTAAAAAAATATGTATTGATACTATTGTCTAAGAGATTTCTCCATTGGGTTATTCACCACCTATTTACCTTTTTCCTTAAATGCTTCATATATATAGGTAATATGTGCACACTTTGAGCAAAAACTAAGGGTGAAATGATAATTGGTTAAACTGTAAGTAGGGCATTAGTAACCATTGAGAGCCCATGATTTATGCCTATCCATGAATTCAGAGAGGGCCAGAAGGGGAAAAGCTACACACCAAAGTAGCATGCTACTACTATGGTGCGATCAAAACGTAAAAACATATGCATCTGCAGTGTGCATGACACCCTTTATTAACATTGGGTAGAAAGTTTTAGCTACCCTGAGTATTTAAGTTTATTGAATTTTTTTTCTTCTTGCTTTTAGATTTCTAATTCCTTATTCTTTTTCTGTTTTTTTGTTTTTCTTCCAGTGTCCACTTCTGAATATAAGTTACTGTCCCCCATCAGAAGTAGATCTGTCTCATGGAAAAAATCTGGTAAAGATAATACTGCAATAATTTTAATCTCTTGTATGCTTTTGCGTTAATTAGGAAAATCAAACTTGATTCCACTTGAAATAGGTTATTTAATGATGCATATTTTCTGTAGGTTGTTGTTGTCTACAATTCCCTGGGATGGAAAAGAGAGGATGTAATTAGAATTCCTGTGAGTTTTTCAATCTGATCTACTCTGTTGTCTTTGCTAGATGCTGTTGCCTTTGGAATGTCCCACCATTCCTGTTGTATTTTCACTGTTGCGTATGAATTCTGAATCTATTCTTTTTACCATAGTATTTAAGTGTAATATCAAACTGCTTTGAAGGGTAAAAACTTTATGTACTTTAGTAAGAAATAGAAACATTTTTGGGAGATCTAAGACCACTTGTGGCAGCTAAAAGATAAATTCTCATAAAATTGTAAAAATAGCCTTGAAAAATTCCAAGGAAATCTTCTCAATAGTCAATTGTCAACAACATCCCAGACAAATTTTAGTTTATCATTTCTTTTGCCTCACCCAAACCAAGTTTCAAGGAGATTTTAGTGTTGGAGTGGAGTTGAAGGTCATTAATTATTATTTGGAAGGCCTATTTCGCAACTACTTCAACTCTCATGTTGAAAAAAGACTCAATTGGAATTGTAGGAGCATTTAGGGATGGTCCAAATCTTGCATCCTGCTGATATATGCCATGTGGTTCCAGATGGCACATAGAGAACAATCTATGTGCCATCCACATTTCTATGACTCACTGTATGCTTAGTTGCATGCATCCTTGGTCTTATTAAGTAGATATTGACTTTCTGTGTACACAGCCTTTGATGGTACAAACTTCCAAAAAGATGATGAAGAAGGTCATTTATTGAGAAATTACTGTATATTTAATTAAATTCAGCGTGTATACGTTTTACCAAAAAAATTATTGATGAAAATGTTCAAATGTTCAAAAAGATGACGAAGAAGGTCATCATCCTTTTGTGCATCATCTTACTGAATTAAACTTGCAACAGGTAATCAATGACAATATTACTGTTCTGGATTCCAGTGGAAAAGAAATTGAATCTCAGCTTCTACCTCTAGCTAACACTTCTGTGGGCATAAGAAATTACCATGCTATGGCATATTTGGGTAAATCCCCAAGTGTGACTCCTAAGTACTGGCTTGCATTTTCTGCATCTGTACCACCTCTGGGTTTCAGCACTTACATCATCTCAAGGGCCAAACAGACAGGTTAAACCTACAATTGCTATATATTAAAAAGACTCATACAAAGTGGAGAAATTATTGAGAATCAATTTAGTATTTACACAGAATTTTATCTTCATGTTTCGTATTATTACAATTGCAGCTGCTACTTCATGGACACAAACAATGCATGAGTCAGGAGGGAGTCAAAATAATACAATTGAAGTAGGGCCAGGAAATTTGAAACTTATTTATTCTGTAAATGAAGGAAAACTTACTCAGTACATAAATAGCAGAAGCTTGGTATGTTATTTGCTTGACACCTTACTGATTTTCAATTCAAAGAGTTCTTCTCAATTTGCATTTTCTAATCATTAGTTTTGCTGAAAATGTATATTGTTCATCATACCATTTTATTACTTAGAAAAATAGATTTTTATGCACATCTGTTTCGTTAATATTTTGCAACTGAAGGTCAAAGAATTTGTAGAGCAATCATATAGCTTTTATTCTGGATATGATGGCAGTGGGATTGTGCAGGTAAACCTCTTTTGCAAAAGAAACTTGTATAATTGTTTTGTCTTCTCTCTCTGTTATGACTGTTTTGTCCTTTTTGTAACACTATTGGGTTGTGATTATATGCTGAGTTGCCGACCCGATGTAGTTGAGATTAAGGCTTGTTTGGCTGGGTTGAGCTGAGTCCTGGTTGTGATTACATATGAAAAGCTTGAAAAATAAAACATTTCCATTTAACTTGTTGAAGTCCTCTGGAGCATACATCTTTCGTCCAAATGGTACATATCCCATAAAATCTGAAGGGCAGGTATGTAATGTCTTCAGAAGCATTTAAGTTATGAACAGCTTATAATCAATGACAATCAGCAACTAAAGAGCGGTTATCAAAATGCAGGATTCTTTTACTGTTTTGCGAGGACCATTATTGGATGAAGTACATCAGAGTATCAATTCATGGATATATCAGGTGGTTTATCTTGTTGCTTGAATGTTCTAGCTGTCATCTATTATCCGGTAAAACTTTATTTCCATCGGTGTTCCTTCATTAACCTACATGAAGCAGAATTCATTCCAGAAAATATAAAATTATACAAGATTTGGTTATTGTTGTGATAATTAGGTGGTAAAACAGGTCAATTAAAATAATTATCATAAAGAAGAAGTATTTATATAGTTTTCACGTGGAACTCAAGAAATGTGAGAATAGTGATTAACATAAAGAGGGAAGAGGGGTAGCTTTTATTTAGAGTTAGAAACTCTAATAGTCTTTCCAATCATAGACTCAAATTAGGAAACCAAAGCTGCACCAAAAAAGAAAAAAATAGAAAAAGAAAAAAAAAAGGGAAACCGCTACCTACACAAAATCACATAATGTGATCCTACGCTATTAAGGTGCACCGGAACCCAATGAATCGTCTCACGTCATCAACCTGCTTTTCACAAACTAAAACATAACATGCAATCAATGTAAGCACTTATTATGGCAAATTTCTTACATAATCTACCATTGCATGCCTGAGCAGATCACCAGAGTATACAAGGGGAAAGAGCATGCTGAAGTTGAGTTCACTGTGAGTTTGTTACATTTATCCTCATGTAAACAGACACTCATTGGTGGGTAAAGACTAAATATAAGAGCTCACAGTTTCAACTTGAAGCTTTAATTATCAACATTGTTCTCACTTTTAGGTTGGGCCTATACCTATTGATGATAGTCTCGGCAAAGAGATTGCAACTCAGATTACAACAACCATGAAAAACAACAAAGCATTTTATACAGATTCTAATGGACGTGATTTCCTTGAAAGGGTATGTTGCATGTTGCTTCTATATGCTGTTCCTCATTTTTCTATGAGCTTTAATTTTTATTTAGTTCAGATATTGCATGTATTGATAATTGCACGCTGGCAGATGGATTCTCGAATAGCATTTTTCAATGTCTGAATGTTGCTAATTACACGTAAAATCTAATTTGTGGTTGAAATCTTCGTGTCTGCAGATTCGAGACTATAGAAAAGACTGGCCACTGGAAGTGAATGAACCTGTTGCAGGAAATTATTACCCAGTATGTTTACTATGCAACTGGAACTATTGGATAATGCTTATTTTGCAACAGCAATATTTTTGCTTACAAGTTTTAAATTGTGGAGTTTTGATTTATATTCTTTACCAGCTGAGTGCATTTTGTTGTATTTGTTAACTATGCAATAAGATAATTATATTTTGTGGCATTAATTTATAGAGGATGACTTCATTAAAATTTTAATTATAAATGGTCCCTTTAAGAGTTGCTGTTATTTCCTCCAGATGAGATCGTGTGTCAGGAAGAGCTAGAAGTTTTATTGCTTTTTGATACAAATATACAATCATGTAGCTTTCTTGTTGCTTGTGCATTCTTGCTGCTTATTCTTTTAACACTTCTACCGTTCAAGAAGGTTTATAAATTTGAAAGCATTTAAAACATTTATAAATTTGTAAGCATTTAAAACATCATTTCAAAGTTTAAAAGTCTTGTTTGTTCTTCTTACAGATTAATCTTGGAATTTACATGAAAGATAACCAGACAGAGCTCTCAATCTTGGTAGATCGATCTGTGGGTGGATCCAGCATTGTGGATGGGCAATTGGAGCTGATGCTCCATAGGTTTGTCATTTCCTTTCATTGCTTGTTTTCTTTTATAGTTATTTCTAATTATTTTATTATTAATCAGTGAAGGGAAGCCATGGTAATTGGTTCCTCCCATATCACACAGTTTTGGGATAAATAATATGTTTCTCTTATTGTATAGGAGGTTACTTCATGATGATTCTAGAGGTGTTGCGGAGGCACTAAATGAAACAGTTTGTGTTCTCGATGAATGCATTGGACTAACTGTAAGCACATGCTAAACACATAATAAATCATTAACTGCCATATTGCCGTTCTGATTATTGCATGAAAACATTATTGACATGATTCTATTGTTGTTATTATTATTATTATTATTTTTTTGTGTATAGTTGCACCATTACTTCAATGTGAGTTCTGATTACTTTGAAAATCAGACTAAAAAATTCTTAACACTTCAGTAGATTACATATGCATTTTTATGCTTGTCTTTATCATTATGCTTGTCTTTATCATTAGATTTTATTAGAACTGGCTATGTTAATCTTTCTTTGTATATTCTTTAGAAATTCCTTGGTCTGATGAGGATATTCTTATATTTCCTGCCTACGAAATTAAGAATTGCAGCAGTATCTATGCCAAGAAATTTTTTTTTTTTTACACAATAATACCCACTGGAATTGTATAAATTATCACTGCCAAAGTGTCAAGTTACACCATGCAATTTCTTCCACATGATGGTTTTTCATCCTTCTCTATTTGAGTTTAAGTTTTTATGCCAGGATATGCAGTATGCTCTTAAAGAAATAGTTTCTTTCTTCCTTTAAATTGGAAAATTTTAAATTGGAAACATTAACCTTTAACATTATCAGCATTTTATGTCTGTTAACTATCAACCTCTCATGAATTAACTTTTGCATGGGGGGGTTAAAGGTACATCTAGGTTTTGAGTTGTACGTGCATTCATTCCGTGTAGTTTCTTACACTCGGTGGTTTTCCTCTTCTTTACAATTGTGCTAGGGTATGCTCATTAAAAAATATAGTTCCTAGAGTCTCTATCTTGGTAAATTTTGCATTGTGTTTATTAATTTTTCTGTCCTCAACTTTATGTAATATACCTTTGCCTTACCTAAACATCCACAAAACAAGCATTTTGCACCAGCTACATCTCATTTACTTTAACAACATACTTTTCACAGATCCAGGGAAGATATTATCTCAGAATTGATCCTTTAGGAGAGGGTGCTAAATGGCGCCGGTCATTTGGTCAGGAGATATATTCTCCTTTTCTCTTAGCCTTCACAGAGCAGGTGCAGGGAAGAATTTGAAGTGGTATTGTTGCCTGCTTGGTGAATCTTTTACTTTCGAATGATTGTTTATCTTTTTGTAGGATGGAAATGATTGGACAAACTCTCACGTCCCAACCTTTTCAGGGATGGATCCCTCCTACAGTTTACCTGATAATGTTGCAGTGATAACCCTCCAGGTACTTGTTTGTCATCCTGGTTGAAGTGACTTCTATCTGTTGTCTTGTATACTTGTCTCGATTTATTTTAGAAGGAAGGTGAAGAATATCAGTTCTCAATGCTTTGACCAAAAAATAAAAAAAGGAAAAAGAACATCGGCCTCCTGGAGATATGTCACCACCTCACAGACTCAAACCTCTCCACTCTCAAATGGAAGCTGTGATTCGAAAGGATCCTTGGATATTTGCTCTATTATAAATTTGCAAGGTAGTACCTGATGAAGATTTAAGGACTTCTGCTTTTTGACTTAAATTTGTCTGTTTTCTTTCAACTCTGCAGGAACTGGAAAGTGGAAAAGTTCTCCTTCGGTTGGCTCACTTATATGAGGTTTTTAGTTTTATTCTTATATTGTATTAGAAAATGCAGTATCCTCTTCAAGTTAATCATCGAGTGATTGTTGGTCAAAGACCTCATTTCATATAAAATTACAAATAAAGAACTTCTACAAGCAAATTATTCCCAATGGATTGCTTTAAAAACATGACAAACCGTTTTACATGGTCGCTAAAATATTAAACAATTGGGGGCTGCCATGGCCTCAGATAAAAGACTTGGGCAGTGTTTCCAGATATGTTATTGTATGTCAAGTAGGGCATCAAAGTGTTATTCACCATTGTGTGATGTGCATGGTTCTTAAACCTTATTCACTTGGGTGATTAATTTCATTATTCTACTTTCTGTTATTTTTTCCCCTATTCAAAGACATGTATTCTAAATCTCTTAATTTCTATATGGTGCTTCAATGACAAGGTTGGAGAGGACAAGGACCTCTCAGTCGTAGCAAGTGTAGAATTGAAAAAGCTGTTCCAAGATAAGAAGGTAGAAGCAATAGGTGCAGGGCCACTGATCAGTGTTCTTATTATGAACTCCTTAATTGTTCTTACAATGCTTTGCATTTCCATGCAATTCAGATAAATAAAATAACAGAGATGAGCTTATCTGCTAATCAAGAAAGAGCAGAAATGGAGAAGAAGAGACTGCTTTGGAAAGTAGAAGGCTCTCCTGAAGAACCCAAAGTGTCAAGAGGAGGACCCATTGATCCTGCAACGTTGGTGGTGGAACTTGCTCCAATGGAAATTCGCACCTTCATTGTTGACGTCAGTTACAAACGGTCAACAACAGAAAGGCAAGGAATGCCACATGAGTTTCTCATGAATTTCAGATAACATCGATTTATTAACTTACTGGTTTCAACTGTGTAGGTAAACTTCTTGCAAGTGGATTTGCCAAATTTTTGAACTGAAGTCCATTGTAAAGGCTATGTGCAGTTGAAGCCTGTGAGATTGTCTCCAAAGTCAAGGCTATGTGCAGTTGAAGCCTCTGATGCGCAACTGCTAAAAAAACTGAACCTTTTCTCAGGCAAGTTGCAAAGAGAATGTATTTGATGAACAGCATGGTCAATTGGTTGAGGTGTATAAGATTTTTCTGAAGCCTCTTCTTACTCTATTTCATTTGAGAATAATGATATTCACAGAAATAGCTCATCCCCACCAAGTGACTTGTTTGAACAAACTGCACACCATTGAATTATTTTCACTTTGAGATGTATGAAGGGTTGGTTGCACACCCCCATGCTTTTTTGACTTGATTATGCTTTGTACTGCTGCTAGAGTTGAAAACTGATTTTCACCGAATGCTTGAATAAGCGCTTAGGCATAGAAAACGAATCACCGTGTGCCCTCTAGCCAGCATGTCTCACCTTCTTTATAGTGCCGAGTTTCGATTGGATGCGCAAAAGCTCCTTCTTTATTTTCTCCATTAAAACCATCAACAGAAATAATGTCACAAAAGTAATTCGAGTTTGAGATTTGAAATTAGACCTGTATTATGAAGCAAAATTAATAATTCTATTTACTTGGAACGTAGTAAATGCTAAGTGATGAAAATACTAGGGGTGGAACCATCTGAATGTATCCACATATACCCGGCCCCCACCTATCCCCAGAAACTAATAGTTTAATCCCCCCAACCCCCCTAAACC
Source organism: Liquidambar formosana (assembly GCA_039720395.1). Classification (NCBI taxonomy): domain Eukaryota; kingdom Viridiplantae; phylum Streptophyta; class Magnoliopsida; order Saxifragales; family Altingiaceae; genus Liquidambar; species Liquidambar formosana. The sequence goes on from CM077828.1 coordinate 29,611,904, forward strand.
AAAAAAAAGGGGGGGGGGGTGGTGGGGGATTCTGAAAGAAAGTACAGGACTTGAGGAGAAAAGAAAGAGAGCCATGTATAACTCCAACATGAAGTTCAACCATAGCCTAATTTGAACACTATTTCTTATGGAAATAAAGGGAAAAAAATCAGGTGAGGAGAAAAGAAATTCAAAGGGAAAAAGAGAGATATGTGGTGAGAGAGAGGGATAATCTGATCTTAATTTTTTTTTCCCTTATGAAATACAGCGTGTTTATGAAGAGTGCTTTGAGTGTATATATAAAGCGTTCTTTATAAACGCTCTTTTAGTATAAGTGAAAGCGCTGTCTTGTAAATAGCTCTTTCTTATGCTAAAAGAGCTTTTATCAAACACGCTTTCAGACTCTGCTTCGAAAACAGTTCTATACTGAAAGTGCTATTATCAAACACGCTGCTTAGGCTGGGGAAGGGCTTTACAATTACGCTTTTAAAATACCCGATGACATTAACATGTGGCCATCCACTGACTGCCACGTCAAGGTACGGATGGCGCGCAACTACGGAAACTAATTTTTAAAAACATTTGCAGTCAGTTCAAAACCGATATGGGGCCTGAGATTCTGAGTCTTGGCAGAGTCAAGTCCACCTTGTTCCAATGCACTTTCTCAGAACCCCCCCCCCCCCCCCCCCCTCTCTACGTGACCCCCCTTCTTCTACACGGCATAAAACTCTAGAACCACGTTAAAACGGTCTTCTTTGTTTTTCAACCCAAACAATTAATTCCAAGAGAAAAGAAATTCCGCGGTTTTTCTATGCTTAAATCTCATTCACACAATGGGTTCCGTCCCCTCCTATTATTTATTGGACTCGTTGGGGTTGCAAACTCGACCTGCAACATCCATGGCGATTCGGTTGTGTTTGTCGATTCTATTGGTGGGCATTTTATGCGTGGAATCGAAGTTTATGGTCTATAATACTTCTGGGAGGATCGTTCCTGGCAAAATCAATGTTCATTTGGTTCCTCACACTCACAACGATGTCGGATGGTTGAAGACCATCGATCAGTACTATGCCGGTTCGAATCAGGTCTCTCTCTCTGTCTCTCTCTAAACACAGACTCACGCATCTAATTCATACTTTCGCTTCAATATTCGTGTTCTATTTTGTTAATTAATGTATTTAGTTTTTGGGCAGGTAGCTTCTGTTGAAAATATACTGGATTCCATCGTTCCGGAATTGTTGGCCGATAAGAACCGGAAATTCATTTACGTCGAGCAGGCATTATTCTATTTTTATTTTTATTACATTATTCGATTTATTTTATTTTTACTTACAATTTTGTTTTTCTTATTGGAATTGCAGAACTTTCAATTATTCAAAAATTTCATTTTCCTTAGTTTTTTCAACAACCAAACAAAGGGTAAAGTTTTATTTTATTTTTCTGGAATTTCATATTCATACGAGTGTTTTTGCTCTATGAATACAGGCTTTTTTTCAGCGTTGGTGGAGAGACCAAAGCAAAACAGTCCAGGACACAGTCAAGCAGCTTGTCAGCTCGGGTCAACTCGAGTTCATGTAGTTAAAAGCATTTAACTCTCTCTCTCTCAAAAATACAAGAATGTTGTGAAATTGATATTGGATGCCTTCATGAAGTAGGATCTTTGATTTTCATAATTTATTTATAATAAATTTCTTTATTTGAGTACAGAAATGGGGGCATGTGCATGCACGACGAGGCAACCACACATTATATTGATATGATTGATCAGATAACACTTGGGCACCGATTTATCAAAGAGGAGTTTGCTGTGACCCCAAGAATTGGTTGGCAGATCGATACCTTTGGACATTCTGCAGTGCAAGCTTACCTATTGGGGGCAGAGGTATGGCTTCTATTCCATTCTAAGTCACAAGAACATCTGCATAGTTTTATTGAAGGAAGAAATGCTTCCAGGCAACTAAAATTTTAGATCATTGACCAACAGAAGCCCCTCCCCCACAGTCTCAAACACATATTCTCCTAATAATTGAACAACGCCTTTTTGTTGGAATAGGTTGGATTTGACTCTCTTTTCTTTGCACGAATTGACTACCGAGACAAAGCTAAACGGAAAAATGAGAAGAATCTTGAGGTTATTTGGCGGGGCTCTAGGAGTCTCAGTTCATCTGCTCAGGTGAGCGACTTATAGTGGTTATTTCTATTGGATATTCTGATTGAACCTATTTAGATATTGATATTCGATAAGATTTCTAATTTTGTTTCATTCAATGCTTAAAAGCATGTTTTCTATTTTGTTTATCGTTTAATGATTGTAAATGAATTCTCTCATTGAGTATTTACTCTCCTGTAGATTTTTGCTGGCGCATTCCCTGAGGGCTATGGGCCTCCCAGTGGTTTCTCTTTTGAAGTTGATGATTATGATGATGATGATTCTGATATTGTCATGGTAAATCCTTAGACAACATAGCTGGCTGGCTATTGAACATCTATTATTGCACTTCTTGATTTAATGTTTCTCTTCTCAATTGAAGAATGATTTCAATTCATTTGACTACAATGTCCATGAGCGTGTTAATGACTTCGTGTCTGCTGCAGTATCACAAGTAAGCCAAGTGCTTTTATTTTATGCACTATGTGGGAAAATTTTATGATTCCTTATCTTGAAAGTTTTGCCTTATCTTCAACTTATACCGGGAGGTTGCTGTCACAATATTTTCTAATTCAAAGCAAAAGCGGAAGTAAATATGTTTAGGCTGCTGTTTATATGCATTTACTTGTACTAAGGGGAATCTCTTATAAAGGTTTCTTGCTATTATATCATGAAGTAAGTAGCTAAGCATTTAATAAAACTGAGAGCCAATTTTTCTCAATCATGAATTGTTCTAAATGCGGTCTCAAACTTAAGTTACCCTATAAAAAGTGTGAACCATGGAAATATTGGTGCATGAATGTGGAAGAGGACGCCCTCATGTGATATGTTGTAACTTTTGTTTTTATTGGTTCCATTCAGGCTAACATAACTCGCACAAATCATATAATGTGGACCATGGGGGGGGATTTCAAGTATCAATATGCACGCACATGGTTCCGGCAAATGGACAAGCTTATTCATTATGTCAATCAAGTTAGTGTTCTTCAAAGTTATTAAAAATGATTTATTTGATACGTTTTTATATCTGATAATTTTTGTACTGAATTTTTTGTGCTTTCAATTTGGCTGCCTTACTACTATTTAGATGCATTGATATTTAAATGTGACATTTCATTTCAAAATACACATGATTGTAAGCCATATTAGTAGAAATCGAGAAGAATGAATGTCACATGTTGATGGTTAACCAAGCTTTGTGGAAAACATCCTGTTTCTCACTTCTCTTTTGGTTTTATTCAGAAATATGACCTTTAGTTTTATTCAGAATATATTTGTTTAGAGTATGAATCTGCTCATATTAGTTTTCAATGTTAATGAAAGTGCTGACTTAGAATGCTTGTAGGATGGGCATGTCAATGCTCTATACTCAACCCCATCAATTTACACTGATGCAAAATATGCAATAAATGAGTCCTGGCAGATTAAAACTGATGATTTCTTCCCGTGAGTTCAATATTCTGAAAATTCTTTAAAAAATATATTACACTTTGGCATTCTTATTTTGATGCATAGAAGAACTGATGCATGCATTTATCAGATATGGAGAAAAAGAAAATGCTTACTGGACTGGATATTTTACAAGTAGGCCTGCCCTCAAAGGCTATGTTAGAATGTTGAGTGGCTACTATTTGGTAAGACTTATTTGTCTGTTTTAGTTTATGTTAATAATTAAATGGTTATGCCCTTAACAGAATTACAAATCTGTATTGATAATTAGACTCCAATGTATAATTAGGCAGCAAGGCAATTAGAATTTTTTAAGGGAAGAAGTGATTCAGGAGCCAAAATGGACATTTTGGCTGATGCCTTAGCTATTGCTCAACATCATGATGCGGTTACTGGCACGGAGAGGCAGCATGTGGCTGATGATTATGCAAGACATCTGTCAATAGGCTACGAGGAGGTGTAATTTGATCTGGTTGTCCCATTATTTCCTAGTTGTTGCTTTCCTTATGCTTAAGCAATACTGCTTCCCCTTAACTTGATATTTCTTTCAGGCTGAGAAGGTAGTTGCAGCTTCACTTGCTTGCATGGTAGAGTCAACACCAAAAACTGGATGCAGGAGTCCGGTGACCAAGTTTCAGCAGGCAAGAAATTGTGACCCTCTACATACCCAAGATGATTGTTTATATATAGGCTAACCTGCTAAAAGTCCCATCATATGTCTGATAATAAATCTATTTGTGTAGGTTCAAATGTTTTAAAAATAGCTTCAAAGTAATAAGGCATCTTTGTGTATGTCAACACAGCTACTGTTCAATTTGCTATCGTAGAATGCACTTTAAGATGCTCCCACTTGAACATTACTTCATCTTTTTGGTCCCCCTCAATAACTAAATATAGCATTTCTGTTTGAAGCTTTTTCCTTTTTTTTAAATCTTATTCAGTTTTTCTTATTGTAAGCTTGATATACATTGTTGGTCCATCCATAACAGCTTAAGCTTTGAAGGTTAAATGCTAGTCTAACATGGAGCTCTGGTTTCAAGAGGTTCCGGGGTCAAGTCTTATCACCCATTTGTTTATCTGTTGTTCATCAGTTGTTCAGACCTGTCTATCTGTCTCTCCATGTGTGCCCATTCCCGAACAGCTGAAGATTTTGGGGTTAAATGATAGTCTAGCACTTATTAATCAATAAAAACTCTCAGCATACTAGTTTCACAGTTGCATCTTATTTGGTTTTTGGATGTTAACATACTTATTAATAAAAATTTATTGATACTACCATCAAGAGGTACAATACAATGGGTTGCATAGCACATATTTCATCTTTTTCCCTAAATGATTCATGTATGTATGCACACGAGAAGTACTATAGTTAACAACCCACAACTTATGCCTATCCATGAACTTGGAGAGGGAAAAGGCTACACACCAAAGAAGCAGGCTACTTGATGGTGTGATCAAAACATAAAAACATATGCATGTGCAGTGCACATCCCACCCTCTATTTGGTTGAATAGAAAGTTCTAGCCACTGGGCCCAGCTTAGTGGTGAGAGAGGGTGGTGTAAAGGGTAGGATTAGGATAGGTTAGGGGTTTGAAACTTTGAACCCCTCCAATCGTACCCCAAAACCAAAAAAGAAAGAAAAGAATAGACAGTTCTACTTATCCTAATTCCTAAGTACTGAAGTTCATTGACATTTTTAGTAGGTTGCCTTTTTTCATCCCAAATTTAGCTGAAGCAATTTATTTTTTTAATTCTAAAAATAAAGCGATATGATAATATTAGTTCTTTCTTTCCCTTTCCAAATTCCTTTTACTAATTTATTTGTTATTATTTTTGCTTGTCTTCCAGTGTCCACTTCTGAATATAAGTTACTGTCCTCCATCAGAAGTTGATCTATCTCATGGAAAAAATCTGGTAAGGAGAATAATAATACAGTAATTCTTTTTTCTTTTTTTAAATCTCTTGTATGTTTCTGCATTAATTAGGAAAATAGAAGTTGATTCCACTTGAAACAGATCATTTTATGATGCATATCTTATGCAGGTTGTTGTTGTCTACAATTCGCTGGGTTGGAATAGGGAGGATGTAATTAGAATCCCTGTGAGTATTTTCAATCTTTTCCACATGGTGAAATGTGCATTTTTATTTAAAAAACAGGCAGTTTGATACCTTGTTAGTTTTTGTTGCCTTTGATGCCTCATATGTCCCACCGTTCCCATTGTATTCACTGCTGTGCATGAATTCTAAATTTATTTTTTACTTGATATTCAAACTCATTTTAGCCACATGCTAATGTTTGGCTTCAATTAGTGCTCTTATAGAATAGTAGACACCTTTTTATCAGTCTCTGAGTTAAGATGAATGTGAAAGGTGTTTATGTTTTGAGTTTAATTATATGTTGGCAATCAAACAAGACAGTGCACTGATTTGTTTTCTGGACTATATAGGGGATAAAAATAAAATAAAAAAATTGAGGTGAAGGACAGAAGACATTTTTATGACAGTTTTAAAAGACTAAGCATGAAAAAAAATTTAGGTAAAAGGACAGAAGAACTCTTTATGATATCCTGTTTAGGAAATACTATGGCTCATTAATTTCCGTGGAAATTAAAATCAGGAAAAGAAATGCTTCAAGTTGTTAGACAAAGGAGCATTCATTGAATTTGCATAATAAGTTAGCTCTATTATTGGGGAATTTGCATAGCATGCTAAATCTATAGAGGCAGCTGGAAGCCTAATGTCTAGAAAGTGGCATCACAAATTTAGGAAAGTAAGCTATTTCCCAAAGTCAAACAGAGCCCATATAAGTTAGCTATATTACTATTATTATTATTATTATTATTATTATTATTATTATTTTAAAGTCATTACAGCCTTGAATTGTAATTTGTCTGTTAGGTTTTATATGTTATTTTCAAATTTCAGTGGGGTCTGCACGCTGCCCTTGAACTCACTCTATTGTCTCCTCTCAAATTCTACGTACCCTGGTCAACTTCCAGCCTGATTTAACTTGCTCAATTAACCCCTTCCCCGATCTCTATCTCTCTCATTATTTTTAATAGCCTAATACCATCATTGTGGTACTTTAATATATATATATATATATACATATAGGGTTAGGATCCGTAGACACAAGATTTGACATAAATTTTGACACAAGTTTTTATAACTTCATCTGTGAAGCATATTTTGAGAAACCCACCGTTGGATTAGATAGTCTCCCCATGTAAACCATGCATACCAAAAATCAAGTTGATCTGATATCGTTTGCCATTCGATCCAAAAATTGTATTTCTTGTCAACAAAAATCTCACATTGAAGTGGTTCTTAATCTCGGATCAACTTTATTTTTGGCATGCATGATCTACATAGGGAGACTATCTAATCCGGTGGGTTTCTCAAATTTTACATTGCAGTGTTTTAAGGGTAAGTGAGTAACACCTAAGTGCTTGTAGGGAAAAACTTAAATGTACTCCTGTCAAAATATAGAAACAAATTTTGGAGATTATGGACCACTTGTGGTGGCCAAAAGACATAACCTCATTAAATTGTAAAATAGCCATAATAAGTCTCAAAGAAATCTTTTCAATAGTCAATTGTCACCAACATACCTGACAAATACAGTAATTTCTCAATGGGTGACCTTCATCATCCTTTTGAAAGATCACACATATCCAGCAATATTTTTTCTAGTAAAACATGATCGCTTTTGAATATTTTATTTGCTAATTTCCGTGCATCATCTTAGAGACTTAAACTGGCTGTAGGTAATTAATGCCAATATTACTGTTCTCGATTCTGGTGGAAAAGAAATTGAATCACAGCTTCTACCTCTAGCTAATGCCTCTGTGGGTATAAGAAACTTCTATGCTATGGCACATCTGGGTAAAGTCCCAAGTGTAACTCCTGAGTACTGGCTCGCATTTTCAGCATCTGTACCACCTCTTGGTTTCAGTACTTACGTCATCTCAAGTTCCAAACGGGCAGGTTAGCCATACAATTGGCATACATTGAAATTCAAAAAAAGAATAAGAGAAATCATCTAGTCCATCTCATTGACACAGAATTTTTTCTTCTTGTTTCACATTATTACAATTGCAGCTGCTACTTCAGGTATACAAACAGTGCACAAGTCAAAAGGGAATCAAAATAATACAATTGAAGTAGGGCCAGGAAATTTGAAGCTTATTTATTCTGGAAAAGAAGGAAAAATTACTCACTACATTAATAGCAGAAGCAAGGTATGCTATTTTCTTGACACTGTAGTGTTTTCAGTTCAAATAGTTCTTCTCAATCTCAATTTTCAAATAATTAGTTTTTCTGAACATGCATACATAATTTACAAACAAGTTACTTTTATTATTCTCTACAAAATTAATTTTTATGTGAATCTAATGTACTATTAGTTTGCAATTGAAGGTCAAAGAATTTGTGGAGCAGTCATATAGCTTTTATTCTGGGAATGATGGCAGTGAGGATTTGCAGGTAAAACCACTTTTGAAAAAGTATCTTGTAATTTTTTTTTGGTCATCGATGGCTGCTTATGAATTCTTTTCCTTTCGTTTAACTTGTTGAAGGCCTCTGGAGCTTATGTCTCTCGTCCAAATGGTACACATCCCATAAAATCTGATGGGCAGGTATATAATGTCTTCAGAAGCACTGAAGTTATGGCAACTTATAATTAATTGCAATGAGAAACTTAAGAGCTATTATTAAATTGCAGGTTTCTTTTACTGTCTTGAGAGGACCATTATTGGATGAAGTACATCAGAGAATAAACTCATGGATATATCAGGTGGTTTATCTTGTTGCATGGATGTTGAAATTTGTCATTTATTTTCCTATGAAACCGCATTTCCATCTATTGCATTAGGATTGTATCACTATTTAAGGCATATTAATTTAGTTAAAACATCTCATAATCTATCCAACTCTCCCATCCCCTCTTCCTTCTGTTCTACAATCCCCCTATTTCATGGCCACATTTCTTTCCGGCTATGGAATGGGAACTATTTCTCCTGTTACATGAATCCAATTTTTATTTTATCCTGAGGAGCCATCTTTTTCTTTACAATATCTTTGTCATTTGATCCAATAGCATTCCATTCTCTCTCATTTCCCGGGTTTATCAATGCCTGTTTTTCTTTTCCCAGTCTTGATGCTGTGGTACTTCAAAACATAGATCAAAATTGGACAAACATGATCTTGTGTCGACTTCATTCCACCTTCATATGTTTGTTGTAATGAAAAAGAAACTTCTGGAATATAAATATGTAAGCTTCGTAGTCGCTTAGAGATTCTGTTCTTGATACTATCAGTAATCTATCATTGCATGCCTGAGCAGATCACCAGAGTGTACAAGGGAAAAGAGCATGCTGAAGTTGAGTTCACTGTAAGTTTATTACCTTTATTTTGGGTAAAAATCTACTCATCGGTGGTGAGAATCCATGAGAATGGATTATATTTAAGATCTAAACTTTCCACCTTGGAGTTCTAGTTACAACAATATCCTCAATTTTAGGTTGGACCTATACCTATTGATGATGGAATTGGCAAAGAGATTGTGACTCAGATTACAACAACCATGAAAAACAACAAAGCATTTTATACAGATTCTAATGGACGTGATTTCCTTGAAAGGGTTTGTTGCATCTTGCTTCTGTACATTGTTTGTCATTTGTGTACGCATAAATTGTCATTTAGTCAAGAATTTAATAATTTTCAGACTTTGTGGCTTGACAAATCCACCAAGAAGCATTCCTTCTTTGTGGCTATTTATGGCTTGTTGGTTGGCATAATCGAGCCACACATTTAAAAAAATCATTGTATATGCAGATTCGAGACTATAGAAAAGACTGGCGGCTGGAAGTGGATCAACCTATTGCAGGAAATTATTACCCGGTATGTCTACTTTGCAACTGTAACAATAATGTTTATTCTGCAATAGCAATATTTTTGCTTATGGATTTTAACTTGCAGAGTTATAAAATAACTTCATCGAAATTTTAGTTGTTAATGGCCCTTTAAGTGTTGTAGTTATTTCTTCTAGATGAAATCATGTATCAAGACTTCAGAGCTGTTTATGATAAAGAAGTTTTATTGTTTTTTGATACAATCATGTTGCTGCACATTTTTTTCAAAAATTCTACAGTTCAAGAAGGTTTATAAAATTGTAACCATCAAAATTTTAAATTCTAGTTTGTTCTCCTTTCAGATTAATCTCGGAATTTACATGAAAGATAACAGGACAGAACTCTCTATCTTGGTAGATCGATCTGTGGGAGGTTCCAGCATTGTGGATGGACAATTGGAGCTGATGCTCCATAGGTCTATTCTTTCCACTCCATTGGTTGTTTGCTTTTATAAGTTATTATATTAGTGAAGGGAAGCCACGTTAATTGGTTCCTCCCATATCACACAGTTTTAGGATAAATAATATGGATTTCCTCTTGTTATATAGGAGGTTGCTTCGTGATGATGATAAAGGTATAGCAGAGGCCCTAGACGAAACAGTTTGCGTTCTTGATGAATGCACAGGACTAACTGTAAGCATATTCTAAACAACTATTAAATCATTAACTGCCATATGGCCATTCTAATTGTCGCGTGACACCCACTGAAGATTTTGGGGTTAAGTGGTTGTCTAACAAGAATATAGTTCCATGCTTCTCTATCTTGGAAAATTATGCATCAAATTTAGCAGTTTTTCAATTCTCAGCTTTCTGTAATATACTTTTGCCTTACCTATCTTCCATGAGATATGCATCTTGCAGTAGCGACACCTGATTTGCTTAAATAATGTGCATTTTACAGATCCAGGGAAAATATTATCTCAGAATTGATCCTTTAGGAGAGGGTGCTAGATGGCGTCGGTCATTTGGTCAGGAGACATATTCTCCTTTTCTCTTAGCCTTCACAGAGCAGGTGCAAGAATGACCTTGAAGTAATATTGTTACCTGCTTGGTGGATCAATTAATCTTTAGTGATTGTTATATCATTTTGCAGGATGGAAATAGTTGGAAAAAATCTCACATACAAACCTTTTCGGAGATTGATCCCTCCTACAGTTTACCTGACAATGTTGCAATGATAACCCTCCAGGTATTTGTCTGTCATCCTGCTCAAAGAGACTTTTATCTATTGTATTGTACACTTATCGCCTTGGTTTCATTTAGAAGAAAAATAAAGGTGAACAGTATCAGTTTTCCTGGAGATATGTTGCCACCTCATAAAGTCAATCAATCTCTCAACTCTCAAACAAAAACTATGATTGGAAAGGATCCTTGGATATCTGCTCTAAGAATTTTGCTTCATAACTTTTTCTTCTTCCTTGAACTCTGCAGGAGCTGGAAGATGGAACAGTTCTCCTTCGGTTGGCACACTTATATGAGGTTTTTTTTTCCTTATATACCTTAGAATAATGTAGTTTCCTCTTAAAGTTTACCATCTGTCCATCGTTGATCAAAGCCACATCTCATATAAACATTCACACATAATTTAAAATTGATATTACCAATAAAGAAAAATGCACATAGAACTTTCTCTGCAATTATATGTTACAATCTACATGAAAACATTTCTTCCTTTTTTTTTTCTTTTTTTTTTTAGGTTAAAATGAAAATGTTTTCACTTGTACTGTGTTTTGCTCGATTTATAAAATAAACTAAGTCATTTTTGGTGAGTTGTTATGATGTCCAGCCAAATGATCCATAATAGTCCTTTCCACATTGAAATGGCACTTTGGACCTCCGAAATGACCCCCACTCTCACAAGGGCAGTCCATGAAGAATTTTTATTTTCCTATTTGAATAAAATTTCCTTAATTAGGGCCATCCCGTGTAGAGATAGAGAGGTGGCCGGGTCCCACCCCTACAGGCCGGTCATCCAGCATTTTGTTTTGAAAATTATCACTCTCAGTTAGCTTAAAAGATTTGCTCTCAATAATGGAACTGTTAACAACTATAGGGTGAAATTATTCCCAATGGATTGCTTAAAAGAGTTTGAAGCAAGAAAAACCTTTAATGGTTGCTAATTAGTATACAACTTTGTGCACTTGGGTGATTAAGTTCATTATTCTCCTTTCTGCATTTTTTTCCCCATGTTGAAAACATGCATTCTAAATGGCTGATTTCCATTTGGTGCTTCAATTGCAAGGTTGGAGAGGACAAGGATCTCTCAGTTATGGCAAGTGTAGAATTGAAAAAGCTGTTCCCAAATAAGAAGGTAGAAGCAATAGCTGCAGGGCAAGTAATCAGTCCCTTTATTATAAACTACTTATCTGTTCTTACAATGTTTTGCTTTGCCCATGCCATTCAGATAAATAAAATAGCAGAGATGAGCTTATCTGCTAATCAAGAAAGAGCAGAAATGGAAATGAAGAGACTGGTTTGGAAAGTAGAAGGCTCTAGCCCTGAAGAACCCAAGGTGTCAAGGGGAGGACCTGTTGATTCCACAAAGCTGGTGGTGGAACTTGCTCCAATGGAAATTCGCACTTTCATTATTAACTTCAGTCACTAATAGCCAACAACTCGAACATAAGGAATTCGTTGTAGGCTGTAATCTAGCCTAGCCAAGTTTTTTACTAGGCTGCTAAGGCTCAATTTGAAAAAGAATAAATCAAGAAGTGAAAATGTAAAACAATAAATATTACTCTTTTAAACATTTTTCTATGGTCTTTATAATTCTTTTCGTTTTTCAATGACATACTACCATGCTAGTCATGCTCTAGGTAATAAGTAGTTGATTAATGCAAGTTCAATGCCAAAGTTTCTAGTTACCTTTATTTTGCAGTTGCATATTAGTTTTTTTAATTAATTGGTGTGATGATATCATTAGTAGGTTTGATCCAGGTACCAAAAATAGTTTTGTATTCATTATCTATATCTATATCTATACTACCTATAAAAAGATGAATGTGAGAAAAACTTTTGATTGACTAATATACCCTTATTTTAATTTTTAAATATACAACTACCCTTCTGCATATATAGGAAATATAACAATATAAAACACATACCTTAATAAGAATTCTAAGGAAACTATACAACTACCTTTCTGCATATATAGGAAATATAACAATATAAAACACATATCTTAATAAGAATTATGAGGAAACTATAATTCGTATAATCATTAGAAATCTTAAAGACAATAATACCTTTTTTTTTTATAATAAAACCTCTTTAAATATAAAATATTTATGTATTTATTATTTTGTATTTAAGAATATTCACGTGCAATGCACGTGTGCTATATCTAGTCATTGGAAAGTGGCTAGAGGCCTTTTATCTCCAAGTTAATTTATATTCCTTAATTCCTATTAATTTCCATAATACTACTACTATAATTTCTTTAATACTATAATATTAAAGTAGAAACAAAAAAGAAAAAAAGAAAAAGTAGTATCATTATCAATTTGAACTGAAATCCACGAACTCGAGATTTTCTCCCACATTATAGTGAGATAAATAGAGTATTGTATGGACACATGCATTGTGTGTCATCGATCATCACCGGTTGCTATATTAAAGAGAATAAGTGTTCCAACTTTTTGGAAGCCTAAATATAGCATCTTCCCCACTTTTAAGCCAAATCTAAATATCTTAGTGGTCTAATTATCCAATCAAATCTTTTTTTTTTGCCTTTTCCGAAACAGAAATAATTTTTCTAAAAAAGAGGGAGGGTGGGGGGGAGAATATGGTCCCATTCTCCAACAGACTGAAACAAAGATGGTCGTATTACTAGTAGGACTTGACTTCCTAAACTGGACCCACCAAATCGAATATGGGTGGGTCCCAGTTCTCCTCCTTGACGCTGCATGGCCTAAGGTCAAACGGAGTACTCGACAAGTGTACGTGACTGACTCTTGGCCTTCTCCATACATAGTAAGTTTTTGCTTTATAAAACCTAAAGATTTACCCTAGATTTTTTCTCCCTTCAATTCCGCCTATACTCAAGTTTTCAACGCCGGCAGAGCAAGAATCCCTCACCATGTACAATCTTCTCTCTTACTCACATTCCTTTTCTTCGTCCTATTAATTCTTTGAGTTATTAAAGTTCTGATTGTTGTATCTTTGTGATTCACTGTTTTGACTCTGTTTTTTTCTGTACTCTGTTTTTTTTTTTTTTTTTTTTTTTTGAATATTTTTTTGGGTGCCCTTTTATGTATCAGAAGATGTAGAGTAGAGTGATAGCAAGAAATCTCAGAGAATATCAAAAAACGAATTACACAGAAACTGATTTTAACAGAGTAATTGATTGCTAGCTTTGATACTGACATGTGTTGATCGATTTTCATCTTTTAAAGTGACATACTGAAATTTGATTTACTGCTGCTATCAGATTGTTTATAATCAACTTCTATAGATTTATGTTTTTGTTTTGCTTTTATTTTTACTTTTTATTTGGGGAGCTTCTATAGATTATTTTGGTGATAAGGAGAAAATCAAAAGAAATTCCGAACCTTGTGTTTGGCAAGCAATAAAGCGTTAATTATGCCTTTTGGGAATATGTTATAAATTTTAGTTAATTTAACTCTTGTATTATTTAATCTCATACTTTAGTAAGAGTAAAAAATTAAGTTTTAGTGATCGATAGGTACCATCATTACCTAACCATCACTAAATGTAACGACGGCACATAACTATGCACTAAAACTAGCATTTTTCATTATATTATTATTATTTTTTTATTTTTGACATTTTAATTTCTAATTTTGAAAATAAAAATTTATTATTGCCACCGGTTAACCGTTGTTATATGTGGCAACGACAACGATTAATTACCATCACTACATGTGGCAAGGGCAACGGTTAATTTCCGTTGCTACAAGTAGGAACGGACGTTGCTAAAGGTTAACAAATTTAAACATTATTTGTAATCCCTTGATCGTCGCAAAAAAAGTCCAAGTACTATGGCACAAATATTAAATCTGTCACTAAATTTTTTTAGTGCATATTTTCGTTGCTGAAGATTTGTAACCATGGTTAGTAAAACTTTAGTGTTGGTTTTCATCCATCACTAAAGTTTATTTTTCTTGTAGTGTACTTAGCTTTAGAGCCTCCATCCATATTAAGCTTAATCCATCCCTAATTTGGACAGGTCCAAGCAATAAGTCCATGGTGGATTCAGTGATGGCAAAAACTACTAATGTTTCTCTTGACTAAAATGGCAATGTCTCTTCTGAAAAAGGGCATATGGAAAGCCAAAGACTGCCCCAAAATGCTATGAATTTGAAGAGTGAATGTTTCTCTTTGTCCCACCTTTCTAGAACCACAGATTTTCATCCCACTCCTTATGTCTGTGGTGCTGAAAGGACAATAAAATTCGTCATATGTAACATGACTATAGAGATAGGAAAAAGGAAGGGGGGGGGGGGGGGGTCAGGGGTGATTGTGGGGAGTTCGTGTCAGGGAGGCAAAAACCTCTTCTGAGCTGACACTAGCTCCATTATGATTTCTTCCTTATTCAAAGCCATAGGAATTTATATATGTGAGATAAAAATCTTCTAAATCTAGATTCTAATCAAATTCTTAATCTCACCAATTCTAAAAATTTAATCAATTACTCAACTCTTATATTTGAACTAATTAAATGTAATCTTATTCAAGTTTGTTAATGGATAGGTTAATCATATATAACGCATTCCATCATAGAATACCATCGTACTCCTTGTATTTCTTTAGGGTTTTAAGGTAACTGTGGCTGTTTGTGTTCTTTGCAATATCACAACTTCTAGGTAACTCCTATGACTGCCCAACTTCTTAGTTTTTGTGTGGGGAAAATTTGAACAGAATCACTTATTTTCACCTAGTTAGCTTCACCGGGTTGTATGGGACGTTTCTATGGTTTCCAACAGCGTAATGACTGAAATACTGGTCACAATGCTTGTAAACACCTAGTTGTATGATTGTGTTTGTGCATGTGTGCTTGCGTGTTTTACTATTGTTTGTGGCATCAACATATGGTGTTCTTTCTTGCAGCAAGTAAAGCTTTTGATATCAAGAGACTTGTTTTTTAGTCTTCTTCTGCAATGGTGAGATATAATCTCAGAAGCAATGGAGACCCAGGTGATCAGGATGGTGATGGTGATTCACAGAGGAAGAGGTTGAAGCTGTCAGAGAGGAAGTCTAAAGATAAAGATATTCAACTGGGCAAAAGCAACAAGGAAGAAGTGATTTATCTTGATTCTGATGATCATGGAAATGAAAATAACAGTGATTTCGGTGAAGAAAATGACGGTATTATACCAGATTCATCGATGGAAGAAACCAGTGCTCCCACAGAAACAGATTTTTACGACTTTGAGAAAAAACGCAGGCTCAGTCAGTTTTCAAAAGGTCAGTTATGGGCAATTTATGATGACTATGGGATGCCTCGCCGTTATGTTCAGATCGATCACATTTCCTTCAGCACCAAGTCTATTTATGTGTCATTTTTAAAACACACCAGTTTGACTCAAGAGAAGGTGGAGGAGCATAACAAGAAGGAAACAAGTTGGCTGCAGCCCGTCTGTGGGAGCTTCACTCCCTACTCGAAGGGGCTAAATGTCAGCATTTACTCCTTTTCTCATATAGTTTCTCAGCAGCTGCAAAGAAGAATTGGCAGATCTACTCATAATATTTTCCCTAAAAAGGGTGAAGTCTGGGCCATCTATAAAGATGGTAACAGAATTAGTACTCCAAGGATGCAGATTTATCATCTTGTTGAGATTCTTTCAGACTTCGGCAGAAATGGGATAAGGGCTGTTTATTTGGTCAAGTTTGGAGGTGGATACTACCGTAGCTTATACAAGAGGCATGCAAAGGATGGTGCCGAAGTTTTCCTTCAGATAGGAAAAAATGATTTGGAAAGGTTTTCCCATCATGTACCTTCTTTTCGAATTGTGAATGCAGATGATGTTTTGCTTCATGGTTGCTTGGAGCTAGATCCTGCTTCGCTTCCTTCCTATATCGACAGCTTCACAGATGCAATGGAGCCCCAAATAAACAATAAGTTCCTTTGTTTGAAAGTCTTC
Organism: Liquidambar formosana; assembly: GCA_039720395.1. Lineage (NCBI taxonomy): Eukaryota > Viridiplantae > Streptophyta > Magnoliopsida > Saxifragales > Altingiaceae > Liquidambar > Liquidambar formosana. The sequence continues at coordinate 29,628,496 of CM077828.1, forward strand.
GATTATAAAAGTCTCATGATGAAGGAAAAACTCAAAGAGAACAATGTATGGGCTATGTATGATGATCGCGATGGAATGCCTCGAAAATATGCCATCATAGAGGAGAGATCTGGTAGAGAAGTCGTAACTTGGTTAGAACCTTGTCCAGTTAGCGAAGATGAGAAGAAATGGTACAAGGTGGGTTTGCCCATCGGGTGTGGAAGTTTCAAATTGAAGAAAACCTCCTTGACTTGTGATTATTCGATGTTCTCACATCCTATTCAGTACGACTGGGACGGTTCCAATCAGCGATACAGCATTCACCCAAGAAAGGGTGAGGTCTGGGGAATTTATAAAGATTGGGAAATTGGGTGGAGTTCAGACCCAAAGAGGAGCCAATCGTCAAATTTTGAATTCGAGTTTGTAGAGATCCTTGCAGATTTTCACAGGAATGAGGGTGTAAAAGTTGTGACCTTGACGATTGTCAGGGGTTTCAGCTGTCTGTTCCAGAGGCAAACAGATGACAATGGAGTTGAGATGCCTTTTCTGATCAATGGAAATGAACTATACAGATTTTCTCATCAGATTCAAAGCTGCAGAATCGGTGAAAGTAGTAAAATTGGCAATGGGAATTGGGTATTGGATCCCCTAGTGGTTTTCCTTAATGCAAGGGAGTGTTCCACTCTCTTAGAAGACACCAAAGAAATGGACATGGAAGCTTATAAGAAGGATTGTAGAAAGTTTATACCTGGACAGATATGGGCTCTGTATGAAGATCCAGATCGTATGCCTCGTTCTTACGGTATTGTATATCACAATTTACCGGATGAACAAAAGGTGGAAGTGAAAATGTTGAAGCCTCACCCAGTTTGTGAACAAGAGATGGAGTGGGCTGACAATGGCTTACCAATTTCATGTGGAATTTTTCGAGTTGATGAAACAGCAACTGTGAAAGAGATATCAGAATTCTCGCATCAGGTAACATTGTGTGATGATGGCAGGATAAAGTCATCATTTTACAAAATCATCCCCCAAACAGGCGAGGTTTGGGCAGTTTACCAGAACCGGAGGATTTCCAACAAGGAGGGACCTCAACAATACCAAATGGTGGAGATCATATCATGCTTTGACGAAAAAAATGGACTAAATGTGGCTCCCTTGTTTGGAGTGGGTGGTTCAAGGGCCATTTTCCAGAGGTGCACTGTCAAGGGATTTGAGTTAATCAAGACTCTTTCAAGGAAAGAGATGCTACAATTTTCACATCGCATCCCAGGTTCAAGAATTCTTGGAAATGGAGATGAGATGCTGAAAGGACATTGGAAGCTCGACACTGCTGCAGTACCTGCTGAACTAAATCTATCTTAGGTGCCTCAGTTTTATTTTCTTTGGTTATGTTGGGTCTTGGATTTTGCTTATTTTTAGTATCGTGAATGCTTATACAATGTATGGTTACATTACCCTGTTGCCATAGAATTGAAGTACTATTGCAACTACAAGGAAGCATCAAAGCCCTGAACTAGTGGGTGTATTACAATTATTTTGTTGTTGTATTTCTACCTATAGATGTCTAATTTCTGAAGGCTTTTGAATTCTCATATATACTTTTCTTGGAAGTTCTTGTCTGATAAGAGGGAATTATTTTTGCGGTGACGTAACTCCTAACCAAGTATTTGCGAGTTAAAAGACAATAGAAAAAAAGAAAAGCAATATAGATGGACAGGAATCTCAGCATACTTGTAAGAAAACATGTCTCTTACTATATCTTGCCATGGTTTCTAGCTTTGGATTAGGCATCAATCGGTTGAAATGTGCATCAACTTCGCCTAGTTTCTTGTTGGTCAGCATATGACTCAAAGAAGCTGCTTGCCAAGCACATGTGGCTGTCTCTTTTGAATTGGATACAACCTTGGTGTAGCTGATTCTGGGATTGGAACATTATTTTCTGGTATTTGTTTGCTGTTTTATTTGCTTCTTTGCCCGAATATGTATGTTTATCTTTTCTCTGGTTTTTCGGTAGGACCGAAAAAATAAAAAATAATAAAAAAAAAAAAGAAAGAAAGAAAGAAAGAAAGGATGAATGAAATTAACCATATGGTGCAATGTTTTAAAATTCCGCTGATTGTTTTGGAAAACATTCGAGGGTGTGTGACCAAATTGAACAGCAAGCATAAGGGCACCTTTGGACGTCCCTTTATATAGCAATGGAAGGTTTTAGAAATGAAAGCCCCAACTGATTGTGTCATTTCCTTTAATAGCCCATCACAATGTTGGGCTTTCCAAGAAGGTACAGCTCCAGGGTGCATATGCAGGTTTGAGCCGTGGTCTTACAATGTTGGGCTTTTCACGCAAGTACAGCCTCCAGTAGTCTAGTGTGATGATATTATCACCATGCGATTGAGGTCTTGAATTTGAATCTTTATTTTTTAATTATCGAATGTTTGAAATTATAAGACTAATTTGAATTTGAATCTTATTGAAAGTAAATCTTAAATACCTTATTAAAAAAATAAAAATAAATTAAAACAAAATGAAAATTCCATTACTATTTGAGGATTGTTTGTGGAATTTTCTTCAGAAAAAAAAGACGGAAAAATGATATTCGCACTCTCCATGAGCCTTTGCATTTTTCTAATACTATTACGTGGGAGTGCCAATAAAAACCGACCCAATTGGACCCGATTCGAACCTTTTTGTTTCCTGGGCCTATAACTCACCGAATCCATTTTAGAGCATTTTAGAGACCGATAGGCAACACTCACAGAGTACGGACGCCGTTATACGCAGCACGCACACACAGAGGGAGGCGCATGTTTTGAAGCCGCCGGAAACTTCCATCAACGGGGAAGCAGCCGACGGAACCCTAAAATCCAGGTATGTTCCTCATAATGCATGACAAAACTCAGATCTACCGTAAGCTTCTCGATTAACGGCGATGATATGATCTCTTTGACTCTTTCTTATTTCTTCGTTTTCCATTGTGGAAGAAGTGATGGGGAAGGAAAGCCAAACATCGGCTATGGAAATCGACGATTCAAAATCAATCATTTCTGATCAGATCACCCCAAAATTCTCAATCAACGGTTTGTTCCCTCAATTATATACATGCATATATTAGTATTCCTCCGTTTGGTTGTGGTAAAACTGGGAAAATGATTATAAAAAAAAAAAAAAAAAAAAATCAAATTTTGGATTTCTTTTTGTTTTCTCACATTTTATCAGCATCCAATCGCAGCATATAGGACAAAGAATAGATTAATTATAGATCGTACATGTAGTTTGATAAGGTTTGCATTTTTTTTCCGCCTTCAGTGTTGCAGCTCCTAAAATCTGCTCAGATGCAGCATGGATTGCGGCACGGGGATTATACTCGCTATCGGTATATACACAGCGTGTTTTTGTTTTGATTTATTTATTTCATTTCGGGCATTTGCGTTGTGTTAATTTCGTTAATCTTCTCATATTGATATGGTAAATTTTGAGTCGTGTGTGTTAGAATTGGTTTATATGGGTCACAGATTAAATATATTTGTGTTATAGGAGGTATTGCACTGCGCGTTTGAGGAGGCTATACAAGTCGTTAAAGTTCACTCATGGCCGTGGTAAATACACCAAAAGAGCCATTACTGATTCGACTGTGACTGAAGTGAGGTGTGTGTTTTGCTGGTTATGCCTTATGTCATCTTTTTGTGTGCTAGTAAAGTCTTTTGGAATTTACAGGCTTCAAACCCTTGCATTTGCGTCTGTAAACTTCTTCAGATTAAAACGATTTTCCTTTCCCATTTCCCCCACATTACCCTGTGTTTTATTGCTCAGAAAAGGTGGGAAATGAATGGAAATTAGATTATTGACTATGAAAGTTTACATCTTTTTTATAAGAATGTATTTGACACTATGAACGAAATTAACCAGAAGCATCTATTCAGCTCAGCCTGATACAATTTTTTTTGGATAAGGTAAATAATATTATAACAAAAAAGCACAAAAGTGCAAGGATACAAAGCACAAAGTGCAAGAGAACCAAAAGAGGACCAAAGGCCCCTGTACACAGGCAGTATACATAGAAACTAAAGAGTTAAACTACACAAAAAGTCAGATAGGGGCTTCTGCAAACAAAAATTCGGCGTATCACCCCAAGCATAAATGAAGTCAGCAATATACAATTAGATGGCTCAGTTGAGGTTTTTTTTTTTCTTTAAAAACCAAAAGTATATTTGCGCTCCATTTGGTTGCTAAGGACAAATAAATTTATTTGTGCACTTTACTTTATTTAGACTAAATTCATTGCAATGACTACTCTTTAATAGCATTTACATGAAAAAGCAGAACAGTGTAGAGTGGTTGCTGTTTGCTCTACTAATGTGATACAATTGTTCTCCTTTTCAGCTTAGTGATTGTATATGTCTTGTGTACTTGGGCTTTGCCTTTTAATACAACTCTTACTCCATCAAAAAACTAATGTGGAACAATTGTTTACTCTTACTGTTCAGTAGACATGTATGGATGACCAGTTGTAAAGAAACCAGGAACTTCCATGTTTTTGTAACTTGTTCAAGTTTAACGGTCTGTTATTTGAATCCAAAATAGGTTTCTACATCTGGTTCTTTATACAGCAGAAAGAGCTTGGAGCCATGCCATGGAGAAAAGACAGCTGCCAGATGGTCCAAATGCACGCCAACGCATCTATCTAATTGATCGGCTGAGGAAGGCAGTAAAATGGGCTACTCTATTCTCACAGTTGTGTGCAATCAAGGGAGATTCCAGAACATCTTTAGAAGCTGAGGTATATATAGCCTTTTGAGCTCTCTAATAATTTATTTGGATGTGATATTACGAGTTGGGAAACTCATTCCTTTTTTCTTGAACATTACCTTTAGGGAGCTTCGTGTGTTTAGAGTTACATGCATTTGAATTCAGGGATTATGTACATGTTATGTAGTTTGCTTATTTTCTGCACCATTATGTGGTTTAATCATTCTTCTTGATTCTCAATCTATTGCTATTAATTTAAGGTGTTTAGGATTTTGAATGCTTTCAACTTAATGCACTATCTTCTGAAGATTATCTTTGTCTTTTAGAGAATGAAGTGCCACATAGATTCTTCCATCTTCAATTGAGCAAGTTCTAATTTTCTATTTGTAGGCCTATGCCTCTTATATGAAAGGGAATTTGTTGTTTGAGCAAGATCAGAATTGGGACACTGCATTGATGAACTTCAAGAGTGCCAGGTGCATCCCCAATCTTTTTATATTTTACTATTCTTCAGCTGCCTTGATCAGTAGGTTTCCAAGTTATAAAAATAATTTCATATGGAACCTTAAATGGAATAAGCATTTTGTTGATTTGAGTTGAAATTTTTCTTGCATATTCTTCAGGATGTTACTTTATTTGGTTCCCTGGGTTTCATTGAAACTTCTTTATTCCCTATTCATCTTGTCCCAAAATAGGGTCCAATACACCTAAACTTGATTATCCTTCTTTTGGTTGATTGAATATTGTGGTTGGCTAAATAGGGCTGTTTATGAGGAACTTGGAAAATATGGCAACCTAGAGAATCAAGTTTTGTGCCGCGAACGCGTTGAGGAGTTAGAACCAAGTATTCGGTACTGCCTACACAAAATTGGGGAGTCAAATTTACAAACTTCCGATCTTTTACACATTGGTGAGATGGAAGGACCTGCCCTGGACCTTTTCAAAGCTAAATTGGAGGTGAGTCTGATAATTTGCAAACTGTAATCTATGCCTGATATCTACACAGTTGCTTATATTGTCCCCCAAACCCCCCACCTTCCTCTTTCTTTCCTTTTTTTTCCCCTGGGTGTTTATATTGTTTTCATTCATTTTTCTCAAGTGTGTTTTTACCAATCTGACAAACTTCATTTGTAGAAAGATGTTACCTGATGGTTAAGTAAGCTCCTGTTTCTTTTATCAGTTCAATGATTGAAATGATCTTGCACCTCTATTTTGCACTGTTCTATACTTGAAAATATCTTTTTGTTTGTGTTAATAGGTTTAATTTTCAATATTCGTTTAAAAGTCTCTTAACCATTGGTAATTTGGTATGTCGGAGTTCTCTATCCTGGATTAAGTGGTCTAAATGTCTAATAGCTCCATCTATCGTTTGAAAGCTTCTCATATCAACTGTGTTTTTTTTTTTTGGTTTGCAAATTCCACTGTGGTCCGAGTTGCCTCATCTTTTGCCCACGGTAGTTGATTAATTTTTTCCCCGCATTCTGATGCACAATATCTTATAGGATGTAGCCTGACACAAAAGCATCTTAGACTCTTTTTACTCTCTTTTTTACCCATTCCACTTATGTTAGTCTTTGTAGTTTTTGGTGCTTTTTTGTGTGGCATTCGAGGTACTAAAATCTCTTCTTCTACTCACCCTTTCATCAATAAGTTAATCCCATGTGCCACTTTGCATTGTTTCTTTCTTCTTTGAAGTTCATTATTAGTATGCCTTTATCTTTCTGACATGCCTAAGCTCGCTTTAATACAAGGTGGTCAGTATGTGATTTGTGGCTTCACCTGTGTATCATGTGAGTTTTTGGAAGTATATTAATGTCAGAATTGTATTCGAACAAATATTTACTCTAAGATGGATAATCTATCAAAAATTTGTTTCAATTTTAAAAATGCTTTCGTTTTTAAAAATAAAAATAAAAATAATTATAATTATTGAATTATTGAAGCTCCTAAACTTTCATAGGTCACACCTCCCCAAGTTGAACTGGTTGAGTTGACCAGAATCGGCCAAACCACCTTTACATTAATTGGACAGGGTGAATTACACTAAAAATGGCACAGATAATGATTTTACAGTTTTTGGTAATACCAGACTCCCAGTTTCATGTATTCATTGAAGTCCTGCGACATCTTTTAGCAAGCCCCTTTTCAAGCATGTCTCATCTCATCTGGTAAAGTTTGTCACAGATTGTATTACTGAATATAGACCTGTATTCAATTCTTCACTGAGCTTGAACACCTTCACCTGCTTACCTGTGAGAGAATAGTGTTCCTCATATTATAGATGACCCTCATTTGTTTGATTCTAATTTCATTATATATTTGTGTACTGATGATCTTGAAAGTATAATAATTCTGATAAATAATAATAATAATTGTAAAAAATATCTGGTTATCTTTTTATCTTTCTTTTTTTTTTTCTTGAAAGTTGCGTGGATGTGCTGAGAATCTTCTCTTCCCCCCCTCTCTATTTCCCTTATTAATATTGACAACCAGATGTTCTGAGTTGTACACTGTCTCGATTTGCAGGCTGTTATGGCAGAGGCAAGATCTCAGCAGGCTGCTTCTATGACAGAGTTTCATTGGCTTGGTCATAGATTTCCAATTTCCAATGCAAAAACGCGGGTTTCAATTTTGAAAGGTCGGTAATCAATTTATTCTTAAAACAAAAGGGCACCAAAGTTTCAGATAGATGGATATTTTAAGTATATAATCAGCTCTCTTGACCTCATCTTACCCTATGAATTTTTCTATAAAGGAACTCTTGATTATCTGATGGTTGTTTATGCTAATGGCTATACATCTCCCTCTCTCTTTCTCTCCCTCTAACTTTTTTTAACTGAAATTGATTGCAAGTCTGTTTGTTTGATAGTTTGTGTCCACATTTGAAAAATAAAGAGAAAATATTGGTACCAAGCCCATAAGCAGTTGTATTAGTCTTAGGTGGTTTATCTTTCAATGCATTAGGAATGTCTAGGTAGTCTAAAATAGTATTTAGATTTGGAAAGAAGCCCATATAAGGCATTGAATGTAAGCCTCAAGTTGAATGCTTAGCCCTTCCTTTGGCTATTTCAGAAGAAATTGGATTGCTAATCTTCGCTTTATTTTAATCACTGCTGGTTAAATCTAAAAGCTTAGTATGAATCTGTAAACCATGCAGGGTGTTGATTCGACTAAAAGCTACCCCTTATATATTTTATATTTTTACAAATTTTATTGTTTCAGTTTGTCATGCATCCAACCCCTTTTGTCCCTTAAGTCAAACCACAATAGGCTTGAAGGGGTAACAAATTTCTGGCTCCAATTGTGTACCTCTTAAGGCTTGTGTACTTAATTTCTTCTTCATTGATTACTCTTGTGAAACATGGACCTCTATTTTATTTATTTATTTATATATTTGGTAACAAGTCCATCCTTCAATATTTTATGGAATTAAATTGTATCTCCTTGGATAGTTCACTATGCATGGGATCTTTTCTTGATTATACTTACGGTAACAATACAGTCTCAAGCTTTCTATTATGTGACAAATTTGATCAGCTCAGGAATTAGAGAAAGATCTGCATGGTCCAGCGGCTGAATCACTTCCAGCAGAGAAAAGACTTGTCATTTTTGACAAAATTTTTACTGCATATCAAGAGGCCAGGAGCTGCATTCGCAACGACTTGGTATGGAGTATTAGCATTTTAATACCACAGCATCTGATTCTATAGTGATGGCCTTTTTTCGCAACCCTTCTCTCTCTCTCTCTCTCTCATTGATTTTGGCTTTTGTATTCTGCAAAGTATTCGATTTGTTCGAAAAATTTACTCATTTTCCGCTTTCTTATGTTTATATCTTTCAGACTGCTGATCCTGACATCCTGTATATTTTATAGGTTACTGCTGGTAATGCTGAAAATGTGAAAGATGAGTTGAATGGTCTTGATAAAGCTGTTAGTGCCGTCTTAGGACAACGCACCATGGAGCGGAACCAGTTGTTAATTAGCATAGCAAAAAGTAAAGTGACCAAGCCTGAAGAGCTTGTACGTTTATATGATCTTTTATTACAGGTAACGACACCCTTTGTCTTCTTGTACTTTTGAGATGGCCCTCTTCATCTAGAAATGCATTAATTGTATTATAGAGGTCCATTGATCCCATTTCATTAGATTAGTTGGCAAATTTTGAATAATTATTATTTCTATTGGCAGAATACAGCTGATCTTTCTGATTTAGTTAGTTCTGGAAGAGATAGAAGACCAGAAGAAGTGGCGTTTTCTGAAGAGTGTGAACTGAGAAGTTTTGCTTTCCGAGCAGAAAGGTTTGCTATTATCAACAGTTTTATATTTTCTTTGGGAACACATTTTATTTGGATTAAGATATTACTTTGCTCACATTCATGTCTATGGATTATATGATTATCTTATTAAACCTTGTAAACCAATGCTTAAATGCCTGTTTTGATCGAGTTGGCCAGACTTGTTTGGGCTGGACCCAATTCACCGAACAAAGTAATTGAATCTGGACATCTTTAAATTTCTAGAAATTCTTGTTCAATTGTGTATGTATCATGAGAGGTGGTTTATCTAGTCTAGAACTTTTGATTATTTATTGAAATTACATTGTATGGTGATTTTAGACTGTCTTATTTTCTGTGGCATAATTCTGGTTTGGCTCTGTTTGAAAAATGGTAAAGCGTTTCCTTTTTCTTTTTGAAAGAGGTATTAAATGGTTACCTGTTACCCTTTTTAATGTTATAGACTTCATGATCTACATGCTTATTTCTGCCTTTGTTTGCAGCTATGTGCTTGTCTAAAGAAAGCAAATGTATTTACCCAATAATAATAATAATTATAATAATAATAATTTGGTTGCACTTTGATTGACGTCTTTCATCACGCCCACCTGTCATTGTTCTAGTTTTTCACTAGCCTTTTGAGAGATACCTTTTGTGTACTATTCTATTATATTAGTCTCTCTCTCTCGTGGGGAGGGGGAAATGGGTTGATTGAGATCATAACAATTTATGGTGTTCTTGCTTGTCGAAATGATTGTAAAGAAAGTATTAAGCTGATGTTGTTTCTAATTCCAATTTGGCTGTCTAGAAATGTTTCCCAGCTCAAAATAATCGCGAGGTGTTCCAACTTGTTGGCAGGTGCTTCTACTTGGCTAAATCATACAGTTTGGCTGGAAAGCGGATAGAAGCATATGCATTATACTGCCGTGCTCACTCTCTTGCCGATAATGCCCTACAAAAGCTTCAAACTTTGAATAACAATGATCCGGTGTGTATATTCATGTAGACCTTTAACTTTCAGCAACCTATTGCGTTAAATTAAATATAATTGATTTACATCTCTTAGAGTTGAATGGATATGCAGCCACCTATATTGAGGTGTCTTATTGTTATGCTTGTGATTGACATCAACTATCTTTCTTAACCCTTAAGTTACTATCAGAAAAGAGATTCTTTAAGTTACAATACTTACTTTCTTTAAGGACTTCATGTCTCACTTAACAAATACTTACCTTTTCTTTAGGGTACATTATTGTAGGAGATCCTTTACTTACAGTAAATGATAATTTTTTCTTGTAGGATACATCAGTATGCTGATGCTGAATGATTTGGGTTAAGCTTTATAACCTGATAAGCTACTTGATATTGCAAAATATTTAATCTGTATTTTTTTTTTTTTGAACAGATTATGATCAAAGAGTTGAAGAAATTATCTGACAACTGCAGATCAAACAGTTGTATTGAGCATGCAACAGGGATTATGGAGGAGGAGAAGGCTCCAGAGAATCTTTCAAAGAAAATATCTACTATATCATTGACTGGAGCTGACAAGAAGGTAGGGACTTCTACTCTCTTTTTTTACAAAATATACAAAACACCTATGAGATAAATTTCTGGTTGTGTACCCCCCCCCCTTCTCCAGTAGGGAAAAAAGAAGAGGAAAACAAACAAAACAAACAAAAAGAAAAAAGAAAAAGAAATGCTGACTTATATCAATAGAACGTTTTTTTCCCAATATAATACTTTGTTTATTGCATGAGTCAGTGGCATTCATTCCCAAAAGTGGCTTATGTTTTTTTTATAAAAAAATTTAAAATTTAAAAATATATATATGTTGACATATGGAGATGTTGTAAGTCAGTGAGATCAATAATTATATGCTAAATACTCTGTAGAGTAAATCGTTAAATATTATTTGGACTCTGGACATGGACATAGTGGTCCTTCTGGTACTTGTCAATGTGGTTTTATCTTGTTCGGGCATACTCATTCTATGTTCATTGGGTGGTCCTATTGCTCAAGTGGACCTTTGAACAATGGACACACATGATTTGTGGTTACTCACTAAAAACGGGCTATAGCAGTTTCGTCAATCCCCCTTTTTGGTGCAATGTGATGAGAGATTTTAGGGTAGTCTCACTTGCTGACCTCTGTAGGGACTGGGATTTTTGTTAATCCACATACTTTATGTCGATCATTGTTTCCATAGAGGACACCTTCTTAAATAATGAATTGAAGACTTGGAATAAACCTTAGACTGAACACTCTACTTTTTAATGTTCTCAGTTTAAAATGGAGTATCCATCCCCTCTTCAAGAGTACTAGCATCAGCAGCCTTTTGTCTTCCCCCCCCCCCCCCCCCCCCCCAAAAAAAAAAAAAAGGTGATGGGGAATTGTACTCCTTTTTGTTAGGGGATTGCCCTTTTTAAGTATGTTTCAGTTGGTTTTATGTAGGAATGTATGCTAGCATACATTCTGTGCATGTATATTCTTGCATTGTTGTGACGTGCTGATTTGAATCTATTTCAGCTGGAGGTATTTCTCATCGAAAAACTTGATACCTATCGGTCTGCTGTTGGTGATTCAAACACGAAAAGTGTTCCGCGCATTGAAGCCTTCCCACCAGCCTTCCAAGCGATCCCTCGTAATCCTATTGTTCTGGATCTTGCCTATAATTTTATTGAGTTCCCATCTCTGGAGAACAGGATGAAGAAAGACAAGAAGGGCTTCATAAGTAGGCTTTGGCGATGAGTACGAATGGATGTGGTTCATATTCAAAATTTGAGGAATTCTTGTAACTGTTTCATTCTTTCCCCGTATTGATGATTCCTTCTGGATCCTACTTATGAATTTTGGCATGTACCTTTTTTTGACAAGGTGGAGAAAACGAACATTTAAGTGGATGTTAAAATTTTGGGCTTACTGACATTGAGAAGTCAAGAAACTGGTTGAAATATTTCATTTAATACTTTTGTGGGTGAAGTACACTTTGCCCTCTTAAAGCTTGAGCCGTTTTTAGCAAACCCCCTTATAGTTCATAAATTATATTTTGCCCCCTCACACATGACACGTGGCAATCCATTTAGTTGACATGTCATCAACAAAAGGGGGGGCAACGTGACATTTTTTGCAAAATGTGTGTCGTCGTTTGTCTGGTTTTGAACAATAGGGAGGTTTGCTGAAATTAGCTTAAACTTGAAAGGGACAAAGTGTAATTCATCCTACTTTTTTTGGTTGCTGAGAAGATGAAGGAAAATAAAATAAAACTTGGATAAGTGCCGACTGTTCTTCTAACACGGGTTGATCTATCAATTATGGCTTCTACTGTTAGGTCTGGTTTCAATTTTTATGCTTGGGTGACCATTTATTGTGGTCATCCTACGTTTCAACTTTCAAGGTCCATCCATTCCATCTGTCATGTGGAGTTTACTATATCAAAACTTGACTAAGAATATATGGGAGGGCCTTTCTCGCTTGTTTGATGGGGGGGGGGGGGAAAAATGCCATTTTTGGGACGTGTTTATTGGGATTCTAACTATATTCGTTGATTGTCCTGTGTGGGATTGATGATGATTTTCTACTATCTCTTCATGGTTTCTGAGGGCGTTTAGTTAGTGGCTCGGCATCTCTTGGTAATGAGTTTAAAGTCGGCAATCTCACTTCTTTATTCAATGGTTTGGCCTAATGGCTTCATTAATATTTGGATCGAACCCAACTGGCTTCAATTTGAGTATGAATAAAAACGCTTCAATTTGAGTATGGTGAAGAAAATTTACTTTGATGGAGGCTTTTTTTTCATTTTGTTGCTGTTCTATGGTACCTATATATCGTTGTGTGGGAACAAGCTCACTTTTGATTGTTTGAGCACTTTCCATTCCATCTGGAGTTGGTCATAAGTGAAGCTTAGGGCACAACTGGCCAATTCTCCAAAGCTAGAGATTGGAAGATCCTGAACCATGTAGTTTGACTCTCCAGCCAGTAAATAGTAATTTATGCCTTGTTTTATCTGTATTCTGCGATGGGACAATGGGGTCATAAAGTAAGGGAAAAAAAAAAAACTCAAAAAGCAATATATACATATATGGGTCCTGATTAGGGAACAATTTTTTACACAATTCTTAAACCGTCAAATCCCACAAGATAAACAGAAAACTTCTACCCTCCTAGTAGACCCAGAGCTCAATCATTGAGCAAACCAATATGTACCACTTTCTTTACAATGTTCATGAGAACAAAAGTTGAACTGCACAGCAATGTCATGTTTCTTCTCAAATCTAGAAAAATTTATTGTTAACAGAACACGCGAGTTAGAGAAAATTAACAATTAAGAATCAATGAAGATTAGATGGCCCGATACATGAGGTTTCTCCAGGTATTACAATATTAGGTTCTGTGCTTGGGAGGTAAAGCATTAGGTTCCAAATGCCAAGAGCTTTCTGGGATGCCATAGTTCCCAATTCCAGGCACCCTGAAAGCTGGAATTTGATGAGAGAAAGCAAGCATTTCAGTTTTTGAAACCACATGAGTCAGATCAAACCCATCATATTGTTGCCTGTGAAAGAAAGTTAGACAACCCTTGACCTCCCCCAGCTTGGCTATTGTGACCCCATTTCCCTCTGAGAAGTCGGATAGAATTTCAACAACCTCGCATTGGTAATTATCATAATCAGAGTGCTTCCAATTTTTATTCCAATTTCTATACATAGCCCAAATCTCACCTTTCAGTGGGTAAATTTTGTAGAATGGCTTAGTTGTACTTCGTTGGCACTTGACTAAATGGGAGAACTGTGACATTTCCAGGATGACACTGGTTTCACTAACCTTGAATGTACCACACACAATTGATCGGTTCTCTTTCTTCCAATTAATCTCATCATCAAGAGTTGGTTGAGGTTCTAAGAATGTTACACCTACTTGGCTCTCAGAGATCACATTGTTTATTCGGACGTATTTCTGAGGCATGTAATCCTTTCTACAGTATACAGCCCATACCTGACCTATGGCAAAGTCATTTGGCAACCAACTGGGATTCAGAATTTGGTTCTCTGAATAAGATTTCAAGGAAGTAGGTTGTCTGACAGGCGTAAAGCTAGAACTGCTTGCATTCCCCTCCATTGGCTCTTTTTGGATGTCGTTATCTTGAATCATATCATCTGGCAAGGCCAACTGGTCAAGATCAAACATCCCATTGACAACTTTATCAATCTCTCCACCTGTAAACCTATATGCTGGGACATTGTGAGAGAAAATGTACAAATTGCTTGGGGGGATGTGAACAATGACTGTATTCCCTCCAATTGTTTGTCGCTGAAAGATGCTTTGGAAACCATCAACCTTCACCAAAAATGCACCATCGGCACCTGAATATTTTGAAAAATTGGAGAGCATTTCAACTAACTCAAATTTGCATCCTTTCAAAGTCTCAGGACTGTAGGCCCATTCATCAAGGTTCCAATCCTTGTATAGTGCCCAAATTTCACCTCTCTTTGGGTAAATCTGAAATTGTTCATCTGTCACGCCATGAACCCAAGTACAGTTGTGGGATGAAACCATTGGCCAGCTCACTTTATCATTCATCTCTTGATCCAGATCAAAGGAACCACAAGCAACAGGTAAGCCAGCCTCACACCATCTTCTCTCACCTGCACTGATAGGGACTGGTTTTAACCATGTAACACAAACTTCAGTTTTTGAATTGCTATCAACTCGGGCATATCTATAATTTTGAAAATCAGCTTGATAGTGAGCAGACCAGATCTGCCCTGCTTCAAAAAGCTCACGTTTTCTATCGTTCTCAAAGTTGTAGAAGTCCTGATCAGGCCTTTTCAGTCCCACAGATTTTGAAGACCTAGATAAATTCCCCTTCCAATTGGTAGAATGCAATGCTGTAGGCGAATTAATACAGTCCGCTGTCACGTCTGCTCCATTGCTCCCCTTAGCATTCATGACATCAGAAAATTGACTGGGTTCTTGAAAAATAACTTTATTTTGCTGTTTGTCAATGCTATGACACGTTAGTAGATTGGGTCCCAAAGATCTATTGCTTTCAGAAAGCATCCTTGTCACTCCACTGCTTCCACATGAAATTTGACTCGAAGAATCCCTCTCAAAGCCAGAAGAGCTTTGAGCAGTAGTTGATATTTCCTTGTTTGAGATACCACGGCAGAACAATGCTTGAGCATTAAAAGATCCGTAACCTTCCCAATTTGCACCCCGCTTCAACTCAAATGCAGAACGTTTGTCTTGGTCTGTAAGCACGTGGAATGCATCCTGTATGAGTTTTAGAGCCAGGTCAGTGCCAGGGAACTTGTACCTGACAGGTTGCAACAAGGTAACAAGCTTCTCGTATCGACGTTTAACATCAGAGCAAGTGGATGATGGCATAAGCTGAAGAACCCAGTAGTAATCAATCCCACAACCTGGAAACTTGATACTGCTAGCAGATAGTATGTCGCAGACAGTCAGCATTGAACCAATGTTCTCAATTGCAGCATAAAGCTTCTGTGCTTTGAGTAACTTGTCCCTCGCACTGATATAATCCTTACTGATCATCATCTTTTCAGCAATTCCCTTTTCTCGAAGAGCTTCTGATATATTTTGATTCATCTCTCGCTTCTTCTCTATTGCTCAGAGTTCAGTAACAAATCCTGAAAAACCCACAAGTACTGACCTTGCTCCCAAGACTTCAGCTATTCAAATTTAATTGGTACTGGAAATATCAAAAGCACAACCAAGCTCAGATTGACTGCAATTAGCACTATGGCCAGGTGACAGCAGAAATCACTGGTAAGAAAATATTAATTATTTGGCTACACACACACAGATACGTGTTTCTGTATTTGTATATTATAATTTTCTAGATTTATTCTTTTAATGTGAAACCACCTCTACATGGGTTTACAATATGTTGTAGGTTGTTAATATGAATACATGATACATACTGTTAGAAAACAAATTGGAACCCCACCCCTTTGGTTAAGAAAACGGAGGCAATGAAAAGAAAACTTTGGAGTTTGGATCTTATGTTTCATGCTATTTGGGTTACAAAATATAAACAAGTAAATAAAATTAACCTGAACTATGCGAAACAGCTGAGGGTCCCGAATGATGAGAAATTTAGAACTCGTAAGTTTAACTTTCCTTTCTTTTTCCTACCTTTTCTCATCAACCAAACGGAGCATGAGACAAATAAGGACGGAAATATGAAACTGAAATGACATGCAAAAGAACAGAACTCATAATTTTTACCTTCTTTTCTTTTTCCACCTTTTCTCATTAACCAAATGGAGCAAAAGATAAATTAGGCGGACAATATGAAACTGAAAGGAAATGCAAAAGAAAACGAAAGGCTTTTTCTCAATTACAGAATGGGAAAAAAATTTGGGAAAAGGAAAAAGAAGAAGAAGAAGAAGAAGAAAGGCCCTAAACAAATAAGGGCACGTTTGGTTGTCTCATGGAAATTGAATGGATCCATCTATTTTACCCAGCATTCGAAGTGTGAAAAAACCCATCATCAATAACGAGATAATAAAGAAAAATGCAGCAATCCCACACGAAAAATGTACCATTGGAATGTCTGTGTCTAAACAGCAGATTTTAACAATGTGGGAATGAAGAAGAATGGGATAGTAAAAAAATAAACCCCCCTTAAACCCATTTGTCTCTCTCTTTCCAACATGCAAATCCTACCCAGTACCCACAAAAACCCACAAACCTAGAAGCTTAAAAGCTTAAAATAACAATGTTTAAAAGTAACTACAGCCACAGAAAATATGAATAGGAATCAAAGAAGCTATTAAAGGAAAGAACCCACAAGGAAATGCCTGACCTCTTGAAGCTCTTCTTCTTCATTCTGAGGGAGATGTGCGGAGCAAGCCGAATAACAGCTGCTCAGGTGAAAATTATTAGTTTACCCACAAGTAGAAGAAGCAGCTAGAAACAGTTCCTTTTGTTGTCCTAATATTACGAGTTTATACATTGGGAACATGCTTGCTCTTGTGAGTAGTGAATTGGTGATCTCGGTTCCCAATCAAAACCGCTAGGCTGGTCGTGCTTGGCATCTTGTGATTAATTACGGAATACGTATTGGGTTGGCCTCAATTTACCCAACCTGATTGGAGGTGCAACTTGGGTTGGTTCGGGTTAGAATTAAATGTAGGTTGTAAATTACTATTTCAATTTAATTCAACTTGGGCTGGGCAATGTCTGAGTAATCCTGTTCCACCCGAGAGCTCGAATCATGTACTGGTATATTTCTTCCATCTCATAAAAATAAGTCAAGTTTGAAAACATGTTTAAGAAAAGTTATCTTTATCTTGACTTTTCATTTATTAGACTCTTCTTTTTAAAAATATTTTTTTTTACACTAAGTCTCATGCGTTTGATAAGAATGATTAATAAAATATAAGGAAAGAAAAGTAAAAAGAATTAATTGACTTTTCTATTTATAGGGAAAAAATCTTATTCCTTCTCCCTTTGTTTGGTAAACAATGTACTAAACTAAGTAAACGTAAATGAAGCAAAATGAATAATTAAATTATTGATATCGGATTTGGTCTTTCTATCTATTTCTTTTATTCGATCTTTTTGGGTACAGTGATCTCTACCACGCTTCTTCATCCATTGAAGTGCTGCGTTCTACGGAGTCCTTCTTAAAGGGCGGTGAACCTAACGAATTGTACCAGTTGAATTGTATGCAACTAGTTCGACATGGCATTGCAGACTAGAGAGAGAAAAAGCGTGGCCTTTTATAGAGAGAGAGAAACCAAAAGGTGGGGTTTTTCTAGGGACAGCCATGAAAATTCGCACGGCTTGCATGGCATTGTACAGTCTAGAGAGAGAAAAGGGGTGGCCTAGAGAGAGAGAAAGAGAAACAAAAGGCGGGTTTTTTCTAGTGACAGCCATGAAAATTCGCAAAGGGTGGCATTGGGTACCCGCCTGCAACAACAGAAACCACCCCCCCTCCAAACCCGGTCTTCATATAAAACCGAAAACACGAAAAAAGCTGACTCTCTCTCTCATCACCTTTTCCTGTTTCTCATCGCTGTAGCATTTCTGAATGCTAAATCTTCCGTTCGATCCATCGGAAAACGTTTTCATCGAGCTGTAAATCGGTTCCTGAGGCCCCTGTTTTTCTCCATTTCCAGTTTCTCGTTTTGGGGAAAGCAGCAAAACTGAGACCTCGAAGAAGAGCAATGTGATTACGCCCCATGTTTTCGTGGAAGGTGTAATGTTATTAAGGTTCCGTTGCGGAGAAGGAAACATGTATTTCACGAAACTCGACGACTCGCCGATGTTTCGGCGGCAGGTATTTTATCTTCTTATTTTTTAATCTTAGCCGGAAATGTTTTCATCCCAAAAAAAAAAATCTTTAGCAGGAAATGTTGCTTTTTGACGGCAATCAATGGTCAATGTGGTACTTTATACATGATAATTTCCCATTTCAAAAACAAAAATTGGTGAATGAATAGGTTTACATGGAATCGAAAACCCCCTTGTTGTGTTGCTTATAGTTTGTTATATTGTTTGGTGAAACAGATTCAAAGTTTGGAAGAAAGTGCTGATTCATTAAGGGAGAGAAGTTCGAAGTTTTATAAAGGATGTCGAAAGTACATGTAGGTCTTCATTCATACTTCCCTTTGAAGAGAATGGTTCCTATCAATCAACAATCTGTTTCATTTTCACCTTCAATCTTGATGTTGCCCATATTTATAATCTTTGGACCATCTATGCATCCATTGCCGTTCATTTCTAGAATTGGTTGGCAGCGGTTTGCTAAGGCCTCTTGATATTCTTCTATTATCATTCGCAACTCAACTTTAGACAAAACATCCAATGCTTTAGTTTTCTACAATGGAGTTTGAGAAAAATGAAAATTTTTTAGTTGAGTACAAGCTCTTAATTGCTTAATTAGCTAAGAGAAGCTTATATTATCCCTTTTAAGTAGGCGGAAGTAGTGATTGGGTGTTCTTGCATTTGTACTTTTATCGGCCAGTGCTTAATCACTTTCCTGACCATTTTACTGAACAAAATCAATTTAAGTTTTCTTATAGGCCTTGTGTCCTATGAAAGCTTTTATATGTTTAATTTTCCATAATTTTCAGAGAAGGGCTTGGAGAGGGATACGATGGGGACATTGCTTTTGCAAGTGCCCTTGAAAATTTTGGAGGAGGGCATAATGATCCTATTTCTGTTGCTTTTGGAGGTATGAATTTGAGATCAAAAATAGTATTATTTTGAGTTATGCAAACATTAAGCCATTCTGGAGGAATGTTCTTTAATTTATTGAGATTGAAAATAGTATTATTTGTGTAGGTGAATATTAATTTTTTGTCAGTTTTCGAGGAGTATTACCTCAACTAAAATCAAATATCTTATACTGTGGAATCCAAAAAGGATAATTTCGTAGAATATATATTAATAAATTTGACCAATATGCATAATAAATCGAGTTAATCATAACTGAGCCAAGCTTATTGTTTCTCAGCTTCTCTTTTTTAATGATTACACTCAGGTATTGGGCTTGAGCTCGGCATGTTTAGGTTAGTAAATGAGCTTGAACAACTGAACAAACTCTTGACAAGCAGAGCCCCAGTTGATTAGTTCTTTTTACTGCCTATATTCACATTCTATTTGATTTGCAAAACATTGAAGAACAGTTCTTCTCATTTGGCTATAAATTTTATCATGTTTGCTATTAATTTTTAAAACCCCAAGTAGTATAATAGTTTGCTACATGTTGTTAATGCTGAAAGTGTTCCCGTTTTTGTTCTTAGGCCATCTTATGACCAAATTCACAATTGCTTTGAGAGAAATTGGGACATACAAAGAAGTTCTTCGGTCACAGGTAGTGACTTTTGTGCTTTTGTTACTTAAAAATTCTAACTCTGTTTCTATAAAATATCCTAGTGTTGCTTGCTATAAGCATCTGCAATTGATTGCACCAACCAAAATTATTATTTGAGTGATATTGCTGAATTGATTTTTTATGCTATTTTATTATTCGTACTTTTCGCCATAGTTCATGGTCTTTGTTTAGGTTTTCAGTTCATTATGCTAATCAATTAATTATTTTCATCTCTAGTAATTTCCTCCAATGGTAGGTTAACTTGGAAAAACTAATTTGACATGTAGCAGTTTTTATGATCTACCATGTGACTTCAATCATGTTGCATAGAAACCTGTCTTTTGTTTCCATATGCCTTCTCTTTGTGGGGGAGCAATATATTGTTGACACAAAGCTGCTATTTATTATATTTCAGGACATTATAAATGCTGCAAAAGATTCAATTGTTGTCTTATAATTGAATCCTCTGTGTATTAGCAGACTACAAGAATCAATAGGACTATGATAATATCGTATTTGGCTCTAGTTGCTTTTCTTTTCATTCGTGAACCCGTCTTTGTTGTTCACGTGACGGGCCCATTCTTGTCGTGTTGATCCTGCATGTGAGGTGAAGTGTTGGAAAGTCCCACATCGTCTAAATGTTGAATTTCATATGATTTCATACACCTGTTGGGCGCTCCAGCTAGTACCGTAGGCTTTTATGGCAAAAGAGAAGATCCAATCATGCAATCCGTAACGGACTACCTACATTCTTCTTTAAAGTGACTCCTTCAGCATTATTAGTGGGGTAAGAGAGCTGCTCAAAGATATAGGACTCACTTTTATCCTCCTTGGAGTCTGGTCCTCTTGGGTTGCTACATATCTGCTTTCTCTTCATCCTTTGTTTATTTTTGTATTGAAATATACAGTTTGTTATTCTCTATGAAGCACGGATACGGACACGCCGATTCAGGCAATTCTAAAAAAATGTAGGATACAATACGACAAGGATACATTAATAAATATATTAATATTAATATTTGGTCTAAAACATATATAATAAACATAAAAAAAGTTTGAAACATCTACAAAGTCTATTAATATGCAAGAATAGATGTACAAAGAATACATCCATAAGCATCAACCATGTTCATCATTCATAGAAAAAACTAGAAAGACATTATGTTTATTGTTTCTTTAGTGGAAAGAGAACTAAAATGGAAAGAGAACTAAGATGAAAGAACTAAAATGGGTTTATTGTTTCAATCAAAGTATGGGTATTATGTTTCTTTAAATTTACCCGTGGTTATTTAAAAAATAAATAATTACAAACTAACTCTAAAGGAATCCCAAATGTATGCGAGATGTATCCGAGAAGTATCTGAGGTATATCCGATGACGTGGTAATGTGTGTTACTGTTCCGATACGTACGGAGAGTATCTAATAAGTATCGGGGAGTATCCTAGGCGTATCGTATCCGATATGTATCCAATATGGATTCGTTGGGGGTTTTGAAGTATCCGTGCTTCATGTGTTATTCTCCTTGTCTCCTTATTATATATTAATATTTGTATATCTTATGAAAAAAATGTTGTTAGTTGTTGGGTAATTGAATGTGCTTTTCTAATATTTGACTTCCTACATATTCACTACACAATGACATATACCCAGTAGTCTATTATTTTTTTAGCACAATGTGTTGTGATACATTATTTCTGTCTTCAACAATGTGTTCTGGGTTTTCTGCTATAGTAGGACAGTCCTTGCATGCTGTCTGACTCATACAGAGGGTTCCCAAAAACCCCACCCCCCCCCCCCCCCCCCGCCCCCCCCTCCCCAAAAAAAAAAAAAAAAAACATTTTTTAGATTTTTTTTTTTTTTTTTTTTTTTTTTGGTTCAGTGATATATTTCAGGAAATATAGGATTCCCTATGCTGATGTTCTCTAATTGGCTTTCTCAGGTAGAGCACATGCTAAATGATAGGTTGCTAACCTTTGTCAACGTTGACATGCATGATGTAAAGGTACTATTTATTACTAACAATAGATGCTTTATTTGCATGAGAATCATGTTGGTGCCAGCTGAAAATTAGGTAGCTGCCCTGTCATTTTGTACAGCATGGAGTGAATCATGTTAATATGAAGTATAAAGAGATTCATATCTCAATTGATATTTTATATGTAAATAAGAAGCTTTTCACTATTGTTTAGCTCTTCAATTGATATAGTTAAGCATCCCTCTCTTACATCACCGTCCCTTTTTGGTTTTTTTTGTTTTGTTTTTTTTTTTTTTTGGGTTGTTTTTTTCTTTTTCCTTTTTTTGACTATTTTTTTGTTTCAGATAGTTATGGCATATCTAGAATGAAAATTATTATTTATTTTTTGAATGGCAACTTTTCACCTTATGTTGCTCTAAAAGTGTCTCTTAGAATTGTTTTTAAACCTTATTTTTTTAGTTCAATAACTGGAAAAATATGTTTATGTATGTGTGGAAATATGTGTATATGTGTCCATATATATAAAATATTTTGAGCAAGTGTGGGTCTCACTAAGCAGGTTCCTAGGAGGGCTGAGTTGGATACGGTCCTAACCTATGTTTTTTAGCACACAAAATGCTCAAAAGTTGAAATTGCACCCTTGTGCTTGATATCCCTAGACATGTATGCAGATATATACTCAAGTACTCAACTCAACCAAGCCTTAATTCCAACGACATGGGGTAGACTCGTGTATGCAGATATCTAATGCATTAAAATTATCTTTAAGAAGAAATAGCATGGCACTCAGGCTATTTAGGCCCAATCGTTTTTTAAGTTGCAATTAATCAGGAAACTGACATAAAGTTGTAAAGTAGTGAAAACCCTAGAATGGTCAATATACCACCAATACCCAGAGGTCTCAAACATTAGCTCTTGTGTTTTTATTTTTCTTTTTTCTTATTCTCGTAGTTGTTTGAAAATTTTCCATATGATTTAATCATGGAGTTCTTTATAATCAGTGGTAATGTTTTCCTCACTAACGTCATAGATTCAGGGAATATCTCAGTATCTTGTAACACTTGTAAGACAAATTCAGGACAGAGGTGTGATTGTGCAACATAGAAATCTTGTGCTTGAATTGCAATATAACGTCCAACATAGAAAAATGGCTAAAATTCGAGCATCCGTGTTATGTAGTTAAACTTTGTTTCTAAATTATTGTTGTGAGTATATATATATTTTTCATCATTGCATGATTTGCATAGTGTATGGTTTATTTACCTGTTTATGTTCTCACCAATTTGTGAATATTTTTCGCTCTCTTTCATATTTAAGTTACTTTCATTTTTATGCTATGAGATATCTTGTGTTGGTGCAGGAAGCCCGAAAGCGTTTTGACAAGGCTACCCTTATATATGACCAGGTGGGTTTCACATATCTCTTGTTCAAAGTTTAATTCTTATGGTTACCCACCATATTTTTCTTCTATATTCAAGGATAATATCTTCTGCAGTATTTTTATGATTCTCATTCTTGAAATTTGATGGATTTTTGTAAAGTTAAGATATATTTTTCTGGTAATGATTCATGATTTTCTTATAAGCTGTCATAATTTTTGTCTTTTACCTTGTGTCCCTTACATTCAAAGTGGTGTTATAAGTAAGATTATCAAAACTGATCATATTATTAAGGGGGAAATTCTCCTATAAACAGAAGATTTTTTTTTTTTTTTTTTTTTTGGGGGGGGGGGGGGGGGGGGGGGGGAGGGGGAGAAGAAGAAGAAGAAGACACAACAGACATTAAGAGTTAAGTGTCTAGAAAGGCCATACTGTATTAGAAGAATCTTCATTATATTGAATAGTTCAATCTCTTCAATTGTTGTAGATATTTACCGAGTCGTGACCTCTCAATTATTGTGAGAGTGAAACCCATAATGTTTCTTAACTTAGCCTTCCAGTGGTCCCTATCTATCGTGTGGGACTACTCTTTGAAAATCTTTCCATTTTCTTCTCTTCCAGAAGGCTTCAGCACACTTCCATGGGTACCATTTTCCATGACCTATAACCCAAGTGACCAAGCATGACTAAACCAACAGTGTACAACATTTCCTGTTGTATGTTGTATCATTTCCTAAAACATTCCAAGCAGATCAAATATTAGAGACCAAATTCTGACAATAGAACAATGGATTTAGAGATGCTGATAAACATATAGGACAATGGTTATCCATCAGAATGAAAATGAAAAAGGACAGATAAATTTAAAGAACAGGGTTCTGACAGTGGTCTGATTTAGAATTCTATTCTGGATTCTTGTACTGGTTTTAGTCCCCTCAAGAAAAAAGAATGGCTAGAGTTCCAACTTATTTGAATTTTACAAAATATCTTCTCAACATCCATGTGAGTATCTGACTGTCTGAAATTCATTTGAGAATTGTAGCCTATGTTGAATGAAGTTAACGCGATTTGAAGTTTTAGCTAGTATGTTCTCTATAGTGACACTCAATGCTAATGGCCATTCTGTCCCACAGGCACGTGAGAGGTTTCTGTCATTGAGGAAAAGCACTAGGATGGATGTTGCTGCTGTCATAGACGAGGTATATCCAATATTAGTTATCTTCTAATCTGAATGCTACTCATTCTGGTGAAGAAAATAAATTGATTAGATAGTTTTTTATGGGTAACCATCCTTTTTTAAATTCTAATTTGGTAGAGAGACGTTCCAGGAACTTCACTGTGCACGATCCAGATTTGAGCAAGCCCGCTTCAATCTGGTAGGTTAATTTGGTAAGTTAAATTTCGTGAGGTCTATTGGTTCAAATAAAGATGCAATGCATAAGCATTTAGTCCTTTAAAATTTGGCATACTTTTATAATTCCAGGTTAGTGCACTTTCTAATGTTGAGTCAAAAAAGAGGTTTGAATTTGTGGAGGCTGTTGGTGGGACAATGGATGCTCATCTTCGTTACTTCAAACAGGTATATGATATGATGAAAAATTCTTTGTCCTTCTTAGTGTGCTATATTGCATGTAATCCACTTCTCGATCTTTGTATGATGCAGGGATATGAGCTATTGCATCAGATGGAGCCTTTTATCAACCAGGTATGTTATTATTGTTAGTTCAGTAGTAAATGTGGCTCTATTCTCTTGGTTATGTGGCTTAAAGAATTTTTAAATTTATTTTAATATAACTCCTATTAAATTATTAAATGATGAGAGGGCTGATAAGCAGACAAAAAGCAGAGCTAGAATCTATAGCTTGTTCCTACCCCCAAACGACAAAACTAGCTAAAGATAACATTTTTTGAACCATTCTACAAGTCACTTTTCCTTACATTTAAAAAGATCAGACTTAGAAGCCTACCATGTCACAGAATGCATCTCTTTCCTCTAAAACGTTGATGCCCAAGATCTCTCCTTGAATGGATTTTCCATCCCTCCTTTCAATAGCTCCTCAAAAACAGCCAAAGAGGTCTTTTCAAGCATCTTGCCTCTCAAAACAAACGCCTTGATGTGTCAACCCAAGAAAAGTACCACTCAATGAATCTAAGGAAACCCAGGTCCGCATATCTGAAGCAAACTGGTAATAAATGAGAAGCTCAACGGCAACAGTCCTCGAGATCACAAATCCACAATTGATTTGGTTCATCATAAGGATTTTATTAGGATTGCGGTCCGCTGAAGAAAGTTATTTTGGAGGGGACATGAGTGTGCCAAATACTCCTTATGGGAAATGCTCCATTAAGATAGTGATGAAGAATGGACAAGGAAGCTCTTTTTTTTTTTTTTTCATGAATCAAAAGTCCACATTCCGTCAGTCTTTCTCCCTCACAATAAAAGAAACACTAGTAAGAATACTAAATGTTCAATGGCATCAACAAGTGTCTAGTTGTTTATTGTTTTAAATGCCAGAAATCAAAAGTAAGTACTCAAGTCTAGTTGTTTACTTTTTTAAATGCCAGAAATCAAGAGTAAGTACTCAAACCCTGTAGGTAAAGTGATTCACCAAAGATCTCTGGAATCTGTATTGGAAAGAAGGGCCCTTCAAATGAATCCAAACTCAAATTTTATCACCATTGCCCACCCAATGTTGCTAGGGTTCAATGCTTACACCAACCTATCGGATTCCTGTTTCAAAGATCGAACAACATTAGTATTCTACCCATAGTTGGTATTATTACCTCCATGCCATATTTTTGGATTCCAAAAGGAATCTCCAATGCCACTCGTTAAAGGGAATGATCAGAGGAATTCCAAGCCCTTTTACTTGAAGAGAAGAACGCACCTCCCAATTCCCTTGATGATAATTGAATTCCTCCTCCCCCCTACCCATAAGAAAATCTCTGAACATTTGCTTCAACCTCTCAGGCACACTAGGATTGGGCATAGAGGAAGACAGTAAGTTGGATGGTTTGATAATGTATTCTTTGGCAAGGTGACTAAACCACCTTAAAATAGAAGCTTGCTCGTCTAGAATAGAAGGCATCTCTCCACCCTTTTAAATTTACAACCCAGATATATTTCAACCTAGCCCCAATAGGACTCTTACACTAGATGGCTTGAACATGCAAAGCTTTTGGTCATGTACTCATGTGACTTGCTTGAACATGCAGTCACCATCTAGATGGCTTACCTGGCATCCATATGTTGAATCTGGTAGATAACGTGCAAAATATAATGCAAACAGGTTCATGGGTATTGTTTTGATTTTGGCTATAAACTGCAATGTTCTCATGTTAACTTCTAAATTTCTCTTTGGTGGGAAAGTATCAAAGTTCATGTCTCTTTTTATGTTACAGGTCTTGGCTTATGCACAACAGTCAAGAGAAACTTCCAATTATGAGCAGGCATCTCTTAATGAAAGGATGCAAGAGTTCCAAAGGCAGATTGATCGAGAAAGTAGGCGGTCTTTAAATTGCTCTTATGGTTCTCCTAGTAGGGATGGTATGCAACCTTTCACTAGAGGTTCACATAAAGTGATAGAGGAAGTTATGCAATCTGCTGCAAAGGGAAAGGTATTTTTTGGAATTTTATTGACATATTTTCTTATCACATGGCTCTCTTTATAAATCCCAAATTTTGTTATCCTGGCATTTCTCCTTCTGTTTAAGTAGCTTTCATTTATACTTGCTAAGACTACTATAGTTCAGGTTCAAACCATTCGTCAAGGATATCTCTCAAAACGTTCCTCAAATTTGAGGGGTGACTGGAAGAGAAGATTTTTTGTTCTTGATAGCCGAGGAATGCTATACTATTATCGCAAACAATTGACTAGGTCATCGGTAAGTTACTTGCTGGTGACTTCTTATATTGTGAACTTTAAATGCCTTCTTGTTCTTGTGAGCTGCCACTGCTGACTAAATATTGAGTGTATAATTTCAGGTAGCTGGGTCTGTACAGAGGAATAGTTCCTCTGAACTTGGTTCTGGGCTGCTGAGTAGGTGGCTTTCTTCTCATTACCATAGTGGTGTACATGATGAAAAATCTGTTGCACGTCATACTGTGAACCTGCTGACATCAACCATAAAGGTTGATGCAGATCAGTCAGATTTGAGGTTTTGCTTCAGGATTATTTCACCATTAAAGAATTACACATTGCAGGTAAATACTCAAAGGTCAGCTTGGAACATATAAATTTGGGTTCTTATTTAGAAATATTACAATACTAGACAAAGCTTATCTTTGTTTCTTTCAAATAGTAGTTGGATAGTGAGTTGGGGAAATGCACTAATATTTTGCAGCAGATTCTCAATTGCAATTTGTATATGCTTGGAAATGTAGGCAGAGAGTACACTGGATCAAATGGACTGGATTGAAAAAATAACAGGAGTAATTGCTTCATTGCTGAGTTCCCAAGCACCTGAGAGGGTAAATGTTAAAGAATTTTTGCATTACCATGTGGCCTTTGATTTGCGTAGTTGTTCTGATCATAACTCAATTATATGTCAGCGTCTCTCTGCTTCTCCTCTGGGAAGCGGTGATCACTTCTCTGCCAGTGAGAGTAGCTCACTAGGAAGTTTCTCTGATCTTTATCAGACAGCTATAGAAGAACACACATCTGAAAACACTGCCCCTAGAAACCATGTACCTGCATCTAGAAGTTTGCAACAGCAACAACACAGTGTGAAAAGTGAGAAGCCAATCGATGTTCTGAGAAGAGTACATGGGAATGATAAATGTGCTGATTGTGGTGCACCTGAACCAGACTGGGCATCCTTAAACCTTGGTGTTCTTATTTGCATTGAATGTTCTGGTGTTCACCGTAACCTTGGTGTACATGTATCGAAGGTAAGACATCTAGGGTTGAATTGCACACTTATTTTCATGTTGATAGATTGATCACGTTCACGTCAATAGTTTAAGTTAAAAGCTCTGGGCTCAGCTTTGGGACCTTTAGACATGTGAGGCCTAAAGCTCCTTGAGATCATCCTCTTAAAAATACAAATTCATCAAAAAAAAAAAAAAAAAAGAGAATTTACAGAAGGATCTAAATTCGTAATTTTTGTTTTTATATGTACGCATCTAAGTATGAACCTATACACACAATCACCAGTTAAATTATTGATTATTGATTCTACTTCATTTTTTGTGTTGAGCTTCCTCTTAGTGATATTTTATATATAATTATATTAAAGCCAGTATGCTTTATGTTTTATTCTGTTTGCTTATTCATATATTATTGTGGTTGGCCTTCAATGCAGGTAAGATCACTGACACTTGATGTAAAAGTTTGGGAGCCCTCTGTGATTACTCTTTTGGAGTCACTGGGTAATGGCTATGTGAATTCTATCTGGGAGGAGTTATTGTATTCAAGAAGCTGTTTTCATTATGATGACATGCCTATGGGGTGAGTAATGCATATTTTGATATGGTTGAAAATTATATTGTTCCTATGCTAATCACTTTCTAGTTCTTGTGATGTAGGTATTCCAAGTCTGATAAGCACAAACCATTTCTTATGTGCAAACCTAGTCATGACGATCCTATTTCAATAAAGGAGAAGTTCATTCATGCAAAAGTATTGCTCCAAAATAATTTGCTCTCTCAGTATTGGTGTTTCCTGTTACTTGTTTTTCCTCGTAAATGAAGATAGCATTTGTTGAACTGGCTTCTTCTTTTACTTTTCTCCTTCGTAACTCAGAAAACTATAGTATACTCATATTAGAAATGCTGACATGCTTTAGCTAGCGTAATTTTAGCATCACTTAGGCAATGGGTAGGTGATTAGTGACCCTGTTTCACCAGATCACGAGGGGATCTTTCTTTCCAGAGGAAAATGTTTCTTAGAACTGTTGAAAGAGAGTCTGCGAACTAACCAATTGATACTCCTAGCGAGCAGAACCATTGGTTCAACTATGATGGCTAGTATTGTGGCTCCTCATGTGCTGATTGATTTATTTGACTCTCATTTGACTGATAGTTCTGATACTGTGAGTTTCATTTGCCAGTTATGCTATCCAGGACCACACGTCCAGAGCCTGTGCATTATGTGTTGGCAGACAGAAATTAACAATAAAAGGTCTGCCCAGACCCTGGATGGACCTTACAGGCCCTGCCTTGGGGCCAAACTAGCCTGGCAGAAGCCCCAAAAGGGCTGCCCAACTCTCAGAAGGACCCCTCAGGCCTGATCATTGACCCAAATGGCCTAGCAGATGCCCAAAAGGAGTCGCCCAGGAGTCGCCCAGACCTTGTGTAGGCCTAGGCCCCTCAGGACATGCATTAGGTTCATGTTGTCAAAGCATTTTCTCCCCGCGGGGTTTTTTTTTTGGGGGGGAGGGGGGTGGGGGGACTTTTTCTTTCTATTTTTAGGGGGGAGAGAGAGAGGAGGGATGGGGTGTTGGGCATAAGCCCAAATGGCCTAGAGTTAATGTTGGATTGTAGGGTTGGGAGAAGAATGAAGAGGAAGAGAGAATAATCTCTCTTTTAACTCTGAATTTTATTTAGATACAAGGACATAGATTTGCCATATGTTATGTTACACCATTACACCTTGCAAAACTCCCCATCATGTTGATTTATGTATATCATCCATGCCCAACTTGCCTAAATCATGATCAAAGGCGAACTAATGGTTCCTTTGGTTAGGATGTTTTCAAGGTTGTCTCGCTTGTCACACTATCTTATCTAGAGTTTTTCCTTGCTGAAATGTCTGTGTGCCTTAATATGCTTGTTCCATATTAGAAATTGAGGAAAATGAAATGTCATATATCCATTAATGAGGGCTAAGCTATACAATGACTAATTAGTAAGTACAGCACATGTGACATGTAGAATAGACTACATAAAGTAACAATGTTGTGGGATGGTTCCCCCGTTATCAAAAATAAACAAATAAATAAATAAAGTAACAATGTTGTAACGATATATCTACTTCATCTAACAGTTCCTATCATGCTATCTGGTTAAGCGCTATACTTACGCCTGTGTTATGGACTTATGGTCATAGTAGTGTTGAGAATAATTATATATTTTAGGGGTAATAGTCAACCTAGTTATACACATTAATAGAGATTGACCATTTATGATGTAAATCTAGCCTCTTTTTACATCCATATCCCTATCCTGGAAACCATTATACTCTTTGCAAATTTTCTTTTGGCATGCATCTATCCCATAATAGGTTTGTTCTCCTGGTTTTATATTTTATGGTATTTTTCTGGCCTCTTATCATATTCCCTTCTGTCTTCTCTTTTTGAGGAGCCTTCTTTAGAAATGTGTATAATCGGGTAGGAAAAATTATTTCTCTGGAAATCAGTTTTTGGGACCTAGAAGTGAAGTATGTTTTACTTTGATTGCAGTATGCGGAAAAACGTTTTGTTCGCAGGATAAAGGAAAACAAGCATCTTCGTTCAGTGGCACAACAGGTGTGGGAAAGTGTCCATATCAATGATAAGAAAGCAGTTTACCGCTGTATTGTCAACTCTGAAGCAGATGTCAATTCTATCCAAGGCAAGCGCCATTTAGTTACATCCTTAACTCTGCCAAAATAATGCAGTTCCTAGAGCAGGAAAACCTTGATCACAACTTTGATTGCTTAGCAGGTGATTCTTTGGACAAGGCCTCCCCAAGCTTTTTTAAGTCAGCAAGCAGAAGTGATCTGGAGGAATATTATGATGGGTGTTCTCTGCTTCATCTTGCCTGCCAAACTGCTGACATTGGCATGGTGGAGCTACTCCTACAGTATTGTGCAAACGTAAATGCTTCTGATTCAAGAGGCCAGACACCATTGCATCATTCTATTATCAAAGGAAGAAACACAATCGCAAAACTGCTTCTTATGAGGTGATTCTCTGTAGGCATCACGCTTTTAGTTTGTGTTTTTACTAGTACATTGTTGTTGTGTGTCCATCTTGCAATGGTATGCTCAGTATCCACAAAATTTATCTTAATACTCTTTCTTTTTCCTGAGTTCGACTCTTGCTACCCCCTTGGGGCCACCCAAACTAGGTTTCCATGGTTCTCATGGGTCTTGGTCTTGCCTAGTCCATGTGGGTTGTGGGGTCTTACGTGGGCCCAGGGTTTGCCCGATGGGTTTCCTCATAGAAAAATAAGCTTCCTTGATCACGATTTTCTTGAATTAAACCACCATTCCTGATTACTTTTTCCTTCTTTCATCTTTTTTTTTATTATTTAATTTTTGAGGTCTTCTGCTCTTATATACCTCGATCCTTGTGATTTTAATTCACATGACCTTTGATTACTTAGAATTATCTCTTTCATAATTGTAAAAGGCCATTGAAGGGTTACTTCTGTGGTTGCAGGGGAGCCAATCCACATGTTGTCAACAGAGAAGGTAAAACCCCACTTCAGCTTGCAGAAGAATCTGCTTTTGACGACTACGAGGTCCTAGCTCTTCTAACAGACTCAAATAGATAACATTAAGAAGAGGTTCATGAAAGGCCTGAGTGTATAAAATTCTCAGAATGGAATGGGGGAACAATTCCTGTATTATATTTCAGAAAACTGGAAAACTGATTCCCCACTCAAGGGAGGGGCAACAAGCTTCTGAGGTTTATAGGCTGTCTTGTTGGGCCTTGTGCATTTCCATAGGGTGCCCACAAGTGTAAGTTAACCCTATCTTCTGGGTTGAGACTTGAGAGCCCCGGCATGCTCTTTTCATGGGGGTTCTGTGATGTGAGTTTGTGTTCGTATTTTTTCCTCTTTCCCTTTTTTATTTTTTTCTTGTTTCTCCTGCTGAGGGTATTTTTTGGAAGTTATAGTTGCGGCCTATTTTGTGGTTGTACATTATTTTCTATAGTTATTTAATTTGTTGGGAAAGCTTTGCTTGGATTATGGCTCCCAAAATGTGCAAAATCAGAACTTCAAGAGACTAGTCACCTGTCCTTACTGGAGACAAAATATGAAAATATAATGATACTTAACACATGTACAAGGCACCAAGGTCCATTGATGTTGACCAACTAGAGAATCCTTGTGACCATAAATCCGCATGTTTGATGATCCTGGACTCTGATATCTAGGAAGGAACGAGTATATCGGATTCTAATTCTCCCCCGTCGTTGAAGGGATGATATATCCTCTCGAACTCACAGGTGATTAATCATACTGGTTTCCGAGAAGATTGTGCTGCATTTGACATAAAATTGAAAGGCTCATCACTTTTTCCTTCTTGTTACTTTCACAAATGACATCAACAAATCCAATCCAATCCGACTGAATGGCCCATCACTTTTTACAAGCTTAATTTATAGGGGGTTTCTATTGGCACCCCAAGCTTACTTTTCATGCCTTACTTATTTTATATTTTAAAGTTTTATGAAAAATAGAATTAGTCTATAAAAACCGCTTGTATTGTCCATAAAAAAACATCATTTTGAATAACTTTGTAAAAGAAATTTTTTACTAAAATCTATTGTTAAATAGATTTTTTGGCCATTTACGATCTCTGTTTCATAAATGGCTAAAAAGTGCACCTAAATGATAGATTTTGAAAAAAAACTTTCTTTTATAAAATTGTTCAAATGATGTTTTCTAGTGAATTATATTATCAATTTTCATGATAAACTTTTATATTTTTCATAAAATCTTAAAATGTAAAATAAATTGGTATAAAAAGCAAGTCTTGAGATGCCAATAGAGTCCTTAGGTTAATATGACAAAGTTTAATATTATACATTCACCAAAAAAAAGGTTTAATATTTTATACCTCTTTTCCTAAGCCCATTTAGAACCGTTCTCGTAGGCTTCGCGATCATCAAAGTTTTAATTCCGATATATTTCGAGCTCAACTTCTTCCATTAATCCATTCCAGCTTCTTTTTTTTTTTCTTTTTTTTTTTTTGTTGCTAAGAATCCATTCCAACTTCTTACAATTACCATCAACCACTTCAACACAAAGGAATGCGAAGCTCTCAAAAAATGACAAATCAATACACAACCCAAAAGTGGGGAGAGAGACCTTGAGAATGCAATAGAAGAAAGGAGGTCGGAGAGGGAGGAAATGGGGTCTGCGTACAAAACGCAAAGCCTGATATCGCCATGGATGAGGCAGTACTTCACCATGTCATGGGAGAGATGGTCTAACAGCTAAAATCCTTGGGACTTGGGTTTTTGAATAGTAGATATTGAAGAACGGTAAGGGTGGCTGCTATCTTTGCAGTGGAGAGATATTGTTCTCGAAATATCGCCCAAAATGGAATTGTATTTGCAATGGCAAGTTATTTTGAATAGCAGTGAAACGCGAGCAAAAAAAGCGCCCTTTGAAAACAAACCAAAAAAAAAAGGTCTGAACACTACGTTACTAAAAGCGCTTTCGATATCCTAAAACTGAAAATACACTAAAAGCGTTATTAATAATAGCAATGTCATTTTCGGCAGTACTACTGCCGCTTTTAACATAACGTAAAGCAGCGTCTAATTATTAGAAAGCGGCGTTATTAACAGCGCTTTCAATGCAAGACTAAAATCAAAAGGGAGGTGAAAAACGATCTCTTTCACCCTCAATGTCTGCACTCAAAAGCTGATTGAAGAAGATCTTCATCCTCCCACCTGCGGACTATATGTTCCAGGTAGAATCAAACCCGGCAAGTTTTACTTGAACGACGGATGGAACTAAAACCAAGCTTGGGCTTTACCTCAGCCCATTTAGCCCTTTTTTCATGCTTGGCTGTGCTCCATCTTCTTCACAAGCTAACCAATCTTGTTTGATACCATTTAATTTGAAATTATTTGGGTGTGCAGTTTTTTAGTTGATCACAAGCCTAATTGAGCCTAGTTTGGCTGTGGAAAGAAAAAGAAATGGGCAATATCCCAAATTGGTTAGGAGATACTCTCTTCTTACTTTTTTCAAAGGAAAGCCCACTGGATCTTTGGGTTTCACATCCCATAACCCCTTCCCTTCATACACACGCAATCAAGTGAAGAGTTGAAACCACGACTTCCCCTAAACCCTCCCCTCAAAGAAACAAACGTGCTATCTGAAGGCTTGAACCGTAAGCTCGTGCTTGTATTTTTTGTGGCTGCTAACTGTGCTTAGGTTCCAAACTGAGTCAACCCGGAGGTAGTTCAAAGTGGCATAATTAATATTAAGAAAACAAAATAGGATCTACTGCTAAAGCCCATCTTGTTTGATTGGCAAGTCAAGTCTTTTTTCCTAGTCATCATTTCACTTGAATTCAAAGGGTTCATGAATGTTACAATGTAAATGGGATGGAAGTTGGATGTCTTTGAATTTCAATGATACGAGATTGGTCCCCTTTGTAAAGTTTGTCGTCAGACGGGGACTACACGTACCGCCACGCGTCGCTTCCAATGCTGTACACGTACATTGCCAAAACAATGGGACTCTTTTTACACGTGTGCACTGTTCTGAAAGAAAATATATGAATATTTCAATTTCAGCTAAAGAGAAGAAGAAGAAAAAAGTTTGAGATGATCCACTGTTGAAAGGATTGAGAAGTTTAGTCACTAATAATTGGCACACGTTAGGGCATTAAGATGAATGTTGGGTGCTGTTTGGTCCTGTTGATGTTGAAGGGAGTAAGAAGGCTGAAAGATCTTGTGTTTTGTGGATATTTGAAGGTAGACCATGTCAATGTGACTATTGGATTTTTAAGGTTCATCCACATTCTAATGCCGTGTCCAAGTTCCCTTCTTTATGGATTAGTGAGACCATCACCACCAATGGTTTGAACTTGATAGCTAGGTTGCCCGATGAACTTGATTAGTCGCCGAGTCGCAGTTGAGAAGTTTATCACGTTAGTAATTCAATTTAAGATGATGGATTTATGCATTACTAAAATTGTCTACTTTTCATTTTAGAGGCGCGAACGAGTCCTAAATCAATATAATACATAAAATATAGCAGAAACCCAGGTCAGCCCTTTGGTTTTCCTTTCCCATAATCATGTTAGCCATATTGTGTTCTGCCACAGACTGAACTGTTTTGATGCTAGAGGTTACAATTAGGTTCACAACCAACCAGCCCTAGTTTTGCACTTTGTTTTATTATTGGACAAAGGCAAGCCATGTGTTTGTCTTTTTAGGTGGGCCTGAAAGGATATATGCCATAGCAATGGATATCGTATGTTCCATTAATCCATCATAGAAAATTTCAGTCATAAAATGTAGAATAGGTTAATTTTCACTCTCGATCATCAAACAAGAAATTATGTGTCAAAGGTATTTTCACCGATGTTTTTTTTACTGAATTTATACTGTTAAAATGAAACCAACGTGATATACCCAATGAGGTAACTCGTATCTCGGATGGCATCTTTGAAATAATTTGAAAAATGAAAAAGCTCATTGCAAGAGGGATGTCGACACTGCCCTCTTTACGACCTTACTTTAATATGTAAATTAAAAAAGGGTCGGTCCAATTTAAATTTATGCAAAAGAAAAGTACTATATGATGTTGCAAAAATCATAGCATGTTATTGTTATTGTTGACACGACAATCACTAAACGTACGAGTCGTCCTATTTTCTTATTATAATGTCTATTATGCATGCAATTGTACTTGTCATGTGACTAATTGAATGCAAAGCTTTACTTAATTATTGTATTACTCTATAATTCTTTCTCTTTCTGCCAACCATCACTACTTAACATGTGCTTAGTCATTTATATTCAAAGCCAATCAACAAGTTACAAAGAGAGGTTGTATTAAATTATTTATCTAATTGACGGTGACATGCGATGACATGCAGATCGACTTATAATTTCAGCCCTCTATTATTGATCTAAAAGCTAAAATATTGGATACTCGGTAATTCATTTTTTAAATCTAATTACGTACATTTAAGTTTTTAGATTAAAAGCAAATGACTTAGAATAAAAATCCACATGTAATTTACGTTAGGGATCTCTCATAAGATTGAGATTATATATATATTAGAGAGAGAGAGAGAGAGAGGGAGAGAGAGTAGACATGCAAATATATGTGCAAAGTATTTTAGTGTATTCAAGATTATCTTCCTAAGAATTTATAGCCATTGGCCCATGATTTGCTGGATGGCATATTGAGTTGTGGTCGTTTATGCAGGGTACAAGGAAGTAGTATTACCCATTTTTTTATGCTTTGGAAAAATAAAAAATAAAAAAGGGATATAAGTTGGACTCGAGGATTGAATAGGTGAAGCTCCTCAACCACCAGGTTGAGGATATGCACGAAAAATAAACACATGGAAAAAATGACACGTGGTTTTGTAGTGTTCGAATATTAGACTTGTGAAGTTGATATGGATTGGATAACACTACATCATTGGATGACCTCATTTCCTTATTTTGAGCAAAAGCCCACTAACAACCTATGACCCTTTCCTACCTCATGTCATCCTTATTGTTTCCCCTTTTCTTCTGTTTTCCATGTTCTTCAAACGTTTTCGATCTTTTAATTGGTTACTTCCGATTTGAACCCAAATTCATCGAGGAAGGGCTCCACGCTGAGTGGACAATAGGTTTACGTCCAAATTAGAAAAGCCGACTAACTAAATATAATCATGTCCAAGTTCCATGAATTTTTTCCCATGTTACATGCATCCACACAAATTTTTATTATTTTTATTGGCGTGGATACATTGCTTTAGTTTTTTTCTTTGTAAGCGATAGATGAATTCAAGTATCATGTAACCCTCATCCTCTAATATTATCAATTTTGAAATCCCCGACCTTCTCCTTATAAGAAAGGAAAATATATCAATGGTAAATGATAGGACCCCTGCATGGTGACTTAAGCTTAAGCTTGAATTTCACTAGGAAAAAAAAAATGCCTAGATCTCATTTTCAACAAATTAATGAGGGTTTAGGCGAATGATAGTGGTGTCCCATGTGTTTAGAGGATAAATACAAAACAAGAATTACCATGTAGTTTACCAAAATAATAATACTAATATAATAGGACAATAGAATATTAGATCAATAAGAGCACAACACACAGATCGTTATTTACTTCATAGAACCCTAGGCCTCCAATTGGAATGCAGAGGATTACGAAGTGAAATAGAATATTAATTTGCTCATTAAGAACTGAAACCAAATGGAGATTGTGGTGCCGGACTCGACTGGTGGAGGCTAAGAAATTAAAAATAAATAAATAAAATGAGGAAAATTATGTCCAAGAAAGTAGGATGTTCGGTCGACAAACACGTGTTAATACATGCATTATTATGGCGCGTGTGATTAATATTTTATATTTTATCTTGCTAATGATATTAATAATCTAGGATTTGAGTGCCCCAGCATCTGCAAGCATTTTATTCAAGAACAAAAAGTTTTAAATAAGACAGCTAGCCACCATCCGCACTAAAATATTAGAACGATAAGAGGATTGGATAATATATTCTTATCACTTTTCAAGTTACTTGGTCCAAATTTTTCCAAAAGTAAACCCCCCCTAAAATAATTAGACTTTTGATAATTAATTTCAATCTC
Organism: Liquidambar formosana; assembly: GCA_039720395.1. Classification (NCBI taxonomy): domain Eukaryota; kingdom Viridiplantae; phylum Streptophyta; class Magnoliopsida; order Saxifragales; family Altingiaceae; genus Liquidambar; species Liquidambar formosana. The sequence continues at coordinate 29,666,196 of CM077828.1, forward strand.
ATAGACCCATCGTGCAACTTTATATCCACTGGAACATATAACTTTGGTTATTAATTTATTTTTGTCTTCAGGTGGCAATATATACATGCAGAACTAATCAGGTGTTCGATAACGTACATATATGCCAATGGTGCCCATTTGTGTTTGTCACGTGCCGCTATGCCCGTGCATAATTATATGTTTGAACGTTTAGTTACTCAATTTCACATACCTATTGATCGACATCACGTATGCGTGCCATCAAACACCTAATCATTACTATTATATATCATGTAACGTGTTTATTTGTATGAAAGGTCAGCATATGATGTATATAATTATAATCACAAAGACTTAGAAGATCATTACTCAAGTGGTTCACCATTTCTTATGGCCGGGAGGGTGGCGGGGAGGCCACCTGCTCACATGGGCGGCGATATTAAATAGCATTTGGGATATGATTTTAAACTTGGGAATCAGGCGGAGACTCCACAGGTATAGACAGTTGGATTTTCTATCGTTTGCAGTGACCCAATATGGGCTGTGCAAGTCACAACATTCAGGAATATTGAAATTGTCATTGTCGGTATTTTTCAAAATATTAAAAAGAAGAGAAGGAAGAAAATTTAAGTTTCATTGGTGATTTGTTGAAATTGCCATATATTGGTTCTTAAATACTGTAATAAATATGGAGTACCCAAAAAATAAATAAAAGGCATGTGGACCCATGATGTAGGGCCTACCAATCTTCAAATCATATATTGCAATAGTGGTGGCAAAGAGGTGTGGTGATAGAAGAAAAAAAAAGGGGGCAGATCTAGGATATGGGCAAGGGCTGATGCTACAGGAATGGTGGTGGAATAGTAATGACCATATATACTAATGGGTTTTTTGGCTAGGACATTTTCAGGTGGGTCATGTTATTTAAATTGTCTCATTCTATTTGATGTTTGATTTGTTGGGTTAACCCATCTTCTTGAGAAAAAGACAGGGGAAGGGTAGGCTGGGTAAGCCACCATTGCAAAAATGACATTTATAATAAGTAATAAAGGTTCACTGCATGAAATCACAAGGTTTCATTCTCAAAAATGCATTTTTCATAAATAATAAGTCTAAAGACAAAAACTTGTAGGTAACAGTAAATCATCTGTATCGCAACAAGCCATTAAGAATTGAGATACGTGAGAATATCATATTTGACATATTCAATTTTTTTTATTAATGTTAGATGCGACAATCCTACTTATCTCCATCCATATAGACTTATAATACAAATGCCGTGGTGTCACAATTACATATAAGTTATTTTTGCAATTAACATGGTGTAACATTAGCATATATTCTCTCCAATAAAACCTCATTCCGGCAGCGCCTAATAAGAACCTGCCAAGTGGCACTAGAACACTCCACCCTTTAATGTCTTTTAATAATGAGGCAGGTGGTTGATGTTGGGGCACAAGGTCAATGTCCATACCCTAAATTCCATTTCTGCATTATTGATTTGTGGTCATTGCTTCCATCTTCCTCTCCCCTGGGACCAAATTTAATACGGTTTTTCCATCTTTCAAAGCTCAAAAATGCTAGTATTTGATATAAAACGAAGCCACCTATAAATAAACACGTGGTGTCTGAATGCTTCTTAGGCCATTTTTATTAAATTGAGTGCCCTTATTAAATATACCTAAACAGAATGGCAAATTAAACCATCTGAGGAGATGGCGAAACTATTATAGTCTGAACAAAAGAGCCTTTGGATATAGGACATAAGAGGGTGGGTGTGGGTGTGAAGGCATCACAGCTGCATATACGAGGGAATATCCCTAGTTCACACTCTCACACAATCACACGGCAGGCTTTCTGAATAAGGCCAGGAAAGTGAGATGACCACGTAGGGACAGGGGCAGAATTTTCCAACATGTCTTTATGACTTAGTCCAAGTCTTTCTAGGCCTCCAAGGCTCCAATTGCTACTACGGTCTCCAAATTCAAGTCTCATTACTCGGTTTCAAATGGTAAATGACTAAAATGAGCAGTTAGTTAAATTAATTATTAAATATATAATTATTGTGATATTGGATTGGTTCACTCACCCCAAAAAAAAAAAAAAAAAGAAGAAGAAGAAAAAAAAAAAGATATTGGATTGGTTCATGAATTAAATTACGTTTTAAGATAAATCGGAACTAATGTCTGACTATAAGAAGTGAGAAGTCTAACTCAAGACCAAAATGAAAAGTCTTAGATTTTCTTTGAAATAATATAATTAATTTTTTTGGTACTTTAGTAGGGGTTCGAATCCCTAACCTATCCTAAAGTGATGCAAATATTGTGATAATAGGATCTCAGAACGCATATGATCAACTTTATGGTATAAAATTATGCGGAATAGATGGTGGGTGAGATGGTGGCTTCACCCGTGTCCAAAAACGTACTTGGGTTGGAGATCTAGATAATTCTATTGTTATAAAAGGCACATCAGGTAATAAAATAATGTGAGGATAAACATTACATATGTAAGGAAACAAAACAACTTATTGTTTAACTAATTTTTAGTAGGTCTTTTGTCTCAATTCATTATTCTAGGACCAAAAACAGCTGGGCAAGCCTCCTTATCCATTTTCCTAATACAACCCGATGATCATTATTAATCTCGTGATTAAGATTAATGTATATTATAATACATTTGAGGTGATGGGGAACAAGCCCACCCTGTCCTCTAAAGACCTCTACATCATTCCTTGTGCGCCCTCACGCCTAACCTCTTTCTGTCTTTTGTTTACTTTCCCTCAAACAAATGAGGATAAGGGAAGGGTGATTTGTTAGCACACCTACCCCCTATCATTTGTCATTCTTTTACTTCTTAATTAATTACCCATTTAAACTAATTTTTAAAGCTAAAATTAATTTTCAACGAAGGATGACATCATCTACGCGATGTATGATGTCATCCCCCGTAACGTTCCCATCTCACCTAACCATTATCACGCAACCTGTGTGGTAGGACGTAACCAACTTTGAAGAAACAGTCCAAAAGTGCTCTGGCATTGTCTGGGAGACCCACGTGTCCATCCAATAACTTTATTACTACGTGGCTAATTTCCATTGGACAGACACTGAGTCTGTTTTCTTGTGATGGTAACGGGACAAAAATACCCCGTTTTGGAGCCTAGGTGATCACTATACGTTTCGAGACTTAATCAACTCCGTTATCGAAAAAAAGAAAAAAAAAAATAAGAAAAAAAAAAATGAAGAAGAAGAAAAATGAAAAACATAATAGAATTAAGAATTTGATGCTCAGCACTGACGTGATTTTAGCTGATGTAACGTATAGGTTTTTTTTACGGTTAAAATTGAAAGGTTAAAAAATTGTTATCAAAATCATTTCGGTAATTTTAATAACAAATTTTTTATCTTCAATATTGATAGTCTGACAACTCAACGGTGAATGGGAGCTCCCGTAATAATTTGGATGACGTGGAGGGAGTTGGATGAAGATGGGCGAGCAACAGGAGGTGAGGTTAGAGAAATGAGCAAGGAGTATTAAGTAAAGAAAGTGGGGATGGGTTTTTTTATTTTTTATTTTTTGTGGTGATAGGGGAGGGGTTTTAAGGGCAGGTAAAGGGCAAGAGAGAAACATGGGTTTTGGTCTGTGGGTTAGGGGTTTGTCCAAATGCTGAGGACTGGGGAGGCAGAGGAAGCGTGACCCCACATTTTCGATGGGTGTCCGCTCCGTAGGCGACACCTGTGGGTCCCACTCTAAGTGTCTTTGGGGGCGGACTTCTCGAGCCTCGCACTCCCACTCTTCTCCGCCCACCCACCGACGCTCATGCTCTTCCGCTTTATCTTATCTTTCTTCCTCTACATTTCCCCCTCCTCCTCCTCCTCCTCCTCCTCCACCCTCTTTGCAAGGATGCTTTCCTAATTCCTAATTAATTGGCTGTAGCTCTGCAAATTCATGACTTATCGATGTTTGTATTATGAGATTAATGCACACATTCAAAATTTGTTCTTCTATCCTATTTCATTTAAAAGTATTATTAATTCCGAAATTGTGAAAAATAGGCTGAAGGATTCATCCTCGGATCTAAAAAAAAAAAAAAAAAACTCTCATTTTACTTCATATCATTGCATCAACAACACACTAGTACTTTTAAGTTTTAAGCACCACTTAAAAATAAAAAATAAAGAAAAAAAAGCTATAAATAAGTCAATTAATTATTCAAGACATTCAAAAATGTCGTTCAAATCTGATGGTAAAGTGTGAGTAATGTATTAATTTTTTTTTTTTGAAAACATCGGTCGTAATCTCCTAATTCACTAACCATATATATGTATACACACGTGTTTCTTGCTGTCCTTCCAAATAATAAAAAGGAAAAATATGATTCAAGACATGCATTCAAGAGAGATGATATGTTTGTTGTGGAATAGTATGGATGAAGTGGAAGATGATTGGTAAAAAACTACAGAGCATATATAGACAACTCATACATGGGTGGTAGGCAGTACACTGATTGATTACCATTTTTGCGAACTCTACTTTTGTATGTCTCCTTCGAAGTGGCATCCCCAGTGTTTAAAGCACAGGTGGCTTGCTTGGATTAGAGGACCCTAAGAAATAGCGCACATTTTGTTCATTTCTTTTAGTTTTTATATGCCTTTTTGAGTAGTTTTAAATGAAATGAATGTAGTCATGTTTGATGTCTAGAGTCTCTGAGGTAAGTCATGTGATCGATGTAGTCCCTTTGAGTACAGCAATTTCTTGTGTGGCCGCTCATTTGCTTCAAAATATTTATCTCCAACCAAACTTTTCATATAATTTTGATCGAAAATGTCTTACATTAACCCCCTTTTTTTTTTTTTTCCCTATTTATTTCCCTTTTTGGAGTCATGTTCGTTGAGAAAAATAGAGAATTTAGATCGCATCATAATAACATTATATATGCAATGATTTCTTCATTAAAATAAAGCAAAAAAAAAAAAATAAAATAGAAGTGCTTGTGGAATGAAACAAGATTCTTCAATTAAATTATGGGTCTCAATCCGTTTACAATATTGGTAGCATAGTTTTGGGATAGTAGATGGTGCAGGTGGAATCAAATGAGTGAACTGCAATGTGTCGGTGTTATTCACGCCCATGGGATCATTACCAAACACATCCATCTGAATTGGGACCCCATCCCAAATGTTTTCACACGCCAATCATTCATACTGCTGTTTGGAGTTACCATGTAAAATGTAAATTGGGTTTTGACCAAACAAGCCCCAACCAAAATGACCCGGCAAACCAAAGCAGTAATAAAATCTCAAAAGCAATACAGGATGTGAAACAGAGAAAATATAAAAGCGTTTCCTAAACCTAAGTGATAATAAATGCTCTGAATTAACCTTTGTAAAATTGAAATATTGCTATATGCTCGTTATATGACTAAATTAATTTGAGACTTACATTTTAAGAAGTGAAATGTTTTGGATTTGACTTTGTATTTTCTCTTAAAGTTATTTATCAGGCAAGTTTACCCTAAGTGTTAACTGATGCAAAGTGAATAGTAACTTCTTCTTTTTTTGCCAAATGATAAGAGAACAAACCCACCTATACGGAGTCAAACAAAGACTTCCGCAAACCCCATACCCCTATTAAGATGAGACATGCTATTGACAAATGAATGATTACTTGTAAATGTTTCAAGAAATTAATTGGACCAAAGTCTTTATACCCCAGTGGTAATAATGATAATGCATGACCAAATTAAATTAGAAGTTAGCAATGTTAACATGCATCTCAAAAAACTGAGTAGGTGATGGATCTTTACTAGATTTGTCAAACTGAAGATTATGTGAATGTGACCTTACCCGTATTAAAAAAAAAAAAAAATTATTAGGTTAGGCTGATACCGTGGTTAAATTAAAATTTTAATCAACAAAATATTGAATCCAACATAATCACTTGTTCAACGAGTCACTTGAATAAGGTTAGTTAGACCAATGGTTATGCGGACGGTGGCCTTACTTGTAACAAACAAAGCATTTTAGTGAGGCCAAAGGTGTGATATATAACCTTATTAGGAAACAAAATAACAATAATCCAATTACTTGATAAATTGTTGAACTTAACATAATGAGCTGATTGGTGAGTCAATTGAATAATGGTTAGTGAGAAATAACACTTATTAAGCCATTGATGGGTCAATACTCAAAGAATATTCTAAAGAATAAAATCAAGATTTTGCCATGACCAAAAGAAAAAGAAAACCCTGGTCACCAGTAAGGAGGCTGGAGGCGGCCAAGCAACGAGGCGGGGGTGCTTTGCTTGTGTTTGAGCTGAAACCACAGTTGCAAAAGGCGATAGAAAATGCTAATAATATATTTAGCTTTTGCGGACAAAGATTCCTCCATTTGTTTGCTTTAGACTATACACAACTGCTAATAGACAATACATATGGGTCCCTGTGACTTTCTACCTCTTCGTTTCCCACTCCCAACTTAGCCCCCCCATCACGTGACTTTGCCCTTTCCACTTCCCACGATACTTTCAATGTAATACTCTTATCTTATCACAATCTCTATCTTCCTCCCATTTTTTTCCTTCCTTTAAAATTTCTAGCAAGATTATTCAAACCTTCGTTTTATAAATCTCATGCATGCATCATATTTTCCATGTTAACCCCTATTGAAATCTCTTGCTTGCATTTTTTAATAGGAGTTATTAGACAGTCCTATTATAGATCTTTTCGAATAAAGATAAAGTAGTCCCACTCTGTGTATATACGAATAATTGTCAAAGATTGACAATATATATGAGTACTGGAAAGTTATTAATCTTTTTCATTCAAACACACAATATTAGCATTTTGTCGTCTAGCTATTTTTTTAAGTTACTTTCTTATCGAGAAAAAGAAGATAGAGAGATAGAAAGTTTTCCTTTTATATGGCATTACCTGTTTAGACCCTTGATACATGTGCTTCACCAAATTCGACAATGATAAATTCTTAATCTGACATTTCTTTGAATTTTAATACATTAGAGATTGCATGAGAGTTAATCTAATCCTGCCTCACTAATTTTGAACATTGTGGGAGATGATAACTGAGTTGGAATCACTTGCTTGTGGATAGAGAGATAGGAAGTTTTCCTTTTATGAGGCACTACATGTTAAGACCATTTATACATACACTTCACCAAATTTGACAATGATAAATTCTTGGCCCGACATTTCTTTGACTTTTAATACAGTAGAGGTTGCATGTGAGTTAATCCAATCCTGCTTCACTAATTTTGACAAGTGTGGGGGATGACAATGAGTTGTAATCACCTTGCTTGTGGAATATAAATTTTTTTTCCCAACTTCCTTATCTTACTTATCGAAGAAAATGGTAAGTTTGAGCTGATGGAATCGGTTTTAGTCTGTTACTCCAAACTGCCCATAAGTGTCTACTTATTTTCAACATGATGCAAAGATGGCCCTTGCAAACTCATATTGCAATGAAAAAAAAAAAAAACATTTAAAGAATATACTTTTTCTATGGCCTAAAGACCAAAAAGTCTGGTGAGAGATATTTAGCAAAAGATACCTCAAAAGAGAATTTGAGCGAGACACGATACGTCCATAACAGCTGCTCATTGTCTTGCTACCCTGCCACCCAGGTGCACGAAGGGCCTTGCCGTAACGGACACAGGGAGATAAAAATGAAAGAAAACTGAGAAAGTAACCATGGTTAAGAAGCGGAATTAAGTTAACCCACTATCACGGTCGTCTTCAATTCCTCACAATCTCTCACAGCCATCCAAACCTGCTCGTTAACAGCACGACAGAGCCATTTTCCCATAAAAACAGAACATCTTTCTTTCCCCACTAACGTCAAGACAAACGGCGTTAGCTCCCGCCCAACCAATCACATCATGACACCTTTTCACGGCAAACTGTAACGCCGTTATCCCAAGCCGCCTTTATTACACAACCGGTTAACCTGCTTCTTAGATCGTGTTCCCTTTTTATCTGTCCCACTTCTTCACCGACTCTTCCCGGTCGGAAAGGCTTACTTACCGGTGTTCCCGGTTGCTAACCTTGGTTAGAAATTGACCGCGGTTGAAATGATTGCCCGCAGTTTTGACCCCACTGGTTAAGGTGTCTCCTTCTCTCCCTCCCCCTCATTGTTTTTCTCTCTCTATCTTCATACTCGCTCGTAGTCGACCAGAGGACTGTACGACGGTCTGCAACCTGCAATTCTTTCGCTGAGTGACCTCGCAGAAGAGAGAGAAAGAGGAAAAGCTGGTTTGATTGAGAGTTGGGTGAAGATTGAGGTATATATTGAGACACATGTGTATGTGCAACTCTGTATGTAGCTTTTTATTTGAGCTCTGAAGCTAGGGGTTTTTTGCGAGAGAGATGGTTGAATTGAGAGAATTGTTCGAGGATTGAGAAGTGGGTTTTGGGGATTCTGAGATTAGGGTTTTGATCGTTTTGGTTGGAGGGTTTTGGGTTGCAGACAATTTTATTCGGGGTTTGTGTGTTTCGGATGAGAGATCTGAGCTGAAATTGCTCAGAAATGACGTCTTCGGAGGTATCGATTAAGGGAAACTGCGGTAACGGAAGGGGAGAGAGCTTTTCTTCGGGTTACAGCGAGCCTAACGATGGAGGTGTTTCTAGGAACGCTACAGAGGGACAGAAAGGTCATTCCGGTGCCGGAAGAGGTAATTCCAGTGGATTTTGCTTCATTTCCGGCCATGGAAGTTTGAGATTCTTGCGCTACGCAAACTGATCTGGTTGTTTTTTGTTTTGTTTTTTTTTTTTTAAACTTTTGCTTTGCTTTGTTTTGTGTATGTTGTAGATTCCGAAACCGCGCTTTACACGGAGCTCTGGCATGCTTGTGCTGGTCCTCTCGTGACCGTGCCTCGTGAACGAGAGCGCGTCTTCTATTTTCCTCAGGGTCATATCGAGCAGGTTGGTTTCTATCTCTGTACAAGCATTTTACAGAGCTGAGATTCATCATAATTTTTGACACACACACACATGTGTGTAGTTTTTACTTATTTCCCTTTTCGTCAAGTGTTTTATCTATTATCCAAATATTCTATATTATTGTTTCTGGGTACTTCAAATTTAGTTTCTTTTTTTCCAAAGATGATTTGAATCAGAAGGTTTTCGCTGCTGCTTTTGTTATTTCTGTTATTTCTTTTTATTTATTTTTTAAACTCTGCTTATCATCGTTGGTGAAGATGTTGGTGCTATATTTTGCTTTGTTATTCACTGCATATGATGTTTGACGATGTTGAGTTGGTGGAGCTAGGTTGAGGCGTCGACGAATCAGGTGGCGGACCAGCAGATGCCTCTCTACAATCTGCCGCCAAAGATCCTCTGCCGTGTAATCAACGTCCAATTGAAGGTACTCTGTTTGTTCCGTCGCGTAGGAATTTAAAAAAAAATAATAATAATAATAAGAATAAAAACCAGAGGAATTTGGGGTTTTGTTTTTTGTTGGCTTTTTATAGAAGTTGTCGATGTAAAAGGGTCCTGGTGTGAAAGAGGTTTTGGTGTGCTGAAATGGGTTTTGGTTTGCTAATGGCGTTTATCGTATTGTACATATGTAGGCCGAACCAGACACCGATGAGGTGTTTGCGCAAGTGACTTTGCTTCCTGAGGCGAGTGTAAGTTTGCTCTTTAATTGCTGTGTTTTGACTTTATAACGGGGGGATGCAGAGTTGAAAGGCTAACAGTATGATTTGTTTAATGCCAGCAAGATGAAAATGCAGTGGAAAAGGAACCTCCACCGCCTCCACCGCCACGCTTTCACGTGCATTCTTTTTGTAAGACCTTGACTGCGTCCGATACGAGTACTCATGGTGGATTTTCAGTGCTGAGGCGGCATGCAGATGAATGCCTCCCTCCATTGGTTAGCATTCATTGGTTCATTGCTCGTGCTTCCTGTTCATTTGCTTTGTCTAAAAATTAGTTTCTTAGGGGGTGTTTTTATTGTCTTTTGGCAGGACATGTCCAGGCAACCACCGACTCAGGAGTTGGCGGCCAAGGATTTGCATGGAAATGAGTGGCGTTTCCGTCATATATTTCGGGGTAATGGCTAGTTACTCTCTATTGACTTGAATCAAAGTATTGTCTTCTAAGATGTTGTGCTTGATGCCTGTGGATGAGGTGTCCCGGTCCTTGTCTGCCTTGGTGGTTTTGTCATTTAGTACTACTTTGATAATACCCTTACCATTAATAATATGGTTTGGAGGGGCCTGAGAGATTTCAGGACTTGGTGGGTGTATCTTCTACATACGCCCTATGGAAGGATTGGGTTGGTTGTGTTTAAGTGTGATTGAAGCATTCCTTCGAGAGAAAAAATTAGACATAAATGTCATCTTATGGAGGGCGGGGTGGGAATGAAATACGTCTTGGTTGTTGATGCTCCATGGCTTAGTTCTGGTTGTTGCTTGTAATTAGTTACTTGTAGTTTTTGCCAACTTGTGATGGATGCTATAGAATTTGGAGGTTATTGACACCTTTTCTAGAAGTTATGGACTTGTAACAACAGAATGAATGTCTGGTTGAAACCATTGAATCAATGGTATTCGTGTCATTTAATGGCGCACTTTACTTACTGAAGTCTGTTAAGTTGCTTGTTGGACGGTATTGCTGTGTTTTCTTTGCAGGATGTTTTATAATTACTATGTACCCCACTCTCTCTCTCTCTCTCTCTCTCTCTCTCTCATAGCTATGTATTACTTTTATGTATCAATATTAGGCTATCAATGTATTCTAGTTTCTTTCTTGTTTTGCTTACATGGTTATGGGAATGCCAGGTCAACCACGGAGGCACTTACTTCAAAGTGGTTGGAGCGTTTTTGTTAGCTCAAAAAGGCTTGTTGCAGGGGATGCTTTTATATTTCTCAGGTTTTTTTTTTCTCCTTCATATTCATTACATTCAGTGTTTGTGTTAGTTTTCATTCATGTCTGAAATGGACTAATATGAAACTTCCAGAGGGGAGAACGGGGAGCTACGTGTTGGAGTGAGGCGTGCTATGAGACAGCAGGGCAATGTGCCATCGTCAGTCATATCTAGTCACAGCATGCACCTTGGTGTTCTTGCGACAGCGTGGCATGCCATAACGACAGGAACCATGTTCACTGTTTATTACAAGCCTAGGTGAGTGATTCAATTGTTATTATAATGCAACTGTTCAAGTATGTTCAAATTTTCATCACACCTCACTCTGCGTGTTCAAATTTTTATGACTAATTCAATTATCGCTATAATGCAACTGCACAAACTTGTTGCTTTTGGACATATTATATGCATCTGCAGAATGCAGACTGGTTTTCTGTTACTTTTGGTTTAGTTATGGAAAATTGGTTTAGAGCTTTGCAGTTCTTATCTTTATTATTATGCAGGGAAATGATAGCAAATATGAAACTATCTGTCTACTGTGATTTCCCGTTGGCACACCTTTTCTCCGTCTAAGCTATTGTTAAAAATGTGTCGTTACAGGACAAGCCCGGCTGAGTTTATTGTTCCGTATGATCAGTACATGGAGTCTGTCAAGAATAACTACTCTATAGGGATGAGGTTCAAAATGAGATTTGAAGGTGAAGAAGCTCCAGAGCAGAGGTATGCCTGTTGCTTGCTGTACTTTAAACAATAAAAATAAAATAAAATATTCTCAAAGCAGCTACTGACCAGCATTATTTCTATCGTTGTAGGATCTGTTGTTTACTAAATTATTTTTATTTTTATTTTTTGATAATAATTATTTAATTAAATATTTTATTGTAGGTTTACTGGCACCATAGTTGGGACTGAAGATGCTGACCCAAATAGGTGGAGAGAGTCGAAATGGAGATGCCTCAAGGTATTACTTTAGCCTCTATGACTACAATTGTGTAATACTGCTATTTAGCATATTGAAGTGCCCTTCATGTTCCTTTAAGGTGAGATGGGATGAAACTTCCACTATTCCTCGTCCAGATAGAGTTTCACCCTGGAAAATAGAACCTGCTCTGACACCTCCTGCACTAAATCCTCTTCCGATGCCCAGACCAAAAAGGCCCCGATCAACCATAGTTCCCTCATCTCCCGACTCCTCTGTTCTTACAAGGGAAGGTACAGTCTTACCTGCACTGTGGACTTAACGGATATTTTGATCTTTATTTACTCATTTTTTGTAGTTGAGGATATGGGAGGTCTTAAGTGTTCTTTGAATTGTGTAATTTAATTAGGTTCATCTAAAGTGGCTGTAGACCCTTCACCAGCAAGTGGCTTCGCAAGGGTCTTGCAAGGTCAAGAATTTCCGACCTTGAGAGCCAATTTTGTAGAGAGTAATGAATCCGACACTGTTGAAAAGCCTATTGTGTGGCATGATGAGAAGATTGATGTGGTTTCTGCTTCAAGAAGATATGGATCAGATAACTGGATGCCTTCTGCAAGGCATGAGCCAACATATACAGATCTGCTTTCAGGTTTTGGGACGCAGACTGATTCCCCGCATGGGTTCTGTTCGCCCTTTGCTGATCAAACTGCAGCTGCTGCCAACCCAATGAAAAAACATTCAACAGATCAGGAGGGCAAGTTTAACTTACTTGTGAACCCTTGGTCCAATATACCTTCTTCTGGTCTCTCGCTTAACTTGTTAGAGTCTGGCATGAAGGTTCCTGTACAAGGTGGTGATATCTCTTTCCAGACACGAGGTAACTTTGGATATGGTGGGTTTAGCGAGTATCCCGTGCTTCATGGTCATAGAGTTGAGCACCGGCAAGGAAACTGGATGATGCCTCCACCACCTGCTACTCATTTTGAGCATCCTGCTCATTCAAGAGATCTAATGCCGAAACCCATATTGGTACAACAACAGGAGGCTGTGAAACCCAAAGATGGGAACTGCAAGCTCTTTGGTATTCGCCTCTTCAATAACCCTGTCACATCAGAACCATTAGCATCACATAAAAAGACGAGCAATGAGCCAGCAGGTCATAGACATCATCATGATACACTCCAAGCTCGTGCAATTGAATCTGATCAAAAGTCTGAACAATCAAAGGGCTCTAAAGCAACAGATACTCTGCATCCCTTCACCGAGCAGGATAAATCATTCCATACTTCTCATCCACTATCGAGAGATGTTCAGAGCAAAGTTCAGGGTGGTTCAACCAGGAGTTGTACTAAGGTTTTCACTCATTTATTTGCACAATCATCTGTTTCTTTATGTGCTGTGGTGGCTATTGGAAGTTTTGAAAAGAAGTTGCTTAATTAAATTGTGTTGGTTTCAGGTGCACAAGCAGGGAATAGCACTTGGTAGGTCTGTTGATCTTACGAAGTTCAACAACTATGATGAATTGATTGCTGAATTGGACCAGTTGTTTGAATTTGGTGGTGAACTAATGGCCCCCCAAAAGAATTGGCTAATTGTGTATACTGATGATGAGGGTGATATGATGCTTGTTGGAGATGATCCCTGGCAGTAAGGATTCCCTTTGCATATATTATTTAAGGGGGAAAAGTAGTTATGCTTTGAATTTTTCATAATTTGAGTCTCTATTTGATTGTCTTTGCTGCATAAGCCTTTGTGTGTATTTTTCTTTGTGACCAAGGCTTTCCATTTACGGCTGGTCCTTTTGTGTAAATCAGGGAATTTTGTGGCATGGTTCGCAAGATCTTCATCTACACTCGGGAGGAGGTCCAGAGGATGAACCCCGGAACCCTAAATTCAAAGGGCGAGGAAAATCCATCAGTTGCAGAAGGCATGGATGCGAAAGAAGTGAAACATCTGTCACTTCCTTTGGCATCCAGTCCTGAGAATTGTTAGGTTTTGACTCCCCATGATTCTAGGTAATGTTCTCAATGTATTCCCATACCTGATATATGTTTATGAATGCTGCAATTGGGATTTAATTTAGTTGGTAAAAATGTTTTGCTTGAAAATGGATGTCTTTATGGGAATACACCCTCCTCCCCCCCCCCCCCCCAACCCAAAAGAGGAAAAATCATGTTCTTGTGTATTCAGTATATATATATATATATTTTTTTTTTCTTTCTTTCGTGTGGTTTTCCTCGTCATTCAGAAGACTTGTGGTGATTATGAATAGGTGCTTCTGTTCTTTTCAGGTTTTTGCCCAGTTGTTGAAGCATGCTATCCAGGCATGGTAGTTGGGGACATTCAAATTAATCAAGAAGCGTGAAGAGTCCCTATCCCCTTTAGATGTCGAGGTTTCTGAAGTAGGTGGCACTTATGATATTTTTACCAATTTTGGACATGATGTGGAGTTAGTATGTTATGGTGTCCAGTTATATAATACATAATATGTATACCTGTATTCTCAGCAAGGCAATGACAGTCTCTTGCATCCTCAAAACCATTCCATCTTGTACAGAGCTTTTTTATCCCCCCACCATCTTCCCATCCTTTTCATGTAAGTAAGAAGTTTATATACATCGGGTAATGATCATTTGGTTGGTTTCCATCTTGCTTATCTGTCACCAATTATTGTGAGCGAACTGTTTAGTCCGTGCATATGTGTTGTATTTGCCAATATCCTTTGCTTTTTTTGTATTTTTGGTAAACATGGATAAGAAGTTCATTACATCGTCATATACCTATACTAAGATTTGAACTTGGACCTGAGATTCGAACTTGGACCTTCCCCACATAGGGGGAGAAGTACCACTAGGCTACTAGGCCATTGGTGCCAATATCCTTGCTTGAGCTTGTTGCCTTGATGGTATGGATAAGCAAATGTTTCTGTGTAGGCTGTTATCTAAACTCAAGCTCAATTTCAATATGTTGCTTCGCCATATCCATGTGCATTGCTCAGTATTTCATAATGACGAGGTCCGAAATGTGGGTTTTTACAAATGTTTTTAATGATGAATGAGTTTCATATGTTTATGCTTTTTAATGATGAAACGGCCTGAACCGTCTTAATAAATTTGATGATGAATGAGTTTCGTGTGTTATTGAGTCCAAGCGTGACTTGGTGTCATGTCGAGTCCAATCGTGCTTCCCATTGGGACATTGAGGTTGTTGCCTTAAAACCATCAATTTCATGATAAATTTTGCCTAGCAGGATTTTGCTGTTGCAGTAGATTTGCATGTTCAATTTGTTGACGTGCCAAATTTGCATCCATTCATACAACTGAGACCATTGGGGGTTGCCCATAATCATTGTACTGTACAGCCCATGAAGGTGCATGTTGACATTTCAGTTTAGCAATGATATCCAATTATCAGGATTGGAAAAAATAACATCGATATTCCAAAGGGGCCACATTATTCTAAAAGCTAAAACTGCTGAGAATTACAGGCTTCAAAGTTTTAGATGAGATTTCCTGTAAATATTAGCCAATCCACAGAAATCTCTGAAGGCTGCTAAATACATAGATATTGCTTGGTGGTAAAATTAGCCTGTGGCCATGAGAAACAGATTAAAATTGCATTGACTTCTCGAAGAAGCGACTAGGAGTAATTTTGCTGCCAATAGGATAATTGAAGAAACCTACATAACGCCATGGAAACCAGCTGAATCCAAGAGTACTGCTTTGATTTGATCGGGATGGACATCTTGACCTTCATTGCATTGCTGAAAACAGAAATGAATTAACCACTCCAGAAAGAATCACCATTTTAGCCCAAAGGACGACAATAATAAGGGTCAATCCTTGGGGGGAAAAAAACAAAAAACAAGCGAGGGGCCGATATCTCTTATTTGTTTATTTATTTATTTTTTGGGCTGGGAAAGGGGGAGGACGAACTACGAGACTTACGTTTTATCTTGAGAAAGCTAAAAGAAATGGCATC
Source organism: Liquidambar formosana (assembly GCA_039720395.1). Taxonomy (NCBI): domain Eukaryota; kingdom Viridiplantae; phylum Streptophyta; class Magnoliopsida; order Saxifragales; family Altingiaceae; genus Liquidambar; species Liquidambar formosana. The sequence continues at coordinate 29,681,958 of CM077828.1, forward strand.
CCAGCTCACGCACATTTAACCAAGATGGGAAGCCATGAAAATATGCAAGAATCAGACTAAATGACAGACTTAGTTGGGAAGTAGTATTTATAAAGATGCATTTGGAGGAATACGAACAGAATATCTAAAATGAGACCCAGCAAAAAGTGATACCCCACTCCTCACATGCAGACGGGTTGAAAGAAATCCAGCAAAAAGTGATACCCCACTCCTCACATGCAGACAGGTTGAAAGAAATTTTCAGATGAATATAAGTATCATAAAACCCTAAGCACCTCCATTCGATCTTATATTAGATAGTTATAGTTATTTTATTGGGAAATATAAGTGACAGAAAGGAACTTTACCTCTGCGCGGAAAATATCCATAGGCAAACCCATTGAAACAGCTAATAACGGCTTGCTGAATGTCGAGCCCAAGGTTATCCAGAGCCCTCATAGTGGATAGCAATAGACCTGGTCTGCGGCCACAAAACATGTGGATGTTTACAGCTCTTCCTTCTCTTAGCCTAACTTCAACCTACAAATACAGCAACAAGTTGTAGTAATTGTCAAATGAAAATTTAGAGCAGCTCACTGAATCAATAATAGGGACATGGATAAGAAAACAATTCAAAAAAGAGGCGAAAAGGAACTTTTTCAGAAAAAAAGAGAAATTTTACCCTTGCAGGTTGGCCATTCGGGCTTGGCAAAGAGCTCGGGCAAAGTTCTTCCTTGATTCGGCAGGGCAGGGTTGGTGGAGTGGGCGTCAAAGGGTGGAAGCTTGTGGTAGGTGTCAATGAAGAGCCAGGAGGAGTTGATTCCAATTCATTATGAAGGTTGCTGATCCTTTGCAGAAGTTCTTTCAAGTACTCAATTGCATCCCCAAGGATTGAAGCCCTATCCATCTGACACCACAAGAAGCACAACGTAATTCATATGACAAACTACCCTTTACATAAGACACAAGTAAATTATTAAGCTTCAAAAGCATCTCATTAATAGCTTCCACTGAACTATGGCATAAAATTCCCTCCATTCAAATAAGTTCAGATTCTGATCTCTTAAAAATTCATGAAGTTATGCAATTAAAACCAACCACAGAATATACAAACTTAAGTCGGATTCAGATTTTTGTGGCTGCTTCAATTATTTGATTTTTTAAAATGCTTCAATTATTTTTTTATTATATGATTTTGCAAATGCTTCAACTATTTGATAAAGAATCAAATTCTAGAGCCACCCAACCAATCCAAATGCCTTCATCATCATGCTAGATGGCTTTGGCAAACATGAAAATTTTCATTCAAGACTAAGCTCATTTTAGCAGCCAACTGGCCTCAGAAGACTGTAAAAGAGGCATACTACAGAATACTTCTCAGCAACTACCGGAACACTATTGGATGAAATGAAAATTGGATTCATGTAACAGGAGAAAGATTTCCCATTCTTTAGCAAGAAAGATATGTGCAGGGGGATTAAGTGCAACAGATGCAGGGTCATTTGTCTGCTTGGCTAGTCAAGCATGGGCTAGTTCATATATCTTTGGGCTTCAATTAACAAGGAATAGAGACTTTATAAATAAAGCCCGAGGATTGATATTCCATTGTTGTCATTTTATATACATATGGTGGTTTTGCTTGGTGGGCTAGGAATGCCTGACTTTTCAATTTATCCAGAAAACTACTTGGGCTCTTGTAGCCCATGCTGGATTAATCATATCTTGGCTAAACAACGTTATTTTTCAGTCTAGCACAAGGTTTTTTAAACATAAATCTCAATCCCAGTGATGCTAGATTGAACTATCAAACTATAGACTGGACAAAGATAGGCCATTTTGAACTGTTTAGTTCTCCTTCAGATTATCCATAAAAGAAAACAAAAACTGATCTAAAAGCAGACAAAAAGAAAGAGAGGGGGGGGGGGGGGGGGGGGGCCTTCAGCACCATTAATTAAAGGTAAAGTATTTCTTTTAATACATAACTAAACTACACCTTGATCCAACCAACAGAATTGACACCATGAGTGAGCTTACAGACTTTGTTCAACTAAATTTGATTTTAAAGCAACTTTTAAGCAAACATAAATTTTAATCAGGCACGTGAATAACATCTTCCTTAAATTTTTGATGAAGCACATCTTCCTTAAATTTTGAGCCTTTTAAAATAAAAATTAAAAAAAAAAAAAATAATTTTTAATTTTTAAAATTTTTTATCTGGGCAAATGTCCTTATTCAACTCTTGGGAGGTCCTAAAATCCACAGTATCCAATGTGGTCTTGATCTGGTTCAAAGTTCATCTGTCAATTACATTTTTAAAACTCCAAAAATAAAAAAAACCCTCAAAAAACTAAAAGCTATGTATCCTAAAGGAGGAAGACCCACAAATCAACACTGCAGACAACAATTTCCAACTCCAAGTTCCACCTCAGCAATCAAGAACCCAAGCATAAAAAAACCATGAGCAAAATCTAAAGCAGAAAAAGAGAAACCGGGAAGGAAGAGAAGAGGGGAGAGAAGGGGGGGGGGGGGGGGGGGGGGTGGGCGGGTAGTATAAAGAAGGGAGAGGTTCAAGAACACTTATGGGCCTAAAGCAAGAAAAGACAGAAGGGAAGAGGAGCACCAAAAGGACTTTCATTATTCACCTATACTTTTGAACGCGTTACATAATAGAATTTTCATTTTTATGCCCGTGGCCCATGAAAGTTATGGTGAAATATAAAACCATTCTACCAATTTCCATGTGATCGGATTTAATGTTGTCTTTTATATTTAATTCACAGTGCTTTTAAAACATTATGCAGCTAAAGATGCTACTTATCAAACAATTGTGAAAAAGAAACACTCTATGATTCTGAAAACATAAAACATAACAGTAATTCATACTTGAATTCTCATGAAAACGGTGGTAGAGAAATTTCTTACCTTGCTAATCTTTGGCACAACAGACCTTAGCATGTAGAGCCTATCATTGAGCTTCTTCCGGCGGCGCCTTTCTGCCATCAAATTTTTAGCCGGGAGCCCCTTCTTCTTCCCCTTCTGATCTCCACCAGTAACCGTACTATTCGCATTTGAGCTGTTCCCACCATTCTTGGCATTCTCTTCCGCGTTAAAGTTCTCTGTAAACTCATCCGAATCATAATTCAAACCCGACCCATCAATGCTGACATCTTCCATATCATCTCCATAGCTATTTTTCCTCATCTTCTCATTCTCTTCCCCCATTTCCCTCTTCCCCTTATCTCCCTCAATCCCACTTGAAACCCGACCCAAAACCCCCAAATTGCCCCCATTTTCTGCTAAATTCTTCCGAAGTGCAGCTCTCTTCTGAAAGAGAGTAGGCTGTGCTCCCATTGAGGGGAAAGTTTCAAGGGGTCTTAACAACTTAGACCTATTCAAAAACAGAGTGTTCCCATTACCCTCCTCGAAACCCCGAAAACCCGCAAAGTTATTGCCGTTTTCAGGCAATTGCAGCACACGGGTCATCGAGAATTGGGGATTTGAACTCAAATTAGGTGCAGTAATTTGATTCTGCGAGCTCAAGTCGGTGAAACCAGTCAAAACCCCACCTGCCCTGTTCATCAAAGTCGAAGCATTGGAAGCTTGGGTGTCGAGAAACCCGGGTTCGCAACCCAAATCGAAGCCATGCTCTAAAGGGTTGGTAGAGACGACGTTGAGAAGCGAAGACAAAGTGGGTTTTGGAGGCAAGTAGTACTGTAACTGAGATGGGTCGAGATTGTGGAATACAGAGGAGGATGGAGAACACGAAGAGGAGGAGTCTACTGGATTTAGAAGTAGATTATCAGCTTCTACAAGGTTCGGCGTTGAGAAGGTGATGTCCCCAATATCGTGGTGGTTTTGAATAGTATTACTAGTCACATACCACTCATCTTCAAGCATAGATTTGAAGGTAGAGAGAGAACCCATGTCGTCCTTGTTGTTCTCTGCCAAGCACCCATTGTTGTTGGTGTTGTCTTCGTCCTCCCTTTCTCCCATCCAAACGACGCCGTTAAGCCTCGAAAACATTTTCGTTTCGCTTTTTCTTGGTTGGGTTTTCTCGAGAAAAACGAGTGGTGAAGGAGAAAGTTTTCAGATTTATATATTGAGAAGATGAGGAAAAGGGGGAGGTGGAGGAGGAGGAGGAGAGGAGGGAGTTACTCCTGTAAGAGAAGGGAAATGGAGAAGGAAACGTTGCAGGAGGAAAAGGGCATTAGCTTTTTGCGCTATGCAGATTGTCCATTTTGAGAGGATGTGACACGTTAACTTCGAACGTTACACTTCATATATGTGTATGATGACTATATACTTGCAGCTTACACATATGGTGGATTTTTTTTTTTTTTTTTTTTTTTTTTTTTTTATGACCTTTTTTTGTGGGGTGGTTTGTTTGTACTTTGCAAAAATGATGATGATTAGGATAATCTTGATATCAGCCCCACCCGTGGAACCTTTGTATGGTCCCCCTTAGTTCATGTTGCTCCACGTATGAGAAAAAAAATGAAAGAGGGTGCCCATTTATTATTTATTATTTTTATCTTTTAAATTTTCATAAGACATGATGCAAGTAATCCCCAAACAAGTTTCTTGCACTCCCTACATTTTCTCATTTCATACAGATGATATAATGAAATAATATTGAGTAGCTTTTTTGTACTCTCTTCGTTCTTGCACTCCCTACATTTTCTCATTTCATACAGATGATATAATGAAATAATATTGAGTAGCTTTTTTGCACTCTCTTCGTTCTTTCATTGTTGAGAAATGTGACAAGCTTATTTTGGAGTATCAATATCATTCTTCGTTTTGCTCTAATATTGAAATAGCGAAATAGTTTTTTTCCGAAACTAAACATACCATTGTTATAGTTAACTTAGCATTGATCGTGATCACAATAGAGTGAATGATATGAAATAAAGCAAAAACATTCATATTGGACCGTAAAACGTGTGAGTTATATCCACGCTATCATATGTGTCATCATTCTCATTTAAATAAGCCACTAAGTAGCAAAATGATTGTAAAATGTGTTTCTTGTTTGGTAATATAATTTTTTATAATTACTCCTTTTGTCCAACTTTATTTGATCATATTTCTTCTTCTAGATATCCTAAAATGTTTGCTCATCTTTAAACGTCAAAGCAAATATGAGTAATTTTTCTATTTTCCCAAAATATTCTTTACTATACACAATAAAATAAACTAAAAAGTAGAGACACAATGAAGGGAAGGTAAAATAGAAACTATTAAACTAATTAAGCAACATATCAATGCATTAAATGCATCTCTTTAAAATGTGTGTTGGGTCAAAGTGTTATAAAAAGGGTGTGGGAGTTAATAGGCAATTTTTGGGATTAGTCCGGACGTAATGACTTAAGATATCCTTGTTTAGCAAAATAATAATAACAATAATAATTAATTAATTATAAGTCGAGTAGCCATATTTGGCACTACTAGGTGAAGAATTTGTTTTTTCATAATGATTTACCTTGAAAAACCATACTAATAGTTAATTCTCTTTTCCCATGTTTTCCAACAACCACACTAGAGATAATGTGAAATCTAAAATTTCCTCAAAAGATACTTGCTATTTCTACCAATAAATATGTTCTGTGCAACCAAATTATGTGCGAGAGAACTTTGGGGAATGCACTAAAATCTTGCAAAATCAGTAGTAGGTATAGGGCCAGCCTGCCATGAAATGATTATTTCTCATGTCTTATATATCACTATGGCATTCATACCATCCAATGAGAATAAATTTGGTTCCCTTGCTTCATAAGGGTTCTCAAAAATCACATGGATTACATATCAATGCAAAACAGCCTTGTGTTCTACTATTTCAATGACTAGTTATAGTTCATCAAGCATGTTGGTTTCAAATAATAATAATACTGAAACACACACGATGCATGTGAAACGTAATATATATATTTGTGCAACCATAGCAATTGCTAGTATTTTACATTGGAGATTAAATGGAAGTAGATCGTTCTTGATGTGTGTACGTGTGAGAGAGAGAGATTATGGGTGTGAGTAGCTTTAAGAGAAAACGGTAGATTTTTGTTAGAATCTAATGATGATGATTACACCCTAAATAACTTTTGAATGCCGTACCATGCTTTATAATAAGAGTTTTGAGAACATTCGGGAAAAAAGAAAAAAAGAAGTTCGAACACTCATATTTCCATTATATAATAATATAGATACAATATGAAATTTTTTTAATTATTATTGTTGGTAAGGGCTAGTGCCCTCCCACGAGCAACTATGACTCTGCAAGCGATAACTGCATTGGACAGAAATTGTGGTCCCCAAGTCGTACAAGGTCTCTTCAAAGCACATAAACATAGTGACAACTACTAGATGCCTTCGGACCACACTCACCATCACATGTTAAAAGGAAAAATTGAGTTTTAAGGCCTAGTTTAAGATGTTAAGCACCGAAATGACATAATAAGGAAAGGGCTGGGAAAATTTGGTACGCCTGCCAGCCAAGTCAGTAAGCATTTTGCCCAGCCAAAATAGCTAGGGTTGGGACATACTCACAAGGTGTTTCTTGGTGCAATTTTAAGGCAGTTTTTGTCTCTTTTCAACTCTGTAATGAGAAAAAAGCTTACCAATCTACTATTATGGGCCCTCATGGATGTATTTGGTGAATGCACGAGGATCGTCACCCATGGTTTAGGCTTCGGATTGGCTTGCAAAGCTATTTTTAGTTGTTTTAACCGCGTTTGTGAAGACGTCATACCATTTACCATAGAAGCCATTAAAATAAACTTCAACAATATTCGATTCCTTTCAAATTCAAAGGTCCCAAATCTTCCCTGATCTTTGAAGATTCACCCAAAAAAGGTGGGTACATACCCTTTAATCCAAAATTTTCATTTTTGTGTAAAAGAAAGGATAACCCTAAACCGTGAGGGCAACCCATTAGGTGGACTTACGGTTTGGGCATAATTGCATTCACTAGGAAACAATGGGGAAGTGTGATATTGGATTGTAGTTTAAATTAAGGGGGAATTACAGATTATTGTGAAAATTCTAAGAAGATTTTGACATTATGAAATGTGAAGGGACTGCTGCAATTTGAGTTCAAAAAAGTAGGGGGAGATTGTGTTGAAAGTACTGGGAATAATATAAAGAGGATGTGAGAGGTCAAGGTTCTCGTGATGCTTTTCTGTTCACCGCACCTAATACCCAATCAATACATTAACTGATTAACCTCATCCTCACTCCTGCCCAGACCTTTTCCTTTCAGGATCTGCTCCCTCAACGGTTACTTCCCATTTCCTTACATATGTCACCTTTCATCCTTACCCTTCTAAAGTTCTGTGTCAAATTAAATGACACTTCTCTTTAATTTCCCCACCCCCCCTTCTTTCTCTCTCTCTCTCTCTCTCTCTCTCTCTATATATATATATATATATATATATAGGACTTTATATATATGTGTGTATATATATATATATATATATATCTATTTGTTTTTCCATGACACAAATTCTATCATTTAAAATGGGGTCATTTAGAAAACTTGGTGTTGTTACCACAAATAATGAAAGAAGATCAAATTTAGGAGTTAGGACATCATGAAATCCCACCATTTCAAATTTTCATCATCATTTTGATATCAAAGCTGCCATGTTTGGCAATGTCCACATTAATGATCACGTTCAAAAAATGCAATTGGGCAATTCAATTACCGAGAGATGCCCGAATGTTATGTGCTTTAAATAATTTATGCTTCGTATCATTTAAACGATTCACGGATTATCTCTATTTTGAATTTTCACTCTTATTTGTAATGATAATTTACATCTCTTGAATTTTTCCATTCAAATTTCAAAATGATAGTTTCGTTCATAAAATTAAATACAAAACATGATGAGCTAACTCAATTTGCGTTGGTCATGGAAAAATGCCCTTAATAAAGATGAACTCGTAAAAGAGATCCACAAGATTATGATTCCGATTTTATTTTATTTTTTGTTGAGATCCTCTTATCTTCCCTTATTCAACCGATACAACCTTGCATATCAACAACTGGCCCAAAGGGGCACATAAATTTATTGCATGATTTGACGTCTTAGATCCAAACGCTTAATAAAAAGATTGCACACCAAGGATTTTTTTTTTTTTTCCTTTCTTTCGTTCCTTTCATTTCTTCTTGCCTCAAAGGATTATAAATTTATTTATTTATGACAAACAAGAAGTATCTCAAGTCATTGGACCTAGATTAATTTCTGTGATGTATAAAAGATTATTAATTTACTGATGGATTTCTTATTTTATATATATATATATATATATTTTGACCTAAGATTAAAAAACTATATGTATGTACCATTTGGGTCCACTAAATCTATAACATATAACGCAAGGCAAGTGGGAATGTGGTCCACATTAAGTGTAATTAATAGATGGTAGTAAATGCAACAAATGCCCAAGAGGAAAGACATGGTGACAAGAATCTTAAATAAGCTGCAGTTGGGCTGCTTTGGCTAGCAAGGGAAAGCTGTCATTAATATTTCTTGTATAACCTCGTGAGTTTGGACATAGCAGGCTGCCCTTAAGTTTGGGGTACCCCACCAAACACTGTCTGTAAATTAGTTCGAATTCCATGCTACCAATATATTAAAATTCGGTGTTTTATATATATGTGTGTCTATATATATATATATATGTATTTTTTTTTTTTTCTTTTATAGGTTTTGCAAAATTAAGAAGAGAATTCCTAAAGGCAAATGAAAGACAAATTATCCCCAGGCTTTACGATGAACTTTCGCTGTTGGGACAAAACGTAGGCGTTCTTTCCTATTTTCAACTGATTTGATATTTAATTTATGATTGTATTGTGACTTGTGTAACAAGTCCGCCCACAAGTTACTAGATTTTAACTGGTGACCAGATTAAGAAACTCAACTATCTGAAAATGTAGCCTTTCTGATCTTTCTTGGGCTTGTTAGGCCCACATTTGTTGGTGTGTAGTTAGGCCTTTGGGCGCCCCACAAACCCTTGGAATCGGATCCTCTGCACCCTTGGGTGCCTTTTTACTGACCTTGTCTTTTATATTAGTTATGCCACTAGTTTTAAAATTTTAACATCTTTCTTTCATTAACCCCCCCCCCCCCCCCCCCCCCCCCCCAAAAAAAAAAAAAGGAAAAAAAGAAAAAAAAGGAATATCGATCAACTGATACTCTTTTGGTTTAAATGGGGCCAAGGCCCAAGGTACGAAAGGGGCCTCTGCCCATCAAGGAGTTGGTAGGAGATGCACCGAAAAACTGTAAACCAACAAGACAACATTTCATTCCTTGGTGTATTTGAGCTTATTGCGTTTAACCCCCATAGAGCTATGAGCCTATGATACATAGAAGCAAACATCGCTGCCCAAGGAAGCCCAAACAAAGGCAAGGGTCTCCAAGTTTCAGCCCAGTCCAAGACCAATGACGAGAAGGGTGACGAAAAAACTGGTCGTTCACAGGATGCCTAACTTTGATCAAGCTAGCACTCTAAAGCAAAACATGCGTGATGCAAACTTCAACGGAATTTGGAGGCAAATCATATAGAGAAAGCATGTGTGAGGGCCCTATCTACCTATATCCAACGACTGCTGACAATGGTCATTGAATTGCTTTGTTGAAATATATCAGCAATAATAGTGCCGTTCTGCAAACAAGAGACAGCAATATATATCACCATCAATTGGACGGTGCGAGGTGGTTTCTTTTATTGTTTCCTTCTCATTGTCTCTGTCTCTTGTCATGGTGCTTGGCCGGTGGAGGAAACTATAAAGCGTCCAATTGTTTTTGGTCATGATAGAGACTTGCAGAGAAAAAACCAAGAGGTAAAAGGATGATGATTTTGGATTTTTGGTCAGTAGTGGGAAATAATTAAAGAATCAAGACAGGCCAGACCAAGATTTCTTTCCTTCTTTGTATATATATATATTATGAGAGGAGTCATCATCCTCATCCTCACTATACCACATACCATAAATTCATCTTTGTTGGAGTGAATATTGCAGCCATGGCAGCCATCCCTTTGCTGCTCTTTGCAGCATTTTGTACGGGAATTCACATCGTCTACTCTGTTACAGACCCTCAGGACTGTGAGTGCACAGTCTATTCAAAACTTTTTTCGTTAATTTCCCTTTATGGGACTGATTCATAAATTTCTCTTGCTATTATAAGTCTTCAACTTAAAGCAAGTCACTTTATAGCAGCGTAATCGTTCTCTCTTCACTACACATGACCAAATCATCTATATGACAGAAAATACCTTAACCCAATTAACTATGCAAGGACATCACATTAAGTGGTTATGAGCTTATTTTATTATTGGTCATGCACGTGTGCACTACATTCCCATTAGTGTATTGGAATACAAACTTTAGGGGGTAATCCATTATCTAATGTATATCTTTAGTAAGGAAAGATGGGTTGTAAGTAACTGGTATGAATCAGTGGAGAGAGCGAGAGATCATTTTGCACACCCATACAGCATGTAATTCAAATATTGGAGAGTGAGAATTAATGGATGAAACAATGATGGTGCAGATGCTGCACTCGTATCTTTGAGGAATCAGTGGCAAAGTACGCCACCAAGCTGGGAGAAGTCAGATGATCCTTGTGGAGCACCTTGGGATGGAGTCATCTGCAACAATTCCAGGGTGATTAAATTTTGAGTATTCTTCTATTTTTTTTGGCCGGACACATGTATTATATGTGAGCCCATGTGTTTCTATCGTGCATATTGAGGATGCCATATAATGTAAAACCAATGACAGATTATCATGGAAGTGTTGTCCTAATTTATTTATTTATTGTCGTTGTTATTCGATAAGCCTCATCATTTATGCTCCTTTGATCCTTTTTAACTGCCATTTCTTCCACTTGATTATGTAGAAGGCATAATATAAATTATTCTTTTTCAGGAGATTATCGACAATGGGCCTCATAGGAAAACTGAATGGTACTGTCATCAAGGGGCTCACTGAACTAGTAACCTTGTGAGTTATTATTATTTATTATTGTTTTTATTACTATTTTTAAGCCTTAAGAGAACATCATATTGTTGTCCTCATATCCAAGAAGTAGAATAGTTGGTTCTTGTTGCCTAAGCCTCTGGACACTGTAAGGCCCAAGTTCAACTCCTACTCTGGAGGTGCAAAAATACTTAATCAGAAACACTTTTGTTTATTCAATCAAGTCGTAAAGTCTCTTCATTGCACTATAGGGACCTGTCATTCAACAGAGGCCTCACAGGTTCTCTCCCTTCAGAATTGGGAGATCTGCAAAAGCTGAAGTTCCTGTAAGATCCAATAAGCTGGTTAGTGGTTACTAATTTGCATACTTAAATTCCCTATTATTTTTTTGAGAAAAAAAATTGATTTTTTAATTTGTGTATATATATGATGACAAATATGTGTTTTTCCTTTTCATCTCTCAGCATGCTAGATGGTTGTAGCTTCAGCTGGTAATATTCCGGATGAATTGGGCAATCTTGCAGACCTAACGTTCTTGTAAGAACTTTTTTTAAGTAATTTTCCTTTATGTAGTAATAGTGAAAGTGAGAGGATGCCAATATATATAGATGTTTGATTCAACTATGCTTTTTCTTCTCAGGTCTATGACTTCAAACAACTTAACTGGTGGAATACCTCCTTGTTTGGGTAAACTCACCAATCTCACTAGGCTGGACCTGGCAGACAATCAGTTGAATGGATCACTCCCCATTTCAACTTCCTCCACTCCAGGCTTGGACCTTCTTGTAAGGACAGAGTACCTGTGAGTATTTTTTGCACCTCCATAGTGAGAGCTGAGTTAGAATTTACAAACCTGCAGTCTCTATTAATATTTAAGGCATTACTCTATTGGTCTATTTGGAGCAGTGCTATAATATTTCCCAACTCATTTTGCCAACTGTCATGGAGCTAATGTGGCATCCATGTGGATTGATGTGGCCACAGCACGCCATATCAGCTGCTAAATGAGTTGGGTAAGCAGAGTTGGGCATAAATTTGAGCCGTTTAGCATTTTTTCCTCTACTTATTATCACACATACATATGTTTAATTTTTATGAACTTGCAGCCGGTTAAAGAATAACCAGCTTTCGTGTCCCATTCCACATGAACTTTTCAGTTCTGAGATGGCATTTATATGCGTGTAAGTGGTATCCAACCTATCAGTTTTGTATTGAGTGCTAGCTGCTATATATATCCACAGGATTTTTTTCACTAGTTCCATCCTCCAGCTAATGTGGCATACAGTATTCTTCTTAAAGTTCAAACCAAAAGGGTCTCGATCAATTTTTCTATTAACTACAAATATTCCATGATCACATTAGCCGGTGAAAAAGTGGGTGGATATATCTGTAGCTTTATAACATTTTCCTTATGCTCCCCCTTCTAACTTCTTGTGATTTTTTGTCATTAGATCACTCTATGGAAATCAGTTTTCTGGCACCATCCCATCCACTTTAGGACTTGTTCAGACTCTTAGGCTTGTGTGAGTAGATTCCACCTGCTTGATTAATCTCTTCATACTGTTTTAGACAATTTCATATTGTTCTGCATGCTTGCATATTGTTCTTCTTTGCAACAGGAGGCTCGATGGAAATCTTTTGACAGGGAAAGTCCCATCAAACCTCAACAACCTTACTAACCTCCTTGGATTGTGAGTATTAGTTCATGTAATGTCAATGGTGGCTGACCAAAACTTCCTCCCTCGTGCACTTATATATATGTTCCTCTTTCAGGGATTTAGCAAATAATAGCCTCACAGGAACATTACCAGACTTAACTGGAATGAACTCCCTCGATTATGTGTAAGATGATAGCATGGGAGTTGCTGTTACTAACTTTCGTTTTCCTACAACTTGTATTTTATTTATTTATTTTTTTCAAATCGATGAAACTAGCCAGTGGTATGTTTCTCTTCACAGGGACCTTAGCAACAACTCGTTTGATCAATAAGAAGCCCCAGCTTGGTTCTCAACCTTACAATCACTCTCCACTTTGTGAGTTCATACTTAAGTTATGAATACACGACATGAGAATTTCCTTAATTAAACTTATAATCAATATGATTTGGGGGTTAATTCTATAGTGGTACCCATGCAGGATTATCGAATATGATCACTTCAAGGGCCTGTGCCAGAAATACTCTTCAGCTATCCACATTTACAACAAGTGTAAGTATTTGTTTGAATTTAGAAAGCCACTAGAAGATATTGATATATGTATATTTATGGGTTAGGATCAAGAGATACAATTTTTGTACAATTTGAAACCGTTAAATTCCTCAAGATCTAAAGCTGAATGAAAAATTGATTGACATAATAATGAGATTGTTAGATCTTGTGGAATCCAACGGCTTAAGAATCATGCGAAAAGATGTGTATAAAAATTGTGTCCTCTGATATATACAGGATTGGGAAATAGAGGAAATAAGCCAATCCAATTCTTGTGACTTTTTGACAGGAAACTGAGAAACAATGCATTCAACAGCACATTGAGCATGGGAAACAACATCAGTCAGCATTTGTTACTTGTTGATTTGGAAAACAATCAGATCTCTTCACTAACGCTGGGTTCTGGATACACTGAAAACATTAATGTGAGATAATTTATGGATCTCAACCTTCTATGTGGATGATAATGTGTATTTTCTCCTGACCATCATTCATTTGTAATTTTGTGTACTTCAGGCTTAATGGAAACCCAGTGTGCACAAGCTCTCCTCTGAATAGTACTGATTACTGTAAAACTCAGCAACAAAAGACAAAAGACTAGTTCAACCAGTCAGGCTAATTGTGGAGGCAAATTATGTCAACTTGATGTAGGATAAGGAACTAAGGCAAATCATGATTGTTTGGTGATTTTAATTATTATATATTTTTGTAATTTTTATCTCATGGAAATTTATGATTTTAGAGAAAAATTAATGATAAGGGTTATATGATATTCAAGAATCATTATGTAAATTAAAACATGTTGGGGACATGGCCACGGCAGCTTAAATTGCAAACAAAGGTGATCGATGAATTGAGCCATTTTTTTAAAATAAATAAATTCCATAACTGCAGTGAATATGAATGGGATTAATTATGTGGACACTTGGAAATAAGTAGTTCATTGCATTCCTTATGGCACATACTTGCAAAATGAAAACATACCCCACCCTCCACCCCACAAAGGAAGCCCCGAACAGGAGCAAGGGTGCCTGAGTTTCAGCTAGGTCCAAAATCAATCACAAAAAGGGAGACTAGAAAACTGGTCCAATTCCACAGGAGGTCTAAGATTTATCCAGCATTCTTTTTAGCAAATACACAGCACATCACGCAAAACATGCATGCAAATTGTAATGTTCAACAAGATTGCAATTGGAGTTTTGGACTCAAATCATAGAGAAAGAATACGTGGGGGCCCCTATCCACCTATATCCAACTGTTGACAATGGAGATTGAATTGCTTTGTCAAAAATCAGCAATAATAGTGCCGTTCTGAAAAAACAAAGAGTGAAAGAGAGAGGAATATTATGCCAGTCACTGTATAGTATTCCATATAATAATCAACTGTCGACTATGCGAGGTCATTGCATTTTCTGTTTTCTTATCACTTGTCTCCCTGTCTCTCTTGTCATCCTGCTTAAGCAGGCGGAGGAAACGGTAAAATGTCCAATTGTGTTTAGTTATGACAGAGACTTGGACAGAAAAAACGTAGAGATAATAGTATGATGGTTTTGGTCAGTAGTGGGACGATTAGTCCAAGTTTTCTTTCCGCGTTTAAATATGGTTTTTTTGACAAATCATCATTGTCCTCCTCACGAACTCTACCCTATACCAAAAATTTCATCCTTGTTTGAGTGATATTGCAGCCATGGCAGCCTTCCAACTGCTCTTCCTTCTGGCATTCTGGTCAGGAATTCACCTGGCTTCCTCTCTTACGGATCCTAACGACTGTGAGTATACAGTCCATTCAAGTTATCTCATTTCCCTTGTGGGACTTGGCGTGCTTTTTTGTAACTTTTCCATAGTCATTTAGATTGTGACTTGTAACATTGCAACTTTGCACGCAGGATCTTTTGTTAAATGCACATTTTCTTTTAGATCATGAGTTATAACTTCATTTCTAAAGGATTTGATCTTCTTTGTTAATAGCCTCCCTCTTGTCCTAGAACCCCTTCAACTTAAATCAAGTCACGTCATAGTACTATAATCATTTGGGTGTGAAAGAATTGTCTGTTAAAACATTGCATCACATACCATTGTCTCTAGTTTAATTTTAAACTAAAGAAAAATTTCTCATAATAGCGTATAATGTTACTGTAGATATATTTTCATCAATCTCCCTAAGGCCATGTTTGTTTGGTTGGAATAGAATGGATGGGAATGGAATGTGATTCCATGCTCAAAATAATTTGGAATGAAAATGAAATTAAAATAAACATTGAGGAATGAATATCATTATAGTTTACTACTATTGTTTGATTCCATTCCCATTTCATTACCTCATCCAAACATGTTGCTTGGAATAAATTGGAATGAGATTCCATTTCATTCATTCCATTCCAATCAAACAAACATGGCATAAATGTTTTGGCTTATTGTTTGATTATCCTTAATTTGAATTTTGCTGGTAGTAGATGCCCTTTTGACAAATGGGAACTTGTACAACAATTTAAATAATCATTCTGCACACGCATGCCAGCCTATTCTTCAGATAATGCAGAGTGAAAGTAATTATTCTAATAGTGTGGCGGTGTAGATGCCGCACTCCAATCTTTGAAGGATCAGTGGAAAAATACGCCACCCAGCTGGGGAAATTCAAATGATCCTTGTGGAGCACCTTGGGAGGGAGTCACCTGCAACAATTCAAGGGTGATTGCATTGTCAGTATTCTTCTATTATTTGACATCATCCTTATTATATGGAAAACACTACTTTAATTGCCGGCGGTATACTGCTTAGCAGTCAAAGTGGCAAAACCCTTGCTGTATTTATTTATTCATTATCAATGCTAAATTGCTGACCATTAGAGTTGTTGCTGTGGTGGTGGTGGTGGCAGTGGCTATTGTTGTGGTTGTACTCTGGTTGTATTTATTTCTTGAGCCCAGCCGGCACAACAGTCCATCATTTCCTTATGCAATGATAGATATTCAGACAAGTAGACACGTGTCCATTGTGTGGGCTCCATGTAGTTGTATGAACATGTCTACACCTTAGGGTCTCTTTACTTTATTATTTGTTGTGACTTCTCATTTTTTTTTCCTTTCCACCCTTTTAAACTGTCGTCTCTTCCACTGGACAACAAAGGCAATCTTCATACATGCTGTTCTTTTTTCAGGGGATTATCAACCATGGGCCTTGTAGGAAAACTAAATGGCGATATCGGGGGGCTCACGCAATTGAGATCCTTGTGAGTTACCTTTTTTTTCTCCTACTCCTCTTCCTTGAGCCTCAGGAGAACATCATGTTGTTGTCCTGGTTACTGTGAATTACTGGATCTTAATCAGAATACTTTTGTTTATTCAGTTAAGGCTATGAAACCTTTTATTGCAGGGACCTGTCTTTAAACAGAGGCCTCACAGGTTCCCTCTCTTCATGGGTGGGAGAACTGCAAAATTTGAACATCCTGTAAGATCCAATAAGCTGGCTACTTTGCATACTGAACTGTCATTTTTCCTTGAACGGTGAACTGATTTTTAATGTGTGTGTGCGTGTCTATCTGTGTATGATGACAATTATATATGTATTTTTCCTTTCATCTCTCAGAATCCTATCTGAGTGTAGCTTCAGTGGTAATATTCCAGATGAATTGGGCAGTCTTGCAAGCCTAACATTCTTGTAAGAACTGTTAGAATAATATATTGTCTTCATCACTAATGGAAATGACAGGACTGTTAATATGTTAGTGATCTTTTTTTTATTCAACTATACTTCTTATTTCTCAGGGCTCTGAATTCAAACTACTTTACTGGTAGAATACACCGTTTTTGGGTAGGCTTCAAGAATCTCTATTGGCTGGACCTAGCAAACAATCAGTTTACAGGATCTCTACCGATTTCAACGTTCATCACTCCAGGCTTGGACCTTCTTCTAACGGCAACGTGCTTGTGAGACATTTTTTGCACCTCCAAACCTCTCTCACTTAAAATTTAAAGGCTGATTAAACTACTTATCATTGCACAAAAAATTATGTAATTTTTATCAACTTGCAGCAATTTCAATGAGAACCAGCTTTCCGGTCCCATTCCAATTTCAATTTTTAGCTCTGACTATGGCACTGAGAAAAGTGTAAGTCGATACCCAACTCATCAGTGTTGTACAATCTTTCTTTGTGTCTCGGGCTACCAAGTGTGAAGGAGCAGGTTTGAGTCTTGAGAGTGGCCACTCTGTTCACAAAAGCAAAGGTTAAGACGTATCCAGCTCGCTCCTCCCAGAATCCTGCTTTAGCAGGACAACACTGGGTAATGACCTCTTTTAAATATATTTTCTGACTTCTTTTGATACGGTTCTTGGTTGCCAGACTATTTGCTGGAAATCAACTGACTGGCAGTATCCCATCCACCTTAGGACTTGTTCAGACTCTTGAGGTTCTGTGAGTAGACTCTGCCTTCTTGATTTTCTCATCCTCTTAAGACAATTAACAATCCCACCTCTTATTCACATTTTCTCATTTCCTGATACTCGTTGGCATGCATACTTGCGTACTGATCCATTTCTGCAACAGGCAGCTGGATAGAAATCTTTTGGTGGGGAAAGTCCCATCAAATCTCAATAACCTTATGAACCTCAATGAATTGTGGGTATTAGTTCTTGTAATATTATTGGTGGCCGGCTAAACAAAACTTCCTCCCTCACGCTCCTATGTTTCTCCTTCAGGCAATTAGCAAACAATAGACTGACAGGCCCATTACCAAACTTAACTGGAATGAACTCGCTCAATTATGTGTAAGAAGATAGCATGGAGGTTTCTATTATTTACTTTCGCTTTCTTACAAGTTGTATTTTTGTCAAACTGACCATGAATCCCATGCCATGATTTCTCTTCGTAGGGACCTTAGCAACAATTCATTTGACCTATCAGAAGCTCCGGCCTGGGCTCTTTTCCCTAAATGGTAGGTTTTTTAGACTTTATTCCAACTTTGGTGTGATTTTAAACTTTATTCTCAAACAGCGATAAATCGTTGTTGCTAACCACGATTTTAGCTTTGGATATATAACCACGATTTTGAACTTAATTCCAGACAGTGATAAATCGTGGTTGCTAACCACGATTTATCACTGTCTGGGAATTAAGTTTAAAATCACACCAAAGTTGGAATAAAGTCTAAAAAAACGACTATCTAGGGAAATGAGCCCTCCGGCCTGGTTCTCAACCTTACAATCGCTCTCCACGTACTCTGTAAATTTTCACTTAAGTTATTAATGAAAAATATAAGAACTGACTTCCATGAACTTTCATACTATGATCAATCTAAGTTGGTGATTCTGTTTTGGTACCCAGGGTTCTCGAATATGGATCACTTCAAGGGATTGTGCCACAAAAACTCTTCAGCTCTCCACAGTTACAGCAAGTGTAAGTTCTGAATTGAATTCAGGTCATTGATTAGAAGTTATCAAATACATATCTAGGAAAGTGAAGTGTATATAGAGTAAAGAGGTCAATCTAGCTCTTGTGATTTTGTGACAGGAAACTAAGAAACAATGCATTCAATGGCACATTGAACATGGGTAACAACTTCAGCCAGCAATTGCAACTTGTTGATTTGGAAAATAACCAATTCTCCTCACTAACACTCGCTGCTGGATTCAGGAATATCACACTAATGTGAGACAATTTATGGATCACAAGTCACAACCTTCTATTTGGATGATAAATGTGTGTTTTCTTTTCACTATCATTAATTCATTGCCATTTTATGTGCCTTAGGCTTAGTGGAAACCCGGTTTGCTCAATCGCTCTTTTGAATAGCACTGATTACTGGGAAGTTCTGCAGCAAAAACCGAGGGCTAATTCAACCAGCGACGGTAATTCAACCAGCCTGACTGATTGTGGAAACAAAGCCTGTCAACCTAATGCAGGACAGGGAACTCATGCAAATCACAATTATTGGATGATTTTAGTTCTTATTTTTGTGATTTTCATTTTTTAGTACTTTAGGGCATTATTTTATTGTTTTAGTTGGTTTAAGATTTTAATAATCAAAGTCTTTATACGATAAGGTCAATTTAGAAGATTTCTAATTGTTATTAGGGTCTTACATGCAAAGCCTACAAATAGGCCTAAAGTGTAAATATCCATGACTTTTGAATAAAAAACTAAAAAAAAAAAAAAAATTCTCTTTTCTTATCCTTGTCTATTCTGGGACTATTATTAATTCCTCTAGAGCTGAGCATTGTCATGTTCTCTTGGGCAAGCTGTGGCTAAAAGAAAAACAAGTGATTTTCAAGAGATGTATTCCTGCGTGAATCATTGATAAACACCACCCAAGGAAGTCAGTGCATGCTTCAATTAATTGACAATTTGCTGGGCCCAGCCTAATAAAACAGCTCAAAGCAAGTAGTATGGTTTCATCCCTCAATGCTTTTAAATGAAGCAACTGTGGTCTCTATGCTTGAAGCCTACACGTTTTTTTTTTTTTTTTTTTTTTTTTGGGTGGGGGAGTGAAGCGATTGGAGACGACTATGGGACTTAAAGTTACATTTTCTTCTGTATAAAATAATCACAGCTAATCTGTTGCACCTAGTAAATGCAAATGGTGATAAAGACAGTGGTTCACCTACCAGCCCTTCCTCATTTTTTCAAAGAGTTAGGGGTAGGTACTCAAGATTTGTAACCAAACACCCACAACCCATTACCATGTCCCCTTGTCTGACAAGGTTCGATGGGGTATGCTACATGAGACTTGTAACCAAACACCCATCAAATGGATGTAATCAACGATTGGTGTGTGATTGGATGAGTTCAAGCTCATGTGAGCTTGTCATTGTGGCAAGATGGAGCTGGCTTTACACCAATGACAATGACAGTCAAAGTCATATTAAATTATACTGTTTTTTTCTCCCCTTGGTTTTCTCATTCCTACCCACCTAATTTCGACACGTGCTCTAGATCGATGGCCTTCAACCCACGAGAACCATGCCAAAAAATTATGGCAAAACCCAATAAATAAAAATAAAAAAAAAAAAAAAAAAAAAAAGAGAGGAGAAATAAGAGAATAAAAATGGTGGTGGGGTTGACAACAAGGCTAATAAGAGAAACAAGGTTGCCGACCCCAATCCTGATGGATATATATATATTTTTTTTTCAGTTTTACACTTCTCATTGACGTGGCCAAAAATGAGAGGCCCTAATAATTGCAAGTTTTTCTTCTTAAAATAAGGAGAAAAATCATTTTTCTATCACTGAGCTAGCAAGTATTTATACTCTCTCTAGTATTTTGTCCGCTCTCAAGAGGGGAAAAATCTACACAAGCTGGTCTCGTGTACGACTATGCCACAACGACGTATTGACAAACCCATGCACCGGTTCATGGCGGCCAAGCAAGGTAAGGGGTAATTTTGGTAGGCAATGAAAATATCTAAGGAGAATGTAGAAATTGAGTTAAAAGGGTTTTCCCATTTATCCCAAATTTGGTCTTCATCATCATCAATTCACGAGGAAGTAGATTTACTCCATAGGACCTGCATGGGATCTAACCCTTTGTGATTTGTGAATAGTCGGTAAAATTATCATCATTGTTTTCCTTAAATAAATGCTGATATTCTCGATTTTTGTTCTTATTTTTGGATCAAAATAAGAATTATAAAAAGACAAAAAAAAGATTAATCAGCATTCAGCACACTATTTTTAAAAGGTTTTCAGTTTTCCTTTTTACATTAGTATACTATCCTTGAGGACCTTTGAGGTTTTTCTATTTGTATTAAATTTGGTATTATAAACTCCTTCACAAAATAGATTTTCCTATTTACATTAGTACACTATCTTTAGAACAAATTTTTCCTTTATCTTATGGTATTTAGACTTTTGACCCGATTATTTTCGATCTTAACCAAAACTATATGGCCTACTAAAATAAGTATTTCAATTAGTATAGAACTTGGTATTAACAATTTCCTCACAAATATAGATCGACGTGGTAGATGAGTCAGTGATGATTGTTACCTACATCGTGTAGTGAGGTTAGCTTTGTCTCGAAATGATCAGGTACATAGCGGTCTATGAACAATGACGGAGTATCGTATCGAACACACTAGATAACAACACAAGATATCTCGTATTCGTTGAAGAGGGAAAAAAACACCGCCTATTATCGTCCACACCTATCCATCCTCTCAATCCGGCCTACCATATAAGCTCTCTCTCTTCCTCCTTCAGAGGAAAGACCTCAATCCTTCGTCTCCCCCCTTCTCTCTTCTCTTCTCTTCTCTTCTCTTCTTTCTCTACAATTACTTCTTTCTTCTTCTGATTCAGGTAAAATGATGTGATCTTATGTGTGTGTGTGTGTTTTTTATTTTTTTATTTTATACATGTGCGTTCATATAAGCTGTTGAAATTAGGGTTTTTGGAGCTGGGTTCCAATCTCTGTTTGTTTGTTCATGAAATTAGGGGTTTTCTCCCTTGATTCTTCAGATTCTTACTTTTGTTGTATTGGGGATGCTAAATCTTTGACCTTTGTACTGGTGGGTGTTCGTTGAATTGATTGTTACTCCACGTACTGTCATAGATTCTAACTTTTGTCCTCTTTGTGTGCGTATATATATATATACATATTTATGCTGGGTTTGTGCTCTTTGTATGTTGTTGCTGTAGCTAAGGGTTCTCTGAGCTGTTAGTCCTCTGAAAAGCTTTTGCTGGTTTGTGCTAGGATTAGAATCTAATAGTTAAATTTTGAGTTTTGCTTCGTATTCTTCTGCTAAATTGCACCATCTTTAGAATTAATCTGTTTCAAAACAATTGGTCGGGTTTCAAAACTAGCTGCTCAAAGTTTTTATTTTATTTTATTTTTTTTCCCCCCTTTTAATTTCCTGCCCAAAGATTTCATTGGCTTAAAAGCATCTTTTCATTTATTTTTTAAAATCCTATCGAATTTTCCCAAGTTGAGTTAATATGTGGAAAGGCAGTTTTTTTTTTTTTTTTTTTTTTTCCATATCTAATTTGCTTTTTAGTAATTTTTAGTTTCTTAAAATATGCTCTCTTGGAATGCAAATTCAGTCATTCAGTGAATTTACAAGTTTGTTGGAGTTTTTGAAGCCAATGTGTATTGGGCACGAGTGCATGAAAATTGCTTTATTTAGCAATACCAACACGAATGTACACATATGTCTTCATAGCTCCTCAGTTCACCGTGTTCACAAATTTATTTTTGTAAACTTTGTAGTTCCTACCATACTATGTCTCAGCCATGGCCTTTGTTAGCTAAGGCATTAAACCCACCTTGATCATGAGTTACAACCTAAAATTCTTCTTAGTCACTATACATCACTTTTATTTTTAAAGTCTGTACATACTTCTTTAGTTACTGGACTTGTATTGTATAAGTATAATTATCTGATCATTAACCCTTTGCCAATTGGCATGTGGCAGTGTCGAGTGCATGATAATTATGTTTACTTTGTTGTTACACATGCATCTTTATTTCTTATCAATTATCATACTAGTGACCGGCTGGTTATTGGTTCACAGTTGATCATCATGTTGTATGCAAAGTGGATGCTTTATTTTTAGTTTTGGAAGTATGTTGAATTTATTATCTTCATTTTCTTTCGTGTGGTATTGCCAAATAACCTATGCTATCACTTAATGCAGACCACCTGGTAGGAATTATGGCTAGGGTTCTCGTTCAGTCAACAAATATCCCTGCTTCAGTCGCTGGTCGAAGGCATGGCCAATTTCAAGGATCTGGAAAAGCAAAAAGGACCGTCAAAATGATGTGTAGTTTACAAACACCTGCATTAAGGATCAGAGGTTTCTCTGGATTGCGAGGTTCTAATGCTTTAGATACCATGGTAAAATCTGGCCATGATTTCCATTCCAAGGTAGCATCTTTGATCTCTGGTCGGCGAGGGAGGGCGAGCCGATGCGTTCCTAAAGCCATGTTCGAACGCTTCACAGAAAAAGCAATTAAAGTTATTATGCTTGCGCAAGAGGAAGCAAGACGGCTTGGTCACAATTTCGTTGGCACGGAGCAGATTTTGTTAGGTCTCATTGGTGAAGGCACTGGAATTGCTGCTAAGGTCCTTAAATCTATGGGAATCAATCTTAAAGATGCGCGTGTAGAGGTGGAAAAGATAATTGGAAGGGGCAGTGGATTTGTTGCTGTGGAGATTCCATTTACTCCTCGTGCGAAGCGCGTTCTGGAGCTCTCGCTAGAGGAAGCTCGTCAACTTGGTAACATTTTTATTTTTATTTATTTTGGTTACAATAACATTAGATCTAGTAGCTAGCAACCATCAGGAAAGGCTTTGTTCATCCACATTCGTTCATTGGGATTATTGGATTTTTCTTTCTAATGGTTTTTGGTTTTATGATCTTTTAGTTTTTGGTGTGTGTGTGTTGAGGTCTGGTGTGCCTATGTTTCCTTTCAATGGATGTCCTGATTTTCCCAATTTGCAGGACTGCTATATATATATATATATATATATATATTTCCATTTTTTTGGCTTCCCATAAGGAAGAATTAGTTATACAATATCCCAAGTTATAAATCTTGTCTTTCCCAGACTATCTATCAATATATCCTTTACTAGTAAGAAATATATCCTCAAGGTAACTAATATGATTTTTCTTGAATTTTTCAGGCCATAACTATATTGGATCTGAGCACTTGCTTCTTGGGCTGCTTCGTGAGGGCGAAGGTGTAGCCGCACGAGTTCTTGAGAATTTAGGTGCTGACCCAAGCAACATCCGTACACAGGCGAGCTTTACAGCCTTGTTCATTTTCTGTGTCAAGCCATGTTTTACTTGTGGCATTCCTTTTATTTTGATAATAAAAAAATAAACTATATGAAATTTTATTGGAGTAGGTTATTCGTATGGTGGGTGAGAGCACGGAAGCTGTTGGTGCTAGTGTTGGAGGAGGATCATCTGGTAATAAGATGCCGACCCTGGAGGAGTATGGAACTAATTTGACTAAGCTGGCAGAGGAGGTAGTTTCCCAATCTTTTCTTTCATTTATGATATATTTAGTGGAACTGTGCACTTTTCATTTAAAGGCTTGTTCCTAATATGATTTTCTTGCCTTTTTAGGGTAAATTGGATCCTGTTGTTGGAAGGCAGCAGCAAATAGAACGTGTCACCCAAATTTTGGGTCGGAGGACCAAAAACAACCCGTGTCTTATTGGAGAACCAGGTGTCGGGAAAACAGCAATTGCAGAAGGCCTAGCTCAACGAATTGCAACTGGTGATGTTCCAGAAACAATCGAGGGGAAGAAGGTGAGTACACATTACAAGTAGATGTTAACTAGTTGCTCATGTTGAACCTGATATCTTTGGATTCAGGGACATGGTTTTCTGTCGCATGTTTAGAGAAACTAATGTGGAACCAATCTTGAAGTGATATAAAAAAATTGATTGACAATGAAAATCTCTTGTATATTCAGGTTTTATGCATACTGGTGATTTACACAAAATTCTTGTCATGCAACAAATGTATTCTCATTATCTTGAAATTTCTTTTTATTATAGTTGGATTCTTATGGTACTGCGCATATAATAAAGGTGTCTTTACACCTTCCCCCCCCCCCCCCCCCCTCCCAAGAAAAAAAAAAAGGTGTCTTAGCTTTGTCATTCTCGAATTTGTTGAATGTTGGAGTTGGACACGTCTGGCATAGATATTGTGCTTCTATTGATGTTCAATGTAATATGTGGCATGATATGAAGTTTCCATCACGGAAATTCTGGAAATGTGACTTTTTGTTTTTATTAACTCCATGGGAGGAGGAAGAGTAAAAAATTGTATTTAATATATATTGGATAGTAAAATGTGTCCATACACAGGAGAGAGGAATTACATAAAGCTTTACGTAAAAGGATATTAGCTTAATTTTAGTGCTGTACTGGTACTGGTTGGCTATTATATCTGTCAGTTAAGAAATCAGATATCTCAGTTAGTTGACTAGTCTATTATCTTGAGACTCACTTCAATTAGAATATGTATGTAAAATCATGGGTTTTCTACCCTGGTGATTCAAGTCGCATCATTTTCTCCCTTTGGCGTCAGACAAATGGCCTTTGAATATCTCTGTAACTTGGTTGTCTTGTTGTAAAAGTTGCATTTTCAATCTTATAAATAAAAAGGGCACTTAGATCAGAGGTCTATGTTTTATTTTTCCTTATGCAGTTTTTGTGCTCAGACCGTTGTGCATTTTTTGGATTGTTAAACATTGGGTTAAGTTACATTATAGAGTTAATAAACCTGGGAGATATATGCTTGTTGGCATTAATTCTCTGTCCTTGTGACCTTTAAATCAGAAATTTTGTTTTATTTCCAAGAAGCTGGCATTGTTATGTGTGCCTTATTATGGTGAAAAATGACTAATTTTCTGTTTGTGATTAGGTTATAACCCTAGATATGGGTCTTCTTGTTGCTGGCACAAAATATCGTGGAGAATTTGAGGAAAGGTTAAAGAAGCTTATGGAGGAAATCAAACAAAGTGATGAGATTATATTATTTATTGATGAGGTACACACTTTAATTGGAGCTGGAGCAGCGGAGGGAGCAATTGATGCTGCGAACATCTTGAAACCAGCTCTTGCAAGAGGTGAACTGCAGGTAATTTAGTCCCCAAAGCACATGCAAAACATGTGCTTTTGTTTCTTTGTTTCTTTCTTCTTCTTCTTCTTCTTTTTCTTTTTTTTTTTTTTTTTTAAAGCTTTGGAAATTGAGATGGGCTATCTTAATTGGTGCAGTGTATTGGAGCCACAACACTAGATGAATACAGAAAGCACATAGAGAAAGACCCGGCCTTGGAAAGACGATTCCAACCAGTCAAAGTGCCAGAACCAACTGTGGATGAGACGATACAAATTTTGAAAGGGCTACGAGAGCGATATGAAATTCACCACAAGCTCCGGTATACGGATGATTCCCTCATTGCTGCTGCACAGCTTTCATACCAATACATCAGGTATGTGGTTTATGAAATGTTAGATAGTTTAGCATTGGTGCTCTGTACTTTCCTACTTCTGCACCATGCCACCAACCTTCGATTGGTGCTGTTGATACACAGATGGTAACCTAAATAAATGAAGGTAAAGGTAAGCCATTTGCATGTTTTAACGTGCATATTAGTAGAAAATTGTTTTGAATGCAAGAAATGTGGGACCAACTGTTTTAAATTAAGGAACGAAGATTTTAGGTTGCATGGTGTTGTGTTAACATTGACATCAATGAGATTCTTTATCAGAAAAAATAAAAAATAAAAAATAAACATTGACATCAGTGAGACTGATTTATATCACTACCAATCCTTATCTAGAAATTTTGCTTCGATGATTTATGGTGGGTTACTTTAGTATCTAGTGTATAATTATATTTCCTGGATATGCCATTTGTTGTTCTCTCAGCCTAGTAGTCAGTTTTGCATGCTTTGATTTGATGGATATTATATGTATATTTCAGTGACCGCTTTCTGCCTGATAAAGCAATTGACTTGATCGATGAAGCTGGCTCTCGGGTTCGGCTTCGTCATGCACAGGTATGACCTCTTATTTTTCCAGTCTTTCCACCACCCATCATTTCCCCACCATTCTTTGAAGTTAATTGTTACATGGTTGAATCTTTCCAGCTCCCTGAGGAAGCAAGAGAGCTTGAGAAACAGCTCAGGCAAATCACTAAAGAGAAGAATGAAGCTGTTCGCAGCCAAGACTTTGAGAAGGTACTGACAGTATCTTATTGCTTGGCTTTTTGCATTGTTATGCATGATTTTGTTTATAGGACTTTAGATGCTGCAATTCTTTTCCATGACGAGGGTGAACCAGTATGATAATTGATAAGATGGTTTTTGTCCCAAAGCTGAATTATATAGGGTTTCTGAAAACGAAGAATGTTGAAAAGTAATTCGATATTTGAGACTTTCTGCTGCTTGTTGCCTGCTGCCTATACTTATGTGGATATTAGATATTTGATTGCTATTAGGTTGATAAGGATGCTGAAAGTACCATTTCAATTCTCTCTTTGGTGTTCACCAAACCAGTTTATCTACTAAGCTTACAGTACAAAATATCTTGAGCAGGCTGGCGAGCTACGTGATCGAGAACTGGAACTTAAGACACAGATCTCAAGTCTTGTTGATAAAGGCAAGGAGATGAGCAAGGCAGAGACTGAGGCAGGGGATGTAGGTCCTCTTGTAACAGAAGTGGATATTCAGCACATTGTCTCTGCGTGGACTGGCATCCCTGTTGAAAAAGTATCAACTGATGAATCGGACCGCCTCCTTAAGATGGAAGAAACCCTCCACAAGCGAGTCATTGGTCAGGATGAAGCTGTCAAAGCCATCAGTCGTGCTATCCGTCGTGCTCGTGTTGGACTTAAGAACCCCAACCGTCCAATTGCTAGCTTCATCTTTTCTGGTCCAACTGGTGTAGGAAAGTCAGAACTAGCAAAAGCACTGGCTGCTTATTACTTTGGCTCTGAAGAAGCCATGATCCGGCTTGATATGAGTGAGTTCATGGAAAGACATACCGTGTCGAAGCTTATTGGTTCACCCCCTGGTTATGTTGGGTACACTGAAGGGGGTCAGCTAACTGAGGCTGTTCGGCGCCGTCCTTACACTGTTGTACTCTTTGATGAGATCGAAAAGGCCCACCCTGATGTTTTCAACATGATGCTTCAAATTCTTGAGGATGGAAGGTTGACAGACAGCAAGGGCAGAACTGTGGACTTCAAGAACACACTTTTGATAATGACATCAAACGTGGGAAGCAGTGTAATTGAGAAGGGAGGCCGCCGGATTGGGTTTGATCTCGATTATGACGAGAAGGACAGCAGTTATAACCGAATCAAGAGCCTTGTGACAGAGGAACTGAAGCAATATTTCAGGCCAGAGTTCTTGAATAGATTGGATGAGATGATTGTTTTCCGACAGCTCACAAAGCTGGAGGTGAAGGAGATTGCTGATATAATGCTGAAGGAGGTTTTTGAGAGGTTAAAAACCAAAGAGATAGAGCTTCAAGTGACAGAGAGGTTTAGGGATAGAGTGGTTGATGAAGGGTATAACCCGAGCTATGGGGCTAGGCCTCTGAGAAGGGCCATAATGAGACTTTTGGAGGACAGCATGGCTGAGAAGATGCTTGCAAGAGAAATCAAAGAGGGAGATTCAGTTATTGTAGATGTCGATTCTGATGGGAATGTTACTGTGCTCAACGGTAGCAGTGGTGCTCCTGAGTCGTTACCAGAGGCAATCACTGTGTAAACCAAGCCTCTTAAATTATTAACCTTTGCCAATTTGTTGTTTGTACTTTTGCTTTCCATCGAATTTGCTATAGTCGTAGTCTGTTTTCTTCAAAAGACTACTTGGCAGTGGAATTGGAAGCTGCTTGATTAATTGGTGACTGGGTTTTTAGGCTGTATTTGTTACGCCATGAATGCTTAGTTCAGTTGGCATACGCTAGGATATTTTTAGTCTTTTAGCTTTGCGATGTATTCATAATAAAAGTATGTAATGACGGATAGGGTGAAGATTCAGTTGGTTCTATGTTATATATGTGATTTATCTCAATATTGTAATCATGCTTTATAATGATGTTGCACACCTCAAAATTGGTCAGAATTTGTGAAATAAGCAGGCATTGTCAAATGAACAGGCTCTCTGTTGGATGCACCCCACGCTCAGTCCACCCACGAAATGCCCTATACCAAATAAAAAACAACAGATCAATTGGTGACCATCTGCCATTGCAGTGTATCAGTGCCATAAGCTTTTCTCAATTTTAGCCCAACCATCCCCGATTTAGTTAGTGTCAATCACTTTCATGAGCAGTAGATTAGCTTGTGTGCCATTGATTGTTGCCATCAGGTTCTACCAAAGGGACACAGCCATGCCTCGGATGAAAAGCCTGCCGATTATTTTTAACAGCAGTCAAATGCAAGGTAGAAAGGGTCACCCCACTACCTTCGTAGAATTTTCCATGCCAACCTTCTCGTGACCTCTATTCGTTTAGTGAAGATGACGACCTAGGAGCTGTTCCCTGCAAACTCTGCATCACTAACGACCTAGGAGCTGTTCCCTGCAAACTCTGCATCACTAACCTCATATACTCGTTTCAGCATTCTTTTGTGGTCACATTTTGTATTGTCTAATTGAAAAATCGATTTAAAATAATAATAATAATACTAATAATAATAATGATCTATGTAACCAAAGTGGGATAATAGCATTGGATTTTTTTTTCTTTTTTTTTTTTTTTTTTTAATATGGGCCAACATAGTTCATTATTTATTGGTTTGTGAAAAACCCTATTAGTAAGAACCTATGACTTTAAAATCTGAATCGTTCATACTTATGGGTCCCACATGATATGAATGGTCTAAATTTCAATGAATTGTCTATTAAATAAAGAGAATCTCTTCCTTACCTTATTACCTATAAAATGCGTTTTGTTACCAAGTTTAGAATTTCTTATTTTGTGTGGACTTGTAATTAGTAGTCATTGATAGATTAGGACTCGTTTATCATAAATTTAGAGAGTTGATCTCTACTCTCACTCAACAATTGCAATCTCAATTGAGATTGAGCAACCTAGTTGCCTTCCTTTCGCTACGAGACATTCAAGTTCTTCAATCTTCATTCATAGCCTGCTTGCAAATCACCATAGTTGAGGTACGCGCTCCCTATGCATTATGTCTCCAGCAATAAATATTGCTGCGTATATTAGTTTTTTACTTTGTTTCTTGGACCAAGCAGTGGAGCACCAAGAGGAAATTTCTTCCTTGGCAAACAAAAAATAAAAAATAAAAAATAAAAATAAAAAAAACCCAAGCCAACCCGACCCTCTTGTCACAGAAAAATAAAAAAAAATGGTATTCATCGCTGGAAGCAAGGACGAGAATTTAAGGATTATTGCAGAGAGAAAAAGAAAATATTCAATTGTATTCAACATATGAGAAAGTTCAACGGAGAAACCAAACCCAATACCAACGAAGTTTTGATAGACATGATTTCGAATTCGACGATTTCTGGAATTCGAATTCCAAACTAGTCTGAATTGCAATACGAAAAGATCAGTCCCAACTTCACCATAAAAAGATGCTTGCTTGTTGGTTTCCATATGAACACCACAGAATCAATTTCCACCAAATAAAAATAAAATAAAATAAAATAGAAAGTTTGTGCCGTTAATGGAGATTGCCACTCCACAGGGCCCTTCCAATGAGAAGGGGCTTGGGATCAGGTAGGAAGATTTAGCTGAGAACAAACCATTCGTATTATGTACCCACAAAAGTTTAGTTAGTTGCCCATTGATGTCGGTTTCCAATTGTTATTAGTATGACTATTTCCCTTTGTCACTGAGTTCTAGTTATGGTGGTATTCTATTTTGGGTTTCTTATGCTTTTCTATATAATTGCTGTAAGAGGGCTTGGGGAGACAAGTTTTGATGATTAGTAAATTTATTTTCTTAGAGCTGCCATTGCGCTTCGATATATCCTAGCTTGACAACCCACTTGTATCTGAGATTGAGTCCCACTTGTGTCTGGGATTGAGTCGTAATTGATTTACTTCTTTCCTAGTATTTTTCGCTGCGTTGTTAGATTGCAACGTGTGATTCTTACCTGCATCAGTTAAACCCACCATAGTCATAAGTCGGAACCTATAATTCGTGGTAGTCGCTATATATCACTGCTTCTTTGGTCACTTGCCCTGGACTTGGATCGTGTTAAGTATAATTATTTGCACATTAACCATTTGCCAATTGGGATGTGGCAGCATTTCGTTTTTAATATTTTCTGGCATGTATATATTTTATATTAACAATTTCTTGCGGCCTATGTCTCTGAAACTATGTTGATTAGGTAGACATAAGGTTAGGGGTGATTGGAAGCCAAGTTGTCTATGAACTATTATAAGGTGAAGATATAACTGATAAATAAATTTTAGTAACTGATGTGAGATCCAACATAATAATGGCTTCGATACGCTGCAATGGTTTTGAGGCCATAATTGTTCAAACCCCTTTTCTCAATCCTTGTACTCTACCAAATTCATATTTGTTCTGCTTTGCTTTTGTAAGGCCTGTATACTGTGTACCTTGATAGATAGAGAGACCAAGAAGTTTTGAATAGGTTGTTGATAATTATGTTTACTATGTTGTTGCTCATGCATCTTTGTTTCTTATCAATTATTGTAATAGTAATGGAGTGATTATTGGTTCACAATTGATCATCATGTTTATGCAAAGTGGATATGATGCTATGGTGAATTTGTTTTTTTCATTTTTTTGATGGTATTGCATGCCAAGTAACCTGTGCTATCACTGAGTGCAGACCACTTGGTGGGAATCATGCCTATGGCAGTTCTTCAGCCAACAAAGATCCCTACTTCAGCTTCTGTTCAAAGGCCTGACCAATTTCAAGGATATGGAAAAGAAAAAGCAACTGTCAAAATGACATATAATTTACCACCACCTGTATTGAAGAATAGAAAAGAACAAACACCTGTATTAAGAGCTTTCTCTGGATTGCGAGGTTCTAATGCTTTTGATACCTTGGGTGTAAAATCTGGTGATGATTTCCATTCCAAGGTAGCATCTGCAGTCTCTGTCCGGCGAGAGAAAGCTAGCCGATGTGTTCCTAAAGCCATGTTTGATCGCTTCGGAGACAAAGGCATTAAAGTTATTATGCTTGCACAAGAGGAAGCAAGACGGCTTGGTCACAATTTTGT
This sequence comes from Liquidambar formosana, assembly GCA_039720395.1. NCBI lineage: Eukaryota > Viridiplantae > Streptophyta > Magnoliopsida > Saxifragales > Altingiaceae > Liquidambar > Liquidambar formosana. The sequence goes on from CM077828.1 coordinate 29,713,819, forward strand.
TAGCACAGAGATGATTTTATTGGGTCTCATTGGTGAAGGCACTGGAATTGCTGCTAAGGTCCTTAAATCTATGGGAATAAAACTTAGAGATGCGCGTATAGAGGTGGAGAAGATAATTGGATGGGGCAGTGGATTTGTTGCTGTGGAGATTCCATTTACTCCCGGTGCGAAGCGTGTCCTGGAACTCACGCTAGAGGAAGCACGTAAACTCGGTAATATTTTTATTTCTATTTTTATTTTTGGTTACAATAACTTTAGAGCTAGTAACTAGCAACTGTCAGAAAAGGCTTTTTCTGTTCACGTTCGTTCATGAGATTTTTATTTTTATTTTTATTTTTTTATGATGTTTTAGTTTTTCTGTGTATGTGTTGAGGACTAGAATGCCTATTGGAATATGTCTTATTTCATTCTCTTTTTTTCCGTACTGTTTCCTTTCAATGAATGTCTTGATTTTCCCAAGTTGCAGGACTACTATATATCAAAATATCCTTTATGATTAAGAAAGATATCCATAAGGTAACTAGGAGTATTACTTTTCTTAAAATTTTCAGGCCATAACTATATTCAATCTGAGCACTTGCTTCTTGGATTGCTTCATGAGACCGGAAGTGTAGCAGCCCAAGTTCTTGAGAATTTAGGTGCTGACCTAAGTAAAATCCGTCAACAGGCAAGCCTTACATCCTTGTTCATTTTCACTGTCAACCCGTTTTTTTTATACTTATGGTGTTAAAAAATTAACCAATATAAAATGTCTATTGGAGTAGGTTATTCGTATGGTGGGTGAGAACACAGAAGCTGTTAGTCCTACTGATGGAGGGACCTCTGGCAATAAGATGCCGACACTGGATGAGCATGGAACTAATTTGACTAAGCTGGCGGAGGAGGTAGTTTGTGATCTTTTATCTCATTTATGAGATATTTGGTGGTACTATGAACTTTTCATGTAAAGGCTTGTTTCTAATATGATTTTCTTGCCGTTTTAGGGTAAATTGGATCCTGTTGTTGGAAGGCAGCAGCAGATAGAACGTGTCATCGAAATTTTGGGTCGGAGGACTAAAAACAACCCATGCCTTATTGGAGAGCCTGGTGTTGGGAAAACAGCAATTGCAGAAGGCCTTGCTCAACGAATTATAGATGGTGATGTTCCAGAGACAATTGAGGGGAAGAAGGTGAGTACAAGTTCAGGTAGATGTTAACTAGGTCATCAAACTCAGGGACATGGTTTTCTGGTGCATGTTTGGAGAAACTAATATGGACCCAATCTTGAAGTGGCATAGATCTAAAATAAATAGACTTTGAAAATCACTATGTGTATTCATCTTTATATGCATACAATAGTTCTTGACATGCTACATGACCTTGTAACTGCTTATGATGTTCAATATAATTTACTTGGATTCTGATGGTACTGTGCATACGCTAAAGGTGTCTTAGGTTTGCCATTCATGAATTTGTTGAGCATTGGAGTCGGACATGTGTCTGGCATAGATGTTGTGCTCCTCATGATCAATATAACATGTGTCCATACAAAGCAAGAATTACATCAAGCATTAAGTAGAAGGATATTAGCTTAATTTTAGGGCTGTACTGGCTGGATTCAGGTAAGAAATTAGATATCTGAGTTAGTTGACTAATCTTTTAGAACATGAGACTCACTCCAATTAGGACGTGTATGTAACATAAAGCACATGGGTTTTCTACCCTGGCGATTCAAGTTGCATCATTTTCTCACTTTGGCTTCAGAGTTCAGACAAATGGTCTTTGAATGTCACTGTAACTTGGTTGTATTGTGTTAAAAGGTGCACTTTAAATCTAAATAAAAAGGGTATTTCGGTGAAAGTGCGACCTCACTTGTTTTAGCTCGATCAGCTGCCATGCCACTAAGTACCTGCTGCAGTTTTTATCCTCTTGTTAAACATTGGGTTAAGTTACAGCGTTATACAGTAGAGTTGATAAACCAGGGAGATATATGCTTGTTGGCGTTAATTTTCTTTGGGACCACCTTTAATACAAAAAAGTCATTTTATTTCCAAGAAGCTGGAATTGCTTTTTCTTCCTTATTATGGTGAAAAATGACTAAAATTCTGTGTGATTAGGTTATATCCCTTGATATGGGTCATCTTATTGCTGGCACAAAATTTCGTGGAGAATTTGAGGAAAGGTTAGGGAAGCTAATGGAGGAAATCAAACAAAGTAATGAGATAATACTATTCATTGATGAGGTGCACACTTTAATTGGAGCAGGAGCAGCTGAGGGAGCAATTGATGCTGCGAACATCTTGAAACCAGCTCTTGCAAGAGGTGAATTGCAGGTAACTTAGTCCCCAAACACATGCAGGAAAAAACATAGACTTTTCTTTCTTTCTTCTTATTATTCCCCTTTTTAAAAATTTTTTTGTGCTTTGGAAATTGAGATGGGCTATCTGGGGTAATTTAAATTTTACCTCTTTTTTCATTTCCCCTTCCTACCATGAATATCTTTATGGTGATCATAATATATGTTCTAGAAATCTTGAAGCTTCTCACATTATCACATTATTGTTCGTGGTGGAATTTATGCATATTTAGTCTTGCACGATAAAGCTTATACCACTTACAACTCAACTCAACTCAACCAAACCTCAATCCTTGCTACATGGGGTCGGCTACATGAATCCTTTAATGCCATTCTATCAAGGGCCGTATCTTCTGTTAAATCTTTAACATACATATACTTTCTTACCACTTCTGACCATGTTATTTTGGGCCTTCCTCTTGTCTTGTTAAGGCCTTCGACTTGAATCAAGTCATCTAGTGTACAAGTCCAAAGCATATACCACTTCCAGCCACTACATAAATAAATGAAAAAAATGGCATTATGTGACTTGTATATCACTCAGAGGAACCTTTTTTTTTGGGGGGGTAAGTAAGAATATCATTAAAAGAAAAGGAAAAGAATACAATTATGGCAAAGCACCAAGAAATTACAACTGCGGTGAGTGGAGGACAGGTTTCAAGTTTCTCCTTCATGATAATTTTCAGTTGGCAAGTACCAGAATGACCTTTATAAGCTCTTTAGGCTGTGTTTGGTTTGCTTGAATGAAATGGAGAGGGAATGGAATGGGTCATTCCATTCCAATGTTTGTTAAGGTGTAGGAATGGAATGAGGAGATCAGGTGGGACCCACTTTTTGTGATTTCATTCATTAAAGGGTGAGTATGGTCATTTCTCTTGGTTTGGGGAGGAATGACTATTTCTTCTTTGGAGGGAATAGCCCCCTGCAAGGGAATGATCATTTCATTCTTTAGGGCTACCAAACTGTCACTTTTTTTTTGGTTAATGGAATTACCATTTCAGTCCCTCCCTCATTCACTTGTAACAAATGGAGTTCCTCTTTCTACATATGACTGAGAATTTGTGTGCTTGACTGCTATGTTCCACTTTGTAACATTTGAGCCATCTCGTGGTCGACAACTAATCACTACAGCGTCGAAACTTTCTATTTCTGCCTGTTTAAATGTTTGCATAAGGGAGAAAAAGAAGTGTGGTCAACCGTTAAATTACTTTTGCAAGAGATAGAATTATAATGAATTAATCACGGCATGCATCACTCCAAGTCTGTGTTTATATGATCAAAGTGGTTTGAAGCTTTTAAGTTTTCTAATTTCTGGCTAAGAAGGCTTAGATTTATCTCAATTTTTGCAGTGTATTGGAGCCACAACACTAGATGAATACAGACAGCACATAGAGAAAGACCCGGCCTTGGAAAGACGATTCCAACCAGTCAAAGTGCCGGAACCAACTGTGGATGAGACCGTACAAATTTTGAAAGGGCTTCGAGAGCGATATGAAATTCACCACAAGCTCCAGTATACGGATGATGCCCTCGTAGCTGCTGCACAACTTTCATACCAATACATCAGGTATATGTGGTTTGTGAAGTAATTCATTTTCAAGTAGGCATTTGGGCTCTGTACTTTCCTACTTCTGCACCATGTCACCAACCATGGATTGGTGCTGTTGATAATAAGTCTTTGCTTTTTCTTAATGAATATAATATATATGATGGCACTGATCGTGTATTTATTCTTCATGGGTTTACATAGCAAGCTGCTATTTTGTTCTGATATCTTACTATTGTTGGAAATTTATGCAGTTGCTGAGCATCAGCCAGACCTAAAATTAAGGATTCTTTATGCTTCATAGAGTCCGTGAACTTACATGAATTAAACCAAACTGATAATTATACTTCAAAAAGTCTGAACTTCAATGAATTAAACCAAAGTTTTATTTGAAGTTGAAGTTTCTCACCATGTTTCCAAAAATAATATTTAGCAGTCTAAAAAACATTATACGGAAATACAGAAGAAGAGCCTTATTATAGAACTAGGATTATCTCAATTCTTCACTACAGAAAAATTATAGATAAGGGAATCAAAAAGTGTCTTGGTGAAATCTGGTGGAATATCATCTGAGCTGGACATGTGCATATTCATCTCTGAATGCTACAAAGATGGGATAAACTTGTGTCAAGAATAGCAAATTAAAGTACCAAGATTTTAGGTCACATGGTGTGATGTGTCAGCAGACATCAATGGGAATTTGAATTATGTCACTACCAAATCCTTAGCTAGAAATTTTGCCTTAGTGATTGATGCCAAGCTTCTAAATTTTATATATATATATATATATATATTTTTTTTGTGGGTACACTTCAGTGATCGCTTTCTGCCTGACAAAGCAATTGACTTGATCGATGAAGCTGGTTCTCGGGTTCGGGTTCGTCATGCTCAGGTATGACCTCTTAATGTTCGAGTCTTACCATCACTCATCCTTCCCCACCATTCTTTGAAGTTAATTGGTTAACATGGCTGAATCTTTCCAGATCCCTGAGGAAGCAAGAGAGCTTGAGAAACAGCGAAGGCAAATCACTAAAGAGAAGAATGAAGCTGTTCGCAGCCAAGACTTCAAGAAGGTGCTGCCAGTATCTTGTTATTGCTTGGCTTTTGTATTCTTTTTATGCACGATTTTGTTTACAGGACTATATATACTGCAACTCTTTTCCTTGAAGAAGGTCAACCAATATGATAATTGATAAGATGGTTATTGTCACAAAACTGAATTATATAGGTTTTCTGAAAACAAAGAATGTTGAAAAATATCCGCTTCTATTGCTTAATTGCTTCTTATAATTATGTTGTAAATAAATATTCGATGCTGAATGTACCTTCTCAATTCTCTCTTTTGGGTTCACCAACCAGTTTATATCTACTAACCTTTACAATACAAAATGTCTTGAGCAGGCTGGCAAGCTACGCGATCGAGAACTGGAACTTCAGACACAAATCTCAGGTCTTGTTGCTAAAGGCAAGGAGATGAGCAAGGCAGAGATGGTGGCAGGGGATGTAGGTCCTCTTGTGACAGAAGTCGACATTCAGCACATTGTCTCTGCATGGACTGGCATCCCTGTTGAAAAAGTATCAATCGATGAATCTGACCGCCTCCTTAAGATGGAAGCGACCCTCCACAAGCGAGTCATTGGTCAGGATGAAGCTGTCAAAGCCATCAGCAGCGCTATCCGCCGTGCCCGTGTTGGACTCAAGAATCCCAACCGGCCAATTGCTAGCTTCATCTTTTCTGGTCCAACTGGTGTAGGAAAGTCAGAACTGGCAAAAGCACTAGCTGCTTACTACTTTGGATCCGAAGAAGCTATGATCCGGCTTGATATGAGTGAGTTCATGGAGAAACACACTGTGTCAAAGCTCATTGGTTCACCCCCTGGCTATGTAGGGTACACTGAAGGGGGTCAGCTAACTGAGGCTGTTCGACGCCGTCCTTACAGTGTTGTGCTCTTTGATGAGATCGAAAAGGCCCACCCTGACGTCTTCAACATGATGCTTCAAATTCTTGAGGACGGAAGGTTGACAGACAGTAAGGGCAGGACAGTTGACTTCAAGAATACGCTTTTGATAATGACATCGAACATTGGAAGCAGTATAATTGAGAAGGGAGGTAAGCGGATAGGATTTGATCTTGATTTTGATGAGAAGGACAGCAGTAATAAACGAATTAAGAGCTTGGTGAAAGAGGAACTGAAGCGATATTTCAGGCCAGAATTCTTGAATAGATTGGATGAGATGATTGTTTTCCGGCAGCTCACGGAGCTGGAGGTGAAGGAGATTGCTGATATAATGCTAAACGAGGTTTCCAAGAGGCTAAAAACCAAGGATATTGAAATTAAAGTGACAGAGAGGTTCAAGGATATGGTGGTTGAGGAAGGGTATGACCCGAGCTATGGGGCTAGGCCTCTGAGAAGGGCCATAATGAGGCTCTTGGAGGACAGCATGGCTGAGAAGATGCTCACAGGAGAAATCCAAGAGGGAGATTTGGTTCTTGTAGATGTCGATTCTGATGGGAGTGTTATTGTCCTCAACGGTAGCAGTGGTGCTCCTGAGCAGACGGGTGAACTGGGTTTCAATTTCCACAGGATGAGAACCACTAATTTTGCTCCATAGTTATCGTCGTTTGAAGCTTGCTCAATCGACCCCCTGCAGAACTTAATGATATCAATCAAAAAGAGAGAAGGACAAAAGACTGCAGACAGTGGGCTAGTGAAATCTGACACTTAAGGGGGAAACAACTGCACTCATACTTAGGCAGTTTGGCCAAAGCAGGTGCAACGGGACCATCTCAAGCTCAGGCATTTTAAAAATGGTGTAATTTTCCATGCATATCCAAGAATGTTCTTTTGATGTCAAAGATTGTTATGAAATGCGTGTGACTACCCTTATCATTTATATACCTCGCGAGACCTGCAGGCATTGCAAACATCATTTTTTCGCAAACTATCCAGGACTATGTTGGAAGAGTCTAGAAATTTCATCACCAGTCCTCGTTGGGTGGGGGTGGGGGTGGGGTGTGAGCAGGATCTAGGGTTATGGGATCAAATGGCCTCCATTGCAACCCCACCAAAAATAAATTTAAAAAAAAAAAATCTGGTAATTTCCAATACATTTAATCACACTAGCAACTTTTTTATTCCTTTTTTGGTCACTAGTCCAACAGATACACAGCAGCACCACTCTCAATAGAGACAACCTGAAACCTAGGCCTCTCCGATCCCCATAGCACACCTAAATACCAACAGATTCTACTCTACAGCTTTTGGTTTTTATGAACGTTGTTTTTTTTTTTTTTTTTTTTTTTTGATAAAGTAAGATTATATTAGAAAAGGGCAAAACCCAAATACATAAGATATATACAAGCGAATGCCACAAAAACCCTATTCTATAATTTGGGGGAATCTATAAAAGTAAAAAAGGAGGGATGATCAATTTATGAACGTTTACACAAATGATAAATTTATGCAACATCACTGAAGCTGGTGAATTGGTTATGCGCTATGTTCTGATTTGGAAGTATTCAAATCTTGATCCCACACTAAATGAATGAACGGAGAAGGCAATTCACATTCCCGTCAGCTTGCATGGGCTTGAAAGAAAGATGGCTGCAATCCTTAGAATTGATCTCTTCCATAGTTTCCTTGCACCAACAAAAGAATGTGCCTGATATTTCTATTCATCCATAACTGAATGAGACGGCCTTTGAGTAGGGCTGACACTCCCACCTCGGTTCATATTAAGTGCGGCCAAAGCCTTCTGTATCTCCATTGTCATGGCACTGTCCACACTCCCAGAAGATAACTTCTTGTGCGATTTCTGCAAATGAAGTTTAAGTGAGCTGCTGCTCAAACCAGCATTCTTCCCACAGATGGGGCAAACTTTCATCATTGGTTTCCGCTGTTGCCACTCCATAGAAACCTTCCCATGCCGCTTCCGATCTAGGTCCAACAGAATCCTTGCAAACCCGTCATTGGGCTGGGCTCGGCGGTGAACCTGTTTAAGGGTATTCCAGGCTTCTAATAGGGTGAAGTTCCTGAATCCAAAAAAAGGGCTGTCAATAATGCAACTTTTATTAAGAGATCATTAACAAACAATTTGAAAATTACTCCTCAACAATAGAAATTTGGGTGTATAGGATATCTAAGGCAATATCTGGGTGAGGACTAAAGTGTAACAGTGGGCAGGTTCCATATCAACAAGACTGAGACATAGACCTTCCATACATAATGTATAGTAATTGGGTATAAGATGTTCTATTCTACCATCTCATTTTCACTTACTTCCTGAGCATTAAGTAAGCAAGAATTAACGTGGCACTTCTACTTCTCCCTTCAAAGCAATGAACCAGAACCCTCCCACCTGTTTGTTCAACATGATCAATAAAATTGGAAGCTTCTTCAAAGATATCACTGATATCTGTATCTTCATTGTCAAATATCTGTTAAATGAGCAAGGTAGTGTAATCAGTAGAAAAGAATTTCCAAACATATTTTCTTGAAATGATTGACTATTACAAAGTTGTATACTCAATTTAACAACTTCCATCTGAACTGCTTGGGGTTGGAGAGTTGTATATACAAAAATTGAGGTCACAAACATAATAAGAAACACTCTGTACTATTTTCTTTAAGAAAAAAGAAATATTTATTGAAGCTGGACCATATTTTTACCATATCGTCTTTTCTGTTACGGAAATATATATACACATACATATATATATATATATATAGAGAGAGAGAGAGAGAGAGGGCCAATCAGGTCCTGGACCTGATCAATCTCATATATATATATATATATATATATATATATAAGCAAACGACTTTTCCATTTTCAGTTTAAGTAGGAAACACGCAAATCAAAAAATTGCTAGAGGAAACTATGATTTAGGATCAAGCCAAATAGTGCAGCAAAACGGACCGACAATAGGAACCAAACAAGACACACAAACAAAAAAAGAAGGCACTTACAGAGAAATTTTTATACTCAAATAGGTCAGGATACTGAGAATCTGACTGTCCAATTTCATTGGAGCATAAGCACAATATGTGTGTGATTCTTAAATGTTGCAGTGTGTACACAGATCTTGCAGCCAGGGCCCCACCAATGAACAGGAACCCTGTAATTGAAGATGGCCTCTCTGTATTTGCAGCGTCAGATATCAATGCTATCCTCTCAAGAATGTGCTCAAGTCTGACCTATAAAATAACAATAATAATAATAATAAAAGAACAAATTAGTCAAACTATTTGTAGACAAGCACCCAAAATAAGTAGATAAATAAAATTGTTCTGCATAGAACTGCTGCCCTTGATAAGAATAAAAGTAATACCTTCAACTCGTAAGCATCAACAACACCATTATTATCACTACCCTCAAAAAACCCTGTATTGAAATTGTTCTCCTGGCATAGTTTAACTACATCAGTTCTTAGCATTTCATTCCACTGTTCCAATTCTTTGTTTAGTTCTGCATCAACCTAGCAAAATGATAGTGATAGCAAATAACAAAACTTCAGTCAGAAAAAAAGATTTGGTTTAATGACAGAGCTCAGCAATTTCATAACAGAGCTCCTAGCCTCCTACTACATTCAAACAATTACAAATTTTTATACGAGGGAATTCCTCCATGAATATGCAACTAAGGAACCTCCCTCTTTCAATTCTTGGTGTCCTGTTCTAGTCATGCTCTGGAATTAATGCAACTTAATGTTGTAAATTAACCTAGAAAGAAAACGTGCCAAAAATTGATGACATAGTAAAACATAGCGCATGTTTTCAAGATGAAAGCCACCAAACGCTCAATCCACCCATGAAATGTCCTCAACTAAATCAAAACAACAGATCAATTGTAACTATATGCTGGTGCAATATATCAGTAGCATACACTTCGGTCAATTTTAGCACAACAATCCCTGAACTAAGTAGTTTCAATTTTTTTTAACGTTCACTTTTGTTAAGCAGTATATAATCTTGTGTGCCATTATGTACTACCAAAAAAACACCAGCCATCTCTTGAATGAGAAGTTTGCCAATTATTTTTACCAGCAGTCTGCTCTTTTTTTTCTTTTTTTCTTTTTTTAAAAAAAGGATCAATACAAACCTTTGCAAATTTATGGAAATCACGGAGCTTTGCTGTCAGGCGCAGGCTGCGAAGGGGCTCCCCACTCCCTTTGCAGAACTTTCCATGCCAACCTTCTCGTGAGATGGGAGAGCCAGAGTCTGAGCTCTCTTTATTACCTGAAGATGACGACCTAGCAGCTGTTTTCTGCAACTCTGTATCACTTACATCTGGATGATTATCATTAATCACCCGTTCCTTACTTGTTGGAGAAGCACAATGAGCACCAACTCCAGCAACCTGTGAAGGTGACTCAGGCACCAACAAGTCCTCTTTGTCGAAATCCCCCAAGGAAGTTCTATTTATAATATTATGAAATGTGCGTAACAGGCTATCCAGTTTTTGGTGAACTGTGAGTAGGAATATGTGGAATCCCTGAAGATCCCTTAGAGCAGCACGGAACCCACTACGAAATTCATGGACAACTGAACTCATTTCTGGTATCCTTATATCACTTGTTGTGCCAGCATCTTCTGGTGGAGATCCTAATTTCCCCACTGTTATCTCATGTAACAGATTCGACGAGTATTCAGCACTGTTAAGAAGTAGTTCAACAAGCTTAGGATAATTTGCCTGGTCATTTGCACGTTTTCCAGCAGGAGGTCGGCGAGGAACACCAGAGTCAATTGCCACAATAAGAAAATCAGTGAACGTTGACTCATTCAATGTTTGACTTTTTAGGTATGTGTCAATAGATTTTGGTGATGGCATGACCTCAGAAAGACAAGGACCATGTGATACCAAACCTGAATTATAAGGGCCCGATCTGCTATCAACTGAATTTGCCCTTCTCTCATTCTGAAGAGCCCTAATTACCCTTGGTCTGTATTGCTTGATTGAAGAATTAAGGGCTTCCCCCATCGCATCCATATTTGCGGAGGCCATTTTGTCAGCCAACAATAAATTGGCAGAATTTCCACGCCATCTAAGCTGACGGCAAGGGAGTCGATCTTCATTTCTGATGACAAGGTCCAACATCAAGATCCTTCCAAGAGCAGCTGCTGTCTTGCCTGCAGTTTCCCGTGTATCAAATGCAGTTGAGCTTTCCAATAAAGGAGACCCATGTACATAGCTGCAAAAACAGAAGTTGATAGCCTTCCGAATTCCAAATAAAAACTCCAATTATCTTCTATTATAGTGTTTTACATCATAAAATTCCAGGCTCCCTCCTCTAACAATTGTTTATATGGTTAATGGAGATCTGAGAATTTGATTTAGAAGAACTAAGGTGAAAGTCATCTGCATGGAACCCCACCAAATATCATAGCATACTTTCTCCATGGCTCTACAAACTTTTATACATGCTGCATACATGCAGAAAAGCTGGATAATATGCCAGTTGGTCCTATCTAGAAGATAGCCTCATTTAATTATATTAACTATTCACACCCTCACATTTGATCCACTTGGCCCAAATGTCACTGCACAAATGCAGCAGGCCATGCAGGCCAAACTATTCAACCATATGTCCAACCAAAAATGATTCCCCAGCAGACATCTAAGCCCGGTCAGATGACCCTAACCATAAAGATAAACTGAATTTCCCCAAACAAGTAAATAATAATAATAATAATAAAAGGTGGCAAGATAAATGGATTGTCTCTGCTCCCCCCAGCATATCCAGTAAGTGGACAGTAGTGGTGAAGGAAGCACAGATATTCCATGCCACTGAATTAAAAAACCTTTCATAACAAAAAACAGCTGTGTTCGCACTTCATCAGGAAAAGGCATCGGCTAAGTTCAAGAGCTTCCAGAAGTTCTGAACATGTCACTTCACCAACTTCATCTTCTTCTAAAATAGCTGCATCTCTTGCTTTTTCTGCAGCTTCCTTGATCTGGAGCCACTCTGAACTAGAATTATGAATGACTCTAGCCTGTCATGTCCCCCAGAGAAAAATTGGGTATATGTTAAAACTAACAGCCTAATATGGTAAATTCACATAACTGACTGAATGAGAAGGTACAACTTGTGGGGTTCGGACTCCTAGCCTCTTTGCAAATTCATAGCCAAGACGTTCTGATTGTGTGGCCATCCTTGAAGATGATATTTTTATGACAGCTGCCGCTTCCTTTGGGGAAGCATCATCATTCTCAAGCTGGTTAAATAGGGCAAAGAAGACAACTCCTCCAGAATTCACAGTGACCTGTATCCACAAAACTGAAGAGAAGATAAGGCCATGAAGAAGAAGAAAAAATTAATGTACAAAGTCCTCACTTGTCATGAACCTAAGTAGAACCAATTGTCTAACTTGCAGTAAGAAATAGAATCTTAAATGATACCTATATTGGTCCACATGTGTAACCATGTAGCAGTGTTTCAGGTTTAGAGAGAAATATTTCAGAATTATAAAAACAATTATGTAAGGACTGTTAATAATGTTTCCTTTGTTTGCATATTCATTCTTCATAATCTAGATTCCGGACATCAATTTGAAGAAGGTACACCCAATACAGAGTTTTTTTCCTTTTTTCCATGGGGTAATTACAGATTGGTCTGGCTACGGGCAAATCAATACATATTACTACTAACTTCCTAGTAACTGACTACTAACAAATTACTACTAACTTATTGGTAAATGACTACTAGCTTAACAAAGAATGACTACTAACTGTAATTATTTGCCCGTAGCCGGACCAATCTGTAATTCCCCCTTTTTCCAGTAGTCTTTAAAACAAATCACATACCTCAAGGGCTCTATTCATTTCATCCTCAGAATGTTCATTGCTACTGCTATGTTCAGTGTGATGAAGTGAAAAAAGCATGTCCCAAGAAAAATAACTCGACTCGATATCCAACATGGTAGCTTTACCGAGTCTTTCCCACAAACTGATTTCTGTAGCTTGCTCAAAAGGCAGAGTACTTCTTGAATCAATAGTTGGTTCTCCTGCACTGAATAACAAACATGATGACAACTATGTAACAAGGCTAGCTAAGTTTGCATGACAGCCACATTTCAACACACATAAACACCCCACACAAAAACACAGAAAATATAATATAAGAGTAAGTTAAAACATCTTATGATTGCACCATGCACACATAATCCTTGTAGAATTTGGTAAGTTGTTTCCTATTTTATATAAATACGGTGTTCACTATATTGCCTCATTCTATGTCATCTGAGATTTGTAAGGGTGAGGAGGATGATCAGGAAAAACAATAAGTAAAAGGATGAAGCCATCAAAATCAACCAGATTTTTTTCATATTTTAAATATTCGAACATTTTAATTAATGTAAAATGCTTGATGTTAGTCAGTGATGAGATGTACAAAGTGTTCAACATAGCCACACACACACAAAAAAAAAAAAAAAAACGCTAACCAAAACAGACTCAAAGCAAGGAATAAATAAATCAAGAGGAAACTCCTCACCAATAAACTCAGAGACCACAGCAAAAGCATTTTCAACTGCTACCAACCAGAATAAAAGCATAGCAGAAAATGCCATAATCTCCTCAACACCCAGTCAATGGAAACCTCTTAGATTATAAAAAAAAATCTTAGCTCTCTCTTCCAGCAACCCACTCAAATGTGAATCATTCTCATCCTCCAGAACTTTCTTCCTTAGACCAAGCAGTGGAGTACCAAGAGGAAAGTACTTCCTTGACAAACCAAAAAAGAATCAAGCCACCTCCAACCCTCTTGTCATAAAAATCCAAAATGTAGAAACAAAGAGGACAACAAATAAAAGAATGATTGATTAGGTGCTAGATTTCCTACATAACACACTGAATAGACTATGCCCACCACCTAAAACTTGCATAATCAATCTTTGGAAGTTCATTGAAAGCTGCTTCCCACACAAGAAAATCAACTTCAGGGAAGGTACACTTCATGTTGGCTTTGGTCCAACTAAATTTGAAGTTTCTTTCTGTCCCTGTCCCTCTTCAAGTTAGGTCAAACAACTTACATCTAATTGCTAAACTTGGTTAATAATTCAATACTCAAGGGGAAAAAAAAAAAGGGACCTAGAAATTGAGCAACAATATCTAATATTCCAATATCATGTCAACTCACCATCAGCAAATGAATGTACCCACAAACTGATAGATTGAATGGAGCAAACAGACAGCATAAAAGAATAAATCAGAGTTACTTCCAGGAGATAGTTTCTCATGGAAGCCACATGACTAAAAATAAGTGCTGACTTTTGAATTCATAAATTGAAGGGATTAAGATCAAAATGCACATTTTTCCATTCGCGGTAAAAAAGGTCTGATAGTGTGCTTGGGGCCAAAAAGGCGAAAACTTTAAAGCATATCTTTAGTACTTTCCAAAATTAAATTTGATAAATTATGCCTTTGAGAGTGCTCTTAGCAGAGATGCTATAATGTTCAGCATGCAAAACAAGATATTAATTATTTATTTTTGTACTAGGTCACGATTGTTATTGGGTAAGACTGTAAGAGAGACTACTTCATTATTTTGATTACGAATTTGACGATTTCTAGAATCTTAGCCACGGATAACAATCCAAACTAGTCTGAATTGCCTTGGTTTTTGGTTTCTTCTTTCAGTAATCCAGCGACATTCCCAAATACTTAGCCAGATATTCATTATCCAGAAAGGGGTAAAGAAAAATACCTCAATGGCATAGTATCAAGTCTAAGAGTGCTTGGTCGGTGGGGGAAGCCAGAGGAGCGATATCTCCCACTACGCTTACGAACCAATTCCAACCATTGGGCGAACCGATATGCGGAACCTGCCGTTATATCTCCTAACATATACAACACCTGCATTCACCAATTGCTCCAAAATCATTTCACCAATTGCCTCCAAAATCATCACCTATATACATATAGAAAATGCATTTACTCACACGAGAAGTGACGGTGATGGGAAAATGGGCCGGAGGTTGATCAGATCCCAAATCCAACTCCTTCTCTTCCTCCTCCTGCAACTCCCACATATAAGCAACAACAACAACAACCAAAAGAGATCCAAAACACAAGAATGGGGAAAATGTCAGATACTGAAAACCCTAGATCCATAGAAACTATACGAAACCCTAAATTAAGAAAAAGTAGAGAGAGAAAGAGAGGGAGGGAGGGAGGGAGGGAGGACCTGGAGAGTGCTGTTGATGATTGCAGACTCTTGCTTTTGCTCTGTGGCCATTTTTTTTTTACAAAAAAGGGGAAAAATTGGGGAAAAAAAAACAGGGGTACGTACGGTAGAGTGTAATGGGAAAGGAAACGGAGACAGTTCCTCTTTTGCGGGGATTTTTTTGAAAACTTAAAAAAAAAAAGGTTCCCGCTTTTTATGGTTGTGTTTCCCGTCGAACTGATAGTACCGGCTAACCACCACGCGCGCACATTAGCAGCAGCAACAGTGACGTGATGATGATTAAAAGGCGGTGGGTTTTGGGGACTGGGGTGTCGCTGTCGGCAAATGATAACAATCACATTTCTCAATAGTTCTCTCCTATACAATCAAACAGTACTCAGTAATCAACGTGGAGATGATGGGTGAACAATAATTATAATAGTGAAATTTTTGCGCGGTGTCCCTTATGTTTTTCCTATTTCACCGCCAAGCCCATATGCCCGGGTGCTCACGGGTCGGTTTGGGTCGAGTTTGGGGTTCATCCGTA
Organism: Liquidambar formosana; assembly: GCA_039720395.1. Taxonomy (NCBI): domain Eukaryota; kingdom Viridiplantae; phylum Streptophyta; class Magnoliopsida; order Saxifragales; family Altingiaceae; genus Liquidambar; species Liquidambar formosana. The sequence continues at coordinate 29,729,408 of CM077828.1, forward strand.
ACCCACCCATAATTCATTGAGTGAACTAAATTTTCACTCACATCCGTTCATATGATTGGGTGGTTTTAATCCACAAACCATGCGGATTGGTGGGTGGGTTGTGGGCAGATTGACGGATTTAAGTTTAGCTAGACCTTGCTTTACTTTTTAAAAATCCATCCATTCTATTTTGAATTTTTGAGAGCTTTCATACTGTATTTCAATTATTATAAATATTTTTTTGGTCAAAACAAGTCATACAAATTACAAAATAACAATTAACTTGGGAAAAAAATAAAATTAAATAAGCATAAATATAAAAACAAAAAGATAAAAGACTTTACAATGCAAAAAACTGATTCAATATTGGTAAAAGATAAGGTCATCCTCCATTTGCCATTTGTCCAATGTAATATGAAAAACCAATGAGACACTGTCACGTGTATAATCTAATAAAGTATAAAAATATACGGGCGGGTGGGTTTTAGTCAGTTTTTATATTTCAAAACCGCAATCACCCACGAAACCGCAAAAAAATAAAATTCTAAACCACTACCCGTCCACCCTATCGGTTGAAACTGCCCAATGACTTCGGGTTGGGTCGGATTGGGCGGTTTTTACGGGTCTAGCGGGTGAGTGAGCACCCTGGCATATGGTTCATTCAATTCCCTTGTATTTACATTTATTCCCACTACTTTTCCTTTTTTGGATCTAAAACTACCCCTCTACTTTGTCTACCATCTCTTATGGCACTTTCTGTTGCTCAATGTTCTGTTTTGCCCCAACTCAAATTCATGGAAAAGATGGCATGCTTACACACGCACACATTCACATATGAGAAAAGTGAAGGGACAACCACTGCCATGGGACGGGTGTGATGGAGCTTGATCTTTATGGCGGCAAAGAGCCATGGCCCATGGGAGTTGTTTAGTGGATCAGCAGAAGACGATATATATTACGCTTTGACGAGGTTGAAGATGATAGGCGAGAAGCGTGTGGTTCGGACGGCTGGATGTGGGACGTGGAAAGTTCGAACTGGCCGTCAAGGCGAAAACAATGTCATAGGAAATAAAAGGTTATTGGTTTTTGAAGTGAAGGAAGATCAGACTGAAAGAGACAATGGAAAGGGTCATTGGATCATGCATGAGATTTCGCTTGCCGGTGTTTCTTTGATTGATCATGTAAGTTTTTTCTAACCTGGCTTTTACTAGTTTCATAATTGATCAAAAATGGTCTAGAACCCTGACGAAAATATCTAGTGCTTCTACCTCTCTATGCAGTTGGTTCAACTTTCTGTTCACCATAGCTGGCTAAACCAACTTTTTACGTGGTGTAGTGTAGGGACTATGTGGTTTGTAAGATCAGAAATAAGGACACAAAAGCCTTGAATGGAGGAGGGCTGCAGGCTGTCGAAAGAAATTTAGAACATGATGGTAATAGAGCTAATGATGATGGTGTTGGGAGACCAGAGCCATACGTTGGGATTGCAAGTAATGAAACACAAGAACTGAATGCCAAAAATTTGATGTATGAGGAAGGGACCCAACAGAATGGCAGGGACCCAACAGTGGAAAACCAGATGGGATACGTGCCTTTGTTTGAGAACAATGATTCTGTCACCAAGGCTAGGGTTGATGCTTTATTTGAATCTCTGGTGAACAATGCTCAGTGGCCTCCTGAAATCACATTGCCCCAACAATTGCAGTATCATTAATTCTACTACTAAAGAGGACGTTGATGCGCTTATTGCAGAGGTGAGAGATGTCCCTTTGTCCGATATCAGATTACTGCCACTATACTCGTTACTCCTTTCTTTTTCTTTCTCTTTCCTTTTTCTTGGAGTTTTTTTAAAAACAACAGATATTTACATACACATAACGTATATATGGATTTACTTCCTTCCCTTTGTTTCTCCAGTACTCATGATGCAATTTCTCATAGAAACTTCATTTGATGATCCATTCTAGTCAATCTTACAAATAAGAAGATATTCTTTGATCTTTAGACACCTCTTTACAAAATTTTCCAATTCGAAGATCCAATACAATGATGAAACAGGAAAAACAAACGCACAATCGCCTTTTTTCATTTTTCATTTTTCTTTTGCAGAATTATAAATAGCATGGCAGAATTACTTACAATCTCAACCTAATCACTATGGATCCAACCAGCATATCAGAATACTTCTGGAAGAGGCTTGCCTTCCAGAAATGACTTGAATAGCATGAGTGAACGTTCTGGCTGTGAGAAAGGTGCTTCATGAGAGGCACCTCTAATGGTGGCAAATGAGAGGATATTGCCGTAAACTTGAGTCCACCCACCAACCTGGGCATAAGTCCAACGAAGAATTAGGCTCAGTTGTTAGCAATAGAATACATTTCTGACAGGAGTCAAAATTATGCTCAACCGAAATCTCTCCATCAATTTGATCTTTTCATGTCTTCCTGATGGCAGCTAAAACTTATTGCATAGATTTTTTTATTTTTTTTTCACAAGTTCTATGTCATGTTATTTAGAATCTAAGACAAGCAACATCCTTCCTTCATGCCAATCAAAAAGCAGAGCAACCAATGGACAAGCTGTTGCTAGGCCCATAAGATTCATATACAAAAGTGGCTCTGGTGCTTTAAAAATAGTGAGTTTGATAGACCAGATAGAGCACACACATTAGATCTCAGTTTCAATCATTTTGAGCTGACTTTCATTTTTCTGCAGCTATTCCTAGTGGGAAAGAAGAAGTTACACAAGATTTTGTGGCTTTGACAAAAATAAACATCAACAAGTTTACCTGTTTCCCCTCAAACCAAACTCTATAAGGAACTGTAGTGTTCAGTCCCAACTCATTTGCTAGTCGATGGACCAGAGTGCGGCTCCCAGTCAATGGAATAACAGAATCTTGATCTCCACTGTAATCAGGAAATTATAAGTAGCTTAATATCATTGAAATCTGTGGACCTTTCACAATCTTATCAAGATCATGAAGGAACTGCATGATCATTACATTATAAATAAAAAAATCGATTAAGGAACCGTCACCACTGATTTTTGTTTACCTATAAACCAAGACCGGAATTCCAGCCTTGACAAGTGATCCAACTATGGAGATTGTTGGTATCTCCAGATTGAGCAGCTCATAATCCAGAATGCTGTGATCAAAACAAAGAAGAAAGATTCAACTTAATGATTTAATTAGAGAAATATTTCCTAACAGCAAATTCATTCTTCACTTTGTTACCATTTTAATTTAACTCATTTAAGTCTACCTTACTTTTTTATTTTTTTATTTTTTATAATGAACTCATTTAAGTCTACCTTGAGGCAACTAAAACTTGCTTCATAGGAAAACTTTTCCAGCTTATGCCATAAGTTTATCTAAACATAAAATTTGTTTCTACCACTTTAATCGAGTTTAAAAAGGAACCCATTCATCACTAAAGTCCTCGTTATTCGAAACCACTATTGAATTATGTCTTCTCTAAGGAAATAGTTTGGATTACAACAAAGAAGCCCATGAGAAGTTAATTTATCAATGATTGGATTGAAGATTTTTTTTAGGGAAAGTGAGGCCATTAGGCTGGCCAATCAACCAGATTGGCCACAACTGTGTTCCATGAATATAGTGCTTAATATGTCATGCATGTATTAGATCTTTAGCCTAGTTAAAAAGAATTACTTGCTGCAAACAGCCCATCTGCGGACTCCAACAAGCCGGGCATGGAGAGCCTTCTGCACATCTTTCCTGTTTAGATAATTCACAGTTTCATCTTCCACGCATACATCTATCGTCTCAGCTACTTGCTGCCATGAAACAAAGAACAATAAATAAAAATAAGCGAACCAATTTTAACAAAAATAGAGGGGTGACAGGTTAAAGGGTCAGTTTGGGAGGAAAATCTTACCTGGGGATTAATAATCTTGGATTGTGAGAGCACTGATGAAATACAAACGTCGAGGGTAACATCATATTTGTCCACAAATTTACTGGTTTCTGTGCTTACTTGGTTCATCACCCTTGAACAAAGGGGCGAAACTGTGCCTCTATAGTACTCACTCACATACCGAGAATAGTTGCACACAGAAGTGAACATTTTGTATGTTGAATCTGATATTAATCCATGAGACCAGAAGAACTCAGCCCTCGAATTGAAGTCGGTAGCGAATTCTAGAACTGGATTACCCAGCTGAATATAAAATTTTACAATTTAGCACAAGCCCTTTCATATTAAGAGGACAAAAATAAATGCAATACCCAACTTATTCAAACTTTTAATGAAAAAAAATGTGTTTGTCGCTCAAAATTACGAACTTTATGTAACACTACTCACGGCGATTCCTTTCAAATTGAACAACTTCTCCTTTCTGTTGAATTGAATCATGAGTTTCGCGAGTTGAGGAACATAGTGACCTGCATAATCAAGAAATAAGAACGATAATCATAATCATACTCCACACAACTTTATAGTACAAGAGGTGGAACTTGATGTGTATAACGGAAGTACCTGCATAACTTTCCCCAGTTATAAAGAGATCCCTATGCCTGTATTGGGGGAACTTGAGGAACCAACGTTGCAAGAATACAAGATTGTCCCTGGCTTAAGAATACAAAGGTGAAGACAGCTTTAGAATCAACAGAACTCAAAGGCAATTGAGCCTCCATGGCCCCCATTGCTATACTACAGAAACCATCTGGATCTAAAACCCATCATGAAAAAATGAACCCACTACACAAAACTTGATGAGAGTTTCAAAAACCTTCACGTTTAAGGTATAAATAAAGATTACACTGATACTGCAGCATATATTCACTGTTTCTTCTTTTAACTTTTAGAAACCAAAGCAGAATAATTGTACATGTCCACCTCAACAAACAACAATCTGTGCACGAAAATACAAAAAGAAAAGGGTATAAAATGTTCCAGTGAACAGAAAGAAATGAATAAAGTACTTGAATTGATGGAACATACCTGTTATCTCATCACCCACTGCCTCATAAGAGGAGCTATCAGTTGAGTAGGAGAACCCCACCCCCACTGGTGTTTCCAAATACAACATGTTTGCCTCTGTAAAATATGACATTAAAAACATCAATTTTGCTACTTTTTTTTTTCATAGCTACCCATTTATATATGCACATGAAAGAAAAAAAATACTGCTTTTTGATGATAATACCTCTGTTCCAGCTATACTCATTTCTAACCAGAACTTCCCCTTTTGGCCTAAAAGGTCCATTCTCCGAGAATGCCCCTACTCCCAGAGAAGAACAACCAGGCCCTACAAGAGGCAAATCAAAACCCATCAAAATTTGGGTAATTCCTTTCAAAAACTGCACACCCACATTCGAAAAATCAGGGACTATTTTTCAATTTTTTCTCTCCCAAGTTCTACATTTCTCATTTCACTCATTTTTATAAGCCTGAAAACCCATTGAGGCAAGTGAGAGGTTGCATACCTCCATTAAGCCATAAAACCAAAGGCTTTGAAGCTGGATCTACTTCTGCTTCAACAAAGTAGTAAAAAAGAGATCTCTTTTTCTTCACATTCACAGTAACATAACCTGAAAACTGTCGAAAACCCACACGGGGTTGTCCAGGCAATTCACTAATCTTGTCAGAATGAGATAAAGAAGACTCAACCAGCATCAGAAAACACAGCTGAAGCACCAATGCTGCCATTGCCATGGTTTTCCATGTTAGAGAATACATGATTTCAGAAAAATGAGGAAATGCCTGGAGGCAGAGCACATGTAGAGAAAAGGACTTATATAAAATGTTGCTCTGTGGGAGCATTGGGTGAGGGTGGGGTACTTAATTAATGGGCAAGGTACTGCTTTTTTTATTATCATTACAGTGTTAGCTTTATTGCTTGCAGGCCTGAAAATGGTGTTGAAAGAGATGTGTGAGAGGCTCAATGACTATTGTGAGTTGGGTCTGTGCCTACTCAGTCTGAGTCAGCATGGAAGGTAGGTGTTTTGAAAAAGAAAAGAGAGAATGGAATGCTGGGCTGGCTTTTAAGAGCCCTGTAAATATTCTCACATATTACAGTTCTGTTGCTTTTTGATTTCTTTTGTTCTTTTCACAAGTGGGTAAACCAACCTCAAAAATCAATGAAATACCTTGTATCCTTTTGACTCTAATTACAAAGGTAGAGTATGAGTATGTTCCATGGAAAGTAACTTTACAAGATATACTTTCCATGGAGTATCTCAAAAAATGTGTGAAAATGACCAGTATAATATAATAGTGTCTTCTCAAGAATATAAACCGCTTTTATCTTCATTATCCAGAGGAAAAATGACAGCACAGGGTTCTTGGCAGGAACTAATCACAGTTGCTTGCTTTTTTGGTTTTTCCAAAAAATGGCTTTGATTGATTAACTTTTGTGGTATCTTAAAGTACTGGCCAAAATCTATATTTCCAATCTAGGAGATTTAAAGATGGACCAAATGACTACGAACTGCAAGAAGATTTTTGAGAAAAGCGTGATCCACATGCTCTTGTCATTTTTTTTTTCTTTTGGTCGAATGATCTACTTGCTTTTCTACTCGTGAAAATTCCCTCTTCTAATTTTTTCAAGTGGTTAATTTATATCCCAATTAATCAACATGTATTTAAACATTTTAGTAACTAAAGTGACGCAATCAATAGCAATGGATAGGTCTTCTCTTTATAGACATAACATGTGCTTATTTTAAAATAATACCGGATAATTCGGAGTATTTTTATGTTGTAGAAACCCCACTCCCATATATAGAATAGACACATAATCAAAATAGGGAGACGTGTTGTGTCTCCTAAGGAAAAAAGGCTGAGCAAGTGGTGTTAGAGACTTATGCTAGGACTTCTCTGTTTGTAAAGCACCAATCCTTTAGCCTAAGTAAATCTAGATAATTTAACCAAAAACTTTTTCTCACATCACTTCGTTAGTTATATTGATGAAAATATTGATTCCTTTCTTGCTGTACTTAATCGTTACCAATTTGGAAAACCATGGGGTTATTATATTGAATTCACCATTTCCCGAAATAACTTATAGTTGATAAAATGGGTTTGATTGATTAATTCTACTATTTGATGAATGAAAATGATCCATAATGAGGATTTATTTGATGGATATAACATGGGTCCTCGTAAATAAGACAAATAATCCAACATGTACTCTGAAATATTTTCCTTGGTATATCACACATTATCTTTGTGTACTTATGTGGGATTGTGAATTTGAGATTTTGTTCTCTTGGACGGTTGGACCTTTGGTAAAAAGGAGTTCTTATAATAATGATGAGGTTCCACCTGCTTCTATTACTGTTTTCCTTCTTTACACGCATACTCACTCTCCATGGTCCACAACCCATGGTACCCCATCATAGCTTCTACTCACCACATTATGGCTTCTAATGGGCCATCCCCTTCCCCTCTTTATCTCTCTCTCTCTCTCTCTCTCTCTCTCTCTCTTTCTTATTAAAACTACTATACTTTCAACACTGAGTGACCGAACATGAATATGCCACATATTAAGAGCAACATATCGAAGTCAATTGATCATACTAACAAGTATGATCATGCATAAGCCAGCACTCCAAAAAGGGTTTGGTGGCTAGGAGATCTTTGGTTTGGAGCTTAAAATAGGCATCACTCTCAATTATTACTGAGTTATCACCTGGTTCACCATTAAATCCTTGGTAGGTAGGACTGCTTACTTCCTATTATGGTTGGACTAGTAGGATGAAATAGGACCTACTTGCAACAAGGCACAAATTGAAGCCTAATATCCTCGTGGGTTGTTACATTAGTCTCTCTAACCAATCACCCCACAAGAGAAAGAAAAAAAAAAAAAGAGACAGTTTTTGAAATATTTATATAGCAATCAAAACTAGGCTGAGAGAGATGCTCAAACCCTAGGCCATTAATGATTCAAATTGGCCCACATTGAGAAGAAGGGAAAGAAATGTTTTATGGATGTAAACACTAGAATTTCGAGTGTCTGGACCACCCTAATAATGGGTTCAGGCCTTTGTTTACTTTCCTTGGAAATAAGAAGGGAAAGGGACTGGATTCGGGATATGAACAAAGTAATAAACCAACAAACAAATAACACAAGACAAACGACAAACTCCATCCGTTATTCCCTGTTTGGTTATCTTTATTTTACAGCTCATTTACCTTTCAAAGGCGAGAAAGGGACCACACACGTTTAGGACATTTTGCCAAAAGGCCCACGATTTTCCATCATAACTTGTGCCAGTGAACTGATTTATGGGAATTGGGAAATATGAATTCTACTTCATCATTCCCAATTATAAACTATGCACCACTCCAAATTAGAGGCAAGTATGAGTTTGAAAATCATACATAGGAAATTAATTAACAAAAATAAAAATATTCTATTCATGATGTTTGGAAAAGAAAAATTAATTAAAAATTTTGGAAGGAAAGGTGTTTGGGCATCATTGTAACCTCCTTGGGTTTGTTTAATATGAAAGATGAGAAAGTGGCTGGTGCATCAGAGTTGGAAAATGTGTTTGGGTCTGCAAGGGCAACTTGTGTTGGCTTTCGGACTTTGGACCCTTGCCAAGGAAGCAAAGCTTCACTTTCAAATTTCTTTACTCTTTTTAGCCGTGCCACCTTTTCATGATTATTATAAGTTTACATTGTGGGAAAAAGCTTATAAACTTTTTTTAAATCTAAATATAAAACCTCTCTCTCTCTCTCTCTCTCTCTCTTGTTGTTTTCTTTCTTAATAATATAGATGCAAATATGCAATGTCATATACCATGCTTGGTCTCCTTCGAAGATGCCTTTTATGACAACTTTTGTATTGTCTATTCGTGAGGCCATACTCGTACAGAAAGTAGAAGTTGGTTGGACCTCAAATTAGGGAGGGGCAAGAGTATGCCACTAGAGTACTGTTTTTTTGTTTTCCATTGTTTTTCTTTTGCTAAAATCATTAAATAGCCCAATCATTTGTCTAAATGTGTTTGGTCAATTGAATTCACATTGTCTTCCCCCACCCCACTCCATAAAACTTACTACTTGACCAAACCAATTATGGTCACTGATCACTTAAAAATACTCCTGTTTGAAGCAAAATTTGGTGGTCTGGTGTATAAATAAAGAAAGAAATGTAAATTTTATAATTTTTTTGTTTTCATGGAGAGTCAATCATGACTTAGCTTTAATCTTAATTGAGTTAATTATGTGAAATATGCGTATTGTCCTGCTTTCCTTTTGGTCATTGGCCAAGTGGTTAGATACAATGCTTGACATGGAAGAATGGAATGTAAAGTGCCATATGAACAGACAAAAAGGAAGAAAGAGGCACGAGTCACCTAGTGCATTTTCAGGCTAGGTTCTGAAGGTCAGACTTTGCAAAAACTTGGGTGGGATATTTATTTCAGTCTAGGGAAAAATGAAAACTTTGGTGGCCCCTTCTCAACTACCCTTCATCTGCATTGACCTTATTTACACAATTAAATCAAGTTGATCCTAGGACTATGGTTGTCATTACTTATATGAAGAGATTCTAATTGATCGGTGAATTTCACAATAGATGAGTCATAATATAATAATTAATAATTATGTCAAAATTTGTGTCCCCTCATCTTATTCATATATATAGATATAAGGTTCGGTTCTCCCACATAAGTACAGCAACATTACGTATGATCCAAGTTGTCCATGACCCATGTAGATTTCATGGCGCATAGGTTATTGCCAATGGCTTGCATCATTGTGTGACATTCGCAGATAATCCAAATCATATATGTATATATATAAAATTTTCGGTCTAAGATTTCATACTAGATAATTCTTTTTTGAAACTGTCCGAATCAAAATCACTTAAGCCACTTAATTGATATGGATATTGGTTTGACCATTTCAAAAAAAAAAAAGAAAAAAAGAAAACCAAACAATTTTCCACTGGAAGTAAACACTGTCAGCTAGGCAGTGAAGCTTTAACTTGACTCGGAATTGTGCTACGATGGTGGGATCCTCTACATTAATTGAAGCCCAATTGTCTGGCAGTAATGAGTGGATGTAAGGAAAAGGGTGGAATTATAGAGGCTTTTCATTTGATGGTGAAGGAGACACAAGAGGCAGCTCGCACTCTTAAAGAATTCATGTAGCGTGCCCATATGTGTGGATCGAGGACGATGGCCAGACAGGCAGCCACAAGCCCACAAGCTGCTTCTCTGCAGGCAATTTTTCTTTTGGGGAATTGGTTGACTTGTGAGTATGGGCATGACTCTCTAGTTGTCTTATCTGGGGATGGACCAATTTATGAACGCACGCGCCTGTTGGAGATCCACACCCCAATACCAATACCAATCCTTCTTCCATATCCACTCGTAAGTTTCCAACACCCACACTGCAAAAAGTCTTTCATTTCGCACGCCCTTCAAACTGTCCAAGCTAAGAGACAGTAGACACATTTTCTTTTTCTTTTTCTTTTTTTTTTTTTTCTTTTTAATAGTTTGTAAATTTTTGAATTTCCTATGTTACGTAACATAGTGACACCATAATCCCACCCCCATTACATACAAGAATATCGGATGTGTTCAGGTAAGAGATTTTTTTTTTTTTTTTTTTTGGGATAAAAGATGAGATTCTTTTGATTCTATGCAAAACTATTCTAGAAACCGTGTTTTTATAAAATAATAGGAAATTTTAAAAACATATTATATTCGATGGTTTTATGTTGAGTTGTCTTCAATAATTTTTTTTTTTTTTTTGGCATGGAAACAGTTTTTGAGGATACATTGCCAGATATGTTTTTTGATCTCTTTGTGACTAGCAGAAAACCATTTACAAAGTACACAACCAAATAGGCCCCAGTCAACCTCAAGAGGCCCCAATCAACCTCAAGGTGTTAGTCTTAATAGCAAGCCAAACCTTGATAAACGCCTTTTTAGGCGTAGGTCATGTATTTGAAACCCCATGAAGGGTTGGTCCCTTTTAGGGCTACCCACAGTGCCTGGCAATTGCCTGGTTTGTGCAGGACGTAAGACTGCACGTGCCCAAAAAATAGTTAGGACCGAAGCCTCGGACACACTTGAAGTAGCATAGTATTAACCATGGGGCAGGGGCCCCTCGGGGAGAGGGAGTGCAGGAATTGTGAATTAGAAGAAGAGGACAGTGCTTAACACAACAAGAAAGCCCCTTCCTTGCCAGGAATGGCGGGGTGGCAATGGACACCAACAAGCATGTGTCCCTCTGCTGACAAGCTCTAAGTGAAAAATATCTTTCCCAAACAAAAAAGTCATATCAGCATGAAGGATGTAAAAAAAAAAAAAAAAGGGGGGCCTAGTCAGAAATGAACCCAAAATTCCGCAGGAGCAGTTTAATGGAAACCAATTGAGAAGCACGGAAGCACCTTTGAATGCCACTACACTAACAAGTATTGTGAGCTTGTGCCGTTTTTTCATCTTTCTCTCACCGTATTTCTCAAACACCTGCAGCAAAAAAAAAAAGGAAAAGAAAAAGGAAAAAAAAAAAAAAAAAAAAAGGAGACCCATCTAATTCTTAAGCCACCTTGCCAACTCTTAAGCGCAGAAAACCCATGGGCTTACAGAGGATTTCGAGCCCGAAACTCGGTTCCGAGAGTAATACTTGACTTCTGGCAATGGGAATAGACATATATATCCAAAAACCATCAAATAAAAAATTTCATTAGTTCTCATAGTATGAATCGAGTTCTCTCGCCATTAAATTTGGTTTCATATCCAGCAATCATACAAAACATCCTTATTACAATTCCAACAAAACTCCCTAGTAATACAATGACTAGTTCTCACAGTATGCAGGATCAACTATAACAACAAATTTAATGTTGTCACAAGGCGCGGCAGAAAGCAGAGAAGAGGGGTATTCCTAGAAATCTGGACGAAAATTTTATGTGACAAATAAAAAATATGTATATGAAAAAATTTGACACAAGTGAATATTATGGCAGCGTTGCATCATGAAGAGATGTCTGACTCAGCAGCAGTTTTGTGATTACCAACTGAGGCAGGAAAAGGCTGATCAATTTCTTTTCGAGATGCTTCCCAAAGTTGTTGTTCTATCCCCAGTTTCCTTAGTTCCACCAACCCTCGCTCAACTGCACAAAGCACACATTATGGGTAATGAGCTTACAAACCACACAATAATTCTGCATAGTAACCATAATCCTACGACAAATAAGATATATAATCCATTTCTCCTCCAACCCCCCCTCCCCCCCTCCTTCTCTTCCTTTAAAAAAATAAAAAAATAAAAAATAAAAATTGTTTTAAGGCACACATGGCTTCTCCATATTTTTCTTTGCTAACCAAAATTATGGACTTTCTAGGTCATACATTGCATCTTAATCAAAACTTTATCTAACAGATTATCAGTAATTGTTGCACAAGCATCCACAAATGGGAGAAACAAAATCAACTAAGAAATAATCATTGCAGAACATTCCCAGTCTTTATGCATGAGTAGAATTCTAGTAGCTAAGTAAGGGTTACAGCAGTCACTTTTACATGTTTTAGTCATAACTAGTATGAAGAAAGATTCAGCTACAATATCTTTCTACATATAAGAGGTAGTCAAATTCACATCATTGTAATTGATTTCCAAGTTCATTAACAGCTATTAAGACACAAAATTTCACACAAGATGCCAAGCATGGCAAAACTGGCCTTATGACTGCAGCAAAGTGCAGGTAGTTTTCAAGCCAAACTAAGGATCTGATGGAACCCATGTTTGAACTGTTCTATAATCTTCCCGAGCGTTATCAGGTTTAGATAACTACACCGATCATGGATTGTCATAAGTTTGTTTCTCTATTCAGTTTCCCCAGTTATGTTTTACTCACTAACAATAAATTTAATTTTCTTTGAATGATTATTACAGTTTATACAGAAGTCTTGAGCCCGCCTTTGCCAGCCCTTGCAGCTAACCCTCCAATTTATAAGTGGCCCAGATAATACCCAACAACCACCAGGATGCAAAACCCAGTCTATTTCCATCAGATATAGTCCATCTAGCCATTTCAATTTCAAATGAAAAATAAATCAGACCATAACATCTTAAAGTGGATAAAATGTTTACAAAACAGGGAGGAATGGGAACAACACAGGGACACATTCTGTTTCATTTTGTCTAATATTTGGATTATCTTACTAAGTTTCTCATATTGAATATCATTTAAAATGAATCAAACAGGTACAAAGTCATTTTTAGGATTTCAATGCCAATGTCTTATGATCACTTCTGTAATGAAGGTTTTTTCTTTTTGATCAATTGCACATGCCTTAGATTATACAGATAAGCAATCATTAAGAAGAATAAACCAATATCCAGTGTAGTTAAAGGTTGTTTGCTTCATATTCATTCAAACGAAGGGGAAGACAACAGAAGAAGGGGATAAAAAAGTAAAGTAGAAATTACCATCCACAGCATCATGTGAAGTTGGTGACTGCCCACTACGGCTGATCCAAAATTGCAGTCGCTCTTCTGCAATATCCTCTTCCACGCCATGAACTTTGGCTCTTCTCCAGAAATAAGTAAGCCAGGCCTGTACACATTATATGAGTACTGAAATTTATGAATCCTCAGTTTCTGGCTGATATAAGCATCCTTTACTCAGGTTACGTTTGTTATGCGGGATAGGCCGGATAGGATAAACATATCATTTTCATGTGTTTGGTGCTCTATGACCATCTTTCCCATTTCAAAAAAAAGCAACCAATTTTTCTTCATCCAACAATTCTATCCTTTTAATCCGGCATACCAAACGTGGCGTCAGAGAATATAAAAAATTATCCACAAATCAACTTCCCAAAGCATGCGATTTAGTTTTATCAGAAACTGGGAGCATACAGTCAAGCCTAATTTGATACAATCATGAAACTAACCAGGGGTGAGTCAGTGGTGTAGATTATCGTCCTTCCTAACAAATTCTACAACAATTAAACAATCTTCTAACAAACAGGGGGCTGCATTCAATGTAATTATAATAAATGAAGGAGAAAAAGGTTTGGATGAGACCAAATCTTAATTTTGATGGTTGTAATTTGTCATAGATTTTGAAATAATAATGTTTATTGTCTCTTCCTCTGACAAAATCCCAAAATTTGTAAAAATTACCCATTATTGATGAAATTGGATAGGAACTATAGAAGAGGAATAATCATGACATCACTCATGGGGATCCATACATGCCCTTCCTTCTTGTTGTGGCACGGGGCATGATGGATGGCAGAATAGGAAGGAAATGGTTGAGGAAACCTAGAAAGCAGGTCTTCAGTCATCACAAGTTTCTGAGTGCCCTATATAGATCTCCTGTGGGTTACCTAATTAACACTCATAAAAGCATCTATAAAAAGGAAAAAAATATACATAAAAGGCTTAGAGAATTGCTGAGATTTAAATAAATTTAAATAAGAAAACAGCAGACCTCTTTGAAAAGAACATCTTCTGACTCCTCTTGACTTAATTCTGCAGAAAAAAGAAGTACAAATTTTAAAACTGAAGTTAGTTATAAAATTAGACACTTAATTATTATTTTTTAAATTCAGATTTTTATTTTTATAATAACAATGCTGATTTGATGTAAATACAGGAAAAAGGCCGCAATTTTGATGAGCTTGTTTGGTCATTCCCCTCCACTCCGCCCACCCCCACCCCATGTGCGCAGAGCCACAAATGAAAGGATTTTTTATTATTTTATTTTTTAAAGGAAAAAAAAAAAAAATCCCGCAGCAGCATTCTCCTGTATAATGGTTTAAACTGGCTTTCCTCAAAGCATAGCTGACAAGGCAGGACGTAATGAAATATCAGAATATTTATGTTACCATATGCCTCCATAAACTTGGGATCACTGGACAATTTGGGATCTGAAACACAAAAACAAAAGAACAATAAGTGTGTGGTGCACATTGTAAGCTCTGTTATCTTTAATGACCTGTAGAATCTCCCAATAAGCTATTATATTAATAAAAGAATTGCTCTGAACTCTGACGTAAGAAAACTTTAACAAGAAGATGTTTTTTCCAATGCAACATCCAAGCCATAAATTTTTTTTTTTTTTTTTTCTTTTCAATATGCAAATAAAATGATAATTGATAACCAAAACAGCATTGATGGCCGCGAAAGTACTCAGAATTATAATGTCGTAAAAGGGTTATATTTGCCATAATGTAGACTGGTAAGAATACAACTGTGATGTGAAAAGCAAAAATTACTAACTTCATCACAGTTCAAGAAATAAAAGATACCAACAGAATACCTTTCAAAGAGGCAACATAAAGAACGTGTGTGGATAAAGAATTTGAACAGGACAATTAAAGGACAAACATGGTGAGACTTAAAATGTATTTGAATCTTTTAATTTATCCACAGAAAGATTAAATAGAGCAAGGAATTCATCCAAAACAATCATTGGTACAAAATAGCTTGAGAATGATGCGAGGTTACACCAAGGCATACCTGAAGACTGTCGAACCAAATTCAGTCGTCTGTGTTGGGCCATTGCAAGCGCAACAGCATCCTCAACCTTGAAACAGCACAGAAGATAGTTAAAAATGTAAAGAAACACTATCAAAAAATAAAATAAAAATAAAAGGTAATGTGATTTAGACTTGAACATAGAATGAAAGAAATAGATGAAAACACAGTCCTGATAGAACAATCCTTAAAATGTACAAAACACCTAGTTTTGGCAAAATATAATCCATTGAGGAAAAAAGAATATTAAACAAAAAATGGAACAAAATTTGATGTTAAAGGTAATAGAGATAACCTTTAAGGAAGCTAGTTCCCTCAAGCCCATTTCAACTGAAAGCATAGTCTCAATATTTCCTTCTCCCGTTAAATCACTCAAATCCCGAACAAGTTTGCTCCTGTCTAGATCATCACTGCCTGCTCTGCCATGCAGTTCAGAAGCTTAACTAAATACATGCAATGAAAAATATTTGCAAATAATATTTAAGATTGTGAACTAGCCTTTATTCCAAGATTCCTCCTTAGCCTTTTGTCCAGCAGAAATGACAAGTTCAAATGGAAGAGGTGCTAAAGATGACCAATGCTCATGCTTGGACAATGCTATATCTGCACAGATGCCTATAAAGCAAGAAAGAAATGATGGCACTAAGCAACTCAGATGTGATTGAAATTGATATAAAATGAAGTACATTTCTTTTAATAAGGAATATAAATTGAAGCACTCATTTTAAGCCAAAAAGGAATCGAGAAGAGAGATAACATTACAAATTTCTCAAAGTGGAAAAAGACAAAGAAGATTAGAAGAAGAAGTAGTCCAACAAAAGAAGGAAAAAATAGCCTTTGGCTTACAAAAACCCCAACCAGACCATACCTACACCCCAAAAAGAATCTGCACAAACAAGACAACCCCAAATAACCCAAAAAGTATACCTCCTTATACAATCTCACAAAACCACAACCGGGCACAATCACATAGAGGAAAAAAGACCTCCCAAACTCAAACTAAACAGAATCCACAAAAACCAAACTAAGGAAAAAAAATCTCAATCCAAACGTCCACTAGATGCAGTTGCAAAAGTAAAGACCCATGAAATTGAAGCATTCTAACTCATTTCCTCTCTTCTGAGCAAGAGAAGATTGTAAAAGGTTGATTACCATGTTGTACAGCGAAGCCCCAGTAGCGAGCAAGCCAACACCTCTTCAGAACTACTTCCTCCTAAAGAGGTAAATCCAGTAATAAAATTAGTGTTTGAATAGCTAGTCATAAATCTCACAACAATTTCAAAGAACAAACCATCTCTTCCTGAGTCAAAATCATTCTCTGAGTCATCGAGCGGAGAGCTTTTGCTTCAGATTCTGCTTCTCGGATCTGTTCTACAGCAGTTGTAGCCTCATCTTTCAAGTTCTGGTTCAAACAAGTAAGGTAGGGCATGAAACCAAGGTAGAAATCAGAAAACACTTGACTGGAATCAGCAGTAAAGTAGAATATAAACATAGAACAGAAGTGCCCACTATTAGCATACTCTACCTCAATTTCTGAACGAAGGGTTGCAACTTCCTCATCCCTCCCATCCTTAGTTTGTTTCGCAGCCTTCAGAGCAGCCTATGACAGAGAATATTTTGTAGTGCAAGATCAACCTCAGAGGGATATTCACATTTGGTGCAAAGGAAAGAAGAAGCACGCCCTAATATTAAACTGTATAATTCATGCAGTTAAACGCAGTCGAAATAGATTGTCTGAAACTAGGAAACAGAAATCACATAGAGGCCAAATAAAAGCCTATGTGCTCCTTCAGAACCAATACAGAAAACAAGAACATTAGATAATTGCTTAACCATTGTCATTTTCATATTTATACCAAATCTAATTCATTGCTTCCTAGTTCCTACTTACCTCTCTTTGACGTAATGCTGCTTCCTTCCTGTAGATAAAATACATAAAGCATCATAACAAGTATATAATTTTATTTATTTATTTATTTTTGAATAATGGTGGAACCATCCCACGGCAAGGCCCTTTGGACCCACCCATGGAACCTAAACCCCTAGGGAGACTAGCGCAGCAACGCACCGTCACGGCCCCCAACTTAAATCTTGGGTTGTCCTAGCGGGGAATCGAACACATGACAGTGCGCCTAACCACACAATCATAAGTTCACCCTTACCAACTGGGCTACCCAAGGTTGGGTATAACAAGTATATATAATAGAGAAATAGGACAGGCAAAGCAAACTGGGTTTACCTGCTCAACAATTTAGCTTCCAAGGATACACCTTCTCCAAGTGCAGCAACCTGTAAATTTAGAGTTGATCAGGGAAATGAATAACTAAGTACATTGCAAAATTTTAAGAATTAAAGAACAGAATTTATAGGGCATATTCTAGAGATCACATTAAGCTCTCCAGTGTCCAAATACCAGAGATGAATGCAGTTTCCAATATCAAAATGGGATCCTAATCTCTCTGTCTTGACCCTTCCTGCTCTAGGGGAATCATGGAGGGTTTATCCCTTCATTGCATGGGTTTAAACAGCATAACCAATAGGATGGGGGATCCTAACCTCTGTCTTGACCTTTCCTGGTCTAGGGAAATTGTGGAAGGTTAACCCTTCATTGCATGGGTTTAAACAGCATAACCAATAGGGTAGGTTTCTCATACCCCTTTTTTTTTTCTTTTTTTTTTTGTTGTGGGGAGAGAGAGAAGGGGGGGGGGGCAACTAACCTCCTGGTATTTTGTATCACTTCACAAAGGGCAAAGGGTTGACATTCAGTTCAGAGCCAATAAAAAAAAAAATCTCAAACCTTTAATGGATCATATATGCAAGTTCCATCCATTAAATCAACCCAAATAGTTGGGATAAGTCTTGCTAGTTCACTGGCTCATAATATTTAGGGAATGTTCAAGAATGCCATATAATTTAATAATTTATGATCTTCCATGACTAAAGCTGACATTTAAAATTATAAATATAATAAAGTTTAAGGAATCAACAGAAGTCTAGTTAGGGGTGATATGATGGGCACAAGGTGTCAGACACAAGAAGCAAATAGCGACATACGAAAAATTTCCGTTACATGCAGAGTTAATGACATCCAGTTGCAGCAATTAATAATTAAAGTGTTGACTGAGATGTCTTGATAGTATTTGATAAAACATGAATTGGTAAATGTTCTTCACTAAGAATGGCCTGCCCATGCAGAATCAATAAAGGAAAAAATAGTTGCCTCAACAAGATAGGACAACTGGGCAACAAATCATATTTTAATCCATTAAGAGATCTACCAGGGATATGCAGCTTTATTTGAGACTCAACTTACCCTCAAAGGTTGCAATTTGGAAAAATAATGACTAACTAAGATAATATACCTGCTTCTCGAGCTCCCTAGCTCTGGCCTCCGCTTGTTCTCGTCTTTTTTCTGCAAGTCGAAGCTGCAACAAAGATTCAGGCATATATGTTACACATGACAAATCATATAAAAATTTAGAGTTTTAGACCAATATTTGATAAGGAGTGACAGCACACCTTGTCAAGAACAATCACATTTTCTTCTTGTAGCATATCAAGCTGCAATTTCAGCATACGTTAGCTTCAAAACAACCGCTTTAAGGATTACATTTCAAATATCACAAGATAGTAGGCTTATTTACTGATGTCGTCATTTAACCATCCCAAGAAACATACAGAATGGGCATAACCTATAAATGGTTTTCTTCAATCTATTTCTTAGGATAGCTGTGAATCTATTATGAGTTATGAAGAATAGAAACTGATGGACTAGAATGACATACTTCATCACGAAGTGCGGAAGCCTCACGCTGATTTCCAGTGTCTTGCAAATTGGGATGTCCCATATCTGAAGTAAACCTGCAATGTTAACCATTGATCAAGGTCAAGCAATCAAATGAATTTCACCAACGGTACCCAAAACACCCTGCAAACTGAAGCTCGTCAACTTCCTCATTCATTTCTCTATGCAGTTATAAGCACTTTTCTTTATCACATTCTTTGAGAACTAAACAGAGATTTAAAGCAAAGCTTTAAGCCACCCAACTTTCAAATACTTCATGCAACTATCTTTTAGCAAAAAAATAAGTCAGAAAACAACGAGCAACATATTTCTTTACCCCTTTTTACTCATCCTAATCATAGAAGGTTCAACAGGAGGCATAGAAACTGGTGCTTTCGGTGATGGTCTGCTGGGTGGCACCATCGTAGTTGAACGAACAGACATTGAAGATGGCCTTCCAGTCGATGCGGAGCGAACTGAAGGAGTGTGCTCTACAAAGTTCCGGCCTAACTAATTAAAATATGAGAAAATCCAATTAGCCTTCTATAAATAGCTATACAGAAATCCAAATCCACCAACTAACCCAAAACAGAACCAAAAAATGCATCAAATTTTACTGGAATTTCTAACAGAAACAAAACCACCAAATAAAAAGGCTAAAGGCCACTACTTCACTTCAGCTATACAGAAATCCAAATCCAAAACCGCCTTTATCTTGGTTACACCAAATCAGTTAGGGCAGATTAGATGTTCCATGTAAATTGAATTGTTACATTTTATTTTTCATATAAATTTGTAAACAAACCCATAATTCTAAACGGGGCAATTCAAGAGAGCCGCAGATGTCACGGTAAACTATAGTAAAAAATCTGACATCGTGGTATTTCATGAATTCATGAAATTGATCTTATAGAATCAATTACAGCGATGGCTCCAAATATTCCAACTGGTCCCATTCAAAACAATTGATTCGTACCGTCAATACTATACAAATTACTAACTGCTCAATTTCTAAGGGACAACCAAACAGGCCCTTCATTTAGATTCAAATTACATCAACTTGCCTAAATTTAGATCTCTAATGCAAACAAAATCATCCAATTCAATGACTTCATGTCTCTAATCCACTTCAGTTCTTCACAATTTCGTCATATAGATTCATTTGCAACCAAATGAGAAATGTTTAGCTTAGACTTACTGCAGGTGACGGCGATCTATTAGACCTAGCGGACGAAATCGCAGATATAGAATTGTTGTTATTAACATTGCTGGAGTACGTTGACGGCAGAGGAGGAGGAGGAGCGCTGTAACGAAACCCTAGATCATCGTCATCCTCGTCATCATCCGCCGTCTGCGAGGCCATAACCTGAGCCAAACGCTGCGCGGCGGCTTTGGCGGCCACGTTCTGAGTCCTCTTGACGGTGGAGAGACCGGTCGTCCGTGAGTGAGGGTGCGCCGGAGACATCGCCGGTGAAGACGACCCCGTGCTGCTCGAACCTCCACTCCACTGCCGCGTATACACGGGACTCCCAGTTCTCCTCCGATCCATCTCTCTATTTTTATATAATACAAAACTGTTGTAAGGAGTCAGTCCAAAATTTCCTTGGGAGCTAGATTTTCTCGAGAAGATCGAGGGCAAATTTTGCCGGGTAGCTAGATTTTCTCGCGAAGACCGAAGACGGCAAGAGAAGAGCAGGGCTCTGTGATGGTATCGAGGCCGTACGATCTGGGATTGAGAGGTGACTACGATTTCCGCGGGAGAGAATGAGGAGAAAGTGGTGGGACCATGCCGTTAATAGGAGATCTCAGCTGAGTCAGAACCGTGGTTATACAATTGACTGATATTTCTGAGATGGTGGCGACGGCGCCGTGGAAATGCGGGCGAAAGAATCGGCCAGGTGAACCCGAGACCGGCGGGTGTGTGGTCCTTTTATATGTGAGCTATGTGTGAGGTTGAGCCCGTTTATGAGTAATCGGTGCTCTATGTTTCGTCCTTTTGGAGAACCTCATAATGCGTGTAGGTGTCAACTTGTAAACCATTTTTTTTCTTTATAAGCAAATGGATATATATTGATGATGTTAACCATCTAATGAGCATGTGCAATGATTCAAGGCAGGGATGACTTAGAGGGCAATAGTTCAATACTGTTTTCAATAGTTTTATGCATTCTAACTTTTGAAACGGCCACTATGTGACGTAGACAGCAAATAATGATCATGATTTAAGATTTAAAAGATCTTGAATTTGAATTTTTATTCTTTCATTTAAGTTTACAAGAGGATCATGCATCATGAAATTATACGGAATTAATTTATATATAACCCTTGAGAAGAGGAGGTTTGGGATATTACGAACTACTCTTACGACAAATAATTCCCAAATATTGAATTTGTTACTAGGATCAAATGCACTAAATGCAATAACTATGTTGACATAGTTCATTTTTTTTAAATTGTATGTTTAAAATAACCAAAAAAATGGGAGAGTTCATAGGAAGAGGGATGTGGGTGCCTGTATGATAGAGGGCTTCCAAGTATTATTATTTTCTCTTGAAAAACTGTTCAGTGGACTCAATCAAACAAGCTGTCGTTGTAGTATAGTGGTAAGTATTCCCGCCTGTCACGCGGGTGACCCGGGTTCGATCCCCGGCAACGGCGTGCTATTATTTTTGCAATTTTAAATGCCCAACTGCTTTGGCTGGAATTCTCGGCTTGGAAAAATGGTCAGTTCTGATGAAAATGCCGACTGTGGTGTTCTTAAATCCAAGGCATGAAGGCAATATTCATATATCTTCAATCCACAAAAATGGCCTGTTGGAGACTCGCGTGCTTTCGAGACCAATTTTGGGCGATATAGCTCATGATAAAGCTCTGGTAACACCCATTAACTTTTCTACTGGTTTGACTCGAGAAAACAGAGTGGAGTTCAGTGAAATAGTGAATCATACCTGAGTGAGATAAAGACTTGCGAACCACTAGATTCAATATATATATATATATTGAAAGCCAACTTTGTCACAAATTTGGTCACCAAATGGATGATTTTCCAGGTCTGGTTGGTGTATATCCCTGTAAACGTTTGGAAAATATGAGTCATGGCAGCAGGGAGATAGTCCCACTTGGAGTCACTTGGCTTTGTTTAAGCCTGCAATCCGGTGTGCAGGTCCTTTTCCTTGGAAAAATAATTGAAATAAATGGGGTTTAAATCAGGAATTTGGCTTGGTCAATGCAATGGCCCCAATTTTCGCCTTTTAATGGCTCAATTCTGAAGGATGTATTGTGCCTCTCAGTTTGCTTTGGAGTTCATTGGATGTCTAACCCCTTCCAGACTTTTGATTTTATCCCTTCATTTTAGTGATGCCTTTATGTTCATGTTGGGGTATCAATAAAATTCGTTTAGGGGACAAAAGAAGTCGAAGTTAAGGGCTCTTCTAACCATTCTGTCCAATGTAGCATGGCACTTGGGTCTAACTATGCAACGAACGTTGGTCCTCATTCTTGAAATTTTTCCTACGAGAATAAAGTGGTGGTGGTGCTAGTGGTGGTGACTGCTGGTGGTGGGTGAGGGGGTGGGGAAGAGGCGAAAACACTCCTCTGTTAAGCACAACCAAAACTCCAAAAGCACCCACATTCAGAAAGTGCGACTACCTAATGTGGAAAATTTGAATTCGGCTTTTGCAAGTGGAACGGGCATTAAGCTAGAATAAAAAAGACTCAAGCCACAACAGACTGTAAAAGACAGGAGAATAGCCTGCACCTTTACCACAAAGGCACCAACATACCATGTCTAAGTGGTGCATGTTCAGAATTACCACAACTTGAAACAAAAATTGGAAGGCGCCATCAAAAAACTGATCTAGCTTTTGAAACAAATACAAGAGCAAAAAACAAGGCAAGCCAAGCCACCGGACAATCCTGCCTCAGACCAATTTGAAACTTTTAGTCGCTCTCTTATTCGGCTAAATTGCCCTTAGGCTCACTTTCAAAGCTTAAGCTTTCTTTTCAATGAGTTTCTCTATCAAATCAGCCGCTTCTTGCACAGTTGTTATGTTTTGAGAGCTCTCCTCTTCTACACTAATGTCAAATTCTTCCTCTAATCCCATGACAATTTCCACCTGCCCACAACCATATGGTAAATTTTCAAACGAAGTTGATCAACCAAACATCATAAATCACGATAGTTAGGTACGTTACAAATCCATATATAAATCGAGTTATCAAGTGGGGCTTACTGTGTCGAGGGAATCAGCACCAAGTGCTGAAAACTTGGATTCAGGGGTGAGCTTAGATTCTGGAGGCAAAGCCAACTGTTTCCTCACAATCTCGCAAACTTTCTGCACTGTCTCGGGCTTTGCCTGTTGATTAAAGCAATAGAAGTAAGTTCACCACAAATACAGATTGCTTTGCCTTCCCAAAACAAACTTCGAAAGTTAAAATGAAAGGTAAATCATGCAACAGCCAAAAGAGGGAAGATGAAATACTGCACAAGAGACGCGGAAACGGGAGGCCCTCAAACAGGGGAAGCCACTCCTTGCACAACCCACAGAAGCAAGGTTCAAACTTGAAGTTCTCCCAGTTACCTAAACATATAAGCATCACAAGTATGTCAATTTGTTTGGCTAATTTGGGAAAATTTATTAATAGTCTTCTTTTTATCAGTTAAAAAAATTAATTACAAGAATGATAAGACAGAGAAAGGAGAAACCAATACAAGCCCCAGTAATAAATAAGATACAGTCCAAAAAAGGACCCCTATAATCCATATAAATTTGAGGAGCACATCCTCTTATTACATTTCTTCCAAAAACAACCAACAAGCACAAAGCAAAGCCACGCTTTCCTCCAACCTCCGCTAATCATAACTGTTTATTCTGTACTACATTGGTTTATAACTATAATTTAAATCAGACCATGCGCTACACCAGTCAACAGAGAAAATCTCATATTACATATGCTGAAATTAGCAGCTAAAAATGCTAGAAAATTGAGTGAAATGAGCAAATGAAAAAGTGAGAGGGATTTAAAATCACATGCTCTAACTCATGATTTGCTCAGTTGCATGAGAATATAACAAACATAGTAGATTAATTCCTTACCACCCGACAGACTCACTGTCTCACTAGATTTTCGAATCTCCTCATTTCCAGCCACTGGCCACACAAGAATGGGTTGTCTCTGGCCCATCTTTATTCAAACATCCACAGTTATGGCTCCATTTTATAATCCAAAGGCCTATATCTAAGGCTTAAACCAATTAATACCGGGGTTTTCTCTAAAATTGTTCCACCAGATGAATCCAAACCATTCTCCATATAAAATTTTCTACTGTCATTGCCACAATTACAGGATGGGCTCACTGCATGTGTGTGCATGTGTCAGATTTACATTACATCCGGGGGCACAGGTCTAAGTAAATCCGCTTTTTGACGATCTCATAAGCCTCAATTCAACACACAGACCTTAACATTTAAGGGGAAATAACCTTGTAACTTTTGGAGGAAATTAAAGAAGCAAGAGAGGGGAAATTCACCTGGCTAGTCTTGATGGACTGCTTCAAAGAAGCTCCCAAGCTAACACAGGTAGCAGGCACAGCAGCCATCGAAGCTAGCTCAAAACAAATTAATCACAAACAAATATATGTAGAGAGAGAGAGCCAGCAATTTAAATCTGTAGAGTACTGTAGTTATGAGGGTAATCTGAACTAGTGTTGTTGTGTTGGGCTTGGATGTGGTTGTTGTTGCCTTCGCAATATTTATTATTGGCCCTCAAAAGCCAAGCTGGGGAAAGTCCGCAAGTGAGAGCTCGAAAATGTGGGATACGAGTGGTGAACATTCACTCTCACTGTTGAAAGCCTATCTCCACTGCCTACGCTGCAGTGGATTAATTTGTGTCGACGTCTGTTTGGTAGACCTAGTCTTCTCCCCTGCAACTTGACCATGTGGGTCTGAGGGTCTCGCCTTTGCTACATGCCAGAAGGGACTAATTAAGACCTCCAACCTTAGCCGCAGCGGAAATCCAACGGACATATATTTGTTTTGTAAGATGGCCGGTTTTGCTACTCTGGCCCCAAGGGCTCCACGTGACTTATAAGAGCATCTCCAAGGTGAGCTATATGATATGTTATTGTTATATTATAATATTTAGCACAAATTGAGATGTTCCAATGGTATGCTAAATGCATATGCTAAATATAATAATAGCTCACCCTTGTACTACTTACCTTTATGCTATATTTGGTACAAGGGTGAGCTATTGCTATATTTGTCATGTCAACTTTTCTTCCATTTCTCAACAACTAAACACACTTGTAACTTTTTTTCTTCCATTTTTCTTTCAAAATTTTCTCAGTAACCAAACAGCCCATAAATAAATACAATATTTTTAAAAAAAATATTGAAATATTATATATAAAAAAATATATTAAAAAAATAAAAAACATACCCTTTTTTTTAACTCATTTATCCTACTCAAGCAATTCGATATACCTCATTTACTATTTTATGAGACCTTAAATCCGTAGAAAGATTTGAAATTGTGTCAAAAAATAACACACTACATTTATTTGCATCATTAGAGCATATTGTGCTAAATTATAGCATTTGGTATTGTAGCATGTGCTAAAATAATAATAGCACACCTAATTTAACTTACATGGCTGGAGATGCTTTGAGAGTGGTGGCAATGAAAGTAAGAATTATTTTTGCAAAACTCCAATTGGGTATCATGTAATTAAATATTATTAATTTAACTCATGTTAACCTCTCGTGACCATCTACATAGGATTTTCCAAAAGGAATTCTTCATTATCGAGAGATAGAAAAATAAATTAAATAATACTCAGTATAATTTTACTATCCTTAAAAATATTGAATTCACTATAATCAGGTTGGGCCAAAATTCACATAATAAATCTTTTTTTGACCCATAGCTATATTAAGCCATTAACCCCACTAACAAGATGGGGGAGTGAGACCCACCACTTATTAGAGGGCAAGTTAACCCGCCATGGAATTAAAAGCATATTACTAAAATTAAAATTAAAATTAAAAGACCAATTCAAACATTTAAGAGCTGGCTCATTGCTTGCATGTGTTTCTTACGTACCCAATCATCCCTAGGATTTTGTTCTAGAATGAGATTTTTATTTATTTTTTCTTCTTTTTTTTTATATATTATAGAATGTATATTGTCATGCTTGCGGGCTTGGGTCGATTCCAAGAAGAAGCGCATGGAGAACCAAAGCAGCCTTTGCGAAGTAGTTGGAGGCCCGAAGCTTCGTTGACGCCTCGTGCCGTTGAATGTGCCATGATACGTCTCTGCTTACGTATCTTTAACAGACACGTCCACGCTTACTTTACCACCATAGTTTAAGAGAGGCCATGCCCTTAGCACTTAATTACGTACCTATCATTTCGTTAGATGTTAAAGAGTGAAATTGATTATTTTCCCAATATATATATATACTAATCCATTATGGTCACCCCGTGATCGGTTGGAGACTTCACGTCAAGATACAGAGAGTTTTAAGTTTCATTTTTCATTCATTGGAATTAATTACTAATCAAACTTATCATGAACATTAATTTGACGAAGTGAAATCAAAAGGCCAAAACAATATTGGAAAAGGAAAATTTTCTGTTTATGAGAATTTTTTTCTATCATTTCATTTGATCTTTATGAGACCTAAATGAAGGTTAAAAGCTCTAGGACTTTGCTTGGTTCATTTCTTCAAAAACAACTTTTTTTTTCTTAAAGTTGTAAAAAAGAAACAAAATAGGTAGAAATTATTCATGAATAGTAATTATTATTTTTTTTGTCAATATAAGGTATTTACATTTAAAATCACTTCCGTCGGGTTTGGATTCCAAAATAATCCTCATAGATGTATCTCAGATTACTCACAAATTTCATTAATTTAATATTTAAAGTATCAAAATTTTGAGACCTCAGTAATAACCCCTGACCAACTAAATTACCTTGAATGGTGTGGAAAATATTTTTCACTTCTTTTTTGTTCACAATCCATTTTCAAAAAGGTAGTATTACACGTTCCGAATTTGAGAATTCCGATACTTTTGGAAAAACATAAAATTTTAATTATTATTTGTTCCAAGAAATTGGCGGAATTTGTAACAAGTCAACGTTCGTAATTAAAATGAAGACTGGAGGGCAAATTTTCCCGGGAGGGCAAATTTTCCCGGGAGTACCCTATAAAATGAGCCTTACAAACCGCAGATATTTTCGACCGGCGTCGGACGAGAGATCCAGGGCCAAACCTCCTTGATTTTCTCGATCCCCGAACATTCCCATTTCCCTCCATTTCCTCTCTTCAACCAAACCATCTCCTTCATTTCTCACAATCCAGAAGAAGAAACTCTGACCCTGACTCGAAATGGATTTATCAGAGAACTCTCGCCAATCTCTCATCCCAAGCTTCCTCTACTCTTCTTCGTCATCGAAGAAGCTCCTCGATTTGGACTCTTCGATGCTCAGAAACTTCACTTTGCCTTCGTCGTCGTCATCAAATGGAGGTGTTTCGAGGAGGAGTTTCGTGATTCCGGCTCCGAGTGAGCCCGGTAAGATCGCGATGTACTCGCCGGCTTTCTACGCCGCGTGTACCGCTGGCGGGAGCTTGTGCTGCGGTGTCACTCACATGTCCCTCACTCCTCTCGATCTCGTCAAGTGTAATATGCAGGTCTATTTCCATTCATTTTATCCTCCTATGTATGCGGATATTTCTTTAGGGCCTTTTGATTTGATGTACCATCTCTGATATTTGAAGATTTGCGTAGCTGTTTTTAGCTTTGTGGTGTTTCTTTATTGATCAAATTTGTATGTTCATACAGTAGGTTATATATGTTTCTCATTCATTTTGTGGAAGTGTCAACCTCATTGATGGATTTATTCACCATTTTTTTTTGGGGGGGGGGGAAGAGGTTCGGATGCCATCTTCAATTTTAATTCCCTGGTTACATTTGTTAGGGAAGTGTTTCATTCCTTGGTTTTCATATTAGAGGTTCAGATGCCATCTTGAATTAATGTTGGGTGCTATATGTTGTTGTAATGGCAATTTATTTTTCATCATGTTGTTTGATCTTTCTTACCTTTGGTTGGTGGTTTGAGAGTCATCCAATTGGAGTATACATATATTTTGTGTATTTGTTTGGAAGTAGATCTGGTCTCATCAACATGTGCTAATTTTCATATATCAACACCATGCATTTGGATTGTACTCTGTGCATAGGTGAGTTGTACTGTATAATCCACACATACATAAGGTACAACTTCTAATGCATGGTTTTGATTTTTTGTCATATTAGCATGTATTGATGAGATTGAACTCTGTTGGGAAGACAACATGTTGACCCTATATGACTTCGAAACATGTCAGGTTTGGCCCTTTGAAGTTTGAACTTTCAAAAGGCGGCTAACATGATTTCCACCTCCTCATGGAATACCCTTTTTTGGTCAATGGTTCAGAAGATGTGGCGCCATGTTGGAGTGTCACATTTTAAAGCTCTGGTGATATATAAAGATTTTTTTGATATATGTGGTGATATATAAAGATCGGGATCCCTTATATAAGATATGTATCAGTTTTAAACTTTTAATCTACCTGCCCAAATGTAGGGGGACTTAAAAGGCAGGTAATCGAATACTTATAATTTTGGCTGTCGGATAAAAAATAAAGGGCTGAGGTAATGTATAATATATATGTTTGCTCCAAACCTCAAGTGGCAATATTCTATTTCCCATCTTTATTGTTAACAGTGCCCCACTTTTATTATGATGTCCAGTGCTGGGAGTATATTGTTTGAACTCGTTGAAATTTTTCTGTGTATATGTTTTCCCATCTTATTGGGGAATTTGATGTAGTATTTGATATTGTCAACTTTTCAGATTGACCCTGCTAAGTACAAGAACATCTCTTCGGGATTCGGAGTTTTGCTTAAAGAGCAGGGAGTTAAAGGTTTCTTTAGGGGTTGGGTGCCTACCCTGCTTGGATACAGTGCTCAGGGTGCCTTCAAGTACGGATTTTATGAATTCTTCAAGAAGTACTACTCAGATATTGCAGGCCCAGAGTATGCAGCCAAGTACAAAACTTTGATCTACCTTGCTGGCTCTGCGTCTGCTGAAGTAATTGCTGATGTTGCTCTCTGCCCCATGGAGGCAGTGAAGGTTCGTGTACAAACTCAGCCTGGGTTTGCCAGAGGTTTGTCAGATGGCCTTCCAAAATTCATCAAGTCTGAAGGCGTACTTGGGTATGATTCTCTTATGAAACATCTTTGTGTTTAATAATTTAGTGAAATTGGAATGCACTTCTTTAAATGTATTATTTTAATTTGCCGAATTTTTCAGGTTGTACAAGGGGATTGTTCCTCTTTGGGGACGTCAGATTCCATGTAAGCCGACATGTTTCCATTCTTTATACAATCTTTGAAGTGATATGCTTGGTTTGTTACTTGTTAATTCTATTAATTTGCTGACTAGAAGAAAGTTTTGATTTCCTTAGCCTTTTGGGTGACTTATTTTTAACGATCATATGTCTTTCGAGTACTGAGTTGTTCCTCATTGTGGTTTGTCAAGTCTACTGCTATTGATGATTGACGACTATTGTGCAGATACTATGATGAAGTTTGCATCTTTTGAGACTATAGTGGAGCTCCTTTACAAGCATGTCATCCCAACCCCAAAAGATCAGTGCAGCAATACTTTACAGCTTGGTGTGAGCTTTGCTGGTGGATATGTTGCTGGTGTATTTTGTGCCCTTGTATCGCATCCTGCGGACAACCTGGTCTCTTTTCTCAACAATGCTAAGGGGGCGACTGTGGCTGATGTGAGTGAATTGTACCCATGGATTCTGTATATCTGCTCGTTCTTTTTCCCTTATGCTCACCCATGTTGTTTTGATGTACCTTCTGTTGCAGGCTGTGAAGAATTTTGGGTTAGTGGGTCTTTTCACCCGTGGCCTTCCTGCTCGTATAGTCATGATTGGAACTCTTACTGCAGCCCAGTGGAGCATCTATGACGCTTTCAAAGTTTTTGTTGGGCTGTAAGTGCTTCACTCTGCATATTTTTTGAGCTTGTTCTCTTAATACTCGATTTCTATTCAAGTAAAATGATGATGGGGCTTCTTGTTTTGTTTTGTTCCCTTTTTAGGCCAACTACTGGCGGTGTTACTCCTGCTCCTGCTGCCGCTGAACTTGCGAAGATGTGAGCTTGGGGTTGGTAATAGACAAACACAAATGTCTCTCTTTGGAGAAATGTGAAGTCTCTCTTTTGATGAATTAAAGTTTAAAATTATAAATATAATAAAGTTTAAGGAGTCAACATAAGTCTAGTTAGCAAGGCCGGTTCTAACCGAGGCAAGCAAGGCGGCCGCTTGGGGCCCCATAACTTGGGCTAAAAAAAAGGGCTCCATTTGCTTCCTCCTTTACTAGTTATAATAGCCTAAGAATCAGCTCAAAAGCTTCTCTATTGTTTTATTTAAAAAGGGCCCTATTTTACCAATTAGGTCAGCCAAATTCCAACCCAAACAAAAAGTGAAAAACCAAAAAAAAATGCAAGAAGAGTAATGTTTAAATGACACTTTATTGTAATTGATTCATTTCTTTTGGTATTATAGCTTTAGATTTTATTTGGCATTTGTTTTTTTTTTTCTTTTTTGTGTTGTAAAAGTGGATTTTGCTCAATTATGAAGAAAGAAGTATGTATTCTATCTTTATAAGTTTTTGTAATCAACTCCTATCATTTTAATTTATAAAAGCAAATTTTTGTAATTTTATATGCAAACAAACTTTATGTTGGTACTTGGTAATAGGATTTTTTTTTCTTTTTGGATATTTAGAATTTTTTTTTTTTTTTTTTTTCGGGAATACGTATGAAAAGAAGAGGGCCCCATTTTAAGAGTTCGTCTGAGCCCTCAAATAACTCAAACTGCCCTGCTAGTTAGGGGTGATATGATGGGCAAAAGGTATCAGACACAAGAAGCAAATAGCGACATACGAAAAATTTCAGTTACATGCAGAGTTAATGACATCCAGTTGCAGCAATTAATAATTAAAGTGTTGACTGAGATGTCTTGATAGTATTTGATAAAACATGAACCGGTAAATGTTCCTTACTAAGAATGGCCTGCCCATGCAGAATCAATCAAGGAAAAAAGAGTTGCCACAACAAGATAGGACAACTGGGCAACAAATCATATTTTAATCCATTAAGAGATCTACCAGGGATATGCAGCTTATTTGAAACTCAACTTACCCTCAAAGGTTGCAATTTGGAAAATAATGACTAAGATAATATACCTGCTTCTCGAGCTCCCTAGCTCTGGCCTCTGCTTGTTCACATCTTTTTTCTGCAAGTCGAAGCTGCAAAGAAGATTCAGGCATATATGTTACACATCACAAATCATATAAAAATTTAGAGTTTTAGACGAGTATTTGATAAGGAGTGACAGCACACCTTGTCAAGAACAATCTCGCTTTCTTCTTGTAGCATATCAAGCTGCAGTTTCAGCATACGTTAGCTTCAAAACAACTGCTTTAAGGATTACATTTCAAATATCACAAGAAAGTAGGCTTATTTACTGATGTTGTCATTTAACCATCCCAAGAAACATACAGAATGGGCATAACCTATAAATGGTTTTCTTCAATCTATTTCTTAGGATAGCTGTGAATCTATTATGAGTTATGAAGAATAGAAACTGATGGGTTAGAATGACATACTTCATCACGAAGTGCGGAAGCCTCACGCTGATTTCCAGTGTCTTGCAAATTGGGATGTCCCATATCTGAAGTAAACCTGCCATGTTAACCATTGATGAAAGTCAAGCAATCAAATGAATTTCACTGACGGTACCCAAAACACCCTGCAAACTGAAGCTCGTCAACTTCCTCATTCGTTTCTTTATACAGTTATGAACACTTTTCTTTATCTCGTTCTTTGAGAACTAAACAGAGGTTTGAAGCAAAGCTTTAAGCCACCCAACTTCCAAATACTTCATGCAACTATCTTTTAGGAAAAAATAAGTCAGAAAACAACAAGCAACATATTTCTTTACCCCTTTTTACTCATCCTATTCATAGAAGGTTCAACAGGAGGTATAGAAACTGGTGCTTTCAGTGATGGTCTGCTGGGTGGCTCCATCGTAGTTGAACGAACAGACATTGAAGAAGACCTTCCAGTCGATGCAGAGCAAACTGAAGGAGTGTGCTCTACAAAGTTCCGGCCTAAGTAATTAAAATATGAGAAAATCCAATTAGCCTTCTATATATAGCTATCCCCAATCAGACCAGATCCTAATTTACTCCAACTAACTCAAAACAGAACCAAAAAATGCATCAAATTTTACTTGAATTTCTAACAGAAACAAAACCACCAAATAAAAAGGCTAAAGCCCACTACTTCACTTCAGCTATACAGAAATCCAATTCCAAAACCAACTTGATCTTGGTTACACCAATTCAGTTAGGGCAGTTTGGATGTTCCATGTAAATTGAATTGTTACATTTTATTTTTCATATAAATTTGTAAACAAACCCATCATTCTAAATGGGGCATTTCAAGAGAGCCGCAGCTGTCACAGTAAACTATAGTAAAAAATCTGACATCGTAGTATTTCATGAATTCATGAAATTGATCTTATACAATCAATTACAGGGATGGCTCCAAATATTCCAACTTACCCCATTCAAAACAATTGATTATTACCGTCAATACTATACAAATTACTAACTGCTCAATTTCTAAGGGACAACCAAACAGGCCCTTCAATTAGACTCAAATTACATCACCTTGCCTAAATTTAGATCTCTAATGCAAACAAAATCATCGAATTCAATGACTTCATTTCTCTAATCCACTTCAGTTCTGCACAATTTCGTCATATAGATTCATTTGCAACCAAATGAGAAATGTTTAGCTTAGACTTACTGCAGGTGACGGAGATCAAATAGACCTAGCGGACGAAATCGCAGGTATAGAATTGTTGTTATTAACATTGCTGGAGTACGTTGACGACAGAGGAGGAGTAGGAGCGCTGTAACGAAACCCTAGATCATCGTCATCCTCGTCATCATCCGCCATCTGCGAGGCCATAACCTGAGCCAAACGCTGCGCGGCGGCTTTGGCGGCCACGTTCTGAGTCCTCTTGACGGTGGAGAGACCGGTCGTCCGTAAGTGAGGGTGCGCCGGAGACATCGCCGGTTACTACGATTTCCGCGGGAGAGAATGAGGAGAAAGTTGTGGGACCATTCCGTTTATAGGAAATCTCAGCTGAGTCAGAACCGTGGTTATACAATTGACTGATATTTCTGAGATGGTGGCGACGGCGCTGTGGAAATGCGGGCGAAAGAATCGTCCAGGTGAACCCGAGACCGGCGGGTGAGTGGTCCTTTTATCTGTGAGCTATGTGTGAGTTTGAGCCCGTTCATGAGTAATCGGTGCTCTATGTTTCGTCCTTTGTGGAGAACCTCATAATGCGTGTAGGTGTCAACTTGTAAAGCCTTTTTTTTTTTCTTTTTTTTTGGGTAAAATACATCTACAACCCCTTTATTTACTGGCTATTACACTGACCCTCCTGTACTTTCAGAAATTACATTGATCTCTCCTTGTCAAAATAGCTCAATTAACAGAGTTAACAGAATTGCAAAATGACTAATATACAATATACGTTTCTCTTAAAATACAGCCGTTTTAGTGTTTCGGTCATTATTTGGAACCCATTTTGTGCTTCGATTTTAACCTTCTTAAAACCAAAACATAGCCAAATGGTGCGTTTGGTATCTAAATGCCTTCAAATGCCCTCTGCTATCCCTCCGCTGCTTCATGAAGTTTCGATGAACTCCATGTTTTCCGGCAAATTTTTTTTTTCATAATCCCAACTATACCAAGATAAGAAGAAGCTTTAAGAAAAAATTAAAACATAGTAGTAAAAAAAAAAATGCAAGAAGAAGAAGAAGAAGATGAGAAGAAGCCGCAGCAACAAGAGGAGGGGCAACCATGGCGATGGGTTACCTCAAAAAGAGAGAGAGAGAGAGAGAGAGAGAAATAAAGAGAAGATCTAAACAGGAGGCAAAAAAAAAAAAATGAAAGAGATGAAGGAGTAGAAGAATACGGGGTTGCCGTCACCGGCATTTCAACCCAAAAAGAATCAGATCGCTTCCTTCTTCTCTTCTCCCTCCCATTTTTGTTTTAATCCTTTTTCTTTTCCTCTGCTGACTACTTCTCTCCCTCTCCCCTCCCTTCCCTCTGATCTGCCATCTCCCCCCATCTAGTTTGCCAATGGTGGGAGGACCAAATCATCACCGTTGCACTCACCGTTGTTTGCGATTTCACCATGCACCTAAACCATCTCATCTCCCTCAGATTTGAAATTGCGAACTCACAAATTACAACCTACTGCGGCTCCCTCTCCACGAACCTCACCAGCGATGCACAGTAAACCCTCTCGTCTGCTTTACTGCTGCTCTCCACGTGGTGCTATCTTGCACAGGTGGTGCCGATACCCCCACATCCTCGTCCTCGTCCTCTTCCTCTTCTCCTCGGTCCTGTCGCAGGACGGAGGGCTTGGCGAATTCCGACGAACGCATGTTGGCGGCGATAAGGGTTTCCTCTGCAACGACGAAAGCTTGTCACTTTCCCTTGTTTCACTCCATAACCCCTTCGTTTCTTCCGATCTGACGTCGTTTTTTCCATTTCCGCCTCCATCGACCCCTGTCTCTATGCCTTTTCGTTTACTGGTTTCCATTGAGAAGAAGAAGATTGAAAAAATTATACTGAAAATTTTGTGAGATGAAAGGTGGAGAGAGAGAGGGTGTGACTAAACGCAGCGTTTGGCTTTAAGAAGGTTAAAATGGGTATTTTCAACTCGTTTTTGGTTGACGTCAGTAACAAACGTTAAAGGCTCTAGCAGCTGTTTGATGGATGGGGGGAAGTATATGTTATTTTCTAAAGTAAAGGAGTGCAATTTAATTTCAGAAAGTATAGGGGGTGTTAGTGTAATAGTCAGTAAATAGAGGGGGTGTAGATGTATTTTACCCTTTTTATTATTATAAGCAAATGGATATATATTAATGATGTTAACCATCTAATGAGCATGTGCAATGATTCAAGGCAGGGATGAATTAGAGGCCAATAGTTCAAAACTGTTTTGAGTAGTTTTATGCATTTTAACTTTTGAAACGGCTAACATGTGACGTAGATAGCAAATAATGATCATGATTTAAAGGTCTCGAATTTGAATTTGAATTTTTTTATTATTAGATGCATGAGTTTACAAGAGAATTATGCATCACAAAATTATACAGAATTAATTTAAATCTAAACCTTGAGAAGAGGAGGTTTGGGATATTACGGCCTACTCGTACGATGAAATTTTCCCAAATATTGAATTTGTTAATAGGATCAAATGCACTAAATGCAATAAATATGTTGACATGATACATTTTTTTTCAATTGTATGTTCAAAATAACTAAAAAAATGGGAGATTTCATAGGAAGAGGGATGTGGGTGCTTGCAGCATAGAGGGCTTCCAAGTATTATTATTTTCTCTTGAAAAAGTACTCAATCAAACAAGCTGTCGTTGTAGTATAGTGGTGAGTATTCCCGCCTGTCACGCGGGTGACCCGGGTTCGATCCCCGGCAACGGCGTGCTATTATTTTTGCAATTTTAAATGCCCAACTGCTTTGGCTGGAATTCTCGGCTTGGAAAAATGGTCAGTTCTGATGAAAATGCCGACTGTGGTGTTCTTAAATCCGAGGCATGAGGGTAATATTCATATATCTTTAATCCACAAAAATGGGCTGTTGGGGACTCGCGAGCTTTCGAGAGCAATTTTGGGCGATATAGCTCGTGAGAAAGCTCTGGTAATACCCATTAACTTTTCTACTGGTTTGACTCGAGAAAACAGAGTGGAGTTCAGTGAAATAGTGAATCATATCTGAGTGAGATAAAGACTTGCGAACCACTAGATTCAATATATATATATTGAAAGCCAACTTTGTCACAAATTTGGTCACCAAATGGATGATTTTCCAGGTCTGGTTGGTATATATCCCTGTAAACTTTTGGAAAATATGAGTCATGGTAGCAGGGAGATAGTCCCACTTGGAGTCACTTAGCTTTGTTTAAGCGTGCAATATGGTGTGCAGGTCCTTTTCCTCGGATAAATAATAGAAACAAATGGGGTTTTAATCAGGAATTTGGCTTGGTCAATGCAATGGCCCCGATTTTCGCCTTTTAATGGCTCAATTCTGAAGAATGTATTGTGCCTCTCAGTTTGCTTTGGAGTTCATTGGATATCTAACCCCTTCCAGCATCAAAGCCAGAGAAATCATAGAAAGTATTGACTTTTGATTTTATCCCTTCATTTTACTGATGCCTTTATGTTCATGTTGGGGTATCAATAAAATCCGTGAGGGACAAAAGGAAGTCGAAGTTAAGGGCTCTTCTAACCATTCTGTCCAATGTAGCATGGCACTTGGTCTAACTATGCAACGGACATTGGCATCATTCTTGAAATGTTTCTTATGAGAATAAAGTGGTGGTAGTGCTAGTGGTGGTGACTGCTGCTGGTGGTGGTGGTGGTGGTGGTGGTGGGTGAGGGGGTGGGGGTGGGGAAGAGGTGAAAACACTCCTCTGTTAAGCACAACCAAAAGCACCCACATTCAGAAAGTGCAACTATCTAATGTGTGAAATCTGAATTCGGCTTTTGCAAGTTTCTATAATGGAACTGGCATTAAGCTAGAATAAAAAAGACTCGAGCCACAACAGACTGTAAAGGACAGGAGAATAGCCTGCACCTTTACCACAGAGGCACCAGCATACCATGTCTAAGTGGTGCATGTTCAGAATTACCACAACTTGAAACAAAAATTGGAAGTCACCATCGAAAAACTGATCTAGCTTTTTAAAAAAATACAACAGCAAAAAACAAGGCAAGCCAAGCCACCAGACAATCCTGCCTCAGACCAATTTGAAACTTTTAGTCGCTCTCTTATTCGGCTAAATTGCCCTTTGGCTCACTTTCAAAGCTTAAGCTTTCTTTTCAAAAGGAATTTAATTAAATATTATTAATTTAACTCATGTTAACCTCTTGAGATCATTTACGCAGGATTTTTCAAAAGGAATTCCTCACCTATCGAGAGATAGAAAAATAAATTAAATAATACTAATTACAATTTTACAATCCTTAAAAATATTGAGTTCACTGTAATCAGGTTAGCCCAATTCACATAAT
The DNA here is from genome assembly GCA_039720395.1 of Liquidambar formosana. Lineage (NCBI taxonomy): Eukaryota > Viridiplantae > Streptophyta > Magnoliopsida > Saxifragales > Altingiaceae > Liquidambar > Liquidambar formosana. Next base: position 29,766,890 of record CM077828.1, read on the forward strand.
AATCTTTTTTTGATCCCATCGCTACATTAAGCCATTAACCCCACTAACAAGAGGTGGGAGTGAGACCCACCACTTATTAGAGGGCAAGTCAACCTTAAAAGCATAGTACTAAAATTAAAATTAAAATTAAATTAAAATACCAATTCAAACATTTAAGAGTCAGCTCGCTGCTTTCATGTGTTTCTTACGTACCCAATGATCCCTAGGATTTTGTTCTAGAATGGGATTTTTATTTTTTATTTTTATTTTTTATACTATAGAATGTATATTGTCATGCTTGCGGGTTTGGGTCGATTCCAAGAAGAATTGCATGAAGAACCAAAGCAGCCTTCGCGAAATGGTTGGAGGCCCGGAGGTTCCCTCGGGCCGTTGAATGTGCCATGTTGTGTCTCTGCTTACATAACTTTAACGGACACGTCCACACTTACTTTACAACCATTGTTTAAGAGAGGCCATGCCCTTAGCACAAAATTACGTACCTAACATTTTGTCAGATGTTAAATAGTGAAATTGATTATTTTCCTAATATCTATACTATTATATAAAACCAATTCTTTTGTATTTGGACTGCACCTGAAAATACTAAAATACCATTATAAGTTAATAAAGTTAAAAAGGTGATTTGTAATTTTACCTAACTTTGAAATACCCACCACAACCTATTTTCCCTTAATTCTCTTCCCCACACACACATACGGTTTAAAAATTTAGGAAACTGACATAGCAGGTTCCACTGATGTAGTGAAAACTTAAAAAGATATGTTGCACATCGCGTGTGCTCAACTATTAGTATATACTAATCCATTATGGTCACCCTCGTGATCGGTTGGAGACTTCACGTCAAAATATAGAGAGTTTTTAGTTTCATTTTTCATTCACTTGTATTAACTACTAATCAAGCTTATCATGAACATTAATTGACAAAGTGAAATCAAAAGGCCAAAACAATATTGTAAAAGGAAAACACCAAATAATCTTGTTATCTTATTGGTCAATTCTATTAATTATCAACACAATTTTGCAATGGGCCATAAAATATATATATATATAAAATGCCCTGCCTTGATGCATTAACTGTTTTTAAATCTCCCATATAAAGTGTCTAGATGGTATGTGAGTGGAGCAAAAATATTAAATTATGAAGAAAACTTAAATCTATGTAGGAAAATTTTCTGTTTGTGAGAATTTTTTTTTATATCATTTCCTATGATCTTTATGGGACCTGAATGGAGGTTTACGCTTTCGGGACTTTGCTTGGTTCGTTGCTTCAAGAATAAATTTTTTTCTTAAAGTTGTAAAAAGGAAATAAGAAAGATAGAAATTATTCATGAAAAGTAATTATTAATTTTTTTTGTCAATATAAGGTATTTATATTTAACTTACTTCTATCGAGTTTAGATCCAAAATAATCCTCATAAATGTGTACCAGTTTACTCACAACTTCCTATTCATTTAATAATTAAAGTACCAAAATTTTGAGACCTCCTATGAATGAGTATTAATCCCTGACCATCTAAGTTACCTTGATTGGTGTGGAAAACATATCAGAAAAATATTTTTCACTCTTCTTTTTGGTTCACAATCCACTTTCGAAAAGGTAATATTACACGTTCCAAATTTGAGAATTCCTATACTTTTGGAAAAATATAAAATTTTAATTATTATTTGTTCCAGGAAATTGGCGGAATTTGTAACAAGTCAACGTTCGTAATTAAAATGAAGACTGGAGGGCAAATTTTCCCGGGAGTACCCTATAAAATTACGCAAAATTAAAGTCGAACCTTACAAACCGCAGATATTTTCGACCAGTGTCGGACGAGAGATCCAGGGCCAAACCCCCTTGATTTTCTCGACGCCCAAACACTCCCATTTTCCTCCATTTCCTCTCTTCAACCAAACCATCTCTCCTTCATTTCTCACAATCCAAAAGAAGAAACTCTAACCCTAACTCGAAATGGCTTTATCGGAGAACTCTCGCCAATCTCTCATCCCAAGCTTCCTCTACTCTTCTTCGTCATCGAAGAAGCTCCTCGATTTGGACTCTTCGATGCTCAGAAACTCCACTTTGCCTTCGTCGCCGTCGATTTCGTCGTTGTCACCAAATGGAGGTGTTTCGAGGAGGAGTTTCGTGATTCCGGCTCCAAGTGAGCCCGGTAAGATCGCGATGTACTCGCCGGCTTTCTACGCCGCGTGTACCGCTGGCGGGATCTTGAGCTGTGGTCTCACTCACACGTCCGTCACTCCTCTCGATCTCGTCAAGTGTAATATGCAGGTCTATTTCCTTTCATTTTATCCTCATATTTATGCGGATATTTCTTTAGGGCCTTTTGATTTGATGTACCATCTCTGATATTTGAAGATTTGCGTAGCTGTTTTTAGCTTTGTGGTGTTTCTTTATTGATCAAATTTGTATGTTCATACAGTAGGTTGTGTTTCTCATTACATTTTGTGGAAGTGTCAACCTCATTTATGGATTTATTCACCATTTTTTTTTTTTGGGGGGGGGGGGTGGAGAGAGGGAGAGGTTCGGATACCATCTTCAATTTTAATTCCCTGGTTATATTTGTGTGTATTTGTTAGGGAAGTGTTTCATTCCTTGGTTTTCATATTAGAGGTTCAGATGCCATCTTGAATTAATGTTGGGTGCTATATCTTGTTGTAATGGCAATTGATTTTTCATCATGTTATTTGATCCTTCTTACCTTTGGTTGGTGGTTTGAGAGTCATCCAATTGGAGAATATATAGTTTGTGTATTTGTTCGGAAGTAGATCTGGTCTCATCAACATGTGCTAATTTTCTTATATCAGCACCATGCATTGGGGTTGTACTCTGTGCGTAGGTGAGTTGTACTGTACAATCCACACATGCATGGGGTACAGCCCCAATGCATGGTGCTGATGTTTGGCCATATTAGCACATATTGATGAGACTGGGACACTGTTGGGAAGACAACATGTTGATCCTGTATAATTTGAAACATATCAGCTTTGGCCCTTTGAAGTTTGAACTTTCAAAAGGCGGCTAACATGATTTTCATCTCCTCATGGAATTCCCTTTTTTGGTCAATGGTTCAGAAGATGGGGCGCCATGTTGGAGTGTCACATTTTAAAGCTCTGGTGATATATAAAGATCGGGATCCCTTATATAAGATATGTATTAGTTTTAAACTTTTAATCTACCTGCCCAATTGTAGGGGGACTTAAAAGGCAGGTAATTGCGTCTGTTAGATAAAAAATAAAGGGCTGAGGTAATATATAATATATATGTTTGCTCCAAACCTCAAGTGGCAATGTGCTATTTTCCATCTTTATTGTTAACAGTGCCACACTTTTATTATGATGTCCAGTGCTGGGAATATATTGTTTGAACTTACTGAAATTTTTCTGTATTTGTTTTCCCATCTTATTGGGGAATTTGATGTAGTATTTGATATTGTCAACTTTTCAGATTGACCCTGCTAAGTACAAGAGTATCTCTTCGGGATTCGGAGTTTTGCTTAAAGAGCAGGGAGTTAAAGGTTTCTTTAGGGGTTGGGTGCCTACCCTGCTTGGTTACAGTGCTCAGGGTGCCTGCAAGTTCGGATTTTATGAATTCTTCAAGAAGTACTACTCAGACATTGCAGGCCCAGAGTATGCAGCCAAGTACAAAACTTTGATCTACCTTGCTGGCTCTGCGTCTGCTGAATTCATTGCTGATGTTGCTCTCTGCCCCATGGAGGCAGTGAAGGTTCGTGTACAAACTCAGCCTGGGTTTGCCAGAGGTTTGTCAGATGGCCTTCCAAAATTCATCAAGTCTGAAGGCACACTTGGGTATTATTCTCTTATGAAACATCTTTGTGTTTAATAATTTAGTAAAATTGGAATGCACTTCTTTAAATGTGTTATTTTAATTTTGCCGAATTTTTCAGGTTGTACAAGGGGATTGTTCCCCTTTGGGGACGTCAGATTCCATGTAAGCCAACATGTTTCCATTCTTTATACAATCTTTGAAGTGATATGCTTGGTTTGTTACTTGTTAATTCTATTAATTTGCTGACTAGTAGAAAGTTTTGATCTCCTTAGTCTTTTGGGTGACTTATTTTTAACGATCATATGTCTTTCGATTACTGAGTTGTTCCTCATTGTGGTTTGTCAAGTCTACTGCACTTTGGTATAATGATTCAACTACGATCTTGGTTTTCAGCTATGTTGCACAGACACGCCAATTTTGGGAGAAATGCAGTGTCGGACACTGTGTCTAACATGCCTACGGCACATGTCCGACGGCACATGTCCGACACTCTAAAGAGGTGTCTAGTCAATTTTACTTTTCTTTTTTGGTCCGACACAGTCAGGACACGGGGGACACTCCAAGGACACACGCGGGACACTCCAGGGACACGGCTAGAGCCATTTTGTAAATATTATTTTTAAAAAAAGGTACATAATGTTATTTTAAAAAAGAAGGGGTCTTTTTTGTAAAAAAAAAAAAAAATAAAAACAAATAAATAAACTTAAAAGGCTTGGAATGGAAGCTTCTCGATTCCAAATCCCAAGCAAAGAGAGAGAGAGAGAGTCGGAATGGCGGAACCTCTAATCATGCATTTGAATACTTTTTTGATGTGTATAATCAAATTATATATATATATATATATAAATATATATTTATTTATTGCCGTATCCCCGTCATGTCGTGTCCTAGTTTTTTTAGGCTATGCCGTGTTGGAGTGTCAGAGTGTCCGTGTCGTGTCGTACCCGTGTCCCGTGTCCGTGCTTCTTAGGTTTTCAAACTTCATCTCGGTTTCTTTGTTTTTCCTGGGGCTTTTACCTAGTTATCATTTGGCATGTAGAGCTGTTGATGTGAGAGATCTGCAGATAATAGATGTGCTCTGATTTCTGCTAATAACTTATTGATTTTCTCATAATGTGTATATATTGGTGCATTAGAACCATAATGATGGTTGGAAAGGATTCCAGTGACAAGAATGAGAGTTTATTCGTTTTTTTTTTGTCTACTATATACATTTTTGTAACTGCTTTGGTTGAGAAGAATGTGATTGAATCCAATTTTGTTACGTCCTAGTTTATCTAATTTTGTTCTCCTTTGTTAGGAATGCTACTTATGATTGACGACTATTGTGCAGATACTATGATGAAGTTCGCATCTTTTGAGACTATAGTGGAGCTCCTTTACAAGTATGCCATCCCAACCCCAAAAGATCAGTGCAGCAAAAGTTTACAGCTTGGTGTGAGCTTTGCTGGTGGATATGTGGCTGGTGTATTTTGTGCCATTGTATCGCATCCTGCTGACAACCTGGTCTCTTTTCTCAACAATGCTAAGGGGGCGACTGTGGGTGATGTGAGTGAATTGTACCCATGGATTCTGTATATCTGCGCGTTCTTTTTCCCTTTTGCTCACCCATGTTGTTGTTTTGATGTACCTCCGTTGCAGGCTGTGAAGAATTTTGGGTTATGGGGTCTTTTCACCCGTGGCCTTCCTCTCCGTATAGTCATGATTGGAACTCTTACTGGAGCCCAGTGGGGTATCTATGACGCTTTCAAAGTTTTTGTTGGGCTGTAAGTGTTTCACCCTGCATATTTTTTGAGCTTGTTCTCTTAATACTCAATTTCTATTCAAGTAAAATGATGGGGGCTTCTTGTTTGGTTTTGTTTTGTTTTTTTTTAGGCCAACTACTGGCGGTGTTACTCCTGCTCCTGCTGCCACTGAACTTGCGAAGATGTGAGCTTGGGGCTGGTAATGGACAACCACAAATGTCTCTCTTTGGAGAAATGTGAAGTCTCTCTTTTGATGAATTAATAATATTAGGGTTGCGGATGTCTTCTGTGATGGCTCAAGTTGCTGGTAGGGACTATATCCTATTCAATATGTAGTATCATTTTGAGTTTTTGATTTTTACAAAATTTATGATTTTTGAGAGGATGGTTTTGATTTCATCCTCTAATGATCTGGGGACGAAGTTGAAGTTGAAGTTGAAGTTGAGAGATTATATTTGGTGATGCAAGGATCACGGTTTTCCCTCCCAGAGGAATCCATAATAATAACGTCACATGAAAAGGTAGTGTTATATTGTAGTTTGCCTTGTACCGTATTGTAGTGATTTTGGTTGATGCAATTGATTAATTATATTTTTCCTGCCATCCACGGCCAACTACTCTGCTCTTTAACACTGGCATTGTTCAGTTTGTACTTGATTTCACAGTTTTGAACATTAGAAGAGTGGATAATTCTATAGTATCATAAGGTACCATACCCATTTATCATTTAAAGTGATTTACTTATCATTTAAAGTGGCTTACTTATTATTTGAAGTGGCCTAAAATTGTCGACTTACCATTTAAAGTGATCCACTTACCATTTAGTGGCCACTTACCATTTGAAGTGATCAACTTACTATTTCAAGTGACCCATTTATCATTTGAAGTGACTAACTTACCATTTCAAGTAATCTTATGGGTATGGTAATTAATTTTTTGCTAGGGTATCATAAAATTGGCCCAGAAGAATTAGTAGTTGACTGGATATTGAGTGTGAATCTATGATCCACCTGTTGGGGCAGTTTCAATCCTCGTTGATCATTGATTGGTTTTGTGCATGACGCCCATTGGTCGGGGTGTTCCTACCAAAAAAAAATATCCTAGCGGAATTATGGCAAACAATGTTGTAGCTATGAAAATTTCAGGAAAGTTTATTTTCCGGATGTCAACTTATTTTTCCTACCCTCCACCTTTCCAAAACCCAAAGTGAGCCTATTAGAAAAGCATCAACACCCGTCCATCGTTATGCGTGTGGGAAGATTTTATAGCTACCGTTGTTTTGCTTTAAAAAAAAAAACGGGTGGGAAAGTCAAAAGACATGTTCGATGTCCCGTGCAGCTGGTTCACATAAATTAATAATCATTTCACGAGAAGCAAGAAGCAATTCTAGGCTGTGCAGTTTAAAGATATAACTCGTTGCTAGTACAGCGAACCCAATATGTACCGTTGAAGGTTAGGGACTTGGGAGAAAGGAAAGCTTGCTGCTAACCCAATGTGTAATCTTTTAATATGACATCTTACATTTCATCTCTATACAGTCCCATTTAAATCACAGATCACACAAACAAAAACCTTGCAAAAGTCAAGTCTGAGATGAGCTAGCTACTAAAGACAACGAGATAAGCTGGCCAACTTTGGGTAAGATACCGTGATTTTATTAAATCTTCAATATGACCTTTTGATATTACTTTCTCCACCATTTAACCAATAATGTGGACTCACGATGGCGAAAAAAATATAAGAAGAGCTTTCCCTGAAAGTAAAACATATCTTAAATGACGATTTTCTTTTGCTTTCTCTAACAAAAAATTAATTATTCAGTACTGTGATCCTGATTTAATTTTAGAGGATATACAGTATCAAAGACAATCCTTGCAAAAACATGCCGAACTTCCTGCAGGCTTCCCAGGGCTAACATCTCATAATCAATCCTGCTACCTTGCTTCGATACATATCCCTTCTCCTTACCCTCTTTCACACACTCAAAAATCCTGCCCACCCTCAAATATAATCCTAATGGGATAAATACCTGCAAATTTAGAAAAGAAAATAATCATGCCTGTCCTTCAGAATCACCCCAATAAATTGAGATGAGTTCAAGCACAACAAAATGCTACAGTTTAAAAAAACTAGGTGCAGCGATTTCATGCAATTATTATTATGAGAACTATTACTATTTTATTTTTTCAAATATGTTGTATTTCCAGCCTTTCTAGAAAATCCATTTCCTGTGCATTCCCTTAAATTCTGCCTTTTGGGACTGAGTTGTCCCATTTTAAATGAAAAAAGTGACCGTCCCATTGTACAATCCTTTAGAAGCAATAGTTTGCTGGGATTGCAGCAAAGTAGATTGCAGAGTAAATGAGCCCTTCTTAACCTACAAGGTTTATTACAGCACCAATCACCAAGCACCATATCATGGCCGAAATGTGCTGCCATTGTTGTACAAGAAATAGGGCCTCTTTTAAGTAAATCCTAACTTTTGATTTTGAAGAAAAATGGCCCGGCTGTGATTTTGCATGATTTTAAAAACATATCTGCGCCTATAATGGGAGGTTATGAAACAAAATCCTATCATGTTCTCTTACTCCAATTGATAGGTTATAGCTGGTGGCAGCATTCTACTATGGGTCGTACTATGGGTCTGCCTAACTACATACTGTTGTTATATAAGACCAGGGAAAAAGAAGAGGATTATACCTTTTTTTGATGAAGTAAAAGAAGAGGATTATACTGCGGGAAAAAGAAGGAGAGGAGAAAAAAGGGAAAAGAGAAAGAAGCTAATTGCTCACCAGATCTGAGTATGGTGCTTGAGGGTACCCTGCCATTGCCTGAGAAACAAAATACTCATCAGTCATCTGAGACAGTGCATGTTTAACTGATCCTGCAAGATCCATAACCTCATTTGTCAATGCCTTAGAGTCGAGATTCCGAGGTTCTAATAATTCATGAAAGCTGACATCATGTGGTCTGGCAATCCTCCTTGCTATATTTAATGCTTCCAACAAATCTCCACCATTGTGGACAGCAAGGCCAAAGGTAGCAACCACCAAAGGATCCCGAGGTTGGTCCAACAGCGCTTTATGGAATGCTAAGATCCCAACCCTGAAAGCATAAATTTGAAGTGAGTCTTGCTTGATTGATCAAATTGCGATAAGGTTGTACGTATTTTCATGTATCTCTGATGTATAAAATAATTTTAAATCGCTTGGGTCGCAGTGGCCTAACACAAACTTATTTTTGGTAGTATGAGGCAGCTGTGATCCATTTGCTATGAGCAAATCAATTCCCTTTTTGGGTAAAAGAACATTTGATGATTTTGATGAAATTCTTACCATAAGGTATTATGGCAGGGCCTGTCAGGTGCCAGAAGTTTATCAAGGTTTGAAAACAGAGACTGCAGGTAAAATTCCAAAAAATCAAATCAATAGCATGCCTTGACTTGCAGATATTTCAAAATTATACTGAAGCAATGAGGACCACATAATTGAGAACTCAAAAGTCATAGTCAAGATGTCCTCCCCCACTCCCTCCCTCTTTTTCAAGTATCATCATAGGGCATAAAGACATTTTCCAAAAGATCAAATATTGCAATGAAACAACAGTGGATACTAAGGCAAATGGACTGTTAGTCAGATCATAATAAGGCAAACAAAGGTTGTCACATTACCAACATGAGATGCCTAGGTGGTTCCGGTAATCTCAGGGGTGTGCTGGATAACATGATTTTCCATTCGCTAATTGAAAATACTACCTAACTTGGGCATCATCTTGGCTGGGAATAGTTAATTTATTCTCTAGAACTATTGGAAAAGAAACACCCAAAAAAAAAAGGCAAGAAGGAAGAGAAAAAAGCAAGTCGGAAATGAAGGTCTTCAATCTTAGGCAAGACTTGATCTAGGTTTAAGGTATCAGACCTACAACAGACTTTACCAGCTGAGCTTGCTGGCATCTTGAGAGTTCCGAAACTCACATGTGGATCATAAGCATGAACAAACAATCAAATGAAGAAGTATCAGGAATTACCAAAAGCATGTTAGATCTCTCATCACGTCTCCGAAAACCAAGACGAACAAAATATGCAGCCTGCCAGATAAATCTATATCAAAACTATAGTAAGGTGACAAGCAAGTAATGAGAAATACCCCCAAAAAACTGGGTAAGAGAAAAAAGTTCCACACCTGAACGGGTAGTAGTACTTCTAGGAGCCCAAATTTCCACAATAACCTCACAGAAGCTTCAGCTGAACCAAATGCCAGCATGTAGTTCATTTCCATGAGGAGCCTTCCCTAAGTGAATTTAAAACAAGAAAATATTTCATCCAGGACACTTTTTTTTTTTTTTTTTGATAATGAGGGAACCATCCCACAGTAGGGCCTTTGGACCCACCCATGGAACCTAAACCCTCGGGGAGATAGCGCAGCAACCCACCGCCACAGCCCCCCACTTCAATCTTAGGTTGTCCTAGCGGGGAATCGAACCCGTGATTATGCGCCTAACCACACAATCACAAGTTCGCCCTTACCAGCTGGGCTAATCCAGGACCATTTTCGTGTTAATTAAATTCAAGGTTAAACTGTTTCGGGGTCAAGAAGAGCTCCTAAATACCTTATCAAGTCTTAATACCAAGCTAGATAATTTCTTAACAGAATGAGCTGTTTCCCTCGTAAATCGGAATCCTAAACGGGCAGCAATTCTAATTGCACGTAGAATGCGAGCTGCAGAGAAACGGGAGTTAGAAACCACTTTGTGGCATACATGAGAAGATGATGTGTGTTATTCTGCTATGTATGCATGTGTGTATGGTCCCACATAGAAACCTTGGTGCCAGGGATTCAATTGTCATTTGAGAACATGCATGTCTGTGTGTCCAACACAGCAAAAAGAACTATTAAGTAGTGTCTTTATTGCATATTTAAAACTAATAAATAAATAGATTACTGCAAACAAAACTCACCACAATCCTCTTGAAAAGATGTACTTGCAGGAATCATAGTTCGCACCTATGGCCACAAAATATGATGTGAAAACATTGTACAGTGCCAACAAGTTTAAATTAAAGGTACAACAATTGTCAAGAGATACATGCACACTTTAGCTTTTCTAATATCTTCCATTCCTCCCATGTAGTCATACACTAATTTCGCATAGGGATCAAACATCAATCTGAAAAAGAAAAAGAAGAGCATTAAAAGAATAAATAAATCGCAAAAAAAGCAACAAAATCCATGATACCACATAAGAGAGAACCAAAGCCACACTTCTCTCTCTCTCTCTCTTTTTTTTTTTTTTTTTTTTTTTTTTTGGGGGGGGGGGGGGGGGGGGGGGGGGGGGGGGAAGCCACACTAGTTTCTGGAAATGCCAGTTTCAACTTAAGACAGTAAAATTAGCCAACCCGTTAATTGTAAAATCACGCTGCAAACAATTCCTCCAGCGAATATAATCCTCCTCATCACAGCCAATTGGTCTTCCAAAAGCATAACTCAAGTCCCTATTAAATTTTCTTCCACAGGTGCTAAAACTTGAGACCTAATCCATAAAGAGAATTTTTATCGTAATAGATAGAGGATAAGAAAGTTTGTAAAATACTAAATTTGCAATGGACAGCTTTCTCAAGGTACAAAATTAAATTAGTCTTATTTCTTAACTAGCTATAAGATAAAAGAGATTTAAAGATCACTAAAAAATGATGAACCTCCACAATGGTGTCATGAATGTGCACATGGCAAATGGGAAACCGTTTCCCAACTATTTCACAACGTGAAAATGCTCTTGTCACCTGCGAAACAAGTAAAAGCTTATCATTGTCTTTTAAAATCCCGACTGAGTATTTTTTATACTAATATATATATATATATATATTTTCCCCTCATAATCCACACAGTAGAACCATTGACGTGTGAAGAAGCTACTAACATAACAACTTCGAATAAATTTGTCGATGGAGTTGTGACCATGTAAAACCAAACTGAGACCCTTCCTAGACACTTTGTTTTTTGCTGAGAATTTGCATCAAAGATGATGATGCTGCTGCTGAAACAATTTATGCAGGCCGTATATATTTATATACACATAGCAATCTAATGCACCAAGATGAGGACCTTCGTAATTCACCTCATCAATCTTGTATGAATTTTTTTTCTTCTTCTTTTTGATGAATTAAAATGATGTATTAGAAATCTTGTATGAAATATTTATAAAGGACTTTGAGCTTTGAAAAATCATATAATGTTTACTTAATATTATTTGCAACAGCACTCCCAACACTTGGGGACAACATAAACCTAAGTTAAGTTTTGAACCCAATAGCCTAAGCTATTAAGTGGAGGGCCTAAATAAGTATATGAAGCAATGTCAAAGTTTATAATTAACCGACGTGGGATGTGGTATTTTTCCAACACTCCCCCTCACATGTAGGACTAACAAGATAGAAACGGGCTTATCATGTGGATAACTAAAGACGGGCTCACTGAATGAAACGGCTCAAGAATGACATGTTTTAATACCATGTTAAGTTTTCAACCTAACAGCCTAAGCTATAAAGTGGAGGGCCCAAACAGGTATATGAAGCAATGTCAAAGTTCATAATTAATTGATGTGGGATGTAGTAATTTTCCAACAATCTGCTTTACTCTGCCAAAATGTAGGTCTTTGAATACAATCTCTAAATTATAGCAAGAGAAACAAGAAGATAAAGATAACGACAGACATACTCTCTGAGTTCAACTGGCCAGAGATCTTTCTTTTCTTAACAGTTAATACACACCACCCCATGTTAAAAAAAAATATAACAATAATATAGCAGCCTAATAATAAAAAAAATACAATAACAATAGAAAGAAAAATAACAGTCTACTTGTTTTCCTAGTTTCTTCATGGTCTTTTACACTGATTATATTGTCCAAAGAATTCAGTAACCTGGCAACAAGTCATTTTTGTAACTAAACAAAAGAAACTCAAATAGCTTTTATTGAGAAATTCTAAATGAAAATATTTGCTTTTCTAAACACTACATTAAGTTCAAGCCCTATAATTTAACCAGGCCTTGAAAAATTGCCTATAATCTCATGCCTCATAAAAATGACTAGAATGTTTAATCAACTATATAGTTGTGGAAATTTGAATATCAGTATTTGACGCAGATATTCAATACAACTCAAAAGAAATATAACATCCAAGAAACAACTCACAACATCAATTCCATCCAAATCTAACATGAATGCTGAAGTTCAGACTAACCTCTTTAAGTTCAGCTGAAGTTATTATATCGAAGTCCTTTGGTGTTCGCTTTAGGATAAGATCCCGCACACAACCTCCTACAAGGTAAACCTCATATCCTACAAGATAATAATAAATTAATAACAATAACAATAACAGATGATGAGAAACATTAGTCCACGCGTAAATGTCATCTTTTAAACATTTTTTTGTAGATGCTCTGTGAGCACTATGGTCTATAAGTAAGTAGAGCTTAACTCCAAATACATAGCATTAAACTATATTTTGGGATTGAGCTAATGCGAGACTTCTACAGTGGTTGTACCCTGCTCGGTTGCATATCTTGGGTTTGGCTGACTCTGTTGAATCATGTGCATCACAATACTTGATAGCTAGCATTGTCAAGAGATTAGGTTATAACCCTCAATGGTGCTAACTTGGGCAGTTGTCCAAATTGCCTGCTCTGTGGCTCCCTTCACCTATTCAAGCTCATGGCAGTGACCGGCTGCATATTGACTTATCAGCATGCTTTTGGACTCTTGGGTGGCATACGGACATGTATGGGAAGGTCCTTGGCAACACAAATACTTGTCCATTGGGTGAACCCACGGTGGAGATGGGAAAACAATCAGTAATCCTGCTAAGTATGAATTACCTTGTGGAACTCCAATCCACTAACCCTCAATTCTCCTCCATTGTAGTGGGATAACTAAGGGTGTTGTATATCATTATTGGTGAACACTGATTATAAGCACTGGACCAAAGTTGGTCCCTTGAAAAGTTATTAGATGATTGAAACATCTTTCATAGAATTTTACCTCTACCTACAATAGAAATATCTGAGTAGTCAAACGATTACATTTAGCTTCTATTACGCAAAACAGATTACATTCCTTGAAATCTACTGAGCATTAAATTCAGGCTTTAAGCAGTTAACATAATGTATAAGCTTAACATGACAAATTTTAATATTTTTACCTCTTTTCCTGAGCCCATTTAAAACCACTCTTGTAGGCTTCGCAATCATCAAAGTTTTAATTCCGAGATCTTTCGATCTCAACTTCTTCCATTCCGGCTTCTTACACTCACCATCAACCACTTTAACACAAACGGAATGCAAAGCTCTCAGAAATTGATAAATCAATACACAACCCAAACCATAGTTCAATACAAAGTAAAGAACTTTACTCACCTTTTCCATAAGAAGTAACCGAATCATGCTTGTTTTCCTTGATGAAACCCTCTGGTTCATCAAACGTCTCAACCGCCGCAACAGAGCTAAGCCGAACCTGGAAAAAAAAATTCAAAGAAATTGGTCACACTATATATATATAAGCATAGGTATATACAAAAGTGTGGTAGAAAGAGACCTTGCGAACGCAGTACAAGAAAGAAGGTCGGAGAGGGAAATGGGGTCTGTAGGCAAACGCGAAGCCTGATATCGCCATGGATGAGGCAGTGATTCACCATGTCATGAGAGAGATGGTCTGACAGCTAAAACCCTAGGGTTTTTGAGTAGATATTGAAGAGCCGTGAGGCTGGCTGCTATCTTTGCAGTGGAGAGATATTGTTCACGAAATATCGCCCAAAATGCAGTGGCTATTTATTTTGAATAGCAGTGAAAGTGAAAGTGAAAGTGAAAGTGAAGCGTTATCACTAATAGCGCTCTCAATATCCCAAAATGGAAAATACACTAAACGCGTTCTTATTAATAGCAATGCCATTTCCGGCAGTACTACTGCCGCTTTTAACATAACTGAACGCGGCGTTATTAAAAGTGGTTTCAATACAATATAAAAAATTAAAAGAAAGGGTAGAAAGTGCTCCATCTCATCCCCTAAACCCATGTCTTCTCTCTCCTTCCATTTCCCCCCGTATTCAATATCTCTCACCCTCAATATCTGCATTCAAAAGCTGATTGAAGATCTTCATTCTACCGTTGTGATGCTTATCGAAGATTTTCATTCTCAGCAGGATCTGCGCAGAGGTAAACCTATAATGCTTATATTGTTTGGCTGGTGGGAAATTTAAAGTTTTGTTTTTCTTCAGTTTCTTTGTGAATAGATTGTCTATTTTGTCGAAGGATTCCTTATCCATCTTGATAGCCTTGGAACTCTTGTTTAATTTGTATGCCTGTTCTTCATGTTTGTATCTTTGCTTTTAGAATTTTGAACCTGAATTGCCCTATTGATCTTGAGTTGTCATTTGCATTGTTCGGAAGTAGAAATTTAAACCAAAAATTCGTCATTTATTACCAACAAACGAGTGAGCATTTGGCGATAACCAAAAATTTGTCGTCTATCAATTTGCTCAGGACTAGTAGAAATGATCAAGTATCTTTTGAGTACTGATTTGCTGTTCATTGTGGTTTGTCAAGTCTCCTGCATCTTGGTTATAATGATTCAATTACAGTATTGGTTTTCAAACTTTGCCTCGGTTTCTCTGTTTTCCCAGGGCTTTTACCTAGTTACCATTCGGCATGTATGGAAGTGAGAGATCTGATAATTAATTAATGTGCTCCTATTTCTGCTGATAATTAACTGATTCTCATAATGTGTAAACGTTAGTACATTAGAATCATTATTATATTTGGAAAGGATTCCGGTGACAAGAATGAGAATTTGTTCATTTTAATTGTTTACTAGTATGCAATTTTGTAAATGCTTAGGTTGTCAGAAGAATGTCATTGGATTCTATCTTGTTACATAGTAGTTTATTTCATTTTATTCTCCTTTGTTAAGAGGGCTGCAGATGATTGACATGGGTATTTTGCAGATAGTGTGATGAAGTTTGCATCTTTTGAGACTATAGTGGAGCTCCTCCGCAAGTATGCCATTCCAGCCCCAAAGAGAACAGTGCAGCAAACCTTTACAGCTTGGTGTGAGCTTTGCTGGTGAATAATGAGGCTGGTGTATTCTGTGAATCTTTGCCATTGTATTGCTGCTGACAATCTGGTCTCTTATCTCAACAATGCAGAGGGGGGCGACTGTGGGTGATGTGAGTGAATTGTACTCATGGATTCTGTCTATCTGCTCATTCTGTCTTCCCTCATGCTCACCTGTGTTGTTTCGATGTACCTTATGTTGCAGGCTGTGAAGAAGCTAGGGTTATGGGGTCTTTTCACTCATGGCCTTCCTCTTCGTATAGTCATGATTGGAACTCTTACTGGAGCCTAGTGTGGTATAAAGTTTTGGTTGGGTTGTGAGTGTTTTTCACCCTGCATATTTTCTGAGCCTGTTCTCTTAATGCTTAATTTCCTATCTAAGTAAAATGACAATGAGGCTTCGGGTTTTTCCTTTACGCTATGTTTGGATAATGAATTTTTAGGTGGAATTTGCTTTTGAGATGAAATTTGTAAAATTTTTATCCAAACATAGCATTAGGCCAACTACTGACAGTATTACTCCTGCTCCTTCTGCCGCCAAGCTTGCAAAGATGTGAACTTGGGGGCTGGTAATGGACGAACACAAATCTCTCTTTGGAGGAATTTAATGTCTGCCTTTTGATGGATTAACAATATTAGGGTTGTGGATTCCTGATGTGATGGCTTAAATTGCTTGTGGGGGAATATATTCTATTCAATATGTAGTATTGCTTGAATTTTTAATTTTTACACGATTTATGATTTTTAAGAGTATGGTTTTAATCTCATCCTCTATTGATCTGGGGGCAGAGGTGAAGTTGCAACTTTATATTTGGTTATGCTAGGATCATGGTTTTCCTTCCCAGAGGAATCCATAATAGTAAAATTACATGACAGGTGGTGTTATAATATTGTAGTTTGCCTGGTGATGATTTTGGTGGATGCCATTTGATTAATTATACATATTTTTCCCTTGCCATCCATGGCCAATCTCTTGGCTCTCTTACAATGGTCTGGCTTTTTACTCCATTTCACAATTTCAAATTTTCTAAGGATTAACGGTTTATTGGGCATGTTATTGTTTAAATTTGTGATCCCACCTTTTGGGGCAGTGTCAACTCTCTCCTTGATCATCGTTTGATTTTGTGCATGAGAACCATTGATCAGACCATTCTTCCAAAATCACACTTGCAGAATTATGGCAAAAAATCTTTTTAGCTATGGTATTGCTGGAGTGATCGAGGCATGAATTGACAAGATTGGTTATTGCCATGAGGCTTGGTTTGGTTCTAATAATTTTTGAACTCCCCGAGTTGAAACTTGTTCAGCACCGAATTGCCCGGATTTGGTTCTCGGTTTTATTCTTAGCTACCAGTAATAACAACCTGTAAGGCCCATTAGGTTAATCCTTCTAACAATGACTACGGCCAAAATTATCGATTCCATCAACCCACTTAAATATGCTGATTAATGTGGTGACAACAAATTTATAATAAATACAAGTCGTGTTTGAGTTGGCTCGTGAAAACAGATTCGTGATGTTATACCAACCCTTGTGGCCTAGTGATATCTCTCATCTCTAATTAACGAGGTGGAGTTCTTGGGTTCAAGTATACGAATCGATCTTAACACGAGAGGTTTAAGGGGAGGAGGGCTACCCCTACGTTATGAATAGAGTTTGGATTGAATTCCGATATGAATCGTTAGAGTTATTGTGTAGGACGACCTTTTTATGTTAAAGTTCACACAATTGGGATGGGCTACGATCAGCCCAAACGGTAACAACCTTAATTGGTTTGGTCAGCAAACTTGGGCTGCTTGGGCTTGATAAAGGCCATTCTGTGACTGGCAACGGCTATTGCAACCCTACTTTTTTATCACACCTCCCATCCTTTAGGTTTTTAAGGTTTTATGCACAATATAAAAGGTTTTTACTAAAACCTGCTACTATGTCCATTAGAAAATATCATTTTGAATAGCTTTGTAAAAGAAGGTTTTTCCAAAATCTATCGTTTAAGTAGATTTTTTAGTCATTTATAGTCCTTATTTCATTTTTTGCCAAAAAGTCTACTTAAACGATAGATTTTGGAAAAACTTTGTTCTGCAAAGTTGTTTAAAGTGATGTTTTCTAGTAGACATCACAACTGGGTTTTTTTATAAAAACCTTTTATATTTTGCATAAAATCTGAAAAACCAAAACAAAAAGGGGGTTTGATAAAAAAAGTAGGGTTACAATAGCCGTTCTCTTTGAGACTCCATTTACCCGGCCGAAAAATGCTATCAGAGTCCACTAGTTGAAGCCCATCATCTGTTCTTGACATGAAAGTAGTATGAAGATCAAGTACTTTACTAAGGGTCCGTTCTGTTGTTCAAATGAGAACTAAACAAATATAATATACCTTACATAGTGTTAAGGCACAAATCCGTCATCTTAAATGAAAAGGATCAAGATAATGATGACTGTATCATTACAAATGAGCCTAGAAATTTAAAATAGAGATATTTTATGAATTATTAAAATTGATCCTTCTAACATCATCTATGGCTACCACTTTTTTACATTATTCGTTTCTTTTATTTTAAATTTCACTGCATTCAAATATCACCACTTTTTTTTTTTCTTTTTTAATTTTATTTTATTTTAAAGCTGCAGCTCCAACAAATGCGGCTTTGCATTTTTTATTTTTTATTTTATTTTTCAATTTCCACGGTTTTCCATGCTTTAAGGCAACTTGACACTTCCAATTGCACAAGTTTTTGTTCTTATTCGGAAAAAGAAAAATCTATCCTGCTTGAGGGAGAATCCTAATCTAATCTTTTTAAGGCTACGCGTGGAAAAGATAGTGGCATCTGATTTGAGATTACTTCTTGAATGACCTCTGTGGTAAGTTCTTGTCGATTACCCTTTTGAAGTTTGAACTTTGAAGGCAACTATTATGAAGAATCTTTTTGTGCCTAAGCTTCTAAAGCGGAGCTAGTCTTTCGCCTTCCTTTATTGCCTCTCTTTCCGCATTAGGCTGTGTGTATGGATTGAGAGAAATGGAGAGAAGAGAAGAGAAAGAAAGAGAAGGGAAGAGAAGAAAGGAGAAAAGAAAATAACTTTCTCTTCGTCCTGTTTGATTAGTAGACTTCATTAATGAAGAGAAGGAGAAAAAGTAATTATAATTACATAATTACCCTTTTTTGTATATTAAACAAAAGTTGTGTGAGGGTATAATTGTCATTTCATAACTCAATAATTCATTTTCTCTATTTTTCTCTCCAAATCTCTCCAATTTGGAGAGAAAGGTAAAGGGCCTCATTTTATCTCTATTTCTCCCCATTTCCTTTCCCTTCCCTCCTAACTTAACAATCTAAACGAGGGAAATGGGCAGAAAGTCATTTTCTCTTCTCTTCTCTCCATTTCTCTCAATCCATACATAGCCTTAGACTCAACATGTTGGACTTGAACCTTCTAATTGTACTTGTGCATGTATAATAAGGTTCGATCAATAACAGTATGATTATGATTGATATAATCTTATACTACTAACTTGCCTTGTTGTTTTCAGTGGTCTGGGCTTTAGCTCCTTTTGTTAGACTATGTTGTTTGGCATGGTTGGCGGTGTTTGGCTGTGGAAGGTGCTATTTTTTGATGTTCTTTTTGATTGTTGGGTAGAACAGGTCTTGGTGTTGCTATCCTATTTTATTGGGTGCAGCTGCTGTTTTATGGTTCTTCTCTAGGATTTTTGGCTGGCTGGCCTGGCCATCCTTGGTTTTTCAGTTTGCTTATGCTTGGTGTTTGGCTTGCCAGAGCATGTTGGGGGTGCTTCTTCTTTTGTGGTTTGGTGGTTTGGCCTTGATTGGGTAGAACTCTTTTGCTATTTGGCCTTCAAGGTGTTTTTTGTTTTGTTTTAGTTGTTTTTGTCTTTGGGTGTTTTCTTTTGAATGTTTGTGTTGGATGTGTGGGGCTGTGTTTGTGTTGAATGTGTGGGGTATAGGGGTTTATCTTGGTATATGGACAATGTTTCCATCTTAATAAAATTAATTTTATTGGATCAAAACCAAGATATATATTTAATGAGTCTTAGCTTCATAATAATATAGCGGTATAACTTCATCAACTTGTTCATGAACAAGCTCGCAGCAATTAAAGGCTTGTTTGTTTATTAAATGAACCAAACTCAAGCAAACCAAAACTCGATCGGTTCAGTTACAAAGCTCCGCTTGTTTGTAACCCTCCTGACCCCCATTACCCCTCCTAAAATGTTACTAAAAAAAAAGAGAGAAGGAATTGAAAGAAGCCCTTGAACTACTCCAATCAAATGTAGCATTTTAAGGGGTTGGTTGAAGGGAGATCTACACGTACACATGCATAAATGTGTGCATCCAAATGAAATCAAGTATGATATGAACTTGTTGGACTTATGCTGCATTGAGTCCAAAATGGGGCCCAGAGCCGTCTATTTCGAGATGCGCAATCTTGCATGTATTAACCCATCGCTATGACTAATGACTAATGACTAATGACAGCAGTGCTGAGCAAATATTGATATTTGGGATGCACATGCAGATATTTATTTATCAACTTGCATGTCTAGCTTTTTCCACGAATGTTTTGTAGTGTTGGTGGTGATCAACACCGTCTTTCAATTAGATTTGTTTTGATATATTTCTGTTATGTGGCAAGATATTGTAATAGTCCCAACATATATGCAGTTGGTTTTTTTTTTTTTTTTTTCATGGTACATTTTGTAAAGTATTAACAAAAGGCTTATCAACCAAGCAAAAACAACATTTTTGTTGCAAATCCATGCACGTTTCCAGTCGATGTGTGCGTGTTGTTGTGACGCAGTGTGTCGAGTACGTTGTCAATCTCTTCAGCCGTGGGCCTGATCCTTCGAACGATTAGTCGTTGAAAGGATGATTTTGTCGGTCTCTAACTCGATCACAGCAGGGATTAACCATAGTAGTTTCTGAGAAAGATTGTGCCGCGTTTGACATAAAATTGAAAGGCCCATCACTCTTTCCATCTTGTTACTTTGAAATGATATTAACAAATCCAATTCATGATTTTAGCGATGAGGAATCACCTTCTTTGTTTTTTGTTTTTTTCCTTTTGATAGTGATAGGTGGTCTGCATGTCTTGAAAGGATCAAAACTAGTGCATTTCTATATCGGCAAAGTCCGAAAAGGAAAATACTACCTTACTCATCTTTTATCGATATATATTTATCTTTGCCACCCATATTATGTGTCAAAAATGCATAAGTGCAATTAATCATATGGGGCCTAATATAAAATAAGGAAAAAACTGTTACATATAGATAGATGTGATAATGTGGGTAAAATCATGCCTGAAAATTAGAATTTGATATACTTTGACAGTGAACGGCCAAGACGGTGGACCTTGAATTTCAGTTCAACTAACAAGCTGGGGGGAGGTTGTGGTGTGGAGGAACTTGCCTCAAATTTTATGACTGATGAATATTTGCCAAGCCAGCTAGCCTACTAACAGTCGTTGCAAACCAGACCTAAAAAAGAAAAGAAAAAGGCCGGGAGTGTTCGATTGGAAAGCAACCATCTTTAGAGCTAGCTGTATTCAAAGCTTCCACGCCTTGAATTAATGCTCAAAAAGAAGTTTAAGGACATACAGGGTCCCTTAGCTAGCCTATATATGATAGATCGATGATAGATGACCCCTACTATGGGATAAGTTATGAACAGGGTTCCATATTTACAATGATTGATGATGAAAGGACCCTACTTGGGATATATATATATAGCATGCCTCATGTGTTTGTGTGCAATCAATCAATTTCTCTTGTACTTGGTGTTGAACTTTGAGACACGGTTGGAGCCCCTACCCTAAATGCTAAATGATCAGAAGGAAACGACCTGGAAGACATGGCCTGAACAGCACCCCAAAAACGTGACTCTCGATTTTTGTTAAATGGGAATTCATTAAAGAAAACATCGAGACAAAACAATCCCTGGGGAAAGTAGTCCCTGGAGTACTTTGATGTTTATGCTCAAGGATTGCCAGATGACTCGATGAGAATTAAAGTATCACCTCATGTATGTTTTTAGTAATGACATTGGCTGGATGATTGGACATTCCTTCCTAATGTTAAATGAATCCAATCAATATAGAAGTTGAAAGCCATAACAATCCAAACACCACATGCAGGAAAAATTATTTAAGTGGATGATCGCACGGAACGCATCATTTCCATGCTGTGGCACGTACAAGCCCATTGGCCAATTCAATAAATTTGGGTTCAGTCTAATCAATACATCTAACATGCAAAAACCACCTTGTTCCTATGACATTTAGTCATTCAAAACTGATCAAACATTAGGATTAAACGAATATTCTTCTTATTCTTCTTTCTTTTTTTTTTAGCTTTTCTTTCACAAGAGGTGTTGGGGATCTAGTGGCTCATTAATAATATAAGAAGTTGAAATCAGTACATTTAATTTCGGCGAAAACATCTGAAATAATACTTGGGGTTGGAATGAAACAGCATTATTAATTAAGTTTTTAACCAATACAGCCAAAAGACTAAGCTTTAAGATCGAGGGCTTATAAGAGGCCATGGCTATTTAATTCCCACCTTGTAGTTTAGAGGTGGCTAGCTTCTAGCTCAAATTAGCTAGGTCGCTGCTGTTGCATGGAAGGGAAAGGCCAAAACCAAAGAAAGTGATGATCATGACGACCTCATAGACTCATAATATATCCCACCAAAAATGCTGACAGTCGAACAGTTTAGCCCACTCATCACGCGTAGTCGTCTCGTCACTTTCAACGATACGCTCCCCAATGCTTCTATAGCTTGAAAGCTTCACACCCTTTAATGTCAGTGTTGTTATATAAATGTGTCTACCAAACTCTCGAAAAAGTCTTCAATAATTTCAGGCTTCGAGTTAATGGACAAAATATAACATATACATAATCTCAAGGGTTAACTCAATTGATAAGAAACTACATTTTAGTAAATACAAGCGGAAATCTCACAAATAAAATATTTTATGTATGTGGGTTTAGTTTTGGGAGGATTAGTCAATACTTTATGTATTATGCATGTGGTCTCTTTTTCCTTTTATAAAGGGAAGATGAAGAGTACAAAACTTGACCCATATATAAAAGGAAAATGCTAAGGAGCTCAATTCTTTTCTCAAGTTTATTTAGCCATGAAGACCCTCCAACCCATTTAATTAACTAAATCTTGTATGAAGAGAAGGCTCCATTGCGAGCCAGCCTCTCTTATATATATCAATTGATAAGAAGCATACTATTCAAATTTAGACAATTATTAACTCCAAGGGATGGACTAGTGGGGCCCAGGACTTAAACTTAAATGAGTGAAAAGTTCTCTCCATTTTCTCTTGGAGCAAGTCATAAGCCGGTTTCATCCTAACTTAATTATATGGAATGAATGGTGACCTTATTGGTGGTACTTAGTGAAATAATTGAGCTTAAGGTTCGAATGACCCATTAAAATTTAACAAAAAATATTATAAAAAAAAAATCATTATATACTGGAAGTGAGGATGTGAATGATGAGGTACTGGTTAAGCTGCATACTCGTAAGGAACACATGCAAGAACCGCGGAGGAAAAATCAAAATGTCCTTTTTTGGGTATAAAGATTCCTTGTGATTCGCGAATGGTGAACCAATGGGCAAAACTCTTGAATGCATTTGTGAAACGAGGTAAACGAGGGGAGAGGGCACAATTAAAGAAGAGGGCCACTCCCAAGTGCCAAGTCTATCAATTATATCTGTCGGTAAACGTTTTATTGATTCAACACCTGTGCAAGTATACGAAGAGTTTTTGCTGTAGGCGACTGAATGCTTGACATTTCTACTGCTAGCCACTGCGTAGGAGACTGCGCGTTTGTTTCTCTGCAAAATCTGACCAAGAAGTGACCGAGTCCACGCATAGGCATGGAGGCCAACAAAAACAAAAAAGTAAAAATAAAAAATTCAGAAAGTTGCTTCTCAAATTGAGAAAAAGATTGTTACCTGTTGTTTGTTTCCTATTATTATCACTTTCTTCCATCCTGACAATGGACCCTTGTGTTCACCCTCTTTATCTTTTATCTTAAGGACAAATTTAAGATGGAGCATCTGTCATTGGTGGGATTGGTGGGGCTGAAGTGAAGTAATGACTCACGACTTGAGCGGTTGTGATTCTCTCTCTTTTGTTTTCTTTGGATCGACTCATCTAGGTCTTTTTTGTCATTGTCTTCCGAGTGAGTAGAAGGGTTAGTATAGTCATGTCCAAGTAATAATGTCACCATGACTGGTTGCTCCTTTCCACGTTTTTCTTTGTCCTAAAAAATGGAAATTCAAGAGACAGGTAGGGGTTAATTTTAGTGCAAAAATTGCCTGGATCTTATTCGGATTAATTTTTATTTAAAATTCAAGAGAAAGAATTTATTATTTATATGGTGATGAGATAAAAAAGATGGGGTTAATTTTGTTATTTTTTATTGAATTACCTGGATTATATGTAGGACATTCCTTTATGAACTTTTTGTTTCCCATTAATAAATTATTATTTTTATCTACAATTTGAATTCATGGGTTGTGTTCTAACATTCCAAATAGGTCCTGCTCGGATTTAGATTTGGTGTAGTTTTGCACTTTAATTTCACGTAGTCGTTGGATGAGCGACACGTTGCAAGGGAAAGGCAAAAACAGCTAAGATTTGAGAGAGAAATTTGCCGCATGAGCTGCTAATAAAACAAATTCCAACCATTTCTGCTTTCCTCTTGCAACGTGTCGCTCATCTGATGGCTATTGTACAATGAAGTTAAAAGTGCAAAACTGCACCAAATCCAAATCCCATGCTGGTTCAGGTTGCAGGAAGTTCAGACAAGGAAGTGGAAGAAGTGCAAGCATCTGATGTTGAATAGAGATACTTTAGGAAGCTAGCAAATGTCAAGTGTTCATCCTTGCCTTTGAACAACTATGAATTTAGTGTAAAAAGAACTGGGGCAAGAGGCAGGATTTAAAATTACATTGGGTTCGGTAAAAAACTAAAAAGCACTCAATAGGAGATCACCATTGGCACCCTAAGAATTGTATTTTATCCCCCACTTTTTAAACTTTTTAAGATTTTATGGAAAATACGTCAAAAATGGTTTTCATGAAAACAGGCTATGTTGACCACTAAAAAATATTATTTTGAACAGTTTTGTAAAAGAAATTTTTTAAAAAATATGTTGTTTAAATAGACTTTTTGGTCATTTAATAAAACAGAAATTGTAAATAATAAAAAAATCCACTTAAACAAGAGATTTTAAAAAAACTTTCTTTTCAAGTATTAGGAATGTTAATAGAAACCTCAATTATATATAAACAAAACTTAGAACCTATTTTTTTAATTTTGTTATTATTATATTATTGCAAGCATTTGAACCATAAATACAACCCTGTGCTAGTGAGCTATTTTTCTCCTGAGCTAGGGCTCCTTTAGGAAATAATATTCAACTAAATCAACTTGCAAAAAACGAAGCAGTGGGCTGGGTGGGCAACCTCCACCCCTGAAAAAGGATCAATCAGTGAAACCAGAAGAAAAAGAAGTTTCTCGTGCAAGCAGTGAAATGAATGGTGCATGAATTTTAAATAGGTGATGCAAAATGTCAGTGTAAACAGATGATTTGTCATGCGTGAATATTAAATAGGTGATGTAAAATGTCAGTGCAAATTGCTGCCAAAATTGTTGACCCATATTACAAAATCTTCTAGAGAAATTTTAAATTCTTTTTAGGAAAATATTATTGGTACGTCTAAGTTTACGTTGGTATTGATCTTTTCTACTATACACACAAAAATAAATAAAACTAACTTCTTTTTTTTTCCTTTAATGATATGGAATTCTCAATCTTATCCAATTGATCATTCATGGGGTCGAAGTAAATTACAAATAATTACAATCATTTACAAACCATAATTATCAATTAAATCTGAACAATAAAGCCCAAAATATCCGAGCTTACTGTTTATCGCGAGCAAACCCATACCAACGAGTATTTTAACCCCATGTAATGGTCTATTGAGTCGCGCGACCGAAGAGCATCAGAAATTCAAAACCACTCTGAACGGATATATAAGGAAGATGCTTTTTTGTGTCAGATTTTGAAGCCATTTTCAGCCAGGCTGCCCAACCCATTCACCCATTCCAGGTCAGTACCATATTCTGTGCATGCAATTTCTATGAAGTTGCAACTGACACAAAAGTTACGTGGTCAAAGCCACCTCTAAGGCCCTTTTATTTATTTATTTATTTATTTATTTATTCATATATTTTAATAATTTTAGAATATTTGTATATTGGGGAATTACAAATTGATCCCACTACTAACAAATAATTACATATCAATATATCAATTGAAGATAATGGTTATTTGTATTGATATGTAATTATTTTTCAAAGCCCGAGCAATCTATAATTCCTTCTTTTTTTCTGTTTTTTTTCTAGGATGTGAAACCTTAACCTTATCCCACTGACGGTTCGTGTGACTAGATGCTTTTGACCTCACGCAAATCACATGTATTAGTTAATACTAAGATTCAAAATCAAGATTTTAAATTATTACACTTCTAAAATTAATTAATTGAGTCACCTGTGCCGGTAATATTTTGAATCCTATAGATAATTCCCAAATTATTTCTAAATTTTTTGAATTATTCTAAATAAATGCTTTATGCTCTTCCTTTTTGGGGAAAAAAAATGAAATGAAGCATGTGCTTAAGCTGCAGGTGACCCAGTTTTATTGGAATTAATTAATCTTTTTCTTTCTTCCATTTTTTTTTTTTTTTTTTGGCATTTTGGAAAACCTTGACCATCACCAAAGGCACATATGCCTGGATATATACATTGGTTGCATGTCGGCATATATACCCAATTCAAAGAGAGCTAATCATGTCGGAAGGTTGATTTGGATTGCTAGGCACACCCTCTATTTGGTGGGGTACTGATTAATGGAACATTGAAACACCCAGAATGGCAAGGTTCAATCTAAAACCGGCCCTAATTAATCAAATTTAATGGGTAGGTCAAATTAACTTTTTGTGTTGGAACTGTTTGACTCGGCCACAAATTAAGGGGAGTCGGCAATCAAAAAAGGGAAAAGAAAAAGGGCCTAGTTCACCCTGTAATGTAGGCAGCAAGTGAGCATAAACAGTTTGGCTCTGATGAATATATGGTTATGGACCTATGGTTATGCTTTCTTTTTTTCATTTTTTTTAAATAAGCAATTCATTATTGAAAATTAAGATGAGAGAGTACATATGTTTCCATTCCCTTCAACCTTATCTATGAGAACAATATCCTTCGATAACGAGGTGATTGGGATAGAACCAAAGCGAGAAAACAACAAAAAATCCACTGAGCAAGAGAATGGGCTACTGTGTTAGCAAGCCTAGGAATCTTACAACCAACCACATGGGAAGACCATCAAACAAAACTCTAAAAAGTAAGAAGGCAAACATGGTATAAATGTTAGCATTTGGCACATTTTTTTTTTTCAACCTTATCTGCGAGAAACAACATCCTCCCATAACGAAATGATTGAAATGGAACCACAAAGTAAGAAAACAATGAAAAATCCACTGACCAAGAGAATGGGCTGCTATGTTAGCAAGCTTAGGAATCCTACGACCAACCCACATGAGAAGACTATCAAACAAAACTCTAAAAAGTAAGAAAGCAAACATGGTATAAATGTCAACGTTTGGCACATTTTTTTTTTCAACTTTATCTACGAGTAACAACATCCTCCCATAACGAGGTGATTGAGATAGAAGTATGGAACCAAAGCAAGAAAACAACGAAAAATACACTGAGCAAAAAAATGGGTTGCTGTGTTAGAAAGTTTAGGAATCCTATGACCAACCCACATGGGAAAACCATCAAACAAAACTCTAAAAAGGTAAGAACGCAAACATGGTATAAATGTAAGCTTTTGACACATTGATATAACGTAACCTACCTTGGTTCATTGCATCTGAGGAAAATGGCTAGAGATGCTCCTCCAGCGGAGGCATTGGCCAGGTCGGTGTCACGTCGCCAAGAGGGGGACCGCCCTCATCCTTCTTCCTCCTCTTTTTTTTTTTTTTTGAAGCGTTTCGGTTCCTTACCATGTGGTCCATGTCTCTATGTCATTAAATTCACCCCATCTAGTAAAAGTTAATATAGTTACGGGGAAAATCGTCGCATTACTCTTTGTACTTGAGGCTTTTTTAAGGATCTACTCAAATTTAAGACGTGTGTCTTGAAATTAATGCATTTTAGTTATTTTTATTTTTTTTCAAATGTAAAAATCAACCACGAGTCTACGGTTAGACAATATCTCTTCCCTTTTATTAATATTCAAGAGAAGATTAAGAATTCAAAACTTAGACCAATTGATATAATTAATATAAAAAATCTTCATGGGACCCTCCATATTTCTTTCTTTATTACATCTTCACATGATTTTTATCAAAAAAAAGGATATTTCGTGCAGCCTTCCATTGGTTAATTAATTTTAATTAATTGTTCAAATGGAAGCACCAGAGCCAAAAGCTCCGCCGTAAGACATGGTCTTCTGTCTTTGGTCATCTTTCCAAGTGATTCTGGAGATTGCGCAATCTATTATGCCACATATTGATATATTATTACTAGGCGCATATATATGCTTTTTCATTATACCTTTTTTTTTAGGTGACACATATTATGCATAAATTATGTATACTGTTTACTGTCATTTTCATAATCTCTTTGCTAGAATGTCACTGACGACTGTCTCGCATGTACACTGACCACTTGGGTTGTGGTCACCCACTTAATGGAAATAAAGATAAGGTAAGCCAGTAAAGTAGAAAAAGAAAAATCACCACGGCACGTAAGGTAAAATGAAAGCAATTGCATTTTGAAATTGTCTTATTCATACAAAGAAAAAAAGAATTAAAAAAGTTTATTTAGAAGGTGATGATAGTATTATCATTAATAGCATTGTCAAGTTAAAAAGTTATCCTCTGAATATTTATAGTACTTTAAATGATCGTATTCAGATTATCTTAAAGTGTGGTATGGAAGTTAGAATAAATTATGTTTATAGAGAAGGAAATAGAACTGCTGATTTCCTTGCTAATTTAGGTCACAGAAATAAAAGCAATCAGGCTTGGAATTCTAATTTTCCTAAAGAAATTTTAGATATTTTATGAGAAAATGTTATTGGTAGATCTAGTCCTCGATGGTGTTGATTTTCTCTACTACCAAAAAAAAAAAAAATACAAAAAATAAATAAATAAATCAACAAATCAACAAATAAACAAAAAGAAAAGTGTTGAGAGAGAGAGAGAGAGAGAGAGAGAGAGAGAGAGATGTTAAAAGAGATATCAATAATAATAAATAAAATGAAGCAAAAACTTCCACATATTTAATCTTATTATTCTTTTTTTTCTTTTAAATATAAACTTATTATTCATACAATAATCTTTTAACTTCCACATATTTTTCATTATGTTAACTTTTGTGCTAAACAGGCTGTGTTCGAATAAGAAGCTCAACTACGACCCATTATTTATTTTACTCACATATGACCCCTATATAATTCGATAATGATATGAATTATCAGTTGTTTTTATGGATTATTTATATCTGTTGATATGTTAGCAGCATACATGTAATTAGTGAAAAAAAAAAAGTCCCTCGTTTATTCATAGAGCAAGCGACATGTCACCTATAAAACCTATCTGGTTGATATAGCATTGTCCATATATAATTAGAAGCATTTTTTCCTTATCAATGATAATGAAATAAATGACCTCAAAACAATATATTAAACCTAATACTAATAAAGAAAGGTAAAAAGACTTGGATGGCTTATTAAAGGTTTATATAAAAAATAGTCAAATAAATGTTTTGATATAATATACAATAAATAGCTAAACATATTAATTTCAGTTCGTATATGTGTCAGATTGAAGTGTCAATCATATTGACTTAAACACTACCCAACACGACTTGATTATATATTATTAAACAGCTTATACATGTTAGGAGGCCATGTTCACTGATTCATATCCGTGTCTATCTTTGTCCAATTTTTGTCTATCTTTGTCCAATTTTGACATGATACTAATGAGTTTGGATTTAGTGTCAGAGCTTTTTAAGCTCGGCATAGTGTCAAGGTGATCTCGGCTGTCTATCTTGGATTTGGACGGTTAAGATTAAAAATAAAAAAAA
The DNA here is from genome assembly GCA_039720395.1 of Liquidambar formosana. Lineage (NCBI taxonomy): Eukaryota > Viridiplantae > Streptophyta > Magnoliopsida > Saxifragales > Altingiaceae > Liquidambar > Liquidambar formosana. The sequence goes on from CM077828.1 coordinate 29,796,729, forward strand.
TGTTCATAAGGGTATTTAGGTAATTTCAACAATATATATTTTTTTTCTATTTTAATCTCAACCGTCTAAATCTGAAGTAGACAACCAAGATCATCTCGGCATCGTGCTGAGATTTTTAAGCTCAGCATTGAATCCGAATCCAATACTAACCTAACACACCAACATGAATTGTCATCTCTTTATTAAAAGAAAAAATTTAGAGATTTTGAGCTAGCTCCACAACCAACATGGTCTACATTTCATTTGTGTGTTTGTGTTTAGCAGCCAAAAAAAAAAAAAAACCTAAGGTTTACACAAATAGACTCGACTATTTTTAAGGGTTAGGATCCGGGGACAATATTCTTGTTATGAAATCTTTTACAATACCTTACTGCCTTTCATTCATCTACCCTTCAACGGTCTCCAAAAAAGCTAACATAGAGATAATTCTTAAGAAATTTCCTTACCGTTGAATGAGAGAGAAAAGAAGGGCAAATTTTCTTCTTTTTTTTTTTTTGTAAAAAAATACTATCCCCTGATCCTAACCCCTTTTTTAATTATATAATTAGTTCATTTAAAATATTATTTATATTTTCTAATGTAACACATGACCCAGCTCAACTCCCTTTAGGAATGGGCCTGAGCTATCAGATCTGCATTTGAGTGAGAATGGGGCCATATTTGAAAATCATGCTTAGTTGGTATTTTACTCAGTATACTTAACATCATGGACTTGATTTCGGCCCATTCGTGTGCTTTATTTATTTATTTATTTTGGCTGAAAAAAAAAATTGATAAAAATTGACCGTTAAAATATGAAAATCCATAAGCAAATTCAGAAGAAAGTGAAATATCTACAACAAAGCTGAAACACCTTATTATAGCTTTCTGCAGTATATCACCTAATGGTACTTTAAGAGGAAAAAATATCGAACCTACACACATACATAACCTCTCTCTCTCTTTCTGTCTCTCTCTTCCTCTGTCTGTCTGTCAGTCTCTCTCTCTCTGCATTGCAATTTAATTCTGTTCTTTTCTGCTGACAGTAGTCTCTTTCCTTTGATGGTGCCCATCAGATGCTTAAATTTCGATCCCACAATAGCTTTTACTGTTTTCATTTGAACGAGAATTTCTCAATATCCCTACAAGAAATAAATTCATACTTTTGATAAACAGGGCAACGCTGTTCGTTAATGTGAATGCACTGCCAAAAGGACCACTCTATCACAAGCTCAAAACGTAGCTGAATAACTACCGACCCTAGGCTAAACTCAATATGGGGCCTTAAGCAGTAATGTGGGACGTTCAAGCTAAGCCTTCTTTTCATATGAAGCCTTGAGCGGTTAAGTGAGTTGGGGCCGACTTCTCTTCATATAGGGCCTTAGACGATCACCTCAATCGCCTTCAGGTTGAGCCGACTATGGACCCTTTTAGCTTAATTAGTGGTATCCCTTCGTTTTTATAGGATAAAAGTGTTTGATAGTCTTCAAACTCTAATGGTGTGTTTGAAAAAAAGATTTACAAAAAAGATTTTGATTAAGATAGAATTTCTACCTCAATAGCATGTATGCTATAGACATAATTTGATATTAAAATTCCAATCTACTCCAAATTTCTCGCCCAAACTCACCTAAGATTTAAGGGAAGGAAAAAGGCTATGTCATGTAAGTATATTTGGGATTCTCCTTCAAATTCACAAATAGGGGGGCCAAAAAATAAAAAAATAAAAAAACCGAAAGGACAAATAGGCAGTAGCTTAAGAGGAGGCATGATTGTCTTTTAGTAGGGTAAGGCTGTTCATTTATGGTGAAAAATCCTTGCCAAGTGTCCTTTACTAACAGAAGCATTTAGTGAAAGCTGATCACTTATATTATGTCATTGAGAAATTAAAATCAAAGAAAATAATGAAACTATGGTTTTCACCGTCCTCTTAATTAGTTACCTGCGAAAACGATTGGAAAGTGGGGTTTTGTATTTTTTTATTGTATTTTTTTTATTTATAATGAAATGGAGAAGTCTAGAGATGTATGTTAGATCTAATTAATCACCTTACTTTCCCATGTATTGGATTATTATATATATATATATATAGAGAGAGAGAGAGAGAGAGAGAGAGAGTGAAAAGACCAGTCAAATGTAGAGAAACCTAGCCTGCATGGGGAAAGTCATGAAAGATCTTAGCATTTTTGCGTGTTCTCACTCTCTCTCCTGCTCTTTATATAAATCTGGCCCAATTAGTGTCGTCTGAGACCCCCACTTTCCTTGACTACTACTTCTGCCTCAAGAATCAACCCCATCCCCAGCTCTAGCTTCTATCATTTTCTTGAAGACTTCCATTTTCCAATTCCGAAGCTCTTACAAAAAAATGGCTGCCTTTTCGTACCAACACCACCCTTTTCTACTTGACTCTTTCTTGCCAGACACTCCCATTAAGATGTCTGGCTTTTTGGATGAAGGAAATATCAACACCACCTGTTTCTCTCAATTTTACCCGTCTGATCAACCTCCTCAGGGAATTCCCGTTGATGTTAGAATTCATGAAAGTAGCTGTCTTGAACACAGCTCTAAGGCTGCTCTTAGTGATAATGAGCCTTCTGTGACCAAAAAACTAAGTACAGATTCTTCATCAGTAGGAGATAAGCTTGAAAGTGGTGAGCAGGTCACTCAGAAGGTGACTCCTATGGAGAAAAAGAGGAAAAACAGAGATGGGTCTTCCTTGAGTTCTTCTCAATCCAAGGTAAACCACTCATAATTGAGCTTGAAATTATGTAATATTGGAAATTTAAGCATTTGGTTAAGGATTGATAGTTCAGATTTTGGATCATTTGATCTTATTATGTCGATTGATAAGGAGTTTGGTTGTAAATTTCATGGTTTTCATTTTGTTAGGATGCAAGAGAAGGGAAAGGCAAGAAACAGAGGAAAGGCAATGGTGCCCTGAATGATGCTGAAGAGAAGAAGTCCAAAGCTGATAAGAAGGAACAAAAGAAAGTTCCTGAAGAAGCTCCAACAGGGTACATTCATGTAAGAGCAAGAAGAGGTCAAGCAACAGATAGCCACAGCCTTGCAGAAAGGGTACTGTTCACTATTAAATGCCTTTTAGAAACTACTGTCTTCTGTCTCTAAGATCTCGATAATTCCCATAATACCCCCACAACAAATCAAAGTTCGTATCACACCGACCTAGAGTTATTACCAAAATTTCTGTTAAGCCCACCTATTCATGTCTCCCTAATAGTTATTATCATTTTTTAATTTTTTGATTTTTTTTTTGTAAATGGGTTTCAGGTAAGAAGAGAGAAAATCAGTGAGAGGATGAAGCTGTTGCAGGCTCTTGTTCCTGGTTGTGACAAGGTGAAGTTCATTTCTTTGTCTTCACTTCGTCTTTTCTTAGACAATAATGCCTTCCTTCTCCTTTAGGAGAAGTATATTTCTGACAGCTTCATGTGGTTTTATTAAAATATAGGTAACTGGAAAGGCCCTCATGTTGGATGAGATAATCAACTATGTCCAGTCCCTACAAAATCAAGTAGAGGTAAGAATCAGTACATTTTTAATGTATATACTTGTTTATCTTTGTAAATTATAGTTTAACTGAAGTAATTTTTCTTTTTCTTTTTGGGTTTGTCGATCAGTTTCTTTCAATGAAGCTTGCTTCTGTGAATCCAATGTTCTACAACTTCGGAATGGACCTAGATGCATTCATGGTCAGACCTGAGGTATAAAAGAAAGAGCCCAATAATTCTAAGTCATTAATTATTTCATCTAGATTTGATAATTTCTTCTTCATTGGAACTGATGGAATCTTTGTCTCTGACATGATTTTACAGAGATTGAGTAGCCTGTCATCAACACTGCCATCTGTGCAACAATGCAGCCCCACTCAGCCCACAGCCTTTGCTGATGCAACCACCACTACCTTCACCACGGCAACAAATAACTACCCTCTTATTGAGACTTCAGCTTCACTTTTACTTCAACAGGACCATAGGCTAAATCCCTTCTCTCAGGTATCATGAAAGGCCAACCTACATCATCAATCTCCCATTAAAATAGCATTAAAATTACAAAAGATCGGGGACTAAGAAACACCATCTTCCGAACTCTGACAAACACATCATTTTCAGGATAATGCAAGTCTATTGTGGGAAGTGGATGGCCAAAGACAAAAGTTCATTAATCAATCTGGGTTCACCAACAACTTGCGTTCTTTCCATTAAAATAATACAAAGAGCTAGCTGCCCTACAAACATCTGGTAAGCTCTCAAATCCTGTCTCATGCATATTTAAATGCAATATTAAAAGTATATAATCTTTATCCTAACTTTTACTATCTCTTTTTGCCCAGTTTGAAAGGAGATTTAAGTGCAGCAGTAGAGGAAAGAAACCCAAGACAGTAAAATCAAATCTACCTTTTTTTTCCCCCTTATAGTATCAGTTCCAATGGAGGGGGCTTCATCACCTCGGGGGCTCTGATTCCAAGACCAATTGGTTAAAGTGACCTGTGAACATGAATAAAGGGCAACAAAAATCAATGGAGGAAGAACATCAGTAGGAAACAAGAGGACACATATAACCGACCAAATAAGACCAGATCTTTTGTAGATCCCTTTGTTCCTGTCCAATTTGACTCCCCAACTCTCTCTCTCTCTCTCTCTCTCTCTCTCTCTCTCTCTCATCCACAAATTCCAAGAGCATGTGGTGTGGATTAAGCCTAGAAAACATTATCATTATTAAAAAATGTAGAAAAATAATAACCATTATAAATTTGATTCTTATTGTTACAGTTAATCCTGTTATTACAGTTTCCTTTACCGGTATTCTTACCTCCTTGTGAAGGAGGTTGATGCTGCTGTTGTTGTTGTCATTGGTGACGTGACTAGCTATGCATTTATGGTTTTTTTTGGCTTCTATGTATGGTGGAATCTTCTGTGTTTTTTTTTTTTTTTCTTTTTTGTTTCTGGTGGTATTTATATATTGTGAAATTGAGGCTTCTGAGGTGATTTTCTTCCACCCATCTTTTCTAACGGTTGTGGCCGCGGCATCTGCTGTCCAACCTTTTTTCTTTTTTCAATAAAGTTACTCATTTTATGCATCCCACTGTTTTAGATTTGATCTTTTATCTTTTCTTGTCCTTTCTTTCTAATCAAGTTGTGCATCTTAGAGGAATGGAAATGATCTCTATCTCTTCCTTCTTTCACTGGGGGAGGTTCAAGAAGCTCCATGGAGAAGTGACAATTAATAGTGTCCATTATTCATGTTCACAATATTAATGCCGCAACATTTGATTGCATGAATTTTTTTTATTTTTTTATTTTGTTTTTTTTGGGGGGATGAGGGGAAGTAGTACGTGCTCTCTATTAATAGATCCTATAAGAAAGATGAAAGGAAAACATCATTTCAAAAAGAAATGATAGACACCTAGACACAACCAATTATCTGTAACAAGATATAGCTTACATGTCGGCAACATCATGCCAAGTTTGGGTGTTTGTCATTTATATAATAATGATAGCCCATTATATATATAATTAGACTCAAGAAGAAAATGAGTTCATTCTGGGTCATACCAAATGAGGTCTATTCAATGGTGGCAAATTTAGCATTATATTCAAATTGAAAATAATTATGAAATTGAGGAGATGGTCAAAGAATAAATTTAGGATTGAGAAAAAACATAACACGTGAAAGAGGATAAGGAAATAGTTTGAAAGCTATCCTAAACTTTTAGGTTAATTTGTGGACAAAGGGCGGACCGACGGGGGTCACAACCTCAAAAGTCTCGAATTATTTATTGATTCCAAACACGCAGATCTGCAGAGACATATGCCCTAACATGTGGGTCTAAAATGTTTTGACCATGTTAGTGTATTTGGTCGTCCGTGATTATTTTTTGCAATTAGTGATGGATTGTATTATAATCATTTTTCCATAAAGGCACACCAAAATGAGGACAACTTGAAACAGTGGCAAATTTGGGGTTCATACTTCGCTCAAATTGAAAATAACTTTGTGATTGTTAACAATTTGTTTGGGGAAAAAAACTGTACGAAAAAAATTCAGGGGGTGAGAACTAAAAAGGGGGTGGGGTTTCAGATTTGGTACCAAAGTAAAAACAAAACCCATATTATGAATACACATATTGTTTATGAGCAAAGAATTGTCGTGGGCTAGTGACAACATATACCCACTATGCAAGCAGATAACATAACTTCTTCTTCTTCTTTTTTATTTTTATTTTTTATTTTTAATAATTCAATTTTACCTAATGACTAAAAAATAAGAGGGTAAATTACAGATAACCCTTGAAGTATTGGGGTCAGTAGATAACCCCCTTATATTTTAATTTTACCAATGCACCTTCCTGTATGTTTAAATTTTTATCAATGTGCCCTATCGTTACTCAGCCGTTGATGAAAATGGACGGAATATAGCCATGTGCTACTCACGTGACACAGATAATTATAAAAAATACCTCCTCTCTCTCTTTCTCCCAACCCAAACCCCCATCACAATATATCATATTTATTGTTACCGTTAAGCTCAAAAAAATCCCAAATGAACTCAAGAGGCACATTAGTAAAATTAAAACATAAGGATTGAGAGTTATCTGCTAACCTCCCTATACTTCAAGGGGGTTATCTGCAATTTATCCAAAATGAAAAAATATTTTTGATGCTTAACAAAGAGTTGGTACCGGCATGTTTTATTATGTTCCATACACTGAAGTCCATGAAGGATACGAAATTAAGTGATGATGACTGTTCAAGCTAGGGGTGGGCACTCCTTGGAACGAGCAAACAATATGTCAGGCATTAGGCTGAATGGAGCATTCCATGTTCCTCATCACCAAGCAATCTCTCTGATCCATTAACAACAATAGTTGTAAGTGGGCACAGTAGATATATAAAGACAATCCATGTGATTTTGGCGTTGCACTTGATAACTTTAGTGTTGACCCTCATTTTGAATTGTCCTGGATTAATCACTAGCGCCATCATTTTGTGTGCTTCTTTAAGAAGCCATGTAGAATATGTCCAAGAAGAAATGAAAGTTCAATCTCTTTTTTGGTATGCCCCAGTCCCATCTCTTCCACAGGCTGATCAATCTGTCAGCTCTGGAAACAACTGGTTTCCATCATTTTTTTTTTTTTTATAATTTTTTTTTTCAAAGAGCTTTTGAGTCATTGAGAGTGCATTTTACTGAAGTGTCCTTTAAAATAAAAAAAAAATCAAAAATGGGGGAATTACAGATTGGTCTGGCTATGGGTGAATAAACATATCAATACAAATGACTACTAATTTTGTAGTAGGATAACTACTAACTTAACTAAGAATGGCTAATAATTTGTATTGATATGAAATTATTCACCCATAGCTGGACCAATCTGGATAATTCAATTGATTTTAAATCCATCAATGAGACTGGTGGCCCACCAAATATATTTTTGTTCAAGTTCTAGACCTATGAGAATGTCACTTGGCTTAAAAGTTAAAACTGGGTGCAAAAGCACACTTTTCCTTTTTAGAAAATACAAATTAACCCATCTTATGGGTTTATAAGAGTCACCAATATGAGTTGATAAGATGGGTCTAATAGCCTATGGTTGGCCTGTGGTGCCAATGCAACCTGAGGAAACCGGCCCCTCCTTAACATCAACCAAAAACAAAAAAGCTTAAATCAATTATAATATTGTAGCCATCCATGTAATATATTATTGCACTAGATTGGAGTTGGACTATCAAGAGTGTTTGTCCCCATTAAATTAAACTTTTTTTTTTTTAATTATTAACTATTAGGGTATTCTAGGTTTTACTTTCACTGAGGTTTCGGGTCAGATTATTCTCCTAACGGTTCGTGTGAGATGCTCTATACCTACACAAGCATCAATCTCTACGAGGAGTTGAAACGATAACCTTTGGGGAGCACACCCAGGACCTGATCGCTCAACCAATCCCGCAAGTACTTAAATCAAACTTAAATGAATGATATTCTAACCATCCGTATGGTATATTTTTAATCTAGATCGGAGTTGAACTGTCAAGAGTGTTTGTTTGGTTGTAAGATTTAATGTGTCCCAGGCCCACAAATCAAATTAATAATCTCATTAAACTTCCTTCTTAAAGGTTAGGCCATTTTGAGATTTGTGCTAGGATTCTGCCTTCATACTAGCCAATCTAGGTGTGTGTTTACTGTTTAGGTTATGTTAACTTGGAAAGAAAAACTTCCTCGTCATTATGGACGAAGTATTTCTTTATCTCCAATTAAATTGATGTATGTCTGACAAGCATGACTTATAGAAGAAGAGTTACCAATTCAATGATGGATTTCGTAAATTGTAATTCTCATAAAATCAATTGAGAATATTAAAAAGTGTTAGAAGAAATATAGTCCAAAATTTTGTCCCCTAATCGTGATCCACTTACATTTATATAATCAATTAATTAAACATGTATCAAGACACTCTTTAGTCTTTAATTATTTCCCCCCTGTGAAAATCTTTTTAGTTACTAATATTGCTTTAATATATTTATATAATGGGGTTTTTTGTTTCCTTCCAACTCTTGTCCATGCTTGAATGATTTCCTCAATGCAATTCATATATGATTCTTGACATAAACACATTCAGCAGAAGGTGAATCCAGAGACTTGCAAATGTGGCCAAGAAGTTGGGATATGAAAGCAATGGGTTGGAAGAAAATTCTATTGGGGGATGGAAACAAATGCACGAATTAGGCAATGATTTGATAAACACATTGAAATAAGAGAAAAAGAGGAAATCTGAAAAGACGGTGAGGGAAGACAAAACGGCCTGTGTCATTTAACGGGAAATCGGGCCCTAGACTAGTGCCAAACAAGAATTGCATGTGTGGGCTGTAGTTGAAATGAGTAATACTACACGTACGTGCACTCTATATATAGCAAGGCTCCACAATTAGGCCGAGCGAGACAAGTGAAGGAGGATGCCCTACCTCCATTGTATAAGCCAAGGGTCTATTGGGCTCTCCTACCCTCTTCATCACATATAATGAAAACCGGAAAAAAAAAAAAAAAAAAAAAAAAAAGAAAAGAAAAAAGAAAAAAACACCTATATATGTATCACACCAAGTGGTAGGAATCTAAACTTTGACACCAAGGAGGATGCCCTACCTCCATTGTATAAGCCAAGGGTCTATTGGGCTCTCCTACCCTCTTCATCACATATAATGAAAAAAAAAAGAAAAAAAGACCTATATATGTAATCACACCAAGTGGTAGGAATCTAACTTTGACACCAATTTGTTTTGGGTCTAGTGGCATGTCTTTCTACCCACAAGTGTAAAAAGATTTTAGGGGTCGTTGGTTCAACTCGCTTGAGCTAATTGATGAGTTGACATCCAAAAATCGGCTGATGTGTATGAAATGCCCTAAAGAAAAAATGGCGTGCCAGCTTTACCAATGTCTAGCAATACCCAATGAGGCCTCTAAAACGAAATGCAACATCCTTCACTAATTGTAAGCAAACCGTCCGGCCTACAGATTTAATTTCCTCTCGGCCTCTACTATTATCATGATATATATATATATATATATATATATATATATATATAAGAGAGAGAGAGAGAGAGAGGCATATTAACGCATGATACATCAAAATCTGAATGGGACACATATGGGCTATATATATATATGGCTATGCAAGAATGTCATTGTCAAACATCATCAATTAGCTTAATTAGTCAATGTGGAGACCCCCATGCATGACCATGCCAAGTTCTTTTCCTCAAAAGGTAATCCTAGCTAGCCGGTACATACAACCATTGATCTATATATATATATGGCCGGTGTATCACCATCTCATGTCGTAATGGGTGTAAAAAAAAAAAAAAAAAAAAAGGATGCTACGTACGTTAATTTCATGGCCATGCATGAGTATTAAGACATGTCATGAGCTTAATATATTGGGTGCCCATCTACGCTAGCCGACATTTATGTATGGTCACTTTAATTTGCTCTTCGGTTTGGTCCCTGTCTGTAGAGTGTAGAATCACTAAGAATTCGACCATGAGAGTTCGATATCAAGTATAAAAAAAGAGGGAAATTGAGCAGTCATTAAATCAATGCATGGGCCCTTGATCTCAACCATTCATCAAGTACGTAGTGCTAATAATAGTATATAAGTCATCCTATATAGTTGATATATGTTTTATAAATCATTATTGTTCATGCCGGTGGACTGATGCAAGGGCCCAAAAAGGATTTTTAATAAGAAAAAGAGGAGAGAGGTTTATTTTATATTTAAAAATATTTTTTGTTCTTCCATCATGAACATTTTGCTCAATCTGTTCATGTAATGAGGAAGTTGATGTATAATTATGGGGGTATGGATTTTTGGGAATGTTAATAAATAATCTGATAATTAAGGTCTGTTTTGTGGGAGAAAAATCAACCATCATATAATTGCTATGAACGCATGTGCTCATGGGAATTTTAACTTTAGTACGTGCATTGATAATGCTTACCTTGCACTACAATAGAAAGTGTACTTCACAAGGTGACATTGACGGGAAAAGTCATTAACGCCATGCTTTGGGCTGCAAAATTTTCTCTACAATTCTCCAAAAGTTTCTAGTTTTGACTTTTAAATGAGGTACAATTTTGAGCTATGGGAGTAGTAGGCACTAGCTAGGGGAGTATGTTTTGCTTCACAGACCACATGCCCATGCAACAGCTTACACTCGGATGCCTAACGACACATGTAGATGTCTTTAGGTCACTGTTTTTTCTCGGCAACCAAACAATCAAAGCCTACCTCTAGCTAGCTAGGCAAAACTAATCAAATGTGTGGGACACCATAAGTTTGTTTGTGGCATAAGTTAAAACAATGTAAATTTCAATGGTGGTATAGAAGCATGTATTGGGTAAAGTGTAAATTTCTTCCCGAATGCCTGGTCCCAAATGAAAATGACTTCTCATCAAGTAATATGACATAAATTTTAATATAGCTCCACAACCCCTCTCTCCCCTCTCTCCCCCTCCCCCCCCCCCCCCGCTGCCACCACCACCACAACAACGTACCATGCTTCTTCTCCATTTTCCTTTGTCTTTTCCCTTGCTTCGTAGTGTCTCTATCACCTCAACTATTTTCTGCTAGTCCATGCAAAAGTAGAGCAAGCAGCCAGTCTAGTAATCTTTATGACTCTGTCAAACAAATTTCTCATTTGGCTGCAACGACCCCATCCAACTCACCACCAATATGTCAATAATATATATATATATATATAGATTTTCAGGTCAATACATGTTGATTCTATTGGTATCACACCATGCATTGGAGGTCATACCTCATATATATATATATATGGTACTAATGCAAAAAAATCGGCACGCACATATATGTAGATGATAGGTACGTAGTATCTTTTAAAAAGATGTATAATACGTATCGTTTTGCAAGAAGATAACCCAAAAAACGACCACTCCTTCCCAGAAACATCGCAAAGACGACAGAAAACACTCAACGGTTCAAGTGTTTCCGGCTGTTCCATTCAAGTTTACACTAGAAAACAAAGTGGAGCTAACCGAGTTGCAAGCGGGTTTACTAAAAATCTTGTATTTTGGGTCGATCTCTTTGTTCATTTAGGTAAAGGATAAGGATGTGGAATTAAATATCGAAAATTCACTATCATGCCCCATGCGGAGACCCCTTAATTTTAGGGAGGGACATTTTGGGCATGACTGTTGGGACGGTGCAGCCTACAGTTGAAGCCAATGGGGCCTGGCCGGCCGGGGTCCACCACGGCTTACTCTGTGAAGAAGGAGCACACCCGCATGGTGCGGCCCCTTCGCTATTGAATTTGCTTGTCTCCTTAGTCCTTTGTCTACGAGAGATCGAGAGAGTGAAAGAGAGATGAAGGAGATAGAAGGTGACATTGTTTTAATATGGTGGTGTCCTCATTCTTGAAGCTAAGGCATGGGCTGTCCCAAAGTGGACTGCTTACTTGATCCCACTTGTTTTCTTTTTTAAAAATTTAATTAATTTAATTAATTTAATTTAATTTTTTGTGTGGACGTAGTTTCATTCTTGTTTAACCTTGGTATTAACTTGCCTATAACGTCCCATAAATAATGGTTGCCGTAATGTTGTAAATTGCAATTCCCATACTATTCATGTTTGGTTGCATAATTTTAAAATTCTTCTTAATTTATGCATTTTTAGATAACAGGAACAAATTTTGAGAACATATTGTTTTCAATTTTATAATATTTCTTAAACAGAAAATAAGAACCAAGGACATTGTTTTATGGTATCTGAAAATGAGTTGTTTTCAAGAAAACATTTCCACAGAGAGAAAAAATGAAAAGGTTTTCGAGAACACATTCTTGAACATGTTTTCTGTTTTGTGCAATTTCAATGTAAAAAAAAACTATTTTTAGAGTACAAGCCCGAACACACGAGATCGAGATCGAGATTGACATGGCTGGCGATGCCAATATTTTACCCCTAATTAAACAAACTCACATTTCAATCATTTTTATTATTAGAATGATTATTACAATAATGACCTGATTCTTAAGTACAGCTGACACTTTCCTAGGAGAACATATGGGCAAGTAGGCACTTAGGAAATTTGTCGTCAATCAACACCTGATAGTGTTTGGTTTACACTTTACAGTACATTTCTTACATGCACCATGCACCATGCACCTGTGCCCAACTTGCCCATTTTGTCCCAATCACCAAGTGGGTGGAAACTCGCCAACTTTTGTCCGAGCACGGCCTACTTTGCTCCAAAATTTAGGTTTTCCTCACCCAAATTTAATTATAAGATTATCAGTCATGGGTTTTTTATTTTCCAACTCATCGATTGTCTCGGGTTCTTGGCCCCAGATTATTAAATCAAGCAGCCTTGATTGAGAAAATACATTTTGTTTTTGTCTATTATTTACACTACTAAAAACTCGAGACAACTAATGTTGAATGTATATCCCCCCAACCTCCGAACCGGAAAAAGAAAAAAAATTGATGTATCCTACAAGGAAACTGGGACCATTACCTGATTTATTGTCTGCCTTAGATCTGAACATTTTTATAATGCTGTGTTTGGTAATGATCCAAACCATTCCAATAATAGAAATTGCAGAACATGTGTAAAAACCATGAGAGTTTCTTGGAGAATTATCGACAATCAACAAATTAAGCCGTCACCCCTGCGAACCCAATACAGGATCTGGGCCATTGGTTAAGATCAGGCTTGTACTGTTTGGTGCTGCGATCAGTGGGGGCTGGGAATGCAATTAGCTATTTAGGCTATGGTTTAACGAGTAACCATGAGGGCTTGAACTATGGCCGATGAGTGATTCAATGGAATCCTAACACCCCTTTAGCAGTGAATGGGATTGTCTTTCCTGGCTAGTGTTAGAATTTGACAAGCTCACAGACACATGCAATTCCAGGAAAACATACCTAACATAGAAGGCCCTTTCAGCATTTCAATGCTCTGTGAGAATACAATCTCACTTTACTGTCCAAAACTGTGTAGTAAAAGAGGGGAAAAAAAAAATGCTAAGATGCACCGGTTCCTGCATTTCCACCCTGGTGTTGATAACATAACACTAATCTCTAGTTCGCCTCTTCAGACCATAAAAGTTGAAAAGAAAATGCACCATAAATAATTCTAGAAAAAGAACACCATAATTTCATTGCTAAGGATTACACCAGGATCTGTTAGAAATTTTCCTTTCTGAAATACTGATAATTTTAACATTCATTCACTCCAATAGTTCAACCCACAAAACAAAGTTTTACAACAGATTTTCCAAACGGTATGCTCTTCCAACAACTAGCTCAAAAGAAACATCTTCACCAGCAGTGTATGTTACATATGCCGAAGAATTGGGTAATTTAGGCTACTATACAGCAATTTTAATATCTGCTTTTATTATTGCAGGCTGACAAATCCAAGTTGAGATTCAGATAAGACAGTGGACATTGGAATGATTTAGCTCAGACCAGATTAATGGTGAAGGAGACGTATGGGTGAGAATCTGCATCACCTCCTAGACCGCCCATACTTCCTACTTCGTCTTCAGATTTCCAATATGTGCTGCAGTTGCATACACATAACAAACAAAATCAGTACAATTAAACCTTGCATTCAATGATTTGACAGAACACAAAGGGTTCAGGTGGTCCTGGGACCATCAAGGTAAGTGGTCTAGGACATTCCTGCCTTGTTGCAGAAAAAGGTTGGACTCACATGGCACCATTCAAAATAAAGCAGGACAGGATTTATTTTCGTCAGTGCCCACAGGACCACCTAGTTTTTAATGACACATTTTCAACAACATGCAAAGCTTGAACTTCTTCCTCCTTCCCTCTTCGTCTCAGCGGGGAATGGTTTGTTTTGTTTACACTACAAATCTCTTGAACAACCAAGTTAGTACCTATGGGTCAGGATTAGGGGACAACACTTTTGTACCAAATTTTTCAGAACATTCTTATGCCGTGTCCATTTTTCTCCCATCTAAGGTAAGAAAATTACTTAATAATTGTCTCTAAGTCAGCTTTTGGAGACCAGTTGGATGGAATAGAAATGAACGCCATAAGAATGTTGTGATAAATTTAATATAAAAATGCTGTCCCTAATCCTGACCCTGAACGGCTGTATCTATATTTCTATATAGAACCCAATTTATCTATGTAGTCACATATGTAAATCACTAAATCAAAAACATATGCCGCATGCATTCACTTGGATAGGGTAAATAACTAAATATCAAATTTGATAATCAAATGCCCTTTTTCTCAGAAAAGAGGGATTATTAGGAATTTAGGATATTGGATTATAGGTATCACCAAATTCATTGTTCTTAAATCAGATTCAGATCAATATCAGATCCTGTAGACCCCTACTTTCTTCTATCCTGATTCAGTATTCGCTTCTATCTAAGTTACCCTAAGCAAAACTAGTAATGCCCCACAACTTACCTGTTCAAGCTGTCACACAGTCCTTCTAGGATGGAACGTACTTTCTTCTCACTTTTGACAGAAGGTGCCAATACAACTGACTGATATAATCCAACAGAAAATGCTTAGCCCAATTTTTGTAACTGATGTGGGAAAAGGAAAAGAGAATAAAATGTAAAGAGGTGTAAAGCTCAATTACCAAGAAAGACTGGCGGCAAGCCGTATCTCAGAATGCTCTCCAGCAAAGAGACGTACAGCACAGAAGTGCATCCAAGAGCTGAAAACCTGCAGGACAAATGCATTCAAACAATCGAGCCTTACTTTTTGGAACATATATAATTAAAATCTGACATTAAATACAGATATAATTCTAGAGTACAAGCCAAAATAAGAGGAATGAAAACAACTATAGTAATCAATCTAGGTAGTTTGGTACTTTGTTGTAGCAGTTAGTGCCACATGGCAAAATTTCCATGTCCACTGATGCTGCAAACCATCTGTACACCAGAAGTCACAGAGCGTATACAGCCCTTTTCTAGGTGCACAGCTCAGCTGGTAACTAAACCACTTCAGAAAATAAAGGGGGAACAAAAACACAATACTACTCTGCAAAAGAGCATGGGTTCAAATCCATAAACACATGTAGAAAATACTGAATTCGTTACCGATATATTGCATCATGGGTACCCAATCATTCCAGATGCACTAAATTGCATTATGCATTTATAAAATAAACAGGAACAAGACTGACGATAATGATGGTGGTAGTGCTGTGGTAAAGCTAATTATATCCTCAATTTCGCATCAACGGCGGGTGATTTTTACTAAAGATATATAAGTCCACTCTATTGGATTATAGGTCCTCCAAATTTAAATTCATCTCAATCTAATTACATGAATCTTGTCGATAGATTTCTAGAGCAGACTGTAAGGACGAACACCACTGTTATGATCTTTCTACAGGGCTACTTCAACAAACCCCTAGTACCAAATGTATAAGGGGAACATTCAATAGAATGCCTGATCAAACCATGAACTCTCACTACATTATAATCTCATCCATATATGTTCCAGTTTAAAGTGTCATACAGTTGGTCATTCATGTTGATACAGGCTGGACAAGTCCTGTCATGGTTCGACATTTCATTCAGAGTTAACATTTCAACGTTTGAAATAGAGAAACATTTTGCATGAAAATTTTGTAAGAAATGATAAACTTTAAACAAGACCTATTATATGAAAGACAAGCTCAAATAATGATTGAATATGACACATTCCACAATAGTGCATGCATCATTATGGTCATAGAATGATATAAAAGCAAAAGTACAGATGCACAAGGAAATTTGGAAAAATAACTTTATGTCAAATTAAGTCACAAATGTGATAGGCCATATGATGCCATTGCTTCAACAATGCTGCATTGCTCACTCTCATAAAGGATCTTAAGGGGTGAAAATCTCACAACCACTCTGAAACGGTGGTGAAAGGAGATTGC
Organism: Liquidambar formosana; assembly: GCA_039720395.1. NCBI lineage: Eukaryota > Viridiplantae > Streptophyta > Magnoliopsida > Saxifragales > Altingiaceae > Liquidambar > Liquidambar formosana. The sequence continues at coordinate 29,813,156 of CM077828.1, forward strand.
GCTAACCTTATTAGATGGGTGACTGGATTGCAAAGAAAAAAAAAAGGGATTTGCAGCAATTTCATCACATACATAGCAAGGTTGCCAATCATGCTTCCCCAATGGTCCCCACTGAACTCCTAGATATAGGAATTCACTAGGCAGATATTTTAGCTAAAAGGGTACTATTACTTTGGATAATTATTTTTTGAGGACGAGGAAACCCTTCGGCCAAACCCTGGGCCCATATCAGATCCCACAACCCATATGAACCAGGTAAGTCCAAGGCCCATGAGAACCATGAAACCTTGTGTGGGTGGCCTCAAGGGGGTTTAGCAAGAGTTGAATTGGGACCTCCGCTTCTTGAGGCGTAGTCCCTTGTTGATTGAGCTACCCTTGGGGTCACTCTGGATAATTATTTTGGGAATTTTTGCTCCCTTAGCAGGTTCCTTTTTTTTTCTTGGACTTCGTATCTCTTTTCTAATTCTCTTTGTCCTCCTTTCCCCTTTTCTTTTCTTATTGTAGAGAAAATCTCTTTTATTTGCAATTCTACTTCCCTAAATAATAAATTTGTTTCTTAACAAAAGATAAAGAAATTGGTGATGATGATGCTGACCGCTATAATGATAAACTTCTTAATTCATTAAGGAAGCCAATCACAGCTAACCCTTGGAAATCCCTAAGCTAGGAAAAATAAATGTGTCATTTTCTTAAATTTTAGACCCTTTAACAGAGCAGAAACTTCATGTAAAAATCCCACCATATTTTTAAACGATTCTGAGAAAATGAAAATACCTCTCCATAGCTGGTATAGCACCATTGTAAAAGAGAGCTTCTCAACGTATCCTGGTCTAGCATCAGCTTTTCCAACTCCTGCTTCCGACTCTCTTGTGTTTCTGAATTATATTCAAAATCACGAATCTGAATCACATGAGAAATCAAACTAAAGACCATTAGGATGAACTCTTCAACCAAAGTCAATATTAAATGAGTTAATTTATTCCAAAATACTCCTGCATTTGTAAGAATATCACTAAATGATACCACCAAAAGCTTTTTACGCAATACAGAAGGTAAGACATCTGTTATTGCAACACCCTTCTGCCATAAATGAGCTACTCGAATGAAATACTCACTTGAAAACCTCTCTCACGTGCGCTAGTCTTAAAATTGTCAGCAACACGAGCAAATAGTGTTACAGTATAAAGAGCATATTCATTGTCCTCATGCAACATCTTGGAGGACCTGGGGACCTAAAAGAAATATTTCAACCAATAAGTAAAAAAGAAAATAATAGAAAAAAATAAAAGATGCACTATATTACTTTAAAGTGGGGAGTTAGAGCAATAAACCAAGTTAAACATGTTAAGTTTCCAACCTTAAAGCTTAAGCTGTTAGGTGGAGGGCCTAAACAGGTATATGAAGCCATATCAAACCCAATATTTGGGTGACTGTAGGATGTGGGACTTCCCAACATATGACCAAGAGAGATGCCATTCTTGTTTTATGAGAATATGATAGACTGTAGTCAATCACACTCAAGAAGTTTGAATGCCTGGTCTGCAGTGTAGAAATCAATATGACCACTAGCAATCAATATGACCACTTCTACTGCAGATAATACACAGATGACCACTAATTACACAAAGGAAGATAGAAAAGGGGAAAATGTTAAACCAGAGAATAGATTTTTTACCACATAGGTGGCAAGTGTCTCATAGCTCGATAACCAATCTTTCTGTGAATACTTAGGAACAACAGCAAGGAGCGTCACTAAATGTTCTGATGTGATAATATCCTCGGGCTTCACTAAATTGGACAACTCACGAACAGCTAAGCTGGTATAAGGAAAGATTTGAATCAGACAAAACATTTTGATACAAAATTCCTTGTGCTACAATTAGAAGTGCAAACCAAAATGAAGCAAGTGTCCTTATATGAAATGATAACAATATTAATAATTTTAAGCTATATTGTTTCAGAAACTCCACTCTATCATTGTAAGCATCCTGAATGCTTGAAGACACAACATTACAGATGTGACCACCTTTATTTGCTCTTGAAATGTGAAAAAGAATGCATTCATTATTCCCTTTTATTTTATGACCTACCATGAAGTCATATTATTTCCATTACTTCATACTTGAAAATGCAATGATGCCCAATAACTTGTATCACATCACATTATCTATAAAAGTTGAATGTCGAACACAACTTCTTACGATTCTTCGAAATGCACACATGTATGGACACATGAACTCAACTCCACTCAAAATGTACCCCATTATGTACGAACCATAAAGCAAATGCTAAGCAGGAATACAAAGTCATGTCCCATGACTGGATCTAAGAAACTTGCCACAATATGTGCCAAAAAGGACAATTGTAAAATACCTTCCACTCTGCTTCCTGTTTATAGCATTAAGCTGACTGCGCACATTGTTGTACTCAGCAACACGAACCTGGTCCAGGTAACATAAAAAATGATTCAATATTTTGAAGTGAGGCATCACTATAGAAAAAATTTACTTCCTCAACCAGGTAGAATAGACCACAACAAACAACAAGTGCCAGGGGCATTCCCACATTACTAAGCTAACACGGAGTGGCTCATTCCAGAAATTAAATAAAAAGATACAAAAGCACACATGACTTCCCTTTAAGTAATACTCAAACATGATATAAGCATAAGAAACTCAAAATTGCTACCAATAATGCAGAAATATATATATATATATATAGAATGTAATATCTTTGGCACAAGGCATTACATAAAAGCACATTACTGTTCATTAGCAACCATATCATGCCACAAATCAGAGTCCGATCAATAATATTATAACGGGAACAATGAACATGTGATAAAACCATCACTGGCTTAAACAGATTCCCCAAACTACCTCTATTAACCATTAGAAAAAATAAAAATGAGTAGATTAAGGAAAATACTTTATATTTTTCACACTTCCCTTAGTTTTAAGGACTTTAAATTACATCAGTTCAGTGAGTTTGAGACACATACTAACAATCCCAAGACCTGAGCCTAGGCTGTTTGAGCTAAAATTTAATGTGCTGTGCTCGGTTTGAACTTAAAGAAAAGCCCCAATTTGACTTGAGCTAGTTATAAGTTGACCACTTCCAAGCCCAAAAGAATGACTCAGCCTGGTAACACTAATATCTACATACTATAGGGCAGTGCTAGCGTCAGTCACTCTGACCACCGCGGATTAACCTTCGCCCTTTAGTATGACACGTATCATCTGCTTTAAAAACTTCTACTGGCAACCGGGTGAAAAAGTAAAGAAAGTCATCAAGCCATCTTTCTTTGTTTTTTATTTATTTAAAAAGCTATCTTTCTTCTAGCTGCTGGCCACCACTGCTCCCATCTCCAACCACAATTACTTCCCATCTAACTCATTTTTCTAACCTGGTTCAATTTATTTTTTTTTTATTTTTTTATTAAAAAAAAAAGCCTCTTTTTAACAATGAAAATGCCAAAAACCAAAAGGATTTCTCTACGCATAATATCAAAGTGTTTTTTTTTCTTCCCATCACCATGAATCAAGAATCAAATCCCTTCTCCCTACTATGGAATCCAAGCATCAAGTTTCCACACACACACAGAGATAGAGAGAGAGGAAGAAACCTTTGAAAGTTGAAACCTAAGGAAATGGTAAATCCAACTCTCTCAAACTCTGGTTCTTAATTTTTGAATCAAGGTTTTGAGGTGTGTGAATTTCAGGAGAGTTTAGGGTGGGGGAGAAACAGAGTAGAAAGAAGAAAAGGGTGAGGGAGAGAGGAGTTTCATCATTTCTGCAGATTCATCCTCTACAATATCCATAGATCTCACGCAACACCTCCACCCCCCGCTGATGCCGACCAAAGTAACACCATCTCATTCAAACCCTTAAAATCACCAATTCTTCTCCATCACCAGAAACCCACAAAACCCCCAGCCATCCTAATAACTTGCACACCTCCTGTGACTCTAATTACAACAAAATGAAGAGAAATTATGGCAAATTGAAGGACCCTCTTCTTTTATTCTTCTTCTGTGAAGGGTTTGGGTTAGTTTGATTTTATAATGAAAGCATCAGTTGAGTCGGCACTGCCGTCTGAACTCTCGGTATCTTTTACCGCCATGAAATCGAGGAAGGAGTTTTATTTATTTATTTATTATTTTAATTAAGTACTCCATATTGTTCTTTATTTCCACTTTCTTATTTATTTTTTGCTTCGTTATTTTCTCCATTTTTAACCGGCATTGATAGGTTATCAGTGTTGTTTCTTTTAACAGTATATATGTGTCACACTATAAGAGCGAAGGATTAGTAAGCAATGGTCCAAGAGACTGATGCTAGCACTGCCCACATACTATATTTCTAGATTTAATCATATCAATGTATATTTCGGAAAATGACATGACTAAGTTGTAAAAAAATAACAAAACTTTAAGCCCAAAACTTAGCCTAAATTGAGCCTAGTCTCAGATCAAGCTAATAGGCTTTGAGAATGTTGAGGCTCAACAAATTTTAGAAAATAAAATGCAAAAATGGTTTCCTGGATTAATTCTGAGATGCACAAGGTGCAAAAGTGGAGCAAAAAAGTTGTTTCTTAAAAGATTTTGTTCATCTCTCATGAGACATTGCATCAGATTCTATTCGGTGCTTCTATCATAAATCATATATTTTTTTAAAAAAAAAATGCATAATTGGAGAGCATCGACATTGAAAAGTGTGTTACAAAGACAACTACAACTTCACCGCACATATCATGTCAACGTAATTCATGCATCAGAAGAAAGATCTCTAAGACCGATGCAGTCCCAAGAAGTGTCGTTCCCATCTCTGTATAGAATCAGTTTCCAACAGCCATTCAAACTTGTGAAACCCCTCATATCACCCTCAATGTTGACATTATGACAGTTTGACTATAAATGTTTTATGAGAAGAATTTTTGTAGTAGCATCCATATAGGCTTCTTTGATGTAGTTTTCATTTGGATTATGGATAATCCTGTATCATAACCAAATTGTAGACTTATTTTTCCTGATTTATCATATATAAATGGTTATCATTTTACAAACATGATTAAAAGTCTCAGTCAAGTTTTGAGTTGATGATTACTACTCTTATTAAGGGACTTTAATTGTTTTGATAATGTGCAATATGAATCTGAATCAGTGAGTTCCTTAAGTTATATATTATACATATTCTTGTTTACCAACAAGTCTTATAAGATTACAGGCACTTTCTCTTATTGCAGATCAATGGAACTATCATTATGATTATTCACAGATTTTGCTGCATTTGGAAACAACAATATCAAAATACCAGCTAGTAGGGTTTCAAAGATTAACAAAGATCGTTGTTTGTATTCAGTCTGGCATTATTTTCTAGTTTAGCTGATATTGTGCTAGATTTTGCAGCCTTCGTAAATGAACCCCACCCCAGTAGCCCCCATATCAGTCATGCCTTTTCATTATAAGGAACAACTATACCTAGAATATACAGGCTTCATATGTTTCTCTGAAATAATATTGAAATAAATAGAAAAATTCTTGAAAAAGGCTCAGTAGCTTCCATATCAATTATGACTCTGCACTGTAAGGAATGACTATTCCTGTAGTATATAGACTTTGTTTGGTTCTTGGAAATAATTCAAGAAAAATAAAGATAATTTGCGATAGCCAAAAGGAGAGGTGTTTTATTTCCTTCCCTCGTTATTTTTAAGCATATTGAAGTAATGAAGTGTTTTATTTCCTCCCCTCATTCTTTGCGATAGCCAAACGGAGAGACATGGAAAGTTGAATGATCTTCCATTGGATGTCCTTAATCTCGCAAGCATTTTCTTCTCTCAAGTGCATTAGATCTATTTCATGCAAAAATAAATTACGGGGAATTATAAATAATTGCAATAATGTAGACTTGGAGGTAGCACCAATGGAGAACACGGTCAAAGAAGGCTGTAAACTCGGAGGTAGCACCAATGGAGAGCATGGTGAAAGAAAGCCAGTTCCAATAAAAAGTGATTTGTGGGCTGAGGGTGTGAGAAATCACATTTACATGTTAGCCTGTAAAATCAGATAGTCCTAGATTGAGCTTTTTAACAAAATCGGATTTAGTTAGCCAACCCTGAATAGTGGTAATAAGGCTTCAGGATTTCCTAAGGGACAAATAATTCAGAAGCAATTGCATTACGAAATGGACTTCTTTTAGCAAGAAATAAGATTTTTAAAAATAGTTATATGGAATGTGATGCTAAGTTGGTGGTGATTAATAGTTTATGTAATATTCAGCGATGCCCGTGGGATACCCGTGGGTCCATACTTAGTAGTACACATATAGTGGCTGTGGAAAACAGACTTCAATTAATAGAAAAGACCACATACCTTAAGGTCATCCTCAATCCGGGCTACTTGTCCGTGGATGCTATCGACAATCTCCCTAAGAGATGACATTGTAGGGTACTTCGCCTCATCCCACACGAATCTACAAACCAAAGTTTCAAAATGCAATGATTTTCACATCATCAGAGGCAAATTCTTGCACGAGCTCACAACCCAACTCACCAAATCAAACCATAATGATTTAAACTACCATTCATTACCTAGTCAGGTAGGAATCAACAGGTACGCCGTCGACCGTCAATGCGCTCGTCTCCACCCCAGAAACCCTTTCCAACTCCTCGATCTGACGTCTGATCTTGTGCGACACTCCTTCCACGAAGCTATTCGACTGCACATTCCACATATCCAATCACACAAATCTCAACCGCCATATACATACATACATAAATAAAAATACATACATGGAAAATTCACCTTGAAAAGGTCATCACTGAGAGAGAGAAGAGAGTCGAGAGTTCCGACACGGAGATTGGGCACGTTGAACTGCAAAATTGAAGGAGAAAGTTATATGTAGCAGATCTCATTTCATATCAGAAATATCTGCATATATATAGAGAGAGAGAGAGATATGTGTGTGCGTGTCTGTGAGATTATATATGTATGAGTGTGTTGATGTGATTACCCTGTAGAGAGGAGTATCGAAGGAATGCTTGGAGATGGATTCTTGCAAGGAATTCCAAAGAGACGATGCGGAGGTTGGAACGGGGAGAGATACCGCCCAATATCTAGTCGCCATTGTAAGAAGTATGGTTTGCAGGAGGAAGAAATGGAAATTGTTGCAGCGAGCTATGGCGGAGGTCTGAATTGAAATGAAATGGGAAATTTCCGCTTCCGTGAAGGAAACTGCCTTTATCATCGCGAGTAGTGATCAGGTGGGGTTAAGTTTACTAGGATTGCGAACGTGATTGGTTTAAGAGTAGGGCTGCTAAGTGGGCACCCTCATCCCTCTTATCATGAACTCTCCTATATTTCCAGCTATTTCAGACACATAAGCCCATAAGATTATAAACGAACCTAGTTAAATCTAGCTAAACCTTGGAGTGATTAGGCTTGGTTTGTCTGGAAGTTTGTTTGTTTAAATTTGAGGTAAATTTTTAACAGGTCTAAAATACTGTCATTAAGTTTGTTCTTTTTTTTTTTTTTTTTTTTTTTTTTTTTTTTTTTTTCGCCAAATGATAAGAGAACGTACACACCTCACGTGCAGTTTAAATCAAGATCTCTGCATACCTCACACCTTATTAGGAGTGAAATATGCTACTAGACAGCAAGAGCAGAGAGCCATAAACATCAAATTTGTTCATTAAGAAGTAAGTTTGTTTATATTCAAATCAAACTTTTAACGAACCTAAAATATTGTGATAAAATTTGGCTAGGTAGAAATTTAGTGAAGCTTAGGCTCCGCTCAACTTAGTAGAAATTAATGCAGGTTGAGCGTGGCTCGACTTGTCTTGATTAACCATAACAAGCCAAGCTAAAAATTGAGTTTGTGAATTCAGGTTTGCATCTATAAAATTATATTAGTTTAAACCCCAATGAAAAAAATTTATAATGACCAAAGACTTTGATTTTTTTTTTTTAATGGAAAAGACAAATTTATTAAAGTTCAAAGCACTATTATACTAGAACAATTTTATGTAAACTAAAACAATAACAAAAAAACAAATAATAAACTCAATTCCCTAAATGCAATAGCACACACTTAAACTACAAACAATAACACTAAAAGGTTGAAGTATATATCTCGAGACAATTACTAGTCTACTAACTAATCTCACTAATTAACTCTTGACTAGTCTCATTCTCAAATTTTAAACAACTATATATATTTTTTTTAGTTTGACGATCAAAGTTTTTGGATCAACATACGTACACCTCAAATTTTAAACAAGCTTATTCATGAGCCCAATTGAGTTGAGCTGTAGTCTTTTTGATCTTGAGTTAGAGCTTTGGTCTATTTGACCTTACCTAGCTTGTTTACAATGTGAAACGGTGCGTTTGAACAATCTTGTTTCCTTTTATTTTTGATTTTTGGGTAAAGTTTGGACAATTAATGGGCTAACTTTTCATATAAATTTCTGAAACTGTATCGGATTAAAATATTAAAAAATATCTCAGTACAGACATGCACACTGCGGAGGTCTAGAATCTAGATCGATCCTTTCTTTCGTTCGCGTTTCCTTCTCCAGATCTAGACAGAGGAAATTAGGGTTTTTCTATCATCCAAATCGATCTTGTTGAATAAGTAGAGTTTCGTTTTCACTGTTCGATCTTCGAATTTCGGTAGATGAGGCTCTTGCAGTTGGGTCTTGCAGTTGCTCTGGCATCTGGATTCGCAGCCATTCTCATCTACATCATTGGAGTCTCCAATCTATGTATATTCCATACCCTATCGGAGGAGCTTATATATATATATATATATATATATGTCTGTGTGTGTGCGTGTGCGTGTATTGTTTTCATTGTCTCTGTTTTGATCAATTTGATGTACAGATGAGAAATCTCGGCTCTCGGATGAAGATTTGGTCGCCTTGCAATCTCTCCAGAGCGATTTCCAGAAGTGTGTGGTGAGCATTTTTGTTTGCTTATTATTGAAATGTAGCTCAATTTTCTTAAAATTTCCATTTTTTTTTTTGGTTTGAAGTTATAATGGTTGTTGTAATCGTGTTTAAACCCTGCTTTATATGACTGCCTGCAAACTTAATTCATTTTGAAAAGTACTGAAAGTACTCTTTGGTTAGCATGTTAGATGAAGTGCTTTTGAGAGAGAAAAACATTGTAATTTTTGCTTTTAAATGCAAAAGAGTAAAAAAGGGTGCCCTTTTTTTTTTTAGTACGATTGTGTTTAAATTTTACTAAAATCTTAGCAATCATGGACGAGAAAATGGTGATTGGATTAATTTCGGGTTTGAATGTCTGTTGGTAAATCGTTTGGCGTATGTCCATCTGTAATGGCAACACACACGAGGACCATGCATTTTGATCCTGTCAAGGCTCAGGAAGATGTAAAGGGTTGGAGATTACGCATGATTGGAAAAAAGAAAGGTGGGGCCGGGGGGGGGGGGGTGTTAGCTTTTAATTACGAATGAATTGCTGGTAGGGAAGTGGTGATGGACAGATGGAGATATGTTCTAGAGTATCTATGGAAAGAAAGTCCTAGTGTTTGAAATAAGGAAGCCTTAGTGATGATTCGTTTGTGGAAGCTATGAGAGGTCAGTATGGGGTTAAATTGTGGAAATTTATGTCGGGAAATTCATAAGATTAGTGCATGATTGGGAGCTGGAGTTAGTTGTGGAGTTCTTTAATATGCTGCATAGATGTTCGACTTTGTAGGGTGCTAGAGAATTTTTTTATTTAGAAGAGTAACAGGGTCCTAGCAATTCATAAGTTTTTCTACCCTTCATCATAATCATTTTCCAATATGACCTCTACATATATGTGTGTGTGAAAGTTATGCTTTGTCTAACAGTTGTTTCATGTATAATGATGCAGAGTGCTAATGGATTAGGTTTACAAGCTGTGAGTGGTAGAGATTATTGCGAAGTTACAATAAAATTTCCTAGCGACACAGTGCCCAAATGGGTATGGCTTCTCTTATTTATCCAACAATTTACTATTCTAAAAAAGGCTGCTTGTACTTGTCAATGCATGCATTCTCTCTCACTAAATTGGAATATAGCAGTCTGGGGCGGTGTTACAAGATGGACCTATGATCTTCTTGGAAGTCCAAATCAACATTTCTTTTTTCTTTTTTTGATAAAACAAATCAACATTTCATACCAGCAAATATATATTTTATTTATTTGAAATATTGTGTTTCTGAACCTAAGTTCCTTCTGCACTCGACTGACTTATTTTTGGTTTGAAATTGATTGTGTAAATAGAGAGATCCAAAAACGGGAGAAATTGAAGGCTTATCATTTGATTTTAATCTCTGTGAAGCCGTGGCAACATGGGAACAGGTGAGCATGCTATTACGTATTCTGTAGTTAAATATATGTATGATATTATGTAATTGTAAGCATTAATGTTGCTGTGACATGATATGCTGTTCAGGAAAATAAGTGAATGATAAATGTCATTGCTGTCTCATTCAGTGACCATGAGTCAAATCTTTTCTTCTGCTTGCTGTTTAGCCTAGATCAATGTTAAGTTCACTTGAAATTTTCCCCATTTAACTTGCTTGTTTAGTATTTTGTTTTATGCCATACAATTGATTTGTTATTTAGCGAGTTGATTGCTCAGGTGCGGAATAGTACCACAATCCTCACCAGGGAGTTCATAGATGCTTTACCAAATGGATGGGATGAATATGCATGGCGTAGGATTAATAAAGGAATACTTCTGTAAGTACTGTACATGCAACTGGTGCTAGAATAAATGATTATTTAATGTACAGATGAATTACGACCAAAGCAGGATTAAAAAAAACACCCAGTACTCTTATTTGGAAAGTATATATCATCGATATGGTTCATAATATTTGCTTCAAGCCTATCGCTGGTTAATTAAAAGATGATAAAATTCTTAAAATCCTGCCAGTAGTAGGAAAACAATCTTGATAATATCATATGATCAGTCACATGCAGTTCTGATGCAGTACATTTTACGTTGCAGCAACCACTGTAAGAATAAGACTCTATGCATGGAGAAACTTTCACTGGTACTCCCTGAAACACCACCATATTTTCCAAGGCAGTTTGAGCGGTGTGCTGTTATTGGTAACTCAGGAGATCTTCTGAAAACAAGGTTTGGGAAGGAGATAGATGGTTATGACGCTGTTGTTAGAGAAAATGGTGCACCAGTCCAGGTTTAGATGCCACTATATTAGATGTCAGTCCTAAGTTGCTTTCTTCTCTTTTGCTATTATATCTAATATTGTATTCTTTGCTGTATTGCAGAATTATACAGACCATGTGGGCAAGAAAAGTACATTTCGTCTTCTTAATAGAGGATCTGCTAAAGCTCTTGATAAAGTTGTAGAGTTCGATGGTATAAGGATCACCACACTTGTTTTGAGGCTTAACTCATATTTCTAGTAACAACCTGAAGATTTGCATTTTGCAGAAACAAGGAAGGAGGCCTTGATCATCAAAACGACGGTTCATGACATCATGAGCAAGATGATCCAGGTTTGTATGTTGCTTTCCGATAGTTTCATTACATAACTTTGATGTTTCCCCTAAGAATTGCTTCTTGTTACAGCAGATGTGTACAAGTACAAATGTAAAGTTTCTCATCTATCTATCTATCTATCTATATATATATATATATATCTATATATATATATATATATATATATAGATAGATATAGATATATGTTTTTTTTTATTTTTTTTGAGAAAGTTAATTTTCACCCTGCCTTCCATCTTATTCACAATTTTGGTTTGTCTTTCGCAGGAAGTTCCAATACACAATCCTGTATATCTCATGTTAGGTGCATCCTTCGGTTCAGCAGCGAAAGGAACTGGGCTTAAGGCTCTTGAATTCGCTCTCTCTATTTGTGAATCAGTAGATATGTATGGTTTCACTGTGGATCCGGGTTATAAAGAATGGTATAAAGAAAACCTTCAAAGAATAATATGCTTATTGAAATTGTTCTCATGATTTTAATACGTTTACCTGATGAAGGAACCTTACTACCTACTTTCAGGACTAGATACTTCTCAGAATCTCGACAAGGTCATACTCCTCTACATGGTAGAGCTTACTACCAGATGATGGAGTGTTTGGGGGTAAGTCTGCAAGAGATCCCTTTTCTACATGCTGAAACCTTTATATCTAAGAAGCTTATCATCTTGAAGGTGGTATGAAGAGAAGCTTTCCCTTCTCTGCTTTTTTGGAAAGTAGGGATGTCATCTTATCTTCAGTAGATCCCAGATGGGAGTGTCCTAGGAAAATGTTCAAGTTGAATAGACATTAGACAATATTTTCTCTTGAAATGACTTGTTGTCTCCTGATATGGACATCATGTTTAATTACAAATCATCCAAAATTAGATTATTCAGGTTTTCAATCTAATGAGTTTCTTCTCAAGTGATGAGTAGAGAAGAACTTTTTTTTTTTTTTTTTTGTGACCCCTTTATGATATACGCGAAATTCTATTATTGGTTATTATTTTATAATCAATTAAATTTATCTGGTGTCTGTTGCTTCTGGTGTTGTTAAGCTTATCAAAATTCATTCCCCTATGCGAGCTGATCCAAACCGCATTGTGAAGTGGGTACCAAGCCATGACACAGTGAGTGCTGCTAGAATTGCATCAGAGAAATTGTTAAGGTGACAGATCAGTTCTTCTATGTTCTTTCAATTTCAAAATTGAATCATTTCTTTGAAGTTAACAGATACTATCGGTTGTCCATAATTTTCACTATTGTACGGTGCTAATTGACGTATTTCTTTTTGAGTATATTATTTTGGAAAATGCTTTTAATCCCTAATTTTCCCCCAAGTTATGTGGCCACTGACACGGCAAACATTTAGAAAACTCAGCCAGGAAAAAAAAAAAAAAAAAGTGTTGATGTGGCTGCAGCCAAGTTGGGGAAAAAAGATAGGGGTCAATAGTGGAACTCTACTCATTTTCATAATGACAAAGTTTTGTTCCATGTCGTTCAAAAATTTGTTGCTTGGACGTGTGTTGAACTCTTTTTCTATATCAATAGGAGGGTTGGAGCAGGGTCTGGTGATCCACTGGGTGCAGTGTTCAATTATTAAAAAGCAACTTAAAAGAAATCCTACAAGGATTCCAAGTTTCAAAAAGGCTGCTGTTGAGCATCAAAAATTTGTGAAAGGAACAACCATGTACCCTATGGAGCACAGTCCTGGACATGGTCTACTTTGCACGGTACCAAGTGACTAAATACTGTGGTGACCAAGTGGTGGCGTCTGCTTTGCAAAGTGCTGACCAACTGAATCTCTGGCAACTGATCTTGTGGGACCAAATACGCCGAGCGGTAACAAATGGTTGCAAGAAGAAAAATTGCTTCAGGGCTGATTTGCTATATTTTTTTTTGGAAGTAGCTACAATCAGCATTACCCATATTGAAATTTTGTTCCAAGTGCTGTAAGCATTTCACCCCTTCATTTATCAAAGTTCCAGTATTTACTATTGTCAAATACACAAATGCAAGTTCAGATGAGAAATGAAAATTTTCCATTCGTCCAAGTGTTACTTTGGCGTTCTTTTTCACTGCTATCAATGCCTAATTAACTCTTATTGTGAGATTGTTTTGCAACTTGTGCCTAGACCCGTTTTTCTTTTATAGTATTTTTTTTCCTTACTTGAATGCAGTGGAAATAATAAGCTTCTGTGCATATTTCTTATTGTTATTTTTCAATGAAGTAAATATATAGCCGTCAATGACAATCACGCGTGGGTGAGTGAAATCCACATGCGGTCACCGACAGTCCAAAACCTGTGCGACGTCTCGTGGGTGAATTGAACACGCAGAGTCTTGGCCTATCTACTCAACCATAACCTGTATGTGCCATAACTGAGCAAAGAACAATCTACCATAAATTAAAAGCCACAGGGTTTGGCCTGTTGGCCTAGGAGACCTGTCATTGCCCTCCTTGCGTGCTCGTTAATGCACCTGTTTATTTCAACATTTGTTATGCTTAGTTTGGTTACTGAAAAGACAGGGCTGGGGTGGGGTGGAATGGAATGAAAAGAAATTAATTTCGGAATCTTGCAGCCATTTTGAAACTGGAATGGTAATTACAACATATCCCAAATATAATGAAATATCCATATAGACCTCGTTCAATCAGCGACAAGACAAATAAGAAAAGAGGTCATTCCTCTGCCTAGTCTCTCTATAGAGGAAGATTAACCCAATTGGGGATTAACGAAAGTAAAAATGAAAATGAAAAATAATACGAACGAAAGAAGGAAGAAAACCATATAACTGCATAGTCTATAAATATAAATATCTTAGGCAAGCATTGTCAAATCTTCAGGGTCGATTTCCTCTCTCTCAAGGCTTGTTACACTAGACAACCTGAAACCGAGCAAGGAAAGCAGAACAAAGATCCATGAAGGAGAAGTGTGGGCCTTCAACCCTCTGCAGATCAAGCCGATAGTTGTTCGTGTGAATTTCGTGGAGCTGTCAAATAAATCAATGAACCCATGTCATCAGCAACTCACTGGTGTCAAATAAAATACACAGAATTTGAACTACATCTTGAATTAACAGATTTCAATTGTCACAAATGGGCATTTCCTGCAAAAACACTTATTAAGTGGTCATCAGGTAGCACACAAGCACAGCCTTAGCTGCATCCCTGCCTGTAAGATACTAGAGGCCAAAATAATTTTCAAGACAATACATAAAAGATAAACAAAGAAGTTACGTTACCTGCACTACAAATTTCAATATGCTCTCTGACCCAACATTATTGCTACTACTGGCAAGCTCATTTCCAATGTAATGGTTACACTGCACAGGATTGTTAATTTTGCCATTAGGATAACCGTGAAGACCATACCAACGACACTTGATGTTGTAGGATTCAAGACTTTTCCAATGCACATTCAGTTCTTGCAGAGTTCTGAGAATGTTGGCCAATATATCAGGAAGTTGGCCTACAGACTGTCAAAATAACCGAGAAGTATGATCAAGGACAATTACATGCATTGAACCTATTGCTTTCTTTTGCAAAAAACGCGAATCACATACAGATTATTAATAGAAGGAAAAAAAATAAAAAATTATATTAACCTGTAGTCCAACAGCAAAGTTATCCTGATAATCCATGTACCCTGGGAAGAGGTGCCCAACAACCCTGGGTGAAGGATAACGCATATGCATGCTAATGGAATTGCATTGCTGGAGAAATACACAAAAATATTTATAAGATGAATATACATAGTGACATTCATGCTAAAAAGGGGGAAGAGAGAGAGGGAGAGAGGCAAAAAGTCTCATCGATATGGAAGGGGAAAAGCATGAGCAATGAATTTGTTGAACAAGAAAAGCACAAAAGGAATTTAATGTAAGGAATATGGAGAAGAACAATGTGGGGGAAAAAAAAAAAGGTACTCTTCTTTCCATATCATATGAGGTTCGCACTTAAATCTAAAGACATATTTTTAATCATTCTGCTTATGTAGAATTATTTCCTTGACTTTAATTTGATTAAAGAAAAAAAAGACAAAACAAAACTTTAAAAACCTTCTATTGATGCAAAGTCTAAGAAACTTCATGGCTAAAGGCGCAAATGCGAATTATATTCAATAATATTCAAAGCATATATTCATCTTGTAAAAATGAAATACATTTATGCAATAAAAACACATCAACAAACATTTATTTGTAACAAACAAACGCACCATTAATTCCTGTGACTTAGCTAAGAGATAGCTGCTGAAAACACTGGGCCAGTTGTCTAATAGCAAGTAATATGTGACTGTAGCCTGAAATAAAATTGTAATGAGATTGATCACCAAGCAAATTATAAATGTAAAATTGAAAATGCAAAACCATATATGCATCAGAGAAGGGTTACATCGTCTTGTTTTCTGTTTAGAAGAGATTCAACCAACTGGGTCTTGTCAAATCCCATGCGATGTACTATCTGAAGAATCTTTTCATCAATCTGCAAGATAGTAAGTAGTTCAGTTGATTAAATTATGCAAAACAAGTAATAATTCATACAAACATTATAGTTGTAAAAGCCAACAAAGAATATCATCAAACAAATGCATAACCATAAACATGCCTTATGTGTGCACAGCATTGTATCTGGCGAAGGAACAGCCAAATGATGAGGTAGATGAGCTTGGAACCATTGGTGTTGACGGATCTCAGGAACAGTAATTCTTCTTGTAGGGTCAACCACAAGCATCCTTGAAACCAAATCTCTTGCTCCAGGTGATAAGTGATTTGGAAGTATATATGTTCCACTCTGAAGAAAAAGATTGTCATCGTTAAGGATTCATTATCTACCCAAATAAAACTCCCTCAATCAAAGCAATTGAATTGCAGAATGCATAAGCACAAGGTTTCTAATAATCCATAATTTGATGGTAAAAAAATGAGAGTAGAAAATACCGTTACATCTTTGATGAGTTGGGCCATGTTTGAGTCATCAAAAGGAAAATGACCAGAAAGAACAGCATATAGGATAACACCACAACTCCAAACATCTATCTCAGGCCCAGCATATAATCTACCAGAAAAAACCTGCACAAAGAGTCATCGGTTTGTACCTCAAAATTTCAACAACTAGCCCAGTATAACATGTCATAGCTCATTCTGTAATCCATAAATTTTATAATTTGATTTAAAACCTCTGGAGCTGCATAGCTTGGGCTTCCACAACTTGTCTTCAGAAAATGTCCCTCGCGCATAAAATTGCTCAAGCCAAAGTCAGCAATTTTCACATTGCCTTTTGAATCCAAAAGCATGTTCTCGAGCTTAAGGTCCCGATGAGCCACCATGTTTCTGTGGCAGAACTCCAAGCCAAGAATGATCTGTTTCCAAGGAAAAGAGTTGGGCCTATGGTGAGTTCACAGAAGAAATGCAAATCACCATTATAATCTAAACAATTACAATAGCAATAACAACAATAATAGAAGCACTGGGGAAAGAAAAAATGAAAAAAACAATATGGATCTCTACCTGCTGGAAAATCCTCCGCCCTTCATCCTCATGCAATATACCCTTCTTTGAAACGTAATCAACTAAATCTCCTGCCTCCATCAACTCCATGACAATATATATGCGTGACGGTGTCTCTATTGCCTCGTATGTTCGCACAATATGTGGATGCACAAGTGAACTGGATATTTCAATTTCTCGTCTCACTGCAAAACATCGAGTTCATAAATAAATTTACAAAAGAAAAAATGAAGACCTCTTTTCTGGTTCTCACATTGGTACTAGAGTAAAACAAAACAGCAACAATAAAAAATGATACTAAAGACAACTTGATAAGGAAAAAATTCCCACAAAGCATGCCAATTAATCATCCAAGATCGAATATGGTCACACCTTTTTCCTTCATCTTGGGATCTTTCATCTTCTGACACTTAAGGATCTTGATAGCCACTCTTTGCCCTGTCAGCAGATGCTGTCCAAGTTTCACCTTACTGAATGCTCCAATGCCAATACTATCTCCAATCTTATACTTCCTTGTACACAAATCTGCATCACTGCCTGCCTTGTCATTTGATCGATCAATTTTCCTGTCATAAAAAGAATGGCAACATTAGAACAAGCACAATGAGAGAAAAACAACACACATAACAGAACTTGCACCAGGATGCATCCCACACCCAAAAAAAAAGAAAAAGAAAAAAAAAGGGGGTAGTGTCTCTTCTTTTGAGTTTATTTTGTCCATATAGTCACTATCATTTATATTGTTTCCTTTAATTTGTTGTGTTAATTATAACTTATGAATGCTCAAATCTAAACTTTAGAATTGAAGCTTTTAATTTAATTTATTTGTGTGCTAAAATACATAAATCTTTTACACTCTTATCTTATGTTTCTTTATTAAAAAGGATTTTAAAATTTATTTCTATTAATACATCGTGACTGATTGAACTAAGTTGAACCAACCTAGTCACTTGACCGGATTAATGTGGATCAATTTCCTAAAAATACCCTAATTATCTTAGTCTCTTAAGTTTGCAATATTGTATGAATGGAGTTAGGGTTTAGCAATTAACTTATATTCTTTATTGTGAAAGACATTATTCTATTATCATTAGTTGGTAAGGGTATAAAAATTATGTTGAAGTATCTAATCGAGGCAAATTTTTTTTTTTAAATCCCAACCCCATCCTGAACGTGATCAAGCTAGATTTCAGGAAAATTCTCTAACCTCGCCATCTTGTTAATTACTGTCTCAATACTATCCCAAGAGGGACGGGGTGGGACGGGACCTGGATAAACCCACTTCGTTGCCATCTCTGAGTCTTGTCAACCAGATCGAATTCCAACCTAGGTCGTTCAATGATAATTCTAATCGAATTTGGATCCTCAAATTTATAATTAAATTCAAACTTAGATGCAATTATTTAGGATTGCTTAGATTCCAATTTGGCGAAATCCACACTTAATTCAACCCATTAACAACCTTAAAGCCAACTGACAGGACATGATATAGTCACATAATCTCCCCAAACGTACTTTTTGGTAAAGTCTGGATCTATTGAAATCAACGAAGCCTTAATTTTCCAAAAAAGATATTTCCAAGAACTATTAATTGCATTGAAAACAAAGTCGAACTATACCAAAAAAGTTTTTATAAAAAAAAGTAACGTTAAAAATAAAGTACCCAGAGTGGCATCCAAGAGGTTAGCTCAGCTTCATTAAAGGCCCTAACCCTCTAACTACAAAAAATTTTTGTATAAATTTTTTTTATTGGGTACACCAAAAAAAAAAAAAAAAAAATATATATATATATATATAGTTTTAATTATGTATGAGATATCTCGTACGACCACAGTCGTTTATAGGCCATAAACAAACATGTGTGAATTAGTGCGAATCATTCATGATATTTCGCACTTGAACAACTCTCTCTCTCTCATATACACATACATATATATACTTCATCAACCACGTAGATTAGAAGTTTATGGTGGTGCATGTCTAAAGGCCACAAACGGAAACAAGTGGGATACAAAAGCTTAATTACACTATTGACTACGGCGATTACAATAAAACATGAAAGAATATAATAAAATTTAAACTTCATAAAATATAACAAATAAAAAATATAATCCAACTATTTACATAACACAAGAAGACACAACTATGTGTGCCCTTGAATTCAAGCATCAATAAAATAACAAAATCACTTAAAATAAAAACGTAAAATAAAGAGAGAGAGAGAGAGAGAGAAGAATAATGATGAAGCACCTTTCCATAGCAGAAAATCAATATAGGTGCTGAAGAAGAGTGATGTATGTGTAAAAAACAAAAGAGAAGAGTGTTAGAGAGACCATGAACCAGATATTTATAGGGAAAAAAGAAGAAGAGGATAGAGAGAGGGAAGCATAATAAATTTGGAAAGTCAGTAAAAATCGAGAGAATCACTGGAGCTTTCCAATATTGGATCTTCTTCTTTCAATTTGGAACCCATACGAAAGAGGAAACCTTTCCATATTTTGAGACTAAAATTGGTTTAATTTAATTTTTTTTAAAAAGGAAAAATAGGAAAGTTAATATATGGTAACTCAATGAGGGAGTGTGCCCCGTCATAGGTGACGACGCTCCCCATCATTAACGCTTCATCAAATATGGTTTTGGTGACTTTCTAAAGTCATTGCTGTCTCATTCAGTGACCATGAGTCAAATCTTTTCTTCTGCTTGCCGTTTAGGCCTAGATCAATGTTAAGTTCACTAGGAATTTTCCCCATTTAACTTGCTTGTTTAGTATTTTGTTTTATGCCATACAATTGATTTGTTATTTAGCGAGTTGATTGCTCAGGTGCGGAATAGTACCACAATCCTCACCAGGGAGTTCATAGATGCTTTACCAAATGGATGGGACGAATATGCATGGCATAGGATTAATAAAGGATTACTTCTGTAAGTACTGTACATGCAACTGGTGCTAGAATAAATGATTATTTAATGTACGGATGAATTACCACCAAAGCAGGATTAAAAAAAAAAACACCCAGTACTCTTATTTGGAAAGTATATATCATCGATATGGCTCATAATATTTAAAAGACAAGAAAATTCAGGAAATTCCTGCCAATAGTAGGAAAAAAATCTTGATAATATCATATGATCAGCCACATGCAGTCTGATGCAGTACATTTTACTGGCTCTTTTTTCTTAAATGGTAAGTTTTTAAAACTTTATTCCGACTATTCTACAATTTTCAACCAATTATTCCCATACAGCGATAAATCATGGTTGCTAACCACGATTTTATTAAAATCGTGGCTAGCAACCACAATTTTAGGTTGGGTATATGAATCCCCTATTTTGTTGCTCGTATCAGTATAAAAATTTATATACGGCAAAATCATAGTTACGAGAAGCGATTATGATGTAATAAGTTTATAAGATAAAAAAATTCTGGAAATAATTTTAGAAGTAAAAGCGTGGTTGCTAACCACGATTCTAAATAAAATCGTGGCTGACATCCACGACTTTTATAAATCGTGGTTGTCATCCACGACTTTATCTTGTTCACAGCACAGCACATCTTTCATATTGTTTCCAAACCTTTTGACTTTGAGTTTGAATTGTTCAGACGCCAACTGCACATGGCGATTCTAAAGTGTAGAGTTAAAGACCTTTTCTTAGATATTATAATAAAAATAAATAAAGTGTAGAGTTAGCTGCTAATCTTGTTGATTGTAAATTCCTATTGGTTGGTTAGATTGTAACTAGTTGCTCAGCATGGTGGTCAATTGTTTAAGCAATATTTGTAAATTGCTTAAAGCAGCTCAAATGGTTGAACCTAGCCCCAAAATTCACTATCTCTTGGCCTTACTAATGAAAATTGATGTTTGTATATTTTCCCTTGAACTCATACAGCCGTTGGTTGCAATTATATATATCTAACCAACTTACTATTTAGTGACTACTTACTATTTCAAGTGACCAACTTACCATTTAGTGACCAACTTTACCATTTGAAGTGATCAACTTACCATTTCAGGTGGCCCACTTACTATTTGAAGTGGCCAACTTACTATTTCAAGTGACGAACTTACCATGTAGTGGCCACTTACCATTTTAAGTGACCAACTTACTATTTTAAGTGACCAACTTACCATTTAGTGAACAACTTTACCATTTGAAGTGATCAACTTACCATTTTAGGTGGCCCACTTACCATTTGAAGTTACCAACTTACTATTTCAAGTGATCTTATGGGTATGATGTCCAATTTTTTGTTAGGGTACCATAGAATTGACCATATATATATATAAGAATCGCACATATGGGTCCAACTACAAGTAAGCAGTCATTTCAATACAAATGGCTATTAACTTCTTAGTAAATGACTACTAACTTAACTACGAATGACTAGTAAAAGGTTAAAGAATCCCAACTAGATTGGCACTCCTGGCCCTCAGCATCATCATGTGCTCAAGGCCCTACATATTATTAAATGAAAAAAAAAGGAATATAATGAAAAAACAAAGAAAACTCGTCTTTGTGACTTATAATTACGTCACCATCCGATTGATAGAATAAAAGCCAACTTATGCTTTAAACCTATAATAAGGAAAGTGATACATATCGTTGAACAAAAATGAGAAAAGCTTGAGTGATGCATTCCACCACCAATGGAAGCCAGCATGACAAAACCTGAGATTTGCACATTTGTCTACGATACAATTGCCTTCTCTAAAAATGTGAAAACTTTGAAACTCCATAGATTTTAAGTAAAATTGGCAATTAAGCCATTGGTTTCTTCAACTCCAAGGAATATAAGAGAGATTTTGTAGATAGTGAGCAACTGTTGTAATCCGGGTTTTCTTTTGAATTAGGTAAGTTCAAGGATTAGGCCACTAGTTCCCAAGATTTATGTGTCAAAAAACAGGAGGTCCTAAAATCGACTTATTATATTTTAGAGCCAATCACTAGTCAAGCTATGTTTCATATTGGGCATTAATTGATACTAGAATAGATGGAAACCTTACCTATGCTCTAAGATTAACCGAGTTAAAAGTTTAGATACCCCATATTGGTTAAATAAATAAATACTAAATTAGTAGGTAACAATATTATTGTAACTAATCCTCGTAACATCCAAATGTATCATAAGATATATGTAAATGATTTTTTAAGCACGCGAAATTTAATATGCTAAATTGTCGTGTGCATAGATGGATATTCATGATTGTGCTTTCAAAATATTTTGGTAACAAACTTATTATCCTGACCAATGCTCTAATTACCGAAAACCAAGGAAACTCCTTATGTAGATCAATCACCGGTTGGGTTAATTCTAAGCTTTAGCATTTTTCATTACTAACTTCAGATGACCGATAATGGTTCCAAACACTCCAATTCTAAGCATTAGCATTTTCCATTACTAAATTCAACGGACAGATTAATAGTTCTAAACTTCCCATAACTTAGACCTTGAATTTGACTTTTTACTCTTTTCTCTCGAAATCAATTATCCATAAGGATTTACTATATTTGTAAATCCATATAAAGTTAGTGTTAACCTTATCCATATGCAGGAGATTAATTCCAACATATATACTTTGCTAGTACTATTGATAAAATAAGAAACCCAAAAACAAAAAACAAAAACTCATAAGTCCGAAATATGTTGGATTTTAAAAGCAAAAAAAGTACTGTAATTCTACTCCTACCTGGTAAAAACAACTTTCCTATAACTCACCAAAAGAGAAGAGAAAAAAAAAAACCCCATAACGAATGGCCCCTAGTACCGTACCTGAAAATAAAAAACATCCAACAAAAAAGAAAACATGTCAACTATGATAGGAAATTAAACAAGATAAATTTACAACAATAATCACACTTCTTATTATCCAACAAAATGTATGTATTAATTTTGAAAACATTCATAGAGATCAAGGAAATATTCAATAAACCGAATTAACCTATTATGTATGTTTTATGGAACATGAGTTATGGGGTTTTTATCAAGAAAGAGAAAATGCAACTAAAAGCTATAATATAAGAAAGAGAGAAAATAAAGGAAAATATATCATTTCTAGAGAGAGAAAGAGCTTAAAACTCTAATACAACTAAAAGTTGTTACTATTCTTTTAAAATGATAAAAAACACACTATACCAACTCTAATTAACCTATTTATAGTAGATTACATGCTAATATTTCTAAAATACCCCTATACAACTAACTAACTAACCATATAGACTAATACAAGTTAATATATGCTACTTATAAGTTAATACAAGTTATTGGCAACTGTATTTAGGCACATCAGTAAATGTATAACTAGGTATCTACATATAAGGTTTAGTTTGACACTTTCTCCATTTTCAGCCACCTTAGGAATGAGCATGTCAACCAAAGCACCAAGTCTTGATTGGCGAGATACATTGTATAGACCCTTGGCCTTAGCATTATATATTATGCCTTCAGTGGCATCGGGTACTATCTCTCCCCCACAATAGAACACACACTTAACCGTTTCCATTTGTAACCTTCACAATAACTGCACCCATTATAAGGAATAGAAACTTCTATTCTTTTTACCTCAAAAAAAAGTAATAACTAGAACAACAATATTGGGGCTATTGTTCCCAATTAATACTTACACTTATTTTTATTTAATTTTTTGTCTTCATAAGCATGCTACTCAATATTTGACACTCTTTTTTTGTTACACTTCTTTTTTTCTTGTAAAGGCATATAATATTGGGGCTTTTCATCAAACAATTTGCATACATTATTTGAAAAATTCAAGATTATCAAAGACCCAAATAGACTCAACAAAAGGGAAAACATATTTTTTGTTCAATCTTCATCCGAAAAGAAATTAATAAGAAGCAATAACTATAAACTCATATTTTGACACATATGCTCCATACTTTGATGCTTATATTATTTTTATTATGTTTTATTGGCTTGTTATACCACTCGTTGACGTGGTACTTGATTTTGAATCTTAGGAATATATACATTCTAAATGTGATCATTAGATGTACTTTAATAATCTTGATCGATACATGATCACATCAATTGATGTGTAAAAGATGAAGCACCAATGGAGCAGTGCCCCCCATCATAGATTTTGAATATTGTATATTTAAAATAAAAATAAAAAATTTATGCATGTATCCTAACATATGGGGAGGCCGGGAGGTGGATTTAAAGGGAAGCTTTATTAAACTAGGAAAAATTATGCAATTCACATAGCCACAAGTGGCCTCTCATATGCTTGATATATGGACCCTTTCTTACCATAATTTTCAAAACATTGACTAAACTGGTGGAGATATAAAAGTGACTCCAAGTTCAACTAAAAAACCCCCAAATTTCTGTAAAACATAATTTTGCACATTAGGCGATTTTGTCAAATCATACAACTTTCCTTTTTCTATTCTAACATTGCTCTGTCCAAAAAAAAGATGAAAAAAATAAATGTACCAACTTTGCTTTTTGGGAACCATTTGGACGAAGAGGGCTTGTGTGCTGAAGGGACAAGGGGTTAAGCTTGGTTCAAAATTTAAGATCTTTTATAAATTATTACCATTTTTTATCAATGTTTTGTGAAGATTTCTATTATCTAATATTTTTTTTATTTTATTTTATTCATTTTTGGGCTAACATATATATGTTGCATTTGAACATACATATATACATGGAGTCCTTTTTTTGTTTTCCTGGTTTTGTTATGTAAATACTTTTAAGCAAAAAGCAAGCCAAACTTTCATGGGTTTTTTCATATTTAATTTTAAAGATAGAATAACGTCATTGGATTTTTTAAAATTATTTTCTAAAATAAACTTTTTACTTCAAATTATTTATCTATAAGAACTATATTCTTGTTACACTAACAAAATTCAAGATAGTTTTTCTGGTTCATTCGGATCAAATTTTCTATCTCATGCATTCTAGCTCATTCTAGTAGAGAATTTTTTTTTCAACTCAAAGTTCCTGGTTCGGCCCCGGATTAAACTATAGGCCAGTTTCACAAATCGACAACAATTCATCACATTTTTTTTCCTTGTATAAGTTAAGCTCTGTCATTCAATATCACGGAACATCTCTTTTTCTTAAAAATGAAATAAAGGATTATTTTGGAGCACAAGGACATTCCAAATTAAAACATAAGAAACTCCGGAATTCTGGAATGAATCAATGGAAAAACTGGTTGAGGGGTCATCATCAATAAGATTTATCTCGGATTAGATGGTCTAGATTGGTACATGGTAGAGCTTACTACCAGATGATGGGGTGTTTGGGGGTAAGTCTGCAACTCTGCAAGAGATCCCTTTTCTACATGCTGAAACCTTCATATCTAAGAAGCTTATCATCTTGAAGGTGGTATGAAGAGAAGCTTTCCCTTTCCTGCTTTTTTGGAAAGTAGGGATGTCATCTCACCTTCAATGGATCCCAGATGGGAGTGTCCTAGGAAAATGTTCAAGTTGAATAGACTTTAGACAATATTTTCACTTGAAATGACTTCTTGTCTCCTGATATGGACATCATGTTTAATTACAAATCATCCAAAATTAGATTATTCGGGTTTTCTATCTATGAGTTTCTTCTCAAGTGATGAGTAGAGAAGAACTTACTTTTTTGTGACCTCTTTATGATATATGCGAAATTCTATTATTGGTTAAATTTTATAATCAATTAAATTTATCTGATGTCTTTTGCTTCTGGTGTTGTTAAGTGCCTGTTTGGGATAGCTTCAGAGTAAAATCAGAAGTAGAATCAGAAGCTGAATCAGAATCAGGAGGGAGGCAGCTTGAGTAAATTGGTCTCAAAATCTCTTTTGAGCTTACAATCACTTTTCTCACTTTTTATCCAAACACTCTTAAAAGTGATTATAGGCCATCAGAAGAGATTTTGGGCCTCTCAGAATCTCATCCAAACAGGCACTAAGCTTATCAAAATTCATTCCCCTATGCGAGCTGATCCAAACCGCATTGTGAAGTGGGTACGTACCAAGCCGTGACACAGTGAGTGCTGCTAGAATTGCATCAGAGAAATTGTTAAGGTGACTGATCAGTTCTTCTATATTCTTTCAATTTCAAAATTGAATCAGTTCTTTGAAGTTAACAAAAACTATCGGTTGTCCATAATTTTCACTCTTGTACGGTGCTAATTGACTCATATCTTTTTGAGTATATTATTTTGGAAAATGCTTTTAATCCCTAATTTTCCCCCCAACTTATGTGGCCACTGACATGGCAAACATTTAGAGAACTCAGCCAAAAAAAAAGAAAAAAAGGAACTGTGTTGATGTGGCTGCAGCCAAGTTGGGGAAAAAAGATAGGGGTCAACAGTGGAACTCTACTCATTTTCATAATGACAGATTTTGTTCCATGTCGTTAAAAATTTGTTGCTTGGACATGTGTTGAACTCTTTTTCTATATCAATAGGAGGGTTGGAGCAGGGTCTGGTGATCCACTGGGTGCGTGTTCAATTATTAAAAAGCTACTTAAAAGAAATCCTACAAGGATTCCAAGTTTCAAGAAGGCTGCTGTTGAGCATCAAAAATTTGTGAAAGGAACAACCATGTACCCTATGAAGCACAGTCCTGGACATGGTCTACTTTGCACAGTACCAAGTGACTAAATCTGTGGTGACCAAGTGGTGGCGTCTGCTTTGCAACTGATCTTGTGGGACCAAATACGCCGAACGGTAACAAATGGTTCCAAGAAGAAAAATTGCTTCAGGGCTGATTTGCTATATTTTTTTTTGGAATTTTGTTCCAAGTGCTGTAAGCATTTCACCCCTTCATTTATCAAAGTGGCAGTATTTACCATTGTCAAATACACAAATGCAAGTTCAGATGAGAAATGAAAATTTTCCATTCTTCCGAGTGTAACTTTGGCGTTCTTTTTCACTGCTATCAATGCCTAATTAACTCTTATTGTGAGATTGTTTTGCAATTTGTGCCTAGACCGTTTTTCTTTTATAGTATTTTTTTTCCTTACTTGAATGCAGTGGAAATAATAAGCTTCTGTGCATATTTCATATTGTTATTTTTTAAATATATAGCCATCAGTGACAATCACGTGTGGGTGCGTGAAATCCACATGCGGTCACCGACAGTCCAAAACCTGCGTGACGTCTCGTGGGTGAATTGAACACGCACAGTCTTGGCCTATCTACTCAACCATAACCTGTATGTGCCATAACTGAGCAAAGAACAATCTACCATAAATTAAAAGCCACAGGGTTTGGCCTGTTGGCCTAGGAGACCTGTCATTGCCCTCCTTGCGTGCTCGTTAATGCACCTGTTTATTTCAACATTTGTTATGCTTAGTTTGGTTACTGAAAAGACGGGGCTGGGGTGGGGTGGAATGGAATGAAAAGAAATTAATTTCGGAATCTTGCAGCCATTTTGAAACTGGAATGGTAATTACAACATATCCCAAATATAATGAAATATCCATATAGACCTCGTTCAATCAGCAACCAGACAAATAAGAAAAGAGGTCATTCCTCTGCCTAGTCTCTCTATAGTGGAAGATTAACCCAATTGGGGATTAACGAAAGTAAAAATGAAAATGAAAAATAATACGAACGAAAGAAGGAAGAAAACCATATAACTGCATAGTCTATAAATATAAATATCTTAGGCAAGCATTGTCAAATCTTCAGGGTCGATTTCCTCTCTCTCAAGGCTTGTTACACTAGACAACCTGAAACCGAGCAAGGAAAGCAGAACAAAGATCCATGAAGGAGAAGTGTGGGCCTTTAACCCTCTGCAGATCAAGCCGATAGTTGTTCGTGTGAATTTCGTGGAGCTGTCAAATAAATCAATGAACCCATGTCATCAGGAACTCACTGGTGTCAAATAAAATACACAGAATTTGAACTACATCTTAAATTAACAGATTTCAATTGTCACAAATGGGCATTTCCTGCAAAAACACTTATTAAGTGGTCATCAGGTAGCACACAAGCACAGCCTTAGCTGCATCCCTGCCTGTAAGATACTTGAGGCCAAAAAAATTTTCAAGACAATACATAAAAGAAACAAAGAAGTTACGTTACCTGCACTACAAATTTCAATATGCTCTCTGACCCAACATTATTGCCACTACAGGCAAGCTCATTTCCAATGTAATGGTTACACTGCACAGGATTGTTAATTTTGCAATTAGGATAACCGTGAAGACCATACCAACGACACTTGATGTTGTAGGATTCGAGACTTTTCCAATGCACATTCAGTTCTTGCAGAGTTCTGAGAATGTTGGCCAATATATCAGGAAGTTGGCCTACAGACTGCCAAAATAACCGAGGAGTATGATCAAGGACAATTACATGCATTGAACCTATTGCTTTCTTTTGCAAAAAAACGTGAATCACATACAGATTATTAATAGAAGGAAAAAAAAATAAAATTTATATCAACCTGTAGTCCAACAGCAAAGTTATCCTGATAATCCATGTACCCTGGGAACAGGTGCCCAACAACCCTGGGTGAAGGATAACACGTATGCATACTAATGGAATTGCATTGCTGGAGAAATACACAAAAATATTAGTAAGATGAATATACATAGTGACATTCATACTAAAAAAGGGGAAGAGAGTGAGGGAGAGAGGCAAAAAGTCTCATCGATATGTGAGGAGAAAAGCATGAGCAATGAATTTAGTTGAACAATAAAAGCACAAAAAGAATCTAATGCAAGTAATATGCAGAAGAACAATGTGGAAAAAAAAAAAAAAAAACAGGTACTCTTCTTTCCATATCATACAAGGTTTACACTTTAATCTAAAGACATATAGTTAATCATTCTGCTTATGTAGAATTATTTCCTTGACTTCAATTTGATTAAAGAAAAAAAAGACAAAACAAAACTTTAAAAACCTTCTATTGATGCAAAGTCTAAGAAACTTCATGGCTAACGGCGCAAATGCGAATTATATTCAATAATATTCAAAGCATATACTCATCTTGTAAAAATGAAATACATTTATGCAATAAAAACACATCAACAAACATTTATTTGTAACAAACAAACGCACCATTAATTCCCTGTGACTTAGCTAAGAGATAGCTGCTGAAAACACTGGGCCAGTTGTCTAATAGCAAGTAATATGTGACTGTAGCCTGAAATAAAATTGTAATGAGATTGATCACCAAGCAAATTATAAATGTAAAATTGAAAATGCAAAACCATTTATGTATCAGAGAAGGGTTACATCGTCTTGTTTTCTGTTTCGAAGAGATTCAACCAACTGGGTCTTGTCAAATCCCATGCGATGTACTATCTGAAGAATCTTTTCATCAATCTGCAAGATAGTAGTTCAGTTGATTAAATTATGCAAAACAAGTAATAATTCATACAAGCATTATAGTTGTAAAAGGCAACACAGAATATCATCAAACAAATGCATAACCATAGACATGCCTTATGTGTGCACAGCATTGTCTCTGGCGAAGGAACAGCCAAATGGTGAGGTAGATGAGCTTGGAACCATTGGTGTTGACGGATCTCAGGAACAGTAATTCTTCTTGTAGGGTCAACCACAAGCATCCTTGAAACCAAATCTCTTGCTCCAGGTGATAAGTGATTTGGAAGTATATATGTTCCACTCTGAAGAAAAAGATTGTCATCAGTTAAGGATTCATTATCTATCCAATTGAAACTCCCTCAATCAAAGCAATTGAATTGCAGAATGCATGAGCATAAGGTTTCTAATAATCCATAATTTGATGGTATCTACAACCTTACAACCCGAAAAAGCTAAAAAAATGAGAGTAGAAAATACCGTTACATCTTTGATGAGTTGGGCCATGTTTGAGTCATCAAAAGGAAAATGACCAGAAAGAACAGCATATAGGATAACACCACAACTCCAAACATCTATCTCAGGCCCAGCATATAATCTACCAGAAAAAACCTGCACAAAGAGTCATCGGTTTGTACCTCAAAATTTCAACAACTAGCCCAGTATAACATGTCATAGCTCATTCTGTAATCCATAAATTTTATAATTTGATATTGAAAGATCAATGGCATTGATTTAAAACCTCTGGAGCTGCATAGCATGGGCTTCCACAACTTGTCTTCAGAAGATGTCCCTCACGCATAAAATTGCTCAAGCCAAAGTCAGCAATTTTCACATTGCCTTTTGAATCCAAAAGCATGTTCTCGAGCTTAAGGTCCCGATGAGCCACCATGTTTCTGTGGCAGAACTCCAAGCCAAGAATGATCTGTTTCCAAGGAAAAGAGTTGGGCCTATGGTGAGTTCACAGAAGAAATGCAAATCACCATTATAATCTAAACAATTACAATAGCAATAACAACAACAATAATAGAAGCACTGGGGAAAGAAGAAGAGAAAAAAACAATATGGATCTCTACCTGCTGGAAAATCCTCCGCCCTTCATCCTCATGCAATATACCCTTCTTTGAAACGTAATCAACTAAATCTCCTGCCTCCATCAACTCCATGACAATATATATGCGTGATGGTGTCTCTATTGCCTCATATGTTCGCACAATATGTGGATGCACAAGTGAACTGGATATTTCAATTTCTCGTCTCACTGCAGGAGTTCATAAATAAATTTATAAAAAAAAAAAAAAAACATGAAGACCTCTCTTCTAGTTCTCACACTGGAACTAGAGTAAAACAAAACGGCAACAATACAAAGATGATACTCAAGACAACTAGATAAGGAAAAACTTCCCACAAAGCATGCCAATTAATCATCCAAGATCGAATATGGTCACACCTTTTTCCTTCATCTTGGGATCTTTCATCTTCTGACACTTAAGGATCTTGATAGCCACTCTTTGCCCTGTCAGCAGATGCTGTCCAAGTTTCACCTTACTGAATGCTCCAATGCCAATACTATCTCCAATCTTATACTTCCTTGTACACAAATCTGCATCACTGCCTGCCTTGTCATTTGATCGATCAATTTTCCTGTCATAAAAAGAATGGCAACATTAGAACAAGCACAATGACAGAAAAACAACACACATAACAGAACTTGCACCAGGATGCATCCCACACCCAAAAAAAAAGAAAAGAAAAAAAAGAGGGGGGGGGGGGGGGGGGGGTAATGTCTCTTCTTTTGAGTTTATTTTGTCCATATAGTCACTATCATTTATATTGTTTCCTTTAATTTGTTGTGTTAATTATAACTTATGAATGCATCAAATCTAAACTTTAGAATTGAAGCTTTTAATTTAATTTATTTGTGTGCTAAAATACATAAATCTTTTACACTCTTTTCTTATATTTCTTTATTAAAAAGGATTTTAAAATTTGTTTCTATTAATACATCATGACTGATTGAACTACGTTGAACCAACCTAATCACTTGACCGGATTAATGCGGATCAATTTCCTAAAACATTGGGATTTTTTTTTTTTTTTTTTGTTAAAATAAAAAAATACCCTAATTATCTTAGTCTCTTAAGTTTGCAATATTGTATGAATGGAGTTAGGGTTTAGCAATTAACATATATTCTTTACTGTGAAAGACATTATTCTATTATCATTAGTTGGTAAGGGTATAAAAATTATATTGAAGTATCTAATCGAGGCAATTTTTTTTTTTTTTTTAATCCCAACCCCATCCTGAACGTGATCAAGCTAGATTTCAGAAAAATTCTCGAACCTCGCCATCTTGTTAATTAATGTCTCAATACTATCCCAAGAGGGGCGGGGTGGGACGGGACCTGGATAAACCCACTTCGTTGCCATCTCTAAGTCTTGTCAGCCAGATCGAAGTCCAACCTAGGTCGCTTAATTATAATTCTAATCGAATTTGGATCCTCAAATTTATAATTAAATTCAAACTTAGATGCAATTATTTAGGATTTCTTAGATTCCAATTTGGCGAAATCCACACTTAATTCAACCCATTAACAACCTTAAAGCCAACTGACAGGACATGATATAGTCACATAATCTCCCCAACCGTACTTTTTGGTGTGGTCTGGATCTATTGAAATCGATGAAGCCTTAATTTTCCAAAAAATATATTTCCAGGAACTATTAATCACATTGAAAACAAATTCGAATTAGTTGGTTTGAGTGAAAGGGGCTTTGGTCGCTTAAATAAGAAGTTTCGGGTTGGAGCCCTTGTAAATGCAGTAAACTTTCATGGAAAAGGTCCCCTCTTTGGCACCTGACAGTACCTCAAAGAATTAGTCCTAGGTGAAACCTAGAGACATCTTGCGAAACTAAAAAAAAAAAACTCGAACTATACCAAAAAAAAAAAAAGAAAAAAAAGAAAAGAAAAAAAAAAGTAACATTAAAAAGAAAATACCCATAGTGGCATCCAAGGGGTTGGCACAGCTTCATTAAAGGCCCTAACCCTCTAACTACATAAAATTTTTGTATAAATTTTTTTTATTGGATACAACAACAAAAATAAAGAAAATAAAGAAAAAAAAATATACATATATATATATATATAGTTTTGATTTTGTATGAGAAATCTCGTATGACCACAACCATTTATGGGCGATATACAGATACGCGTGAATGAGTACGAATCATTCAAAGATGGTCATAATCATATGAGATAATTTACGATATTTCGCACTTGAACAACTCTTTCTCCCTCTCTATATATATATGTACACACATACATATACATACCTCATCAACCACGTAGATTAGAAGTTTATGGTGGTGCATGTCTAAAGGCCACAAACCGAAACAAGTGGGATACAAAAACTTACACTATTGACTATGGCGATTACACAATAAAACATGAAAGAATATAATAAAATTTAAACTTCATAAAATATAACAAATAAAAACTATAATCCAACGATTTACGTAACACAAGAAGACACATACATTGAAAACTATATGAGTGCCCTTCAATTCAAGCATCATTAAAATAACAAAATCATTAAAATAAAAACGTAAAATAAAGAGTGAGAGAGAGAGAGAGAAGAATAATGATGAAGCACCTTTCCATAGCAGAAAATCAATATAGCTGCTGAAGAAGAGTGATGTATGTGTAAAAAACAGAAGAGAAGAGCGTTACAGAGACCACGAACCAGATATTTATAGGGAAAAAAGAAGAAGAGGATAGAGAGAGGGAAGCATAATAAATTTGGAAAGTCAGTAAAAATCGAGAGAATTACTGGAGCTTTCCAATATTGGATCTTCTTCTTTCAATTTGGAACCCATACGAAAGAGGAAACCTTTCCATATTTTGAGACTAAAATTGGTTTAATTTAATTTTTTTTAAAAAGGAAAAATAGGAAAGTTAATATATGGTAACTCAATGAGGGAGTGTGCCCGTCATAGGTGACGACGCTCCCCATCATTAACGCTTCATCAAATATGGTTTCGGTGACTTTCTAAAGTCATTCTCTTTGGTAATGATTATTTCCTCTTTCATGTCAATATCTCTCTTTCTATTTTAGCAATCCTTCTCTCCAAGGTTGACCCCTCCTCCCTCTATCCATTGTCCTAACCAATAAAATCTTCTAAACCTTTTTCTTTTTTATTATTATTTTATTTTAATTGAAAATTAGGGGTATCATATGTCTTTTTCCCATTAAAATTTGACTTTAGTTTAATCTCTTAACACGCTCTATATTCACATAACAAAGGGTCAAGACAATGACCATTTAGATTACACGTAGAGCTTGACCATTTGATCAATTCTATAAGGGTTAATCTGTTAAACTTGTTAGCCAAAGAATTTGTGTTATGGGGTCTCTCAATTTTTTGGGCTAGCCAATCTCAACACACTAATCACCTGCCCTATAGCCATAAATCATAATAGTATCTCTACCTTTCTTATAAGAAAAATGTTTAGAATTCAAATTCCGAACTATCCATGTGAACAGTTTATAAACTCAATTCCGATCTCCATAAACTCATTATAAACTCATGCAGTATCGATGGTCCAACCATTTAACTGTTGCGCTGTGATTGATTTATATTTATAAAATACGTGCACAACACACACCAATGAAAGAGGGGATTAAACCCTAATAGGTGGGTTACTTAAAAAGGGCCCTAAGCAGGTGTTATAAAACCATTCAAAGAGGGCTTCAACCCAAATTCGTACCGCCTCTGCTGAAGCGAAAGGTCACTTTTGTTCCTACATAATTGGAAGTTGTAACCCACGCTCTTCAAACGGCGCGTCGACCTTTCAGCTTCTCTCCCTCACTAATTCGCTTCGTTCCTCCTAAGGACACGCGTCCGCCACCTAACCCTCACCTGGAATTCACTAAACCCTTCCATCACTTCCCTTCACCCTCCTCTCACTTCATCACTTCACTCTCCCTCCCCCCCTCTCTCCCTCTCTCTCCTCACTTTCTCTCTCTACATATTCAACTATATATATATATATATATATAATATCAGCAAGAACATAAAAGGGTCTAAAAGCACTTACTTGACAGCAACACTAGGTTTTTCTGCTCTGCATCTTTCTCCAAAAGCGCTAGAGAGAGAAAGGTTTAAGGGAAAGATAGTCATTGGATCTCATTCTGTTTCTGCAAGAATGGCAGAGATACAGTTACAGGAAGGTCAGATTAACGGCGGAGGAGGATCGGTGGTGGTAGCTACATCGGAGAATCTCGGCACGAAACGACAACGCAGGCCCAGCGTTCGATTAGGTGACATCGGGGATCAGCCGTACGAGTCGCACGTGAGGCGGAGCAAGCATTGGAAGCTCTCGATCGATCGGAGGGAGGCTAACGCAGCGAGTAAGGGATCGAAGACTCGAGCTTTGATGACTTTGGGGAGTGGTGGTGGTGATTTTCATGAAACCCTAGAGGGGGAAGATAAGGAGGGGAATTTGGATAGTCTTGCGATTGGGAGCTGGAAGGTGAAGGATTTGAAGTCGAAGCGAGGATCGACGACGAAGCGGATGAGATCGAATTGGGTATCGAAGGTCGATGAAGGAGGAGGAGGTGGCGGCGGCGGAGGTGGTGGTGGTGGTGTTGGTGTTGGTGTTGGTGAAGGGGATGAGAAGTATAGCGGTGGCGAAGATATGGATGATGGGTTTAGGGAATTTGATCTCGAGGGCTCCGAAAGCCCCTTGAAAGAACAAAGCCCTATTCACTCTCTCGAGAACATGACGGTTGATGCAGATAGAGGAAATGAAAGGGAGGTGCTATTTCATGGGCAGAGGAGAAACGTTAGGGTTAGGGTTTCAGAAGGTAGAGATCATCACGAGGGGCTGGAATTATCTGGGCCGTCAGATACTGATGCTAGGGATTGGAAGTGCGGTACGAGCGTGGATAGGAATGGGAATAGTGGGAGAGGGAGGTCTCATGAAGATGCAGTGAGAATTTGGCTTAATGAATTGGGGTTAGGTCGGTATGCGCCGGTTTTTGAGATACACGAGGTGGATGACGAAGTGTTGCCGATGTTAACCTTGGAGGATCTTAAGGATATGGGGATAAATGCTGTTGGATCGAGGCGGAAAATGTATTGCGCGATTCAGAAGCTTGGGAAAGGGTTTTCATGAGATCACCTCAGCCATGGATATGAAAGATGCAAGTCTGAATGGTTTGAGCTTTTAGTATATTTTCTCTCAACCTTGTAGTGTTGGAATTAGATGGTTTTTTTTTTTTTGTAATGTTTCTATTTGCCCTATACATTTCAATCCAGTGCAATTTTCTGGTAAATAGTCCTCTGATAATTTTGCTGAAGTTTTTTTATAAGGTAATAATTTTGCTGAAGTTGTGTTGCTAGAAGTAGCTGTAACTCTCAAAACACAATGGGGAAATATTAGCCCTCTGTTTAATTCTCGAAAGAATGGGGGAAGGGGAAGGAGAATAATTTAACGAAAGGAAGTCATTTTAAAGCAATTTTTTTCCCTATTCCCCCATTTATTTCGAGAACCAAATCGACCATTACTGAATTGGTGAAAAAACTAGATGATATGATTTTTCTAATGATTCTCTTTGGCCAAGCATGTTCAAATTTATGTTGTTATAACTTGTTGAGTTACTGAATGGGCTTTCCATTGTCCTGATGATATTGATTGATCTGTATTTGCTATTTATGAATTTTCTAATCATGAAAAAATGTTTATTACAGATTGCTCAACATATGGGCGTATGTCCTGGGTTTTTCTAAATTATTCTACATTTTTAAGCTTTTATTTTGCCTGTTTTATCAAACACCACCTAGAAGGTTTGGTTCTATCATATTGGCAATTTTAGTAATCTACAAATACATAGCTATTATGCAAAGAAGGATTCATTTTGAGTTAATGGTAATTATAGGCACATCTCGTGAGGACTGATTTGTTTTTCATGAACGGGAGATGTTATCTTGTTTCATTTGATCAATAGTTGCTGCATTTTGATCGTTACATTGGAAGTTATATGACTACCATATCTGAACGGTAGGTTTTGGTATGAGGAAAAGGTGTTGGTAAGTGTAGGGTATGGTGCTGCACAAAGGCTCTTGTGAAGGTTTAACAAGTGTTTATTCTGTGGATATCCCCTTATAGATGTTCTTTCTTGTATGATTTCTTCTAGGAGTTTTTCACTGCGGGAATGCTATGGTTTACTTACAACCTGGTTGATATGGGAGTAGAAAAAATGACAAATTGTTGAACATGCCTATGACACTGCAAAAGTGATAATGGAAATGTCTCTTGTTGAGTATCCTCTCCAAGGCTTTTGAAGGCTCCCCTCTTTATGGTTTGGTTAAACATGGTTTTTTGATGGTTGCTTATTTAACAGTCTGGTTCAATATGGCATTATGGGTGTTTAAGAGATCATGAGGGTGTACAACTTTGCCAAGTACAAGCCCTTTGTTAATGGGGTTGCCACTTGCCAATAGAGCAGAAATAGCATCCTCCTTGTTGGCTTGAAGGAACTAAAAGAAATTTGATAAATATTTTTGTGGAAGGGGATAGGTCCAATGTGATTAAGATAGATCAAGAATGGTAATCAAGGTCCTTGGAATCATTCCAACATATAGAAAGCAGCTGGAAGTTTTCTGATTTTATTCTTCTGTATCTCTCTTGGTTTCCTATATCAGCCAACTTAGACAATTAGACTGTTGATCCTTGGCTAAGTGCCTTCTCTTTAGGAGTTTATAGGGGACTAGATGCCAGTTAGATCCAGTCTTTCAGTTTTTAAGTTCCTTCTTCCAGGTTTTAAGTTCCTTGCCACCTTAGTTTTTGTTTGATCTTTGTAGGGGTTCCTCTCTCATTGTACTTGCTCTCTCCTGAATGTAATTCTTTGTTTGTTTATTTATTTATTCATATAGTCTTGCCCTGGCTTATCAAGGGTGCAATGAAGGGATCACATATACTCTAGTTGAGAAGGCTTCTGGAACATTTTATGCTGACATTGACTGTAAAAAATGCTGACCTTACTAATACGTACTTGTTTATTATTTTATAGCTTCCTTTTTTGGTAGGTAACTTTTATAAACTGAGAGTGAGAGTGTAATTATGATAGAGGGGTATCAAAAGTACTCTAGGTAAAGGTTTTGAAAATTCGGAGGAAATCAGCCCCCCCCCCCCCCCTCTCTCCCCCTTCTCTCTTTGGGTTTTGTTGTTTTTTATTCACTTTTTGTTCCATCATGCTTAGATCTTTGGCTGGTGAATCTGTCAATGACATGTTTCTTTGGCTGCAATTTTTCCATTTATTACCAGATTGCAGACAGTGGGATGGGGAATGTTTCACCAGTTGGTGCTAGTAGGAAGTGATCCTATATATGGATGAAGTGGAAAAGTGCTTTTTGATTTTGTGTGGTTGACAAATACTTATAAAATCAAAATGAGATACTCATAGCACAGTTACAAGGTCAGTACCATGCTTAATGGTTCAGAATGATTGACTGAAATTAGGATGATGAGATGGATTAGTGGCTACACTATAAAGGATGAAACTAGAAATGAGTGCATTTGTGAAACTTTAGAAGTAGCACCAATTGATGACATGGTGGGAGAAAGTCAGCTAAGATGCCATGTTTATGAAAAATAAATCCAATTCCTGTATCTGTAAAGAGTGATTTGGTTCATGTAAAAGGCGCCACAATGACATGAGGAAGGTAAAAGGTGCCACAATGACACAAGGAAGGTAAAAAGAGAAATCCAATGCAGCTGGGCTGTGAGAAAAGACACGAACTGCCTAGGTTCAAGAGAAGATTTGCCTGTATGTATATCAGAATGGTTAACAAGGAGCCAACCTTGAGAAGTTGGGAAATGGCTAACTTGAGCTACTTGTATCAGAATAATTTTTTTTTTTTTTTTTGGCTTTTCCTTAATCATAAATATATTTCCTGGTCATGTATATTCCTGTCGCGGTCATTAAGATAAATGATGTTGTTCTGTTGATCATGACTGTACAGTGGTACACCAACTAAATGGCACTAAGATCCTTATCAAAAAAAAAAAAAAACACTAAATGGCACTCAGATTCTCAATCTCAGGTAGTGTTATCGTGCTCTTCTTTTGGAATAATTGTGATAGGTTTGAGGAGAATTTTACCTGTTTACATGAATAAGGTTCTGATTATGCCCATTTAAAAGATCATTTTGGGACTGGCTGTATTCTTTTGTAATTGGAAGTCATTCTGCAGTTGGTTGGGAATGTCCCTGTTCTTTTTCTTCCCCCTTTTATTTTAGGTCATATTTTCTTTTCTTTCTTTTTTTATTTTTTTAATTAAATTTTTTGGTCGCAAAACACGCAAAAAACACACTCAAATATGGACTTGCTTCAACAGAAAAAGGCTTTGAAAAGGAAGTATTTATGCTGTTGTTGTGGCATCTGTCTTTTACATTTCGCTCTCTCTCTTTTTTTTTTTTTTTTTTTTTTTTAATGCCACATTATGAATTTTTTGCATAATATCAGATGAATGAGATGTATATAGCCCAACACATTCTCAGCATTTTCATTTTTTCTGGTACATTATGAATTATTTGCATATCAGATGAATGAGATGTACATAGTCTAACACATTCTCAGGATTTTCGAACTATAAGTTTATTTCTGCTGCTGCCTTTTTTCCATTTTTGGTAATGTTTCTGCTTCTTCATTGTGGAGGATTATGCAAGTTGTTTTCCAGAAGAAAATAAATCCATGGCTTATTCTGCTGCGAATGTGATGTCAGTGTGACTTTTGTGAAATCAAAATTGCATCCACTCACATTTTAAGTGCTTTCTCCTCAAATCTTTGGATTCGGATTTTTTGGTAATTGTCATTTTAACCTGCCTCAAATCTTTCACATTTTTAACCTGCCTCAGTTTATCAAATTGTCAGTCATCTGTAAAAGCCTTTTCCTTGTATTGTTGTACATCCTTTGTGATTATCAATGGTAAGCCATTTGATATCCAGAAAGATATATCGCACTGCCTCAACTTGTCCAGTTATTACGCAATTGAATTAATTTGAATCAGGAAAGAAAGTATATAATCCTATAGAACTACATCTGTACATAGAAGTCCTAAAATCCAATGGAAGATCACAAGCAGGAAGACACAGAAAAAGTTCCCTTGAAGCGCACAGGTAATAAGGAGGAAGTCTTAGGCTCGAGACAGATAGGTGACGACTAATTTCCCAGATTTTCAGAGAAATTATGACAAACACCTGAAGATCAGTCGTTAAATCAAATCTAAAGCTCCTAGAAATTTAGCAATTCCACTAAAACCATATTTCCAGACTCCTACTCCAACTTGATCGTGTCTTTCTCTTGCTGCTGCTTCGCGGGCTCAGCAGGGAAGTATTTTATGCCTACCAAGTCACCAACTCGGCTGATGACCTGACAAAAACAGAAGTTCCAAACAGAAAGTTGGTTCAAGAAATATCCATTACTGCTAAGAGTCAAGACACTTTTTTTTTTTTTTTTGGGGGGGGGGGGGGAATATATGTGTGTGTGTGTGTGTGTGTGTGTGTGTTCCATGTACTGCTTGATGGTTCGGTGTGCAATACGCGGTGCACATAATCAACAATCAATTAGCCAGATTTATGTTTTGTCAATTTGGGTATGGTTGTTAGGTACTTGGGTGTGGGTTTTAAAAGCTAGTTTGTCCAGCTCCCTACTTTTAAGATTTTTCTTGGATCAAGAGTTCTTCATTTCCCACCAGACAGATGTATGTCACACTCAACAAAAAAAGCAAGACCATGCGAGCAAACAATCTACTTACCAAAAATGTGAAGAGAGAGGAGAGTAGGGGGTAGGGGATGGGAAGTAAAAAAAAAGAAGCTATATCCACTATCAATATAAGATCCATAATTATCTGATGAATAAGCATTTTGTTTGGTCTCTTTGTAATTTTTAACACCAATTACAATAATAATAATTTATATTTATTATAATTTAGGTAATGTATTCCTTATCAACGACGAACTGGTAATCTGGTATAGTGGTATGTTCGATGCAACAGAACATTAAAACTGAAGATGTAAGTACTGTGCACAATGCGCAATCAAAATGATACATCATTCTACTATTTCCCAACTAGGTTTAAAGTGAAACCAATTTAATTGTAGTGCGACTAGTTGATAGGGGTGAAGTGCACTTCAGGTAGGAATATTATTGCCTGGGATAGAGCTGGGGACAAATTTAGAGAAACAAGGCAAACAACATTTGGCTCAGATAGAAGAAAATAAATTTCACATTTGTAGATAGAGGTTAACCTCTAAAGCCTTGAGAAGGTCTTCCTTGGTATGAGAAGCAGAAATGCAAATACGTGCCCAGGCCAACAGTAGTGGGGTAGCTGGAAATGCAACTGTCACAACAGCCACCTGAAACAGGATTTGATGATGACAACTAGTCATAAAAGCAAAATAGAATGGAAGAAATTTAAATCAAACTCACATTCTGCTTGAGACACTCCCGCGAAAAGGCAGGGATTTTAGCTGGATTGTATAGCATTATAGGCATTACAGGAGAATCATTATCCCCGAGAACTTCAAAGCCCATCTTCTGCAGTTCTTACAAGGAAAAAGTTGCTGTTCTCACGTATAAGTGCAAGTTTCTGAGCCCCTAAATCAACACAACATTTCCCAAGTCATGACTAAATAAACATCTAAACTTTTTTTTTTGATAAGAGATAAACATCTAAACTTGAAGCCCAGCAATGAACAATCGTAAAAATTTTTAGTATGAAAAAGGGAAAAGAATCTTCTTGAACCTTTACTGGTACCATCCTCTCCAAGAATGACCCTTACGGCAGATATAATTTGTTGTGCAACTGGTGGGGATATTGATGTAGCATATAGATGAGCACAACAAGTGTACTTCAAATATTGTACAAGCTCCTGGAAGTGACAGTAAAAATTTAACGACTGAAAATGCACAACCAATATTCATAACAAAATTTATCCTCCTAAATCCAAGCTCACAGATGACAGCTGTAAAAACAAAAATGGAAAAGAAAAAACTGAGAGGTATGAGTGAGGACTGAGAACACTCAACTAAAAACAGCTATTGCCCGTATAATGTCCTTTAACCATGAAAATGGGACAAATGTCAATTAAGATGAGTATTCTGACGATGGAAGAAAAACTGACATGCAGTTAAATCAAGCAATCTCTTTACCACTTTTGTAAGTGAAATCAGTCACAGTGGTCATATATGATGCTGTACAAATGCTTAAAAGACAACCACAAATGATAAAAAATGAGATGGATCATCAACTACCCTCATACAGCAAACCTGGTTTAGTAAATTAATAAACTACCAATTTGTGGGGCACAGCAAAAAAAAAATACACAGCACACACTTACTTCATTTGTCCAATTACATGATATTGACGAATTTAGCCATTTAGGCATAGTCCTCATGTAATAACTCATGCCATTACCATTCCAAATCAAGGAAAACTTGATCAAAATTTTAAACCTAGACCCAAAACCGAGTAAAAATAATTCAATTATTGCATTCTCTTACCCCTATTAAGAAATAGAAACGTGAGATGGAAAAATAAAACAATATTAATGGTCAAGCATTTAGAAGAGCATCAAATACACGCTGATGAGGATGAGGATAATGACATTTTCTCCATTTGGTGTCCTGAATCACATCACACACTATTCACTGAATTTGTGAGCAGAACTGATTTATGGTGCAAAAGAAACAGACCTTGGATCCGGCGATATAACCGCCACATGATCCAAACGATTTTGTAAATGTTCCCATCATGATACCCACATCAGCAGGATCTACTCCTAAGAGCTCACATACACCTCTTCCTGTTTTTCCAACTGCTCCAATGCTGTGAGCCTCATCTAACAATCAGAAAGAAAATTGAAATGATGAGGCGTATTCTTAATTAAAAGATAAAACCTTGGTTGAGATGCATACAAAGGCAAGAAAAGCTAAGAAACAGAGACTAACAAAAGCATGAAAAATCTTCCACCATAATGTACAGAATCACAAAGTTTTTGAAAGGGGAACAAAAGTGAAGTGTTTGCATACCGCAGACAATACTAAGAACAAATTACATTATACTTGTCATCCCTCGATCTAAAATTTCTGCTATCTTTAGACATTAAAAGATCAGAAATCGTGGAAAAAAAAAATGTCACAATTTATCAGTTGCTCTTTCATATGCCAAAGCTATTTGCCTCATCAAGGTAAAAAAATCCATCATGTAATGAAAACATAAAACTCCAGGTAAAGGCTTATCACTCAAAGAACAAGAGAATTTTCTGATGAGTAAATGATCATAAACTTACTTAGTCCTTAGAATTATAAAAGTTCAAATGACTTAGTGAATAGGATTTTCGAAACACAAGAATACAAAAGTTACCATCCAATTAATGTTCCACCTTATACTTCTTGCATATTGCAACAATTTCTGGAAGCTTGCAGAGCTCCCCTTCCATACTGTATATTCCCTCTACAATAAAAATTATCTACTTCCAAGGTCTGTGCGTCCTGGGTTGTCCCTCAGAGATTTGTTCTCTTAAAACTCTCTCCAAGTGACATTGGTGCTAGAAGAAAAATGGCAAAGAGAATCATAAGCCTGATAACACCTGAATATTTGTTTCAGAGGAATATTTTTGCTTACAATTAAAGTAGCACTATATGTAAATTTACTATTATGTTGGAAAACTTGAACAGTAGCTCCTGAGCCTCGAGCACCAGTTAACAATTGAGTTGTGGTTTAAAGAATCACTAATTATCAACCCTCCCTGTTGATGGATGCAGTGAACAAAGAAACTAATACATGACTCAGATGTCACAAATTATTCTTATTATAAGTTTATGCACATACCTTCCCAATGAGGACTGGGAGGATAGCAGAGTTTGTCACATACCCCATGCCAAAAACTATAGCAGCTGGTTTTCCAACAAAGTTTGCTACACACTCCTCCAGTTCAGTATGCAGTGTTGTAGTTCCTGATGGAACAATTGCATAAGTAAATAACCACACACATAACCAGGAACATCTTGAAAAATTTTCTGCATACCTCCATCAACATGACTACTACAGGTAGTTGGAGAGAACCTCTTCAATGACTCAATTACATGGGGTGTGCAGTATTCATCTGCTGCAGCAAAGCCAAGGTAATTGTACGATCCCAAATTAAGACACCTACTTATCTTTGTGGTTCGTCTGCATAAAATATGCGAAAGATTGATCAATCCACAAGACATTGCAGATTCAGTCAATATTTATTAGAGTGACATTTTCCAAAAACCATCTAACTGTAAAATTTACTAACTACTTCATGCATGTTAGTAAGTAGAACTTTACTTGATGCCAGAAATTATTAGCACGGCATAAGGAAAATAAAACAATAAATAAAAAGGAAAGAAAAATGCAAATAAGCACACAACAAATTA
The DNA here is from genome assembly GCA_039720395.1 of Liquidambar formosana. Classification (NCBI taxonomy): domain Eukaryota; kingdom Viridiplantae; phylum Streptophyta; class Magnoliopsida; order Saxifragales; family Altingiaceae; genus Liquidambar; species Liquidambar formosana. Next base: position 29,856,923 of record CM077828.1, read on the forward strand.
AACGATCTCAAAATGACTAAGACATAAACTCTAGTGCATAAATGAGGACTCACTTTAGTGTCTTGTTATTGTCATTGGAGTAACGCACAACCACATCAAACCAAGCATAAGGAGCACTTGATATTGGTCGTCCAAAACAGTCCGGCAGAGGTACGGTTATATAAAAGATTAATACAGCATCGAGCTTCTCAATAATAAGATACCACTGTAGAAGGGAAATTTTTTGAAAAGTCTGCCATGTTTATAACCTTATGTTCACAAAAACTATGAATTAAATGATCTCAAAGCAACAATTTATATAATTGACCCAAGATAGTTGGAACACATTTTCAGGAAAGAAGAGATATATACAAATTCTTCTAGTAGGTAAGCTAGCTATATGGGCAGCAAGAGGAGTGAAGGATTCGAGCTAGGTTAAATTCATTTTTCTAAATGGTTTGTTGATTTCAGGGCATCGGCCAATTCTTGTTCTGAATAAAAGATCTTACCAAGAACTAGTCTTGTAACTTGCTATCCCTTTGCCTAGAAAGCAAGATTCACCTCCATTCCAAGGATGCACTTATACAGATGTATGCACAAAGGAACAAACAACCCATATATGAATTTACCAACTAAGATATTTCACATTTTCTAATTGTCCCCTTATTATAAATGAAACCTTCTCCATAGTCATCATTCATCAACATAAATTCTTGCACAGCACCAAATCCAAATGCGTGAAAGGACATGTATGCTAAGGATTTTAACTGAAGATACAAGCTTTGACAAAATTGAATGGCATAAAGGGATTCATGTAGCCCACTTCATGTAGTTGTGACTATGAGTTGAGTATAGTGCATATTTCAATCCCTTTTTAAAATTAAAAATAAAAATATTTAATTATAGTTTTTTTTTTTTTTTTTTTTGGAGAGGGGTTCAGAAAACCACCAGTCCAGTTATAAAGTTTAAGTACATTGAACAAATCAGACACAGAGAGAAGTTATCATAAAACAAATTAACGTTTCAAATGCGAATTATCCCATCCATGGAAAATGACAAGTTAAAACCAGATAAAAATTTAAAAATTTAAAAATACCTGAATTCGAAGGTACAAACGGCGAATATAGAAATCCTCAAGCCCTAAGCAAATCGGCGCATCACCCTACATTACCAACACACATATCACTGTCATTATCAGAATCAAATCTTAGCTGAGAAAACAAGGGGCAAAAAAAATGTCAATTTCCAATCAAATTACTCGCATTAGGCTCAGCTGAGGGTTAATTTTGTTTTCAAACAATAAGAAATCAAAGATTTCAAAATGACAATTTCTTTTTCTTTGTCCTACATTTCCTCGGAAACCAAACGTAGCATTATGTGAAATGAAATCATGAATGAATGTATAGGAGGAGACCTGAAGATTGCTGGAATGGAACCAATCGAGAATTTTTCTGAAGAAATCACGGAATTGTCCGTAGGCAAAGAGCAAGCCATAGCTGAAGCAGGTCGTTAAAGCTGTCAGATACGGAATTGCTATCATCTCCATCAAATTTTCAGGCCAACCAAACAAACACCTTTGATTCACTGCCTCCCAATATACATCTGTTAGCCAATCACAGATCTCAGATTCAAACCCCACAAGACAGAGGGGATTGGGTTGACCCGTTGACCAATCCCCACTTTTCGGTTTTTTGTTTTTTTTAAATAATATTTTTCTTAATTTTTTATTATCTTTTCTCTTAAAAAAATTTGTTCAATGGTGACAACGTAAGGAATTTGCATTTGGTGCTGGTCTAAAAAAAATAAAACCAATATAGTGGTGGTTGCATCTAGATGACAACACATGGCAAAAGAATACTAAACGTACAGTTGAGGTTAAAAAAGAGAGTAAGGATTCACGGATGGTTTAGAAAAAACCCATCGTGTTAATGGTATGATCTGAATAGCTCAATGAAAGTAATAGATGATTCGAATCAAAAACCCAAAAAACTTATTGACTTTAACTTAATTTAGTAATTTTTTGGATTTTTTATCAGGAATTGTCTATTACTTTTATGGACAATTCCGATCATACTGTCATAGTGATGATTTTTCTTTTTTTTAAACCTATCATCAAATCCAGACACTTAAAAAAAATGGTGTAAGCCATCAAAGCATAGTGTGGGTTGTTTTGCACCTCAGCCGTCCATACGTCCATTTGATGATTTTTGCCATATGTGGGATGCAACCAGCATAGTGCTGGGTTCTTTGGGACCTAGCACCAAATCTGAACTCCAACATGTGACCCATGGATTTCGAGGCCAATATTGCTCCCACCAAAATTAATAAGCTTTCGGCTTCTTATATCAACTGTCCAATACACGAATATTACAATAAACCTCCAAAATGAGGTGAGTTTCGAGTTCAAATACTTAATGTTTAAGCTAATTTCACAAAAATCTCAATAATTAAAACATGCACAAATAATTCAAGAGAGTTAGTTCAGTTGGTAGGAGGAGAGTCTTTTATTCTATCAATTTGGGTTCAATTCCTCTGAAAAGCACTCTAATAATTAATTCTTAAATGCATCAGGCCAATGTCGGAGAATGCACCCTTAAGATTGTTGGAGAGGGATTTAGTTGAGGTATGCGCAAGTTGGTCCAGACACCCTGGCTATTGTAAAAAAAAAAGAAAAAAAAAAAGAAAGAAAGAAAGAAAAAACAACATGCACAAATACTATTTCATGCATGCATGCAGGTATGATGGCATTGATTCTGATAAGAAAGTACCTTGCTCTCTTTACATGAACCTAGTTACCAAATATCGTCCAAACTATATTCTCATTCCAAGCTTATCATCACGTCCCTTTCGCTCTTGTCTCAATCATAATGCTCAACTATTACCCAACCTAATGCCATGGCATTAAGCTTTCGTCCATGGAAGAGTAGGTCTAGCATGAAAGATGAGAACCAGTCAGGCTAGCCGAAGGAGCTTGCCTAAAATCCAGATAAGGCCAAGATATCCACATTTGAGTCTTTGTTGAAACCCTAGGTGGATTTAGGCAAGTCATCCTTGGCTACCAAACATGACTCTTTATCTTCATACAAGGCCTCTCTTCCCCTTCTTTCTCGATCACTACTGCATTATGCAATTGGATGCTGAATGCCGATCCTCAATGAGGGAAGCAGCTATTTATAGCCACAAGGGTGTGAGGAGATTAGATTCTAAACCATATAAGGCAGCTCCTCATCCACCCCTTATATTTTATTTTTATTTATTTTCCTCCCCTCATTCAAAGCATTTTTCTTTTATTCGGCAATCTCATCCCCAAGGTTCAATTATCAAGGAACCCACAAGGCTAGAAGGGAATATATTCTCATATTTTGAAGGGACCAACTCATAGCATTCAACGAACGTACGTTCATATATCCCGCCCACCATATTTCCATGGTGCGACCCCAACAAATTTAGACCTTTGAAGCCATAATGAATAAATAAATAAGGAGGGAGAAAAAGTGGAAGAAGTGCAATTGGCAACGTGGCATATTGATCAACTTGCTTTGAATCAAGTTTATCTAGCTGACCTTTAGTGCCTCTCCTGAAGGGTGAAGCATGTTGCATGTGTGTCTTTCATCCTCCTCACACTTTTCTTCATCTCTGGGCCTACCTATCTTTCTCAGGCAAAGTCCAAGTCAAACCTCGCCGGGTTTGAAGACCCAGTTGACATCCAACCTCAATGCAAAAATTGTTATTCATCCTTAATCTTTTACCCTTTACGTGACATGCATTTAAAAAAAAATATATTAAAATCATAGTGTGTTGATATAATTGCAGTCACATCAATAGAAAAAAAAAATTAACGATAAAAAGTACGTACTGCTCATATAAATTTTTAATTATTAGAAGGTTTTCTCTTAGACCTTCTATTCATATTAAATCACTATCCAAACATTAACTAATATGAGTTGAGCAATAACCTGTCTTCAGCTGTTAGTAGGGCAAAAGTCCAAATACCCTGTTTAAAAAAAGTAATGGTCCCTAATAATAATAAAGTAAGGTTAATAATTCGGTGGGGTGGTTGCAGACCCACTGGGATTTTTCTGGAACCGAACCAGCTCTAGCAGCCTCTTGAGATTATACGTATATGGAAAAGGGGAGGTCTGACCGACGTTTCATGACTTTATGACCGCATTATTCCAATGTAAACATCAACCCAAGTCGTATCCCTGCCCAAAAGTAATGTCAATGCTCTTGATCTACCACACCTGTTTTGTTCTATTTTGACTTTGTTTTTGCCTCACATCACGCATTTCAACTGTTGGGTTTCAAACGGATGGAATTTCAATTCAATGTATTATTATTCCAAGCTTCTTCACTTCAAAAGTAACCAAATAAGACCCCATATCCTGCAATTGCATTCCACTTTATATCTTTTTTTTGTTCTCCCATGGTATAAGGAGGGATGGGATTACTACCCTGTATATATGGAGTAGTGGATGCATGCTTCTACTGTTTCATTCCCTAGTTGACAGGTCCACAGCATCACCTTCTGTCAGTGGCGGAGCCAAAGGGGGGCACGTGTCCCACTAACTCAAAATTTTTTTTTTTTTTAAGAAATTACCTTTTGATAACCACTTCCCCATATAATGCCAATAAAAGGAACTTGCTAGTCATTTTAAAACATATATACAATTAATTTGTAATAAGTTGACAGGCAATATCCTTTTTTTGGTATTACATTGGAAAGTGATTATCAAAAAGTAATTTTCTTGTAATAGGCTCTCAAGAGTTTTTAGTTCCCACCTCACAAAATCACATCACGGTACCCTCATTGAAAATAACTCCTGCCTCCACCCCTGCCTTCTGTTATCGACTAAGGCTATGTTTAGTTATGTTGTTTGTATGCATCTCAAAGAAAGTCATTCGGAGTTATCTAGAGGCTAGCTAGGAAAAGAGAAGAGATTTGCGATCCCTTGCACAAAGTTGGGATATGATTTGATTCAAAGAGTAAGATTAGATATATATCAACTAAATTTGGCACCTAAGCTAAGCATCCCCTTTCCCCCAATTCCTTCTTTTCTAGATAGGGTTGCAAACTTGCGAACGAGTTGACTTGAATTGAGGTGAGCCGAGTAGAACTTTGGGATGTTTGAGTTTAACTCGTTCAAAAACTTGGCTATTTTTTTTTTGGGAATTTTGGTCATAGCCCCTATGTATAATACTCTTTTTACAATAGACCCTAAAACAAATTAGGTTTTGTGAAACCCCCTTTTGGTACCGTACGGACTAAAATACCCTTGATTTTAAAACTTCCAAATATTACAACCGTGCCATTTAACTCCCCAACCCGAAAATCAGTGATTTTTCATCCATTGTTTCCAGCGACAAATATAGAAAAATATACCGAAGCAAATAAACCTTTCAAATGTTTATACATAGCAACGTATGAAGCAACGTTTCAAGGTTTGGAAGTGAAAAGAAGAAAAAGAACAAGAACAAGAAGACGACATCCATGACGGGACGATGGTCGGAGAAGGTCCAGTTTGGATAAGAAGGTCTGGTTTTTCAGATCTGGTACTATAACCGAATGCCTCCCCTCCTATTCTTCTTATTCTTCTTCTTCTACCTCTTGCACAGTAACAGCCTACTGTTCTATATTAAAAAAAACATACCTACAATCGCACTATTACAAAAAATAGTGTGCAACAGTATCAACATACTGTTAAAATATGAATTCCAATTAACAATGGGTAACAGTACCATCATACTATTTGAAACAAAAAATATGAATTCCAAGGTATACATATTCAAAACAGTACCATAGATAGTAAAATGATACTCTTGGCGAAACAAAAACATGCTATCAGTCGTACTAACTTGAAAATGCAACTCAGTAACAACATACTGTTCCATATTAAAAAAACACAACTAAAAATCATATTGTTACAAAACTCCATCATCATGCAACAAATTAAAAACCCAAATCAAAACCACAACCCTTTTCCCTTCAAACCCACTGTCAAACCACACAAAAAAAAAAAAAAAAAAAAAAAAAAAAAAAAAAAAAACACCCAGATCTGGTTTTTCCGGTTGCCGCCGACAACAACAACGGCGACTCACCACCAGCCCCGCCGCATCCCCGTCGTCTCCCCACATAAGCCACCGTCGATTCTCTCACTGCCGGATCACCGTCAAGCCTCAACCTTCGAGTCTCATGCCATTGAGACACACTTGCCGTCGGCCCTCAACCACCGGAGACCATCACCATCAACAACCAGTCCGATCTGGTGCTCGGAGCTTGCTCCCGCTCCTCTCTGCCGTCGATTCCTCACTACCAGATCCCCGTTGAGCCTCGACCATTAAGCCTCGACCACCGGAGACGATCACCGTTGAGCCTCGCCCACCGGAGACGACCGCCATCAACTAGCTAGTCCGATCTACTGGTCGGAGCATGATCGCCGCTCCTCTCCCTCCTTCCCCTCTCTCTCTCTCTCTCTCTCTCTCAAATCGGTTTGGAAATATAAAACCCACGATTAGGTTTGTAAATATCTAAGGTTAAAACGGGTATTTTTTAAAAAATATTTCCTTTTGCTTAAAAAATCTTTAAAAAAATGGGTTTTAGAGTTAAAAACTCTTATGGTGGGTTTTTTGTTAACAGCAATCCCTTAATAGGGGTTATTGCTAATTTCCCCTTTTTTTTAATTAGGCTTGAGCTTGCTATGAGCTTTTGGTTTGCTTGAACTTGATTCATTTAAGAAGCAAAAGAGTAGCCTTACCAAGTTTACTCGTATTTAGTTCCATATTCACGAGTGGCTTGGTTTGTTTGGAACCCTAACAAGGGCTAGGAGTCTAGGACATAAAACTTTTATTTAAAATGGAAAGTTCACAAGCCTAAAGTTCATGAATCAATCAATTCGAGCCTGGTTCTGTTTGGGTTTAGTCAAACCTACAATCACCAAAGCTCTTCCACCCTTATGAGAAAGAAATGTTACTAGGGCCAAGGCCCATTGTCGAGAAGCAACGGGGATCCAGAACAGTGACGGGATCCATATGTGAGGCTGAACAGATCCTCCGTTTTAAAAGCCCAATAACCACTTGTGCCTACGTAATCCTTGGGGACCATCCAAATCCCATTGAGGCAAGTGACCAACCTTTTAGATCAATACAAGCCTTTCAAAACAATTGCTTTTTATTGTGAGGCATATTGGGTTGCGCTTGGGGCCGACAACATGATATTTTGCGTTTTGGCCGCAAGACCAAATGAGATTGGCATGCAACTTGGATGGGTCTAAATCCATTCGATTTTTTTATTTATTTATTTTTTTTCATTTTTTTTTTTATGGGCGGGTTTATTTGGGACTAGGGTATCCATACATTCAGGGACTAACTAATCCCGTAACATGAGTAATGTCACTATTTTATATCTTAACTCTCTTCATGTCAGGTTAGTTTTAAGAGAAAATGAGAAGTCTAATCCAAGATATTTCACTTCTTGAAACATAAGTTCTCGAAATCACTAATCTGCCTCATAAAATTTCCATATGCATTTTTGTGTGGGTGGTTCTTAATTGAATGGATTAAATGTTTTGCCGTTAGGTTATCACTTCATCTGATGAGCCCTAGACTCGATTTCTCTTACATCGAGCTATATTTGACCACTAGAAAACCATGGGCTTTACTCAAAATTTATGAATCTTTTGAAGTCTTTATTTTCGCAAAGTATACTAAATATAATATTTCTACAACAACCCTTTCATAAAATACGTGAAGAAGGAAGTCCTTCCACGCCATTATATATTACTCTAATGGCATTCTGTGTCAATATAATCAAGGTTGCTTGCATTGGCACCCTAAACCCAACTTTGGCAAAACATCAAATAAAATCTAAATTCGATTCATATGTAGAGGGACAGCTATGGCCTATAGCTTAATTAGTATCGCATTTAGAAACCTCTCTCTCTCTCTCTCTCTCTCTAAGGGTTAAACACCTTTTGAATGCGTTAGTTGATGTGAAGTAGACAATGGTCTTACTCGTATCTCAAGAGATAGTTGGATCGATGATTTGGATGGCACAACCGGCCAGATTTAATTCTTTTTCTTTTTTTTTTATAAATTAATCCACGTTGCATGATATTAAAGAAGATTCGAGTCTCATCATTGAAGAAGTCCTACCGATGGAACCATCTCTAACAGGTTACATGACGTAGATGAGACTGTCAACATCCAATGCTTAACTTCTACGTTTTCCCACCTCTAACGTAATTATATATAATAATTATAATTAGAATTATATATACACAAAGGGAAGAAGGGAAAGATGATGCCTAATACAAAAATGGTTAGTTAAAGTGTGAATTCCAAACAAAAGAGTGGTGGCATATTCAATTGAATCCCCACCTCACAGCTGGTGCCTGCGTCTTTGTGCAGCAATTGTGGGTCTTTTTTCCCTTGAACTAAGGTAAAGCGAATCCTTCAATTAAAAAGGACAAACTCATGCCTGTTTTTAATACTACTTGAATACCTTACACCATTGAATACACATCTAGAAGCTACCGCACTTACCTGACAAAATCATTATTTTTTTATTTATTCCATCAAAGTGAACATGTACAATTAGAGTTTTTATTATCCCAATTAAACCTTGTGCTTCTCATATCCTTTCTTCACATCAAATTTAATGGCATTATTCTTATGGTCTCATTTAATTTATTTATAATAACAAAACAAAAATAGCATAAGAAAAAGAAAAAAAAAAAAAAGAAGAAGAAGAAGATGAAAGTACACATAAGCGAGGAGCTAGATTTGCCACAATTGTTTGTTATTTTCTTATACTGGAGTAGTTTTTTCTTTTGCATATTAATGTCCATTATTTCTAAGAGTTTTTTTTAAGCTTCTTGCTAATGACCTATTGACCTAATGTTACTTTTATCGTTACCATAAGTGATGGAATAGATTTAGGTATATTTAATGTACTTACATTTATAAAAATAAAAATAAAAATATTTAAAAAGGTTTGATGAGTTTCCTGGGACCAATGTCACTATCCCACTTCACATCATTTACCAAAATAGTGATCTTATATTATGGTCTATTCTAGTAAAAAAAACCATCCATGGGGCCAAGTGGGGCAACAAACGATATTTCTCTCAAAATGGGTTATTTCCATTATTAGTTTTTTTTTTAAATTTTTAATTATTTTGTTTCATCTAGGACCATGTTTTGTCTTTAAGACCAAAAAATATGCATTAATGACGTGATTTTTTTTTTTTTTTTTTTTTTTTTTTTGACAATTAGTTGTCTAGGGCTAGCTTATCCACATCTCGACTAAATCTTTTCTCAGACTGATCTATAAGGGATGCACTTCCCCATATTGGCCTGATATATTTAAGAATTAATTTTTGAAGTGTTTTCCTAAAAAAATCAAACTCAAATTCATAAGATATAGAAATTCTCCTCGTACCAACTGAACTAACTCCCTTAGAATATCAATGAGGTGATTTAACTTGCTTGTCCCTGCTGAAATCAGTTTTTCCAGCTTGTGTAGAACCCATGCAACCGCCCATTCCCACCACTCCCGCCTTTACTGCTTCCCGCTAAAAATCCATCAACGTTCAACACTAATAAATTCACTACGTTCATTTAATAGACACTTACCTCCTAGAAAAGGAGGACCTCCGCCAGCACTTCAATCCGGAGCCTTTTTTAACAACTTTGCCGCACAATATATAGAATAACTATTAAAGAATAATTATTACGGTGACGTCTTCATCAACATGTTGACGTGTTCCCTTTACCTTTTTGATTAATTTTTTTTTTATTTTTATATTTGCATTAATTCTCCGCATTAACTTATCGAACGAATGATAAAGAGTACATTTTTTTTTTCTTTCTTTCTTTTATTTCTTTCTAATTGAGTTGATGTAATAGAATTATATTATTTGCCACTTACGTGGACTCATGCAGAGTTTTAGTATGAAAAATCAGTGCATATAACATTACTTTTTCTTTTATCAATCATATCGTTTTATGATATGTGCTAATAAAAATTTGATGTTCTCTCTAATACCAAATTATATGGACCCATAGACAAAACTTACTCTTGAGAATCAGTTTGATGTTCTCTCGCACAATATTGTTTGATCAAAATAAAATTTGACGTCTCCAACACAATTCCTACCTCCCTATAAAAATGATACATATTTATCTTTAAAAAAGTATTTTAATTTTATATATGCAAGACCCCATGCTTACATAAAATGGGCATATGAAGAAAGTGGCCTCACCAGTGGTTCATCCTCATCTAATTCCTCTATCAACCCTCATTGATACATGTGAATCCCTTTGGATATGTCTTTTTTTTTTTAAATTATTATAATTATTATCACATTTTTGAAACTATATTAATAAAATGAAATTAACATGATAACTTTGACGATGTCGTGTGTCATGAATTACATGCTCAAAATAACTATAAAAAAAAAAAACTGTTGGAAAAGCTTACCGTAAGAGGGATGAGGGCGCCCTCTTAGTAGCCTTACTGAAAAAACTAATGGTCTCAGATTCGCAGTGTCCCATGGCGACTTTATAATGACAGCCCAATAATCCCTTGGTGTAACCGGCGGTGCCCACGTCTCCTCAGTTTCAACGTCAGAGAAAGGCTGTGACCATAATGATCACATACCTTGCTGTGAGAGTAGTAAAAATCAGCAGAGGAAGACGAAGATACTTGGGAACTTTCGCTGTCCATCTGTGATTGACCAGAAAGTCCCCGTATAATTGAAAAGTCATTGTCCCCACCTCCAACTCATAACTCACCCTCTCCTCTGACCCTTTCCACCCTACTAAGACTTGCAACTCTACTCCCACGTCCACCCATAGCGCGTGGTTCAACACGACCCAATCAACACACACAGACTATGCCTCAATATTTTTTATTTTATTTTATTGAGAAAAACTATGTTTTATTTATTTTTTTGTTAAGAGAAACTATGCCATAATAAAAATAAATAAATAAAACATCTCCATTAACCTTGTATTTGGTTGGGGGGAAAATAGGAGGGAAGGAAAAGGGAGAGATAAGGATAGTTGTGTGTGTTTGGTTAAGGGGAACGAGGGATGAAAGGAGAGGAGGAAAGAGGCAAATCCTTCTTTTTTAACTTTTTGGAATCTTTTCAAAAGTAAAGAGAAAAGGGGGAGGGAAAACGGGGAATTGGTCTTAAAAGATACATTTACTCTTATACTTATTATAATTTATTATTACTACTACATACTTAAGGGTAAATAGTAAAATTAATATCTATTCTTTCTATTCCTCCCTTTATATCAAACACACAGGAATGAAGGAAATTATCTTCCGTTTCATTTTTTATCTATCAAACCAAACACATAAGAAGGAAAAAATGTTTCCTTCGCCTAGGAATGAAAAGTCCATTTATTCTATCTTTCATTTTTTTCCTCCTTTCCATCCTCCCTACCAAACATAACATGAGTTTTTACTCTCTCTTGATGAGTCGAGCAAAGTTAAATAGCAACTTACTCAAACTTGGTTTTTATCTTGAAGAGACAAATACGGATGGGGTTAGTTGAAAATCTTAGAAACATGATTAGAGAGATGAATTTTAGTAAATCTCTTTCTTCTTCTTTATTTGTTCTAAACAAACTCACGGTTGTTAATTTCAAAATTAGATAATAATAAGGAAGTGAATCCAATCTTATCTTGTTTTCAAAAATTGCAAATAATCCCTAAAGCTTGATCTCCCTTATCTTATCAACAAATTCGAACAAATGTTTTATCAAATTAATCTCAAATAATTTGGTTATTTAAAGCTAGTAATAAACTTATTGAATTGAGAAGTATTCTCAACCTTGACACAATAAATTAATAAACTCAAAAATAAAGTTTAAGTTTGTTCATTCATCTTTTTTATTATCAAAGTTTTTGTTCATTTATCTTATGAGCATATATGAATGAATTTTACATCTTATCGAAAATCAAACCCAATAACTAAGTAACGATGACTTCAAGAAATTAGTTGGTATAATTGTTATTGGACGTTGCAGCCACATGCTCATAACGCGCGTCTCACCTTCACCTCATCCTTCTTCATTTCCCGTATTCATATTGTTCAGTCGGCACACAGCATGTCCTACTCATCACCACATTCACATACTCCTTTTCTCTCTCTCTCTAGACTATCTACAGTCTAAACCCTAAGAGCTTTCTCTCTCTATATCTATCTCCATCCTCTCTGCAAAACGGTAATCACCGAAGGACACACACCTTTCCGACCGCCATGAAAATACCAGAGAACGAACCCATCAACCTCTCAAACCAGCTTCTCTCCTCTCTCTTAGGAGAAATCCCACACATTCAAAACTTCAAAGGCAAATGGTCTATCATCAGAACCAAACTAGCCGATCTCCAGACCCAACTCAACGATTTTACCGAGTTCCCGGGTTTCTCCTCCAACCCCCTCTCTCTCGAACTCGTTCAATCCATTTCCCAAACCCTATCCGACGCCGTTTCGCTATCCAGAAAGTGCCGGAACCCCAGCTTATCGGAAGGGAAGCTTAGGACTCAGAGCGATATCGACTCTGTTTTGGCGAAGCTCGATCAACATATCAAAGACGGCGAGATCTTGAACAGGAGCGGCGTTCTTCAAGACGGCGTCTTTGCGGGTTCTTCCGGCTCGACGAGTTCGAAGAGGGAAGCGGTTCGAGTTGAGTCGAGGAACTTGATAACTCGATTGCAGATTGGGAGTCTCGAGTCGAAGAACTCGGCGATGGACTCGTTGTTAGGGTTACTTCAAGAAGACGACAAGAACGTGTTGATCGCCGTCGCTCAAGGCGTGGTGCCCGTGCTCTTGCGTTTGCTCGATTCGAGCAGTGTGGAGATGAAGGAGAAGACGGTGTCGGCGATTTCTAGGGTTTCGATGGTGGATAGCAGCAAGCATGTGTTGGTGGCTGAGGGTCTACTGCTTCTGAATCATCTTCTTCGAGTTCTTGAATCGGGGAGCTGGTTCGCGAAGGAGAAAGCCTGTATCGCACTTCAAGGTTTAAGCTTTTCGAAAGAGAACGCGAGGGCAATTGGGTCTAGAGGTGGAATTTCATCTCTGCTAGAGATTTGCCTGGCCGGAACCCCCGGTTCACAGGCCGTTGCAGCTGGGGTATTGAGGAATCTTGCTGGATTTACCGAAATTAAAGAGAATTTTATTGAAGAGAATGCAATTTCGGTACTTTTAGGGCTTTTGGCATCAGGGACGCCATTAGCCCAAGAAAATGCGATTGGGTGCTTGTGTAATTTGGTGACAGGGGATGATAATTTGAAGCTTTTGATTGCTAGGGAAGGAGGGATTGAGTGTTTGAAGAATTTCTGGGATGGGTCACCGACTGCTCGGAGTCTCGAAGTTGCCATAGAGTTGTTGAGGAGCTTGGCATTGTGCTTGCCGATTGCTGAAGTTATTGTTTCTGATGGATTTATAGCACGACTTGTTGCTGCATTGAATAGTGGGGTATCGGGTGTGAGAATTGCCTGCAGCAGGTGCTGTTTATGACCTGGGGTTTAGCACGAAAGCAAGGAAAGAGATGGGTGAATTGGGTTGTATTGGTCCTTTGGTGAGAATGTTAGATGGTAAGGCCATTGAAGAGAAAGAAGCTGGCCGCAAAGGCAATGTCAAATCTAATGCTATATGCAGGGAATAGGAGGATTTTTCGGAAGGATGAGAGAGGGATAGTGAGTGCAGTTCCGCTTCTTGATCCTTTGATACAGAATTTGGATAAGAAATACATTGTTTCTATATTGGCATCACTTGTTCATTCAAAGAATTCTAGGAAACAGATGATTGCTGCTGGTGCTTGTGTGTATTTGCCGAAACTTGTTGAGATGAATATCGAGGGGGCTAAGAAGGTTTCAGAAAGCCTTGGTCGGGGTAAGATATGGGGTGTTTTTTCCAGACCGTAACAGTGGAAGAAATTTGGAAACAGTGGATTATTGGAAAAGGGACATGGTGGTTGATCTGTATGTACTATAGTTGTGTTTTGTTTTTGTTTCTTTTCTTTCTGTTCATAATGTTTGTTAGATTTGCATAGGGACGTATATTGGAGTAGCCTAATTGTTGATGATAACTTCGGATTAGAAATGTAATCTTTGTTTGGTGACCTAACTGGATTGGAGTTTTCTGTTTTTCTCCCCAGATTTCAATAAATTAATAATGCTGTGTTTTCTCTCTGAACTCTTAATTCTATTGTATTACTTCTCAAATTTATTGATTTCATTATGTCCTTCCCTTTTGTTTTCGAGATGCTTGATATGTGAATAATTATTCTGTAATCTCAATAATTCTTTTGTGCTTATGTTGTATTGTACATGACGAAAAATTGTAAATTTCATTAAACCAGGGTCTACATGAGACTAGATTATGCCTTTGAAACAATATGCCTACCCCGCTTTTACTATTATGAATAGCCCAAATTTCCTTTGCTGATCATGGCTACTCTTATGAGTAGCCCAAATAGAATAGGCCATTTTGCCCCTTTAGGAAGATGCAACAATTTGCATTTTGTTGTGCTCCAATGTCTCAAACTTCTTTTCTTCATTATTTTTCTCCCCCCTCCACCCACTCCCCCTCCTCTCGAATGGTGGTGGTTACACTTCATATTCTAGGGTCTCAAAGTCACAGTCTTTCTTGTTGATTTTCCATTAGTACTAAATTAGGTTATTACAATTTCTTCAAAGTCAAACTGGTTTTGGTAGTTTGATAGGGTTCCTTTAAATTAGATTCTTGTAATGTGGGTCTAAACCATGTGCATTTGTTCCATGCATCATCCAACACGGCTTCACTCTTGTCTTGGTAGTTACACAAACTGGCAGAAACCCATCTTCTCCGTTTGCTTATTCTTCAACTACAGACGTCACTTGATGTTGTGAGGTCAATATTCTAGGGTCTCACAATACCTTTCTCATTCTCATGACTCTGCCATAAGTAATAATTAGATTGATACACTAATTTTAGATTAGTTTGGTTATTTTATATTGGTCCCTTAGATGATATCCTATTATTGGTGGGTCTAGACCATGTGCTAATGTCCTATAGTTAGAGAGCATGTGCATTTGTCCTACACATTGTCGAACAATGCACTTTTATGTTAAGAGTTAAGTTATTAAACAAGCAAGAACCTAACTAAATCCTTTTCACCTTTGAATTACCTCTCTTGCATTATGAAAAGATCTACTAAGTGGAACTTATCCGTAAACTTTAATAACTTGACATATTGAAAGAGGTTGCACAACTCAAGTATCATGATGTAGTGAGATAGGATGACTCAGGGACTTTTTCAAAGTACATATTGTTGCAGAGTTGAACTATTGTCATGTTCGCAGGAAAGTGTTGGGATGATTGTTATGTTAAAGCGGATCCTTTTGAATTTTGGAAGAAAAGGGAAAGCAAAAGGTAGTGTGAATCTTACCCTAATACAGAAGGTGTAACAACAAAAACACTTTTTTTTTGGCAAAGATAACAAGAACACTTTCTTACAGCCTTTGCCAACAAAAGCACTTTCTTGACAGCCTCGGTTCACCATTACGTGTGTTAATTGTACTATGAAAAGGGGATGAAGGGTAGAAACTAGTAAGAAAGTGTCAGTTTCGTGTCTTGAATTTAGATTATGGGATGGTGTTTAGTTGGGTTTGCTAAAAACTGTATGGAAGAGCCGGAAAATGTGGGTTGCCAAATATATGCTTTCAATGCATTGCGAAAGATTTACTATATTGAATCTAGAAAATTCATTAGCAAGCAAAATATATGATTAGTTAAGTTCCATAAAAGAAAAATATATGAACTGTTTAAGTTTCTCGTTGGACACGTTATATGATACTACCAACTTTGATCTCCCAAATCTTAGATTCCTTAATACACATTCTAAGCACATTGATAATCTTTTTTATTTCTTGCTAATAAGAACATTGATAATCAATATATATGTGGATAGGGTTGGGCTTGAGGCCTTGGACAACCTGACCAAACTTAAGTGTGATCATAGATTGAGTGCATAAGTTTTATCGTTAGCAGCCCTTTTTGGCCTAGTGGTATCCACCTCCTACAAGTAAATGTCCTGGGTTTAAATCTCCACATGAATGTGGGGTTCCCAATTAGAGTTCAAACGGATTGCTATTGGACTGACTTGGTGCACATGATTTACGGGCTATTGCTTACATCCACAGGAATTGGGCTTTGGGGACTTACTTGATGCACATGATTTACAGGGCTATTGCTTGCATCCGCAACAACTGGGCTCCCTTCTCACGGGGAGTGGAGACACTCTGTTGTTAGCAGGAAAATTTAAAGAAAAAGAAAAAACATAAAACACATCATTAATAAAGATGAAGTACATATGAGGATTAGTCTGACATTTATATGAGAATTAGTCGGACTGGAAGTTAGATTACCTTGTTGACCGAAAAAGAGGTTCCTGAATCCTGATGGGCTCATGACTTAAGAGGAGCCAAAAGCTTTGCAGAATCTTGGAGTTGGTTGGTGGATTTCTCCCCGTGTGTTCAAAAAAACATACTATGTGTTTGTCGCATGTTGGGACAGTGTGTGTGTGTACGCATGTCAGTTTGAGTGTTCTTCTATGTAGGAGGGTCCTCCATCTCTCCAATAGCTGTGTACCCTTTTGGAATTAGTTGGTGGGGTTTCTAACCATTTTTAATCATCTCAATAGAGAAACAAATTCATTTATCCAACCTGAGACTTGAATCCTAAATGCCCTCAAAAGGGAGGGAAATGCCAAAGAAAATAATAAAAATAAAACCCACTGTTCAAAGCATCTCACTAAGTTGTTTGAAGTATACAAAAAGTTCTGGGATTTGATGGAATTAGCATTGTAACTTTCAATCAACTCCTTTTTTTTTTAGGTAAAAACTTTCAAATGAATCTTAGAAAGACACTCACCCAAAAAAAAAAAATCTTTGAAAGACATTCATTGTTGTAAAGAAGAAAGTTACACAAACTCTGATGGTAAAAAACCATCCAATCTAACTAAACTAATTACTTGTACAAGTGATCTACTACTTTAGGACCTATATGGTTGATTTATTCTTTTGAATGTTGACATAGCAATATAAAATTAAAATTAAAAAAAAATTTTAAATGTATGAAGGAAATATCAATGGAGAGAGAGAGAGAGAGAGAGAGAGAGAGAGAGAGGAGAGAGGGAGAGTAATCCAGTCTAACTAAGCTAGTTACTTGTACAAGTGGTCTACTACTTTAGGACCTATGTGGTTGATTTATTCTTTTGAATGTCG
The DNA here is from genome assembly GCA_039720395.1 of Liquidambar formosana. Taxonomy (NCBI): domain Eukaryota; kingdom Viridiplantae; phylum Streptophyta; class Magnoliopsida; order Saxifragales; family Altingiaceae; genus Liquidambar; species Liquidambar formosana. The sequence goes on from CM077828.1 coordinate 29,874,183, forward strand.
ATTGTCGACATAGCAATATAAAATTTATAAGAAAAAAATGTATGAAGGAAATGTCACTGGAGGGAGAGAGAGAGAGAGAGAGGGAGATTAATGGGTTGTTATTTTTTTACATCCAGAGATTTTTGAAAATTTTCACAAGGCCATCCATGGTTCAAGCTAGTAGAACAAATAGTTCAAAAAAATGAAAACACAATTCAGCTTTGCAAATCCACCAGTGAGACTGGCAGTCCCCAAGGACGAAACAAAGACTTGCCCGTGACCTCATTGTCTCACAAATTTTTTCCATTTACAGAGAGGAACAGAGGAGACAGAACGTAAAAGTTGTTCTTCATTCAAACGAAAAACAGTCACATTGACGACGTTTTACAAGATACCCATTTTTCATCAATCTTCAACAAAATCAAAAGCTTTCACACTTGAATTTGTCTAGACCTGTTTGCAGAGATAATGGTAAGCAGCAGAAGAAAAATGAATGACAAGTAAGAGAGTAACACAGCAGCGGTCGACTTGTTGCAGAATTTGCCAAAGTGGTCACAGAGGGGCATCCAACCCGTATGGCTATTCCCATAACGACCCACATATCCAATCGCCGTCGCGGCAGCACTTCCAGCCATCACCAACGACATCACAAACTGTTTAACACCACGTACATAAAGTATAAGCTATGATCTTAAATTTTTCTCTCTCAAAAGAACAATTAGAAAGAAAAAAAATTGTACAAAATTTTGTACAGTATTCAACAATAATTATCTGCACATCAGCTTATTTGGAGACTGCTGAACGGGAGAGAAATGGACCGTATCAAAATGTTGTAAAAATTTTTGTCTCCTCATCCTGACCCAAACAAACAAAATTTTTAATTATGATTATTATATGGAAACCCAACGTTACCAAATCATGCAGGAACAAGAAGAAGAAGCTGTTTGGCTTGGACCCTCGACGGCTGAGGATGAAAGTAGAAACCAAAGACAGCGCTGTAAAAGCACAAGCAATGCCATTTGCAATAACGAAAAACCTGCAAAAGATTAAGAAGCTCTAAATCCAACAACAACAACTAAAAAAAAGACTATAAATTTAGTTGGTGTTCTTGAATTTTCTATAACACGTACTTGAAAGCAGAGGAATAGCTATATCGTGCGTCGATCGCCAAACCATATACCACGGTGGATTGCTTATTAGTGCCCATCACAGTTGTTGCAGCCAATGTACCCACAACTGCCAAAATTCTCAACCCAACTTGGGCTCCAAGGGAATATTTTTGCATATTCGAAACTGGTTTTTGCTGGAATTTGGCCTCAATGCTCGCCATTAGAGGATAATTAGAAGGGAAGAGATCGTAGAAAACACAGAGGAGAAACAGAGCAGAAACAGGGGAAAGAGATGGAAAAAAAAGAGCACCAGCAAAGGAATTGGGTAGACAGAAAAGGTGTGAGTGGTTGTGGGTATTTATAAGGCTGAGAAAGTTAGGAAACTTTCAAGGGCACAGCCATGATGTGAGAGAGCGGTTGCAATCCGAAAAAGAGGTGAGGTTTCAATCTTTCGAACTTACACTAGAAAACTGTCACAAACAACTGAACATGCACGAGGTGGATATCAGGCCAAATTCTTGGAATAAGGATGAATTTGGGCCGTCTGATTTGGAATGGAGATTTGTATGCTGATGATGTAGGCCGTTGGATGGTCTGCCTGCATGGTGGTTATCTTGGAAGTAGGCTTAACATTCGGGTAATGTGGACTGAGTTTATTATTTTTCTTTCTCCTCTACTTTTTCAGTGATGAAAACTAATCTTCTTGGAGGACCGACTCAAATGAGTAGTGTTACACGCACTAATTTTATATACTAATTTCCTGTATTAACTCAAGTAGTTGATAATGTGTCATTACCATATCAATCCAATTATTAAAAAAATTAAAAATGGGCTCTCGCGACCACATGAGTTAATGCGGAAAATTGGTTCAAGTAGCATTTCTTTTCTTAACTCAAATATAATATAGTTGTTCATTCATGAAACACTACTTTTTTCTTTATTTAACAATAAAGTTTATAGTTTTATCACTAGATGTGTTAATTAACCCAATTATTATTAATTTTATAAAATGAGCTCCTTTACCTTGAAAAAGTGAATCTCATATTAATCGGGTAGACAAATCCGTGGTAAAATTAGGACCTCTCTCTCCATATCTCCATTTTTCTCGAATAGTTTCTTAAGAAGATCTTGATGGACTATTAGGCTATATAACGGCGTAAACCATCCTATTCTCTTTAAACCCCAAACTTTAAGATTGAAATATTCAAACACATGACCTCTACCTTGCAAAGACCACGAGAACTCATGCAAGAAAGAGTCAAGATTGAGAAATAAAACTTTTATTTTGTTTTTCATATTTTTTTTATATTGACAAAGAATTATAATATACAATTATTTTATTGTTCATGAATTAACAAGATCAAAATTTTAAATTAGACATGGAATATGACACCCCACATCTTTTACTATGTCCTATCATTTTTTTACCATTTGCTATTACGAAACTATCTTCTCTGTTATTTTGGCTCCATCATGGATGGTATCTTTCACCCACAGAGTTCATGACAATAAGACTCAATCTCGGGGGAAGATAATAAAAATAATAATAAAATAAAAAATAAAGAGAAATCCTCTCGCAATCATCTTGGTGTATATCCGAACATTACACTCCTTGATGTGACATTATGGTGGAGGGTCAACATACCAACATTACGGCTACTACTATTACAGCTACCTCAATTTATACTTGTTACATGATTGGGAGGTGGCTCCTTATCCTCATGATGGGATCACTCATGAGGGGATGACATATGTGAATAATATTTTTTTCTGCCTTGTTTTGGTTTTTCCAGCTTACTGCCAACCCATGAAGTGAAAACTATCAAAATTTTATAAGAAACCCACCCTATAATTTTTAAAACATGGATGGTCCAAATCTGCCAATTATTCTAATTATTTGTTCAAATTCATCCCTCTTTTTTTTCTTTTTTTTTTTCTTTGGGTTTAAAACTTTAGGAACTTTTGAAAGGCTATTTTATTTCAAAATGGAGGGTTGTCTGCAAAAGGAGATTGACACGACACGACACGCTTTCGTGCCAGCATAAGATATTTGTCCACATTGAGTGTTGCAGTTTTGAAGGTTACAAGATTATATGGGTTTCAGCTTCCTTCAATGCAAGTACTCTTCGTTTGTGTGTCGTACACATTCATCTTTATCATTATATCCTATCCCTTCATAATAACATCTACCCATCTCATTTCATCGTATTCTCTGTCCATATCTCTTTCCATCTCACAAAAAACTAATGCTTGCGAATAATGGGGAGTGAGAAACGAAAAAGTATCGGAAATGATGAACACTATTCATGACAGCTGGGAGTATATATCTACCATTTGAACGGTACTGATCTTCTCCAATTAATACTCTTTATGTATGGCATGATCGATAGTTATGTGTCCAAAAAATATTAATTTCCATCACTCTCAGTATACTACATTTTAACTACGTCTCCTCCTTTATGGTGATTAAAATTAGGGTTTTCAAAAAATGAAAATGATTTCGAATTTTATTGTAACCGCCAGCAACGTAGGAACCACAAATTTCTAAAATAATAAATGCTAAAAATGCGGTAAACGGATTGTTGATGTCGCAAAACCCAAAAGTAAATAGAATTTGGGACAATTTCAAACACAATAATTAGAATTTGGGACCAAAGCTTAATTCACTATATTACATGTTAGTTTTGCAATTAATATGCACCTCTTTATAATGCTTAAAGACGGCTTCCACCAACCTCTCTTAAAAGGCCGGTGGTACGTACCAAACTGAATTACCCTAATAACGACCTCTAAGACTTTTAATGATACATATAATTAACACTAAGTTCTTACCAGTTACCAATATGTAGTGATATGATATATATATATATATATATATAAAATTAATTTTTTATGAACCATAATTCTGTACGTATATGCTTGGTTTATTAAATTTAATGACCCATATAGTCAAGTATTGTGAGTAATCTGCTTTTCGTCTTCCTTTTGAACTCTATTGCATATTAGGGAAGTAGTAGCTGGGTGTACTCTTTCACTATAATAACATACAAAGGACTGATATAGCTGACCTAGGACGTATGCTAGCATATATGGTTATAACTTCACAATCCTTCCAAGGTTTTCACCCCCATAATTTAAGTTTTTTTTGAGTAATGAGGTGCCTACCGTTATGGAAGATCGATACAAAATTAGGATTAAATGCAGTATCTATGAAGTTTCGGGGAATTATCTGCAAATTTTGTTGCAATTGTTGAAACTAACAAGGACCCATTAACCACCTCACATGCTCTCTATTAATATAAACATATTGAGGGTTGGGTTAAGTTTTCTGACTTAATACATGTGCCAACGTTAGGGTTAAGTTTATACTCATAATTCAGTTTTTTGAGATTCCCTTTTCATGTCGAAGATGGATGGACATTAGGGTTAAATGTGGTATGCACGGGAAGTTGCAGATATTCCATGGAGAAATTTTCTCCTTTTTTTTTTTTTTTTTACCCGTTCAAGGGATGAATCCAACTATGACCATCAACCACCCACATCAATGGCAGATCGGCATATTTTGCCAAATTATTTAGTGGTTGTTTGCAAACACTAGAATGGGAAAGAAACCTTAAATGTTCGTTCATGCATTCGTGCCTAATGACAACCAAACCCTTTAGATCTAGATTTGAAAGGGTAATGCACCTAAAATTAGGACTCCTCCATAATCTCTTGGTACCAAGAGATTATATAAAAAGAAACAAAAAGCATAGTCTCTTGGTACCAAGAGATTATAAAGAAATTATCATATAATCTCTTGGTACCAAGAGATTATATAAAAAGAAACAAAAAGCATAGTCTCTTGGTACCAAGAGATTATAAAGAAATTATTATATAATCTCTTGGTACCAAGAGATTATATAAAAAGAAACAAAAAGCATAGTCTCTTGGTACCAAGAGATTATAAAGAGATTATCATATAATATCTTGGTACCAAGAAAATAGGTAGACTACGCTAAAAAAGAAACTCTTTTAGATCTAGATTTGTAAGGGTAATGCACCTAAAAGAAACAGGTATTTAGGGTAATCTCTTGGTACCAAGAAAATAGGTAGACTACGCTTAAAAAAAAACAAAAGGACAATTGGTAGTCATTGCAACAATGACAATATTTGTGACTTAAAATCTTATCTCTTAACCAAACACAATAAAATGCGTGGCCATATTCAAGTTGTGACTTAAAATCTTATCTCCTAACCAAACACAATAAAATGCGTGGCCATATTCAAGTTACTACCGTAATCAAATCATTTAATTTTATTTTATTTTTTCATAACATGAATCGGAAATTTACTATCACTTTTCAAACGAATTGAACCAAGAATCTCCCTTCACATAGGGGATGAAATGCCATTAAACCGACCAAAGGTCATTGACGTCCTTATACTGAAAAAGAATCTTGTTTGCTCTCTAGAGTCTGGCTAGAATAGAGTTAAGCAACTCTAAACCATGGGGTGAGCGGCCGATGTTTCATAAAGCAGACGTCATGAATTTGACCTCATAATAAATTTTTCTTTCTTCATTTTTTTATTTTTTTTTTTTTAATTTTTTTATCATTCGTTACAAGTGGATGGGAGTGTCTATGGATGTCTAGAGGATTCGTTTCACTTGTGGGTGAAAATACCCTCACCGCCAAAAACAAATGAAAGAAGAAAAACAAAAGAAGAAAGCAATTGATTGGATCTTAAGGGTCCTGCAAGGCTGTAACTCATATCAACCAAACATGCTTTAGTTAATTTATAAAGGAAATGATTTTAGAAGAGAGAGCTAAGCATGCACCACCTTTCGTCCTCTCGTCACCAAAAGCACATTAAAAAAAGGAAAGAAGAAAAAAAGGGCAAGCAATTGGTTGGATCTTAGGGTCATACAACTCATGTAAACCAAGCATGCTTATTTGATTGATACAGGAAAAGAATTTAGTACATACAGAGAACTAATCATGCAACTGGGAACACCCCTCGTCACCAAAACCAAATTATTATTATTTGAAAGAGAGGATAAAATTTGGCCGGTTGGATCATAAGGTTCTATAATTCAAGTCAAATATATATATATATATAACTGGCCAAATTTTTTCTATATATATATATATATATATATATATATGGGGAGAGTTCCGTTAACACTTGGTGTAAAACTTTTTACACTTTCATCCGTTAATATCTTTTTATAAAAATCATATTATATCAATCCAACTATTGAATTATATATTCTTGTCATATACGTAATGCATGCCAAAATTCAAGGTAATCGGAGAATAGGAGTTATGTCATCCGTAAAATGCTCGAAATTAAAGTTTTATTTATTAAAAGAAATATAAGTTCACGGATCAAACACTTCTTAATATCCAATTAACTTAAAATTTGACATGTGTGACGTGTATGATAGGAATATGTAATCCAACAGTTGGATTGACAAAATATGTTATATGCACCGAATTCATATCCTAATTTTTACTTGAACTCTCTCGTAAAGGATTGGGTCACACCCCACCCTTACACCAGTGTACGTCAAGTTAAAAGTTGGGGTGTGGAGTTGTGGTCGAATGATTTTTTCCTCTCCATATATACTTATCAATAACCAAATATATATATATATATATAATCATTAGGCAACGTAGGCTACAAGTAATGTTATATGCACCAACTCTCTACCTCAATTTTAATCATAACTCTCTTCCTACCAATGTAGAATATATTACAAGTAATGCTATATTCAACAAATCTATGTTTCAACTTTTATCTCAATTCTTTAAAAAAAAGAGTAGTTCAAGAACAATGTAAGAAAGTTGAAATAAAAATTGGAATATGAAATTAATTTCCGCATAGTTAGTTGGTTGTAGAAGAACATCATGTTCAGCTGTCCACAAAGCACTGCGCAGCCAAAAATAAAAAAAGAAAGAAAAGAAAACGGCTGTCCACAGAGAACTTACTCAATAATCCTCGCCCAAATAACCAAAGGGGCAGCATTACCGAAAAAAAAAAAACCCCAAGGGGCAAGGTGAAGTCAGTTGGGCCTACGCACAACAATGCATGTAGTGTGCATCCATTTGAACCGTGGACAAAATTTTGAAGAGAAATTACCTAGCGTCACACTAAGTTGGTAGACAGCTTAAAGCTAAAAATCCACTCTAACCCTGAGTTGAACGAGTTTTAGGGTTATCCTCCAAAAAAAAAAAAAAAAAAAAAAAGGAGTTTTAGGGAATGTGGCAGCCGCTTCCAAACACTTGATCTTAAGATCAGCTATATATATCTATCTACACTACCTATAAAAGGCTAAATGTCAAAAAAGCTTTTGATTGACCAATATATCCTTAGTTTATATTTTAACTACATCACTACTCTCATACATGGTACATTGATTGAAAGAAGAAATAAGAATATAAAATATAAATATAAATATAAAACACATAAAAAGGAAATAAGAATATAAAACACATAAATATAAATAGGAATTCAAAATATACTATAATTCAACCCTTATACACAGGTGCATTGATTAGAATAGAAAATAAGAATATAAAACACATAAATATAAATAGGAATTTATAAATAAATAAGAATTCAAAGTATACTATAATTCGTAAAACCACATAAATAGGAAATCAAATTCGTATAAAACCCTAACCTTAACACATATCATCTACATAATTCTGAATTCTACTTTCTCCATTAACAGCGAGATTTTGAATTCTTCTCTCTCCATTAACAGCGTCTTCTACCTTATTTGGTAAGTGTTTCTCTACAAAATGCGATAACTTTTTCTCAAAATAAAAAAAATAAACAAAAATTCACGTGCAACACACGTGTGCACCAACTAGTATAACTAAAAATCTAATAGGTATCATATCTAGTGGGGATCTTGAGTTCCATCCTCTGGGACCTCTGATTTCAAACTGCAGAACTTGCTTGCAAGGCTCAATGGGGGTGTAATATCTCATGTGCTGCGTGAAGGGAATAGCTGTGCAGATTACATGGCGAATTGGAGTCACACTTATCATGGGCCTATCCTCCTCCTTGACACAACCTGCGGGTCTGGGGAAATTTTTATTTGACCATAAAGTTGGTCTACCGGTGGCCATAGTCTTTCTTTCCACTAGCCTCAGCAGCCGGAAAAAAAAAATGAAAAATTCTAATTTGTAACTGTGTCTCTCACCGTAAGGTACTATAAACCATACTCAAGGGGCAAAAGGTCTTTAAATATCTCTGTTGAAAGACCCATTCCTATAAGATGGGGTGTGTTTTTTGCCTACAGCCTTATAGCCCAAGTATTTCTCCCTTGGGAACGGCTAAAGCAACCCCAAGAAAGGTTAAGTTTACCCCCCCCAATTTTTTAATGAGAAAATGATGGTGTGAAATGACCAAAAGGGGCATCAGTGTTAACCCACCCCACCCCACCCCACGCCAGCCCCCACCCCTCATTCATCTGAAATCTCATTTGCGCGCCAAAACCCCTCACTATCACGTTCCACTATCCGGCACCCTCTCCGGCGACATTCTCCGGCAACTTTGTCCGGCAACATTCTCAGGCGCTCTTCCGGCAACTCTCATCCTCATCTCTCACTCTCTCATAACCACCCCTAACCAATATATCATCTTCATCCCTCACTCTCTCACAACAACCCTTAAACAAAAATCCATAACCCATTTGTAGTGGCTTTTACGTTTTTTATGAGCAATGGAGGAGGAAGAAGTCAGTTGGAATGGTGTTGGCAGCAAGGAGGTATGTATTTTGGCTTCAAAGTATGCAAAAATGGCGATTTTTTTTATTGCAGTCGCGCAGGTTCGACTCTGGTAATCCGTAATGTTCGGTTTTACGTGACCAAGCATTATGGTAATGTTCGGTTTTACACAACCAAGCTTTATGGTAATGTTCGGTTTTACACAACCAAGCAAAAACAAATACCCTTAAATAGTTATGCTTGGTTGTGCAAAACCGAACATTACCATAAAGCTTGGTTGTGTAAAATCGAACATTACCATAATGCTTGGTCACGTAAAACCGAACATTACGGATTACCAGAGTCGAACCTGCGCGACTGCAATAAAAAAAATCGCCATTTTTGCATACTTTCTCCAGTCGCGGGTGAGCAGGGTCGCCGTGGAGGACTGCCGGTGACTTTCTCCAGTCGCGGGTGAGTGCAGTCACCAGTCGTGGGTGAGCGGGGTCGCCGTGGAGGACTGCCGTTCTCTTTCTCCAGTCGCGGGTGAGTGGGGTCGCCGTGCTTTCTCCAGTCGCGGGTGAACGGGGTCGCCACCGGTGACTTTCTCCAGTCGTCGCAAGTGAACGGGGTCGCCGCCGGTGACTTTCTCCAGTCGTCGTGGGTGAGCGGGGTGGCTGATGGTCCCGTGTGTGGAGGGAGTGGGGTGGGTGAGGCTTAGGTTTAGTGGAAGGAAGGGTACTTTGGACATTTTGGGGGGTGGGCATATAGTATTGGGGGGTGGGCTTAACACACGGGGTCAACTTAACTCTATTTGGGGTTGCATTAGCCGCTCCCTTCTCCCTTCACATTTTGGGAGAGGCCTGGCATTGGTTGAGTTTGGACTAGTTTGAGTTGACGGGCCCTATCTTATAGGGTGGTGCATATGGCTGTATGTATAAATTTGTTGTGCCTTAACAAAATGATTTTTTCTCAGGAAAAAATAAAGATAAAATAATAATAAAATAATAGTGTTTCCACGTACACATGAGTTGGGCCCAAAACATGGAAGGCCCTTAATCTCTTGTGCTGATGATAACAATGCGGGAACGGCTATTGCAACCCCCTAAAGGGTTAAATTGCCCCCCCTTGATATCCCATCCCCAACTATATATACCCACCCCTTTGAAAGACTAAAACACCCTCTTCTAAATAACCTTAACCCTCACCCACCCCACTCCCCCCACCACACTAGACGGCGATGGGAGAACAGCGACGGCGACAGAGGTTCTTCCTCTTCTCTCTCCTTCTCCTCTTCTTTCTTCTACTTCTTTTTTTTTTTCTTTCCTTCCTCTACTAGTCAAATCTGTGGGGGGAGGTTTTTTTTTCAAAACCTCCATTTTTTCTGGTGGGGTGGGGTGCCGACGATGGAAGGTTCTTCCTCTTCCCTCTTCTTCTCCTTTTTTTTTTTTTCCTTAGATGCTGGTCAGATTTGTGTGTTTCCGGCAAGGGAGGTTTTTTTTCAAAACCTCCATTTTTTCCAGTGGGGTGGGGTGCCCGCGACGGGAGGGAAGAGAAAGGAAAGGAAAGTTAAAAAAGAGGGCTGCCGGGAGGGGGTAAAAAAAAAAAAATGAAAGAAAGAAAGAGAAGAAGAGGCTGCCGACAGGAGGGGGGGCTGCCCTCGCCGTCGCCGGTGAGCTGATCAGATTTGTGTTTTCCGGTAAGGGTCTGTGTTTTCCGACGAGAGGTACTAAAGCCCTTTTTAGTAATTTTGTATAATAATTTTTTTAATTAAAAAATTAGAGGGGACAACTTAACCCTTTGAGGGTTGCAATAGCCGTTCCCTAACAATGCCCAAACTCTACTTCAAGCCGGTTGAGTTTCTGGTCCACTCAAGGACTTAACTTGGACTCAGTTGGGTTACAGTTTGCCAAGTCCACTTATAAACAGATTCCTGCTAAGGAACTAAGAATCGTAAGCACTAAGCACACACTTGACAACGAAAAATCTAAACCTTCTGCACAACCAATACTCTGCATCAGTTAACGCACTGAAAATGCTGCTTGCACCAACTCAAGTGATGGGTGATGTAGAACACTCTTTATTTTACATTTTTTAGTGGGCTTCGTCTACCTCGAGAGTTGATATACTCTTTGGAATAATTATTATGGGGATTAGATACATAGTTTTTTTGGGTGATGGGGTCATGGAAATAAAATAATCTAAATATTGAAAATGTAAATCTTTACAGGTGAAGGGGGGTTAATGCCCCATTAAGGGAAAAGATGATCAGAAAATTAAGAACATATATATACATGTATGTACAGACAGAACCAGATTCTGAGGGAGAGGAACCAGGACTTTTAATTGCTGATGTCGAAGTATTTTGGATCTGATGGAAAATGGTATTCCACATGTAACTGCAATGTCAAAACAACAGGGGCAATGTTAGGCAGGACAAGAACGGATAACTCGATGCCCAGAAAGAACTTTGAAGCACTAAGGCTGCACTGGAAAGTTACTTCTGGAAAATGGTACCAGAATATATCCATTATGCTCACGTTCGGAGCACAGGAATTGGCGCTTTCACAAAAACCAGATAAAAAACTCCCAAAAATGAGAGAAAATGATTCCCATTATTTTCAAAGAAAGCAATTTTCCAAAATATAGCCAGAGGTTATGTGCATCACATCTCATACAAGTCATAAGTACTTTCATAACAATAGGATGGCATCATAATGACACTTGCTTCGTCTAACAGCACTCACGAAGGATTTTTTCCGGTTTGGGCTTTCAGAGCAGCCCAAATACTTGTTCTCTTGGCATTCAGCAGAAACAGTAAATGCATGTTTTAAGCTCTCTCAGATAAACTGTAACAAGTTTAAAAGAGAGTTAAATACAGAGATGGATAATCCTCCTTTGGGCCAAACCAGACCTGGAAAGAGCCCTCAAATATGAAACCAAAAAAGAGATGACGGTCGCAGTCTTCTACTTGGCATATTCTAAGTTCTTAAGCAGTAAGAATCCAATCACCCCATAAAATGCAAGGAGATAGTTCAGATAGAACAAGTGTTATGCATACTAGTTCAAATAGAAAGAAATACTTGGCTGACAAACACGCAGGAGGCAAAAGAAAACATGCACGCACACATCCATAAACAGTTATATATGATGTCAACAAACACAGCATCAACAATAGCTGATCGGTTACACATACCTTTCCCTCATCAGAATCTGAATGGCGTTGTGGGAAAACCACCCTCAAATCATTATACAAGTAGAAGCGTCGCTCCTGTTCAATGTCCATACTGTTTCTTGCCGGTGCAGATAAAGGATCAGATTTGCACCTCTCGACTGACCTTGAACATTTCTTAGAAAAAGGACATAAAAAACGGAGATGAAGAGCATAACGTAGAACACCAGCACCAGTGGTATTCTCATTGATTTTTGAAGGGCTATGTATAAATTTGCTGTTAGTTACATGGCATGTATTCAATGGGCTGTTCTTCTCACCACTATTTATATATCCATTACTGTTGGATCCACTACAATCCAAGCCAGAATTGGCATCCCTGCTAATCTTCAACAAACGACTAGAACTTGAGGCTACAGATGGGTTGACATCATTTCTCGTGTCAGGATCTTGATGCCCTCCATTTCCTGACATAGGACCTGGTCCAGAGGCTAGAGTGGTCTTTTGGCGCAGAAATGTCTATGTTTAAATGAGATGCAGGAAGAAAGTCATTTACCATTATAAAAATCTCAGGTCACACTAGAATAAATATAACTACAAAACAGAAAGTACAAAGCAGTATAGAGTTGAAAGTGTGGATCCTCAAAAAGTGCTTTATCCATTGTAAGGCATAACAATGCATCATATATTGTTAAACATTTTAAGATCACTCACTCACTCAGGGTGTAGAGTTGACTCAGCTGGACTGGGCTTGATACATTCAGCCACAATTAGGCAGGATTCACCCTCCTGGTTTGGGCTGGGCTGGGCTGGGCTGAGCTCAGGTATGATAATTCAGTCTAGAATATGATAACTGAATTAGCTCAGCTGGTAAGTAAGGTGACCCTCAACTGTGAGGTCTCATGTATTCTAAACAATCCAACTTTCACTATATTCACTTTCTTTCTCATGTATTCTAAACCATCCAACTTTCACTACATTCACTTTCTTTTATATTATTTTTCTTCTCCATTCTCTTTTATCCTTCATCTTGTGTATGTGTGTGAGCCTATGCATGTGAGGCACCATGGAAGCAACAACATCATCCACAAATGAAGTCTTGACCTTCAAGAATCTCATTTTATATTCTTTATTAGTTTTTTCCCTTTTAATTTTTATTATTATTTTTTTTTTTTTGGAGAGTATTCAGCGATCTCAACCCTCATCATAACGTGTAGTAAATCATCACTATTCAGAATAATCTAGACTGTAATAGATGCTGCACCTCCACAAATACTCCAACATCTAGTGTTATTAAAACCAACACAAGTAAAAAAAATCCTTAAAGAATTTTAATAAATAAATAAATAACAGACTTCGTAGAATGGGTGTCGCTTCCCATCTAGATTATGTAACTTTAGTCAATTCCCAAGTCACATAAGTACTATACTAATGATGACATAGTGGTGTCTCACTTCCCTATTGTATTCTTGTTTCAATTTAATAAAACATCTTCTCTGGAAAAAAGAACAGGAAAAAAAAAGAAGAAGAAAGAATGAAAGAAAGAAAGAAGGATTATGAAGTTTTGCAAGTGAATCCCTTCATAAACACTCCATAAGTTAAGGTCCAGCGACAGATCGAATTCATGTTTTTGTAATAGAAAGCAAAGTTCTCCCATGGGAATGAAAAGTTACATATGTTGCAGAGTAACATATATCTTTGCCCCGAAACCAATATTGTACTCATGGAACATCTTTGCTCTAATTATTGCAGGCATCAATTTTCTTTTAAACATTTCAGAACATCACAGAAGCTTCAAAACTATAACAGTGGAAAAACCAAATGAAATGAGAGGTGGGTACATCATGTCAGATAAACCTAACCTACACCATGAGTTAATATAGCTACGTATATTAACAAGATTAGTGTGATAATAATGGTTCAGGTTGGGAAGTCCCACATCCCACATCATTTAAATGTAAAAAGTTGATATGGCTTAATATATCTGTATGGGCCCTCCACCTAATAGCTTAGGTTTTTAGGTTGAAAACTGAACATAGTATCAAAGCTCGTTATTGTTGTTGGGCCTATTTCGTATGTGAGCACGTTGTTGTTTTCCACATGACAGGCCCTGTTGTATCTTATTAGGCCTGCACGTGAGGGGGATTGTTGGGAAGTCCCACGTTGTTTAAATATAAAAAGTTGATATGGCCTTAATATACCTGTTTGAGCCCTCCATCTAATAATTTAGGCCTTTTAGGTTAGAAACTTAACAGTTCATGTTAATGCTCAGGTGCCTATTAAGAATTTATGATTCAAATGATCATGTGTTTCCCACTTACCTTGGTACCAGCTGGCATGTCACTCAAATCATAGTTACAGAAGAAGGTGTGAATAGGTGTCTTTTCAGGATTGCTGAGAACCTGCACAAAGCATTTTGGATTGTCAAATGTAAGAAAGCCATATCGTAAAAGATATTAAAAAACTTGAAACTCTGAAACTATAGTTATTACAACTTCAGTCCCCACCCCACCCACCCACACCCAACTGTACACACACAGACACACGTTATGTAGATAAATCAACCAATGATCAGTATAACAAAAATAAGAGGCAATTACAGGCAAAACCAAAAACATTTGAATTACTGACACATTGTCAAACAACATTTAAACATCTGTCTAAGACTTGATAGCATTATATCCATGTAAGAATTGCCATATGCTTAATCAATAAAGACAAAAATGAAAATGGAAAGAGAGATTTTATATCAATAGAGGAAATAAAGAGGCTCTAGATATAAATTAAAACAAAAATTTAAAGGTACTAAGTTGATAACCAATAGATTCGGCCAAAAAACCAAGTACCAGTTGTATGCACCCTTTCATAGGTATACGCAGGCGGCCTTTTTCTGCTCGTGACTCATCAATGCTGAGGCTCCTTCTCATTTTTGGGCCTCTAGACTTGTTTGACAGCACATTTCCAGCAAGATCTATTGATGAATAGTACAGTAAGTAATTGTCTCCATCCACACTAGTTACTGCAAACGGAAGTTTTTGGGATTGTGGTGAAAATTTTCCTCCAGTGACATTAAGAACAGCCAGGAAACCATCAATTCTCTGCATATAAGAATATCACAAATAAGGAGTTGAAAGGAAAAACTGACATTAACAAAAAAAGAAAAAGAAAAATATGGTTCAATGACCAGATTAGTTATCAAAAGATTTGAATATACACCTGACTAACTTTCCCAGATGACAACCGACCAGACAGCAAAGACTCCTCAAATGAACCCACCAAGGACCTTCTAACAGGCAGTCCACTCAGAGTTCTAAACGACTTGGCACATTGAGGAGTGAGGGTTGAATCCTGACCCCAATGTCGATCTACGCCAGTGGTACTTTCAGGGGTACACAGGTCAAGATTTTTCTGAAGAATGTCAAAATCTTGCAATGATTTGCTAGCCATCCTGAAGTCCTCTTCACTCCGGGAAGATAAAATGTCAGAGACAGTTCTATCAAGCGACCGTTCCACATCCTTTAATGTCAAACAGTCATCATCTAACTCTTTCCTAATATCCCTGCATCCTCCCACAATTTTCATTCTTTCATGAAATTTTGGACCAAGAGGAGACAAAGACAGTGGAGGTGAGACCACCTTTTGTGGAGATATGGCTATTGCCCCAGTTGGGGACCTTCCCTTTGCTGCTTCTCCAAAGTAATCTAATCCAGGTGAAGATAAAGAATGATTGAGAGGTAATGGCTCCTCCTTCTCAAGCAAAGGGCCATCAGTGAAAAAAATGGAGTTAGTCCTGCAATTATCATCCGGTGAATTCTTCCATTCTAGGAAACTAGATGCAGACCAAATTGGAGGATTAAAACAATTGGAGTTGCCGATATTAGCCTTCTTATGCTCTTGTGACACAGAAACATTGTGATTACCTCTACTGCCCTGGGAATCACTCCAATAAATACTACCACCAATGTTTAGAGAATCACCAGTAAATTGATTTGGGGCAAGCATGCTATTCAAAGGAGACAATAAGCGCTTTCTGGCTAGTGAGCCACTGGTCTCAGTTGCATTACTAGTGATAGTAGCTACAGTAGATGAATGAACACAATTTGGTTGGTTTCCCTCAAACAAGTTAGCAGGAGAATTCAATCCCCTCGATTCAAAACCCACCATCCTTGTAAAAGGATTCTGAATATTCCGTCCACTCTTATGACTTAACCGACCATTTTTTTCTGAAGAGCCAATCTTCAACCTATGCATGTTGGATGTACCATCTCTGTGTATACTCAGACCATCTGGGTCCTTCATACATTCCAAGCTGGCTTTCCTTTGGAAATCTCCCAAAGAAGAGCAAGGCAAATCCACTGGCATTCGATTGCCAGGGTTTCCTCCATGCATCCCATTGAAATCACAGCTGCTCACGCCTACAAATCGAGGCGGAGTTGGAACAAATGTGCTCATAGATGCAGCTGCCACTTCCTCAGCAATTTTGCTGGTGGGCACTTGAGGCAAGCCCATATCTAAGATTCAGTTGTCCTCTTAACTATTCAAAAGGGTCTGTATATTACACACCCTTGTAGACTCTTTTCCTTGCCCTCTTCTAAATTAATTCCTGCATAAATATCAAAGTCCGTTCCCCGCAACCAACAATGATCAAATGTATATCAAATTGCCTAATCCCATCAGTGCCATCAAAATTAACACCTTACATTCCCTAATTCCCACTATGATTTGAACATTAATCTGATTCCATAAATAATAGGAACTTCTACTATCTATCCACCAATTGCATTCCCATTTCAACCACAGCTACCTCACAAGATCATGTTGACAAACTCAACCGCAAACGAGGAATCCAAGCATGACGAGAAGTAACACTGAGTCTCAACATTATAGCAGCAAGCAACTGGAAAAGGGTTGTTCATGATTATTATAGAAACCAAGGCACAGTCCTGAAACAACAGAATTCAATGAAAAATCAGTTCCATTGGTTTGTGTTGATAGAGGATACACGAAAACAAGAGAAGCCCAGTTGCAGACTTTTACATTAGCTTTGCGGTCCCTATTCACATAATCGGGGAAACTTAGAAATATCATTTACCAAGTTGAAAGCACATTAAATGGAGATACAAAAATACCCAGATACTTAAAAAGTTCAAATGGTAAGATTTATAAGCAGTATTAGCCACTAACTTTTTCAATTACAGCACCAGATTATGATCTTCCTTTTGTCATTAAGATTAACATTGAAGAATTTAAAATGGATTCATCAGTTTTATCGGTTTTTTGCTGTATATGAAACCAATATATATATTATCTCAAAACTCATAACAAACTACAATCAACACTCCCACAAAATAAAACTCATGGAACTTAATCTCAAAAACCCAATCACCAAAAATGAAAATCCTGAAAGCCCAATTCACACCCAAATAATTGTAAAAAAGGGACCATCAAAAACCTCATTTTCACCACAATCTCAGAATATATACATATATTACTATCAGAACCCAACAAGATTGCCAGAGGAAACCAGTAATCACAAAGAAAACTACATGAGAAGTACAGGGTCAGAAAACTGAAACCCCCAAACTTCCTCCTTCACAGTAACCATGAAAAAACATCAGCACACAACAACCTAACCATTACCCACTAAAACTCACATAAATTCGAAACCAAAACAAACAAAACAGATGTCAATACAGTCATAGCTGTATCTAATCAAAAGACGCACCAGTACAGCCGGCAATCATATAATAAAATCCATAGATCATGCTCAACCTTGCTTTTCACAGATTATATCTACAGATCGGTACTAACCCAACAAAAAAATTTCTCCTTTCTTTTTTTTTTTTTTTCCGATGTGAGAGGTCAAATTAGCATAAGATTAGAAGAACCCAGAACTTGGTCATTGTAAAGTTTTCTTCTTCTTTCTTCTCCTCCTCCTATCTTCATCTGTTCTGTTTGCGGTTCCTCGCATTTCCATCTCTTCTCTCTCTCTCTTGAGCAGTGGTGTGGTAATGTAAGCCTACCAAATTATATGCGCCATCGCTTAACCAGAAATTTCTTGCTGTATATATGTGCAGTAGTAATTTTGAAAACCACAAAGCGAATACCACATGCTCCTCTGTTTTCCAAGTTGCGGCCATATTTTTCTTACCTTTCCCTATCTAGCATTAACAGTGAAATGACACTTTTACGCCTTAGTTTGATATCAAGACACGTACATTTTGATAATGTATTTTTATATTTTTTTAATAGATATGTTTTTATTGGTGGAATTTTCTTTTACAGATATTCGCATATACAAATTCCTTTTTTTTTTTTTTTGGGTAACTTTGTAGTATGCAATCTATGCCATTCATGATAATCATGATTGGTGTTTTATCATTGTGGGATGTATTGCGTTATTTTATTTTATTTTTTGATTAATTATTAGGAATATCTTAAATTTTACTCTCGTCGAAATTTTGGTTCTAGACTATTTTTTTAACAATCCGTATAAGATGTCTTATACTCAGATAAGTAGTGATCTCTGAGAAAAGTTAAAACGATGACCTCTGAAGAATACATCCAAAGCCTGACTGCTCAATCAATGCCACAAGGACAACCAACCCCACAAGGACATCTCCGTTGTTTTGGAGATAAAATTTATTAGACTTTCAAATTTCACTTTAAAGCTTCATTTTAATCTAATTTGTTGCTCTAGAAAGTAGAAGGTTTATTGATGACATTATAACTTAATTCACAAACAAACAAACAAGCAAAAAAATTAAATAAAATTCACAGCAAATCTTGTGAAATAATTTATAAAGACTACCCATAAGCTTTGTAAAAGAAGTCTTTGGGATCATCAAATACCGTGGAAGAATTCTTAAAGAGGAGGAGTGGGGTTAGAACAGTTCCACTTGTACAAGCTTTGTAATAGAACGAGTCTCCTTGACAACTTACGCTAAGCATCAAACCATAGGTACACATAGCAAAATAATATACATTATTGAGATGAGAGATCCTATAGGACCGAGAGAGAGAGAGAGAGAGAGAGAGAGAGATATCCTTCATAGAAGTTTAAAACCGAATATTCTAAACGATTTAATTTGATTAATTTGATATTTTCATTTATCTCTATTCTTATTGATTTATATTACAAATGATGTAATGTCACTATTGTATATAATTTTTTCTCGTTTAATATATATTAACATCGTGGTATCCACCCAAACAAAAAAAAAAAAAAAAGAAAAAAAAATTTCCTTTTATATACTCCATATATGATAATTATTGTGGTATTTAACCCTCCAACCGGTGGGCGAATACTCATCCCTCCATTCTAGAAATTTGAGAATTCGGATGGCACATTGGACTTGGGTTCACGGAGGGATGAAGGATCGGTGCCTCTATTTGTTGTGGAAGTAGGGACGTGGCAGACTGCCCTCTTATCATGTTTCACGTGTCGTGATAAGAATCCGGCACGGTTAAAGAGACGTGTATTACAGGAACACATGCACTCTGCGAGACTGAGTTTGTGGTCCGTATGATGCATTATAAGCTTGTGCAGCACGTGACGCGTGCGGACCTTTCATTAGACGGTAGAGACCCTACTCCATTTCCCATCAAAGGGGCTGTTGGGTTTTGATTTAGTCTTGGAGGAGGCTGCCGTGCTTAGCCTGTTCAATTAATCTGTCTCTCCTTTTTTTTTATTCCCTTTTTCAAAGCCTTTGAATATATATCTACTCCATTTACTTGCTTTGCCCAATTTCTAGGTGATGTTGCCGCAGACAACTTTGAACATCATTCACGTTTTGGCCAACTCTTGGCTGTGCATCCTTTCAATTCAATTAATTATCCTTTTGTCCTTTCATTCGTATTCTACTTGTACGGATAGTTGATCTCCGACAATTCGACCATCTTCACTGCACACTTTTTACAGCCTCCCAATCCTCAAAACAAGAGGGAAAAAAAATAGTAGCTAAAAAATACAAAAAAAAAAAGGCAATATTAATTAGACGTAGCACCATATAAAAAATAACTAACGTGGTAATGAATCTCTTAATCTATATCTATATCTATATTATTTATAGAAAGTTGAATTTCAAAAAAACTCTTGAATGATCAATATATCTTTATTTTTAAAAAAAAAATTACATATTTACCTTTCTTTAAACATTCTTATCATGTGATAATAAGTGAAAGTTATATTTTAACTGTAAATTCTTAATAAATTAAAGTTAGATTTTTATTCAAATTTTTTTTCCTGAACTAATTATTAAGTTGCATGATAATATATATGAATATAAACTCTTTAAATATTCCGTTTTATGAATAAAAGAAAATTCTAAATATATATCTAAAGAGTTTTTAATCTTTTGTTGATAATTTTGATTAAAAAAAAATGTACTTTTGAATTTTAAACTTTATCTTTATATGAAAAAATATAAAATCTTTATGTATTTATTATTTTGTATACCTAATATTATTTAAAAATATTCACGTGCAACGCACGTGCGCTATATCTAGCAATATTAAATAGTAGAAAACATCTGATGTAATAATAAACCTCTTATAATAATATGAAATAGTTTCAAGGGTATTTTTGTCAATCAATTCATGTTGTATCAAGTATTATAATTAGGAGTTGTATGTAGTATTTCCTTATAAAAAGGGTTGGCATTATTAGTGCTTGACACTTAATTTTTCACTATGTAATAGGGACGATAATGACACTAAATAAATAAATAAATAAAATAACTGAAGAAGAAGAAGAGAGAGAGAGAGAGAGAGAGAGAGAGGAAGAAGAGTAAAAAGGACGTAGTGGTATTACTTATCAAGTGTTAGGTTAGGTTAGGTCTAGCAAGATATTTGAAGGGCCTAGGCTGGATTTCATGGATCCCTCATCCCTCATTGCTCATCAATGTTGATGATTAATTCAACATAGGTATGATTAATGGGTATAATTGATAATAGTAAGCAAATCTTATATTCGTTTTTAACTTGAAAAATAAGGCCACGTCTCTTCGTGGACCCAGTCAAGTTCACTTTGAGGGTAGGTCTTTGCAACACTTTCTAGATGGTCCTTAATTTCGTATTGATTATTGAATGTAGACCATTTTTCATTCAGCCAAAAATCAGGTACCCATCGAGGTTGGTTTAGGATCCACGAGTGTGACACAACCATTTTTTCCAAATTTATAGACCTAGCTCGTTGAGGCATAGGACCACAAGTGTGTAACCACCCAAGGACCAATTGAATTAAAGGCATTTATTTTTCTTGGGCTAGGTACGAGTGAATCCCACTTTTGTAATGTGTTATGTAAGTGATGATGTCTTAAAGAAGGAACTTATACATGGTGTTACCAAAAAAAGGATAAGTTACAGGCGAATCTAATGTTCTCATTAGCCACTAATTACCATTCAACGCAATATTAAATTGTTGGTGATTAATGCAACATGAGTTTGAATTATTGTTAGCCCAACTTCAGGGGTGACGAATGTCATGCTTGAAGGAAGGTGAAGGTTAATTTGTCATGACCCACAATGTAGCGTAAAAAAACAAAAAAAAATTATATATTAAGGAAAAAAACAAATCCTTCAACCTAACTAATAAAAGCTTAGAATCAGTTAAAAAGATCTTTCAATCAGTAAGAAAAATTATACTCCCTCTTCTGTTCCTAAATAAGTGTCTTACTTTTCTTTTGGGATGTTTCAAAATAATTGTCCTATTTCAAAAGTCAATAGTCATTTTTTATTCATGTCCTAAAATACTCTTAAAAGGGTATTTTCACTTTTTCTGATGTTTTACACACTTGAGGGCAAAATTTGAATTTCAAAACATATGCATTGATGCAAAAGCATTTAATAAGGTTTTCTTAAAAAACGTGTTTTTTCAAAGGGGATACTTAATTTGGAACGGAGGGAGTAGAAAATTAAATTTTGTTAATAATTAGTATGATTATTATGCTAAGAGCATCTCTAACCATGTGAGCTAAATAAGGTGTACTATTGCTATTTTAACACATGTTATAGTGCTAAATGCTATAATTTAGCACAATGTACTCCAATGATGCAAATAAACGTAGTGTGCTATTTTTTGCCACAAGTTCAACTCTTTCCATAGATTTAAGGTCTTGTAAGATAGTGAATGATGTATATTGTGGATCAAATGCAATGTTGTTTGGGTTGGATGAATGAGTTAAAAAAAAGGGTATGTTTTCTGTTTTATATATATATAAAGATTTCAATATTATTTTTGAAAATATTGTATTTATTTATGGGCTGTTTGGTTACTGAGAAAATTTTGGAAGAAAAATGGAAGAAAAGAAATTGCTGGTGTGTTTGGTTGTTGAAAAAGGGAGAAAAAGTTTACATGGCAAATATAAAAATAGCTCACCCTTGTGCCAAATATAGCACAAGGGTGAGTTATTGCTATATTTAGCACATGCATTTAGCTCACTATTGGAGCATTCTGACTTGTGCTAAATGCTATAATATAGTAATAGCACACCATATAACTTCACCATTGGAGATGCTCTAATAAGTATGATTACTTTTCATACTCTGGGTTGTGGCCCCACATAAGAGTAGAGGGAGGATTATATGGAATTTTTCATAATTTCAGTCGTGACTATTTCCAATTAGTCATGTGAATATATTACAATTCCAATATTGAGACCCTAATGCCTATTAGTCTCTTTTGGACTTTTAACAAGTCCAGTATATAATTCCATACAATCCTCTCCCACTTGTTTTACAACCAAAATTATGAAAAATAATCATACTTATAAGCATATAATTGTCATTAGAAGCTGCCCACCGCATGCTTCCTCTGAGCTCTGACCAAATCCACTTCCTCCACCATCTCTGATCTCTCTCTCTCTCCTCTCTTCACGTTTTGTACAGCAATGCAGGCTTGCATTTCTTTTTCCTTTTTTCTCTCTGTTGTCTGCCGATGACTTACTGGTACGATGGCAAGTGGGATATAGGAAATTGCCTCGAGAAGCCGCGTGTCACCATCAGTCGTACTGGAAGGTCCCCTGTTGGGTTAATTTCCACCATAACCATTCCCATCTCGTGGACATTTTCTCTTATGCCGACAAAAAAAAAAAAAAAAAAAAAAAAAAAAGGGTTGAGGGGTTGGTTTCTGTCCCTTCTTGTAAAAGAGGCATACTAGCTATGAGACACATGGTGGACCCTTTACCATTCAAAAAGCCTCTTTTTTTTTTTTTTTTTTTTTTTTTGTTCTAGGTTCTCATGTGTGGGTTAGATCATGGAAGGTAAATTCCTTAGGCCGTGATATTAGAAATACAGGACTTACATGGAGATTCATCTCCAACTAATTAATATTATTAGTAATAATAATGTTATAGCTGTATTTTTTAGATGAGAGGAGAGTCATTTTATATTACACATAGGAGTAATCCGATCATCCCATTGTTACATCCTTGTTATTATTTAAATTTGAGATTAAAAAGAATTAAAATCACAATCTCTTCAAACATTTCCTCTAAGACATAGACATGGCATCAGTGGTATGACCCTTTGGCTTACTTGATGAATTTTTATATTTCCTGGATGACTTCTTAAATTCGAGTTATGCATGCTTGGATTCCATCTTCATATTATTCAAACCACTTATCTTGAAAAAGCCTTAAAAAACAAATATTAAAAAAAGGGCCTCGGAGGGTTCACATACAATAACATCAAAATAGAGAAAGAGCTCAATTATGCTTCTAAGAGCAGGAAGACGCATGCTAGCTATATACATAATCCAATGAAGTACTTTTGTTTTTTGTTTTTTTTGGCTAAGTATCCAATGAAGTACTTTGTTAGATGGGTCGTCCCATACAGAGATAGGGCTAGGGCGTGAGACCCACATGAGTAGAGCTTATCTCCTCAATATGCATGGGTTGATCTTTATACGATTTTTCCATATCATTTCCCATCAACGAATGACTTTCAACTAATCTAAACAAACATTGTTCTTAACTGTAATACCACGACAACATAAAACATCTAATTATCCATCAAAAAGAAAAAAAAAAAGAAGAAGGAAAAGAGGATTGTTGTTCGTTGTAGATAGGAAAGGTGTGGTCCAAAAGAGTAGAGTGTTTGTAGTTTTTCGAATAATTAGGTGGTTCTCCAATCTCCACCACCTAGCTAACCCTTTCATATAGTAGAAGCTGGTTTGAAACCTTTTCCTTAAATTTCATAAGCGCCCAGACTCTCTTGTTTGGGTTTGGGTTTTGGGTTATTTAGTTTAGCAAATCTGAAAACCTGTCTAATTGAGAATAAATCTGCTCAGTTTTGATTTCATACTGTTTGGTAAGTCTCTTTTTTTCTGTTAAATAATTCAGTTTTATTCTGAAAATAAGGCAAAACACAGTTCTTTTCAAACTAACTGTGAATTGGTTTATTTAAAAACTAGGTAACAGTTATAGATTAGACCTAATTTGATTCAAGTTTTTGAAGTTTCCGAAACAAGCCCTAAAGAAATCATTTGAGTTTTGTATCTACTTTTCAACAAAAATAATTGTATGCATAAAAAACCTTAGGTTCAACAGAGTAAATGTATGTTTCTCTCACTCATGTTGGTTCACAAATGTCTTAGTTTCAAATCTTGGCAACCTCCAACTAATGTAAAAGTGGAGTAAATGCATTAAAAAGGTAACAAATTTTTACTCTAGGTTGTGCTCTTGCCCAATGAATATTGCTTATTCTTGTGATTATCATAACTGGTGATACACAATCGGTAGAGCAAAACTCTTCTTCTTCGGCGAACTCGTGAATTCCCATATGAGCTGCTTTGCTATTCCCATGATCCCATCATCCGGTAACCACAAGAACGAGCAAGATAATGGGCCTCTACATTTCAAGCCCCATTTCGTAGCTACGCTTGGGTCAGTTATCCTAAGGTTGTATACACCACTCAAGCTCATCTAATGTTAAAATTAGTATCCGAGTTTAACTCATATATCTTAGGAATAGACTCGAATGAGCCTTTTTTCGAACCGATTAGCCATTGAGAGTTGTGTCGCAAATCATGCCAAATTTCTGGCAAAATTATAGCAGGTTCAACGGAGTGGGTGGGGCCGGACTGGACAGGATTGTAGTATATATATATGGGTTGGTTAAGTCTAGATCAGTACCCCAAATATATATTACTAAAGTGGTCCTGATATGGTCGCATCAAATGAGATGTTAGGTGCAACCTCTGATGTACTTCACCATTTCTTGTAAACCAAAGGTGCCAAACAGATTTGATTGTGGAACCGTATGCTTGACTAATCTTTCGCAACCAATGCGTGGTGTGTTCTGCAAGAGAAATAAATTAAAGTCGGCATGATGATTTACCCCCCCCCCCAAAAAAAAAAAAAAGGGTGGGCATGATGGCCCTTTTCTCAATTTGGGGTTTCCTCCTCTGAATTCATACCACAGGGATTGCTTCCAAATATGCAGAAGCTTGCCCCTTGCTAGACATCATGGTGTCTGATACAAAATCGATTAAAGTTAGGCTCCTATTGGCCTACTATTTGGGACCTTTTTTTTTTTTGCTTCCTCTGCTGTCATTGTACGACTAGGGGTCCAACATAGAAACAACAATAACTAATAGTAACTCCAACATGAAGCTTTTGGGAAAAAAAAAAATTTAACACATGCTGCTAGCTCTAGAAGGATGTTTGCATCATGTGAGTCCTGTGACTCCTATCATGCAAAAGGAGTTGCCACGGGCAGAGGACATGACATTCCCATGTCCGATGATACAGCAGAAAACTCTAGCTCATCCAGTCCCATCATCATTTATGCTCTACTCTAATTCCTTTGGTCGTCCACCAAAAATTTGTTGTCACGCTTCCCTTACCAATCAGTTGAAGGCCCAATAGGAAATCAAATTTTGGTGTAGCCCATTTTGAAAAAAAGAAATTTGTTTCAACCATGATTCAATCAATTGAGACCATTGATCCACATCAACCCCACAGACCATTGATCCACATCAACCCCACACACCTTATTTC
Source organism: Liquidambar formosana (assembly GCA_039720395.1). NCBI lineage: Eukaryota > Viridiplantae > Streptophyta > Magnoliopsida > Saxifragales > Altingiaceae > Liquidambar > Liquidambar formosana. The sequence continues at coordinate 29,900,143 of CM077828.1, forward strand.
CATTGCTTTTTGTTCTCCATACTTGGTGATGATGCAATTCAAATCTAGACCCTTGAGCCCCACTTTCAAGAGAAAACTAAAGCAATCAATGCTCCAAATTTGTTAGGTCATCAATTACTTCACATCGGTTGATTCTCGGTATAAACCTGATTAATGATTAGATATTTGAGACATTTCACCTCTTAAAATGTAAATTTCAATAACTGTTGGTATTATATTAAATGTTACTCAAAGTTTCGAATATCTGAGTTCGGATTTTATCATTGAGAAGGATAACAAGGGCCCTTCATGGCTTTTGATGAGCCCTTATTTTTAAAAAAAAAATGAAATCACATGATTTACTTGTACATATTGATCCAAGTTTAATATTTTATTATATCTAATAAAAATTGATCAAAATTCTTTCATAAGTTTGAGTCTTTAACTAATGCTTGACCCATTTTAAAATACTTCCTAAATTTTACTAGAATGGGTGATAAATTTGATTGCATAGCACCTATCTTGAATTGCATGTCTAATCTGAAAAAAAAATGAAAAAAACGGAGAGGACTCATCAAAAGAAACGATGAGGGCGCCCTCACAACAGTCTTACACTTTATCATTTCACTCTGAAGCTCTCTCTCTCGCTCTCTCCAAAGGCAAATCATTTAATCGGAGAGTAAGTAGAGAAGCTCAACTCTCTCTCTGTCTCGCTCTTTCTAAATTGATTCCTTCTACTCCTGAATTAGGGTTTCATTCTCTCTCTCTCTCTAGGGTTTTCTCTCTGATCGAAGTACAGGAAGAAGATGGTGGACTTCGCACGCGTCCAGAAAGAACTGCAAGAATGTAACAGAGATGTAGAGGTTTCGGGTATAAAAGTGAGCCCTAAAGCCGACAAGCTCACGCATTTGATCGGAACCATTCCCGGCCCTTTGGGTACTCCCTACGAAGGCGGCACTTTCGAAATCGACATCCAATTGCCTGGTAATTCATGCATATTCGTTATATATTTGTACGTATATGTGTCCATTTTGTTATATCTTCAAATGTTGTTCTTGTTTCTCTTTGATTCATCTCAATCAGGGTTTCATGCCTTGTCCTTGTTGTTCTTCTTGTATTTTGTGTGTGTTTATGTGTATTTCAATTGCGCTAGAAACAAGAAGAAGGGGTTTTTGAATTGGAAATCTAGGTCTAGGTTCGTAATTCACTTGTTTATGTGTGTCTAAGAGCCCTATGGGGTCTCTCATTTTTAAAGATATTTCTAGCATGAAATTTTATTCACATTTATATCATTTTGAGGCTGTCCTTCCGGTGAAAATTAAGCTTAAAAAATAGGTTAAAATGGACCCACATGCGCTGGTTATAATCTAAGAAGTACGGACATAGACACGCGATACGGTTACGACATGATACGGACACGCTGACACAGCAAATCCTCAAAATTTAGGACATGACACGGCGATGACACGCCATTAATAAAATGCATATTTTATATATATAGCTAGATAATATCATATAACTTTATATCCATCATTCAAAATGCATCTTTTGTATTGTTTTTGGAAACCCTAGTGAAGTTATTCATTGATAAAATAGGACAATAAATAAAAGGAAGAATATTAAAAAGACAAAAAAGATAAAAGGAGAGAGGTGTCGTGTCGGAGGTGTGTCGGAAGAGTGTCGTGTCTGACACAAACACAGCACCTCTAAAGAAGTGTCCGTGCTTCCTAGGTTATAATTGATGGAGTATTCTGGTCGAACGCTGTTGAGTGAGTAAGAATAGATCAAACTTTGATTGACCCTTGTAATCAAACCACGTGATATTTATAATTGAAATTTTGTATGGAGGGTCCTTTACCCAGCAGCTGGCCCACATGCATTGAGATTTGTGCAATATCCTCTTAAATAGGGGATAGCTCTTCAATACACCCACGAACTAGCCATCACTGTAGCATCTCTCTACTATCTAATGGTGCTCTGTTCCAATTTACTACTTGTTTGCTTAGTCTGAGATGAAGAAAAAACATGTATAAATCTCTATTTGACCAACACTCTTTATGCTGGCGTTCTTTTTGCAGATGGGTACCCTTTTGAGCCTCCAAGAATGCAATTTTCCACAAAAGTCTGGTAGGCATAAGTTATGCACGATTCTCTTTTCATTTTCTTTATTTGATTATCTGACAAGACATGGTTGCCTCTAAAGTGCTATTTTGTCTAATGGGTAGTCCCAATAATTGCTACAAAGAGGTGGGTATGTAATTGGATGGTCTGTTGAAACTTTTGTAGTAGTCCTTGGAAATGGTTTTGTTTTTCTTCTGATATCCATGTTAGCTAAAGGAAACTTGTGAAATGAAGGGCTTTAAAGAAAGATGTTGGAAATTTCATTGAACTTCATGGTTTAAATTGTATACATTTTCTCTTTGTGAAATTGAAATGAGATTTAATACAAATTATAATTAGTCAAATTGCGTGAACATTTTCTGACCAGATATTTTTTCGCTTGTGGTTTATATGGCGTCCAATGATGTTGATAAAATTTTTTAGAACATTGCATTTAGCATGGCTTTGAGGTAATATTTTGATATTAATTGGTTATAAAGCAACAATTAATGGTAAAATATATGACAAATACGTCTGCCATATACTTTAAGAGAAGCCTCCAATGTTGGTGGTTTGTCTTATTAATAGACCAATGCCCTGTGATACTCAATGATACTTTGACTTTCAGAGCTCTTTTTTCTGTTTGAGTAGTTTGGAGGCCTAAATATGGCTTTTTATGTGGTGGACATTTTATATTTTTATTTGCATTTCTTTAGTGATGTTTTTAACTAATTATTAGACTGCTGTGTTTCTGACATTGAAACCTATTTTTTTATTTTTCTTAGAGATCACAATGGGAATATAGCATTGTTTGAGCTTATGCATGTTATGGTTTTGACTTTTATGTTAGTCTCGATCTTGGTGTTGGAGCGTCCCCATATGACTTAGTTTTGGCTAAACATTACACACACAAAAGATTGAAATCCTAAAATGAAAAAACATGTTCTTATGTATTATAGATATTGAAATTTCCAATGCTAAACAAGCAATATCACAATAAGATAGTTCAAAACTATTGTTTATTATGAATTTAAGATTATTTCCTCAGTCATGGGACTACATTGAATTTAAGATTTAAGTGGCATTCAATATCACCTCACCAATTTTTGTAATTTTTGAAAATTGATTTTGTGAAATCTGAGGTTCCAATTGGGTCTGTATTGGCATATAGTTTATTTCAGTGTGGTGGGATAAGGAATTAAGGACTATAAAGATGTATTTTTCTTGGCGATATTAGTCTTCCCCCAACCATGTTATGCTTATCATTTTTAACGGAAAAAAAATAAGAAAAGAAAGGTTACATTATAATGAAGAAATTTAATGGCAGATTTTGTGGCCTTTAAGATTGACTTCCAATGGGTGAGAATTATTACTTCTAAATTGCTCTGCTACGCTGCTGCTCTGAACTTTAAAACAATGATTGATAGGTTTCAAATTTTATTTACCTTAATATAACAGAAACATCTGGTCAGTTATACTCCAAGATGATTAATGCTTGAATCTTTCATGTGTACTTTTCCTGTTGAAGGCATCCTAATATTAGCAGTCAGAGTGGAGCAATCTGCCTGGACATCCTGAAGGACCAATGGAGTCCAGCTCTTACTCTTAAGACAGCACTCCTTTCTGTACAGGCATTACTCTCTGCCCCTCAACCTGATGATCCTCAAGATGCTGTGGTTGCACAACAGGTCTAGTTCACTGCCAGTCTGACCCAGTTCCCCAATTGCCTCTTCTTACGTATACTGGTCAAATATTTTGCTTTTTAAAGTTCAAATTAATGTCTTTGTGTGGACATTTCATTATGTTAGAGGCATTGAAACCTTTGTAGTTTGCTGCCAGTCATGCCTTAATGCATTTTCTTTATTATTATTGTTATTATTATTTTTTTTTGGATGGGTAATCATAACTAGTTTTGTATGTGGACATTGCAGTATCTTAGGGAATATCAGACCTTTGTTAGCACAGCTCGTTACTGGACTGAAGCTTTTGCCAAGACTTCATCTCTTGGTGTTGAGGAAAAGGTATGTAGTCTAGGCTGTTATTTTTATATGAAATCCTTTTCATATAAAAGAGATAGACCACTGTTTTTACATAATACATATGCCTTTTCTCTTGTTTATGGAAACAAACAGAAACATTCTTTTATAATTTTTCTATTAATACATTCCCAATACATAATATCATATTCTCCTATTTACATTTGGAAGAGTTGTTCTGTATTTTTCCCAGGTACAGAAACTTGTGGAGATGGGCTTCCCGGAAGCGTTGGTGAGGAGTACACTGGAAGTTGTTGGTGGCGATGAAAACTTGGCTCTTGAGAAGCTTTGCACTGTCTAGAATATGATACAGCTGCCAACAGTTTTACTCATCAAAGTTTATCTGCCATGGGAGGCTGGAAATTATACAGACACAAAGGATTAACCTGAATATAAGCTTTTGTTATCTAGTATATAGCTATGTTTTGATCATTTTTTCCCTTCTGCAGACTATGCTTTTTCACCTTTCATGGATATTTCTGATGTCTCACTGCTGCCGTTGGCTAATTGAAAAGCAAATGTTGCTATGAAGAGTGAATTGCTAAGACTAATTGTGGTAATGAATAGTTGAATTCTATGGGAAAATTCAAATATCCATTATCCATACTTTTGAAGTTTTTATATAAATGGCTAAATGGGTTGCGAGAGACCTTTTTGCAGTTTTTATTTTCATTTTTCTTCCTCTCTGCTTTTGTTGAAGCAATTTTCCATTCACGTTAAATTTGGGAAAAAACTTGTCGGAAATTGGCGGCGTCGTGAAATTTGATCCCTGAGATATCCCAAAACAGAGCAAATCAAGCATGCAACCAGCTGAACGCAAGAGCTGTGGTGTTACGTTTAGGGATGATTTGGTGGAAAATATAGTCATGTGTCATGATGTTACTCAAGTCGATGGATTGAAAGTATGTGAGGTAAAATCACTTTTAAGGTACAAATGTCCAGATTGAACCACCAGTCTCTAGGTTAATTTGCAAAGTAAGGAAACCCTCAGTTCGGAGCAGCTGTGTCAAGCGTGCGGGGCTCAGGCTTTCCATTCCCCTTGGCCCCTTTGCATCCATGGCAATGGGGCTGGGTGGAAAATAATAAATAATGAAACTAATAACCATTTTTGATTGTCAGGTTGCTTCTCGAACTTCCATGGGAATGGAAACTTTCTGTTTTCCACATTTGAAGGCACGAATCCATCCCTTAGAATGGAGCTATTAGTTCAAAATGGTTGATCACATATGAATCAATGCTTTTCACAAAATCTTGAAAAATATTGTTCGGTTTAGGAAAAAGAGACGAAAACCCACATGATCTCATTTTCTTAGTGTGAAATACACAATGGAACAATTTTATTTAAGCGCAACCTGAATCATTTACAACACAAATTATTGGGTATTAATCATGGATTGGCATAACCCAATCCATTCCACAGAAGTCTAAGTTCCCAGCAAGAATGCATTCAAATAATGTGTAGAGAACAATTGAACTTCCAAATTCAAAGTGTGAATACATAGCAAACAAACATCATTAAGCTGAAAAGCAAGGATAGTCATATATCTTTAGTAGCAGTATTATTGAAATCAACAGCGGTGACAGGCAGTGACTCTCCTCACGGGGTGACATACAGTGACTCTCTTGCGAGGTTGACAGACGATGAAGAGTGCCATTGCCATTACCAAAGCCACCACCAGCCCTATCAGCAATCCATTATCGTCCGAATCAGTACAGCATGTCTTTCCCATTTGCCCTTCCAACTTGTCTTCCAATTCACACGCTCAATTCTAAGACCGAATGCTCCGCCAAAAAGAAAGATTTGAGGGAAGCAAATCATAGTTTAGTTTAGTAGAATTCTTGGCGTCTAGGGAAATTGTACGACATGGAGTCTTATCCACAGGTCTCGTGAGCAGCCAATTGAGAGATGACACGTCGGATATGAGTCTAGTTCTTTCACTTCTTGTGGTTGTCAGTTCTTTGTCCTTCTGGATTGCTTCAACTCCAATCATTGAGACAGCAGCAGCAGCGTGCTACCTAACTATATCACCTAATCATCCTTGCTTTGCGCCAAAATTAAAGGGAACGGCTATTGCAACCCCCCATTCTTATAACCCCACCCCTTTCTTTTTCGTTTTTAAGATTTCATGAAAAATATAAAAGGTTTTTGCAAAAACTGGTTACATGGTCCAGTAGAAAATATCATTTTGAACAACTTTGTAGAAGAAAGTTTTTCCAAAATCTATTGTTTAGGTAGACTTTTTGGCAAAAAATGAAATAAAGGCTATAAATGGCTAAAAAGTATATCTAAATGATAGATTTAGGAAAAACTTTCTTCTACAAAGTTGTTCAAAATGATGTTTTCTAGTGGACCTCATGATCAGTTTTCATAAAAACCTTTTATATTTTGCATAAAACCTTAAAAACTTGAAAGATGGGGGGTGATAAAAATGGGGGGTTGCAATAGCCATTCCCAAAATTAAAAGGCCTAGCTCACTGTCACCTGGTCCAATGGCCCAGCTCACCTGAACTGGAAGGCTTGTTCTGTGTCAAACCAGGTTTGGGATAACTATTTAGGCCCGCTGGCTTAGCCCAACCCATTTTGGCAAGATGGATCCTAAAATCTTGAGAAGTAATAACAGCTAATGAAGATGCCATCCAAGTCAAATCGTAAAACGTGATGAACCGTTTCTTAAACTTGGATTTGAAATCCTATAACAACAACTTTTGATCATTATCGACGTGCAAACTATATAAAAAGTTTGCATATGATGTTCTTGCATGTACCCCCAAAAAAAGCCGATGAAATTGTGAAGTAACAAATGCTTATATAGTTTATATGTAGAATAGGAAAATAACTTCAGGGGCTATATAGGAAGTCCAAAAATCAGGGCAACTGAAGATGTTGATCGGTTTCAAAATCCTAATTAACTATGGAGTATTTGGTAAGGATTTTTATTTTTTTATTTTATTTTATTCGCATAGAAATTCAAACCCATTTAGAAAAGATCCTTACAAGTTGTAGATTTCTAAAACTAAGAGTCATAAATTCGAGTCTCTGTCAAATGGACAGGTTTGTGGTTCGTTTGTGCATTATGTGAGGTTAGTCCGGGTCTAATGATGTGAGATACCCCTGATTTGTCGTGGAGTTCACGAAAAACCCCTTAATGACAAGGATGATACCAAGTGACCTCTAACTACCATCCAAACAAACATGCCTAGATTTTATTGTCATAAAGCCTTGAGGCATCATATCAGTGGGTATTTTCCTTTTGCCACTAAAATTGTTTTTTCCTAGAATAGAATATGAATGGTGGCAACAAGGAGGACATCAAAATTCAACATATAACATTTGACCTTCATGAGTCTCAAATGTAGAGAGCATGTAATTACAAAATACTATGGTTTTCATCTGTGAAAAGCGCGTCTTTACAAAAGTGGTTTCTAATGAAGACAATGCCTTGTTGTATAGGGGGAAAGGGACTGCTAGCGGTCCTCTCTTTTTCATCCTTTGTATTATTCATTCCAAATCTTACCAGATTCTCAAATCATTTATTGATAACTGGGAGGCTCTTCAGATTCTAAAATTAATGCAGGTAACACAGTTATAAGAGGCATTTAACCCCCTCTCTCTAAAAATCAAGAATAAAAATCTAAGGTGTTTTTTTTTATAAACCATAGATAGAATCTATCTTACCTCGTTACCCTTAAACGTACACTCTTTAATATCCACAATTGAATGGCAATGATTTTCCATAAACTTAAATCTTAAACCTTAGTTCTATGAGATATTTTCGAATTCATATGGATTGCATGCTTGCGGGTATTTATGAATGTTTGGTGGATTACTTATGGAGTAGTGTGGATTTAGCCTAAAAAGGAGTGGAATTAGGCTATCATCATGATAAATTAAATAATCATAACCAAAATATTAGTATAAAAGAAGAAGATATTTTTAATGGGTTAGGATTTGTAAACACAAAATTTGACACAAGTTTTTATAACTCCATTTGTGAAGCATATTTTGAGAAATTTACTGTTTGATCCGAAATTAAAAATCAAGTTGATCCAAAATTAAAAACTGCTTTACCTATAAATGTGAGATTTTTGTTGATAAAAAATACAAGTTTTTGGATTGAATGGCAAATGATATCAGATCAACTTAATTTTTGATAATCATAGGTTTATATAGAAAGACTATCTAATTTAACAATAGATTTATCAAAATATGTTTCATAAATTAAATTATAAAAACTTGCGTCCATGGATCCTAACCCATTTTTCATATTATATACAAATGGTTGAAACTTTTAAAGATAGATAAAGAGTAAAAGGTTTTTCAAACTCCACTCGAATGAAAACCTAGGTCTAATAATTTATTTATTTTTATTAAGATAAGTCTTCTAGACGGTTTAAAGATATAAGAATATTCTTTTATATATATATATATATATATATAACACAAAATTTTGACAATTATTCTCGAATCAAATCTGTCTTAATTAAATAACTAATAATTATTTATTTAATAGAATGCCAAAAAGAAAAACAAAAAAAGAGAGAGGAAGATGGAGTAATTGTCCTTTGTGGGTCCTGGTGACTTTGATTTTTTTTGGAGGCATTAGATATTCTGAATATTATCATAACAAACTGTCCCTTGTTATTTAGGTGGGCATGGTCAGAAACCCAGACCCCAACTGACATGGGCTCTTAAATTAGAGGGCAGGAACTAGGAAAGATAGGTTGTGGCTCTAAACATTTCGTATAGCTGGAAAGACACCTGCCATTTCAAAAAGGATGAAACATAGCGAGTCAGTACAAAACTTCACAGACCAGAGAAGAAGAGGAAGCTCACCACATTCAATAAGGACAATTAATATAAGAAGTGGGGTAACAGTGATGGCATTGGAGGACCCAAGGGACTTTCACTGTTGTTTTTATTATATATATATATATATATATATATATATATTATTTTTTGAGTCTGGACATATTGACTGCTGCTACAAAATCCCGTTTTCCACTCCAAAATATTAATCAAAGCCCTCATTGTCATGACCTTCATTGCCTTATTGTTCAAGTCTTACCTCTCATTTCCTTTTTTTTGGAGTAATTAATTTGACTTTGTTAATTAATTGTATTCCATTATACACCGTACGCTCTCTTGATACTTATATTCTAATCGGATTCTTCATGATCAAATTAGGCTTGGCTTTTGGATTAAACTACGAAAATTGCCTTTATGTGGGTGGACTAGTGTATTATTATTTTTTTCAACTTTCTTAACCATATCGTAAACAACTAATAATGAATATAATATATATTGATTTAATTTAATGAACATTGAGTATCTGTTGCAAACGTATAAACCCTAGGTTTAGCGAATCTAGTTGTGTGCGCGTATGCATATCTTCTTGATTAATTAGGCTTGGCTTTGGATTAAACTACGAAAATTGCCTTTATGTGGGTGGACTAGTGTATTATTATTTTTTTCAACTTTCTTAACCGCATCGTAAACAACTACTAGTGAATATAATATATATTGATTTAATTTAATGAACATCGCGTATCTGTTGCAAACGTATAAATCCTAGGTCTAGCGAATCTAGTTGTGTGCGTATACTAATACATACATATATATATATATATATATTGGGTTCAAAAGAGAATTCAATTAGCGACCTTTTTACTCCAAGTCGGTGCATCACTTGGACTATAAGGGCAATGGTGTAGCAAATTAATATGAGTTGATTAAGAAGTAATTTATGTATAATACTTTTCAAAACGTATAAGACCCGATGATAATGCTAGAGGAATTTCGGGAAAAGTGGGTCATAAGTTCATGGTATCGTATTCCATCTTGGACTTTGGTGTGGCACACCATGATGGTGAAGTTGGACCATTTACGAACTTGACGTGTTGGATTGGCTACCTTTTTTTCAGACCCTTGATAGCATGTTCCCTCTTCTCCTACTATTATTGGTATACTCCAAATTATTATTATTTTGGACAAGTAGTATACTTCCATTGGTTAGGCCTCCAAGCATTTCTTGAGACATCTTGATTAATCCTACTGAACGTCATTGACTGAAAGACAAAGTTCTATTAGAAGCCATGAAATTGCAAACAAGTTTGCACATTAGGTTGAAAAATAAATCAACGATCGATGCATACTTTTGCCGAAATTGGGTTTGACAAATGATGCATAATCTACCTGTAAAACCATGTATCTGATCACGATGAAACTATCTTAGCAAAGAAAAAGAGAAAAAGAAAGAAAGAAGAAGAAGAGACAAAGATTCAAATTAAGAACGGAAAGTCGTCGACCTTTAAAATATCCACCTTTGTCAATTATAAATGAAATATCGATAATATAATAATAAAGGCATATAGAGAGGTGGAAGCAAATTTTGGGGATTTTGTTTTAACCTCTCAATTTTGTCTTTCCCTTCCATACCTACAATAATGATAATTAATGATGTTAAAGAATTAGTGGAGGCATGATGCATACACATCTAAGAAATTAATAAAAAAATGATAATATAATAATGCCATTAATTATAATTAATTATTGTTAATAACTAGTAATCGAAGATGCTATTAGTTTATGGTGACGAAGCAGAAAGGTGAAATTTTTGTCAGCTTATCATTCAACCCATAAGAAAAAACATCTCCCCACGCCACCTAACTCCTAGAATTCATTGAAGAAGAAAAACAGAGGAAGCGAATCAAATCTTTCTTGCCCATGCCACAGACCCACTGTGTTTCTTCTATCTAATGCTAAACTCATGGGGCCGCAACTAGGGAATTTAGGTAGAAAATGTGAAAAACAACACTATTCTTACTATGTTATTTTTACCATCTTTCCGTCGTTTCAGACATATTGACTGGGATCATAAATAGTTTCAATATTTCTTTTTTTATTATTATTATTATTATTATTATTTTTTGTCGTCGTCGTCATCGTCGTCTAGAACAACAGAAAGAGAATACGACAAACCCCAACTCTTTGGAAAGCCTACTGATTTAAGTTTTAATTGTCGAAATTTTGGGTACTGTTCTTCCAATTCTCTCACAATAGGTAGCAGTATTACTCGGAATGAAAAGGTGGTAAGAGTTTGAGCAACACAAAATTAGTGAAATGGAAAAACTCTTTAATTAGGGAAAATTAGCAGCATCACCTGCCAAGGTTCATCCCTCTCCTTCTGTGTAGTTTATTTGCAATAAATGCAAGCCATAGCCATTAATAGGTTGGGTATGGTAGGTAGAGAGTAGGGATCACAACCTCTGCATACTCATTTGGTGCAATCAATTGTAACTCAAGATATCTGTCCTTTTAGTTTGGATGAGAGACTTAGCAGTCCACACAAAAGCAAGAGTTTCTGGGACACAGTATGAAAGAATAAGCCCTACAGTACGTTTGTGGAAGGGACACTCCCTTAATTATTAGTTAACTAGTGGCATGGCACGAGCCATGAAGTGAAATAAATGTCTTCATGCATGGTAAGAGTAGATCCCTTCTATATGGGACAGTTTTTCCTCTCTTCCAGTCTACTCCATTTTTTATTTTGTTGATTAGGAAACTGTGAGCCTAGCTCTTGAATCAACCGTAGTGAACCACACCAAATAAGAAATTTTTTTTTTCTTTTTAATAATTTGGGAATATAAATTCTAGCGAAGAATTTTCTTCATTCAACCAAATAACACACGCACACACTTTTTCCTCTCTTCTAGTCTTCTCCATTTTTTATTTTGTTGATTAGGAAATTGTGAGCCTAGCTCTTGAATCGAGCTTAGTGAACCACACCAAATGAGAATTTTTTTTTTATAATAATTTGGGAATATAAATTCTAGCGTAGAATTTTTTTCATTCAACCAAATAACACACACGCACGAACGAGAGATGGTGGGTTTCGAGAGGATGCAAAAAATTAAAAAAATAAAAATGATTAGTGCGGAATTAACAAGATCAACCAATAATGATGACGTGGCAGGTTTAGACTTTTAAAAATTCTATTAACTTGCGTCTTGCACGGAACATGAATGGACTTGATTGCATCAATTAGAAAAAAAAGTCATAGGGAAGGAAGAAGACTTTTATTTTCAAACAAATATTCCAAGATTGACAAGTTCTCATCTAATTATAGTCTCGCGTCAAGAATTCAAAACAATCAGCTTTCATGACTCTTTCTACACTCCATTTGACCCACCACCGTTTGCTACCACTTTCGCCACCTGAAATTTTTATTTCATTTTTTGCAGCACAGAGCTCTGCAACCATATATCCACTAATGTCATAAAGCACCAAACTTCTTTCTTTAAGCTCACTTCAACACCCTAAGCTAACATGGGGAGACTTGCCAAATCCTTTCCTTTTTCCCACCCCTTTTTAGGGGGTGTAAGACTTGCCCAATCATTTGATCATACTTTAGTACAAAGAGTCCCCTAGGTCCCATTGTGAGGAACATATCATCTATATACTTGAGTACACGCTGTCAGATGAAGGAATTCCTACTTCTCATGATTGTTATTGAGGAATTATTAAAACTTACATGTGAAACGAAATGATAACTTTCCAAAAGTTTTACCTTAAACACCATTTTTACTTTTTTTTAATGTGAAAAGCCTTCGGGCGCATCCAATACGTATACCTAAGAATATGAGAAAAAATTTGTATGTAACTATGACACGGTTATATGGTTGAGATGGTGTCATAAGTTAATAGAAGAAGATAAAAATGAGATTGTTAGAATATTTTTGACCCTATAATCTTTTTTTTTTTTTTGCCATTAATCCGTGACATCACGTGACCGTATCACAGTTATATAAAAATTCACTCAAGAATATGATTCAAGTTTTTTCTTTCGTGCCTTTGGTCATAGCAAAGGTCTCTCATCAGTCCTAACCCTTTTTTATGAGAAGTCGATATCAAAATTTGAATCTCCAAACTATCCCTTACGGAAATAAAAGAAATACCATTACAATCACCACCTCTACAAGGCTCATAATCAAATCTCTTATGATGTTGTTGTGGGCCTTTTTTTTTTTTTTTTTTTTCTCTGGGTATTAAACAAAGACGACTTTCTCGATCTTATGGTTGTGATTGCGATCGTGATTGAAATACTTATCATCATTTTGACTGTTCATTCATTTGTTAATTAACTCTCTAGATGATTGTGATTAAAATGTGAAACAGTGGACGAAATATTTGACCCCTTTTGCATAACAGATTGCTACTGTTTTGTTTGTGCCTAAAGCGTATTACTGTTTCCTACTGGCAGACGGAGGAGAGTGTCTGAAAGTGAAAAAAAAAAAAAAAAAAAAGAAAAAGAAAAAAAGGAAGGGATACCAAAAAGTTTGACTTTTGACTTTTCGAAGTTTCAAAGCCACGTGTGACGTCCGCCTTTATCTATAGTTTGGGTTCCTCCGTGGCAAAATAAAATCCTATATCACACCCTCCAGTCCTCATCTTCTCTCCGGCAACTCCCTTGGTAATTCCGTTATTTCTCTCCAAAACCACGCCTCATTTCCTCTCTCTCAGATCCCCACACTCACTCACCTTCACTCCGGAGACAACAAGAAGCTACCTTTCTCTCCTCCGCAGCCTCCTGATTCTGATTCTCTCTCTCTCTCTCTCTCTCTCTCTCTCTCTCTATATATATATATATGAATGCTATGATAATTACCTCTCGTTGTTGGTTTTCGTGAAACCCCTCTTACTGCCCAGAAAACCACCATTGTTTTCACCGGAGGTTTCGAGCTTCGAAACGCTGACGTTTCTTAACTGACTCTGTAACTTCAAGAAAGAAACGGAACACAGTGGGTTAGAACGATCCTACTAGCGGTGACGGGTTTTGTTTTATCAATCGTCGCCGGAATATCACTCATTTCTCCCAAACTTCGATGCGGCGGGGACACCTGAGCAGGAGATATCGGTGTTTCCGGAGCTGAACTATGGGTTGCGTTCTCGGCACGGGAGCTACTACCGATGAGCGGATACCTCCCGGAGCTCCAGACCGTCGTCGGAGCTTAGAACAACCTCCAGATGCTAATACCGCCGTTAGAGAGGGGGTTGGGGTTAGCAAGGAGGTGGTTGAGGAGGCGAGGAAGAAGTTCCCCCACACCGGCGATTTTCCGGTGCCGGAGCGCCGGAAATTTAAGCTGGACACCGGCTTGAGTAACATCCAGCAAGGTTGGCCGTCGTGGTTATTGGCCGTCGCCGGTGAGGCCATCGGTGATTGGACTCCTCGCCGTGCCAACACCTTCGAGAAGCTCGATAAGGTATTCTCTCACAAAACCCCAAATCAAATACCCTAATTAGTACTGATCACTGTTTTAACAACATCTAATACCTAATTTTGGTTTTTTGATAATTGGTGGTTTAGATTGGGCAAGGTACCTATAGCAATGTATATAAAGCTAGGGATCTGATAACAGGGAAGATAGTAGCTTTGAAGAAGGTTAGGTTTGATAATTTAGAGCCAGAGAGTGTGAAATTCATGGCTAGAGAGATTCTTGTTCTGCGACGACTCGATCACCCCAATGTGCTTAAGCTTGAAGGCTTAGTTACATCGAGAATGTCTTGTAGTCTTTACTTGGTCTTCGAATACATGGAACACGATCTCGCAGGCCTCACAGCTCGCCAAGGCGTTAAGTTTACTGAGCCACAGGTCCTTTCTCGAACCCTTCTGTTAATTATGGCTACCTTGTCTTAACCTCATTCCTATTTTTGTTCTAATGAAGTTTTATTTGGGGTATAAATTATGTTGAATTATTGGGATATATATATATACACACACACACACGTTCAGGGGACAAATTTTCAAGCAATTCTTAAGCTGTTCGATCTTGCAATATTCAATGGTCTCATTATTATGTTAGAAAGTTTCTCACTCAGCTTTTCTGGAGGCACTGGATCTTGCATGATCAAATAGCTTAAGAATCATGTGAAAATTTTGCATAATGCAAATTGTGTGCCTTGATGTTAACCAAATGTTGGAGGTAATTTTGGCTTTTGGATGTGTAATATGTATTGTTCTTACTTCCTGAAGTAGTGTTCTGAGCTTTTATAGTTATGCTTGCCTTTTAGTTCTGGTGCCCCATACCTAGTGGTTTTGTGTATCCAATTTTGTGTTTCTATGGTTTGAATGAATGGAACATTTGCAATGATGCTTGTATTGTTTAGGGCTTTGAAATTCATTGAAATTTCATAGTTCACATCACTCCACCAAATGTAGATATGAAGATATTTTCTTGTTTTTATTTTATTGAGTAGATGTGGAGGATATGTTACACAACCATCTTTTTCCCCCACTCATTAGACAGTCCCCATTGGGACCAGTCGAACCGCAGACCTACCCCTTTTCAGAAAAATTAGGGACACATCAATCATAAAACTAGATGGGTGCACTTATCATTGCATACATAAGGGTTTCTTTGAATCCTTCCATTGAAAATGTGGGTCGCATATTATTGCATACATATGGATTTCTGGGTGGTGGTGAGTTATTAAAATTGCTTCATTTTTAAAATGACCATCGTGCCATTTGTGAAAATATAAATATGAAAGAATTTGAGGTTTTCTTGGCAAGTGGAAAGTCTTAAAGGGCACTTTGTTGAGCAAGACATAGATCGGCTAGTCTTCATGGGGGTTCATATTAGAAGGGTAACATGTGGTGTTAAACAGATTAATCTTTCTCCTCTCTACGAACCTTTAACTTGTTTGTCTCAGTAAAGAAGAGGACTAAACTTGCTACTCTTGCAAAAAAATAAGAAGGCATTTTTTTCAACTAGACCTTTCTATTTTTTTTTTTTCATAAATAACTAGACCTTTCTATTGACTACATCTGTTTCTACTAGACCCTTCTATCGATACATCTGTTTTTAAACTGTCTGGAAATCTGTGTTCTGAGTTTTATACAGTTGGGAATATACATTTGAGAGGGATTTGTTACTCCAATGTGTTTCCTGTGGCAGGTCAAATGCTATATTAAGCAGCTACTGTCTGGACTTGAGCATTGCCACAACCGAGGTGTCTTGCACCGTGATATCAAGGGTTCCAATCTGCTCATTGACAACGAAGGAATTCTAAAAATAGCTGATTTTGGTCTGGCTACTTTTTTTGATCCCAACAAAAGGCAACCTATGACTAGTCGAGTTGTCACCCTATGGTACCGCCCCCCTGAACTTCTTCTTGGGGCTACTTATTATGGTGTTGGTGTTGACCTTTGGAGTGCTGGTTGCATTTTGGCAGAGTTACTTGCTGGAAAACCAGTAATGCCTGGACGGACAGAGGTATTTTATCTCTCTGATTGTTGAATCTTTTTAAAGATGTTTTATTGTTAGCTGAAGCAAATCTATTGAATAAATTAAAAATTAGTCTCCTTAGGAATTGGAATGTGCCTCATTCAACATTAGCTCCACCTATTAGGCGATTAAATCGACATTCCTGTCCTCGTATTGCAAGTTTAGAGATAGAAGGATATCATCACCCATGGGAATCTCCTCTTACTTCAATAATTGTGAAACCTTGTCCGTGAATGCATACATACATACATACTTACATAAATACATGTATGTGCATATATTTTGTGCTTCTTAAAATTTTGTTGTGCTTGCTTGCTTCAATCTCTTTTTGCTATATGTAAAATTTGCTAAATGAAATTCCTTCTCTGGATCTTGGAAGATTATATTTTGGTCTGCATTTTGGAGTTCACACAACTTGTATTTGACATGATTTTTTGCAGTATCTTTTATTTATCTATGCATCATCTTTGCTGGTTAGGTTTAATTTTTTGCTCATTTTCGGATTATTTTCCTGATAGGTTGAACAACTGCACAAGATTTTTAAGTTATGTGGTTCCCCATCTGAGGAATATTGGAAGAAATCCAAGTTGCCAAATGCAACAATTTTCAAGCCACAGCAGCCATATAAGCGCTGCATAGCAGAAACATTTAAAGATTTCCCACCTTCTTCACTCCCTCTAGTTGAAACTCTTCTTTCAATCGACCCTGATGAACGAGGCTCTGCCACTGCTGCTGTAAATAGTGAAGTGAGTAGTCTTTACTATGTGCAATGTTAATTTCTAGAAAAGATATCATTTAATTTGCATGATGGGTTTATATCGTTAGTATCCCATAAATTTCACTTACAACAATCAGTTTAGCATATTGCTGGTTCCGCAATCTAATGTGGTTTCAAGTTATGATTACAGTTGTTTTGCATTTTGGTTTTTACCTAATGTTGGTTTACTGATTAGCTTAGGATGCATGGTAATGTGGGATTTTGCCGCTGAACCTATAGACTGTAGTGTGATGCTTTTCAAGAGCACAAAAATTATTAATGTTTATATTCATAGAATGCCCCCACCCTTTTTCTTGTTTTTGTCATTTAAATGTTATTAAGTTTACCTTACATAGCATCCAGACAGTCCACCTATTGACGGAAGTGGTTGCTGTAGATGCATTGCCAGCTCAGATATTGACATGCTGGCACAAAATTTCTGTGGCATTCACAGCATGTATCTATTCATTTTCCAAAATCATGTTGTGGGCTTAAGTAAAATTTACTTAGTATTGTGCTTTAAAAGATAATTACCACCAAACAAGACCTTGTTTTGTAACTTCAGAATTGGCTTGATGTTCATATTTATAAATCTGTATCTGGAACAAATCCTACTCTATTTGTGGAGAGAAAATCATTGCAGTTGGTATCTTGTCTTTGGTACAGTTCTTTTCCACTGAACCTTATGCTTGTGAGCCATCAAGTTTACCAAAGTATCCTCCCAGCAAAGAAATGGATGTAAAATTGAGAGATGAAGAAGCAAGAAGGTTAATTTTTGTTTCATTCTTAATGTTTGCAATTTTCTGGCTGGTCTTGGCCAAATGCTGACAGGTGATATTAATTTTCCTCCATAGGCAAAGAGGTCTGAGTGGGAAAGCTAACGCTGTTGATGGTGCTAGAAGAGTCAGAGCTCGTGATCGGGTTGGGCGGGCAATGCCAGCTCCAGAAGCCAATGCTGAGCTCCAAGCAAACTTAGATGTAAGAATTAATATTTTTATTTATTTTTCATTTCTGCATCAAGACATCACCCTGCCAATAACCAAGTTTGTTAATTTTCTGTTTGAATATGAATTAAGGAATAAAATTTACTTACTGCAGTCTATGGGTTAGGTTCCACACCATGTGAACTTGACCTTGGAGATCTCTTAGGTTAGCAATCAACTCAATTTCATTGGTATAATCTTGATTTGCTACTGCCAATCTGCACTGTTTCACAACCCTTTGTCATTCGTTTAAGAAAAAGATGTGCTTGGTCATATGGTCACTAATCATTTTGGTCAAATTAGCTTTCATTTGGAGTTCTCTCGGGTTGGAGTCATCAGACAAATTCACTGGTTTGATCTCAGTTTGTATGCATGATGCATCATAATTTGTAGATGTCATGTATTTATTTTATTTTTTCCATGAGGTTGGGCGGGTGCATCTTGGAGATTTGGGTTGGGGAAGGGGGATGTGCGCTTTTGGGGGGGAAAAGAAGAAGCGGAAAGGGGTACAAGATTACCTGGCAATGACTTGATTTGGTTGAAAGTCGTGGCTTATTTAGGTTTCATCCAACAGCTTTCCTGCACTCTTACCTATTCAGTCAGTTTTAAATATAATTTAATTACGTATTGTTTATTATTTTTCAGAGATGGAGAGTTGTGACACAAGCAAATGCTAAGAGCAAGAGTGAGAAATTCCCGCCTCCCCATCAGGATGGAGCAGTTGGATTTCCTCCCGATAAATCACATAATGGCCCTGCATCATTTGGACCGACTGGTACTTCTTTTGGCTCATCAATTTTCAATCCAAAGTCATCAGGTCCTAGTAGAAGTTCTGCGGCCACTGGGGGACCTTCCAGGAGGAGAAAACCTCCTAGAGAAGAGCCCCAGATAGCTCCATCTTGGAGTTTCATCCGAGCATTTAAGCCATCCTCAATAGGGCTAGCGATAGATTTCAGATTCAAGGGTAAAGAATCAGTTTCCGAGGTTTTTGGCAGCCGAAGGTAGAGAAAAGTATTATACTAAGAGTTACATATTTTTCTTTTGAGTTAGGTGTTCTTTATCTCTCACCTTGGTAATGCAATTTTTTCCCTCATTGTTGCTCCCATTTATTCTACCTCATCATTATAAGTACTGTGTATAATCCATGCGACAAAAACCCGAAGGACTTGATGTATAATTTTGCAAAATGGAATCCCACTTCTGTTGTACAGTTTTTGGAAGAATGTGCTATCTCTATGGACATTGAAAGTGGTTTTACTCACGCTTATATAGTTGTAGTCCCCACCCCACCAACCCATATTTCTGTAACCTATATAGATGTTAAATTGTCAAGACTCAGGGAAGTTTCCTTGATCAGAGATGTCGAAGGATCAAGAACAAGAAGCTGAAATCTCAATTGGAACTATTGAAGAGGATGAAGGAATCGCCATCAATCAATTTAGATGAGTTTGGTAGGGTCTCGATCTCCTACAGTGAGGCTCAGCAAGGATTAAGGACCGACATGCCGAGGGAAATTAGGATATTTAGTGAAATAGCCCCTACTTACTCGGGGCAGTGGATTCTCACTAATGAGGTTTAAGGATCCAGTCCAAAATGGGTTTGGTAGGGTCAACATCATAGAGGGTGTCGAGATATTTTACGTCTCATTAGCATACCCATACCCTCTAAGGATTGGTTTTGCAATCACTATTGCATTCGTTATAGCTCAGTATATAATTAATATTATAGTCACACCTTTCCTCTTCATTGATCTGTCATTGCGATATATTTAATATAATATTTATAATATTAAATATAAAATATTCATAGCAATTGCGTGGACAACATTTTAACTTATATAGGGAAAATTTTTAAAAACTGGAGCATGATGGGTCTACCCCCTTCATGTTATTTGATTTTTACATGGATGAATTCACCATTGATTTGAAAATATAAATTAAAAACAAATGTGATTTAGTAATTTATAACCCTATTATGGGGTGCAACCAAGGAACAACTATCAACTAGTTTGAAAAGTGCTTCCATTTAGTAATGGAAGTCATCCGTTGTCACTTTCCAAGGGTATGGTAGAGGCGCTTGAGAAGAGGGACAATCCTGCAGTGAAGACCCAACGAAAGGCCAAAATCATTCCATTCGGGATCCCTTAATCTATCACATTTTCTAGTAGTTCGCGTGAACGCGCGAGGACTCTCCTTTCTATCGCTTGCACTTGCTTTTCACTCTCAAGACAACCTTCTATAAAGCGAAGCAAAGCGCATGGCGCTGGAAGTGAAGAAAGCTCAATAAACACAAACGAACACGATACCACTTTGTGGAATATCGTTAGGTGTTATCCATGACTGTTTATGTCTCTAGCATGACCACTTGATGAAATGTGGAGGGAGGTGGGGAAAATGGCTGATACTACTGGCAGGATTCCTCTATTGAAGTTCAATTTTTTTATGGACTCAAAGCAAGAGTTTATTATTAATTTAATTATAAATTTATCATTGTCAAATCAATAGTTGATAGGTAGTTACTAGAAGTCGATGAGTTTATCCGACACCATTTCTCCTAATTTTCCTTTCGGCCCTACCATGCATCTAACTGGGGATGTATTTTCTGTGCCAAAAGTCAATACCCATACGTGTAGTAATTGATTGTTCATGATAAAGTCCCCATCTTGAACTGGTAAAGGATAAGGAAGTAAAACAATAAACATTGACTAAAAAATTGAGAGCAAAGTTTGAAACCGTGTAGGAAGAGATTACAAGCAAGGCTGCCTATATATATATAGTGAGGATGATGATGCACTTTGCAGGTTCCTTCCCTCCATAGGACAGACAACATGAGGATTGAAGCGAAGAGACACCACCTCCTTGGTTTTCTCTTAATTTCCACCCTCCTCCTTGCATGGAGCATGGTTTCCACAGGTAATTAAGCAAACCGGCAATGCTATATATTGGACCCACTTAACAACCCCGACTCTATACAACCTCCTATGATGTGTCATGAATACAGAGGTGAATTAATGAGAGCCCCCAAATAACACTAATCTCAATTTATTTTCATGATGTTGAGGGGGTCTAATAGCATTTTCCTTGAGCGAAACACCTGTCGTTTTTATTTTTAAATGATTTACTAGTCATTATTGCACTCTTTATATGCTAATTAGCCTGGTTAATTATTCTTTTTTCTAATTATATTTTGTGGTTATATGCTCCAATCCAACAAGCGTAGGCGAAAAGATGGGAGTATTTTGTCAGTATGCAAAGTAGGAAAATATCCGGATTGGCAATTGTACAACAAAGGAAAGGCCGACCGTTGGGATTGGTGACGGTAAAACGAATGCAAGAAGGGCGGCCATCGAGCCCACCGCCACCACCTCCAACATGGCCGCCATCGCCGAGACCTTGATATGAAATTCCAATATGGCCACTATATCCAATAGTTGTTGTTGGTGTATTTATTTAGACTGTGTGCCGAAGGCGGAGGAAGACGCCTGAGCTCCCAACCAACGGAGGAAGAGGGTGGTTTAAAAAAAAAAAAAAAACACCCTAAAAGCGGCGTTACTAATGACGCTTTTATGATTTTTTTTTTTTTTTTTTTGGGTGCATATGTTAGATGTAATGCAAACTAAAAGAAGAAGACTTCAAAAAAAAAGGAAAATATATATATATATATATATTTGAACTTTGAAGTAATAATAATACATGATGAAATAAACACTCCATTACCAGATTTGTTAGATCTATTGGAGTAGTTTTGTTATCTATGCATTGAGTTAACAATGAAGAGATGCAAAATTCTTTCTTATGATTGTGACGTGTTGTATTGGATACTCAAATTGGACGTCTTTAACTCAAGACTGAAATACTAATTACTGAAAACCGAGCTAAATTGCAATTACAATACCAGTCATTTAATAAATCTCAAAGTTTGAAATGATGATGGACCGTTTCTCAGGGGTCGATCACGTAGGTTTGCTTGGTGAGTGGCAACCCACCACATTGCATGCATGGTTTACAATAATCCAAGCCTAGCTCAATCGAGACCTCCAAATATTTGGGAATCGTTTGAAAAACATACCAGACCAAGGTAGAATCTATTTACACACCTCAATGCAAACTTATATCTAATTGATGTGAGAGATCAAGGAGGTCTTGACTGACCTGAGGGTTCTCCTATTTTCAAAATGGGGACGTTGAGGGATTCAAACATTGCCTGTGCTCAATTGCTAATAAATCACCCGGTGTAATTTAATCTTGCCTCGTATAGACTATGTATGGATGTAGTGAGAACCCTAAACCCACATTAGTCCTTCCCACGCCATTTTCTTCATATTGCAGTTCTAATGCTTGAACCCTTTACCCTACCAATTTTGAAAAGAGAATGAAAAACCACCCAGACAATAGTATATATGGGTATAAGCTTCTTGTACACTATCTAGTCTTTAAACAAAGCATCTCATCTTATTACCCTAGTTTAGAGACTTCAACTATGCATCTGCATCAATCAACCAACTGCATCCCATCAAACCATACAGCGCTGCATAAACTGAACGAGGAAATATCCCCAAAAACTATAAACACATGGGATAATTTGTTGTATTCTCGCAGTTTACAAAGTTATCTTCTCCGAAAATGTGTTAACAGACCCTTATTTTCCAGGAAAAAAAAAAAAAAAAAGTCTATTTTGATGTTTCTCCAAGACAATAAATGTCCTAAGCAAATTTACCAAGACTATTCAGAGAGGGAAATGAAAGAAGAAACACACCACACAGATGTGTAGACATACTCGTACACACAAACGGCTAAATGACAGATAATTCTAACTTTATGTGGGAGAGAGAGAGAGAGGAATCAACAAATTCCTAATCCTCCTAAGCAGTTGCAGCCTTGGGAACTGATCTGTAGCAAGTCCTCTTTGCGGCACGAACAATATCTTCAATCTGTACAATTGATCATGAAAAAAAAAGGAGGGGGGGGGGGGGGGGGGGGGGGGGGAGGGAGAGAGAGAGAGGGGCAGCGGGAGGGCGTCAGTTTTATCAGTTAAAAGAAAAAGCCTAGATTTCATTCAAATTTTATAGTGAACTTTTATGCAAATGTTCACATCATGTTCAAATTCAAGCAAATTTTACTTGAAAAGAAATGATACCATTTGGAAAAAGGTTTAAATGACATTTTGGGAAGGTGAAAATGAAGCTTAGTAAATGTACTTTCCTTCTTAACTACAATCCCATATTTTCTCCTGGGAACTGGGAATTGCCTATCTAAAGGACAGTTCTAGTCCCCTGCATGTGCATCATGCTTGCAAGACATCTATGAGTCATAGTTTGTGATTCAAGAGACCTTTTAAGACACAGGTTCCGAAGTTGGTAACACACGTGAAAGCATTGTAGGAAGTAATTACGAGCAATCAAAGGAAAACTGAAGCACAAACCTGTGGAACAGCCATCCTCTCAAGATTTGCAGCATAAGGCATGGGAACATCAGCTCCTGCAATCCTCTCAACCGCTGCATCAAGATACTCAAAGCTCTCCTCAATAACAGATGTACTGCAGAAAATAACAAAATTTTCAAGTAAATTCCAACGCAAAAAGAGGAGAGAGAGAACAGTAAGCACAATAAGCAGGTATGAATTATGAAAAGAAGGTAACCAGATCTCAGCACCGACACCATGTTGAGGGAACCCTTCTTCAACAGTCACGAGTCTGTTGGTTTTCCTAACAGAAGCATTGATTGTTGCTTTATCCATAGGACGAATAGAGCGCAGATTTATAACCTATATTTAAATATTAAAAGGGAAAAAAAAAACAAATAATTTATTTTTTTCACAAACTGAAAAACGGAATATTTTATAAACTTTAAAAACAGGTTTGCATATCTATTATTGAAAAGTAAGTGATGCTGTACTTCTTTGAGTTACCTCAGCACTAATTCCTTCATTTGCAAGAATTTCTGCCGCCTACATAAGAATCCACTTGAATAAGTTAAAGATGAAAAAAGAAAGATCTTATGGCAGGAAATGTAAGATAGAAAATTTGCAAATAAAATATGTCATCACCAAAAATGATTATGAAAAGAATGTAAATGGTATCATTTCCTCAAATCCTGAAAATGATCTTATGCATAACATGGAATAGATTCATTTCAATTGCTACAGTCTACAGGGAAACAAAATGGACTCATATGCAAACAATAGAATGACTTCATTTCCATTAAATGTCCAAAAACCCCTCGATCACTTAAATAATGCAGCTATCAATCATTCTCAATACATGAGTAGGGCTATCAATCCATTCCACGGGGTATTAAGCAGAACATTCCACCGTTTAATATGACGAGGATATGATAAATTTCATTTTTAATCACTCGACCTCAAATCAGATGATACCTCATCTTGAATAGGATTCTAAATTTTTTTTTAAGACAAAGTGACTCTAGGCCATTAGACCACAATGAATCCGAACACATCTACTAAGCTGTTTTTCTTGTATTTAAAAGGCACCATGAGAATCAGTAAAACCAAACACATCCCTGAAATGCTAGTACGAATTATGCAGCACTTTCCACACTAGATCATGCAATACAGCCATACAGGAGCTCTGAATCATGTTTTACTAATTTCAACAAGTGCAGTGAGTGAGGGCTACACCTGTTGTGTATCGCCCAAGGACCCTCCTCATGGACCCAAACAAACAAGCAAACAAACAAATAGACTCAATTTACAATTTACGGAAAAGATATGTCTTCCTAGTTGTTCTTGTCATTCTAAAAGTATTTCATGTCGGGTGACAAGCTTTGGATGCTGTAGAAATGATATTTTGTGGCAATATATTGAAAAACTCCCTTACAAATAAATTCATCAAAGAAAATTGCCTGTCATGCAGAACACCTATTGCACTTTCCCACCCACAATATGGTATTAAGTGCATGACTTTTGACAGCCAGAAGTATACTCTAATCCATCTAGATTCAAACCTAATACAGGAAATATGGAGTTTGTAAATGAAAATGTAAAATATACTTCAGTCACTTACATATTAAATTCTTCTTATCAAAAAAAAAAAAAAAAAACCTAAATATTAAATCCAACACTGCCTCAAGAAAAAATGACAAACCTTGAGAGCATAACCAACCATCTTGGAGAAAGCAGTAATGGTTACATCCTTTCCTTCTCGCTCTATCTGTTGAGAGCCCAAAAAATACAAAGAACATGTACATTTAATGATAAAAGTGGATAACCACAAGAAGAAGAAGCTAAAATGATACTACCTTTGCTTTTCCTATTGGAAGGCAGAAACTGGAATCAAGAACTTCTGCTGCAACAGGAAAAGACTCACCATATCTGCCACACAAAGATCAGATCAAGGATGACAAAGTGAGATGGTTAATCAGTTGGTCAACTAACCTTACTTAAAATCATCATTTAGTAAAATACTTACAGCAACTCATTTTCAAGGAAAACAACAGGGTCAGGGTCTCTTATAGCAGCTTTTAGCAGGCCCCGAGCATCCTCTGATGAGTATGGAGATAACACCTTTAAACCAGGACATGCAGCATACCAAGCTGCATAACACTGCACAAAATCCCAAAGTGAGCTTCCGATCTGATAAATATATGAGACACCCTACGAATTTCGGTATTCCTCTGAAAGTGGGCAAGTGGGCCTGTTAAAATATTAAAAGAATAAAATGTTATGACCCTAAAGATTAAAAAGCTTTGATTTGACACGTTCCATTAGTAGGTCTTTTGGTGTATTGATCAAAGTCCTTAACAATTGGTATCAAATCTGGCCCCACATCTTGGGTTTGAGTCTAGGAAAGGGCTTATTGGGAGGGCAATGGGTTATGGTTTTACAGAATAAATTCCTAAGAAAAGCCCGGAGAAATGCCGGGGGCTACATGATACAGAAAAGCCTTGAGAAAATCTGAGAAGTGCCCTGCCTAGGAGTGAAAGCCATCACAAACAACGGCTGTGGAGCGTGAGCTTTGATTTTGGGGTGTTACATCAGTCTTGGGGCTTTTGGCATACTGGTCAAACCATCAAAGTGCTAAACATAAAACGCAAGCTTAGAACCTAAAAAAGGATGAGGAAGAGAAAGAAAGGGAAAATCTTCACTAAATCAATTAGATTCCAATAAAACTAACAATGGGTGCCATGCCAACAGCTCTAAGTACAGAAATAGCATAGCTTACAGAGACGAGGCCCACTCACTACGTTGCAGAGGTTTCATCAAGTCAAATCAGTAAATGGGCTTCAAAAACCACTTGCCCACTCCCATTTGGAAAATGCCATTCTTCCCAACCCTCAGACATGAGGTGAGACCCAACATGAGTTTAGGTCCCACCCTGTGTGGGAGACATGGAAAAATAGTAAGGAAAATATTTGGAATTATAGCACTGTGGTGTCAAAGTTTCAAAGGATGATAGAGAAATGTATGTGAATGGTGCAAAAACTACTTGTCAATATCATGTTAATGCCTGTAGCCCCGTATAAAGTAACTAGAAGCTAACTGCAAACCCTTAAACCTACTAGAAGGAGGTTTTGAGGAAGACAATGTTTATGAGGAGCACGTTAACCCATTGAAGAAGTTCACAATTAGCAAGAGCACTTGATCTTAATCCATATGCATCTGAATAAATAGAAAGAAGCACTCTCTTTCTTCTTTTGCCATACAGACCAGAGGACACTTTGGTTGCTTAACATTTTTCATTGTTCTCAATATTGCTTCTAGAATATCTCTCTTCAAACTCTTACATAGGTTACCATATAATAGGGTAACACATCTCATCAAGCAGCTTTGACATGTTACGTTTTGTAGAATTAATGAAAGACCAGGTATACAGGCATCATGTAGGCTGACAGAAAAAATCAAGGAACAAAAACCAATTAGATTGAAGAATATGAAGCATGCCTGGGAATGTTGAGCACCAACTCCAGCAGCGGCTCCATTTGGTCCCCTGAAAACAATAGGAACAGATATCTGACCAGCAGACATATAATTTGATTTTGCAGCCGAATTAATGATATGATCAATTGCCTGCCAAAAAAAACCCAAAATGAATTTCATATAAATTTAAAGTCCAGAACTAGACCGATCCCACAGAGAGAGAGAGAGAGAGAGAGAGAGAGGATGCATTGACTTAAATTAATTTAAATCTGTGGTAAAATGATCTTCACTGGAATTTTAAAATTAACATTTTTCTACATAATTCTCATTAGAGCCAAATTAGAAGTTTATAAAAATGATATGTATCTATACACATTATACACACACACTAAATCCTATCATATTGAGTATATATATTGAATACTGTCATGGTGAGTCAACAACAAACATGTCTACCACCGCCGGAGAATTTATGGAGTCACTAGACGGGTAGAAACTTATGGCACAAACATGAAACATGATTAAAGAATAAAGACTTATGAGAACTCTGACCTGCATGGAGAAGTTAAACGTCATAAATTCTATGACAGGCCTGAGACCATAGTAAGCAGCACCTACTCCAATTCCAGTAAAGCCAGCCTACAATGCATATAAAAAGTCAAAGGCTGCAAAAGAATTTCAAACAAATGAATTAACCAAGTGAAAGGCAGGAAACAAAAATGGCCGAACAGAAAGGTTAACCAAGTACATGAACAGCAACAGATCCTAAGAAATTTTCAAGTATGAGGAGCAACCTCTGTGATTGGAGTATCAACAACCCTTTCAGGACCATACTTGTCCAAAAGCCCTTTGGAAATCTGCTCCAAAATGCAAGTTGAAAAACTTTGAGAGTGGAACAGAAAAAGAAAATTTAGTTGCATCTTCAAAGATGCAAGGAGATTGTATTTCACCTAACTAAGCATTTCTAACCTTGTAAGCACCTTGATATTCGCCAACCTGCAATATGAATACAAAGACAAAGAAAAAAAAATGTCACCATAATAGGAAAATAAATCAACCAGCAAGTTTTCTTTTTATGTTGCCATAATACCTCTTCACCCATCAAGAATACTTTAGGATCTGCAGACATTTCTTCATCAAGTGCAGAATTTAAAGCATCTCTCACTGTCATCTGCAAAACATACAACCAGTATACAAATGATGAGATGTCAATAACACTACAAGATAACAAATTCTCATGTTGGCAAATGGGTTAAAAGAACAAATTCTTGAGTTGGCATACAGGGAGAAAGAGAGAGGTAACTGGATTATAATTTTACAGATAAACATAACGACAACACTGACACTTCAAGCAATACTGAATAATTTTGCTAGGGGAAAAAAACCAGTAGCTTCCAAAAACTCATATCATTGTGTAATTTGAATCTAAGCAGTACAAACTTCCTGCAATTCTAGTTTGATGTGAAAAATTCCAGTGTAGCCAAAATCGAATAAAAAATAAACTGAAAAACAACTTACTCAATGAGTCAACAAGGAAAAAAAAAAAAAAAACATATGTTAAAACTTAAAATAGAAAAATGCTAACCCAGAACCCTTTTGCATATATCCAAGCTTTTCCAACATTCCTACAAGGAAAATGCTAGGGATATCTCGTAAAGGCATTCGGCTACAACCAACATACAAACACACAAATTTCCATTTCTATCTTCAATATGACGTAAAATAAACTAAAATTGTTTAGTTTTCATGTGGACACTCAAACAGGCCTTAAATCTTACAAATTACAATTAAGACAGATAAGAGAGTATCACCTCTTTTGCGGCGGAGGTGTAGCCCCTTGACGCATTTACTGCAGGTCGAATTCTCAGAAAGGACTGCTCCACAATCTTATACGTATAAAACAAAAACATACAAAGTGCTTCAGAAAAACCCAAAAAAAAAAAAAAATGTAGAACAATTTCATCATAATCTAATGAGTTAATTAATCAGAGATTAAAAAATATATATATAAAAATCAAAACGAAACAATCAGAAAATGTTAGGGCTTTACCGAAATATGAGAGCCTCCAAAGCTGACTTTTTGCCTCAGAATCCCCAACATATTTTCTTGCTCCGCAGCTTTAAATGGCTCTAATCATAGTTTACGAAGACAAATCAATACAAAACAGAGCAATACGAACACAAGAAGCAAGACAAGATTTTTTATTTACTTATTTATTTATTTTTTAAACCCTAGAAGTTGTAATCAATCATGAAAAAACGTTTTGAATATGTATATATAGATGTATATGTGTATGTATATGCGTATGTATGTATGCATGGATGTATGTGGTGTTTTACCTGGCTGGGAATCAACAGCTTCGAAAGGTGGAAGGCTGAGAAGTGAGAATTCAGAAGCAGAGATCAGAACTCTCACGAATCGATTGCGAAACAGAGAAGGGACTGGTAAACTGTGGCCACTTGCTAAAAACGGTGGCGTTGTGGGAGGGCTTCGACAATTTAGAGGGGTGAACACGGTGCGTTTTAACGAGTGCGAGCTGACAGTTGTGCCTTATAAAACGCTGCGTTTTGTAAACTGTGAGGGAGAAACGATGCGTCTCGGGGACATTTGGGAGAGAAGCTTTGTGAAGTCACAAATTAGAGTAGGCAAAGGGAAGCGCTACTTGGATTTGGATTTGGTGTAGTAAACGTAGGATCGATGACACGTGACAAGGAAAAAAAGTGGAGGATTAAAATTCGAGAGATGTATTTGATGCCTAACATTTAATAGCCGTTCATTTTTCCTCTTTACTCACGTGTCATTGATCTTACATTTACTGCACCATGCAATAAAAGTAACCAATTATACCAAATCCGAATTCATGCTACTATGTGCATTTAAGAGGGTAAAGTCGTGAGAACCACTGGTACGATTAAATCCTAAAAATTAAAACCATCCCAAATACACGTAATAAGATAAATTTTAGGACAAAATAGTATTACCCGTATGAAAATCAGCAATTCAACACGTGTGATATGTGTGCATAATACAATGCTCCATATTAAAGAAGAGGCAAACATAAAAATAATAGAAAATTAAATAAGAGTATGCAAATTAACCATTCGATCTTGCTCTGAAATTGTTTGTTACATGTCTTGAAATGTTGTGCCTCTTGGTTTTCATGCCAATAATTTGTACAACGTCACGCCTATTAAAGGGTATGTGACATGTTGGGTTAAGTTACCACATCATGATATGCCGATATCGCACTCTTGTAACACTGTATAAGCATATTATGAAAATCCAAGGTTTCTCTTTGTAGATGAATAAGATTTTGCCACCTGTTGATTCTCACACGGAGGTGGAACTATTACCCTTCCATCATGGGATTTGGATTTGGTGCAGTCCATGGCCTCAACTGCACGGTGCAGTAGGCGTTGGATCAGTGACGCGTGGCGGAGCAGGAAATGGAGGGCAGATATCGCGCCTGGCTGAAATGCTCCTCCCGTTTAACGCCGTCTGCCGTTAAGCTTCAAAAATCTGGAAAACGCAGCGTTTTGGTTGCAAATCCATTTCATTTCGGGGGCAAAAGCTGATGCCTCCCCGATTTTCAATTCATTTGGTTCCCTCCCTCTCGTCTCTCTCCTCTCTCCCCTCCCCGCCGTTCCACTCTCTCTCCTCTCTCCCCCCTGGCTCCGTTCCACTCTCGCTCGCCGGCGTCGTCACAGATCTGAAGACCGGAAGCTCCCCCACCACCGGCGCAGGCGC
This sequence comes from Liquidambar formosana, assembly GCA_039720395.1. Classification (NCBI taxonomy): domain Eukaryota; kingdom Viridiplantae; phylum Streptophyta; class Magnoliopsida; order Saxifragales; family Altingiaceae; genus Liquidambar; species Liquidambar formosana. The sequence continues at coordinate 29,930,905 of CM077828.1, forward strand.
AGGCGCAGAGGTGCGCCAGATCCGCCGCTGCCGCTGCCGCTGCTCCGACGCTGGTGCTCCGGCCGCTGCTCCGACGCCGCTGCTCCGACGCTGCTGTGCTGCTCCGGCCGGTGCTCCTTCCCCCGAAACCCCCTGCCGGTGCTCCTTCCCCCGAAACCCCCTGCCGCTGCTCCTTCCCCCGAAACCCCTGCCGCTGCTCCTCCTTCCTCGGCGCTGGTACTCGTTTTATATATATATATATATATATATATATATATATATATATATATATATATATTTTTTTTTTTCTGTGTATACCTGCTGTGATTTTTATTTATTTATTTTTTTTGTTTATTTTTTTTGTTTTGTAGCCTATGTAACCTATGTTCTGAAATAGCCTGTGTATATTTTTTTTGTTTATTTATTTATTTTTTTTGTTCTGTTTGGTAGATTGTTTAGATGTGTGGTTGTATTGTGAAGTGAGAAACACTATTTTACAGATTAGAGATTTAAATTAAGTCATATTAGATATGAAAATATTTCAAGAGCCCAGGACACAATTCTCTTAAGAGAATCTTTACAGATTCTTAGGGAATCTTAGAGATTCTTTTAGTTTAATTGATTATTTCCAACATTGCAGTGTCACTTCCCAATTCCCATCATGATAAAGGATATAAATTATGGTGAAGGCAGTGATAGCATCATAATTCTCTAGTACGCCACCAAACATAGTTGGAACCAAATTTGTTTTGATCAGGTAATATTGTGATGTGAACCCTTTATCACCTACTATTAACTCTAAAGCAGAAAGAATGTCTCAGTTATGCCATTTCAAAGATGAATGAAAGCACTACTGTGTATTTGGAATGGATCGTGTTGCGTTGCTGGATTTATCAACCCCTATTGCTGCACTGTCATCAACACAATTGGGAAAACCCACATACGATGGCCCAAATATTGGGTTTGATATAACTTCATATAATCATTGCACCCTCCAACTAAAAGCTTAGACTTTTGGGTTAGATTCTCTTTACAAACACCATTGTAATTGCCACTCGCTGCCAGCCACCACTGCAAGCCTTGTCACCCCACCATAGTCATTTTCTCTTGCATTGTTCCCACTACCACTGCAAGCCTTGTCTAATCTGTAACATTAATGACTTAATTTTTTTTTTTTGTTCTGAAATAGCCTGTGTGTAAACTGGTTTTCTTTTCCTTCATTTTCTCATCTACCAAACAGAACATTAATCATTCCATGGCTTACTATGTATGTGCATATATATGCTTATCAAAAAAAAAAAAAAAATGTATGTGCAAATATACAACGTATGTGCAAAAAAAATAAAAATGTATGTGCAAAAATGTATGTACAAATATCAAACTGCAATCAAGAGGCAATTAGAAAGACATGCCTACTGGGTTGGGCTGGGAAGTTTTTATTTTCAGTATTACTAGTCTTATGGCATAATTTGTGGACTCTAATAAATAAGGTCGAAAAAATTGAGACTAATTTCCATCTTTTATTTATTTATTTATTTTAAATTTCCTTGATTTTAGACATTCAATGGCATCATCAAGTAGGAGTGTGAATAGCGGCACGGGTCGTGGCACCCGCTATAGATTTCAAGAGGGGACTTTAGTTCACAAAACCCAATGCAATAATAGCATTTTCTTAAATTCTTTGTTTTGTCAAATATGGTCCTATCTTTGTGGGATGGAGGGAGTATAAACTTAATTTTTTTTTTTCCTAAACTTAATTTTTTTTTGTTTTATCTTTGTGGTACCTATAAACTTAAAATTTTTTTTCCCTAAAACATGTTATTGTGAGTATTGATTTTAAATCTTGTGGGTGCAGGTATGGAGTTGGAATTAGATGATAGTGCTGAGCAATTGGAATGGAAGCCCAGGATTGGTATGGAGTTTGATAGTGAACCAATGGCCTATGAATTTTATAATCAATACGGCAGGAGATTGGGTTTTAGCATTCGAATACATTATAGGAATAAGAGTAAGAAACTTGGTTGTATTAGCTCAAGTTGTTATGTTTGCTCATGCGAGGGGTTTCGAGAGAAAAAGAAGGTAAAGGCATCCCCTAAGAATCCTAGTGGCCATACAAGGACGGGGTGTTTGGCTAAAATGGGAATATTGTTCAATGAAGAGAGTCGGAAGTATGAAATTAACAATTTTGTTGAGGAGCATAATCATGACTATGCGCCTAGGGGAACCTCATACATGTTGCGATCTCAACGGTGTATTTCAGAATTTCAGGGCAATGAATTGGTTATGGCTGAAGAGTCTGGGCTTTCCATTCGAGATTCTTATTCCTTAATGAGTACAAAAGCTGGAGGCAGGGAGTCCCTTGGATTTACTAAACTTGATCAAAAGAATTACCTGCGTGCTAAGAGAATGAGTAAATTGGCATATGGGGAAGCAGGTAGTTTGATGCGATATTTGAAGGAGCAAACAATGAAAAATCCATCCTTTTATCATGCTATACAACTTGATAGTGAGGAACAAATTACCAACATTTTTTGGGCGGATGCTCGCATGATTATTGATTACAGTCTGTTTGGCGATGTTGTAAGTTTTGATACAACTTACAAGATTAACAAAGAACATCGCCCATTTGCTGTTTTTGTGGGATTTAATCATCACCGACAGGTTGTGGTTTTTGGCGCTGCACTAATGTATGATGAGACCATTGAATCATTTGAATGGTTATTTCAGACATTCTTAGAGGCTATGTCCAATAGGCCTCCACAAACCATCATAACCGATCAGGATGCTGCAATGGCAGCAGCCATCCCTAAGGTGATGCCCACGACTTTCCACAGGCTATGCAAATGGCATATAATGCAAAATGCTACGAAGCATGTGAGCAAAATTACAGCTGAGACTGACCCTGACACGTCGACTAAGTCTATCAAAGATAAGTTGGCATATTTCATGGATCATATTGATGAGGAAGCCGATTTTTTAGCTGCTTGGGAAAAAATGCTTGATGATTTTGATGTGCGGGGTAATCATTGGTTGGAGACTTTACATAAAGTCAAGGAAAAATGGGCTCATGCATATGTTAGGTTGCATTGGTGTGCAGGTATGAAATCATCTTGTTTCTTTTCATGGTTAATTTTCTTATGTCTAGTATTGCTTCTTTTTTATCTATATTGTTAAGTTGGTATGTATAAACTTAAATTTTTTTTTTTCCCTAAAATATGTTGTTGTTGTTTTGCAGGTATGAAAAGTACTCAACTGAGTGAGAGTTTCAATGCCTCTTTGAAAAATTATTTGCAATCAGATCATAATTTGATACAATTTTTAATGCACTTTGAGAGATTGCTCTCTAACAAGCGCCACAAAGAATTGGAAGCCGAATTTTCATTGTCTCAGAAGCAACCAAAAATTAAAGAGCATTATAAAGTGTTGGTGCATGCGGGCAAAATTTATACAAGGGATATATTTGAGGCATTCCAAGTTGAGTACTTCAAATCTGTTCCACTACAAGTTAGACATACTGTTGTGGATGATAGTGATGATACAATTTATATGGTATGTAATGATGAGGGACGTGAAGTTGGCCATGTAAAGAGGTATAAGTCTACTGATAAGCTGTCTTGTAGCTGTAGGCTATTTGAAATGAGTGGCATCCTATGTAAACATGCCTTAAAAGTCTTTAGGGATGTATTGCTAGGCGTGGAAGTCCCTACCCACTATATATTGAAGAGGTGGACAAGAGATGCAAGATCTGTAGATGTAGAGGATGTGGGTGGGCGAAATATTGAAGCAGATGGGAAGTTAGAAGAATCTGAACGATATGCCATAATGATGGCAGGGTGGAGGAAACTAGCAGATAGGGCTTCCAAATATAAGGATGCGTATCAGTGTGTTCTTGAAAGTCAAGCCAATTTGCAAGCAAAGCTGGAAACTATTATACATGCAAATATGAATGTGGAAGCACAAGAAACAGTGGAAGCACAGGATACAATGGAAGCACAAGATACAGTGGAAGCACAAGATACAGTGGAATCGCATGGAATAGGTGACCAACTTTGTTTCCTTTGTTTTTATGTTATTTGGACTCCTTGTCATTTTTTTTCTATTTTGTATTCATCTTTTTTTATTAATACAATTTGTTTCTTACCCAAAAAAAAAAAAAATAAAAAATAAAAAAGCAACAACAGGTGACCAAGTTGAAAAGTCGATGGATACATACACATTGAAGAAAAGGAAAGACCCATTTAAGGGGAAGGGAAAACACCGGGAAAAGAGTGGAATGGAAATAAGCATAAACAAAGCGAAGGCAAAGGAGAAGGCAAAGGAAAAGGCTAAGGCGAAAGCCAAGGCAAAATCCACATCAAATGCCACATCTAAGGTATAATGTTCACATTATACCTAGATTACATAATAAAATTATATAACAAGTTTAGTTTTTATTTATTTATAAACTGTGTATATCTTTGAAATTTTAGACATACATTTTATTGTTTTATAGGCACGTCGTATTGAACAAAATGAAGATGTATATATTCCCCTTCCACCAGAACAAACTCAACAATCACAGGTGAAAACATTTCATTCCACAATATACAACTTTTATATATATATATATTTTGACATACACATTAATCTTTTTTATTTTGTATATACAGATAGATGGTTCTAGTTTAAATCCGCCATTGGATTCGATGTTGTGCACACCACCAACCGGACCAACCAGCATCCAAGCATTGTTGACAAGAAATATTGATGCTTCAACTTGGACTTGGGCATTTGAGCCTTGTCAAGGCTCAAATAACCTATCTTCTAACCAAAGTAAAATTAAATATACATTTTTATTAGTTTAGCTTTTATACTAAGCATTGTTAACTTATCTCAAATGTGGAAACTTATAATTATCACTTGATACTTATAGGTTGATATGGATTCGCATGATAATTTGGATGGACCGATATTGTGATTGAGTGGTTGATATTGAGGTATTCATGGTGAAGCTTTTTTATTCTACTTTCTCTTATCGTTTAATGAACAAACTCTATGGTTGATATATTTTTTTTTAGAATTAATGTTTTTTCCCTTTTAAACTTTTGTATTCAGGGTTGATGAACATTCATGAAACAAAGTGACAAAGCAGGATGGAGGACTACTTGTTGAATGTGTATATTAATGCATTTTGGTTTTATGTGTATATTGACTATGGACATAAACTTTAGTTCTTTTTTGTTGTTTTTAATGGAGACTAATTATTGTTATAAACAATGTCTTACCAGATTTTATAAAAAAATTTGGTGCTCGTTATTTATTATTGGTTTCTGAATAGTTTATAGTTTGTTTGATTTTGTACAGGTATGATTAGTCGATAACTTGGGATGTCCTTATTATAGATAGGGTCATGCCAAATTTTCTAAAAAAAAATTTAATTGAATCATTTCATTCCTAAGGTTCAATCAAACAGTGGTTAATGCATTTTGGTTTAATGTGTATATTGACTATGGATATAAACTTTAGTGCTTTTTTGTTGTTTTTAATGGGCACTAATTATTGTTATAAACAATGTCTCGCTAGATTTTATAAAAAAACTTGGTGCTCGTTATTTATTATTGGTTTCTGAATAGTTTATAGTTTGTTTGATTTTGTACAGGTATGATTAGTCGATAACTTGGGATGTCCTTATTATAGATAGGGCATGTCAAATTTTCTAAAAACAAATTTAATTGAATCATTTCATTCCATAAGGTTCAATTAAACAGTTGTTAATAATTAAAATGGAACAATAAATTTTTTTTTCTTAATTGAAAAATTATTGAAAAATTAATGCGTTTTTTTGTTTTCCCCTTAGATTTCTTTATGAACTAAAATGGTTTCTTTTCAAATAAAAGCGTTTGGTGAGAATGGGAGTTTCATTGGCCAAGGGTATAGCCTTATCATGAAGATCACTATTTAGTGTGGAAATAAGTAGCATAGAATGTAAACTATTTGCATTTGAAATTTACCATTTGCACTTTACCATTTGATGACTCACATATCAAGTCATTCAATAGCAAATGGAATGAGAACTATTTGCATTTGAAATATAACCATTTGAGTACAACTATTTGCCAACAAAAAACTACAACTTTCATAAACTCATTTACAAGCTTTGAGTACAAAAAAAGGTTTAGTTTCTTACCTATACTAGTTCATTCTACTTAGAATAATACAAACCATAAATATAACAAACACAATAAATATTGTATTCACAATAACTAAAAGCTTCAACCCATCAATTTCTCTCCTAAATCCTTTGTAATGCACATCAATTTCTCTTCCCAAGTCTTGATAATGCCCATTGATTTCTCTTCTCAAATCTTTAACAGAGTTGTCGCAACCCTCTTGCACGTCCCCAGGAGCTATCCACCACTCAAAGAAACCACAATCTTTGCATTTAAAAAACAATTTCTCTGGATTATCTATAGATTCTGAAATCTTCACTTCAGCTTTACGCCCACAGTAACATCTGCGATTTTGAAATCTATAGCGGGTGCCACGACCCGTGCCGCTATTCACACTCCTACTTGATGATGCCATTGAATGTCTAAAATCAAGGAAATTTAAAATAAATAAATATTAGGAATTGAAGTTATCTTAGAAGTATCAAATGATATACAAAACCCCACCTGATTTTTAAAATTTGTACTCATGGGTATACCATATAGGTGAGAGAATCTTAGATCATGTCACAAATTAAATGAGATCCTATGAAAGACCTCCCTCTACTCGTTGGTTGCTTTGTTTTCCCCTACATACCTGGGTTCCCGCAGAGCAGAGGAAGGAGCAGGGGCAGAAAAAAATGCTCTAATTTTTTCTCTTAGTTTGGTTCCCCATTTTCAATTCATTTGGTTCCCCATTTTCAATTCATTTGGCAAAATCATTTCTTGAATTTTAGATTCTCAGCCTTAGTCCCCAACTGCGTGGCATGTTTGATTTGAATCCTCAACTAAGAGAAAAAAATCACATAGCATACAAATAATAAGAAAAGAAATAACAACGAAAACATTGAACTAGAAAGTTTAGGGACACTCATTCCTAAACAAAGAGTCCAACACTTTTCTTCTCTTGGAAACTTCATTCTGCTACATGGAACCAATGAAGCCATTTTAATATTCCTGTCAAATTCAATGAACTACTTTTTAAGGCCATAATTCTATACTACAACCCCCCCTGGATCAAAAAATTTCAGAACAGGGGCTTAGTAACTTGGAATACATAGGTTACAAAACGAAAAAATAAAATAAAGTAAAAAAATAAAAATCACAGGTATACACAGGTTACACAGGTTACACATGTTACAGGTATACACAGGTATACAGGTTACGAAAAAATAAAAATAAAAACGAAAAATTTATACAGTACACAGGTGAGAATCTAAAAATTCAAATACAGCCAAAGGATTTCAGAACATAGGTTACATATGGCAATGCTGGTTCCGCTTCCAAGTGTTGAATTTCATTTCATTTGTTAAAAACGGTAATCGTGACATCAAAGGCAGCCTTCTCAGCAAAAAATGAAAAAATAAAAAAAAATCCAAGGCAGCCTCACCACGGACATCAAAGGCTGGCTTGAAGCATACTACAGTTAGGTGCATTAATCGACATAGGATCACCAACGATGTCATGCTTACTTAATTTTAGTATTTGATCCCAAAAAAAAATAAACAAAACAAAAAAAATAAATAAATAAACAAAAAAAATATACACAGGCTATTTCAGAACATAGGTTACATAGGCTACAAAACAAAAAAAATAAACAAAAAAAATAAATAAATAAAAATCACAGCAGGTATACACAGAAAAAAAAAAAATATATATATATATTTATATATATATATAAAACGAGTACCAGCGCCGAGGAAGGAGGAGCAGCGGCAGGGGGTTTCGGGGGAAGGAGCAGCGGCAGGGGGTTTCGGGGGAAGGAGCACCGGCAGGGGGTTTCGGGGGAAGGAGCACCGGCCGGAGCAGCACAGCAGCGTCGGAGCAGCGGCGGATCTGGCGCACCTCTGCGCCTGCGCCTGCGCCGGTGGTGGGGGAGCTTCCGGTCTTCAGATCTGTGACGACGCCGGCGAGCGAGAGTGGAACGGAGCCAGGGGGGGAGAGAGGAGAGAGAGTGGAACGGCGGGGAGGGGAGAGAGGAGAGAGACGAGAGGGAGGGAACCAAATGAATTGAAAATCGGGGAGGCATCAGCTTTTGCCCCCGAAATGAAATGGATTTGCAACCAAAACGCTGCGTTTTCCAGATTTTTGAAGCTTAACGGCAGACGGCGTTAAACGGGAGGAGCATTTCAGCCAGGCGCGATATCTGCCCTCCATTTCCTGCTCCGCCACGCGTCACTGATCCAACGCCTACTGCACCGTGCAGTTGAGGCCATGGACTGCACCAAATCCGTTTCCTCCATCATGAGAGAAGACTGAGGGACGAATAAGTGTCCTAAAGGTCATTCAAATCAGTCTCCCACGGTACAAAGCTGAACTCTTTTCCTTTTGATCGGTCATCTTTTATAGGTTCTCTTTCTGACTTTCTTTTGCTTCCTCTGCAAGAATGTAGGCAATTTATTCCACCAATTAAGGGAAAGAGGATTCCATCTTTGCATGAGGGAAAGCCCATTTCCAGGCCAGAGAATGAAAAAAAAGGTCGTGTTCCCACGGCCCCACCTCCTGACACATTCACAGATTTCACCCTCTTTTCGCGCGCTCTCTCTCTCTCTCTCTAAAATCACTCCCAAGATTGCATAGCGTGGAGCTCGAGGACATTTTGCTGATAAAAAAAATGGATTATATATTTGATGACGGTCTTTCGACTCCTTTCCCAAGTATTGATTTTTTTTCCCGTCTCATTCTATTTCCATTCTCATTCTATTTCCATCTCTATTTCAATCCTTTCTCATTCTATTCATATCAACCAAACTCAGCCTAAGCCCTTTTTCCTTAGGGTAGGTTTCTCATGCAAGAATGTCATCCTTTATGTCATGTTTGTTTAGTTGGAATGAAATGAGTGAGAATGAAATCTAATTCCATGCTTAAAATAATCTGCAATGGAATAAGATTGAAATAAATATTACGAAATAAATATCATTATAATTCACTATTACTGTTTGATTTCATTCCCATTTAATTACCTTATCCAAACATGTTGTTTGGAATGAATTAGAATAGGATTCCATACCATCCATTCCATTCCAACCAAACAAACATGGCTTTAGAGTCAATTTTCTCCTACAAAAAATGTGATCTATGTGAACCGACCAGAAAAAGATTGTCTAAGAATTAAAAATAAAAAATAAAAAAACTGATTAGCATGCTGTGGCACCACTCCACTACCAACGCCAAACTATAAATTGAATTTTGAAACAAATTTGGGTGCAATTGGAACCTCAAGTCTGGACTATTGTGGCTAAAATTGTTAAATCATACTCTCAATTTTGGTGGGTTCGAGACATACATGTGTTTTTGATAAGCAAAAAAAAAAAAAAAATGTAGAAGGGGAGGCACCTACTCACATCTTGATGCAAGTAGGCTTATTTCATTTTACTAATCCAATTACATAGGTTAGGGTATCCCCACTTAGCAAAAAAAAAAAAGAAAAAAAAAAAAAAAAAGGCTTCCAAGGTTAAGTACACCCAAAAATTTAATGGGAAAAGGTGACCCCAACGACTCGAGGAAGACCTGAGCGGACGAATCAACGTTTAAGGTCATCAAAAGTCCTCTCACTCTCTTCTTCTTTGTACAAAGTCGAAATTTCTCTCTCTAGCTATTGGCTTCTTTTACAGGTTCCCTGTCACTTTCCTTTTATTTACGCCGTTTTTTTTTTTTATTTTAAACTTTTCCTTTCAAAGCTTTACTTCTTCGTTGAGTTCCTATGTCATACTTCAGTCTACTTAAAGACCTGAGTACGTAGCAGAGCCTTCAAGTGTAAGAACGCTGACAATCTCTCTCCTTCTCGATCTCTCGCTCTATAGATATTCACGTTTGATTTGTGTGCTCTGAGAAGGTTTTAGCAATGACGACGCCGAAAGAACACATAGAAGAAATACGGAAAAAGAAGTTCTCGATCGGAGGAGAACTGAATCCTCTGACTGAGGATCTCCACCAGGCCACCAAGCATCTCTCTGCCGAGCTTTATGCTAAAGATGTCCATTTTCTCATGGAACTCATTCAGGTTTCTACATTCTCTCCAATCTCTCTCTCTGTCACACGTTATATGATGCTTAATATACAACCATGTTTTAAGAGTAGTATTATAGGTAACAAGTAAATACAATAACAGTTTATAAAAAAAAAGTAAATACAATAACAAGATATAGCAATTGATGTGATGTTTTCTAACACACAATCATTGGTATTCTCCTAATTATCATGACATACTAAATTAACATGTCATTTCAGTCGTTGCAATTGGTTACTGTATATATGTAGCATTTCCCATGTTTTAAGGTGTCGTTTCATTTTTTTTTTTTTTTGGGGGTTAAGTGAGCATATTGCATTATTTAAGAATAGCAGTTCTACAATACTGTCTACTCAAATCATTCATGGCCCTTACAAAAAAAAAAGCTTTAGATTCAACTCTCATCACTTTTTTCAAAGCCACTCTCATAAATTTTATTCTATAATTATTTGGTGCATGTGACAGAGACGGACTGCATGTATCATAGAATTAAAATCTCCCAATATCAATTAAAAAAATAAATCATTCGTGGCCCTTCACCCCATCACACGTGTCTTTTTTTTTTTTTTCTTATTAATGTTCACCCCATCGCACTGGTGGTTGAAAAAAAAAAAAAAAAAAGACTTTTTCATCATTATGTGTGATGTAAAGATGACGAAGCATGTCATGGTTAGTGGATGATCAACTGTGGTTAAGAAATATTTTCCAAAAAATGGATGGTATATTATAGTAGGTTGACGCAGTATACCACATTCGTAATGTACACGTAGTGGGCCAACATGACACAAGGGGCACATGTAATTTTATATAAAGTTTTGATTTATTTAAAATTAAATTTGGAATAATGAAATTTTAATTGACAGAACGCAGAAGATAACGAGTACTTGGAAGGGGTGGATCCATCGCTGGAGTTCATTGTGACGTCGCGGGACATAACGGGCACAGGAGCTTCGGCAACATTGCTCATATTCAACAACGAGAAGGGTTTTTCCCCTAAAAACATAGACTCCATTTGCAGTGTTGGACGATCCACCAAGAAAGGCAACAGGAAGCGCGGCTATATTGGGGAAAAAGGTACGTCTCTCTCTTTTTCCTCCAAAAACCTTTTGTACGGCTTAAATTTTGCCAAAACCTTCTATGGGATTATGTTTTCTTCGGTTGCCAATCATGCTCACCAGAAAAAGAAAAAAGAAAAAAATGGGAACTAGTTTAGGCCCAATAGCTTCGGACTGGGAGACCCTTAGTTTGGCCCAAAAAAAAATTCATGCTCAAAATATTAGGATTATTGGAGACTGGGAGTCTTGTGTGAAACAGTGAAAGTGTGCCGAATTATACTGTAGTTTTTTTATTTTTATTTTTAAAAAATGTGAGTACATGCATCGACTGGCTTGCATAAAATATTTGGCTTTCATAAAATATATAGGCAATATATCTAACCCAACGATGGATTTAAAAATTATACATCGTAACATCGGGTATAATTTTATTTTGACTGGTTGTATATATTCTGTGTGCTAATTATGAAGCAACTAGACTTAGGCCCTGTTTGGCTAAGCTTTTAAATAGTCCAAAATCATTTTTGAAGCCTAAAATTACTTTTGGTCCTGTTTGGCAACTTAAATCATAATCACTTCTAAACTCAAAAAGTGATTTTATAATAAGTAAACTGTTTCCAACTTTTAATCAGAAGCTGGTGTTAACTTTTGCAGAGGATTTTAATAACTTTTCATATTTCCAAAACTACTCTTAATACTTGAGTATGAAAACAATTTTTTCCACTCATATCCTTTAACAAAAAGATAATAACCCCACCTTAAACCCAACTCCTCTTCTCTTTTGCGGTTGTACTCCTCTCTTTTGCTGGCATTAATGTGTTGGTAACTTCAATCAACTTGGATCCGTATGATACTAATTTAAATTTCAAATCCTTTTTTTTTTCTCCTTTCATATATTCATTGATTTATACTTGTTGGAATTTTTTTAAGAATTCATTCCATAAAATTTGGATTTGTGATAATATTTAAAAAATATATATATAAATATCAGTTCATGCTCTCTTTTTTTTCCTTCTTCTTTGTTTTTAAAAGAAAAAAAAAAAGGAGAAGAAGAAGAACATAAGCAAAATCCCTAGTAATACACCTTTGTGGGGTTGGTTGAGAGGTCAAGTACTCTTGTGTGTGTTTTCCAAAGGTCATTGTTTTGACTCATCGCCGCTTTTATTGCTTGTGTAGTTATGTGACGTCTCACGTAGGCTGTTAGGAAAATAGTTTGAGCTGAAATTTCGATAAGAGTACGGCCTAGGATACCCCCAATCATTAATATTAAAAATATAAAAATAAAAAATCATTACTAATACCAAATAGAGCAAATAAAAAATAAAAAAAAAAAACAGAAAAAAAATAAAAATCATTTAGTATAAGGGACAGTTCAATCAATTTAGGGTTATAACAACTTTAGCAAATGTCCTTCCCAAATAGACAAAAAATCATTTTCAACACTAACAGCACTTTTGAAATGCAGTTTCCAAACAGAGACTGATTGTCTTCTACTTTTCGTAACTTCTAATTTTCTTCTACTTTTGCCTAAAAGCAAAAGTTACAGTTTTCCCAAACAGAGCCTTATTTGTAATTGAAAGCACTGTTCTATGACTTGTCTAGTTGACTCGAAACGGTATTGAGTCATGTATTGACTTGGTTAAGTTTGGACGATGTGTATTAATTGCATGTTTCTTCAAAGTATTGAAGAAAGTATCTTGGTACGGGTCTTTTAATGTGTGAGAATTTAAGTCTAGGAAGTCTCATATTATTTGACTACCAAGAAATCCTTCAGATGGGAAATTTTTTGACAATTTGACAGAACAAAAAAGTGGAGAGTGGAGACAACTGGCTGAGCATGAAATAAGGAATGAAGTAAAGGTGGAAAAATAGATACCCCTTTTTGATAAATTGAAAAAAATAATAATAATAATAATAAATAAATAAATAAATAATGTATCATCATCAATAATCTTTTAATAACTTCTAGGGAAGAAAAGGTGGGAGAATGAAGCAAGAGTGTGGTAGAATTTTAGAGAAAGCGCCTTCCTGCTTTTCTTAGTTCTAGGCTTGTACTTAAATTACTGGGTAAGCTATTTGTAGAAGGTGCAAAAGTTGTCGCTTTCTGTACGGGATAAAAACTGTTCCCCGAACTAGATGTTGATGAAGGAGCTTACCTTCGCGCTTGGACCTGCAATCACAAGCTTGGAAAAAGAGTAAAAGGGTAGGCCAAGGTGGGTTTTGGCCAAGCCCTCTCCAAAGCTTAAGTCAGAAGCCATTTAGGGAGAATGAGGCAAAGAAGAAGATGAATTTCAGAGAATTAGGGTACTGTAGCTTACCTCATTTGGCTGTATCGTATTCTTTTTATACCCACCTGTACGGACTGACCATGTGAGGTCAGGTAACTACCTTGGTTAGGTCAGATCTGACCATGGTTTGCCAATAGCCGTCTGACCATGATTTGTTGATCGTGGTTAGGCAAAAAACCATGGTTTCTAGTAACCGCTGTGTCAGGAATTACAGCTGCTGTAACAGTTTTGGACTGTAGTAAGATTTGGATTGTAGTGTGAGTCATAGGACAAGTGTCCCGAGGTGAACGTAAGGCCCCGAGCTGGGAGATCATGTGCACTGTAACGGGCCTGGTTGAATTGCCTTTGCCACGTGTCAGTATCTCAGGTTGGAACTCTCTATCCCGAGTTGGGACCTCGGTTCAGAGATATTCTCACACACTTTCTATTTTCACTCTTATTGTTCCAAAACCAATAATGTGTTGGTATTAATGGTACAGGGTAGGTGCTAAGAGACTTATAACTTAGAGAGGTTAGGAGTGCAAAACTTTCTAAGGTGTTAATGACTGGTTGGGTTTGGGGTATACGTTAGAGGACTCTTCTATCGCTTGGCAAGAGAATTCTTACGGAAATATAAAAAAAAAGAAGGTTAGTTTTAATACTTGTAAAAGACAACCAAGCGCGGTAAAAACAGCAATTATATGTGCAATTGATTCCCAACTAACATAGGCAAGACGTATGGAAGTATTAGGTCTGGAACTCTTGACATTTCTGTTGATAGAATTTGCTGTGTGAAACAAACAATTTCTACTGAATCTTGATTGAAATGTTTTGAATATTAGATTTGATCACTTTCTGAGAAGAACGTTACAATTGGTCATTCAATCAAATATTTAGGTCTACCATTTATGTATGTTGCTATTTCATGAATAAAAAACACTTCTCCCAATTTTGCATAAATGTGTTTTTGCTTTGAATAAAATATGGTACCTATAGTCTGCATTATATAGGCAAGTCATTATATAGGCGACTTGTAGATAAATCTTTATCAGAGGGATTTAGATGATATCGTTTTGATGCATGTTGAAGAATATGATTCAATGGTTTATTCTAAGGATGTAATAAGTAATATGATATTAATAAAATATTTATAAGACTTAATGGAGGCAGATGATAAAAATGCATGACCCAGAATTAGGCTTGTTGAAAGAAAATTGTAACACATTGACTACTCTGTCAACAGCATTGATTTGTAAAATTGATCATTTGTGTTCTACATTTAAAATGGTGTATTTTTCAGTTAATGAGATGGTTTCCAATCGTTGTGACAACATGTTTGTCTTGCTGAATTAGGTATTTAATAGAGAACCTATCTTCCAAACAATAATGCAAACTTGTTATATCACCAACTTCCTTTGCCTCTAAATGTGAACGTAAAAGAAAGAGTCAAGGGTTCAAGGGTTGTGTGGGAAAGATAGAAAGAAGAGGGGAGGAATGATCTGGGGGGGTTGGGTGGCTGAACCTCAACCTACCCCCCATTAGGTATTAAAGAAGAGGGTGTATTTCGACCTCGAGAAGGGAACTATTTGCATGTTTCATCTGGACATATGTTTGTTACTAATATAATTGCAGCTAATTATTAAATGAACGGGAAACTAATCAATGTTATCTTTTTATTGTACCTTCTTGTTGACAAAAATAGGTTTATTATGAGTAAAATACGTCTAATTATTGATTTTTTTTATTTTTATTTTTTGTTCTTTTCAGAATATTGCCCATTACAGACTTGAATGATATGTGTAAAATGATTCAGTTGATTCACAAAATTAGAGACTTTCATGGGAAATAAGCTTTGAATAATATATATATATCTATATACCTTTTTTTTTTTTTTTTTATCCTTTGGTTGTTGTTGGAGGAAAAGGGAGGGGGTGAGGGGTGGGGGTTGGTTGCTGGTTTCTGGTTTCTGGTTGGGCTGGTGGTATTTGGGTGTGTACTATTTTAGTTAGGCTTAATGTTTTTTCTGATACAGTTTTTATGGCTAATCTGCAGGAATTGGGTTCAAGAGTGTATTTCTGATAACAGCTCAACCTTACATATTCAGCAATGGATATAAGATACGGTTCAATGAAGAGCCTTGCCCGCACTGCAACGTTGGGTACATCGTTCCTGAATGGGTGGATGAGAACCCCACTCTCTCTGACATAAACCAAATATATGGATCTAGAGCAGCCCTTCCAACCACGACAATTGTCTTGCCTCTGAAACCTGACAAGGTCAAACCTGTGAAGCAGCAGCTCTCAAATATTCATCCTGAAGTTCTGTTGTTTCTCTCAAAGATTAAGCGGCTTTCGGTCAAGGAAGATAATGAGGATCCCAGGCTCAATACTGTTAGTGCAATATCCATATCCAGTGAGACTAATTTCATTACAAGGATGAACATTGATGCGGAGTCCTACACTCTCCATCTCTCCGCGGAGGAAAATGGAGATGAGCCAGAAACAGGATGCAGCTACTATATGTGGAAGCAGAAGTTTCCTGTCAAGCAGGAAAATAAAGTAGAAAGGAGAATGGACGTAGAAGAATTGGTGATTACGCTGGCTTTTCCAAATGGAGAGCGTCTGCATAGAGGAATGAGCTCACCGGGGGTCTATGCATTTCTTCCTACAGAGATGGTGACAAACTTTCCCTTCATAATTCAGGCCGATTTTGTTCTAGCATCGTCAAGGGAAACAATTCTCTTGGACGACAAGTGGAACCAAGGGATTCTTGATTGTGTGCCCACTGCTTTTATCAATGCATTCATCTCACTGGTTAAAACAACAGAAGATGCCCCTGTGTCTAGTCTACCCCCTATGTTTCAGTTCTTACCGGTTGAAAGCTCTTATTATCCGAAGCTGAATGCTGTGAGGGAGTCAATCAGAGTGAAACTGGTGGAGGAAAGCATTGTTCCTTGTGAGTCACATATGGAGCAGAAACTTTTTAATAAACCTCGTGAAGTGGGTAGGTTATTCCCTGCTTTCTGGAACATCCTGAACAAAGCAAGGGAGCAGGGGGTGAGCTTTCATAATCTCTCATCCCATGGGAAGTATGTCCTTAATTGCTCATTTGATAAAGAGAAGTATGATAAGATCCTGAAATTCTTGGGAGTGGAACCTCTCAATGTCGAATGGTATTCTAAGTGCATCCAGAGTTCTAATCTTGTATTAGGAGTAACAGAGGATGTTTATTTGGAGCTTCTGCTCTTTCTTGCTGAGAAATGGAGTTCCTATTTTCAGAACTCAAACATCAAGAACGTACCACTTTTGAAGTATGTTGATCTTGATGGGAATGTGTCTTTGCGCAGTATATATAAGGCTACAATGTGTAACGGTGAGAAGATGGTGTTCATATATGAGGCTACAAAGCGGAATGGTGTGATATCCTGCAAGTCTCATCGTATCTCATGGCTGATTGATTGGAACAGGGAATTCAGGTGTGCCACAGGTCGATTTTTTGTACCGAGAAGGACACAGGAAGCTCTCCGGTCATGTTCTAAAAGGGAGACGATTATGGAATGGCTTACCAATACTGTGAAAGTTGGTGCTTTAAGTGTATATAGTTATGCAGGTCTCCTTAATAGTTCTCTTGGTAGTAACCGGAAGCTTGTTATTTCCTATGCTCACTTCTTATTTCACTCTCTCTCAAAGAATTATCTGTCTGAGCGAGAAGTTAATGATCTATGTCGTAGCATGCCACTTTTGGATAGCTATGGGCGTGTAACCACACAAAGGAAAGGGGTTCTTGTCCCTGCAAATGGAAGCAAGTGGGCGGAATTGATTGGTTCAAATCCATGGAGAGAAGAAGGCTATGTTGAGCTAGGAGAAGAGTATTTGCGTGAGGGCAATTTTGCTGGTTTATCAACACCCAAAAATCAACTCATTGTATTTCTTAAAACTCATGTTGCAGCTTCTGATATCCCTGATCTTTCTCCTCCCAATGCTGTGATTCCTACTGTGTTGGCACCACTGACCAAGCACAATGCATTCTTGCTGTTGGATTGGATCTGTGATTTGAAATCTAAGAGGGTTGGCATGCCGAATAAGTTCTTGACATGCATAAAGGAGGGAAGCTGGCTGAGAATTTCTCTGAGTGGCAGTATTGGCCACAGACCTCCATCGCAGTCATTCCTTCTTACCTCATCTTTGGGAAATCTTCTACAGAATGGGTCGGTGCTCGTTGATATTCCATTGATTGATCAGGGATTTTATGGTGAGAGAATAAATGACTATACGGGAGAGCTAAAAACGATTGGGGTGATGTTTGACATCGGAGAAGCATGTGAATTCATTGGGAAGCATTTCATGTCTCTGGCAGCTTCCTCCACTTTAACTAAGAGCTATGTTTTTTCGATGCTTAATTTCATCAAATTTTTGAGGGAGAAATATCTTCCTACTAATAAATTTATCCATAGTATCAAAGAAGGAAGATGGCTAAGGACATCATGTGGCAAGAGGTCTCCTGTTGGATCTGTTCTGTATGATCAGGAATGGAGAACTGCATCACAAATCAGTGACATCCCCTTCATTGATCAAGATTACTATGGTGAGGAAATCCTTCGTTATAAAGTGGAACTCGAGTTGCTTGGTGTGCTGATTGGCTTCAATCAAAAGTTTCAGCTTGTTGCTGACTGCTTGAAATCTCCAGCATACTTAACTTCTTTGACAGCTGAGGCAGTTCTTTTGATACTGGCTTGCATGCGTCAATCAAATTCCTCTGAAAAACTTGTTATGGCCATTAAAGATAAAAAGGTTTTGAAGACAGACATCGGCTACAAGTCTCCAAGAGAATGTTTCCTGTTTGATCCTGAATGGGGCTGCCTTCTGGAGGTATTCAGCTGTTTCCCACTTATTGATAAAAAGTTTTACGGGAGATCTATCTTCTCATACAAAGAGGAGTTGAGGCGAACAGGGGTAGTGGTGGATTTTGAGGAGGCAACCAAAGCTTTTGCTTGTGTTTTTAGGCAGAGAGCATTGTCATTTTCTATTGGTAAAGAGACTGTACTTTCTTTTTTGGCTTGTGGCAGACAGCTAAAGAGCACCCCCACTAAAAATGTTCATTCAGATTTTAAGATCTGCATTCGTGAGGTGAAATGGTTATGGACTCGCCTTGGTAATTATAAATCGCCAAACGAGTGCATTCTCTGGGGCCCAAGTTGGGAGTCCATCTCTCCAATTGCTGTCCTTCCTTTTATTGATGATAGTGACAGTTACTATGGCAGGGCAATCCATGAATACAGAAAAGAGCTGAAGAGTTTGGGTGTTGTTGTTGAGTTTGAAAAAGGTGCGAAGTTTGTGGCTTCTGGTCTTTATCTTCCCCGAGATCCCAGCAACATAACTCCTGCAAACATGCTGGCATTGCTGGAATGCATCCGAATCTTACAGCGAGAGCAGAAAGACTCCTTGCCTGAGGCCTTCTTAAAAAAGGTTTCTCAAAAGTGGTTAAGGACCCATGCTGATTTCAGATCTCCAGACAAAAGCATATTGTTTGATTCTAAGTGGGGTTGTTTCTTACAGCAGACAGATGGACCTTTCGTTGATGAAAAATTTTATGGGTCTGCTATTGCTTCCTACAGGAAAGAGCTCAACACAATTGGGGTTATTGTTGATATTACAAATGGGTGTCAATTGCTGGCCAGCCACCTTGATTTCCATTCGGAATTTACTACTATAGTTCGAATCTATAATTGCTTGAGTGAAATGAAGTGGGAGCCTGAGAGTGATGCCACAAGAAGGATTTGGATTCCAAATGGAAGTGTGGATGGAGAGTGGGTGAGCCCTGGAGAATGTGTTCTTGAGGATAAGGATGGTCTTTTTGGTTCGCAGTTGTATGTTCTGGAGAAATACTATGACCCGAAACTACTCATCTTTTTTTCTAGAACTATGAAAGTTAAATCTCATCCGTCAGTCGATGATTATTGCAAGGTTTGGAAGGACTGGGAAAGTTCTAGCCTCGGATTGTCCTATGCCAATTGTTGTGCCTTTTGGGGATATGTTACAAAGCAATGGAATTCAAAGACAGAGAAAATCCTAGCTGAGAAGTTGGCGAAACTGCCTGTTGATTCAAGATCCGATGGAGTTTTGTTGTTCGAGAAGGATGATGTTTTCTTGGCCGATGATCTTCAACTGAAGGACCTCTTTGAACATTCTTCTTCGCAACTCATATTTGTCTGGTGTCCTCGGTTAAGCTTGCCTGCTATGCCTCGGACAAAGCTGCTTGAAATCTACAGAAAAATTGGGGTTCGCACTATCTCTGAATCTGTCAAGAAAGAAGAATTATCTGTAGTGGAAGGTGCTGAGCTCAAGCAGGCGAATCCAAGGGAAATTTTAATTGGAAAAGCGCTGGCTAGACTCATCCTTGGCTTTCTTGCTGATCCTTCTGTCAATATGGAAGCAGAAAAGAGGCACCAAACAGTCAAATGCCTCCTCAATGCTACTGTCCTGGAGACAGTGGAACCGATTGCGGTAAGCTATAGTTTATCACTGTCTTCGGGGGAAATTGTGAATGTGAGAGCGAGCCGAATGTTACGTTGGGATAGAGAGGATTCAAAGATTTTCATGCAGAAGATGGACAGGTCCGGTGGGCAACGAAATATCATTGAATATGCCACATATTTCGCTGAAGTAATATCCAAGGGAGTGTTATGGGAGAGAGAAGATCTTATATGTGGACTATCTGAGCTGATCAAGTTGGCCTTCCTGCTTGAATTTAACGAGGAAGCGGTTGGGTTCTTGATGAGGAACAAGAATCTGCAAATCTTTGCGGAGGACGAGGAGTTCCTCTCTACTGCCTTCCCTTCTGACTAGGTATGCTATAATATATATATATATATAGAACTTTTCTTTTCTTGGGTATTTTGGATTTTGATTTCTTTCTGAAGTATGTGATATATGGTGAGTTATTGGAGCATGTATGCAAGTAATGAACCCTTTGCTGATCAGGTGGTTTATTATTATGTTGGTATTTTGCCTTTGTTTCTTCGATTTTCTTCATTTCTCTCGCTTGCTAATGTCGTATTAATTTAAAACCTTATTCTTATGTATGTTAAGAATAATTCAAAAAATATTTGGAATAATTTCATAAATATTTGGAATAATTTCAAAATTTTAGCAATAATTTAAGAAATATTTATAACGATATTCAGGAATCATTCAAGCATTATTAAAACATGCAGAGTAAATTTGAATTCGTTGGATTAAAAATCCAAAATCATTTTGGAGAATTGGGAAATTTGTTCAATATATTAGTCACCATGACTTTCAACATGCATCGATTACGTGGTCAGACCTCATTGGTCCCAAATCCTAATACGGCTCAGAAAAAATAAAAACAAACGTATAGTACCAGTGCTCCACTCACGCAAACGACTCAAGGGAGACTCGAATATATCATCCTTCAAGGGTAGGTCATGCAAATTCTCTCTGTCTCTCTCTCTCTCCTCCCTTTCTCTCTCTCTCTGTCTCTCTGTCTCTTGCTTAATGTAACACTACTTCAATCTACTAAAACGTTGATAGTCTTCACTCTTCTTCTTCTTCTTCTTCTTCTTCTTCTTCTCTCTCTCTCTCTCTCTCTCTCTCTCTATATATATATATATATATATATATATATATATATATATATGTATGTGTGTGTATGTGTATGTACAGGGACGGAGTCAGGATTTATCTCTAATGGGGATTATGCTATGATTCTGTGAAGTGGAAATCTCAGGAAATCATTTTTTTTAAAAAAATTACTTTTTAGTAATTATTTTCCAATTTAATACCAGAAAAAGGATATTGTTGTCAACTTATTACCAATTGACTGTAAATATGTTACAAAACAATTACTATCTTTCTCGGTTTGGTATTATGTTGAGAAATAGTCATCAAATGGTAATATCTCTAAAAAAAAAATTGGTTGAGCCAGTGGGGGCACGTGCCCCCAAAGGTACCCCTGGCTCCGCCAGTGTGTATGTACGTATCTGGCTTGTGTAATCTGAGAAGGTTTTAGCAATGGCGACGCCGAAAGAACACATAGAAGAAATACGGAAAAAGAAGTTCTCGATCGGAGGAGAACTAAATCCTCTGACTGAGGATCTGCACCAGCCGAGGCCACCAAGCACCTCTCTGCTGAACTTTTGCGCCAAGGATGTTCACTTTCTCATAGGAACTCATCAGGTTTCTCCATTCTCTTCATTCTCTCTCTCTCTCTCTCTCTATATGTATACACGCATATACATACACGTACATATATGTATACATGTCGCTGGTTCTTGGTATGATTAAAGTGTTAGAACAATATATCAAGTTCATACTAAAAAACTAGAACACATGGAAATAATAATAATAAATAATATGTGTGTACAATCCAATTAACAAATTTCTACAAAAGAGACGTACGGTTAGGAAGCCGGTCTTCCTCTACTTGCTCCTCTTTTCTTTATGTAGTCACTAATGGGACAGACTATGAGGGTTTTCAACCAGTGTAGAGGGACCTGACCTAAACTTTATGGAGTCTTCCCCATTATAGACTCCTTAACTTACAAAGAATAGACCCACACTTTATAACCCCACATCACGGACCAAGGTGCACTAGAGCTCAATTACTTTATTGATCACACCATATAATAGGCTATATACCGTATATTATTGCAGACTAGACATTCGCTCGTTTTTCGCTATCTAGAAAACCAATCAATGTAAGAGCACACATATATGAAATTCTGACATTAAGCTCGTTTCGCTGATTAAACGGATGATTTTATTACAAGGATTTATATATAAAATTCAAGAGACGGTGTGTGTGTGTGTCTCTCTATATATATTTATATATCTCTGTGGCTGTGTTTGAAATAGGCCGCTTTTAACATTTTAAGAAGGATTCCAAAATAGAGCTCAAGACACACAGTTGGTTTAATTTTTTTATTTTTATTTTGGATAAAAGACTCTGTTTTGTGAATTTATTGATGGAATTTCTATGGAATTAAACTTGCAAGTCACTATATTTTTGTGCAAAAAAATAAAAAAAGAAAGAAAAGGGGATTTTATTACAAGAATTTATACGTCGTTCAGCTTCGATCTACGATTGTTTGTATATTTCTGAACCACATTTCATCAATTATTCTCTGTTTCAGAATTTGCATTTTCTTCAAGGAAATTCGGTTGGTTGGTTGGTTGGTTTGTTTGTTTGTTTTTTTTTTCTTTTCAATAAATTTTTGAAAAGATTTGGAACTGTTAGCATTACAGTGCATCAAAGAATCTGAAAGCTTTGGATTGGTGGACGAAGAAACTGATTTTTTGGAGCTTCGTGTCGGTATCAACTCACTGAGCCATATTGCCTGTTCTATGCGCATACATTATAGTCTTTCAACCATAGCAAACATGAACCCCAGTGGTAGGCCAGTCTTTTCTGGGTTTATCATGGGCGTTATAGTGGGCTGAAGGTCTAGGTACCCCTTTAATTAAAAGAGTGAGGAAAAAAAAAACATAGCAAATGTGGTTGGGGATTGGAAATTACCATAATGATCTAATAAGGACCAATTTCATGGTTTCATTTTGACACCTAGGAATTGAATTACATGGTCTTTTGAATCAAGATTTATTTCTTAATGATTTGGAATGGTGAAATTTTATGTTACAGAATGCAGAAGATAATGAATATTTGGATGGGGTGGAACCATCGCTGGAGTTCATCATAATGGAGAAGCATGTGAATTTATTGGGAAGCATCTCATGTCCCTGGCAGCTTCTTCCACTTTAACTAAGAGCAATGTTCTTTCTATACTTAATTTCATCAAATTTTTGAGGGAGAGATATCTTTCCCCCGGTAAATTCATTGACAGTATCAAAGATGGAAAATGGCTAGCTAAGGACATCGTGTGGCGACAGGCCTCCAGTTGGATCCGTTCTGTATGATAAGGTATGGAGAGCTGCATCACAAATCAGTGACATCCCGCATGCTTAACTTCTTTGAAAGCCGATGCATTTCTCTTGCTGGAATGCATGCGTCATTCAAAATCCTCTGAAAAAATTGTTAAAGCACTAAAAGATAAGAAAATTTTAAAGACAGATATCGGCTGCAAGTTTCCAGGTGAATGCTTCCTGTTTGATCCTGAATGGGGCAGCCTTCTGAAGGTATTCAACGGTTTCCCACTTATTGATCAAAACTTCTATGGAAGCAACATCCTCTCATACAAAGAGGAGTTGAGGCGAATAGGGGTACTGGTGGATTTTGAGGAGGCGACGAAAGCTTTTGCCCGTGTTTTTAGGCAGAAAGGGTCCATTATCTTCCATTGGAAAATAAAATGTTCTGTTATTTTTGGCTTGTTACAGACAGCTAAAAAGCACGCCAAATAAATTTCCTCCAGATCTTAAGAATTGCATTCGTGAAGTGAAGTGGCCGCGGACTCGCCTTTGTGAAGTCAACACTCGTGAAGTCACAAATCAGAGTATGCAAAGGGTAATGCCACTTTCCCCACGTTCAAACCTTACACTTGGTCCTGTCCTATTATGTGTGTATTTAGGAGGATAAAGTCGTGGGACGCACTGATATGATTAAATCTTAAAAATTGAAATCTTTCCAAATACACATAATAAGATAAATTGTAGGACAAAATGTGGGGTAAAGTAGCATTACCCATATAGAAATTAGCAATTGAACACATGCAATGTGTGTGCATAATACTGTGCTCCGTATTACAAAAAAGGCAAACATATAAATGACAGAAAATCAAATCAGAGTATGCAAATTAATCGCTCAAACTTGCTCTGAAATTGTTTGTTACATGTGTTGAAATGTTGTATTTCTTGGTTTTCATGCCTAAAAATTTGTACAACGTAACGCCTATTAAAAAGTTTGCAGACATGTTTTGTTCTGACCTTTTTTTTCTTAATTATCACCTATGCCTTTGTGGGCAATTGGGCAAGTTGCCACATAATAATATATCGATATCACACTCTTGTAACACTCTATATAAGCATGTTTTGAAAATCCAAGGTTTCTCTTCGGACATGAATAAGATTTTGCCACCTGTTGATTCTCACATGGAGGTGGAACTTTTGCCCTTCTATAATGAGAGAAGACTGAGGGACGAATAAGTGTCCTAAAGGTCTTTCAAATCAGTCTCCCACAGTACAAAGCTGAACTCTTTTCCTTTTAATCATGGTCGTCTTTTGTAGGTTCTCCTTCTAACTTTCTTTTGCTTCCTCTGCAAGAATGTTAAGGGAAAGAGGATTCCATCCTTTGAAGCCCACTCCCAGGCCAGAGAATTAAAAAAAAGGTAGTGCTCCCACGGCCCCACCTCCTGACACATGCACACATATCATTCCCTCTCATTCACGAGAAAAACTCCCATGTAACTGTGATAGGGCCAAGTGGTATCACAAGCCAATAAGGGACTTGCAAAGTGGGATTGTCAATGTACTTTTTGGCCTCACAATCCCACTTTGCAAGCCTCCTATTGGCTTGTGATACCACCTGACCCTATCACAGTTACATGGAAGTGTTTCTCCTCATTCACACTCTCTCTCTCTCTCTCTCTCTTGCGCTAAAATCAGTCCCAGGACTGCATAGCGTGGAGCTCGAGGACTTTTTGCTGGTAAAAAAAAAAGGATTGTATATTTGATAATGGTGTTTGGTTCCTTTTCCAAGTATTGATTTTTTTCGCAACCAAACCTGATGGGAATGATGAGTCCATTCTACTATCATTCTTATTCTATTCTCATCTTTATTTAATTTTCTTTCCATTTTATTCACACCAATCATACACAATCTAAGTCTTTTTTTCTTAGGGTAAGTTTTCTC
This sequence comes from Liquidambar formosana, assembly GCA_039720395.1. Classification (NCBI taxonomy): domain Eukaryota; kingdom Viridiplantae; phylum Streptophyta; class Magnoliopsida; order Saxifragales; family Altingiaceae; genus Liquidambar; species Liquidambar formosana. The sequence goes on from CM077828.1 coordinate 29,956,223, forward strand.
TCCAAGAATGTCATCCCTTAAAGTCAATTCTCTCCTACAAATGTGATATGTTTGAACTCACCAGAGAAAGATTGTCTAAGAATTAAAATTAAAAAATTGATTAGCATGTTGTGGCACCACTCCACTACCAACGCCAAACTATAACTTGAATTTTGAAACAAATTTGGATGCAATTGGAACCTCAAGTCTGGACTATTGTGGCTAAAATTGTTAAATCATACTCTCAATTTTGGTGGGCTCAAGGCAAACATGCTTTTTGATAAGCAAAAAAAATGTAGAAGGGGAGGCCCCTACTCACATCTTGATGCAAGTAGGCCTATTTCATTTTACTAATCCAATCACAGTCATTGGTGAGTGTACCCCCCCACTTAGCAATAAAAAAAAAAGAAAAAAAAAAGGGTTTAGTGTACCCCCAAAGGCTTAATGGGGAAGGAAGCAGTGTCATAGTGATAATCTAAAATCTAAAGTGCCTATTCCAAGTTTGATCCTAAGACCAACTAGCCACCAAACCCTTTCAAGAGTGATCAAAGTCATCATTTTTCCTCCACAACTTTAGTAGTAGAGTGATATTTCTTGATATACTATTAAGACTTGATTTTTTAAAATTTTTTTTTTGGATATGAGGATGAATCCCCTTATCTTCTTTTCTGTCTAACGAGGCCGTTGCGATTAAATCATTAGATAACTCGGACTAGAACTAGAGGTAAATCATAGATGTATACACCAGTCCCACAACACACATACCAGTAAGTCACAGAGTTGCACAATAGTAAGAATTTATATTCATACTTAGATTTAGGAATTGGTTACCCATTAATGGAGGTATGTCCTATCAACCTTTACTGTGTATAGGATCTCATGGTTAATATTTCAACTAATACTAAGACATTTGCGCCACACCTAGTGGTTGACTTAATTTATTTTAAACACAAATAAAATCAATAATTATCCTCCTCATATCAATTAATGCACCAAACAATTCCCCACTAATAATTGTTCCCAATAAAATGAATAATCAAACTCAAAGCAGTTCATTAGTTGGGGATAAAAAAGTGGCACAGGCTACCATTGGGATTATGAAATATTTGCCACCTATATTTTCCACACAATGGGAAAAGGTAACACCAACGACTCCGCTCGAGGAAGACTTGGGCAGACGAATCAACGTTTAAGGTCATCAAAAGTCCTCTCTCTCTCTTCTTTTTCGTACAAAGTCGAAATTTCTCTCTCTAGCTATTGGTTTCTTTACAGAATTACAGGTTCCCCTGTCACTTTCTTTTTATTTACTCCGTATTTTATTTTATTTTTTTAACTTTTCCTTTCAAAGCTTTACTTCTTCGTTAAGCTCCTATGTCACACTTTAGTCTACTTAAAGACCTGAGTACGGAGCAGAGCCTTCAAGTGTTAGAACGCTGAAAATATCTCTCCTTCTCTCTCTTCTCGATCTCTCGCTCTATAGATATTCACGTTTGGTTTGTGTAATCTGAGAAGGTTTTGGCAATGGCGACGCCGAAAGAACACATAGAAGAAATACGGAAAAAGAAGTTCTCGATCGGAGGAGAACTGAATCCTTTGACTGAGGATCTCCACCAGGCCACCAAGCATCTCTCTGCCGAGCTTTATGCTAAAGATGTCCATTTTCTCATGGAACTCATTCAGGTTTCTACATTCTCTTCATTCTCTCTCTATGTCACACATTATATGATGCTTAATATTACACCACACAACCATGTTTTAAGAGTAATGCTATAGGTACGTAGCAATTAAAAAACAACAAAATACAGCAATTGATGTCATATTTTTTAACACAATCGTTAGCATTCTCTTAATTATTATGATATCTTAAATTAATATGTCACATTAGTTATTGTAATTAGTTTTCATTTCTCAAGTTTTAAGGTGTTGTTTCAACCCCTTTTTTTTTTTTTTTTTTTTTTTTTTGGGGGGGGGGGGTTTTAAGTGGGCGTATTGCATTCTTTAACCGGCTCTATGCCCAAATTTGTTTGTCCACCTGATCAGTCAATTAAAAGTTTTATTAAAGAATAGCAATTCTACAATACTGTCTACTTAAATAATTTATTACCATTATTAAGAATAAGGTTTTGAATTCAACTCTCATAATTTTTCTCAAAGTTACTTTAATAAATTTTGTTATGTAATTATTTAGTGCATGTGAGAGAAAAAGAATACATGTACCATAAAATTAAAATCTCCTAATATCAATTAAAAAAAAGAAATCATTCGGGCTCTTCACCCCATCACACGTGCCTTTTTTTTTTTTTTTCTTTCTTATTAATGTTCACCCCATCGTACGTGGTGGTGGAAAAAAAAGACTTTTTCATCATTATGTATGATGTAAAGATGACGAAGCATGTCATGGTTAGTGGATGATCAACTGTGGTTAAGAAATATTTTCCAAAAAATGGATGGTATATTATAGTAGGTTGACGCAGTATACCACATTCGTAATGTACACGTAGTGGGCCAACGTGACACAAGGGGCACATGTAATTTTATATAAAGTTTTATTTGTTTAAAATTAAATTTGGAATAATGAAATTTTAATTGACAGAACGCAGAAGATAACGAGTACTTGGAAGGGGTGGATCCGTCGCTGGAGTTCATTGTGACGTCGCGGGACATAACGGGCACAGGAGCTTCGGCAACCTTGCTCATATTCAATAACGAGAAGGGTTTTTCCCCTAAAAACATAGACTCCATTTGCAGTGTTGGACGATCCACCAAGAAAGGCAACAGGAAACGCGGCTATATTGGGGAAAAAGGTACATCTCTCTCTTTTTCCTCCCAGAACCTTTTGTACGGCTTATATTTTGCTAAAACTTTCTTTGGGATTATGTTTTCTTCGGTTGCCAATCATGCTCACCAGAAAAAGAAAAAAGAAAAAAATGGGAACTAGTTTAGGCCCAGTAGCTTCGAATTATACTGTAGTTTTTTTTTTTTTTTTTTAAATGTGAGTACATATATTGACTGGCTGTAATTGATATCCGATCAGTATAATATTTTTACAATTTTTGAAAATAAAAATTGTAAAAATAATAGAACATAAGAGCAAGAAAATAATTGAGTACAATAGAGAGTGGTAGGCAATTAAGTTCCAGGTATTTTTGCGAGGGTGAAATGGTAAAAAGAATAAATTTGGAGGGCGAGATGGTAAAAAAAATCATATATAGTCGTTGGACATATATCTAGCTGTTTGGTACCATGGATGGGGGCAGAATTGTAATTTTGGAAAGAAGAGTCAACAAGTCAAGCAACCAAATTCTATATATAGGACATGTTATACCCACCATTTCAATCAGGTCCGAGACGTCCTGCATGTCCCGAATGATTATAGCTGTCTGTGGATCACATGCGCCCAATGCATGAATGTGACACGCCTATGCATATCAATATGTCATCCATAGATGGCAGTGATTGTTGGGGACAATATGAGACGTCCCATACTTGATCAGTCCTTATTATACACTTATACCTAATTCCAAAATGGCACCAAGTATAGCATATGCTATACTTGGATGTTGGATGATGTGTATTAATTGCATGTTTCTTCAGAGTATTTAAGAATGTATCTTGGTACGGGTCTTTTAATGTGTGAGAATTTAAGTTTAGGAAGCCTCATATTGTTTGACTACCAAGGAACCCTTTAGATGGGAAATTTTTTGACAATTTGACAGAACAAAAAAGTGGAGAGTGGAGACAACTGGCTGAGCATGAAATAAGGAATGAAGTAAAGGTGGAAGAACAGATACCCCCTTTTGATAAATTACAAAAAAAAAAAAGAAACAATAATGTTTCATCATCAATAATCTTTTAATAACTTCTAGGGAAGAACAGGTGGGAGAATGAAGCAAGAGTGGTAGAATTTTAAAGAAAGTGCCTTCCTTCTTTTCTTAGTTCTAGGCTTGCACTTCATTACTGGGTAAGCTATTTGTAGAAGGTGCAAAATTTGTAGTTTTCTATTTTCATTCTTATTGTTCTAAAACCAATGATGTGTTGGTATTAATGGTACAGGGAAGGTGCTAAGAGACTTATAATTTAGAGAGGTTAGGAGTGCACAACTTTTTAAGGTGTTAATCACTGGTTGCGTTTGGGTTATACGTTAGAAGACTCTTCTATCGCTTGGCAAGAGAATTCTTACGGAAATATTAAAAAAAAAAAAAAAAAAAAAAGGGTTAGTTTTAATACTTGTAAAAGACAACCAAGCCCGGTAAAAACAGCAATTATATGTGCAATTAATTCCCAACTAATCTAGGCAAGACATATGGAAGTATTAGGTCTGGAACTCTTGACATTTCTATTGATAGAATTTGCTGTGTGAAACAAACAATTTCTACTGAATCTTGATTGAAATGTTTTGAATATTAGATTTGATCACTTTCTGAGAAGAACGTTACAATTGGTCGTTCAATCAAATATTTAGGCCTACCATTTATGTATGTTGCTATTTCATGAATAATAAACACTTCTCCCAATTTTGCATAAATGTGTTTTTGCTTTGAATGAAATATGGTACCTATAGTCTGCATTATATAGGCGACTTGTAGATAAATCTTTATCAGAGGGATTTAGATGATCTCGTTTTGATGCATGTTGAAGAATATGATTCAATGGTTTTTTCTAAGGATGTAATAAGTAATATGATATTAATAAAATATTTATAAGACTTAATGGAGGCAGATGATTAAAATGCAGGACCCAGAATTAGGCTTGTTGAAAGAAAATCGTAACACATTGACTACACTGTCAACAGCATTGATTTGTAAAATTGATCAGTTGTGTTCTACATTTAAAATGGTGTATTTTTCAGTTAATGAGATGGTTTCCAATCGTATGACAACATGTTTGTCTTGCTGAATTAGGTATTTAATAGAGAACCTATCTTCCAAACAATAATGCAAACTTGTTATATCACCAACTTCCTTTGCCTCTAAATGTGAATGTAAAAGAAAGAGTCAAGGGTTCAAGGGTTGTGTGGGAAAGATAGAAAGAAGAGGGGAGGAATGATCTGGGGGGATTGGGGGGCTGGACCTCAACCCCCCTTAGGTATTAAAGAAGAGGGTGTATTTCGACCTCGAGAAGGGAACTATTTGCATGTTTCATCTGGACATATGTTCGTTACTAATATAATTGCAGTTAATTATTAAATAAACGGGAAACTAATCAATGTTATCCTTTTAATGTACCTTATTGTTGACAAAAATAGGCTTATTATGAGTATAATACGTCTAATTATTGATTTTTTTATTTTTAGTTTTTTATCTTTTCAGAATATTGCCCATTACAGACTTGAGTGATATGTGTAAAATGATTCAGTTGCTTCACAAAATTAGAGACTTTCATTGGAAATAAGCTTTGAATGATATATATCTTTTTTTTTTCTTTTATCCTTTGGTTGTTGTTGGAGGAGAAGGGAGGGGGTGAGGGGTGGGGGTTGGTTGTTCGTTTCTGGTTGGCCTGGTGGTATTTGGGTGTGTACTATTTTAGTTAGGCTTAATGTTTTTTCTGATACAGTTTTTATGGTTAATCTGCAGGAATTGGGTTCAAGAGTGTATTTCTGATAACAGCTCAGCCTTACATATTCAGCAATGGCTATAAGATACGGTTCAATGAAGAGCCTTGCCCGCACTGCAACGTTGGGTACATTGTTCCTGAATGGGTTGATGAGAACCCCTCTCTCTCTGACATAAACCGAATATATGGATCCAGAGCAGCCCTTCCAACCACGACAATTGTCTTGCCTCTGAAACCTGACAAGGTCAAACCTGTGAAGCAGCAGCTCTCAAACATTCATCCTGAAGTTCTGTTGTTTCTCTCAAAGATTAAGCGGCTTTCGGTCAAGGAAGATAATGAGGATCCCAGGCTTAATACTGTTAGTGCAATATCCATATCCAGTGAGACTAATTTCGTTACAAGGAAGAACATTGATGCGGAGTCCTTCACTCTCCATCTCTCCGCGGAGGAAAATGGAGATGAGCCAGAAACAGGATGCAGCTACTATATGTGGAAGCAGAAGTTTCCTGTCAAACAGGAAAATAAAGTAGAAAGGAGAATGGACATAGAAGAATTGGTGATTACGCTGGCTTTTCCAAATGGAGAGCGTCTGCATAGAGGAATGAGCTCACCGGGGGTCTATGCATTTCTTCCTACAGAGATGGTGACAAACTTTCCCTTCATAATTCAGGCTGATTTTGTTCTAGCCTCGTCAAGGGAAACAATTCTCTTGGACGACAAGTGGAACCAAGGGATTCTTGATTGTGTGCCTACTGCTTTTATCAATGCATTCATCTCACTGGTGAAAACGACAGAAGATGCCCCTGCATCGAGTCTACCCCCTATGTTTCAGTTCTTACCGGTTGAAAGCTCTTCTTATCTGAAGCTGAATGCTGTGAGGGAGTCAATCAGAGTGAAACTGGTGGAGGAAAGCATTGTTCCTTGTGAGTCACATATGGAGCAGAAACTTTTTAACAAACCTTGTGAAGTGGGTAGGTTATTCCCTGCTTTCTGGAACATCCTGAACAAAGCAAGGGAGCAGGGGGTGAGCTTTCATAATCTCTCATCCCATGGGAAATATGTCCTTAATTGCTCATTTGATGAGGAGAAGTATGACCATATCCTGAAATTCTTGGGAGTGGAACCTGTCAATGTCGATTGGTATTCGAAGTGCATCCAGAGTTCTAATCTTGTATTAGGAGTAACAGAGGATGTTTATTTGGAGCTTCTGCTCTTTCTTGCTGAGAAATGGAGTTCCTGTTTTCAGAACTCAAACATCAAGAACATACCACTTTTGAAGTATGTAGGTCTTGATGGGAATGTGTCTTTGCGCAGTATATATGAGGCTACAAAGTGGAACGGTGAGAAGATGGTGTTTCTATCCCGTGAGTCTCATCATATCTCATGGCTGATTGATTGGAACAGGGAATTCAGGTGTGCCGCAGATCGATTTTTTGTACCGAGAAGGACACAGGAAGCTCTCCGGTCATGTTCTAAAAGGGAGACGATTTTGGAATGGCTTACCGATACTGTGAAAGTTGGTGCTTTAAGTGTATATAGTTATGCAGTTCTCCTTAATAGTTCTCTCAATGGTGACCGGAAGCTTGTTATTGCCTATGCCCACTTCTTATCTCGTTCACTCTCAAACAAGTATCTGTCAGTGTCCGAAGTTAATTATTTATGTGGTATAATGCCACTTTTAGATAACTATGGATGTGTGACCACATGTAGGACAGGGGTTCTTGTCCCTGCTACTAGAAGCAAATGGGTTGGATTAATTGGTTCAAATCCATGGAGAGCAGAAGGCTATGTTGAGCTAGGAGAAGAGTATTTGTACGCGGAATATTTTTCTGGTTCATTGACACCCAAAGATGGGCTCGTTAAATTCCTCAAAACTCATGTTGCAGCTTCTGATATCCCTGATCTTTCTCCTCCCAATGCTGTGATTCCTACCGTGTTGGCACCACTGACCAAGCACAATGCATTCTTGCTGTTGGATTGGATCCGTAATTTGAAATATAAGGGGGTTGGCATGCCGAATAAGTTCTTGACATGCATAAAGGAGGGAAGCTGGCTGAGAATTTCTCTGAGTGGCAGTATTGGCTACAGACCTCCATCGCAGTCATTCCTTCTCACCTCATCTTTGGGAAATCTTCTACAGAACGGGTCAGTGCTCGTTGATATTCCATTGATTGATCAGGGATTTTATGGTGAGAGAATAAATGACTACACGGAGGTGCTAAAAACGATTGGGGTGATGTTTGACGTCGGAGAAGCATGTGAATTCATTGGGAAGCGTTTCATGTCTCTGGCAGCTTCCTCCACTTTAACTAAGAGCAATGTTTTTTCGATGCTTAATTTCATCAGATTTTTGAGGGAGAAATATCTTTCTACCAATGAATTTATCCGTAGTATCAAAGAAGGAAGATGGCTAAGGACATCATGTGGCGAGAGGTCTCCTGTTGGATCTGTTCTTTATGATCAGGAGTGGAGAGCGGCATCACAAATCAGTGACATCCCCTTCATTGATCAAGATTACTATAGTGAGGAAATCCTTTGTTATAAAGTGGAACTCAAGTTGCTTGGTGTGCTGATTGGCTTCGATAAAAACTTTCAGCTTGTTGCTGACTGCTTGAAATCTCCAGCATATTTAACTTCTTTGACAGCTGAGGCAGTTCTTTTGATACTGGCTTGCATGCGTCAATCAAAATCCTCTGAAAAACTTGTTATGGCCATTAAAGACAAAAAGTTTTTGAAGACAGACATCGGCTACAAGTCTCCAAGAGAATGTTTCCTGTTTGATCCTGAATGGGGCTGCCTTCTGCAGGTATTCAGCTGTTTCCCACTTATTGATAAAAAGTTCTACGGGGGATCTATCTTCTCATACAAAGAGGAGTTGAGGCGAACAGGGGTAGTGGTGGATTTTGAGGAGGCAACCAAAGCTTTTGCTTGTGTTTTTAGGGAGAGAGCATTGTCATCTTCTATTGGTAAAGAGAATGTACTTTCTTTTTTGGCTTTTTACAGACAGCTAAAGAGCACCCCCACTAAAAATGTTCATTCAGATTTTAAGATCTGCATTCGTGTGGTGAAATGGTTACAGACTCGCCTTTGTAATTATAAATCGCCAAACGAGTGCATTCTCAGGGGCCCAAGTTGGGAATCCATCTCTCCAATTGCTGTCCTTCCTTTTATTGATGATAGTGACAATTACTATGGCGAGGCAATCCATGAATACAGAAAAGAGCTGAAGAGTTTGGGTGTTGTTCTTGAGTTTGAAAAAGGTGCGAAGTTTGTGGCTTCTGGTCTTTGTCTTCCCCGAGATGCCAGCAACATAACTCCTGCAAACATGCTGGCATTGCTGGAATGCATCCGAATCTTACAGCGAGAGCAGAAAGACTCCTTGCCTGAGGCCTTCTTAAAAAAAGTTTCTCAAAAGTGGTTAAGGACCCATGCTGATTTCAGATCTCCAGACAAAAGCATATTGTTTGATTCTAAGTGGGGTAGTTTCTTACAGCAGACAGATGGACCTTTCGTTGATGAAAAATTTTATGGCTCTGCTATTGCTTCCTACAGGAAAGAGCTTGTCGCAATTGGGGTTATTGATGATATTACAAATGGGTGTCAATTGCTAGCCAGCCACCTTGATTTCCATTCGGAATTTACTACAATAGTTCGAATATATAATTGCTTGAGTGAAATGAAGTGGGAGCCTCCTGAGAGAGATGACACGAGAAGGATTTGGATTCCAAATGGAAGTGTCAATGGAGAGTGGGTGAGCCCTGGAGAATGTGTTCTTCTGGATAAGGATGGTCTTTTTGGTTCGCAGTTGTATGTTCTGGAGAAATACTATGACCCGAAACTACTCATCTTTTTTTCTAGAACTATGAAAGTTAAATCTCATCCATTTGTCGATGATTATTGCAAGCTTTGGAAGGACTGGGAAAGTTCTATCCTCGGATTGTCCTATGCCAATTGTTGTGCCTTTTGGGGATATGTTACAAAGCAATGGAATTCAGAGACAGAGAGAATCCTAGCTGAGAAGTTGTGCCTTTTGGCGAAACTGCCTGTTGATTCAAGATCTGATGGAGTTTTGTTGTTCAACAAGGATGATGTTTTCTTGGCCGATGATCTTCAACTGAAGGACCTCTTTGAACATTCTTCTTCTCAACCCTTATTTGTCTGGTGTCCTCGGTTAAGCTTGCCTTCTATGCCTCGGACGAAGCTGCTTGAAATCTACAGCAAAATTGGGGTTCGCACTATCTCTGAATCTGTCAAGAAAGAAGAATTATCTGTAGTGGAAGGTGCTGAGCTGAAGCAGGCGAATCCAAGGGAAATTTTAATTGGAAAAGGGCTGGCTAGACTCATCCTTGGCTTTCTTACTGATCCTTCTGTCAATATGGAAGCAGAAAAGAGGCACCAAACAGTCAAATGCCTCCTCAATGCTACTGTCCTGGAGACAGTGGAACCGATTGAGGTAAGCTATAGTTTATCACTGTCTTCGGGGGAAATTGTGAATGTGAGAGCGAGCCGAATGTTACGTTGGGATAGAGAGGATTCAAAGTTTTTCATGCAGAAGATGGACAGGTCCGGTGGGCAACGAAATATCATTGAATATGCCACATATTTTGCTGAAGTAGTATCCAAGGGAGTGTTATGGGAGAGAGAAGATCTTATATGTGGACTATCTGAGCTGATCAAGTTGGCCTTCCTGCTTGAATTTAACGAGGAAGCGGTTGGGTTCTTGATGAAGAACAAGAATCTGCAAATCTTTGCGGAGGACGAGGAGTTCCTCTCTACTGCCTTCCCTTCTGACTAGGTATGCTATAATATATTTTAATATATATATATATATATATATAGAACTTTTCTTTTCTTGGGTATTTTGTATTTTGATTTCTTTCTGAAGTATGTGATATATGGTGAGTTATTGGAGCATGTATGCAAGTAATGAACCCTTTGCTGATCAGGTGGTTTATTATTATGTTGGTATTCTGCCTTTGTTTCTTCGATTTTCTTCGTTTCTCTCGCTAGCTAATGTCGTATTAATTTAAAACCTTGTTCGATCTTATGTATGTTAAGAATCTGCAGAGCCCTACATGTGGTGTTGAAATTTGACCAGAATCTAAAAGCAATTATGTAGGAGGAGGCAAACTGTTCATACACCAGTTTATAAAAAATGTGGCCAATTTTAAGTCACAGAGTGTTTATTGGCAACCCTGCCAACAATGGTTCATCTAAACTTTGATTCTTGGCCACAGGCAGCATATTTGGCCTTTTCATCTACCAACCTTTACATATTTTCATTGTTATGCAGAACAGGAGTGATTTCAATGGGTTCAATCATGCAAAACTTGCTTGGCAGTGAATACATTAATCATAATCCAGGTCATACAAGTCGGTTTTTCATCGTGCAGAGGCGGAATATTTTCCTTCTTATTTTTAGTTTCGTGCAACATTTCAGTCCAATAAATAGCAAAGGAACGGTTTGTGCTAAATTAAATGCATGTATTACATGGGATCAATTCCTTTCAAATGAAGTTTTCTTTTGGGTAATCAAAGTCCAGCATTTTTCTTTCATTTTCCTTCTATTTTCTGAAATCCAAATGCATATTGGGAATTTGGTCATCTAATTAAATATCTTTAGCTGGAGATGATTTTTATTTTTATTTTTATGTTAGCAGTTGAACGAGAAATGGTTTAGTGGGACTGTGTCATCATCAAATGATGTATTAGGGCCGGCTATTAATTAAAAACGCTTTAAAGTGCTTTTTTTTTTCGAAGCACTTTTGATAAGAATATTGCGATTTTATCTTAAAATTACGAAGCCTCCCGAATTTTTTTTTGAAGATTATAAAGATATTTTATACTTAATCATGAATCTAAGCTACTTATATTCTCATTTTAGTTTTTCAATTTAGTATATTTTAAAGCGTTTTTATTAATGGTATGACAATGCCATTGAAGTTAAACCCACCAAAATACTTACCCCAAAAAAAAAAAAAAAAAAAAAAAAACCCACCAAAAAGTTTGTCCAAAGTTGAAATATGACGTTGATGTGGCAAGCTGTGGCTACACTCCACTTCAGAATAGCCAACTCCAAACTAGGAACTGAGTACTGAATTAGCCTGGATATATAGTTTAATTATACATTAAACTTGAGCTATTCAGAGTTTGATTTCACAATTTTTTTTTTTTTTTTAAAAGTGAGAATAATTCAAAAAATATTTGGAATAATTTCATAAATACTCGGAATAATTTCAAAATTTTAGCGATAATTTAAGAAATATTTATAACGATATTCAGGAACCATTCAAGAATTATTAAAACATGCAAAGTAAATTTGAATTCGTATAGTACCAGTGCTCCACTCACGCAAACGACTTAAGGGAGACTCGAATATATCATCCTTCAAGGGTGGGTCATGCAAATTCTCTCTCTCTCTCTCTCTTTATGTAACACTACTTCAGTGTACCAAAACGCTGATAGTCTTCTCTCTTCTTCTTCTTCTTCTTCTTCTTCTCTCTCTCTCTCTCTCTCTCTCTATATATATATATGTGTGTGTGTATGTGTCTGGTTCGTGTAATCTGAGAGGTTTTAGCAATGGCGACGCCGAAAGAACACATAGAAGAAATACGGAAAAAGAAGTTCTCGATCGGAGGAGAACTGAATCCTCTGACTGAGGATCTGCACCAGGCCACCAAGCACCTCTCTGCTGAACTTTACGCCAAAGATGTTCACTTTCTCATGGAACTCATCCAGGTTTCTCCATTCTCTTCATTCTCTCTCTCTCTCTCTCTATATATATATATACACGCATATACATACACGTACATACATGTATACATGTCGCTGGTTCCTCGTATGATTAAAGCTCGTTTCGCTGATTAAACGGGGGATTTTATTACAAGGATTTATATATAAAATTCAAGTGACGGTGTGTGTGTGTGTCTCTCTCTCTATATATATATCTCTGTGACTGTGCTTGAAATAGGCCGGTTTTGACATTTTAAGAAGGATTCCAAAATAGAGCTCAAGACACACAGTTGGTTTAATTAATTTTTTTTTTTTTAAATTTTGGATAAAAGACTCTGTTTTGTGAATTTATTGACGGAATTTCTATGGAATTAAACTTGCAAGTCACTATATTTTTGTGCAAAAAAAAAAAGGGGGGGGGGGATTTTATTACAAGAATTTATATGTCGTTCAGCTTCTATCTACGATTGTTTGTATATTTCTGAACCACATTTCATCAATTGTTCTCTGTTTCAGAATTTGCATTTTCTTCAATGAAATTCGGTTTTTTTTTTTTTTTTTTTTTTTTTTTTTTTTTTTTTTTCAATAATTTTTGAAAAGATTGGGAACTGCTAGCATTAAAGTGCATCAAAGAATCTGAAAGCTTTGGATTGGTGGACGAAGCCACTGATTTTTTGGAGCTTCGTGTCGGTATCAACTCATTGAGCCATGTTGCCTGTTCTATGCGCATACATTATAGTCTTTCAACCATAGCAAACATGAACCCCAGTCGTAGGCCAGTCTGTTGGAATTTGTCTTTAATTCTTCTTTTTACCCATTTTGTTAAGTTGGGTCTTTTTGACCCGACCCGACCCGCTCACTTATGTTATAACCCACTTTATATAAGGGGTTATTTTTAGGGTTTCATCCTTATGCAAGGAGAGCCACTTGAGAGCCGTCATTGGGTGTAAAGGGGATCCAGGGATTTTGTGAGTATTCTTACTCTTGTATTCTCTTGAACACATAGTGGATTGATCATCGCCGATCGTGGATGTAGGCATCTTGCCGAACCACGTAAATCTTGTGTCTCCTTTTCTTTGTGTGTTTGTTTATTTTTGTGGTTGGATTGATTCACTTGTTTTGTTTGATTAATCACTTCCATCACTATAGAAATTGTTTGTTTATCGCGCTTCCGCACAACAAACTGGTATCAGAGCTTAGGTTTCGGCCTAGGAGTTGGATCTGTTGATCGTTCGTATTTGGGTGTGGATCTGATTAATGGCGGAATCAAGTTCAGAAGTTTTGTCACAGAAAAATTCGTCTACAAGCACTTCATCAACGGTTAGAACTATGGTTTCGAATGCAAAATTTGAAGTTGAAAAGTTTGATGGAACAAATAACTTCGGCATGTGGCAGTGCGAAGTTTTGGATGTTCTGACTCAACAAGAGTTAGATATCGCTTTGGATGATAAACCCGCTGATTTGGATGAGAAGGATTGGGTGAAGATCAATCGTCAAGCTTGCGGTACGATTAGGCTTTGTCTTGCTAAAGATCAAAAATACTTTGTTATGAGGGAGACTTCGGCTAAGCAATTGTGGAAAAAATTGGAGGACAAATACATGACCAAGAGTATGGAAAATCGGCTCTATTTGAAAAAGAAGCTCTTCCGTTTCAACTACAAGCAAGGTATTTCGATAACTGAGCACTTGAATGGTTTTAATAAAATTCTTGCTGATTTGCAAAATTTAGATGTTGAAATTTCGGATGAAGATAAAGCCTTATCATTATTAAATTCCTTGCCTGATTCATATGATCATTTGACTACTACTTTGTTGTATGGGAAAGATACAATTAAATATGATGATGTGTCTAATGCTTTGATGAATAATGAGTATCGGAAGAAGGACCAACTGGTTCATAGGGATTTACCATCAGAGGCTTTGATAGCAAGGGGTAGGAGTGAGGACAGAAAATTTGGCAGACGGGGTAAGTCTCGTTCTAAGACGAGAGGCGCATCGTCTGATAGAAAAATTCCTGCAAAGGATGAGTGTGCTTTTTGTCACAACAAAGGGCATTGGAAGAAGGATTGTCCGAAGCTGCAAAATAAAATTGGTAAAGGTTCAAATGCAAATGTAGCACGTGTGGATGTTGGGGATGAAGATTTAGCTTTGACTGTTTCATCATTGGTTGGCCATTCAGATGAGTGGATTTTGGATTCGAGGTGTTCTTATCATATGTGTCCCAACAGGGAATTATTTTCTAGCTTTCAGGAGTTAGATGGTGGAATTGTTTTAATGGGTAATGATAATGCCTGTAAAACAGAAGGGATAGGAAACATTCGTTTGAAGTTGCATGATGTAACAATTAGAGTTTTGACAGATGTTCGGTATGTACCTGGATTTGAAGAAAAATCTCATCTCATTGGGAACTTTTGATTCAAAGGACTACAAAATTACTATGGAAGGTGGAGTCCTCAAAGTGGTACGTGGTGCGCTCGTTGTATTGAAAGGTACTCGAAAGGGTAATTTATATTTTTTGGATGGGAGTACAGTCACAGGGAGAGTCGCCGTTTCTGATAGTTCAGAGGGCAGTGGACCTGATACTTCCAGACTTTGGCACATGCGCTTAGGGCATGCTGGTGAGAAGGCTTTGCAAGGATTAATAAAGCAAGGTCTATTGAAGGGCGCCAAGACAGGAAAATTGGGATTTTGTGAGCAGTGTACTTTGGGTAAGCAGACTAGAGTGAAGTTTGACACTGCAGTTCATTGCACAAAGGGGACTCTTGATTATGTTCACACAGATGTGTGGGGACCTTCTAAAGTTGCATCTTTGGGAGGTAAGCATTGGTTTGTGTCTTTTGTTGATGATTATTCCAAGAGAGTTTGGGTGTACACTATGCGGCATAAATATGAAGTTTTGGATGTGTTTCTGAACTGGAAGAAAATGATTGAGACTCAGACAGGAAGGAAAATCAGGAGGCTCAGGTCAGACAATGGTGGTGAGTACAAGTCGAATCCATTCTTTAAAGTATGCCAAGATGAAGGAATAGTCAGACACTTCACAGTCAGAGATACACCGCAGCAGAATGGGGTGGCAGAACGCATGAATCGTACTTTGCTGGAGAAAGTGAGATGTATGTTGCTCGACTCTGGATTGGGCAAAGCGTTTTGGGCTGAAGCTGTGACATATGCATGCCATCTTATCAATAGATTGCCTGCAGCTGCGAATGATGGAAAAACACCTTTAGAGGTATGGTCTGGAAAACCTGCTACAGATTATGATAAATTGCATGTATTTGGTTGTTCTGCATATTTTCATGTGAAGGAAACTAAACTGGATCCTAGAGCCAAGAAAGCTATATTTTTGGGCTTTAGCACAGGTGTGAAGGGATATAGACTGTGGTGTCCCGAATTGAAGAAACTTATTCTGAGTAGGGATGTTATTTTTGATGAGTCTGGGATGTTGAATAAGCAGAAGCAGAAAAATTCTCAGAAAGAGAATATGAATTTGGGTACTTCGCAGCAGGTGGAGTTAGAAGCTCCAGTGGTTACAAAGAAGACTGTTCAAACAGTTGATGTTGTTGATCAAATTGATGAGGACTCAGACTTAGATGTGGTGGAGGCACAGGCACAAGAAATTCCACAACAATTAGAATCTATTGCAGTTAGTAGATTGAGAAGAGAAATTCGGAAACCTGCTAGATTTACTGACATGGTGGCTTATGCACTTCCAGTTGTGGATGATGATATTCCATTGACATACAGAGAAGCCTCACAGAATTCAGAAAGTGTACAGTGGAAAAAGGCAATGGATGAGGAGATGGAGTCGCTGCATAAGAATCAGACTTGGGAGTTGGTACAGCTTCCAAAAGGAAAGAAGGCAATTGGTTGCAAATGGGTATATGCCAAGAAGGAAGGGTCTCCAGGGAAAGATAGTGTGAGATTCAAGGCTAGGTTGGTGGCTAAAGGCTACGCGCAAAAAGAAGGGATAGACTACAATGAGGTATTCTCTCCAGTTGTTAAGCATTCTTCTATTCGAATTTTGCTAGCTTTGGTTGCACAGTTTGATCTTGAGTTGGCCCAACTCGATGTCAAAACTGCTTTCTTGCATGGTGATTTGGATGAGGAAATTTATATGACTCAACCAGATGGATTTAAAATTACTGGTAGAGAAAATTGTGTTTGCAAACTGAAAAAGTCGCTGTATGGTTTGAAGCAGTCTCCAAGACAGTGGTACAAGCGATTTGATCGGTTTATGATAGGGCAGAAATATACCAGGAGTCATTTTGATCATTGTGTGTATTTTCGTAAGCTTCGTGATGGTTCTTTTATTTATTTGCTCTTATATGTAGATGATATGCTTATTGCATCTAAGAGCAAGGTGGAGATAGACAGGTTGAAGACTCAGTTGAGTAATGAATTTGAAATGAAGGATCTTGGTGAAGCTAAGAAAATACTTGGTATGGAAATCAAGAGAGATAGAGTGAAGGGCACAGTTTGTTTGTCACAAGCACAGTATTTGAAAAAAGTTTTGCAGAGATTTGATATAGATGGCAAAACAAAATCAGTTAGTACACCTTTGGCCCCTGATTTTAAGCTTTCTGCTTTGATGTCTCCGCACACAGATGATGAGCGTAAGTATATGGCTCAAATTCCATATGCAAACGCAGTTGGTGCTTTGATGTATGCTATGGTGTGCACGAGACCTGATATTTCACACGCTGTCAGTATGGTTAGCCGATATATGCATGATCCGGGTAAAGGGCACTGGCAAGCAGTGAAGTGGATTTTGCGATACATCCAGGGTACAGTGGATGTTGGTTTGATGTTTGAGAAGGATGATAGACTTGGTCAGCATGTGGTTGGTTATGCAGATTCAGATTATGCTGGTGATTTGGATAAACGTCGGTCTACTACAGGGTATGTGTTTACTCTTGCAAAGGGACCGGTGAGTTGGAGGTCTACATTGCAGTCAACAGTTGCTTTGTCTACTACAGAGGCAGAGTACATGGCGGTGACAGAGGCCATTAAAGAGGCCATTTGGCTATATGGGTTGGTTGAGGACTTGGGGATTGTTCAGAAGCACGTTGAGGTCTACTGCGACAGTCAAAGTGCAATTTGTTTAGCAAAGAACCAAGTTCATCATGCTCGGACAAAACATATTGATGTCCGTTTCCATTTTGTTCGTGAAGTTGTAAACGAGGGGGACATTCTCCTTCAGAAGATTGGGACTGCAGATAACCCTGCAGATATGTTAACTAAGGTGGTGACTGGGGTCAAGTTTAAACACTGTTTGGACTTGATCAACATCTCTCACGTTTGAGCACCTATAGGTGTATGGCGCCTAAGGGCGCATTTGGAGGCAGTGATGATTTGTTTGCTTTGTTTGGATGGTTTGGTTGAATTCAAGCCAAGGTGGAGATTTGTTGGAATTTGTCTTTAATTCTTCTTTTTACCCATTTTGTTAAGTTGGGTCTTTTCGACCCGACCCGACCCGCTCACTTATGTTATAACCCACTTTATATAAGGGGTTATTTTTAGGGTTTCATTCTTATGCAAGGAGAGCCACTTGAGAGCCGTCATTGGGTGTAAAGGGGATCCAGGGATTTTGCTCTTGTATTCTCTTGAACACATAGTGGATTGATCATCGCCGCCCGTGGATGTAGGCATCTTGCCGAACCACGTAAATCTTGTGTCTCCTTTTCTTTGTGTGTTTGTTTATTTTTGTGGTTGGATTGATTCACTTGTTTTGTTTGATTAATCACTTCCATCACTATAGAAATTGTTTGTTTATCGCGCTTCCGCACAACACAGTCTTCTCTGGGTTTATCATGGGCGTTATAGTAGGCTGAAGGTCTAGACACCCCTTTAATTAAAAGAGAGAGGAAAAAAAAAAAACATAGCAAATGTAGTTGGGGATTGAAAATTACCATAGTGATCTAATAAGGACCAATTTCATGGTTTCATTTTGACACCTAGGAATTGAATTACATGGTCTTTTGAATCAAGATTTATTTCTTAATGATTTGGAATGGTGAAATTTTATGTTACAGAATGCAGAAGATAATGAGTATTTGGATGGGGTGGAACCATCGCTGGAGTTCATCATAATGGAGAAGCATGTGAATTTATTGGGAGGCATCTCATGTCGCTGGAGCAATGTTCTTTCTATACTTAATTTCATCAAATTTTTGAGGGAGAGATGTCTTTCCCCCGGTAAATTCATTGACAGTATCAAAGATGGAAGATGGCTAGCTAAGGACATCGTGTGGCGACAGGTCTCCAGTTGGATCCGTTCTGTATGATAAGGTATGGAGAGCTGCATCACAAATCAGTGACATCCCCTTCATTGATAAAGATTACTATGGTGAGGAAATCCTTTGCTATAAAATCGAAGTCGAGTTGCTCGGTGTGCTGATTCGCTTCAATCAAAACTTTCAGCTTCTTGTTGATTGCTTGAAATCTCCAGCATGCTCAACTTCTTTGAAAGCCGACGCAGTTCTCTTGCTACTGGAATGCATGCGCCATTCAAAATCCTCCGAAAAAATTGTTAAAGCACTAAAAGATAAGAAAATTTTAAAGACAGATATCGGCTAGAAGTTTCCAGGTGAATGTTTCCTGTTTGATCCTGAATGGGGCAGCCTTCTGAAGGTATTCAACGGTTTCCCACTTATTGATCAAAACTTCTATGGAAGCAACATCCTCTCATACAAAGAGGAGTTGAGGCGAAAAGGGGTACTGGTGGATTTTGAGGAGGCGACCAAAGCTTTTGGCCGTGGAACATCTATGCACCCGAATTCCATCTCCCAAACTCATCGCCATAAAACAATGACACCACATTCCTAGTTTAACGCGCTGCAGAGTTGAAATATAGGATGGCAAAGACTGACCTCATGTAGCCTTGATTCCAATACACTTCGCTTTAGCTTCAACTCCTCAAATTCCCTAGATAATTTTGAATCCATAACATTCTTCACCAACTTCAAATCCTCCACATCCTCGTTTGGTCTTGACTCCACATTAGGATCCTTAGAGAAAGATTAATTACCCATTAGGATCCTTATCACTATTCAAGTTTGGCCAATTGCAAAGGGAAAGTATTCTGTTATATATTGGGTTTTTAACTTGAAATAGGATTCCCAACTTTTAAGTACCATGAAAAATAAGACTACCATTGTCAGGTAACAAAGTGAAAAATCTATGATAGAAGTAAAACATGTATAATCAGAAAATATAGCACAGCTAGTGGGATCTCAAAGTGGAATTCCAGCCTTGATTCAGAATTCAGATTATCATCGTACATGCCTAAATTAATCATTACAGCAAAAATAGATAAGAATGAACATAGTATGCAGCATTTTTATCCGTAAAATTGAATGAAAAAAACTAGATACCAGAATGATTTAGATTTTCTCCATCTCTTAAAATTGAAGGTTAGACAAGTGTAACATCTAGACACACACCCAACCCCAACACTCGTACTCAAGTCCATGTAACATAGTTGTGAGCATAAGGTCTAGCTGGGTGCTAATGAGGCTCCATAAGTTCATTAGAGGCAACAAATGCATAAGCTAATTTGTGATTTCTGTGACTATAACTAGTCCGTAAAACATATGTTATTAAATTTATCATTCATTCACTTTTTATTTTTTAGTTTCATTAGTGGTTGAAATATCATCACTAAAATTTTTTTGTAATATATCTATGTCAAACATAATCATAGGAGTTTTATGCATGAAAAATTATGTATGCCATTGATTTCACACGCTAAGATCCAGATGGTCTTCTTATTGCCATATAATGTAGGTCCTGTGAGTATGAACAGCTTCATCAGCTTTTCCATACATTCAAACTATACTTAAACTTCTACAACTTCTGCCTTCTTTTACCTCTTGTAATGTTGGGGGAGTTTTCCACTTTCATGACAGAATGAAGTCTACACTGAGGGTCACAGTTTAAAGCATGATCTGTATTGTCTGGGACATCAAGCTTGGAAGCCATCAAAACATTTTCTTGCTTCCTCAATCTACAACATTTCGAATTTCTCTGCAGCCCGGCCTCTAGTGTTTGCAAACTGCCTCACACACACTCCTTACTGCTCAGATCACAAGTTCCCATTACACGTGTCCGAACTATCTGAATGAACTCCTTTACTTTATCACTGGCTGAGGCTAGGAAAAATCTATAGACAGGAGAGAAGCATCTTATAGTCTCTTGTGGAAGGACTGAGCCACGAGAGCAAGATATCAGCAAATCGTAATGCCTAATTTATTGTCGGTTTGTTAATAACAATTTAGTACGGTCTCTCCCCTTCATTGATTAACTTTGTTTTCCTCCATTGAGTCCATTGCCAGTCCTTGATAACAATTACATTTCCCTTTTATTGATCAGTTAAAAAATACCTCAAATGCAGACTTCTGATTCAACTGTCTTAGTGTTTCCCGATTAATCTCACAATCATCCTTTAAATGTACTTAACTTTCTATATTTACCACAATCATCATCTGAAATTCTGAACATAGCAGGTCTAAGCCTTGAAGGTGGCATCACGATGTAGATACATATAAATAAGAGAGAAATAATGCACAATTGGACATGAAACAGAGTGAATGAGGCATATACCAGTGAAATCACATCTTTCATTTGGCCTAACTATGCCTGCGTTGGGCCACACACAGTATTTCTTTGGAGATGTAGTCTTCACCTGCCAATATGATTCAAAATTATATAGCCACCTAGCCAGACAACAATCTCCTTTAACAAACCAATGTTTCTTCGCTTTAACATCCTTTGCACAAGTATTGTAGTAGGTTTAGTTGTATAGGTATTTGAATCGTAGGATACTAGGATGTAATAGAATATTATAAAAAATATAATTTTTCCTAGTCATATATTATGATTATACTATGATGAGAGAGAGTACAAAAAAGGCTTAGACATCCTAGAGCTGAAAAAATCACAGCATGATCCAAGCAAGAAATGACTGTACCTTGAAAGCAACGTATCGATCAGAATTGTTGACAAGTTGAATCGAGCATGAACTTTGTTTCCTCACCTCAACTAGAGAGAGAGATGGAGAGAGAGAGACAGAGAGAGAGAGATACAGACACAGAGGCAGAGCATAAACGTTAGACTTCGCTGTTATCAATTTATGAGACAAACACAACGTGATATAATAAAACACAGAATACATGAATTTAAATAATTATTTATTGTATTTTCCTCAATAGATCACCAGAACATTATCAATAGGCGTAACAATGAACAGAAAACAAGGGCACATTTATTTCCATGTACGTACATACAAACTTGAGTTCTCGTGGTTGAATCTCCAAGAGGTCCAGTACTCATGATTCTTCTACACAAGAAACCACGCCTTTATAGTTAGCTTAACACCGTAAACAACATTTGCTAAATTCCATATCTCATAAATTGCATATTCAAAGAGATATATTAAACCAAATATTAAATGAAAAAACCCATGCTCGTAACCCTACGATACTAAACTTCACCAAGGAGTGAGAAAACAAAGAAAAGTCGACAATAACCACCTCACTTTCTTTAATGTTCTGAGGATAAACGCTAAGTGAACTACTATAATCCATTCAATTTCATCCCGAACACACCCTGTCTGATCCAAATCAAAATATGGCGCATGTGGACATCCCATAAAAATTGAATGGCCCCATTTTTATATGTTTTTGGGTACAATTTCTGAGTGTAAATGCCGTGTAAACTACAGTAATCCAGTCAAATTTCAACGCAATAGAAGTGCAGGAGCAGCAGCTCTGCAGCTCTGCAACTCCCCTGTAATCTCCCCTGTTTTGCTCCATTTCTTAATAGAAAAAATTCTGCTCTTGCATTTCTCTATTCTTGCTTTTCCTTTGTCAAATTCCACTTTGTTTCGGCTGTCCCCAACTGTTTAGTGGCTGCAATATTCTTTTTACAAATATATAACCACCTTAAATTTTTGTCAGTTAATGTAATCTATTAGTAGTTAACGTGGAAGAAATAATGTTTCAAGGTTGCAGACGAGGAAAGTTACATCTTATTTTCCAGGGGGAACTCTAATGCTTGATTTTCTAACAAACTCCAGGCACTCCCTACTGGTCGTGAGGTTGCTATTATGATATTCATGGCTTACCTTTCATATATGCTAGCCGAAGTAAGATTTCTTCAACTTGTGGCCATGCAAGCGTTATCGATCCAACAAATCCTGCCATCCCTGCCCTCTCCGGCCATGATTGACCCTTGAAACAGCTCGCTCCACTTCCACCATGATGCTTAATCTATCGCAAAGTCATGCATTGAAGCCTAATGACTAAAGAGGTTGCTGCCATAATTTAAGATTGCATCGAGGAAATCAGAGACTCAGTAAATAATAGCAACCACCAGTCCACCACCTCAATATTACTCCTGTCACCGCAACCCAAAGCCCTATAATTCCACCACTTACATCACATATACTTTTTCCTCTTCTCCATTCGAACCTCTATTTTCTCCATTATTGTACCCACCCAAGCCCCTCCATCATGCATCATCACCTCTTTTCCATCTATAGCGAATTTTCTAAATCTGTCATTTCGGTTGAGCTTTCAAGAGCTTACATGTAAACTCTTGCCATCAAGAGTTGATAAAATTAGAATACGTAAACTCTTGCCGCCAAGAGTTAATAAAAATAGTATATTTTCAGCTCTTCAAGGTTTTAAGAGAAATATAGAAAGTTTTTACTAAAACTATCTGCCTTCCCTACTAGAAAACACCTATTTTAAATAACTTTACAGAAGAGTAAAACCAAGCAACCTTTTAATCAACTTTGAAATGTCCATTGCCATCTAAATTCTCCCTTTAATTTTTGGCCGACGTGAAAATCAATTAATGGCTATTGACAGCCTAAACGGAACCGGACCCACACCACCTCAACCTACAGAGCCGTTTGTGGTTGGCGCCAACCCAAACGAACCAAGCGACGTGGCCAAATTTAAACGGTCCAGGCCATTTGAATGTTGACTAGTCGCCGAGGACTTCTCCTCCGGCGAAACCACGGCGGCTCAGCTGCCTGATAAGGTTGCTTGGTTTTATAAATTAATGAGTAGGGGTCATTATCTTCCATTGGAAAAGAAAATGTAATGTTATTTTTGGCTTGTTACAGACAGCTAAAAAGCACGCCAAATAAATTTCCTCCAGATCTTAAGAATTGCATTCGTGCAGTGAAGTGGCTGCGGACTCGCCTTTGTGAAGTCAACGCTTGTGAAGTCACAAATCAGAGTATGCAAAGGGTAATGCCACTTTTCCCACACTCAAACCCTGCACTTTGTCATACTATATGTGTATTTAGTAGGGGTGGTCACGGGTCGGGTGGGTGCGGGTTTGGGGTTCATCCGTCACCCGCCCACATCTTGACGGGTGAACTAAATTCACACCCACTTTCCGCCCACACAGGCGAGCGGTTTTGACCCACATAACACATCTGGTTGTGGGTGGATTGCGGGTGGGTCTACGGGTTGGGATTTTAGTTGGATTTTGTTGGGTTTTTTCCCAATTTTTTTTTTCCCTCCTTAATTTGGCCATACCATTTTATATCTTAAAAACACAAAAAGAAAAAGAAGACAAAGGGATAAATAATTCAAGACATATGTTGATTATATATATAGATAGAAAGAGGGAGAAAGAGCACGAACAGTAAAATAAAAATTATAAAACATATATTGATACTTAAAAAAGAAATAAAAGTCAAGAATCGATAATATACCATCACATGTAACATGTATAATTTAATAAGTATGAAAATATGCGGGTGGGTGGGTTTGAATCGGTTTTTTCCTTTCAAAACCGCGAACCACCCACGAAACCGCAAAAAAATAAAATCCTAAACCACTACCCACCCACTTCATCGGTTGAATCCGCCCAATGCCTTCGGATAGAGTCGGATTGGGCGGTTTTCGCGGGCCGAGCGGATCCATGAGCACCCCTAGTATTTAGGAGGGTAAAATCATGGGACTCATTGAAATAATTAAATCTTAAAAATTGAAATTTTCCTAAATACACATAATAAAATAGATTATAGGATAAAATATGAGGCAAAATAGGATTATTCATATAGAAATTAGTAATTGAACACATGCGACGTGTGTGCATAATACTGTGCTCCGTATTAAAGAAAAGATAAACATATAAATGACAAAAAATCAAATTAGAATATGCAAATTAATCACTCGAACTTGCTCTGAAATTGTTTGTTACATATCTTGAAATGCTGTATCTCTTGGTTTTCATGCCTAAAAATTTGTACAACGAAACGCCTATTAAAAAGTATGCGACATGTTTTGTTCTGACCTTTTTTTTTTCTTAATTATCACCTATACCTTGTGGGCAATTGGGCAAGTTACCACATAATAATATGTCGATATCACACTCTTGTAACACTCTATATAAGCATATTTTGAAAATCAAAGGTTTCTCTTTGGACATGAATAAGATTTTGCCACCTGGCGATTCTCACATGGAGGTGGAACTTTGGCCCTTCTATCATGAGAGAAGACTGAGGGACGAATAAGTGCCCTAAAGGTCTTTCAAATCAGTCTCCCACAGTCCGGTACAAAGCTGAAGTCTTTTCCTTTTAATCATGGTCGTCTTTTATAGGTTCTCTTTCCCACTTTCTTTTGCTTCCTCTGCAAGAATGTTAAGGGAAACAGGATTCCATCCTTTGAAGCCCATTCCCAGGCCAGAGGATTAAAAAAGGCCGTGCTCCACGGCCCCACCTCCTGACACATGCACACATATCATCCCCTCTCATTCTCTCTCTCTCTCTCTCTCTCTCGCTAAAATCACTCCAAGACTACATGGCGTGGAGCTCGAGGACATTTTTGCTAACAAAGAAAATATTATATATTTGATAATGGCCTTTGGTTTCCGGGCATGTCTAGTAAAATCTTGAATTATTTATGTTAGGGTATTAATGATTTGATTTGGTTCGATTTTAGGAGAAATTTCAAATCAAACCATTATACTTCGATTTTGTTCTTTCAAAATCAAAATCAAATCATATTATAAAAAAATCAAACTAAACTAAATCATTATATTTCGGTTTGATTCGGTTTGATTTCGGTTTTAACCTATCAAGTAACAACAAATAATTGAAAATAAAAAAAATGACATGCCAAATTCCAAATAAAAACATTTTTAATAAAAACATTACATTAGTAACTAAAAAAAACAAACATTGTATCAAAATAGAAACATATTGACATATATCAATATGTCAATATCATCCATAACATTAATACACACAACATTAATAGCTAGTTTAATACATGCCAATCTAAAAAAGGGAAAACAATAAGAAATTTAAAATCAACAAAAACAAGCCCATTACCTATTTTACCCTTATTAAAATTGGGAATTTACAAAGTTTAAGTTTATATATAAAATTATATATATATATTATATACGTTTTAGTTTTTTCGGTTTTTCGGTTTGGTTTGGTTTTTTAAAACTGAAAACCAAAACCAAACCAATTGAGTTCGGTTTTCTAAAATTAAAACCATAACCAAACCTAATGATAAAAAAACCAAACCAAACCGCCCGGTTCGGTTTGGTTCTCGGTTTTAACCAAAACCATTAACACTCCTAATTTATGTGTAGGTCTCATCTTACATGGATGATCCAAGATTGTACTAGAGATGTCTAGTTATTAGAAAGGATCCTCTCCCTTGGTTTCCTTTCCCAAGTACTGATTTTTTCCACAACCAAACCTGATGGAAATGATGATTCCATTTTATTATCATTCTCATTTTATTCCCATCTTTATTTTATTTTCTTTTCATTTCATTCACACCAACCATACACAATCTAGGTTTTTTTTTCCTAGGATAAGTTTCCTCTGCAAAAACGTCATCCTTTAGAATCAATTATCTCCTATAAATGTGTTCTGTTTGAACCCACCAGAGAAAGATTGTCTTAAGAATTAAAATTAAAAAATTGATTAGCATGCTGTGGCTCCACTCCACTACCAACGCCAAACTATAAATTGAATTTTGAAACAAATTTGGGTGCAATTGGAACCTCAAGTCTGGACTATTGTGGCTAAAATTGTTAAATCATACTCTCAATTTTGGTGGGTTCAAGGCAAACATGTTTTTTGATAAGCAAAAAAAATGTAGAAGGGGAGGCCCCTACTCACATCTTGATTCAAGTAGGCCTATTTCATTTTACTAAGCCAATCGCAGTCATAGGTGAGTGTACCCCCCACTTAGCCATAACAATTAAAAAAAAAAAAAAAGAGAAAAA
This sequence comes from Liquidambar formosana, assembly GCA_039720395.1. Taxonomy (NCBI): domain Eukaryota; kingdom Viridiplantae; phylum Streptophyta; class Magnoliopsida; order Saxifragales; family Altingiaceae; genus Liquidambar; species Liquidambar formosana. The sequence continues at coordinate 29,982,755 of CM077828.1, forward strand.
AAAAAAAGGGTTTAATGTACCCCCAAAGGCTTAATGGGGAAGGAAGCAGTGTCATACTGGTGATCTAAAATCTAAAGTGCCTATTCCAAGTTTGATCCTAAGACCTACTAGCCATCAAACCCTTTCAAGAGTGATTAAAGTCATCATTTCTCCTCCACAGCTTTAGTAGTATAGTGATATTTCTCCATATACTACTAAGACTTGATTTATTTATTTATTTTATTTATTTTTTCTTTTGGAATTTGAGGATGAATCCTTTATCTTGTTTTCTATCTAATGAGGTCATTGTGATTAAATCATTGGATAACTCGAATTAGAATTAGAGGTAAATCGTAGATGTGTATAATAAGAGTGAGGCTATTGCCACCACATAAAGTACTCAAAGCCCCCCTTTAGTTTACACTTTTTGAGGTTTTATGAAAAATATAAAAGGTTTTTACGAAAATTAATAGCATTGTTCACTAGAAAACATCATTCTGAACAACTTTGTAGAAGAAATTTTTTCCAAAATCTATCATTTAAGTAGACTTTTTGGCCATTTACAATCTCTATTTCATTTTCCATGAAAAATTGTAAAAAAGTCTACCTAAATGACAGATTTTGGAAAAACTCTCTTCTACAAAGTTGTTCGGAATGATGTTTTTTAGTAGACTATGTGATTAGTTTTCATAAATTTTTTATATATTTTTCATAAAACCTTAAAAATGTAAATTAAATGGGGGGCTTAGAATATTTTATATGGTGGCAATAGCCTGGCCCGTATAATAATTTCACAACACATACATCAGTAAGTCACAAATTTGCATAATAATGAAAATTTATAGATTTGCATAATAATGAAAATTTATACCCATACTTAAATTTAAGAATTAGTTATCAATTAATAGAAATATGTTTTATCAATCTTTACTATGCATAAAATCTCATGGTTAATGTTCCAACTAATACTCAATCAATACTCAATCATTTGCGCCACATCTTGCCATTGACTTGATTTATTTTAAACACAAATAAAATCAATAATTATCCTCCTCAAATCAATTAATGCACCAAACAATTCCCCACTAAGAATTGTTCCCAATAAAATGAATAATCAAACTCAAAGCAGTTCATTAGTTGGGGATAAAAAAGAGGCACAGGCTACCATTGGGATTATGAAATATTTGCCACCTATATTTTCCACACAATGGGAAAAGGTGACCCCAACGACTCGAGCAAGACTTGGGCGGACGAATCAACGTTTAAGGTCATCAAAAGTCCTCTCTCTCTCTTCTTTTTCGTACAAAGTCGAAATTTCTCTCTCTAGCTACTGGTTTCTTTACAGGTTCCCCTGTCACTTTCTTTTTATTTACTCCGTATTTTTTTTTGACTCTTCCTTTCGAAGCTTTACTTCTTCGTTAAGTTCCTATGTCACACTTCAGTCTACTTAAAGACTGAATACGTAGCAGAGCCTTCAATTGTTAGTACGCTGACAATATCTCTCCTTCTCTCTCTTCTCGATCTCTCGCTCTATAGATATTCACGTTTGGTTTGTGTAATCTGAGAAGGTTTCAGCAATGGCGACGCCAAAAGAACACATAGAAGAAATACGGAAAAAGAAGTTCTCTATCGGAGGAGAACTGAATCCTCTGACGGAGGATCTCCACCAGGCCACCAAGCATCTCTCTGCCGAGCTTTATGCTAAAGATGTCCATTTTCTCATGGAACTCATTCAGGTTTCTACATTCTCTTCATTCTCTCTCTATGTCACACATTATATGATGCTTAGTATACACCATAAATACAACCATGTTTTAATAATAGTGCTATAGGTACGTAGCAATTAAATACAACAAAATACAGCAATTGATGTCATATTTTTTAACACAGCAGTTAGCATCTTCTTAATTATCATCCTTTATTAAATTAATATGTCACATCAGTTATTGTAATTGGTTTTCATTTCTCATGTTTTAGGTTATATTTGGTGGACTTGGATTTAGTGTTGAGTTCACCGTACTAAGTTCATTTCGTCCGTCCATCTCGATTTTGGACGGTTGATATTGAAAGATGAAAAAGTTACTTTATAAGGATATTTTGGTAATTTTATCATCTTTTAATCTTAACCGTCTAAAACCGAAATAGACGATCGAGATGAATTTGGCACCATTTTGAGTTTTTCAAATCCAGCATTGAATCTTCTCCCATATTTGATTTGCGGAAATTGTGAGAGAAAAAAAAAGAAAAAGAAAAAAATGTAAGGAAAATAAAAAGTAGAGGAAAATAAAAATTTTTCTTGTGTTTCATTATCTAAGGAAAAATGAGAGACAAAATGGTACAAAATACTAACACATGCAAATATATTTTTTTTCCCAACAAATTTATCAAGATATATGACTCGATTAATAAAAAAAAAAACCATTAGGACCATTGCCTAATCTGTCATCAGTTAACTTTGAAAAAACATTAGAACCATTGTTTAAGTTCTATTGGTTATCCAAAAAAAAAGAAAAGAAAACAGAAACTCACCAATCTTTTCATCTTTTAAACTACCATTATTTCTTTTTTAGTACTAATGGTTGATTGAATTGATCACGGACACCCAAATCTTGAAACTTACTACTCCAACCAAAAAAAAGAAAAAATGGAGTTAAAAAAAAAAAGAATAATGGGAGTAGAAGATACTTTTGAAGCTTTGGCCATCAAAAATAGAGTACCCACCCATTAGAATTGCACAGGCATGGAGATGAATGCCAAGTTCCAAAAAGAAAGAAAGAAAGAGATGAGGAAGGAATTCTTGAGAACCTCAACCATCTCTCTATTCAGCTTTTGCATCTCTCTCACTCTCTCTCTCAAGCAACGAGGAATCCCTTGAGTGGAAGTATATTTCACTCTCAAGAGAAAAACCCTTAATTAGCATATAATTTCTCTTCCCACAACATCCTCACTCAAGTATCAACGGTAAGCCTGCTATGCCGTATAATTGCCATCCTCTCCTTTCCTCCCAAGTTATCACCGGCTCTGTCTCCCATTTCCATGTGGCCATGTGTTTTTGTGGGTTTCCAAATCAATATTCATTGCAATCCCTTTCCCAATTGGAGCAACTTAACACCAGAGAATGACCATGGATGATCAAGAGCTCATGGCAGTAAAGGAGAATATCCCAACGATTCCACCTCCTAAAGTCGATCTCGGCAATGAAACCCACCCCCAAAATCAGATGCCGGCGTTTGCCACGGCGAACGTTGTTTCAGAGGGTCCAATTCGTCAATGAAGGAGGTGGAGATCATCGCAACTCGAGCGGTGTACATGATGAGGTGTAGCGAGTGTTCCACGGTGGCATTTGACTCCACGGAGCGTATGCCATCATATTTGAGATGAGTGGGCTCGATCGCAAATTTGAGTTTAAGGTGGGCAGATGTCGCCGACGATGGCGGCGGATTGGTAGTTAACGGAGCTCGGTGGTTTACTAAACACCGTCACATTCCTCGAAGAGAGGAGGTGAGGAAGTGAGAGTACTGAGGGGTTGAGACTCAGCCCGATAAAATTTTCTCCCGTTTTTTCCACATTTTCCTCACGTTTTTAAATGAAAAATTAGATTTAAGGTTTTCAACCAAAGTTTCCTCAAAATTTTTTTTCCTTCAATTTTCTATTCCAACCAAAGAAGGAAAGTGTAATTCCTTAAAATTTATTTTCTTTTCACGTCAAAATCCATGAACACAGAAGGTTAAGGTGTCGTTTCAACCCTTTTTTTTTTTTGGGTGGGAGGGGGGGTTTAAGTGAGCGTATTGCATTGCATTCTTTAATTGGTCCCATGCCGAAACTTGTTTATCCACTTGATCAGTCAATTAAAAGTTTCATTAAAGAATAGCAGTTCTACAAATACTGTCTATGCAAATAATTTGTGGCCCTTATTAAGAATAAGACTTTGGATTCAACTCTCATAATTTTTCTTAAGGGTACTCTTATAAATTTTGTTATATAATTATTTGATGCAGGTAAGAAAAAAGGAATACATGTATCAGAATTAAAATCTCTTAATATCAATTGAAAAAAAGAAATCATTCGTGGCTCTTCACCCATCACAGGGTGTTTTTTTTATTTTTATTTTTTAATGTCCACCCCATCGCAGTGGTGGGTGAAAAAAAAAAGACTTTTTCATCATTACGTGTGATGTAAAGATGACGAAGCATGTCATGGTTAGTGGATGATCAACTGTGGTTAAGCAATATTTTCCAAAAAATGGATGGTATATTATAGTAGGTTGACGCAGTATACCACATTCGTAATGTACACGTAGTGGGCCAACGTGACACAAGGGGCACATGTAATCTTATATAAAGTTTTATTTATTTAAAATTAAATTTGGAATGATGAAATTTTAATTGACAGAACGCAGAAGATAACGAGTACTTGGAAGGGGTGGATCCATCGCTGGAGTTCATTGTGACGTCGCGGGACATAACGGGCACAGGAGCTTCGGCAACATTGCTCATATTCAACAACGAGAAGGGCTTTTCCCCTAAAAACATAGACTCCATTTGCAGTGTCGGACGATCCACCAAGAAAGGCAACAGGAAGCGCGGCTATATTGGGGAAAAAGGTACGTCTCTCTCTTTTTCCTCCAAAAACCTTTTGTACGGCTTATATCTTGCTAAACTTTCTTTGGGATTATGTTTTCTTCGGTTGCCAATCATGCTTACCAGAAAAAGAAAAAAGAAAAAAATGGGAACTAGTTTAGGCCCAGTAGCTTCGAATTATACTCTAGTTTTATTTTATTTTATTTAAATGTGAGTACATGTATCAACTGGCTGTAATTGATATCCGATCAGTAAAATATTTGGCTTTCATAAAATATATATAGCCAATATATCTAATTCAACTATGGGTTTAAAAGTTATACACGGTAACTTGGTTAAGTTTGGTGTTGACTGGGGAAGAGCTCAAAAGCAGCATTACTGGGTCCAAAGAAAACTTGCATGATGAGCACTAATTTTAATAGCTAGATTGTAAGAGCATCTTTGGTGGCAATGCTGTATTTGGCACGTGACACTCCACTGGTCTCTTTAAAAAATGCCTTTTTTTTTTCTTTTCTTTTTTTTTGAAAAAAAAATTGTAAAAATAATAGAACATGAGAGCAAGAAAATAATTAAGTACAATAGAGAGTGGTAGGCAATTAAGTTCCAGGTATTTTTGTGAGGGTGAAATAGTAAAAAGAATAAATTTGGAGGGCGAAATGGTAAAAAAAAATCATATATAGTCGTTGGACATATATCTAGCTGTTTGGTACCATGGATGGGGGCAAAATTGTAATTTTGAAAAGAAGAGTCAACAAGTCAAGCAACCAAATTCTATATATAGGACATGTTATATCTACCATTTCGATCAGGTCCGAGACATCCTGCATGTCCCGAATGATTATAGTTGTCTGGGGATCACATGTGCCTAGCGCATGAACGTGACACACCCATGCATGTCAATATGTCATCCATAGACGACTGTGATTGTTTGGGACAGTACGAGATGTCCCATACTAGATCAATCCTCGTTATACGCTTATACGTAATTCCAAAATGGCACAAGTATAGCATATGTTATACTTGGATGTTGGATGATGTGTATTAATTGCATGTTTCTTCAGAGTATTGAAGAAAGTATCTTGGTACAGATCTTTTAATGTGTGAGAATTTAAGTCTGGGAAGTCTCATATTGTTTGACTAGCAAGAAACCCTTTCGATGGGAAATTTTTTGACAATTTGATAGAACAAAAAAGTGGAGAGTGGAGACAATTGGCTGAGCATGAAATAAGGAATGAAGTAAAGGTGGAAGAACAGATAGCCCTTTTTAATTAAAAAATTAAAAAAAAAAAGCAATAATTTATCATCATCAATAATCTTTTAATACCTTCTAGGGAAGAAAAGGTGGGAGAATGAAGCAAGAGTGGTAGAATTTTAAAGAAAGCGCCTTCCTGCTTTTCTTAGTTCTAGGCTTGTACTAAAATTACTGGGTAAGCTATTTTTTGAAGGTGCAAAAGTTGTAGTTTTCTATTTTCATTCTTATTGTTCTAAAACCAATGATGTGTTGGTATTAATGGTACAGGGAAGGTGCTAAGAGACTTATAATTTAGAGAGGTTAGGAGTGAAAAACTTTTTAAGGTGTTGATCACTGGTTGGGTTTGGATTACACGTTAGAGTGGTTGGGTTTGGATTACACGTTAGAGGACACTCTTCTATCGCTTGGCAAGAGAATTCTTATGGAAATATTTAAAAAAAAAAAAAAATGGTTAGTTTTAATACTTGTAAAAGACAACCAAGCCCGGTAAAAACAGCAATTATATGTGCAATTGATTCCCAACTAATCTAGGCAAGACATATGGAAGTATTAGGTCTGGAACTGTCTGGAACTCTTGACATTTCTGTTGATAGAATTTGCTGTGTGAAACAAACAATTTCTACTGAATCTTGATTGAAATGTTTTGAATATTAGATTTGATCACTTTCTGAGAAGAACGTTACAATTGGTTGTTCAATCAAATATTTAGGTCTACCGTTTATGTATGTTGCTATTTCATGAATAATAAACACTTTTCCCAATTTTGCATAATGTGTTTTTGCTTTGAATAAAATATGGTACCTATAGTCTGCATTATATAGGCGACTTGTAGATAAATCTTTATCAGAGGGATTTAGATGATCTTGTTTTGATGCATGTTGAAGAATATGATTCAATGGTTTTTTCTGAGGATGTAATAAGTAATATGATATTAATAAAATATTTATAACACTTAATGGAGGCAGATGATTAATGTGCAGGACCCAGAATTAGGCTTGTTGAAAGAAAATCGTAACACATTGACTACTCGATCTGTCAACAGCATTGATTTGTAAAATTGATCATTTGTGTTCTACATTTAAAATGGTGTATTTTTCAGTTAATGAGATGGTTTCCAATCGTTACGACAACATGTTTGTCTTGCTGAATTAGGTATTTAATACAGAACCTATCTTCCAAACAATAATGCAAACTTGTTATATCACCAACTTCCTTTGCCTCTAAATGTGAATGTAAAAGAAAGAGTCAAGGGTTCAAGGGTTGTGTGGGAAAGATAGAAAGAAGAGGGGAGGAATGAGCTGGGGGGGTTGGGGGGATGAACCTCAACGCCCTTTAGGTATTAAAGAAGAGGGTGTAATTCGACCTCGAGAAGGGAACTATTTGCATGTTTCGTCTGGATGTATGTTCGTTACTAATATAATTGCAGTTAATTATTAAATGAAAGGGAAACTAATCAATGTTATCTTTTTTATTGTACCTCACTACCTTATTGTTGGCAAAAATTGGTTTATTATGAGTATACTACGTCTAATTATTGATTTTTAATTTTTTTTTTCTTTTCAGAATATTGCCCATTACAGCCTTGAGTGATATGTGTAAATTGATTCAGTTGCTTAACAAAATTAGAGACTTTCATTGGAAATAACCTTTGAATGATATATATTTACCTTCCTTCTTTCTTTCTTTTTTTGTTTTTTTATTTTTTATCCTTTGGTTGTTGTTGGAGGAAAAAGGTGGGGTGAGGGGTGGGGGTTGGTTGTTGGTTTCTGGTTGGGCTGGTGGTTGTTGGGTGTGTTCTATTTTAGTTGGGCTTAATGATTTTTCTGATACAGTTTTATGGCTAATCTGCAGGAATTGGGTTCAAGAGTGTATTTCTGATAACAGCTCAGCCTTACATATTCAGCAATGGATATAAGATACGGTTCAATGAAGAGGCTTGCCCGCACTGCAACGTTGGGTACATCGTTCCTGAATGGGTGGATGAGAACCCCACTCTCTCTGACATAAACCAAATATATGGATCTAGAGCAGCCCTTCCAACAACGACAATTGTCTTGCCTCTGAAACCTGACAAGGTCAAACCTGTGAAGCAGCAGCTCTCAAACATTCATCCTGAAGTTCTGTTGTTTCTCTCAAAGATTAAGCGGCTTTCGGTCAAGGAAGATAATGAGGATCCCAGTCTCAATTCTGTTAGTGCAATATCCATATCCAGTGAGACTAATTTCGTTACGAGGAAGAACATTGATGCGGAGTCCTACACTCTCCATCTCTCCGCAGAGGAAAATGAAGATGAGCCAGAAACAGGATGCAGCTACTATATGTGGAAGCAGAAGTTTCCTGTCAAGCAGGAAAATAAAGTAGAAAGGAGAATGGACATAGAAGAATTGGTGATTACGCTGGCTTTTCCAAATGGAGAGCGTCTGCATAGAGGAATGAGCTCACCGGGGGTCTATGCATTTCTTCCTACAGAGATGGTGACAAACTTCCCCTTCATAATTCAGGCTGATTTTGTTCTAGCCTCGTCAAGGGAAACAATTCTCTTGGACGACAAGTGGAACCAAGGGATTCTTGATTGTGTGCCCACTGCTTTTATCAATGCATTCATCTCACTGGTGAAAACGACAGAAGATGCCCCTGTATCGAGTCTACCCCCTATGTTTCAGTTCTTACCGGTTGAAAGCTCTTCTTATCTGAAGCTGAATGCTGTAAGGGAGTCAATCAGAGTGAAACTGGTGGAGGAAAGCATTGTTCCTTGTGAGTCACATATGGAGCAGAAACTTTTTAACAAACCTTGTGAAGTGGGTAGGTTATTCCCTGCTTTCTGGAACATCCTGAACAAAGCAAGGGAGCAGGGGGTGAGCTTTCATAATCTCTCATCCCATGGGAAATATGTCCTTAATTGCTCATTTGATAAAGAGAAGTATGATCATATCCTGAAATTCTTGGGAGTGGAACCTGTCGATGTCGAATGGTATTCTAAGTGCATCCAGAGTTCTAATCTTGTATTAGGAGTAACAGAGGATGTTTATTTGGAGCTTCTGCTCTTTCTTGCTGAGAAATGGAGTTCCTGTTTTCAGAACTCAAACATCAAGAACGTACCACTTTTGAAGTATGTTGGTCTTGATGGGAATGTGTCTTTGCGCAGTATATATAAGGCTACAAAGTGTAACGGTGAGAAGATGGTGTTTATATATGAGGCTACAGAGCGGAACGGTGTGATATCCTGCAAGTCTCATCGTATCTCATGGCTGATTGATTGGAACAGGGAATTCAGGTGTGCCGCAGATCGATTTTTTGTACCGAGAAGGACACAGGAAGCTCTCCGGTCATGTTCTAAAAGGGAGACGATTTTGGAATGGCTTACCGATACTGTGAAAGTTGGTGCTTTAAGTGTATATAGTTATGCAGTTCTCCTTAATAGTTCTCTCAATGGTGACCGGAAGCTTGTTATTGCCTATGCCCACTTCTTATCTCGTTCGCTCTCAAACAAGTATCTGTCCGTGTCCGAAGTTGATTATTTATGTGGTATAATGCCACTTTTAGATAACTATGGATGTGTGACCACATGTAGGACAGGGGTTCTTGTCCCTGCTACTAGAAGCAAATGGGTTGGACTAATTGGTTCAAATCCATGGAGAGCAGAAGGCTATGTTGAGCTAGGAGAAGAGTATTTGTACGCGGAATATTTTTCTGGTTCATTGACACCCAAAGATGGGCTCGTTAAATTCCTCAAAACTCATGTTGCAGCTTCTGATATCCCTGATCTTTCTCCTCCCAATGCTGTGATTCCTACCGTGTCGGCACCACTGACCAAGCACAATGCATTCTTGCTGTTGGATTGGATCCATAATTTGAAATATAATCGGGTTGGCATGCCGAATAAGTTCTTGACGTGCATAAAGGAGGGAAGCTGGCTGAGAATTTCTCTGAGTGGCAGTATTGGCTACAGACCTCCATCGCAGTCATTCCTTCTCACCTCATCTTTGGGAAATCTTCTACAGAACAGGTCAGTGCTCGTTGATATTCCATTGATTGATCAGGGATTTTATGGTGAGAGAATAAATGACTATACGGGAGAGCTAAAAACGATTGGGGTGATGTTTGAGGTCGGAGAAGCATGTGAATTCATTGGGAAGCGTCTCATGTCTCTGGCAGCTTTCTCCACTTTAACTAAGAGCAATGTTTTTTCGATGCTTAATTTCATTAAATTTTTGAGGGAGAAATATCTTCCTACTGATGAATTTATCCATAGTATCAAAGAAGGAAGATGGCTAAGGACATCATGTGGCGAGAGGTCTCCTGTTGGATCTGTTCTGTATGATCAGGAATGGAGAGCTGCATCACAAATCAGTGACATCCCCTTCATTGATCAAGTTTACTATGGCGAAGAAATCCTTCATTATAAAGTGGAACTTGAGTTGCTTGGTGTGCTGATGGGCTTCAATCAAAACTTTCAGCTTGTTGCTGACTGCTTGAAATCTCCAGCATACTTAACTTCTTTGACAGCTGAGGCAGTTCTTTTGATACTGGCTTGCATGCGTCGATCAAATTCCTCTGAAAAACTTGTTATGGCCATTAAAGATAAAAAGTTTTTGAAGACAGACATCGGCTACAAGTCTCCAAGAGAATGTTTCCTGTTTGATCCTGAATGGGGCTGCCTTCTGCAGGTATTCAGCTGTTTCCCACTTATTGATAAAAAGTTTTACGGGAGATCTATCTTCTCATTCAAAGAGGAGTTGAGGCGAACAGGGGTAGTGGTGGATGTTGAGGAGGCAACCAAAGCTTTTGCTTGTGTTTTTAGGCAGAGAGCATTGTCATTTTCTATTGGTAAAGAGAATGTACTTTCTTTTTTGGCTTGTTGCAGACAGCTAAAGAGCACGCCCACTAAAAATGTTCATTCAGATTTTGAGACCTGCATTCATGAGGTGAAATGGTTACGGACTCGCCTTTGTAATTATAAATCGCCAAACGAGTGCATTCTCTGGGGCCCAAGTTGGGAATCCATCTCTCCAATTACTCTCCTTCCTTTTATTGATGATAGTGACAGTTACTATGGCGAGGCAATCCATGAATACAGAAAAGAGCTGAAGAGTTTGGGTGTTGTTCTTGAGTTTGAAAAAGGTGCAAAGTTTGTGGCTTCTGGTCTTTATCTTCCCCGAGATCCCAGTGACATAACTCCTGCAAACGTGCTGGCATTGCTGGAATGCATCCGAATCTTACAGCGAGAGCAGAAAGACTCCTTGCCTGAGGCCTTCTTAAAAAAAGTTTCTCAAAAGTGGTTAAGGACCCATGCTGATTTCAGATCTCCAGACAAAAGCATATTGTTTGATTCTAAGTGGGGTAGTTTCTTACAGCAGACAGATGGACCTTTCATTGATGAAAAATTTTATGGCTCTGCTATTGCTTCCTACAGGAAAGAGCTCGACGCAATTGGGGTTATTGTTGATATTACAAATGGGTGTCAATTGCTGGCCAGCCACCTTGATTTCCATTCGGAATTTACTACTATAGTTCGAATCTATAATTGCTTGAGTGGAATGGAGTGGGAGGCTGAGAGTGATGCCACAAGAAGGATTTGGATTCCAAATGGAAGTGTGGATGGAGAGTGGGTGAGCCCTGGAGAATGTGTTCTTGAGGATAAGGATGGTCTTTTTGGTTCGCAGTTGTATGTTCTGGAGAAATACTATGACCCGAAACTACTCATCTTTTTTTCTAGAACTATGAAAGTTAAATCTCGTCCGTCAGTCGATGATTATTGCAAGCTTTGGAAGGACTGGGAAAGTTCTAGCCTCGGATTGTCCTATGCCAATTGTTGTGCCTTTTGGGGATATGTTACAAAGCAATGGAATTCAGAGACAGAGAAAATCCTAGCTGAGGAGTTGGCGAAACTGCCTGTTGATTCAAGATCCGATGGAGTTTTGTTGTTTGACAAGGATGATGTTTTCTTGGCCGATGATCTTCAACTGAAGGACCTCTTTGAACATTCTTCTTCTCAACCCATATTTGTCTGGTGTCCTCGGTTAAGTTTGCCTGCTATGCCTCGGACGAAGCTGCTTGAAATCTACAGCGAAATTGGGGTTCGCACAATCTCTGAATCTGTCAAGAAAGAAGAATTATCTGTAGTGGAAGGTGCTGAGCTGAAGCAGGCGAATCCAAGGGAAATTTTAATTGGAAAAGGGCTGGCTAGACTCATCCTTGGCTTTCTTACTGATCCTTCTGTCAATATGGAAGCAGAAAAGAGGCACCAAACAGTCAAATGCCTCCTCAATGCTACTGTCCTGGAGACAGTGGAACCGATTGAGGTAAGCTATAGTTTATCACTGTCTTCAGGGGAAATTGTGAATGTGAGAGCGAGCCGAATGTTACGTTGGGATAGAGAGGATTCAAAGTTTTTGATGCAGAAGATGGACAGGTCCGGTGGGCAACGAAATATCATTGAATATGCCACATATTTCGCTGAAGTAATATCCAAGGGAGTGTTATGGGAGAGAGAAGATCTTATATGTGGACTATCTGAGCTGATCAAGTTGGCCTTCCTGCTTGAATTTAATGAGGAAGCGGTTGGGTTCTTGATGAAGAACAAGAATCTGCAAATCTTTGCGGAGGACGAGGAGTTCCTCTCTACTGCCTTCCCTTCTGACTAGGTATGCTATAATATATTTTAATATATATATATATATATATATATAGAACTTTTCTTTTCTTGGGTATTTTGTATTTTGATTTCTTTCTGAAGTATGTGATATATGGTGAGTTATTGGACCATGTATGCAAGTAATGAATCCTTTGCTGATCAGGTGGTTTATTATTATGTTGGTATTCTGCCTTTGTTTCTTCGATTTTCTTTGTTTCTCTCGCTAGCTAATGTCGTATTAATTTAAAACCTTGTTCGATCTTATGTATGTTAAGAATCTGCAGAGCCCTACATGTGGTGTTGAAATTTGACCAGAATCTAAAAGCAATTATGTAGGAAGAGGCAAACTGTTCATGTCACGCCCCGACTCGGAGAGTCGACACGTGGATAAAAGTCAAAGTAAAAAGGTGTACACGTGGATAAGTCAGAGTATAAAAGTTGCGGAAGACTTAGTCAAATCCACGTGTATTTTTTTTTTAAATATTTTTAATAATAATGGTGCCAGCTCATCAATAATACCCAAATAATTAATATGAAATGTTATGCTCACACATCATGCCCATAATAATATATGGTCTCAAAATAATGCCAACATCCCTGGCACATAGGTTGGATTCAAACTATTCAAGGTTCATTAAGTAATAATGGTAATAACAATAATAATAATAGAAATGTCCATACATCAAAATAACATAGTCTCTATGTAATGCACGTGCATCTATTCTCATCCATGACTATGTTAGTATGCCACCTTCAAGTTCCAACCTCAGATTATGCCACTAGGCATCCGCCATCGGCAAACCCTCACTCATCACCTGATCATCTGAAATAATAATAGGATGAGCTGCAAAGCCCAATAGGAAATATGTGTGTGGATTCTATACAATTAATATATGTGCAGATACATGGTATATGAATTAAAATTATTTAATAACTCAAAATCAAATATCAGTCACAAATCAATACTTTATGTGGGTTTTGAGTTAATTTCCCAAAATTCTCATAGTGTCTCCAATTCCCAAGACTATGGGATCAAACCATGCATCAACCGTCGCTAATCACAGGTTACGTCGTCACGTCAACCCCCGGCTCAGCCAAGCACGAAAATAACCAACACCTACGCGGTGTTCTTCCTCGAGGGTTTCAGGGTCTTTCACCCAAGGGCACTTTACCCTGCTTGCTATTCGCGGAGTATTCTCAACGCAGGACACCACTTCATTGTGATGCCCCCACCCGTTTGATGCATACCAAGACCCAAGGTCCATATATCCAAAACATTTTCCATCATTCAAATAAATATCCGAGTGTCCAAAAGTATCCATAAACATGTTTGATAAATTTCTAGAATTTCAGTAACATTTCTAAAGCATTTCCAAGTAAACAACATTTATAAAGCATTTTCCCAAGATCCAAGTATCATGAAAATTCCACACATTTTAACAGATATTTCACAATAACATTTAAACGAGTATATAACCATGTATCTTTAAGGAACAATATAAAACAGTCGTATCAAATGATATATTGAAGGATTCCCTAAATTTTGAACAAGTAATAAAAATATTTGGTTATAAATCAGTGGGAAAATCCAAAAATATCATTAAAGCATTTAAAATCACATTTATAGAACAACACCATATTAAATGTAAAGAAGCCACATTTCCTACCTCAATTGCGAGCAATACCAACCCAAAACCACGTGATAGACACTGACAACGCGAATGCAGCGTTAATGCTCCCTAGGGTCCTCCCGAGGACCGATAAAATCTGATAATTATGCATACGTAATCTTTAGGTAAATTTCAAAATAAATATAACGCACTCAAAAATTACTATTGGCCTTCTAACAGTGAACTATGGTCCCAAAATCATCAAAATAATTTTTAAAACACTCTCTATAATTTCTGGGAATTTTCTGTAATTTTTGGAATTTTCTGATATTTTCTGGAATTTTTAATAAATATTAATTTGGCCAAAAAGTCAAACTACAGTCAAACTTGGTCAAAATGATAAACTAAGGGTCCCACATGGTAGGGCCTTCCAAGACGAGTCCAACGGTCAAATTTGGGGTTCATATGATTATCGTATGGCTTTTAAATGCGTGAGAACACGGTAAGGTACACAGATGCACCCACACAGGATCATAGACCTATGGGGTCATCTTCAACCTCCCGCGGGTTGAATTGTGTAACCGGGTTACACCGTGTGTTCAACGGGCCAACTTCGACGATTAATATCTCCCTTGTTTCTTAACCGTTTTCAGTGATTCAAGTGTCGAATCGAAGCTCATGCAGAGTACTACGTGCGACTATAAATTGTTCATTCAGAATCTTATAAAATCATATTCGTTTTTAAGCCTAAAGTTTCGGGTTTTCATGATCCAAAATTCTAAAATTTCTAAAACTTCAACCTACAGTCAATTTCTCTAAAATTTGACACTACCATGGTGTTCCTTGGTCCCAAAAACATAAAATATGATCATCCTTTCTAAGAATAACATAAGAAAATAAAATTGCATATACATATATATATATATATACACAGTACGTGATATTTATATATATATATATATATGAAATCAACGATAGAGGAGGTGAGGATTTTACCTCACTAAGAGAGCTCCACGAACTCAGCCAAAAACCTCTACCAGACCACTCTGTTTTTTTTCTCCTCTGTTCTTCCTCAATTTCTCTCTCTCTGTTGCTCTTTCTCTAACTCTCTGTCTCGATCCCTCTATACATATAAATATAACCAAAGCAGATGCCAGTGATAGGTGCAGCTAATGATTCCTCTATACTTATATATATATCCAAAGCAAATGGAAGTGGTGGGTGCGGCTATGGGTGCGGCTAATGATCCCTCTAACATATATATATATATCCAAAGCAAATTAAAGTGGTGGGTTCAGCTAATGATCCCTCTATATATATATAAATAATTCAGGTCATCACAGTTCATACACCAGTTTATAACATATGTGGCCAATTTTCAGTGATGGAGAGTGTTTATTGGCAACCCTGCCAACAATGGTTCATCTAAACTTTGATTCTTGGCCACAGGCAGTAATATTTGGCCTTTTCATCTACCAACCTTTACATATTTTCACTGTTACGCAGAACAGGAGTGATTTCAATAGGTTCAATCATGCAAAACTTGCTTGGCAGTGAATACATTAATCGTAATCCAGGTCACACAAGTCGGTTTTTCATCGTGCAGAGGCGGAATATTTTCCTTCTTATTTTTAGTTTCGTGCAACATTTCAGTCCAATAAATAGCCAAGAAACGGTTTGTACTAAATTAAATGCATGTATTACATGGGATCAATTCCTTTCAAATGAAGTTTTCATTTGGGTAATCAAATTAAGTCCAGCATTTTTCTTTCATTTTCCTTCTATTTTCTAAAATCCAAATGCATATTGGGAATTTGGTCATCTAATTAAATATCTTTGGCTGGAGATGATTTTTTATTTTTATTTTTATTTTTATGTGAGCAGTTGAACGAGAAATACTTTAGTGGGACTGTGTCATCATCAAATGATGTAGTAGGGCCAGCTATTAATTAAAAACGCTTTAAAGTGCTTTTTTTTTTTGAAGCACTTTTGATAAGAATATTGCGATTTTATCTTAAAAATACGAAGCTTCCCGAATTTTCTTTTTTTGAAGATTTTAAAGATATTTTATACTTAATCATGAATCTAAGCTACTTATATTCCCATATTAGTTTTTCAATTTAATATATTTTAAAGCTTTTTTATTAATGGTAACACAATGCCATTGAAGTTAAACCCACCAAAATACTTACCCAAAAAAAAAAACCCACCAAAAAGTTTGTCCAAAGTTGAAATATGACGTTGATGTGGCAAGCTGTGGCCACACTCCACTTCAGAATAGCCAACTCCAAACTAGAAACTGAGTTTTGAAGGAGATTTGGATCAATCTGGATTCTGAATTAGCCTGGATTTATAGTTTAATTATACCTTAAACTTGAGCTATTCAGAGTTTGATTTCACATTTTTTTTATATAAAAAATAGTGAGAATAATTCAAAAAATATTTGGAATAATTTCAAAATTTTAGCGATAATTTAAGAAATATTTATAACGATATTCAGGAATCATTCAAGAATTATTAAAACATGCAAAGTAAATTTGAATTCATTGGATTAAAAATCCAAAATTAATTTAGAGAATTGGGAAATTGTTCAAGAAATTAGTCACCGTGACTTTCAACATGCATCGATTACGTGGTCAGACCTCATTGGTCCCAAATCCTAATACGGCTAAGGAAAAATAAAAATAAAAATAAAAACAAACGTATGGTACCAGTGCTCCACTCACGCAAACGACTCAAGGGAGACTCGAATATATCATCCTTCAAGGGTGGGTCATGCAAATTCTCTCTCTCTCTCGCTTTATGTAGCACTACTTCAGTCTACCAAAACGCTGATAGTCTTCTCTCTTCTTCTCTCTCTCTCTCTCTCTCTCTCTATATATATATATGTGTGTGTGTGTGGATGTGACTGGTTCGTGTAATCTGAGAAGGTTTTAGCAATGGCGACGCCAAAAGAACACATAGAAGAAATAAGGAAAAAGAAGTTCTCGATCGGAGGAGAACTGAATCCTCTGACTGAGGATCTGCACCAGGCCACCAAGCACCTCTCTGCTGAACTTTACGCCAAAGATGTTCACTTTCTCATGGAACTCATCCAGGTTTCTCCATTCTCTCCATTCTCTCTCTCTCTCTCTATACACGCATATACATACACGTACATATATGTATACATGTCGCTGGTTCCTGGTATGATTAAAGCTCGTTTCGCTGATTAAACGGGGGATTTTATTACAAGGATTTATATATAAAATTCAAGAGACGGTGTGTGTGTGTGTGTGTGTGTGTGTCTCTCTCTCTCTCTCTCTCTCTCTATATATATATATATATATATCTCTGTGACTGTTTGAAATAGGCCGCTTTTAACATTTTAAGAAGGATTCAAAATAGAGCTCAAGACACACAGTTGGTTTAATTTATTTATTTATTTTTATTTTGGATAAAAGACTCTGTTTTATGAATTTATCGACGGAATTTCTATGGAATTAAACTTGCAAGTCACTATATTTTTGTGCAAAAAAAAAAAAGGGGGGGGGGGGGATTTTGTTCAGCTTCGATCTACGATTGTTTTTATATTTCTGAACCACATTTCATCAACTGTTCTCTGTTTCAGAATTTGCATTTTCTTCAAGGAAATTCGGTTTTTTTTTTTTTTTTTCAATAAATTTTTGAAAAGATTGGGAACTGCTAGCATTACAGTGCATCAAAGAATCTGAAAGCTTTGGATTGGTGGACGAAGTCACTGATTTTTTGAAGCTTCGTGTTGGTATCAACTCACTGAGCCATGTTGCCTGTTCTATGCGCATACATTATAGTTTTTCAACCATAGCAAACATGAACCCCAGTGGTAGGCCAGTCTTCTCTGGGTTTATCATGGGCGTTATAGTAGGCTGAAGGTCTAGATACCCCTTTAATTAAAAGAGAGAGGAAAAAAATAAAAAAAACATAGCAAATGTGGTTGGGGATTGGAAATTACCATAGTGATCTAATAAGGACCAATTTCATGGTTTCATTTTGACACCTAGGAATTGAATTACATGGTCTTTTGAATCAATATTTATTTCTTAATGATTTGGAATGGTGAAATTTTATGTTACAGAATGCAGAAGATAATGAGTATTTGGAAGGGGTGGAACCATCTCTGGAGTTCATCATAACATCGCATGACATAACGGGCACTGGTGCCTCAGCTACATTACTCATATTTAACAATGAGAAGGGGTTTTCCTCAAAAAACATAGAGTCCATATGCAGTGTTGGACGGTCCACCAAGAAAGGCAACAGGAAATGCGGTTACATTGGGGAGAAGGGTATGTTTTCTCTCTTTCCATTTTTCCTAGTACAATTTTGTTACAATGACAGTGATTGCGGTAGCATGGCATTGAGTATTTGCCCCTTTATTTTGGACGAGTTTCATATTTTTCTAAGTGGTTCAGACCATGTTTTGGGTTGAAGTTTCATAGCCCACTTTCTTATCTGGTTGGGCACCTCTCTGACTGGTGTATGTAGTTTTGAACTCCCGACCTTTTGACTAATTGCTCATTGGTATGTTTTTATATCAATGTTATTCACCACCTGACAATTAAAGGATTTCAATAGAAGAAAACCAAAATCATGGGACATTACTAGTTTGCTGATTATGAGCAAATTTTGTGTGCTAAGACCTTTTAATCAAAGAAAGGTTGTAGATCAGTTAAAGAATTTGCAGCAGAAATGGTCAGGATTGGGGGACAATTTTTGACAAAGTTTCTTACAACAGTTTTACACTATTCTCAATAACTTTTTTGACAATTATATTTTGTTAACTTCACCGTTGCTAACATATTCCTCCTATACACGTCATGCTTGCCAAGTATCAAGTCGATTGGAGATTACGAGATGCTTCATCAATAGATGTGAGATTTTTATGATGTGAATTTAAGAGATGATTCATCCATAAGCTAACTATCCCTAAATGGGTGAGAGAAAGTGATTTTTTCTCATGGCAAAGAGGCATTAATTCTTTTTCATGGTAAAGAGGCTCCATATTGAGATTGTTTTGAGATGGAAGCCACCTGCTTGGATGATGGATGGTGTGCACCAATTTTTTATTCAAATTGAAGAAAGTCTCTTGTTTTAGCCCTCCTTAGGCATTAAAGAAGAGGATGTAGAAATTCATTTCGTCTTTGGGATATTTGCTTGTGTATCTGAAAATATGTTCACTGCTATATATATATATATATGTAAGTATGTATGTATGTATGTGTATATATATATGTATGTATGTATTTCCTTTTTTATTTTTATTATTTATTTATTTATTTATATATATGTATGTATGTATGTATGCATGCATGTATGTATGTATGTATTTCCTTTTTTATTTTTATTATTTATTTATTTATTTATTTTATTTGGGTTAACTGCTAATATATATTTGCAGCTACTTATTAGATGAATGGGTAACTGATCAGCGATGTACCCTTTATTTTACCTTTTATTGAGAGATTGAAATGTTATGAGTATAATATGTCTAAATATAATATTTGTAATGATTTACAGTATGACTTCTTTTTCCAGAATGTTGACCATGAGGGCTTTAATGACATCTCTATAAAATGATCCGCTTCCTTCAAAAAAATTTGAGAATTCGTTGTAAATAAGAGTTGGAAGAAGAATCCTTTCAAGTAATCCCTTAGGAAACCTTGGTTCTGCTACTTCCATGCTCTTATTGACTGATGATATCAAACATTAATATGCGAAAAGGAATCACTGTGGGCGATAACAAATCTCACCTTAATCTACCCCTTCGCCCACTTCTCTTATTATATATGGGGAGGTAAACTGTGATCATTACATAACCTGCAACTAGAAAATTGTCTGGTGATATTTCAAATTTATCACGTGTTTCCACCCATCAGCCACTTGTTCTTCTTGCCAAGTGATTCTCATGGATGTTTGACTTTTAGCATATACAGTATAATATAACCGTATCAAATGGTCACTAATGGCCGGAGCCTCTGAATCCATCTAAATACACCTGTAACTGTATAGTCTGTATCCATATATCATTCTATGTAGGCATGTAAGTTGCCACCTACCTTATTTTATGGCACTAAATGAATCTTGCATACCCCTCTCACTCCACTTGTTCAAAGTCATGGAAATATCTTGAATTCTTGACCAGCTGGAAAGTATCAAGTAAGTTGAGCTGCTGGCAATATGGATTCCTGTTAACCGGTTTGGATGCCTTGCCTGCTCTTTTTGTTTTATTTTATTATTTTATTATTATTATTATTTTGCCCGTCGGTGGGGGGGGGGGATTGGTGTCGGGTTGGTGTTGTTTGGGTTGGAATATTTTAGATATATGCTTAATGTTGTTTCTGATACAATTCTACTGGCTAATCTGCAGGAATTGGGTTCAAGAGTGTATTTCTGATTACAGCTCAGCCTTACATATTCAGCAACGGCTATAAGATACGGTTCAATGAAGAGCCTTGCCCGCATTGCAATGTTGGGTACATTGTTCCTGAATGGGTTGATGAGAATCCCACTCTTTGTGACATAAATCAAATATATGGTTCTGGCGCTGTCCTTCCAACCACAACAATAGTCTTGCCTCTGAAACCTGATAAGGTCAAACCTGTGAAGCAGCAGCTCTCAAGCATCCACCCTGAAGTTCTGTTGTTTCTTTCAAAGATTAAGCAGCTTTCGGTCAAGGAAGATAACGAGGATCCAAGGCACAATGCTGTTAATGCAATATCAATTTCAAGTGAGACTAATTTCATAACAAGGAAGAACATTGATGCTGAGTCTTACACACTCTATCTTTCCATGGATGAAAATGGTAATGAGTCTGAAACAGAATGCAGCTACTATATGTGGAAGCAGAAGTTTCCTGTTAGGCAGGAAAATAAAGTGGAAAGGAGAATGGGGGTAGAGGAATGGGTGATCACACTGGCTTTTCCAAATGGACAGCGTCTCCGTAGAGGAATGGGCTCACCGGGGGTCTATGCATTTCTTCCTACAGAGATGGTTACAGACTTTCCCTTCATAATTCAGGCGGATTTTGTCCTAGCATCATCAAGGGAATCAATCCTCTTGGACAACAAGTGGAACCAAGGGATTCTTGAATGTGTGCCCACTGCTTTTGTCAATGCATTTATCTCACTGGTGAAAACAACAGAAGATGCCCCTGTATCTACTCTACCCCATATGTTTGGGTTCTTACCGGTTAACAGCTCTTCTTGTCCGAAACTGAATGATGTGAGGGAGTCAATCAGAGCGAAGCTGGTGGAGGAAAGCATTATTCCTTGTGAGTCACACATGGAGCAGAGGTTCTTTCATAAACCACGTGAAGTGGGCAGGATATTGCCTGCTTTTTGGAACATCTTGAATAAAGCAAGGGACCAAGGGGTGAGCTTGCATAATCTCTCATCCCATGGGAAGTATATCCTTAATTTCTCATTTGATAAAAAGAAGTATGATCATATCCTGAATTTCTTGGGAGTGGAACCTGTCGATGTTGAATGGTATGCTAAGTGCATCCAGAGTTCTAATATTGTATTAGGAGTATCAGAGGATGTTTACTTGGAACTTCTACTCTTTCTGGCTGAGAAATGGAGGTCCTGTTTTCAGAAAACCAGCATCAAGAATATACCACTTATAAAATATGTGGGTCTTGATGGGTATGTGTATTTGTGCAGTATAAATGAAGCAACACAGCGAAATGGTGAGAGGAAGGTGCGTATATCCCATGAGTTTTGTCATATTTCATGGATGATTGATTGGAACATGGAATTCAGGTGTTTGGCAGATCAATTTTTTGTACCGCGAAGCACACAGGAAGCTATCCGGTTATGTTCTAAAGGGGACATGATACTGGAATGGCTAGGAGATCAGGTGAAAGTTTTTGCTGTAAACGTGTATGATTATGCAGGTCTCCTTAATAGTTCTCTTGGTAGCGACCGGAAGCTAGTTATTTCCTATGCTCACTTCTTATTTCACTCTCTCTCAAAGAATTATCTGTCTGAGCGAGAAGTTAATCATCTATGTCGTAGCATGCCACTTTTGGATAGCTATGGGCATGTAACCACACAAAGGAAAGGGGTTCTTGTCCCTGCTAATGGAAGCAAGTGGGTGGAATTGATTGGTTCAAATCCATGGAGAGAAGAAGGCTATGTTGAGCTAGGAGAAGAATATTTGCGTGAGGGCTATTTTGCTGGTTTATCAACACCCAAAAACCAACTCATTATATTTCTTAAAACTTATATTGCAGCTTTTGATATCCCTGATCTTTCTCCTCCCAATGCTGTGATTCCTACCTTGTCTGCACCACTAACCAAGCAAAATGTATTCTTGCTGTTGGATTGGATTTTTAATATGAAACATAAAGGGGTTGACATGCCGAAGAAGTTCTTGACGAGCATAAAGGAGGGAAGCTGGCTGAGAATTTCTCTGAGTGGCAGTCCTGGCTACAGATCCCCATCGCAGTCATTCCTGCTTACCTCATGCTTGGGAAATCTTCTACAGAACAAATCGGTTCTTGTTGACATTCCACTTGATTGATCAGGGATTTTATGGTGAGAAAATAAATGTATACATGGAGGAATTAAAAACAATTGGAGTGATGTTTGATATTGGAGAAGCATGTGAATTTATTGGGAAGCATCTCATGTCCCTGGCAGCTTCTTCCACTTTAACTAAGAGCAATGTTCTTTCTATACTTAATTTCATCAAATTTTTGAGGGAGAGATATCTTTCCCCGGGTAAATTCATCGACAGTATCAAAGATGGAAGATGGCTAAGGACATCATGTGGCGACAGGTCTCCAGTTGGATCCGTTCTGTATGATAAGGTATGGAGAGCTGCATCACAAATCAGTGACATCCCCTTCATTGATCAAGATTACTATGGTGAGGAAATCCTTTGCTATAAAAGCTGAACTCGAGTTGCTTGGTGTGCTGATTCGCTTCAATCAAAACTTTCAGCTTCTTGTTGATTGCTTGAAATCTCCAGCATGCTTAACTTCTTTGAAAGCCGATGCAGTTCTCTTGCTACTGGAATGCATGCGTCATTCAAAATCCTCCTGAAAAAATTGTTAAAGCACTTAAAGATAAGAAAATTTTAAAGACAGATATCGGCTACAAGTTTCCAGGTGAATGTTTCCTGGTTGATCCTGAATGGGGCAGCCTTTTGAAGGTATTCAACGGTTTCCCACTTATTGATCAAAACTTCTATGGAAGCAACATCCTCTCATACAAAGAGGAGTTGAGGCGAATAGGGGCACTGGTGGATTTTGAGGAGGTGGCGAAAGCTTTTGCCCGTGTTTTTAGGCAGAAAGGGTCATTATCTTCCATTGGAAAAGAAAATGTTCTGTTATTTTTGGCTTGTTACAGACAGCTAAAAAGCACTGCCAAATAAATTTCCTTCAGATCTTAAGAATTGCATTCGTCAAGTGAAATGGCTGCGGACTCGCCTTGGTGATTACAGGTCACCGAAGGAGTGCATCCTCTTTGGCCTAGGTTGGGAATCCATCTCTTCAATTGCTCTGCTTCCTTTTATTGATGATAGTGATAGTTACTATGGCTGACGCCATCCATGAATATAGACAAGAGCTGAAGAGTATGGGAGTTGTTCTTGAATTTAAAGAAGGTGCAAAGTTTGTGGCTGCTGGTCTTTATCTTCCCCAAGATCCCTGCGACATAACTCCTGCAAACATGATTTCATTGCTGGAATGCATCCGAATCTTACAGAAAGAGCAGAAAGACTCCTTGCCTGAAGCCTTCTTAGAAAAAGCTTTCCAAAAAATGGTTACGGACCCATGCTGGTTTCAGATCTCCAGACAAAAGCATGCTTGTTCGATTCTAAGTGGGGTAGTTTCTTACGGCAGACAGATGGACCTTTCGTTGATGAAAAATTATATGGCTCCGCTATTGCTTCCTATAGGAAAGAGCTCAACTGCAATTGGAGTTATTGTTGATGTTACAAATGGGTGTCAATTGCTAGCCAGCCACCTTGATTTCCATTCTGAATTCACTGCTATAGTCCGAATCTATAATTACTTGAGAGAAATGAAGTGGGAGCCTGATAGTGATGCCTACTAGAAGGATTTGGATTCCGAATGGAATTGACAAGTGGAGAGTGGGTAATGCCCCGGAGAATGTGTTCTTCACGACAAGGATGGTCTTTTTGGTTCACAGTTGTATGTTCTGGATAAATACTACGAACCGATACTACTCATCTTTTTCTCCAGCACTATGAAAGTTAAATCTCATCCTTCAGTCGATGATTATTGCAAACTTTGGAAGGTACTGGGAAGGTTCAGGCCTCGGATTGTCACATTCCAATTGTAGTGCCTTTTGGGGGATATGTTACAAAGCAATGGAATTCTAAGACAGAGAGAATCCTAGCTGAGAAGTTAGTGCAAACTGCCTGTTGATTCAAGATCCGATGGAGTTTTGTTGTTCGAATAAGAATGATGTTTTCTTGGCCGACGATCTTCAACTGAAGGAATCTCTTTGAACATTCTTCTCCCTCAACCCATATTTGTCTGGTGTCCTCGTTCAAGCTTGCCTGCTATGCCTCGGACGAAGCTGCTTGAAATCTACAACAAAATTGGGGTTCGCACTATCTCTGAATCTGTGCAAAAAGAAGAAATATCTTTAATGGATGGTTTTGAATTCAATCAGGTGAATCCAATGGAAATTTTTATTGGAAAATGTCTGCTTAGACTCATTCTTGGCTTCCTTGCTGATCCTACCATAAATATTGAGGCAGGAAAGAGGCATGAAGCTGTCAAATGCCTCCTCAATGTTGCTGTCCTTGAGACAGTGGAACCAGTAACCATAAGCTATAGTTTATCACTGTCATCAGGGAAAACTCTGAGTGTGAGAGCAAGCCAAAAGATACGTTGGGATAGAGAGAACTCAAAGTTGTTCATGCAGAAGATGGATAAGTCTGGTGGACATAGAAATATCATTGAATACGCCACATATTTTTCTGAAGTAATATCCAAGGGAGTGTTATGGGGGAGAGAAGATCTAATATGTGGACTATCTGAGCTTATCAAGTTGGCCTTCCTGCTTGAATTTAATGAGGATGCAGTTGGGTTCTTGATGAAGAACAAGAATCTGCAAATCTTTGGAGAGGACGAGGAGTTCCTCTCTTCTGCCTTCCCTTCTGACTAGGTATGCTATAATCTATTTACAAATGCTTCTCTCTCTCTCTCTCTCTCTCTCTCTCTCTCTTCTGTATTTTTTGTTTTTGTTTGCTTCTTGAAGTATGTGATCGTGTGCTATTGATGTAAATATGTAAAGATTGAACCATTTACTGATCTGGTGGTCTATTAATATGTTTTTTTTTTTAGTTCAAATTCTGGTTTTGGGCCTTTGTTTCTTCCCTTTTCTTCAACTCTCTTGCTTGCAATTGTTATATGACTTTTGGTTTCCTGTCCTCTGTTAGTGAGTCATCATGGTTTTTATTAAAATCAAATGACCAAAGTGTCCAAATCTCACCCGCTTTATAAATTACTACTCATCATATACTTCAGGTAGGAATACAAAAAATAAAAGCATTTATTAATTATACCTAGCTTTTAATTAGACCTAGTTTTTTTCCTCTCTTTCGTTAAGAATCTGCAGCAATGAAACGATCAGAACCCTATATGTGGTATTGATATTGACCAGGATATGAAAGCAATTGTGTAGGAAGAAGCAAGCTGCTCATATACTAGTTTTTAACATCTGTTGCCAATTTTAGGAGTTATCATTTTGGCAACCCCACCAACAATAAATCATTTAGCTTTACTTGAAAATTTGGCCCCTGACTCATAATTAGTCAATATCTTCTTACAAACTCATAGGTAGATAGAGCCATAGAGGTTCCTTGTGAAACAGATGTAGGGGAAGATGATGAATGATGCACAAATTAATCAATTGAGTACTTTACATGGACAATGGAGATGGACAGAGGGTCACATCTTTGTCTCTGACTAATTTATAGGACATTCTATGATCTTCAATTGCATAAACTTCCTGTAGTCGATGAAGAACAGGACACACGGCTAAAAAGTGAAAAAAAAGAAAAAGAAAATAGAACTCCTCAAAATGGGGGAAAAAAAAGAAAAAAAAAAAGAAGAAAAACAGAAGATTAAGGAAAGTCTGTCCCCCTTCTAGCATAATTAAGCAGCTGCTTTAGGGGAAAGAAGACGGGTGTTGTCATGGGAAGAGCAAGCTGGATTGTAGCATGACTTAACGTTCAATAGATTCTTTACAGCCGCAGGTCGCCTATTAGGTATGACCCTCCGAAATCTCATTCCTTTCTTTCCTTTCTTACTTATTTTGGTCACTGAGCCCTGTATGTGAGAAAAACAAAGAAAATGGGAGTAAGAAAATCTGTTTTCAATTGATGATTAGAAGCTGCGTATGTGTTTCGTTGGGTAACATAACATGGGAGTCAATTGATTTTGTATTTGTTTATGGCTTGAGGGCCATAAGAGAGAGAGAGAGAGGGGGGGGGGGGGGGGGAATCATGCATTTTAGAAGAGCATACTCGTCAGTTAAAAGTACAAACTGTAGAGGGAAAAAATTGGAAATTAATGCTTGTAATTTTCTACATTCTTTTGAGTCTAGTTATCTGTCTTACCATATTGAGGAGACTGCTTTATACTTTTGTTGGTACCACAGTAAAGCTTTTGACACATTTTATTTTCTCCTAAAACAGAACTTGATATGGTTGTAATAACAATTGAAGAAATGACAAAAGGGTAAATGACTTACGAGAGAGAGTTGATGAATTCACTATAAATCTCTACATATGGATAGAAAACACAACATATAGCATGCCACCATCTCCTCATCACACCAAAATAAGACACTAGCCTGTTTAATTTGGTTGTGTACTTTGACAACAATCTTCAATTCTCAGAGTTACAAAAAATATAAAATATTCCAAAAAAAAAAAAAAAAAAAACATATGTAGGAATGTGATATCGAAAACTGCTTTCTAAGTATTTTTCTTGTGAACAGCACCTTTTCGGAGAACATCAAACCAGTATTCTGTGTTTATGTTCTGAGTTTTCAATTCAAGAAACATAAAACCAATGAAGATAACAATCCATGTTCTTAATATTTATACCTACCTATCTTTTGAAAACGCATTTGTGAGAACAGCTTTCAACGTTCGTTCTTTATTTTGTTTTTATGAAAACTATAAATATAGTGTTATACACTCATCCTACATTTGATATACGCTCATCCTACATGCAAGGGTGGAACCAAGATTTTTTTATGACCTAGGCTGGAAAAATAACTAAGAAACACACAAATATATATATATATATATATAAACAAGTTTATAATTAATTTCTAACTTACATGTACATAACTAAGTAATATTTGACCAAAACAAAAGAAAATATAAATTTGAGCATGAAATTGATAAGTACCAAAAAAAAAAAAAAAACAAACGTACCTTATTTCATTTAAGTATATTTTTTAACCATTTATAGCATTTATTTCATTTTTTGCCAAAAAGTTTACTTAAATGATAGATTTTGGAAAAACTTTCTTCTACAAAATTATTAAAAATAATGTTTTCTAGTGAATAATGCAGTCGGTTTTTGTAAAAACCTTTTATATTTTGCATAAAATCTTAAAAACCGAAACGAAATGGGAGATTTGATAAAAAAGTGGGGTTGCAATAGCCATTCCCCTTCTCCCATTTCCCCTTCTTTGTTTTAATTTGGGGCTACCTTAGTTTTTGGGCTGGTTTTTTTATTTAGGGGGCCTCTATTGGCACCTCAAGACTTACTTTTCATTCCCCACTAATTTTACATTTCAAGATTTTATGAAAAATATAAAAAGTTTTCATAAAAACCGGTCACGTTATTCACTAGAAAACATAATTTTGAACATATTTATAAAATAAAGATTTTTCAATATTACATTTAAGTGGATTTTTTGACCATTTACGGTCTGTTTTATAAATGGCTAAAAAGTCCATTTAAACCTTAGATTTTGGAAAAACTTTCTTTTACAAAGTTGTTTAAATTGGTGTTTTCTAAAGGAACTCATGGTTAGGTTTCATGAAAACTTTTAATATTTTTCATAAAACTCTAAAATATGAAATTAGTGGGGGATGAAAAGCAAGTCTTGGGGTGCCAATAGAGGCCCCCTTTTATTTATTTGACCTAGGCTAATATTGATGTCTAACAAAATTACACGAGTAAAAAAAAAGAAAAAAAAGAAGGGAACGGCTATTGCAACCCCCCATTTTTATCATCCCACCCCCCATCATTTAGGTTTTTAAGGTTTTATGCAAAATATAAAAGGTTTTTATGAAAACCGGCTGTAATGTCCATTAGAAAATATCTTTTTGAACAACTTTGTAGAATAAAGTTTTTTCTAAATCTATCGTTTAAATATACTTTTTAGTCATTTATAGCCTTTATTTTATTTTTTACCAAAAAATCTACCTAAACGATAGATTTTGGAAAAACTTTCTTCTGTAAAGTTGTTCAAAATGATGTTTTTTAGTAGACCAAGTAGCCGGTTTTTGTAAAAACATTTTATATTTTTTATGAAATCTTAAAAACAAAAAAAAAAAGGGGTGGATGATAAAAATATGGGGTTGCAATAGCCGTTCCCAAAAAAGAATTGGATGGGCTACCTGGGCTACAGCTCAGTGTAGCCCGTTACACAAGTCCCCCAATGTAGGCTACATGTGTAGTGCATGGGCACATAGCACATACAAAGGGATGGCCTAGAGGAAAAAAAATTGCAGAATTTATGAAACTTACCTCATCGGAAGTCCTCGATGCACCGCTCTCGACGCTCTCATCACCCTTTATGCCATCGTTCTTACCTGCATGCAAAGTAAGACGGGTAAACAATGAGAAAAAATGGGAAAAAAAATGGCCATATAGCACATGCCAAATTGCTAACCCAGATTGTATAAAATGCTGAATTGGGTATCTAAACCTGTTTTTCATTTTCCAAAGACGAGTACTCACCATCATTCTTGTTATTAGCAGCCAGAGAGTCTATATAATATACTCTGAAACTGGGCGATCCAGGACAAACAAAACCCTCCTCCTGGATGAACGTGACAACCTCCTCTTCTTCATCTGTTCCTTCCTCCTCAACCTCCACTTCAACCTCTTCTTTGGTTGGGCCTGTCATCGCCGCATCCTTTCTAACCTCTTTTTCATGCTTTTCTTTCTCACCCTTTTTAATCTCTTTTTCATGCTCTTCTTTCTCTGCAGCTGCAGGTTTCTTATTACTTCTGTCCTCATCAATATGCACTTTATCTTTCTTCTCTGTCTCCAGCGGCGGCAGCGCCACCACCAGCACCACCTTCGAGTCCGCTTCCTCCTCTGGTGGGGAAGACACGCTCTTCCGACAAGCCACGTGGATAGAATCATGAGGCGAAGAAGAATTGTCGTCTTCTTCAGCGGCATCCTCAAGCAGCTCCTTCTTGGAGAGGGCGTCACCCTTTAGTCCACTTGCATTCCTACGTCTTCTTAGATCATCAATACGGCGCCAGAGAAGGGGGCGAAGTCCGACGGGCACCACCTCCCCTTCTGGGCTAAGCTTCGATCCACCGCACCCCATCGCGGCGGAGAACTGTATGAACGATATAGAGAGAGAGAGAGAGAGAGAGAGAGAGGGAGAGAGGTGGGGGGGGTGGTAAAGGAGAGAAATGATAAGAGAGAGCGGGAGAGAGAAATATGATTGGCACGAGAAGTTTAGAATGAAGGGTGCAACGAAGGTTTCGCTACGGGATACAGTGTAGAATATTTATAATGTTTCTTGTCATTACAGGTCTTTGTCGGTTTTTTTTTGTAGGATATACGTTTTTATTACTTTGAGTTGTCGTTTTGACTCATTTTCTAAATGAGCAGTGATTGGAAATTTCTATAGGGATGTTTTTTTGTGGACAAAATTGGGCTTCTTAGGTTGGAGAAGGACCTCTTCCTTATTTAATTTCACACACTTCTCACCACTGTAAAAAAAAAAATTAATGCATGTCTATAATCTCTCTCTCTCTCTATATCTATACTACCTATAAAAAGATGAATGTGAGAAAAACTTTTGATTGACTAATATACCCTTATTTTAATTTTTAAATACACAATTACCCTTCTATAAAATACATACCTTAATAAGAATTCTAAAGAAACTATAATTCATGTAATAATTAGATAAAACCAAACCCAAATAATTCTAAAATAAAGAAGTTGTAAAAAAAAATTGGAAACCCTGTACTTCCTAAAAGAAAGAAGCTGTAACCAAAATAAAAAAAAGTGGAAACCCAGTACCTTCTAAACAAAAGGCTTTCATGAATTTCTAAAAATTATTCTAAAACTGCCATAATGTGTACCTTCCGTTCTTGTGCCGGAGTGTTCTCTATAAATAGGTTATTGTGTTAATACAATTTCTTGCGTTTGTGAGAGAGATGGGCTCCTAAGAATCTAAGCAACCTAGGCAAAGACGTAAGGTATGAACTCTCACAAGCTTTTTTTTTACGCTTTTTTCCTGCAACCTGAGTAGCACCCATTTTTCCCTTTTTATTTTCTTTGAGAAAAGGTTTTTTTTTTTTTTTTTTTTTCTCTAAATGTTTAATTAAACTCAAATTGCTGGCATGGTTTGAGGACTATGCAGGCTCAATTTTATTTATTTATTTATTTTTTGGTACACTCCTCCGCAATCTATTGTTCTGTGTGGCAGACGACTACGCACGCAGTCCTATATATTAAAAGTATATTTTCGTCACACTTAGAGTCAAGGGCTAAGGGGGATCGTCGGGGCCCGCTCAATTTCTTTATTATAATTTACATCTTTAATTTTTTTTATTAGTTTCACATTCGGCCCTTTTTTGTTTTTGTTTCTATGCTTGGTTTAGAGGGTTTCTTTCATACCCATATGGTAGGTTTTTCTTTTGGTTTCTTGAAAAACCTTTAATCCTTTTTTTGTTTTTTTTTGTTTTTTTTGTTTCCAAGTTAACATAACATAAACACACACTCAAAGTGACAAAAATTGCTATCAGTCCTTTTAAATAGCTACATATATGTGTGAGTGTATTTTTTCTGTAATTTTTTATAAAATTAAAAGGATAAAAAAGAAATTCATCATTAATCCAAACTTTTCTTTGTCTTCTTGACATGAAGTGGTACAAAAAGTTATCGCCAATTGACCCCTTTTTTCTCTTTTGATATTTTAAATTAGGATTAAATTGTAAAATAAATAAAAATTTAGCCATTCTAGACCAAGTTCCTAGCTCCACCGAGTACGTACCCCTTTACACATAAAATACTTTACATGCATGGTTGCCACGTATTTGTAATTTTGTACGACCTGTGATGTGATGCTACCTTTTCTTTAATTTCCATTTTTTATATTTAATAAATAATTTATATAATTCGTAAAATCATAACAATGTTAACATATAAATATAAATAGAAACACATTATAAAAATCATAAAACCCTAACACAGGAAAGAATAACTATTGCTTCTTTCTTTTGCGTCTTTTATGTGCCTTCATTGCATCTCCTTTCTTCTGGTACTTTGTCTATTATGTAGTTTTCAATAAACTTGATTCATATATGCAAATTATGTTTAAACATTTAAATTTCTGCCTGCATTGCATGATTGGACTTTTAAATCTTTATTTGAATTGCAAAATTAGCAAGAAAAAGAAGAGAATCAAAGACGAATCAATTGAATGAAAATAAAAAAACGCATGCTTGAACAAAAACAAATGAAAACCCAAATTAAGAGGCAAAAAAAAAAAAAAACTTGAATTGCATAAGTAAAGTTTTGAATAGCACATATAATCTTTTATTATTTTTTGAGGATTTGCATATCAGAAAAAACTTGAATTGTATTATTAAACTTTTAAATTGCTGCTATTGCATAATTTTCATATTTTGTTGAGAATTCATATATAATCTCTGATTTTTTTAAATAATAAAGTCAAATTACCAAAAAAAAGAAGAGAATCAAAGACAATTCAATTAAAGGAAAATTAAAAAAGAAGCAAGCTTGAACAAAAAAAAAAAAAAAAAAAAAAACCCATTAATGAATGCACAAGAAAAAATGAAAATAAAAAGGGAAAGTCTAATAAACCACCAAAAAAAGTCCCTATCAAATCATGAGGTTCATGAAACTTTGCAATATCTACCTACAAACCCAAAATACCAAACAAAACAAAACAAAACCAAAAAGAACCAAAAGAAAATAAAATAACTTAGATCACAACCCCCAAAAAAAAAATTTAAAATTTTTTTAAATTAAAAAAAAAAGTTCAAAATCTTTTTTTTTTTTTTTTTTTTTTAAATGTACAGGCCCAAAAAAATAAAATCACAAGTAGTGATTCACCATGCATTGACGAAAAAAAATATATATATATATATATATATATATCGAAATCAAATCATAGTTTTGTTATTTTATTTTAAATAATGGTAATTTGAGAAAAATGTACAGGACATACTTTAGATAAAAACTCATAGATTGATGACATCTATTAGTGCAACATTGATCGGTAGCGATCAAGACCCATAGATCTTGCAATTGTCAACCCAAAGACCATCAAGGAAACCAACCGACGAGGATCCAAACCATATAGGCAGACCATTAAGGAAAGCAATCGACAATCATCGAAAGCATAGACCAAACATGCGATTCATTGCTAGATGAAGGAGAGAGAGAGAGAGAGAATAAAAATGGGTGAGAGACTGATAAAGAAATAGAGATGAGAGAAAGTTAGAGAGAACGGATTGCAAATTTGCAATCAAAACAAATACATAGAGAATGAGGTAAAAGAAAAAAAAGGAAAGAGAGACAAAGAATGAGTAAGAAACTAGCTAGAGAAAGAAACACACTGCCTGATAAAAGTGTGTGCGAGAGAGATAGAGACAATAGGTTTACCCAGATGAATTATTGTAGTAAATGGAGATGACGTAGAGAGAGGGAGAGAGAGGGGGTAAATGATAACAGAGCTAGGATCACTTGATCTGATCTAGATCCGTGATAACGTGGGGAAGAGAAAGAGAGAGAGAGAGAGAGAGGTAGAAAATGGTTATAAACTTCTGATGTGAGAAAAAGTTGCTGGGAAAAAACAAATGATGGGACATAAGGGGCGGGGCAAAAAAGGGAACTAGCTGAATAACCTTTTTAGTTATCACTTCCAAATGTGGTACTAAATAGAAGATATTGGCAGTCAATTTGTACCATGTTGACAATTAATATTTAATAAGTTGACAAACAAACTTTATTTGGCATTATATATGGAGGCGATTACCAAAAAGTCATCTTCTCATCACAGCCATCCAGATTCAACTGGGTAGCAACTGTTAGAATAATTTAACATCATGGAGTAAAGTCATGATGCCAACTTGCCAAGGCAATGCATAAAACAAGTACTCCCTCTGTCCCAATAAGGTACGCCAAATTTTTAATTTTTTTTGTCCCAAAATGGCCACTTTAAAAAATCAAATCATATATTTTTTTAAGTTTCTTATACCCTTCGTTATTTTAATATTTACTTTCAACACAAAACCTAATACAAAAAAGATAAGGGTATTTTTGGAAAGATGGAACTTAATCAATGACAAGTCAATATAATAATTACATTTTCTTAAACTCCGTATTTTGTCAAACGTAGCCTATCTTTACGGGACGTAAGGAGTATTATTTTTTAACGAAAAATCAATCGTCCTTGAGTTTATTAATTTGTCGCTTTAACGTTTGTAGAAGTCTTTGGTTTTAGACCCTACGTAAGCTATGTATGTTCTCTTATTGTTTCCCAAATAAAAAAAAAAATCATCAAAAACTAATTTACTCATAAATAAAATGAGAACATGCATCCTGATCCCATAAATACTAGATTTTTAAAAGAAAAAAAAAATCCTAAACATGTACATATTAGGAATATTATTATTTTAATCAAAGACCAATAGAAGTTCCAGATTTGTGTAAGTCTTGGTTTCGATCCCACGTGGAGTATCTGTTTTCTCCTATGTTTTTCCAATACATATATATCAAAGACTACTTTACTCGATCATAAATAAAATGAGAACCTCCCAATCCTATAAATACTAGATTTTTTAAAGGTGGTAGTGTAGGCCTTATTAGGAACTTGAGTTAGCTTCTGTGGCATGAATCTACGGGAGGGGTGTAGATTGTAGTACATCATTAAAAAAAAAAAAAAAAAGATGGCATGTCCGTAGGGTTTGCAAAGCCGCGCAAGTCTTGGTTTTTATTTTTGTAAGACTAATGTACTAATAATTTGCTATTAAAATTTTCAATTATGGCGTAAATATGTTTTGATTGGAGAAAGAGACAAAGAGTGAAAGAGAGAGCTTTTTGTTTCAGCATTGAAAGTTTCACAAAACCTTCAAAGAACTTATGTATAATGAAGTTTCAAAGATAATTTTAAGCACTATGATTTGGGAAAGATAATGAAAAAAAAAAAAATAGTAATTATATCAAAAGAAGTAAAGGATTAAGTGATCAAAGTGCTTTCATCTTATGCAAAAGCACGATAAAATTATTAAATCTAAAAAATTATTATCATTATTGAAAAAAATAATTTAACTCAAAAAAATTCACGTGCAACGCACGTGTGCACCAACTAGTATATATATATATCCGTATCTATGTAAACATGTGAGGGTAAAGGAAGAATTCCTCATGCGTAAGAAGCCAAGCATTTTTTCCCTTTTTATTCTGTACGTTGGGCGGCCTATTCCCCTCTCCAATCACATTGAATGTGAGCTGTGAGGAGAGGCATACAAATTTTATTTTTTTTCTTCCAACATGAGATTTCCATAGATTCTCCGTTGGGTGGTGTAAGGTATCACCAAGTCACTAGGTAGAGAAAATGCTATTTGACCCAGACAATTAGTAACCACGATAAAAATTAATGCTCTAAGAAATTAGTTTTTAAAAATTAATTATGGTTTCAAATGATAAAGACATGAGATTTTATTATGGGTCATTGATATGGACGAGAATTCTGTATTCATTTTCCTTTCCAAATTTGCTGGCATTGCAATTTTTGAATTTCTTGTTTCATGCTTGTACTTTTGGCACAAGGTTACCCCTGTGTTTTAGTTGAAAGACTGAACAGTCCCAGTTAAGTGGAATCTAGTGAAGATGGAATTTCGTGCCCCCACTCTTTTTGTTTTGTTTTTTTTTACTTTTTTGCTAAGGGTGGAATTTCGTACCCCGTTCTCAACTTATTATTGCTGGGGGGACATATGTTCTCAACTTATTTGTTGAAACACTGAACAGTCAAGACTCATTGACTAAAGAGGCTCTCATGATTTTGGCTCTATTCAGTATGCTTGGATACCTAATGGCTGGATTAATATATATATATATATATATACACACAGTTATGTTCAAATTAGCACATATCAATAAAAGTTATCTCAGCATGTATTAAGGGTTGTATCTCTTGTATTGGTTTAATGTTCCTCATATCCCACTAATACACAAAGTACAACTCTCAATATGAGTGTTGATATAAGTTTAGATCAGCATGTGCTTACGTAATCATCATCCTATATATATATAAGGTAATACAAATTTGATTCTTTGTGATTAGAACCTTAGAGTTACCATTATGGACGGTTAATTAATTTTAATTTGGCTCTTAGAAATGGTATTTTTTCATACACATAGAGAGAGAGAGAGATTAAAAGGATATATACATTGAGGATAATGCTAAAATAATAAAGGACTAAAGGAGGGAGTTATTTGAGTCATCAGCTGAAGATGAACCTTATCTAGAATTCTAATTTATCACTAGGGATTATTATGACTATTTTATGAATCGAGGGATATTATTAGTAAATACACTTGGTGAGGATTTCATTTTTGTTATCTATATTTAAACTATACTATTAATTGATAATATCACCCTTTTTAAAAAATTATAAATGCATTTTTACCCTCAATTTGAGATGACACATTAGAAACTCAAATTCACATGGATATCTATTTTGATAAGGATAACTATGGTCGTTCACTTTGAGTATCCAATATAATATGTCACAACATAAAAAATATAATTATACGTGTCTTTTATCTATTATTAAATCAATACATATATGACAACTAACAAAACTAACAGGTGTAGTAAACCTATTAAAAATTTGTTTAATTTTGAAGTATTTTTCTTCTTCTCCTTTTTTATAGATTGCATTACCCTAACATATGAGTGAGCGCACACACACACACATAAAAAATAGAATTATACGTGTCTTTTATCTATTATTAAATCAATACATATATGACAACTAACAAAACTAACAGGTGTAGTAAACCTATTAAAACTTTGTTTAATTTTGAAGTATTTTTCTTCTACTCCTTTTTTATAGATTGCATTACCCTAACATATGAGTGAGCGCGCGCGCGCACGCACACAAAAAATAGAATTATATGTGTCTTTTATCTATTATTAAATCAATACATATATGACAACTAACAAAATTAACACACACACACACACATAAAAGATAGAATTATACGTGTCTTTTATCTATTATTAAATCAATACATATATGACAACTAACAAAACTAACAGGTGTAGTAAACCTATTAAAACTTTGTTTAATTTTGAAGTATGTTTCTTCTACTCCTTTTTTATAGATTGCATTACCCTAACATATGAGTGAGTGGCGGCGCACACACACACACAAAAAAATAGAATTATACGTGTCTTTTATCTATTATTAAATCAACACATATATGACAACTAACAAAACTAACACACACACACACACATAAAAGATAGAATTATATGTGTCTTTTATCTATTATTAAATCAATACATATATGACAACTAACAGAACTAACAGGTGTAGTAAACCTATTAAAACTTTGTTTAATTTTGAAGTATTTTTCTTCTACTCCTTTTTTATAGATTGCATTACCCTAACATATAAGTGAGTGCGAAAATAGAATTATACGTGTCTTTTATCTATTATTAAATCAATACATATATGACAACTAACAAAACTAACACACACACACACACATAAAAGATAGAATTATACGTGTCTTTTATCTATTATTAAATCAATACATATATGACAACAAACAAAACTAACAGGTGTAGTAAACCTATTAAAACTTTGTTTAATTTTGAAGTATTTTTCTTCTCCTTTTTTATAGATTGCATTACCCTAACATATGAGTGAGCGTGCACACACAAAAAAAAAAAAGGGAAAAAAAAAAATTATGATGAAAGCGTTACTAGCAACGCTGTCAGTCATACTGAAAGGCGCTGTTAGTAACAGCGCTTTCATG
Organism: Liquidambar formosana; assembly: GCA_039720395.1. Taxonomy (NCBI): domain Eukaryota; kingdom Viridiplantae; phylum Streptophyta; class Magnoliopsida; order Saxifragales; family Altingiaceae; genus Liquidambar; species Liquidambar formosana. The sequence continues at coordinate 30,020,109 of CM077828.1, forward strand.
TTTTTAATCCCCCCTCTTCGAAACGGCATTTTGTTCTCAACGCCAAAAGGTTCTCCTTCCTGTTATTTAATTCGAAGGAAATTGTGAATCTCTGCTTCTAATACGCCCTCATTTCTTGTTTCTTCGATGTCATAATTTGTTATACTAATTTTGTTTATATAGCGCGAAATATGCCAAAGAAGTGGAGGAACTTGCTGGAGAAGGACCGGAAGTGGCAATGGCCGTTGCTGAAGACGAATCGTAAATCCCACTCTCTACTCTCTAGTTAAGAAAAAAAATGAAAGTCAGGAACTGGTCATTTTGAAGAGCCCATTAAGCATGCAGGAGTGTTTTCCTAAGGCTCATGGCTGGTCTTTTGATCCATGGGCCTAGAGAGTAATGTGGGAAGGCTGAAACTTTAGGTTTAGGAACTGGCAAAGCCTAAAGGATTACATTTGCTTACTGAATTTTAGAACTATAGCAAAATTGTGATATTGCCATATCGGCTGTCATACAATAAAAAGAAGCTCATTTAATCCCATTTCAAAATTCATTTAACAAAAAGACCTGCTGTATTGCCTGTTTTACATTTCCCTCCATTGAGCATTTTCCTTTCCTTCAGTTTTCACAAGATCCAAACATAAGGAATTTTCCCTTTTCCAACACTAAAAAGAAGTTTAAGGGAACCCCATTCATGTGCAGATATTCCTGCACTCATTCTGGACATGGGATGCTCTCCCCAATGGCATTTCTTTATAGAAAGTTGGTATATATGCTATGCTTTTTCTTTTTCCCCATGTCTCTCGATCTTATCATCGATCGCCATCATTTTTTTTTTTTTTTTTTTTTGGAAATCTAACTTCCTTTTGATATGGAAAGCTAAAAGATCAGAAGTAATAACTTCATCTTCTCACTTTCACATTGTCAAAGTCAATATGGATGTTAAGAAAACTTGTTTAGATGTCCAGTGGAACATTTACCACAATTATATATATATATATATATATATATTTCTGCTATGGCGATCGAATTGAAACAACCATTAATTACTTACTCTCATACATTGATATATTAATTAGTCCGATGCAACACCTGCCTCGGAGGTTTCATGGCTTAACAAAGAAAATTGAAATGACAAGAAGAAGAGGATCGGAAGAAATGCTTTAATGATTCTATCTCTTTTAACAAGACGAAAAAGAACTATTGCATTCATTGCTTTCTTCATGATCCGATCCAGTTGACGAGACTTCAGTGATTGCACTGGAATTTGAAGATGATGGTGATGATGGCATGGAAGAAATAAGACTCAGATTAGTATTCTCTCCCAATATGGAATCAAAGAATTTTGGTCTAGCCACCCCAACATTCCTAACTTGGTTATCCATAGAAGTCTGAATAATTGCGTTTCCATTTTTTGTACTTGTTTTCCTTAGAAATATGCGACAAAGAGCCCAATCTTCCATTCGGATAAAAAAATTCTGTAAAAAAAGAAAAAAAAAATTATGTTAAAGGAAAAAAGGGTACTAATTTCGATTTTTATAGTAAATTAATCATGTGAATATGGGTCTATATGATTTCACATGGGTCTTGTTTGGTAATTTTGAAAATTGGATCAAACTGAGACCACTCCCTTAATTCTATTTGATTTTTAAATAAATCAACTTATAGTTGGTTTGAAAAAAAATTGTGCTTTTGCATCATTTTCTACATAAGGCTGAGCAGATTTGTAGGAAAAAGGAACTTACTAAATTGTGATGAAATCAAAACCAGACTTAGTTTTAGCTAGTCAGGTTTATGCATTTTTCAAACAACCTATGGGTAACTAACATGAAATATGAAGTGTATGTACTGTGTAACTTTCTTCACCTAAAATTGATAATACACATCAAAATCAATTCAAAGATAACAAAAACCTGGTTTGAGTTGTTTGTCTGTGGGAAATTGCAGGCTGTAGTTTCTGCACCAGTGAGGCGATACTCATGCATGACCCAGTCAGTTGCAGACCCATTTGGTGACTTCCCTCTATAGAAAACCAGTGTCTTTTTCATCCCCATTATCTGCAGATTCCTTCTTGAAGATATAATTTGTTTGTCTACACCGCTCGCCTTCCAGTAACCAGAGCCAGTTGCTATATTCATTCGATTCCCATTCCGGTACTTTGCTTCTTTATTGTAGAAAAAGTACTTCTCTTGCTTCAAATCACCTAAACACAGCAGCACACACCCAAAAAAAGAAAGAAAAAGAAAAAAAAAAAAACCATGCGTGCATAAGTAGAATTTAAACTGCACCACTGTTCATACTATAAGAAGAAAAATCAATATATTTATTAATGATGCTAAGTATATAGTCTATGCATCCACAACCCCCTTCTTTTTTCTTTTTTTTTTTTTAAAAGAAAATTTTTAATTTTATTATCCTTTTGGGTAAGAGAGGCTTAAACCCACTACATTACTCTACAAGGAGTGCAGTATGCATCCACAACTTCACGGCTAAATATATATAAGCTAGCTAGCCCACAAGCACTACCAAATAAAATTGAGTGTGATGAAAAATTACTTCATATGTAGTATTATTTTAGGCTAACCTGGCAAATCCCAAGGATCATACTTGGAAATATTGATCTCAGGAATGATTGAAGCGGGCAATGGGCGCGAGAAAACCTTACGCCTCAAGTACTGAAAGACGAGCTCTTCGTCCGTTGGCAAGAAACGGAATCCAGGAGGCAATTTGATCACTCCATCTCTAACAAAATTGAGCTTGATCATATTGAAAACTTTTGTCACTACTACACCTCTCTCAACTCAAATGAAGAAAACTCATACAAGTACAGTTCTCACAAACTTACATGTGAGAGAGAGAGAGAGATAGGGCGGGTTTTAGAGGAGAAGAGATGGTTCTTTATAGTAATGGTGATGGGTTTAATAGGGGGTGATTTTGTAGATTAGGAAGGGATCCATTTGGTGTAAAAGAGACTCCTAAATTTGATACCCCTCACAAAGAATCTTAGCGGAAAGTGAAGCAGTTGTCATATTTTTCTAAAAATTCAACGGTTAGTAATTTTTTTTTTTTTTTCCTTTTGGAAAATTCAAAGGATAGATAGAAAAGGGTATTAATGAAGAAAAGCATATTCCTTAAGTAAAATGTATTGAATTTTGAAAAGTTAGAAGCATTTGGAAACTACAGAACAAAGTCAGCTTCACAAAATCTGGCAATAAAATTGACTATGTGAACAAGTTCAATGCAGCCTAAGAAGAGAAAGGTATCACCAGACTATTCAGGATCGGAATTAGGATTTATAGAAGGCTTCCAATTGCTATTAGGATTATTAATAAAAATTCAACCATTTCTCCAATTCTCCTTATAGATTCAAGGACTCCTAATGGATTCTAGAATCATCTCGTAAATTTGAGAGATTTATTCTTGTAAGAGATTACATCGATTTTCTTCTTGTTAATCGTGTTACATTATAAAATTTGAAGGCTCTCAATGAAAATTTTACACCCATCAAAATATTTTTATAGGATCAACATTTTGTTAAATCCACCATTGGATTAGATTTCCCGCTCATGCATGCTATACGCACTTCTTTTTGTAAATAAAACTATAATGGAACCATTTTATGAATGGGATAACTTCAAATATTAGATTAACTTGGTATGAAGCAGCGTGCTTGAGAAAGAGAGAAAAATCAAATTCAATGATGGGTTGGGTTTAGGGAAATGTCGATCCAATATAGAAGGATATATACTGATGAGTGCAAGAGAAAAACTTTCTTCGGCTTACAAGATTAAATGTACATTTTCCCCTTTCTTAAATATGCATTTTCCCCTTCCTTTCTCATTTACACCTAATTGTAGTCATGATTCATCCAATGAAAGGAAAAACTTCAATGAAAATTTTAAATTTTCACTCCACCTCAGGATGCTTCTCCTTCATCGATCATTTTGCACTGGCATACCATGTTTAATCGCCATGATCTCAATAATAGAGTATAAAAAAGGGAAAAAAAAATAGAAAAGAAAAAGTTAATAATGATATTGCCAAGACCAAAAGGAGCTGACATGCCCACATGCATATCCAATGGCATGGACACAAAATTGACTTCTGTGAGCTAAATTGCGGCGCCTCTCTCTATCTTTTCTGTGACTGGAAAAAGTTTGTTGGCTTGTTGGTCCGTGTCCAAGCCCCAAGGTGGACACCTATCCTCCGCAGGTGCAATTTAATTTCTTTTTTGCTTTAGCTTACTTTGAGGCCATGTTAAGTTATTTTCTTCGAAGCATATAGGCCCGTTTTGCCACTCATAAAGTGGCCCAAAAGCTCTACAGCAGGGAAGTGAGACATCTGAGGGTGGCTTTATTGTGTTTTGAGGAAAAACATGTTTCTCGATGTGTTAAAATGTCTTAAATTCTTACAAGGATAATGTTACACATCTCAATGATTTTTTTCAAACCTCCTCTATTATTATTATTATTATTATTATTTTTATTTTTGCGATTTTAGTTGCAGCTAACATGAAACCACTTTGTTAATGCCACTTCATCAAAACATATATTTTTAAACTAATGTCAGCATACTTGATTTTTATATATCTATAATTTCTTTCCCTAGTAGCTACATTAACACATGGTTCTTTTGATGTCCTAATGCTTGTTATATTAATAACCACATCGTTAGGTAAAAAAATATATTAGCGATCAATAACATTTTTCCTGTTTTTATGCGATGCTGTAGTGACGTAGCATTGCCAAGTTAGTTGCAGTATTAGGAAAATTGAAAAAAAATGGCTTGGAAAAGTAACATTTTTCTGCATAAAAACTCACTTTTTCGAGGATAACATAAAATATTTAATAAATTTTTACTTTTTAAATTTTTTTTCTTTGTACCAACTCCTGCACTCTTATCTACTGGGATAGAGCCTTCCTACCCCTCACTTTCTCTCCTCCCTCTCCTCTATCTTCAAAAAGTAGGGTAGAGATTTGAACTCCCAACTTCTTTAATTAGCATGGCTAAGTAAAGCCAATAATAGCTTTGATTAAATTTTTTTATCTTAGCCAAACGATAAAAAACATATATCCATATATGCTTCCACACAAAGTCGAAATTAAAATTTCTACAAACCAATCTCATACCTTGTGTGAGAACATGACATGTTATTAGGCTCGAGGCCATTTGCATGGTTTTGATTGATTTGAATAATAGGGTACATGGAAAAACCATAAAGGGTATGCTTTTTAGGAAAAGCAAATCACTAAAGGTAGAGTGATATGGAAAGAACCGGAGACCCTATGCCATGTATGACTTGGATTGGTACCTTCCTTCGTTGCGAAGATTTTTCATCTTTTGTACCATGTACTCCGTAAGGGTGATTGAGATTGTGGGCTCTAAGACCCGAAAAACGTAAGTGTCTAAATAAGGAGATTGTGGGCTCAGTTTCGTCCTTATATAGAAAGCAGCATAATTCTGTACATGAAATGCAAGTCATTGGTAGATATGAGTTGCGTCTGCAATCCTCTGTAGTCCAGACTATGCATGAGATTCATGCATAGCTCTTCATTAAAGAAATTAGCAAATTACCACACTTCATAATCTCTAATTCAGATGATTAATAGTGCAATGGTGGAAAAATATTCGTTAACAAACCGTAAATTATTGTTAATTTTTTCTTTTCCTTTTCTACTTAAGAAAAAAAAAATTTGATTAATTGTTTTGTTGTTAGTTGGTTTTGGTGAAGATGTTTCGAACCCATGTTTCTAGACTGAACCCCATGCCACAATAAAGGCAGACATGTCATTAGGCTCGAAGGGCCATTGGCTTGACTCACCAAAGAGGAAAAGGGGATTTTTTTTTTATATATAATTATTTTAAAGGTTGCACTCATAGAAAGGGGGACTGATGATGGGGAAGAAATGGAGTTCCCTCCTGTCAATCATTCATATATGAAGTTCTTTTGCTTTAGACTTCGCTTTGTGGAGTGTAAAATGATTTAAATTAAGAAAGTTAACATGTGCTTCACTGCTTCATGCATAAGTAACAAGAGTAAGTTTGTGTAAAATGGAGATCGTCTAGTCTTTTCAATTAAGCCATCAGCCTTCCATGACTCCCTTATATAATTGTGTCACGTCAAAAGCATTCAATTTTTTATTTAATTAAAACAAAGAAGAAGAAGAAAATTGGAAACCACCAAAAAAATATGTTGTTTAAGTAAATTTTTCTAGTCATTTACAATTTTTGTTTTATTTTTATAGAATTTTTCATAAAAAATAGCCACAAAATACAATTAAACCACATATTTGAAATAGCTTTAGTTTACAAAATTATTCATAATGATATTTTCTAGAGAATATCGTCCTTAGTTTTCATGAAAACTCTATGTGTTTTTTATAAAATATTGAAAAATCACAAAGTTAGGGGATATAAATAAAATTAAAAGGTAGCAATAGCCGTCACCATAAATAAATAAATAAATAAAAATACATGGTTGGTCTGTACCCAAAAAAACCAAAAAAGAAAAAGAAAAAAAAAAACATGGTTGGTGAAATTTGGGCTTGAGCACCCTTCCTATGTTACTGGGCTCACACAAACATTAGATAAATAAAAATAAATAAATAAATAAATAAAAATACATGGTTGGTCTGTACCCAAAAAAACCAAAAAAGAAAAAAAAAAAAAAAAAAAACATGGTTGGTGAAATTTGGGCTTGAGCACCCTTCCTATGTTACTGGGCTCACACAAACATTAGATAAGGGCTTTTTTCACTGGGCTTCGAGCAAGTCTAGAAATCACCCTCCTTTTATCAGTGGGCCTACCCGAGAGCAACCCTATTTGGTTCTTCTTCTTCGTGGCGTCTCGTTTAGGGTTTTGGCAGTTTTTTTTTTTCCGAGTTCAGAGAGGTTTTAGACGGAAAACCAGTGAGTCAACGAAGATTCCATGGATCCATCTACTCCAAACTCGGCCGAGTTGCAGCAATTTATCAGTGTGAGTCTCCATGGATCCCTCTTTGCAGATTCCTTACTCTTGATGTGTAATTTGATATGATGCTGTTTTGTTGTCAAAGGCAGACACCCGTCTCCTACATTCACAATTTTTTGTGTTAAATTAGTGAAAAATGTTATTTTTTTATTAAAAAAACAAAAAACTATATATATATATATATATATATATATATTTTGGCTACCAAGCACAGAATCTCAGCCACTTTGCACAGAAAAAACAAAGGTTAAGGACCATATCTAGCTCACCACTCATAGGACCTTGCATAGTAGGAACAACACAGGGTAATTTATTTTTATTTATTTTATTTTTTTGCCCTCTTAGAGGAATGGGAAAAAAGTTTCAAAATTTTGACAAGTAGTACTCCGTTTTGTATATGTAATTTGGAAAAATGAAGGTTTAAGAAACAAAACTCAATTGATTCTGCTTCTTCTGTCTAAAATCTTATGGTGCGGTGCTGGAAGGCTTTGCGTCTTGACGAACATTGAAACTTAGGCCTTAATTTGTTTTTAACAAAATATCAGAACAAGACATTTGCATTTTGCCATTTTGGATTACCATATTACATTTTTTTTCGCTGGGTTAATGGCACCCCTCTGTGTGTTCATGTGGCACCCCTCTGTGTGTTCATGTGTTTTTTTTCCTTTTTTTATTTTTATTTTTATTTTTTTTTGGGGGGGGGGGGGTTGCTGGGGGAGGACTAGGTAACAAAACCTTCTTCATGGTTCATACAGTTTTCTAGTTGACTTTCTACATGTTTCAATGCTGCAAAATTGATGTGTGTTTGGATTGAAGCGAATATTTAGGTTAGATTAGGTTTTATTTTATGAGCATTTTGAGCTAGGTACTAATAAGTCTCTGCTTGGATTTAAGAAAGAACAAGAGAGAGGAAAAGGCCTAAAAATGCTTAAGAATGATTTTTATTAATTTTCTTTTCTTTCCTTTGTTCTATCTCAGATCCCTGTGGAGCCTGTAGGGTTTTACACGTCTAAAGGTATTTCTATGAAGTTGTAATAAGCGAAGGACTGACTAATGGGTCTCTACAATGTCCTCAATGTGATGATTGATTCAATTTTCATATCCAGAAGATTGTATTCCATATCAACTACTGCATCTTTAAGGTTGTTAGATGATCTAAGGTGTTTTAAAACTTTGTTCAAATATGTAGAATGGATGAGTGGGTTCATCGAGTTTTCATTTGAATCAATCTTCCAGGCGAGGCCATACCTTCCACTGCATGTACACCACCTATATAGTATGCTTTTAAAACTAAGTTTAGCGTATAAGTTTCAGAAACAAACTTACCCAGTTACCTGTCATTGAATAAACTTAAATCAGAGGAACTTGTTATGGGAGTTTTTTCCCCCTGACCATTATGTGATTCTGCTTTCTGAATAATAACTTTGCGGTGGCTATGCAGCGTGAACAGGAAAAGGCCATGTTTAATGAAATGGTGGCGAAGATTACAAATGTGTGCTGGGACAAATGCATTACTGGTACGCCTGGGAGCAAGTTCAGCTCTAGCGAGTCAACTTGCCTTTCCAACTGTGCTCAACGCTATATGGATCTGACCCTCATTATCATGAAACGCTTTCAGTCTATGCACTGAAGTTTGCAGGAGTATTGACCTGTAATCTTAGACAAAACGTGGCCGTTTTGTTGTTATCAGATAATTATCAGTTGAATATGTTTTGTATTTCTGGAACTGGCTCGCTTTGCACTTTTTAATGAGATCTTTATTTTAGCATATCGTTTTCTCTTGTTCTCTTTAGATTAGATACTAAAAAATTCTCACATTGTGGTGAAAGTAAGATGCTTTTAAAACATCCTCGATTTTATTGTTAGTGTCCTAAATTGTGCTGATGCAAATTATTGCATATTATGATGAATTGCATTTTGACCTAAAATCAACTGCTTGAGTCTCTGATTGTGAGCAAGCTAAAACATTGTATAAGTAAACAGTGGTATGTAGTATTTACATATTGAGGCCACATGAGGTTAGCAGTGACCCTGGAAGTCCAAAACCTTGTCTTATGTGTAAAATGCTGGAAAGTGGCTGATAATTTGTGACAATGCTCGTTATCTGGTGACCTTTTAATCAAGTTATCTACGGCACCATTTGCTCAAAACATAATGGCTCCAGTGGGGAAGTGGGTTTGTAGGCTTTGGCAATCCAGAAGAAATCTCTTATGTCGAAGGTTGTATACTCGCTCTACTTTCCCTGCAAGTATAGTGGAAAGGAAATGAGTCTCAATATTTGGTGGGGGGAGTAATTTTCTATTGCTAGCTGTAGGCCGTAGTGTGAACTCACATTTCTTCAATGAATTTTGTAGCTTGGTGATTACTGGCTTCTGTGGGAAAGAATGTAAAACAGCGCAAGCAAATTGTCCAGTTCATCCACTCCGAGCTAGGCCACAGGTTGTAATAGTTTTATCTGTGAGGATTGGGCATGGCTTAGCAATCTGCATAATGCTTAGTGCTGTAGGCTGAAGGAAATGCAAAGCAAGCCCAGAACAAACAAATTCAACTATATATTCACAAATGCAAGAGAAAATCAAGGCTAAAGAATTTTTTGGAAATAAAACAAAAAAGCTCCTGACGACACACATTCCTTCCTGCAACAAATACAACGGCCTACAAATCCCTCACATCCCATAAAACCAAGTCCCACACAATAGCCACACAGTGCAATAATGTGAAAGATTGATTACCCAAGAGTCAGTCAACGCACTCCCAATCCGGTCATATTTCCTTCCTTTTTTTTTCTTTTTTTTTTTTTTTTCCCTTTTTTGGGGGTTCGCCTTTTTTAAAGCTATATCCTGTTTATTTTACAATGTAGAATTTGTCTGTGATTGCCGAGTTCCCGTTGTGAAGCTGCCACTGCTGCCAACGCTGACCCGATTTGACTCCCCAACTCCAGCTGCCAAAGCAAGAACTTCAGGCGATATATCCCAGCTTCCACTTTTCCTTCCCCAACTAGAGCGCCTGGGATGCAAGGTTCCACGCCCCTCAGAGCCCTCTGTGGGAAGGGACCTGCTTAAATCTGGGGACATGTCAGCACCATCCTTGTCAAGACTATCGTCATTGCTCAGCTGTCCTTCGTAATGACCTCCCTCTTCTGCAGACTGATCCCATACTGGTTTCCTCCCCATCTCAATATCGCCCACAGCTTTCCCCATGTTTGGACCAACAAAACTACCACCCACCTTTCGTGCTGGAATTTCAGGTTCCCTTGGCACTTTTGACCTGAATTTGTTCTTGGACGGAGGAATGCTTGTACAGAATATCTCCTTGAAGTTTTCAATCACCCCTTTATTATATGGGTTGGCTCGTTGATCATACCGGTATCTAAAATTTTCATAAGTAGACTGCCAAAGAACATAAAGGAAGCCTGAGTGTTAAAACTGCAGAAAAGATGATTTGAAGTACACGGATGGAATTCATAGACTTAAATTGTCAGCACTTATGATGCGCCACATAATGGTAAAGAGGGGCATATCAATCATTTCACCAAAAAAATATGGAACAAGTGAATCACAAATGTTCCCCCACTTTGTTTTTCATTTTTTTCTTCTTTAGGGTGGGGCAGGGGGTAAAATGATCATATGCACACCTACCAAACTGTGGACTGCTGCATTTGGCAATAAGACAACTAGAGGATGCTAAACCAGAGCCCAACTGCAATTTTAATTTACAATGACTTGGAAAAATTTCTTACCTGGTTTGTACTGATGAGATATAAATGAAAGACAGTGAGGCCACCAACAAACCAGACTGATATGAAAGAGTAAACTAATAGCACGATGGAGGCAGGAGTCTTGGCCATTGCTTTCCAAACTGATATATTCTCGCCATCCATGATTCTCTTGATGTAGACACCACAAAATGCGAATACATATATACAAAGAAGTGTGGCAGAGAAGACAAACATGAAGAAGAACCGGTAATTCCGCTGCACCAAAAGCAAAAGACAATTCTATTTCAAAGACATCATCATCATGTGTACAAGCCTACAAGGAGTTGCAGCAGGTCCTTGTGTCTACCATCTGGTAAGTGATTATATACACACACCCACATGCATACATTTAACTACGGAATTCCTGTGAGTGAAACGACATCTACAGAATCGCAAAAATAAATGCAAACAACACTCCATCAGTTTTGAGCAACATCACCTCTAAGAAACAAAAAAGGCAGAAATAGCCACTTCATTATACTTTTTATGGCATTTTGTAGTTTTTAAGTTTTCTTCAGATTCTACATGCATTCCTCTTACTAGAATGAAATATATTAGTGGCATTGTCCCCACTGCTTCATACTTTAGCCTATCTGTTATCCTTATAACTTAGAAGTCAAATCATGATCGTGACCATCCAACAGGTGGAATACAACAAGGATTGGGACTCTGTCTCACTACCAAACCAAGCATATGATAGAATCCCAACCATTTGACAAGCTACGTAACCACCTCTACCCAAAGAAGGGAAAGAAGGGGGAAATTTAAGTTTCCATAAGCAACGCTTTGCAAATGCCAATAATTTGGATCTGGAGAACAAGTGAGATTTAAAAGAATGTCAATTACCAATCCAATGCACTGACCAACCCAAGGGCAGTGGTGGTCAAATCGTTCCACACAGTTATTGCATATTGAGCAGTGTGAACAGCGAGGAGGTCTATAAAGCATGCAGGTATCACAGTACTTGATCTTCACAGTTATTCCATTCACAACTACATCCTTCATGCGAGCCAATCTTAGCTGTGGAGTTTGGCCAGCCCCAACTTCGGTACTCCCTTCATAACCATCTGGCTCTGGAGGGTGTGCATTACGTGGTATTATCCCTGGATCTCTCCCTGAGGTTAAAAAAAGAAGAACTAACACCTGCAAAGCAAATACATCCATAAATTCTGATTTCAGCTAAATATGGAACTTTCTATGAATTGTCATCTTCTTAGAGAGTGTTATTCGGTCATAGTTGCAAAATGTTTGATATTATATTCTTGCAAGTACTTCATGAGTAACCACATGACAATTAGTAAGGTGGTGGAAACTGTAAGGTAATTCAATAACTAATATTCACATATTAAAATCTATTGTGGACAAGATCTTTGTTACATTTATCATTTCTCAAAATTAATTGCAAAGTAATCAGCAAAACTATTGAAAATTCAATTAATCAACATTACCTGCCTGCAATTACAGCATAAAAACAAAAATTAAGATGTTATGGCAACTAACTCTGATAATTACAACCATGGAAGCAACAAACTAGCACCAATAGATAAGGTTATTGTCATATATGAAAATATTGTCTTTGCTACATGCGTATGCCATATTAGTTATGTCTTTCCAGAAATACAATTTTTTGTTACTTGCTTTCTAGAATTTCAAACACCATTCAGATATTCAGGTGCATTGATCTTAAAAGGCAAAAAATGAAAAGAAGGTTTTTGCCTTAATGAAAATGATTAGCCATTAATTTTTAGTGAGCTATTATATAAGCACCAGAAAGTCCATGCTAACTTTCTAATCGTCAGAAATTGCCCAAAAAAATATCCTCAAAATTATTATTAAAAACAATGCTTCTGCAAGAAGGTTTGCCAGAAAGAGAGAAAAAAATAGAGGAGTTCAGAAAGGAAGACGACTCACATATAATGTGAATACAACTACAACAACAGTTATTGATATTCCCAAGTGATGAGGAAAATCATCCATCAGTTTTCTGGCAACAAAGACGCAGAAAACAGCAACAGGAACAACAATAAGAACAATGGATAGCAAGAGAGATCTCACATCGGGTCCAAATATAAACCTTCCCTGAAGAAAAAATATCTGCACAACAAAACAAACAAACATGAGATACTGAGTAATAGTAAATGTAACTGTTAGAATCTGCTTTACGTTGCAACATCACAAGGAATAATGAAAAAGATTTGAAATGTTAACGACTACTCAATCTTAAAAGAGATGCAATCAAAGGGTGATTTTCCCATAATGCTTTCTACAAATTTAATTTAATCTTTGGAATGTTGACCGCAAAAGCTTGAATTCATATAAAATTTCATCCAAAGGTGATCTTTCCTTTATGCTTTCTGCAAGGATAGGTTTGCAAAGCTTCCTTCCAATAGTAGCTGTGAGCATAAATTAGATTCCTTCAAATGCTAATACTAAAGGATACGTGGTGGGGTATGTCATAGAATATTCCAAAATACACAGATTATATCATTAATTCAATCCTTAAAAAGGGTGTCAAGAGACCTTCAGGCAGCAATTTACTCGATCTGTAATTTTGTATTGTGGGACCTCTATGCACCAAATGGATTCTAAAATCCTTGACAAACAAGAAACCAATAGCATATAGGATTAAGATTCAACATTTTTCAGTGGTGGTGGTCTGCCCCCAAGGAAATGATGCCTGCTCCTTCAGCATGATTTTTCTAGTCTGCCTTCCTATAGATTTAGACCTTAGAGGTTATTTATTTCTTTTTTTCTTGTGAACTTTGGGATTTGTCCAAATCTTTTCATCTTTTTTCTTATCTTGCACTCTTATTTTTTTTTATTAATAAATTCTGGGCGAATAGCACATGATTTAGAACTCTTAGGGTGCCAACCTAAATGGGATGCCGGGTTGTTCTATGATGCTTGAAGCTCCTTTATTTGATTCAAAAGAAAAAAAAAAAAAAAAAAAAAAAAAAAGAACTGCCCAAAGAAGAAGAAGAAGAGCTAGTTCTGGTGCAAACAGAAGAATCAGTTGGTAATGTAACAGCCTAGGAAATGGAATTATCCGAAGCTGAAGGCAAAAATTTCATAATTTCCAGTAATTCAAGCTGAACTGTATCACTCATTTAGGGCCTGTTTGGACATCACATATAAATTGAATTCTTTCATTGTGTCTACCATATAATTTTGTGAATAAATCCCTAATCTTAAACCGGGATGTTCAAGAGAATGATAGCCATCATCACAAAAATGAGTGGAAATTCAAAATAGAGGCCTTTCATGAATTTTCTAAAATTGATCCACCAACATCAGCTATGGTCATGACTTCAGCAATTTTAATTAGTCCCATTTAAGATGATGAATTGATGCATGAATCAGTAAAATCGCAAGATGGCGCACTGAAATACCGATGGATAGCTTTCTAATAACTAGAATTAAACCGAAATTAACTCAATTGCCCCAAACCATATATGAATGTTCCTCTCCATCTTCGCCATCTACTAATTCACAAAGTGCCAAATTTCCCCCTCAATAAAACTCACAATTGAAACCTTCCCACCAACAAAAATTCAATCTTTCACAACCACAGTCATCTCAATTTCTCAATCAAACCCAAAATATTAGGTTTACCACACTTTCTCAGATCTTAGAAACCTTATCCCTAATCTCATACGCTCCTCCAACAGAGAGAGTATCACACCAATATACATACACCAAAACTTAACTCATCTCCTCAAGAACTCCACAAAAATTCGTCGAATATATATTCGACTGAAAATATTTACACACACACACACACACACACACACACACACACACACACACAGAGAAGGCACTTACACATGTAGCAAAAACAAAAAAAAAAAAAAAAAAAAAAAAAACAGAGACAGAGCACTTACATTGCTGCCTTTCCAGGTCTGGTATGTTCTGAGCTCCGCCGTCTCATCGGTGGCACCACCGGTCGAATCGGTACTCCGCGAAGGAGGAGGCACTACATACATTTCTCTCTCTCTAGAATTCAGTCTATTTCTCTCTCTATATATGTATAGAATATACAAAGCAATATAGGACAGGTAAAGAGAGAAGGAAGAAAAAGCAAAGAAAGGCGGCTCTTTTACGGGTTTGACTTTCGGCCAATGGGGCCGCCAGGCTTAGCCATATCCTACACGGAGTCAGATCCCGCCAACCACCGCAACGGTCACCGGAAACCAACGAGAACTGAATATTCAGCCGCCTTTCAGGTTTGGGAGGGGCGGAGGACCGTCGAGTGATACGTTATCTTCTCCGACAATGTCATTTCGGAGCATATTCTATGGAATGAATAGGAACATGGGACTGTCTTCACTTCTCATGTTGATTACAGGGGGCAAACATACTCTGTTCCGAGTTGAATGGTTCAGAGGATGTTAACTGACGTGGCTGGATCTTATTGGGTGTCTCTCATTTGCAGGGTCCCACAAGTAATTTTCTTAATCTTTTGTTGTCAACTTTTACAACAAATTTAAAAAAGGGGTGACAAATCAATAGTATAGTAGTTTTGGTTGGGTCGTCGGTGCCCTAAATTATTGCACTCATTGACTCTCCCCGAATTTTAAAATTTTCTTTGCCTAGTGGGATACTGACTTTCCTAATTTTACATCTCGTACATGCTGAAGGATCATCCATCTTACTTTGTATTAATCAAGGTTAGGTGAAAATTTTGATTGGCGATGACTTTATGAGAAGAGTAGAATTTGAAACTTTCTTCTTCTTTTTTTAGGGTAAAATGCCAAAAAAAAAAAAAAAAAAAACCTCCTAACATGCAAATTAGGAATTTAAGAGTTAAGATAGTGGGATGAATTAAGCTATTTTGAATTTTAATGGCTCATTTGGTGCTTTGATTAGAATTTTAGTTGGAGGCGTAAGGATTCGGATTTGGTATAGTTGCCTACTTTTACGACATGATACAGTAAACGTAAGATCAATAACATATGGGTAAAGAGAAGAAATGGAGAGCTGTTAGGTATTGAGCAGTCAAATGTATCTCTCAAATTTTAATCATCTATTTTTCTTCTTTGCCATGTATCATTGATCTTACGTTAACTGTACCATGCAGTAATTACACTAAATCCAAATCCAGAGGCGCAATGGGGTGGTTTTGTGCTTGGTTGGTTTAGGTGGTTCTCCTTGGGGTTGGGTTCGCCCTTTGTTCTGGTCTTTGTCTCTTCTTTGTTCTGGGTTTTCTGTAGTTTTATAATCTTTTGTTCTTTTGTTTAGAGGTGAATTTTTTGCTTTCTATCCAATTAAAAATAAATAAATAAATAAATCAGCTAGCATTATCGTCCTGCAAAAGACAAAAGGCCCTTCTCATATCCACTTATTTAGTCCAAATTGTCATAGTTTTAGTTGGAAATCTGGCAGGCTGTCGTTATTGAAATTGTTAGCATTTTTCCCTCGTGGCCCAAAATATTCAGTCAAATGTAAATTTTGACATGGCCAAACTTATTTAGCAAAATGAACAACGTTTCATTCAAATTTGCCTACTGACTCAATCATCCAATTTAAGAATCTTCTCCCCAGACCCAATGGTGTGAGCGCAAGCTTGTTGCCAAATTATAAAATCATGCTTCCTTCCATTGACTCAATTTGATTACATGGCTGCCCTAAATAATAAGCCAGGGGAGTTGGGGCATTGGGCAGGTTGGTCTCAAGTCTCAACTGTTAAGGTGCACATGAGCTGCCCCATCCCCAAACCAATTGTTGATTAGACTGCTGGTTTTGAGAGAAACCCTTTTATTTTTATAATTTTTTCTAATGATGTAACTACCCATGTGTGTACCATGCATCTAAAGAACATGAGAAAAGGAAGAAGAAGCCAAAAAAAAAAAAAAAAAAAAAAAATCTAAGGATCAACAACAATACCTTTGTAAACTTGTGTGAAATTTTGTAATAAACCTCTATTGGCACCTTAAGACTTGCTTTTCATTATCCACTTATTTTACATATTAAGATTTTATAAAAAATATAAAATGTTTTTATTAAAATTGATCACGTAATTTACTAAAGAAAACATCATTTTGAAAAATTTTGTAAAAGAAAGTTTTTAGAAAATCCATTGTTTAAATGGACATTTTAGTAATTTAAATAAAAAATTCTACTTAAACGAAAGATTTTGAAAAACTTTCTTTTACTAAGTAATTAAAAATTATTTATTTTTAATGAATAGCCCT
This sequence comes from Liquidambar formosana, assembly GCA_039720395.1. Lineage (NCBI taxonomy): Eukaryota > Viridiplantae > Streptophyta > Magnoliopsida > Saxifragales > Altingiaceae > Liquidambar > Liquidambar formosana. The sequence goes on from CM077828.1 coordinate 30,037,005, forward strand.
CCAATTTTTTTAAAAAGCCTTTTATATTTTTCAAAAAATTTTAAAATATAAAATAAATGTGGATGAAAAACAACTTTATGTGCCAATAGAAGCCCCTTTTTTAAGTAATTATGAGCAAAAGGACATCTGGGCCTGATCAGGCTGATTCTCTCTCCTGACAAACCAGAATTGCATGGGCCTCGATTTTCTGGGCCAGTAAGTAAATGGCTATAAATAAAAAAGACAAAGAAGAGGTCCTACCGGGAGTCGAACCCAGGTCGCTGGATTCAAAGTCCAGAGTGCTAACCACTACACCATAGAACCCTTGTTGTTCGCTATTGATGAAATTATTAATAAAACAATAGTAATTAACTCCGCCTTTAACGAGCCATCATTGGAAAATCCTACCTTAATTCATTTACTCAAAAACTATTAAAGAGCTATCTAAATTGAAAATTAGTCATACTAATCATGAAACAAACCAATCTAATCTTGTCCTTTTGAGTCATGATCCTTATTATGCTACCCTCCACTTGGCATTCCATGCCCTATCCTTCCCTACTAAAACACAACAAAATGCATTAACAACTTAAAAGCTAGGTTTCGTTTCTTTATCTCAGCACATATCAATTTGGTAGTCTGTTTTTTGTTTTTGTTTTTCACATAACTGCTGTGAACACATTGCTTCACAAATTAAAAAATAGAAAAGCGGGAGGAGGTGTCAGGGAAATTAAATCACTAGGACTACAATTAGATACACAAGATTGTCATTTTCCCATGGCCATGGTCATATAGTGAGATACATAAGAAGGAAGAGGAAGGCTCCTATTCCCATATTTGAAAATTATTATGAGGTGTCTTGTATTTATTTATTTATTACTGAACTCTAAAAAACTCAGCGACAGGCCAGGACCTTTTCTGTGTGTTTGTTTTTGCGTTTTTCTTTTAGTTTTATATGATTATGCTTGCTGCACCACAAAAATAAAAATGGTTAAAAGGGTACCGACTTCTCACGTGTAACCTCTTGAAATGGAAATTCCATGTCGATAAGCAAATAAGGTCATGATTGTACTTAGGAGTACTGACAATTAAAGTGAGATCGATGAGAAACGGCTGAAAATTAAAGAAAAAACTTAAGGGAGCCGTCACGTGAAAGGAGCATTAAGCCGAGCAACTTTTTTCGGCATCATAACATAGTATTGTAACGTAGCGCTCCACACAATACACACGGTTGTGGCTTTCTGGGCGGCGAAAACCTACAGTTATGCATTCAGCCACCTGTCAACACACGTGGCTTGGATTTTAAATATTAGAACCCACTATATGATGAGAAACACAATATTAGATATATATATATATATATATATACATGCGCTTTTGTTAGGGCATAGATGAGGTCGGGATTGATGCAGAATATATGTTTTAGCTTACCAATATGCATACCTTGTCTGGAAAATTAGATAATATAAACGCTAAGTTTATTTTATTAACTAATTATTATAGTTGTTCTCTTAAATGAAATCCATCGTACAATAGTCTTGGTATATATTTAAAAAAATAACGGATGTACGGCTGATCAAATACAATAAATGAAGAGATCAATTGCATTTTTAGCAACATGATTTTGTCCTATACTACCTTCTAATTGCTACCTTCTAATTAAGTAATTCTTGAGTCCTCTTTCAGCTAAAATAAGTTAAAACGTACCGCACCTAGCTTCCTGCCCTCTGTATTTATGCGTCACACCTTATGCGCTAATGTTTGAATAAGAGAAAGCTAGTGAACTTTCACCCTACAACCCTGCTTCTTCATTTTTCTCTGTGAGAGAGAGAGAGAGAGTTTGAGCTGAAGAGATGGCAATGTTCTCTGTTCACCATCCATGGGTTTTTACCTTTGGCCTTCTAGGTAGGAACATGGAGATTAATCACACGCTTCACTTTCTTCTTCTTTTTCTTGAAATTTATTGTGCCAAGTAATGTCATGAGTTCATTGAAATTATTTGTGTTCTCCAAATTTTTTTGTCGGTCAGTGTTCTCATAAAGAGTTTACTCCCTCGAAGTCCTGCTGAAGCAATTGGCCGGACTACCGATTTGGATGAGTAAACGAAGTCACTAAGGAAATAATAAGAGTTAAGATGCCTTTTTGTTTCAAGGAAGAAAAAAAATTGAAAAATCAGAAAACAAGTGGAAAAATGTTTTGATTTTTGGAAAGAACTGTTTTCGGATTAGACCAAGTGCAAGTGTAATAACAGTTAGTAGTTGGCTACTGTGGCGGCAGATTTTAATGCAGTGAAGGTGCCAAAACTCCTTGATTTTCTTACTATTAGGCAGACAAGAATTTTCTAGTTCTTTCTTTACCTATAATTTAATGTGCCATTATAAGTGCCCGTTTACCTTTTGAATTTAATTTTTCATTTATTTGAGGATTGCTTTCCAAAAGCACACTAATATTCCCATTCTTGGGGGTACTCATGATTTTTCTTGTCAATTAATGTTCTAGGTAACATCATCTCCTTCATGGTGTACCTTGCTCCACTGTAAGTCTTTCGTTTTGGCTTTATTTTTTTCATTTATCTTTTCACTTTAGCTTTAAACAAATGGAATGTTAATGGGTCAAGGTCCTCAAGGACTAATCAAGATTAAATTCAAATTTCATTGCAGACCTACATTTCTCCGGGTTTATAGAAAGAAATCAACAGAAGGGTTTCAGTCGGTTCCATATGTGGTTGCACTGTTTAGTGCCATGCTATGGATGTACTATGCATTAATCAATTCCCATGCTTGCCTTCTCATCACCATCAATTCTGCCGGTTGTATTATAGAGACCATCTACATTGCCATGTACATTGCGTATGCGCCAAAGCAAGCAAGGGTATCAAAAGAACTGTTTTTTGTTTTTTCTCATTTCGATCTATCAGTTCCTTATTTTTCTATATCCCATATGAATCCTACCTTGGATTGTGATTGCAGGTTTTGACTTTGAAGCTACTTCTTTTGTTGAATTTTGGGGGATTTTTCATGGTCATTCTTTTTACCCATTTCTTTGCAAAGGGATCAAGCCGAGTCCATGTTGTTGGATGGGTTTGTGTAGCATTGTCTGTGAGCGTCTTTGCAGCACCCTTAACCATTATAGTGAGGAAACAAAGACCACCCTTTTATCCTTAATATATATAAGCAGATTTTGTACTAATTTTCTTTGTATTATCTTGCAGAGGCTGGTCATACGCACAAAGAGTGTGGAGTTTATGCCATTTTCTCTATCTTTGTTCCTCACATTGAGTGCTATTATGTGGTTCCTTTATGGTATGCTATTGAAGGACTTTTATATTGCGGTAAGTAGTCATAAAGATCACTCACTAATTAATGTCATTTACCTTTAGAGGTATCAAAAGGGTCCTGTTTCGAGGGCCTAAAAGATGACCTAAGGTTAGTGACATTTTCAAAATGTCAAAAGGATATCAGTTGTGAGATTTTTTCAATGAACCTGCTTGGCATGACGGTTCATTGTTATTTTTTTGTCATAAGTGATACCCAAACACATGACCAACGTGTAGATCTCATGTTGTGAAAAAAAAAAAAAAAGTTTAGTGTGTCTAGGTATCCTTCATCACTTGCAAAAGCAATAATAACGCTCAATTTCTTTGAGACCAAATCCAGAAAATTAAAAATTAAAGAATTAACTTCATTGATAAATAATCTAACTAGCTTGAAGTCTCTTATTGTTATATACTAATGGCAGTTCCTTTTCTTTTTTGCCTCTAAAATTTAAAAGCTTCCAAACATTATGGGTTTCATCTTCGGAGCAATTCAGATGATACTCTACATGATCTACAAGAACAGCAAAAAGGTAATAGTGGAGGCGAAGCAACCGGAACAGATAGTGATCGATATCGTGAAGCTAAGCCCAATGGAGACTTCTGATGAGGTACAAACAGTCTGCTCCCAGCCAAAAGGTGATGAAATTAAAGTGGGCTGGAGATCAAAACTCAAACTAAGTGAAATCTGCCGTTCGTTTTGCTTTTTCCCTTTTTTACTCTCTCTCTCTCTCTCTCTCTCTCTCTCACTACACACTGCTAGTACTATAAGTGGAGTGTATATGTGAGCTATATACTACTGTAAACAATGTATACACGAGAGACTGTTTCTACTTCCTCTCTATCAAGTATGTATCAGCTACTTATAAGGAGCCAGCCACAAATAAAAAATTCAGAACAATGAAATAACCAAATTAAAAACTCTCTGCAATGTTTTATTTTATTTATTTCTTATTAATAACTAACCAAGTACCCAACTACTTGTTTTCTTAAAACTAATTACATCACTAATGGAACTGTAAAAATAAATAAATAAGTAAAGAACTGATAATTATGCCTCGATCAGGCAATCCATGCACCAAACAACCAAAACCCTTTTCTCTCCACGCAAGGGGTTGGCTTCCAATCCATCATCTGGGTCGTACCCTTATAATCCACTTGGTTTTCAGCATATTGTCCTAAACTGCGCTGTGGCTCCTGCTTCACTACACGGATCATAAAAATGTGTTTCTCTGATGTACTGCTGCGCCCATATTTGTGGAATGAAATTATATCATGAGCCTTTAGATGTTTCTTCTTCGCAAACTCACTCCAACCCTTGCTGAATATAAAGTTCCGATTCTTTCTGTAGTAACAAAAGCGGAATTCCCATCTCTTGTTTCCTGTGTCGTAGAAGATGAGTTGTGAGTCTGCAACCCATTTATCTTCAGTTGTTTCTTCAGAAATTCGACGGAAATGTTCCAAAGCTGCTTTCTTAGGGACGAGAAATCTATTACCAGTGTCAGCTCTTCGTCAGCTCCTTCCGAAATAACTCTTTGCCCAAATCCCGTCTAGGAATCGGTGTCATGTAGCTACTCTTGGTGTCCATTAAAACCTACGATAATAAAGTAAATCAACAAAATATACCTAAAATTTAATTAAAAACAAGCTATGCTTTTAAATTTAAACCTTTTTTTTTTTTAATAACGATTAAGGGTATTCAACCTTACTCTACCGAGAATTCTATCCACACTATTCTCCTAATGGCTCATATGAGATGACTCATATTCATAAAGACAATGATTGTTATGAGAAGTTGAAACGATGATCTCTGGAAACACACCCAGGACTTGATTGCTCAAATAACCTCAAACGGACAATAAACTTTTTGAACTATAGATTTGGCTGCTTATAAGGGTGGAGTCAAGAATTATATATTGGGTAGCCAACTTTAAAAAATATATATAAACAATTAAACAGTAATATTTTTCTTCGTTATAATATATGTCTTACACTCTTACGTGTAACGGGTATTTTTTTATTATAAAAAATGGCTTTATTTATAAAGCAATAATCATAATCCAACTTTGACAGTATATTATCTAGTCGTTTAACACAGGGAGATTAATATGTTCCACCGTTTCAAGCCACATTGAAAGTTCTGAGGTGGCCGTATGTACAATTATTTTTTAAAAAAGAATTGAATCCTACTTAATCCCAATGTCAAAATTTTACAAAAAATTCACTAAGACATCCGTGACCCCCAAAATATACAAACTCCCAATATACAACCCCAAAGCAACAACCTTTTGAATATACAAAAACGAACCTTGCCCCAAAATTCACAGGCATAATTCATAGCAACCCCCTAAACTATGAATAAAAACAAAAAACGTACACAAGAACGATAGCACTAATCTTTCCTATATTTTCTAGTGCCAGACACTATATATTTTTTTTATCAGCAAAAACAAAAGAAATCTTATTAATTAGAAAAAAAAACGATAACAAAAATCTTTCCTGAATTTTCTAGCATCAGACACTACACTTAATCACTATCTCCTAGAAAACAATTAATAAAACCTCTAGTAAAGAAAGAAGAACTTACAGAATTCTTCTTCAATCCTTCCATCAATCACTCCTTTTGCAACGCTGATTCGTATTTTGAGAGAGGAGTAACGAGGGGTTTAAATAAGGATCGACCAGCCGAGGGAATTTTTCAAATAGGTAACTTTTTTTTTTTTTTTGGGATAATTTTCCTAATAGGCAACTTTAATATAATTATTTTTTATATTTTTATTTTCTTCAGCGTTCTAAATTAAATTTCTTCGGTCAATTAAGGTATAATCCCTTCTTGGTATATTATTCTTTATTTCCTTTTATTTACGTTCAGAAAATTGCCATATTTATTCTCTCAAACGAGAGGAAGCAGAATAATCAAATCAGGCAAGGGCTTAAATCTAATGTGCGCTTATTGGACCAGAGCTAGGTACATATATAGGGTATGGTACGAAAAGGCCATTGGGGCACACGTATGTCACGTGATCGTGTGTTTTCCATTTATTTATTTATTTTTTCTTGGGTTAAAAGTTTCATAGGAAGACAAATATGTAGATAAGTACGTCATGTCAGCGATGAGTGTGTCGCATCAATATAATATAGGAAAATTCAATTTACCAAAATAAAACTATTATAATAATAAATTTTTTATATTGTGCATGTTGATGCGTCATGCTACATCACCGATGACTCACAATTGATCATGATCCCAATTGATCATGGATCAAGAGCGGTGATTCACAATTGATCCTCTTGATGCTGAGTCCTTTTATCTACTCTTTGATTGTTCCTTTCTATGTACTTAATTACAATAGATAACGAAGTATTGCGATCCCACATGATGAAACTCCTCTTAAAAAGGAGATATGTATTTATTATTGAAGAGAGCTATTTCGTTATTTATTGAATTAATAAAGTGGCTACTTTTGATCTTACAATCCTTCAAAGCAAAACATAAACAGTACACTATGTTCGTTACTAGATATATTGAATAAATTAACTTATTAGCTAGATTCACTCATCAATTGATGTAGATTTCACAACCCTTCTTCAATTTCCAATGACATGATAACTTAATTGCATTTGTCTCATTTTTTTAAGTGAGTGATTTCGGGTTTAAGATTAAGGAGAAGCATATCAATTCCCTTGGTGATATTAAATGGATTAGGGATAAGTACACAATGTTCCTTTGTTAATATCTAATTTACCATTGCTACACTAGCCGGTATTTTTAACATTTTCTTATATACACTGGTCCCAAGCCACATAGAGGAATTATCGACATACACACATTTGTGCAAGACAGATATCCTCCATCTCTTCCTTTGTGCCTGCTTTCATTCATTCATATGCACCCTTTGCATAATTGAGGCATGCCATTCTCATATTATAAAAATTACATCGAGACCTACCAAATAGTGCGTTCCGCTTAGAACTTCTTGTCATTAACAGATTAACTCATTCAAATGGTTTTGGCCATTTGATTAAAATTATGTTTAATTCGATTTTTTTTGCGTCACACCTTATGCGCTATTGTTTGAATAAGAGAAAGCTAGTGAACTTTCACCCTACAACCCTGCTTCTCCATTTTTCTCTGTGAGAGAGAGAGAGAGAGTTTGAGCTGAAGAGATGGCAATATTCTCTGTTCACCATTCATGGGTTTTTACCTTTGGCCTTCTAGGTAGGAACATAGAGATTAATCACACACTTCTCTTTCTTCTTATTTCTCTTGAAATTTATTGTGCCAAGTAATCTCATGAGTTCATTGAAATTATTTGTGTTCTCTAAATTTTTTTGTCGGTCAACGTTCTCATAAAGAGTTTACTCCCTCGGGAAATAATAAGAATTAAGATGCCTTTTTGTTTCAAGGAAGAAGAAAAATATTGAAAAATCAGAAAACAAGTGGAAAAATGTTTTGATTTTTGGAAAGAACTGTTTTCGGATTATACCAAGTGCAAGTGTAATAACAGTTAGTAGTTGGCTACTGTGGCGGTTGATTTTAATGCAGTGATGGTGCCAAAACTTCTTGATATTATTAGGCAAACAAGAATTTTCTAGTTCTTTCCTTACCTTAAATTTAATGTGCCATTATAAGTAATATTGCTCTTCAAGTGCATGTTTAGCTTTCGAATATAATTTTCATTTATTTGAGGATTCATGCTTTCAAAAAGAACACAAATATTCCCATTCTTGGGGGTACTCATGGTTTTTCTTGTCAATTAATGTTCTAGGTAACATCATCTCCTTCATGGTGTACCTTGCTCCACTGTAAGTCTTTCGTTTGGCTTTATTTTTTTTCATTTATCTTTTCAGTTTAGCTTTAAATCAATGGAATGTTAATGCATCAAGGACTCATCAAAATTAAATTCAAATTTCATTGCAGACCTACATTTCTCCGGGTTTATAGAAGGAAATCGACAGAAGGGTTTCAGTTGGTTCCATTTGTGGTTGCACTGTTTAGTGCCATGCTATGGATGCACTATGCATTAATCAATTCCCATGCTTGCCTTCTCATCACCATCAATTCTGCCGGTTGTATTATAGAGACCATCTACATTGCCATGTACATTGCGTATGCGCCAAGGCAAGCAAGGGTATCAAAAGAAAACTGTTTTTTTTTTCTCATTTCGATCTATAAGTTCCTTATTTTTCTATATCCTATATGAATCCTACCTTGGACTGTGATTGCAGGTTCTGACTTTGAAGCTACTTCTTTTGCTGAATTTTGTGGGATTTTTCATGATCATTCTTTTCACCCATTTCTTTGCAAAAGGATCAAGCCGAGTCCATGTTGTTGGATGGGTTTGTGTAGCATTGTCTGTGAGCGTCTTTGCAGCACCCTTAAGCATTATAGTGAGGAAATAAAGACCACCTTTTTTTTCCTTAATATATATAAGCATATTTTGTACTAATTTTCTTTGTATTATCTTGCAGAGGCTGGTCCTACGCACAAATTAAGAGTGTGGAGTTTATGCCATTTTCTCTATCTTTGTTCCTCACATTGAGTGCTATTATGTGGTTCCTTTAGAGCATCTCCAACGGGAGAGCCAAAAGAGACTCAAAGCCAAAAAAATAGCTCAGATGGGCAAAATAGCTCAAAAGGTGAATCTCCAACGGGAGAGCCAAAAATTGCCCAAATTTAGCTCAGAGCTATTTCTCCATGACAGCAAATGTTGGTTGGAAGAGATGGTTTCCCTCCCAAATCAGTTGGACCCAAGAACAAACAACCCATTGTTCATAAAAATTTCAAAATAAAATGCAAAAAAATATGAAAAAATTTGTAATAAATAATCTGAAACCTGATGTCAAATCTACCCACATATATATATCACAGCAATGTACATAAATTCAACACAGTAGCTATTCATTACATTGAAGATGAAGATGATGCACAGCGGCTCACCTCGGACAACCATGGACTATGGTCGCAAATCTCGAACATCAAAACCCCAAATGCGTATTTCTGAAATTTGGTATTTCGAACATCACCGGATCTGAAAAGTGGATATGCCTCTTTGTGGATGAGGATCAGCAGATAGAGATGGAGTGGGTTGTGTGGGAGAGATAAGACGAAGATAGAGAGTGGGTAGGGTGGGAGACAGCCACCGCCATAAGAGAGCCGGATACAAAGAGGGGGGTTGGGGTGGGGAGAGCTTGGCAGGGCATCTTTTGTGCTTTTGGATGTTTCCATCCTCCTTTTTTTTTAAAGAGAAACGGATACAGAGAGGGGGGTTGGGGTGGGGTGGGGTGGGGAGGGGAGGGGAGAACCAAGCCTTGTCTTTTGTGCTTCTGGATGTTTCCATCCTCTTCATTTTTCCCCCTTTTTTTTTTTTTTTTAAAGAGGAACGGATACAGAGAGGGGGGTTGGGGTGGGGAGGGGAGAACCAAGCCTTGTCTTTTGTGCTTCTGGATGTTTCCACACTTTCATTTTTCCATTTTTTTTTTCTAAATTTCTTTGCTTTTGGGCCCTATTCATTGCACATGTTTGGTTTTTAAAATAAATTAAACAGTCCCAGTGGCGTGTTTGGTTTATAAAAAAAATAAAAAGTTGGAATAGATAAATGGTAGTTGGAAGTGGGGGTTAGGAGTTGGAAGTGTGAAATGGTAGTTGATATGGTTGGAAGGAGGGAAAATCAGGTGAGCTAAAAAATAGTTTATGCTGCATTGGAACAACCACTTTTATGCAGTGAGTTATTTCAAATCAAGAAAGCTGTTTTTACACTTTGTGAGCTAAAAATAACTTTTAACTCACCAAAATGGCTCACATGGGTTAGAGATGCACTTATGGTATGCTATTGAAGGACTTTTATATTGCGGTAAGTAGTCATAAAGATCACTCACTAATTAATGTCATTTACCTTTAGAGGTATCAAAAGGGTCCTCTTTTGAGGGCCTAAAAAATGACCTATGGCCATTGACGTTTCAAAAGGTCAAAAGGATATCAGTTGTGAGGTTTTTTCGATTGAGCCTGCTTGGTATGACAGTTCACTATTATTTTTTATCATAAGTGATACCCAAACATATGACCAACGTGTAGATTTCATGTTGTAAAAAAAAAAAAGTTTAGCGTGTCTAAGCATCCTTCATCGCTTGCAAAAGCAATAATAACGTTCAGTTTCTTTGAGACCAAATCCAAAAAAAAATAAAAATAAAAATAAAAATAACTTCATTGATAAATAATCTACCTAGCTTAAGTCTCTTATTGTACGTTATATACTAATGGCTGTTCCTTTTCTTTTTTACCTCTAAAATTTAAAAGCTTCCAAACATTCTGGGTTTCATCTTCGGAGCAATTTAGATGATACTTTACATGATCTACAAGAAGAGCAAAAAAGTAATAGTGGAGGCGAAGCAACCGGAACAGATAGTGATCAGTATCATGAAGCTAAGCCCAATGGAGATTTCTGATGAGGTACAAACTGTCTACTCCCTGCCAAATGGTGATGAAATTAAAGTGGGTGGAGATCAAAACTCAAACTAAGTGAAATCTGCTGTTCGTTTTGCTTTTACTCTTTTTTACTCTCTCTCCCTCTCTCTCACACACACACACACACTGCTAGTACTATAAGAGCATCTCCAATGGTGAGCTATATGGTGTGCTATTGTTATATTATAGCATTTAGCACAAGTTGGGATGCTTCAATGGTGAGCTAAATGCATGTGCTAAATATAGCAATAGTTCACCCTTGTGCCATATTTGGCACAAGGGTGAGCTATTGCTATATTTGCCATGTCAGCTTTTTCCTCCCTTTCTCAACAACCAAATACACCAGCAATTTCTTTTCTTCCATTTTTCTTCCAAAATTTTCTCAGTAACCAAACAACCCATAAATAAATACAATATTTTAAAAAATAATATTGAAATCTTATTAAAAATAAATAAAAATCAGAAGACATACCCTTTTTTTTTAACTCATTCATCCCACTCAAACAACATTGCATTTGATCCACGATATACCTCATTCACTATCTTACGAGACCTTAAATCTGTGGAAAGAGTTGAACTTGTGGCAAAAAATAGCACACTACATTTATTTGCATCATTGGAGCACATTGTTCTAAATTATAGCATTTGGCACTGTAGCATGTGCTAAAATAGTAATAACACACCTTATTTTGCTCATATGGCTGGAGATGCTCTAAGTGGAGTGTGTATGTGAGCTATATACTACTGCAAACAGTGTATACATGAGAGACTGTTTCTACTTCCTCTCTATTAAGTATTTATCAGCTACTTATAAGGAGCCAGCCACAAATAAAAAATTCAGAACAATGAAATAACCAAATTAAAAACTCTCTGCAAAGTTTTATTTTATTTATTTCTTATTAATAACTAACCAAGTACCCAACTACTTGTTTTCTTAAAACTAATCACATCAGTAATGGAACTGTAAAAATAAATAAATAAGTAAAGAACTGATAATTATGCCTCGATCAGGCAATCCGTGCACCAAACAACCAAACCCCTTTTCTCTCCACGCAAGGGGTTGGCTTCCAATCCATCATCTGGGTTGGCTTCCAATCCATCATCTGGGTCGTACCCTTATAATCCACTTGGTTTTCAGCATATTGTCCTAAACTGTGCTGTGGCTCCTGCTTCACTACACGGATCATAAAAATTTGTGTCTCTGATGTACTGCTGCGTTCATATTTGTAGAATGAAATTATATCATGAGCCTCTAGATGTTTCTCCTTCGCAAACTCTGTCCAACCCTTGCTGAATATAAAGTTCCGATTCTTTCTGTAGTAACAAAAGCGGAATTCCCATCTCTTGTTTCCTGTGTCGTAGAAGATGAGTTGTGAGTCTGCAACCCATTTATCTCTAGTTGTTTCTTCAGAAATTAGAGGGAAATGTGCCAAAGCTGCTTTCTTAGGGACGAGAAATCTATTACCAGTGTCGCTCTCCGTCAGCTCCTTCCGAAATAACAGTTTGCCCAAATCCTGTCTAGGAATCGGTGTCATGTAGCTACTCTTGGTGTCCATTAAAACCTACAATAATAAAGTAAATCAACAAAATATACCTAAAATTTAATTAAAAACAAGCTATGCTTTTAAATTTAAACCCTTTTTTTATAAAATTAAGGATTAAGGGTATCCAACCTTGTTCGGCCGAGAATTCTATCCGCACTATTTTCCTAATAGCTCATATGAGATGTTCCATATTCACAAAGACAATGATTGTTTTGAGAATTTAAAACGACCCTATTGCTCAAATAACCCCACAAAGGCAGGCAATAAACTTTTTAAACTATAACAAAATTCTATTCATATGGCTACTTATAGGGGTGGAGTCAAGAATTATAAATTGGGTAGCCAACTTTAAATATATATATATAAACAATTAAACAGTAATATTTTTCTTCGTAATAATATATGTCTTACACTCTTATGGGTAACAGGTATTTTTTTGTTATAAAAAAGATGGCTTTATTTATAAAGCAATAATCATAATCCAGTATATTATCTAGTCGTTTAACACAGTGAGATTAATACGTTCCACCGTTTCAAGCCACATTGAAAGTTCTGAGGTGGCCTTATGTACAATTTTTTTTTAAAAAAAGAATTGAATCCTACTTAATCCCAATGTCAAAATTTTACAAAAAATTTGCTAAGACATCTGTGACACCCAAAATATACAAACTCCCAATATACAACCCCAAAGCAACAAACTTTCGAATATACAAGAACGAGCCCTGTCCCAAAATACACAAGCATAATTCATAGCAACCCCCTAAAGGCCTAAACTATGAATAAAAACGAAAAACGTACACAAGAATGATAGCACTAATCTTTCCTATATTTTCTAGCGTCGGATACTATATATTTTTTTTATCAGCAAAAACAAAAGAAATTTTATTAATTAGAAAAAAAAAACGATAACACTAATCTTTCCTGAATTTTCCAGCATCAGTCACTATACTTAATCACTATCTCCTAGAAAACAATTAATAAAACCTCTAGTAAAGAAAGAAGAACTTACAGAATAGTTCTTCAATCCTTCAATCAATCACTCCTTTTGCAACGCTAATTCGTATTTTGAGAGAGGAGCAACGAGGGGTTTAAATAAGGATCGACCAGCCGAGGGAATTTTTCCAATAGGTAACTTTTTTTTTTTTTGGATAATTTTCCTAACAGGCAACTTTATTATAATTATTTTTTATATTTTCTTCAGCGTTCTAAATTAAATTTCTTCGGTCAATTAAGGTATAATCCCTTCTTGGTATATTATTCTTTATTTCCTTTTATTTACGTTCAGAAAATTGCCATATTTATTCTCTCAAACGAGAGGAAGCAGAATAATCACATTAGGCAAGGGCTTAAATCTGATGTGCGCTTATTGGACCAGAGCTAGGTACATACATACGGCACGTATGTCACGTGATCGTGTGTTTTCCCTTTTTATAAGTGCGAGTCTTGCTTTTCGATCCCTAATCTGCCCCTTCTTTTTTTTTTTGGGGGGGGTTAAAAGTCAAACACCTAGATAGGCACGTCATGTCAGCAATGAGTGTGTCTCGCATCAGTATAATATAAGAAAATCCAATTTACCAAAATAAAACTATAATAATAATAGATTGTTTATATTGTGCATGTTGATGCGTCATGTTACATCACTATTGATCTTCAAGAGCAGTGATTCACGATTGATCCTCTTGATGCTGAGTCCTTTTATCTACCCCTTGATTGCTCCTTTCTACGTACTTAATTACAATAGATAACGAAGTATTGCAATCCCACATGATGAAACTCCTCTTAAAAAAGAGATATGTATTTATTATTGAAGAGAGCTATTTCGTTATTTATTGAATTAATAAAGTGGCTACTTTTGATCTTACAATCCTTCAAAGCAAAACATAAACAGTACACTATGTTCGTTACTAGATATATTGAATAAATTAACTTATTAGCTAGATTCACTCATCAATTGATGTAGATTTCACAACCCTTCTTCAATTTCCAATGACATGATAACTTAATTGCATTTGTCTCATTTTTTTAAGTGAGTGATTTCGGGTTTAAGATTAAGGAGAAGCATATCAATTCACTTGGTGATATTAAGTGGATTAGGGATAAGTACACAATGTTCCTTTGTTAATATCTAATTTACCATTGCCACACTAGCCGGTATTTTTAACATTTTCTTATATACACTGGTCCCAAGCCACATAGAGGAATTATCGACATACACACATTTGTGCAAGTAATCTCATGAGTTCTTTGAAATTATTTGTGTTGTCTAGATTTTTTTGTCGGTCAGTGTTCTCATGAGGAGTTTAGACCCTCGAAGTCCTGCTGAAGCAATTGGACCACCGATTTGGATGAGTAAACGAAGTCACTAAGGAAATAATAAGAATTAAGAAGCCTTCTTGTTTCAAGGAAGAAAAAAAAATTGAAAAATCAGAAAACGAGTGGAAAAATGTTTTGATATTAGCAAAGAACTGTTTTCGGATTCTACTAAGTGCAAGTGTAATAACAGTAAGTGGTTGGCTACTGTGGCGGTTGATTTTAATGCAGTGAAGGTGCCAAAACTTCTTAATATTATTAGGCAAACAAGAATTTTCTAGTTCTTTCTTTGCCTTAAATTTAATGTGCCATTATAAGTAATATTGCTCTTCAAGTGCCTGTTAGCTTTTGAATTTAAATTTTCATTTATTTGAGGATTGATACTTTCAAAAAGAACACTAATATTCCCATTCTTGGGGGTGTTTATGATTTTTCTTGTCAATTAATGTTCTAGGTAACATCGATCATCTCCTTCATGGCGTACCTTGCTCCACTGTAGGTCTTTTGTTTGGCTTTATTTTTTTCATTTGTATTTTCACTTTAGCTTTAAATCAATGGAATGTTAATGGATCAAGGACTAATGAAGATTAAATTCAAATTTCATTGCAGACCTACATTTCTCCGGGTTTATAGAAAGAAATCGACAGAAGGGTTTCAGTCAGTCCCATATGGGGTTACACTGTTTAGTGCCATGCTATGGATGTACTATGCATTAATCAATTCCCATGCTTGCCTTCTCACCACCATCAATTCTGCCGGTTGTATTATAGAGACCATCGGGGTAGTTCCATTTGTACGGTAAGTGATCAACTTATTTCAAAATACACAGTGAAAGAAAACTTAATTCCACTCTTATTGTAAATCGTGTTGGCACAACATGACTTTGGCCTTTCTATACTCCTGCTACACTGGCTTTGCTATACTCCAACTATACTGTCAAAGGAATTGGTACAAAAATACCCAAAATCGTGGTTGAATAATATACACCGTATAAACAAGCACGGGATAAAACACCCCCCTCCCAGTCAAACCCACCCACTCCCAGTCGCACTCTCACACTCTCCCTCTCTCGCTTTATCTCTCATTCTCACTCCCTCTCAATCTCGATCTCACTCTCAGTCGGACTCTCACACTCTCCCTCTCTCTCTCTTTCTCTCTCTCTCTCTCTCTCTCTCATTCTCATTCTCATTCTCTCTGTCTCTGGATCTCGATCTGAGTTACCAGGTCGCCGACGTCGAAGCTCCGTCCTCCGTTGCCGACGTCGAAGCTCCTTCCTCCGTCGTAGACGAATCCCCATTCTCCGTCGTCGACACCGAATACCAGTCATCAGTCGGCGACTCTATCACTGTCACGTTCTCTCGAGGACGATCTCGGCTTAGATCCAAGGATCGTCGGGTTTCCATTTGCCGTCGACGATATCCAGCTCACACATTTGAGCACAGGTAAGGGCATCCGTACCCCCTCTCTCTCTCTCTCTTTGTGAAATATGTCAATTGGAAATATATGTTTATTTATTTATTTTTTTCCGTACATTATTCAATTGGAAATAGGCCGGCGATATCGCCAGAGCAACTTTTGTTGCTTCCACGACAATTCAATTTTTTCAATAGTTGAAGGACAAATTTGCCCTTCAAAGTCATATTTAGCCTATACAATTCCACTTCAGAATTTTCTTTCATTGTTTGGAAAGAGATATATGGAATATTAGATTGTTTTAGTACAAAGAGAAAAAAGAAAAATATCTTCCGGTGGGGTTGATGGTAGCTTCGGGTGCGGTCGTATGTTTGCTAAAAATGGGTTGAAGAGGTTACTTGAACGTGGAGAAGGTGGGTATGTGTTGGGACTGATGGTGGCTATTTTGGGTGTTGGTGGAAAGAGTGGTGGCTTTGGGTTGAGAACGGCACCGATTGAGATGGTGGTGGAGTTGCAGCGGTCAGATGATTAGGTGGGGGTTTCATCAAAGGAGGAGATATGATAGGAGTTGGTGCTTTGAGTAGTATGTAGAGATGGGTTGTCTACTTGTCTGCAAAAGAGGTGATCGGAGATTAGAGCTGACATTTTTTAAATAAAAAATATATATATATCTAAAACCTCCCTAAAAGGTTAAATCATATCCAAAAACCCTATAAATGTTTTATGTATCAATCTAATTCTAAATAAATAAAATCATATCCAATAACCCCACCCGTTAACTTTTCGTCCACTCCTTGTTTTAAAAAAACAATGAATAGACAAAATTGCTCCTCTAATTAATTAATTCTTTTTTATACTCACCGTAGGAATGAAGCACTATAAAACATTTGATCTTAGCCAAAAGGCCGTGAAAGGTATAAAACATTAAAACAACAATTGCCTTACCTTATCATTGTGCCGCCTTTGATCTCTTTATCTTTGCAATAGCAGGTAATATCTCAGCATAAAATGAATTCACACTATCAGGATAGAGAATCAACAAGTCCTGACCTAAAGTCCAACATAAAATCAATAAATTGAGAAATTGAGGTTAGAAAAGTGTGAATGGTGTGAATGATGTGAATGGGGCATATGAATCTAACCTGGGGGGATTAGAGTAGTCAAACTGTTGCAATACTTGTTGTCTCTATCCATATAAAACTCACTTGTTTATAAAAAGACGATCGCTCATATGACAAGTCCTCTCTTCTTATTGGCTTTGTGGGGTAGCCTTCTGTTTTTGGTGTGTTTTTGGTTGGGTGTATTCTCAGTTCCATCTAATATAATTTTCTTTTAGCTGAACAAAAAACAAAAAAAAAAGTGGGGCTATTAGATATGATTTTATTTTTTTAGGAGCAATTAAGAATGTTTATGTCAAGGTAAAATGACAATAACTATCCTCACTGCAGAGTCATTGTGTGGACAACTTAATTGTGGTGGCTTAGTTTGAAATTGATAGAGTATGACAATTACATTGACAATGTAGTAAGCTTGCCTTGGACTATATTCACATTTCCTATCCTATAGTGATTTGTTTGTTTGTATGGAAAATGACATTTTGGAAAAATGATGTACCATTTCTGATGGTTTTTTGGTCATGGATGTGCTTTGCATGATGTACCATTTCTCATTGTTGTGTATGATGTGTGACGTGAAAAATGAGTAGTCTAGCCACACCACCTTTTTTTTTTTTTTAAAAATATTTTCGAACAGTTTTATACTTCTATGTCTATAGAATCCATTCCTCACGTGGTGTGATACTCGCATAATTTTTAAAATAGAATGAGCATTTTTTTATTTACTTATTTAATTGCAACTTCGTCATTGAATCAGCCGGTAAACAAACCCCTAACCCAAAGTTGTAAAACCATCCTTAACTATATTCTTGAGCTTCGACCAGCAGTCATCTTGAGTCTTGACTCCAGGTTATATGTCATGATTTTTAGGTAAAAAAAAAAACCATTAATTTTATAATTTACATAAATTTTATTAAATAAACAGTTTTAATTTTTCAATTTGAATCAGTTCCTTTTTTGCAAATGTACCTTGGCCCCTCAGATAAAATCTGAGTTCATTACTTATTTACAACTGATATCCTTTGTTTTTTTTTTAATGGCAATTCAACTAATTCTTATATTGAGGATAATTTCGTAAAGAAAATGTGATGACACTAATTCTCCTTTTCCCTTTATAATAGTAGAGACTAGAGATTTCAGGTTGCCCTCTAAGTTTCGCAGCTTTCAAGAGATTTAATCACTTTGTTATTGATAAAGCATCTTTATCATATATTCCATGACGACAGTGTGTGAACAATTCATCTATTTTCCTATTTTTAGTGTTTTTCAATATCCCCATTTGAAATATTTATAGCAGAGTCGAATGTTAATGTATCAAGTTATTAACAATGTACAGAACAGTAATGCCTGGGTTCTTGCCTATGACTTAAGAAGAAAGATTATTAAGCCAAAAAAAGAAATTAAAAAAAAAATGTGGCAACAACTTGAGTTAAAAGAGTGGTAGATCATATTGTCATATTGAGTTAGTTTATTGTTATTTAATTTTTCATACGTTTTTAAATTTTTGTATTGTGTTTTTAGAGTGTAATTCTTTGATTCTTAATTGTGCATGTGTGTACACACTGTATTACCTGTTGCAATTTCCATAGAGGCTAGATATTCATTTTAATGTCTGTTTTCAGACAGGGACAGGTCATTTTTCACCACTTGGGGGATATCACCCTGGGAGGGATCTGGTTCTAATTTTGAATGTTGCTCGATTTAAATATCCTCCTCATTGGGTTCTTCTTACGCTTCTTTGGCAAGCCATGGATACAGTTGATGAAGCAACAGGACATCATAGGGGGTATGCCTTCTTTTTCGAATGTCCATTCAAATAAAGATATATAGTTGAAGGGTTATGCTGTCAGATTAATTTGTCCTATGTTATATACTATCCTTGAACGATGATTCTGATTACTGCTTTCCAATACCCTTGTGTGTAGAATCATTGTTAGAAGTTCAATGACTAAGGGTGTGTTAGGAAGCAAATCAAACAATCTTAGGAAATAATATATATTGCTCCTCATTTATAATTAAATCAAGTTTCTACATCTTGCTTAAATCGTGATTAGTGCTAGCAAAGTTGTTTGGGGATATGCTCCATTGATTGTTTATGATCTTTCCCATTTGTAGCTCCAGTCAGAGTTAGCATTTTTGCAATGTATGTGATGGGGCAGACATTGCTTGAGTTTTGTTTGTATGTTTGTATGTTTGTTTGTTTGTTTTAGCTTCACTCACAACTTGATCCGCTGCCAAACTTATTCCACTTTTAGGATCTCTGTTCAAATTGATTTGGTTCAGAACTTCAGTTTAGACTGTTGAATTTCATTTTTTTTTTCTTTCTCTTGGTATGAAAAAAGAAAGAGAAAATTGAAAAAAAAATACAAGGGGAATAAGAAGCACTGGAAATGAACTCAACTGTTTGATAATGTGGCTGTTTTGGGGTTTTGGTTTCTGCTTCAAAACCTGAATTTTGCATCTATTGACGAGATGGGAAATGGAATTTTGATTAACAAAACAGGGTTTCCTCTGATTGTAAATGGGACTGTTTGGTGAGTTTTGGTTTGTGGTCCCAAAACATGTTCTTAATGGTTTTATTGATTGGGGAGATGGGAAATAGGTTTTTGATTAATTGAACTGGGTTTCTTCCCATTGTTATTGGGACTATTTGGTGAGTTTTGGTTGTGGTCCCAGAACCTGTACTTCTTAATGATTTTATATTTAGATTGAGGAGCTGTGTAATGGGTGATTAATGAAGTGGACTGGGTTTCTTTTGTTTGATAATGAAAATGTAGCTGAATTTTTGTATCCGTTCTTATTTTAAATGCTTTTTAGGGGATTTTATTGTTGGTTCTGATTTTGTTTTGCATGAATATGGATTATAGGTGAAGAGGAAGATTGACTTGGTGTATGGTGGGGGAAGTGTTGGCTTGATGGGTTTGATTTGCCAGAAAGTGTATGATGGAGGTTGCCATGTTCTTGGGTAATTAAGAAACATGCTCTGAACATTTATACTGTTTAGGAATTTCATTAGTATACCTGTTCTCAAATGCAAGCTTGGTGTTTATTTGTTGTGTTATTATCACTTTACTGAGTTCTTGATTGCTTTTCACATGCAGGATTATTCCAAAAGCTCTCATGCCTCTTGAGGTATCTGTGCTTTTAATCCATGTGTATTTATTTTTTGTTCGATACTTTTTCAATCATAATAGACTGAAGTTCAAAATCCACAAGACTTCTAGTTTGCTGACTGAAGCTGTTCTTATTTGTGAATATTTTTATCCTGGTCTTTACTCTTTTATTGCCCAATTTAATAATCCTTCCCTGTGTTCTTATGAAAGACATCATTAACTATATTACAAATGTTTTATGTTTCTGAATACATCAATTGGTTATTGACATTCTATTTCTTTCAAGTGTTGATTTAAGAAAAATAAAATTAGGAAGCTACTCTGTAATCTTAATTGTAGTTCTCCATGATTGAAAGTACTTCAATCTTGTGAGCAGTTGCAAAAATGTGATCAATTGAAAATTGATAAATTGTTAACCTGAGTAACATTGACAGATATCTGGTCAAACTATTGGAGAAGTAAGAACTGTCTCAGACATGCATGAGCGTAAGGCTGAAATGGCTCGAGAAGTTGATGCATTTATTGCTCTTCCTGGTAATTACCTAGAATGTTTCATTCCATCAAGACGGAAGCAAAGATGTTCCATAACTTACTAGCAGTGTTGAGTTTTGAATTGTTTAAACTTACAAATAGTATTGCTCGAGCTTTTGAATTGTTTTAGGAGGATATGGAACCATGGAAGAGCTGTTGGAGATGATAACATGGTCACAACTCGGAATTCATAAAAAACCGGTAACCCATCTATCTTTATGCTGGAACATCTGTTGAAGTGTTGCCCTTAGGTACCTTTTTGTATTTATCCATGAAAAATTGAAGGTTATAGGATCCTAAGTAGCATGGAGAGACTGATTGTTGTGAAGGACATCAAATTAGTTTTATGGGGCTCTGGCAAATTTTGATGTGGAAAGCCCTTGGTTATGTGGTTTCATTGAATTAGATTTTTTTTCCCCCTCCCTTTTTGCCTTTCCCAACGATTTATTTAGGGAACCATTTCTATTAAGCAACTTATATTAGACCTTTGCCATGAAAGCAGCCTTATCGGTCATTTGAACTAAAGCACCAATAGGTATTGGCTTCTATTTTCTTAATTTCTTTTTGTTAGATATTATTTACTTTCCTTCATCTTTTTAGTTCTGTTTTGTGCTATATTTGACAACTCTTTTCTTCCCTTTCAACCAAAATTTACTCAAGGAAAGTTGTATGTAGCCTAGGAGTAATCAAGTGCATGTGTCCAGCTAGCAACTTCAAAGCCTTTTCTTTTCAATTTTCATTTTTCTAGGTTTATTAGGTTCTAATTCCTTGCATTTGTTTCAGGATTATCAGTTGGTGACACTAGATGGAGCTCTATTGCTTTTTTATTCTTTAAATATAAGTTGTAAAAGGATAACCCTATTTGGCTAGACTAATGATGCTAATGACCATTATATTGTAATAAAACCCTTAGACTCTCCTATATCTCCCTCTTTCAATGTTAATTGGAGTGCCTAATGTTGGCATTTGTATTAAACTATGCCATGTACATGGAGTGACCTTTCAAAAATTAGTATGCAGAACTTGTGTGGGTTATGTACCTATATTTCAGTTGTAACAGGAGTATTCAAACGTGAGAAGTTGTTTTGGGGAGTGGAAAATGGGTAGAGGAAAGGGAAAGGAGAGTGAAATGGCAAATTCATTTGTTAAGCAGTGTCCTAGTTTTATAAAGGCTACTGCACAGCCTTTTTTTTTTTTTTTTTTTTTTTGAATAAGGACTAAAATCGTGGCTGCATGTCACTATTGTAACAAAAATCGTTGGTCCCACCACAAGTTTTGAAAGACATTGAGACTTTGGGTATTGAATACAAAAAGGTAACATGTAATTCCTATTACTTTTCTTGCTTAATGGAAATGGTTGAAAATTTGATTCGTAAAGGTAAAGCATATGTGGATGATATACCACGTGAGCAAAATGCAGAAAGAAATATTGTTGTTTGTTTTTTTTTTTTTTGGGTGATGGGAAAAATAGTGCAATCAAATTGCATTAATACCATGTGTGGAAGTGCTAAATTATATATTTTTTTTCTCAATGGCTGGTTTTTTTTTTTATTTTTTTATTTTTAATGTGATGAGAATATTCCAATAATTCCGTGTGTGGAAGTGCACAAATCCCACGAGACAACCAGATGAAAATCCAATAAAGATAAAGAATTTTAATGATTACAAACGGGTGTTGAATGCATAAAGTGGGGTGCTTTACTAATGCCAAAAAGAAGGAAAAAGAAAAAAAATCCATAACCCATTCATTGATGGCTGGTAAAATGGGCGTAGGTTGCTTTTCTTTCTTCTTTTTCGCTTTTTTTTTTTTTTTTTTCCTACAAGGTGTTAGTGTGATTCAAGCTGGCTCCAAAATCTGTAAGTTTAAAAGGCTGCCTTGCAAAGCAAAGTGGTGGAAATGGCTTCAAAAAGAACGGGCTGAGCTTCCTAGTAAGAGTGGGCTGAGCTGGCTTAAAAAAAAAACTTTCAGGACCCAAAAATCGTGTTGGGCCAACACGATTTAGGGGTAAATCGTGTTGGGCAACCACGATTTTGGCCTCAACCACTACTACACCAATACACAATTCCGGGCTGATGGGTGATGAAAATGGGCCAAAATTGTGTTGGCCTATCACGATTTTGGGGTAAATAGTATTGGGCTACCATGATTTTGGGCCTCCACCTACGGCCCGTCTACAAGTGAGAGGGTATAAAAATAGGCTAAAATCGTGTTGCCCCACCACGATTTTAGGCTTCTAATACACACCTATACGGGTTGATTTGAGCGTCTAAAATGGGTCAAAATCATATTGGGCCAACACGATTTTGCAAAATCGTGTTAGGCCACCACGATTAACCATAGGTTTGGAAATAAGTTGGGCTTTACCATATTTGCCGAATAAACACGGTCATTGACTGTACATGTGGAAAAGACCCGAGACCATCTAAATTGCCATGTACATTGCATATGCGCCAAAGCAAGCAAGGGTATCAAAAGAAAACTGTACGTTTTTTGTTTTTCTCATTTGGATCTATTAGTTCCTTATTTTTCTATATCCTATATGAATCCTACCTTGGACTGTGATTGCAGGTTCTGACTTTGAAGCTACTTCTTTTGTTAAATTTTGTGGGATTTTTCATGATCATTCTTTTCACCCATTTCTTTGCAAAAAGATCAAGCCCAGTCCATGTTGTTGGATGGGTTTGTGTAGCATTGTCTATGAGCGTCTTTGCAGCACCCTTAAGCATTATAGTGAGGAAACAAAGACCACCTTTTTTTCCTTAATATATATAAGCAGATTTAGTACTAATTTTCTTTGTATTATCTTGCAGAGGCTGGTCATACGCACAAAGAGTGTGGAGTTTATGCCATTTTCTCCTTGTTCATCACATTGAGTGCTATTATGTGGTTCCTTTACGGTATGCTATTGAAGGACTTTCATATTGTGGTAAGTAGTCATAAAGATCACTCACTAATTAATGTCATTTACTTTTAGAGGTATCAAAAGGGTCCTCTTTCGGGGGCCTAAAAAATGACCTAAGGCTAGTGACGTTTTCAAAATGTTAAAAGGATATCAGTTGTGAGGTTTTTTTCGATGAGGCTGCCTGGCATGACGGTTTATTATTATTTTTTGTCATAAGTGATATCCAAACACATGACCAACGTGTAGATTTCATGTTGTGAAAAAAATAAAATAAAAGGTTTAGCGTGTTTAGGCATCCTTCATCACTTGCAAAAGCAATAATAACGCTCAATTTCTTTGAGACCAAATCCAGAAAATTAAAAATTAAAAAATTAATTTCATTGATAAATAATATAACTAGCATGAAGTCTCTTATTGTTATATACCAATGGCAGTTCCTTTTCCTTTTTGCCTTTAAAATTTAAAAGCTTCCAAACATTCTGGGTTTCATCTTCGGAGCAATTCAGATGATACTCTACATGATCTACAAGAACAGCAAAAAAGTAATAGTGGAGGTGAAGCAACCGGAACAGATAGTGATCGATATCATGAAGCTAAGCCCAATGGAGATTTCTGATGAGGTACAAACAGTCTGCTCCCAGCCAAATGGTGATGAAATTAAAGTGGGTGGAGGAGACTGGAGATCAAAACTCAAACTAAGTGAAATCTGCTGTTCGTTTTGCTTTTACTCTTTTTTACTCTCTTTCTCTCTCTCTCTCTCACACACACACTGCTAGTGTATATGTGAGCTATATACTACTGTAAACAGTGTATACACGAGAGACTGTTTCCACTTCCTCTCTATCAAGTATGTATCAGCTACTTATAAGGAGCCAGCCACAAATAAAAAATTCAGAACAATGAAATAACCAAATTACAAACTCTCTGCAATGTTTTATTTTATTTATTTCTAATTAATAACTAACCAAGTACCCAACTACTTGTTTTCTTAAAACTAATTACGTCACTAATGGAACTGTAAAAATAAATAAATAGTTAAAGAACTGCTAATTATGCCTCGATCAGGCAATCCGTGCACCAAACAACCAAACCCCTTTTCTCTCCACGCAAGGGGTTGGCTTCCAATCCATCATCTGGGTCGTAACCTCATAATCCACTTGGTTTTCAGCATATTGTCCTAAACTGCGCTGTGGCTCCTGCTTCACTACACGGATCATAAAAATTTGTGTCTCTGATGTACTGCTGCGTTCATATTTGTAGAATGAAATTATATCATGAGCCTCTAGATGTTTCTCCTTCGCAAACTCTGTCCAACCCTTGCTGAATATAAAGTTCCGATTCTTTCTGTAGTAACAAAAGCGGAATTCCCATCTCTTGTTTCCTGTGTCGTAGAAGATGAGTTGTGAGTCTGCAACCCATTTATCTCTAGTTGTTTCTTCAGAAATTAGAGGGAAGTGTGCCAAAGCTGCTTTCTTAGGGACGAGAAATCTATTACCAGTGTCGCTCTCCGTCAGCTCCTTCCGAAATAACAGTTTGCCCAAATCCCGTCTAGGAATCGGTGTCATGTAGCTACTCTTGGTGTCCATTAAAACCTACGATAATAAAGTAAATCAACAAAATATACCTAAAATTTAATTAAAAACAAGCTATGCTTTTAAATTTAAACCTTTTTTTTTTTAATAACGATTAAGGGTATTCAACCTTACTCTACCGAGAATTCTATCCACACTATTCTCCTAATGGCTCATATGAGATGACTCATATTCATAAAGACAATGATTGTTATGAGAAGTTGAAACGATGATCTCTGGAAACACACCCAGGACTTGATTGCTCAAATAACCTCAAACGGACAATAAACTTTTTGAACTATAGATTTGGCTGCTTATAAGGGTGGAGTCAAGAATTATATATTGGGTAGCCAACTTTAAAAACATATATATAAACAATTAAACAGTAATATTTTTCTTCGTTATAATATATGTCTTACACTCTTACGTGTAACGGGTATTTTTTTATTATAAAAAATGGCTTTATTTATAAAGCAATAATCATAATCCAACTTTGACAGTATATTATCTAGTCGTTTAACACAGTGAGATTAATATGTTCCACCGTTTCAAGCCACATTGAAAGTTCTGAGGTGGCCTTATGTACAATTTTTTTTTTTTAAAAAAAAGAATTGAATCCTACTTAATCCCAATGTCAAAATTTTACAAAAAATTTGCTAAGACGTCCGTGACCTCCAAAATATACAAACTGCCAATATACAACCCCAAAGCAACAAACTTTCGAATATACAAGAACGAGCCCCAAAATACACAAGCATAATTCATAGCAACCCCCTAAAGGCCTAAACTATGAATAAAAACGAAAAACATACACAAGAATGATAGCACTAATCTTTCCTATATTTTCTAGCGTTGGACACTATATATTTTTTTTATCAGCAAAAACAAAAGAAATTTTATTAATTAGAAAAAAAAACGATAACACTAATCTTTCCTGAATTTTCCAGCATCAGACACTATACTTAATCACTATCTCCTAGAAAACAATTAATAAAACCTCTAGTAAAGAAAGAAGAACTTACAGAATAGTTCTTCAATCCTTCAATCAATCACTCCTTTTGCAACGCTGATTCGTATTTTGAGAGAGGAGTAACGAGGGGTTTAAATAAGGATCGACCAGCCGAGGGAATTTTTCAAATAGGTAACTTTTTTTTTTTTTTTTTGGATAATTTTCCTAACAGGCAACTTTAATATAATTATTTTTTATATTTTTATTTTCTTCAGAGTTCTAAATTAAATTTCTTCGGTCAATTAAGGTATAATCCCTTCTTGGTATATTATTCTTTATTTCCTTTTATTTACGTTCAGAAAATTGCCATATTTATTCTCTCAAACGAGAGGAAGCAGAATAATCAAATCAGGCAAGGGCTTAAATCTGATGTGCGCTTATTGGACCAGAGCTAGGTAGATATATAGGGTATGGTACGAAAAGGCCATTGGGGCACACGTATGTCACGTGATCGTGTGTTTTCCATTTTTTTTTTTTCTTGGGTTAAAAGTTGCATAGGAAGACAAATATGTAGATAGGTACGTCATGTCAGCGATGAGTGTGTCGCGTCAGTATAATATAGGAAAATTCAATTTATCAAAATAAAACTATTATAATAATAAATTTTTTATATTGTGCATAGTTGATGCGTCATGCTACATCACCGATGACTCACAATTGATCATGGATCAAGAGCAGTGATTCACAATTGATCCTCTTGATGCTGAGTCCTTTTATCTACTCTTTGATTGTCCCTTTCTACGTACTTAATTACAATAGATAACGAAGTATTGCGATCCCACATGATGAAACTCCTCTTAAAAGGAGATATATATTTATTATTGAAGAGAGCTATTTCAGTTATTTATTGAATTAATAAAGTGGCTACTTTTGATCTTACAATCCTTCAAAGCAAAACATAAATAGTACACTATGTTCGTTACTAGATATATTGAATAAATTAACGAATTAGCTAGATTCACTCATCAATTGATGTAGATTTCACAACCCTTCTTCAATTTCCAATGACATGATAACTTAATTGCATTTGTCTCATTTTTTTAAGTGAGTGATTTCGGGTTTAAGATTAAAGAGAAGCATATCAATTCATTTGGTGATATTAAGTGGATTAGGGATAGGGATAAGTACACAATGTTCCTTTGTTAATATCTAATTTACCATTGCCACACTAGCCGGTATTTTTAACATTTTCTTATATACACTGGTCCCAAGCCACATAGAGGAATTATCGA
The DNA here is from genome assembly GCA_039720395.1 of Liquidambar formosana. Classification (NCBI taxonomy): domain Eukaryota; kingdom Viridiplantae; phylum Streptophyta; class Magnoliopsida; order Saxifragales; family Altingiaceae; genus Liquidambar; species Liquidambar formosana. Next base: position 30,064,503 of record CM077828.1, read on the forward strand.
CATACACACATTTGTGCAAGACAGATATCCTCCATCTCTTCCTTTGTGCCTGCTTTCATTCATTCATATGCACCCTTTGCATAATTGAGGCATGCCATTCTCATATTATAAAAATTACATCGAGACCTACCAAATAGTGTGTTCCGCTTAGAACTTCTTGTCATTAACAGATTAACTCATTCAAATGGTTCTGGCCATTCGATTAAAATTATGTTTAATTCGATTTTTTTTGGAAATACAATATACTCCTCTTTCTGCTAAAATAAGTTAAAACGTACCGCACCTTCCTGCCCTCTCTATTTATGCGTCACACCTTATGCGCTATTGTTTGAATAAGAGAAAGCTAGTGAACTTTCACCCTACAACCCTGCTTCTTCATTTTTCTCTGTGAGAGAGAGAGAGAGTTTGAGCTGAAGAGATGGCAATATTCTCTGTTCACCATTCATGGGTTTTTACCTTTGGCCTTCTAGGTAGGAACATAGAGATTAATCACACACTTCTCTTTCTTCTTATTTCTCTTGAAATTTATTGTGCCAAGTAATCTCATGAGTTCATTGAAATTATTTGTGTTCTCTAAATTTTTTTGTCGGTCACGTGTTCTCATAAAGAGTTTACTCCCTCGAAGTCCTGCTGAAGCAATTGGACTACCGATTTGGATGAATAAACGAAGTCACTAGGGAAATAATAAGAATTAAGATGCCTTTTTGTTTCAGGGAAGAAGAAAAATATTGAAAAATCAGAAAACAAGTGGAAAAATGTTTTGATTTTTGGAAAGAACTGTTTTCGGATTATACCAAGTGCAAGTGTAACAACAGTTAGTAGTTGGCTACTGTGGCGGTTGATTTTAATGCAGTGAAGGTGCCAAAACTTCTTGATATTATTAGGCAAACAAGAATTTTCTAGTTCTTTCCTTACCTTAAATTTAATGTGCCATTATAAGTAATATTGCTCTTCAAGTGCCTGTTTAGCTTTTGAATTTAATTTTTCATTTATTTGAGGATTGATGCTTTCAAAAAGAACACAAATATTCTTGGGGGTACTCATGGTTTTTCTTGTCAATTAATGTTCTAGGTAACATCATCTCCTTCATGGTGCACCTTGCTCCACTGTAAGTCTTTCGTTTGGCTTTATTTTTTTCATTTATCTTTTCACTTTAGCTTTAAATCAATGGAATGTTAATGCATCAAGGACTAATCAAGATTAAATTCAGATGATACTATACATGATCAACAAGAACAGCAAAAAGGTAATAGTGGAGGCGAAGCGACCAGAACAGATAGTGATCGATATCATGAAGCTAAGCCCAATGGAGACTTCTGATGAGGTACAAACAGTCTGCTCCCAGCCATATGGTGATGAAATTAAAGTGGGTGGAGATCAAAACTCAAACTAAGTGAAATCTATTGTCGGTTTTGCTTTTACCCTTTTTTTACTCTCTCTCTCTCACACTGCTAGTACTATAAGTGGAGTGTATATGTGAGCTATATACTACTGTAAACAGTGTATACACGAGAGACTGTTTCTACTTTCTCTCTATCAAGTATGTATCAGCTACTTATAAGGAGCCAGCCACAAATAAAAAATTCAGAACAATGAAATAACCAAATTAAAAACTCTCTGCAATGTTTTATTTTATTTATTTCTTATTAATAACTAACCAAGTACCCAACTACTTGTTTTCTTAAAACTAATTACATCACTAATGGAACTGTAAAAATAAATAAATAAGTAAAGAACTGATAATTATGCCTCGATCAGGCAATCCATGCACCAAACAACCAAAACCCTTTTCTCTCCACGTAAGGGGTTGGCTTCCAATCCATCATCTGGGTCGTACCCTTATAATCCACTTGGTTTTCAGCATATTGTCCTAAACTGCGCTGTGGCTCCTGCTTCACTACACGGATCATAAAAATGTGTTTCTCTGATGTACTGCTGCGCCCATATTTGTGGAATGAAATTATATCATGAGCCTTTAGATGTTTCTTCTTCGCAAACTCACTCCAACCCTTGCTGAATATAAAGTTCCGATTCTTTCTGTAGTAACAAAAGCGGAATTCCCATCTCTTGTTTCCTGTGTCGTAGAAGATGAGTTGTGAGTCTGCAACCCATTTATCTTCAGTTGTTTCTTCAGAAATTCGACGGAAATGTTCCAAAGCTGCTTTCTTAGGGACGAGAAATTTATTACCAGTGTCGCTCTTCGTCAGCTCCTTCCGAAATAACTCTTTGCCCAAATCCCGTCTAGGAATCGGTGTCATGTAGCTACTCTTGGTGTCCATTAAAACCTACGATAATAAAGTAAATCAACAAAATATACCTAAAATTTAATTAAAAACAAGCTATGCTTTTAAATTTAAACCTTCTTTTTTTTTTAATTAAGGATTAAGGGTATTCAACCTTACTCTACTGAGAATTCTATTCACACTATTCTTCTAATGGCTCATATGAGATGACTCATATTCATAAAGACAATGATTGTTATGAGAAGTTGAAACGATGATCTCTGGAAACACACCCAGGACTTGATTGCTCAAATAACCTCAAACGGACAATAAACTTTTTGAACCATAGATATGGCTACTAATAGGGGTGGAGTCAAGAGTTATAAATTGGGTAGCCAACTTTAAAAATATATATATATAAACAATTAAACAGTAATATTTTTCTTTCGTAATAATATATGTCTTACACTCTTATGGGTAACGGGTATTTTCTTTTTATAAAAACGATGGTTTATTTATAAAGCAATAATCATAATCCAACTTTGACAGTATATTATCTAGTCGTTTAACACAGTGAGATTAATATGTTCCACCGTTTCAAGCCACATTGAAAGTTCTGAGGTGGCCTTATGTACAATTATTTTTTTTATTTTTTTTTAAAAAGAATTGAATCCTACTTAATCCCAATGTCAAAATTTTACAAAAAATTTACTAAGACATCCGTGACCCCCAAAATATACAAACTCCCAATATACAACCCCAAAGCAACAACCTTTTGAATATACAAAAACGAACCCTGCCCAAAATTCACAGGCATAATTCATAGCAACCCCCTAAACTATGAATAAAAACAAAAAACGTACACAAGAACGATAGCACTAATCTTTCCTATATTTTCTAGTGCTAGACACTATATATTTTTTTTATCAGCAAAAACAAAAGAAATCTTATTAATTAGAAAAAAAAAAACGATAACAAAAATCTTTCCTGAATTTTCTAGCATCAGACACTACACTTAATCACTATCTCCTAGAAAACAATTAATAAAACCTCTAGCAAAGAAAGAAGAACTTACAGAATACTTCATCAATCCTTCCATCAATCACTCCTTTTGCAACGCTGATTCGTATTTTGAGAGAGGAGTAACGAGGGGTTTAAATAAGGATCGACCAGCCGAGGGAATTTTTCAAATAGGTAACTTTTTTTTTTTATTTGATAATTTTCCTAACAGGCAACTTTAATATAATTATTTTTTATATTTTTATTTTCTTCAGCGTTCTAAATTAAATTTCTTCGGTCAATTAAGGTATAATCCCTTCTTGGTATATTATTCTTTATTTCCTTTTATTTACGTTCAGAAAATTGCCATATTTATTCTTTCAAACGAGAGGAAGCAGAATAATCACATTAGGCAAGGGCTTAAATCTGATGTGCGCTTATTGGACCAGAGCTAGGTACATATATAGGGTATGGTACGAAAAGGCCATTGGGGCACACGTATGTCACGTGATCGTGTGTTTTCCATTTTTATAAGTGAGAGTCTTGCTTTTCGATCCCTAATCTGTGTTGTTTTTTTTTGTTTTTTGTTTTTTTTTTTTTTCTTGTGTTAAAAGTTGTATATGAGGACAAATATGTAGATGGGCACAACATGTCAGCGATGAGTGTGTCGCATCAGCATAATATAAGAAAATTCAGTTTACCAAAATAAAACTATTATAATAATAAATTTTTTATATTGTGCATGTTGATGCGTCATGTTACATCACCGGTGACTCACAATTGATCATCAAGAGCAGTAATTCATGATTGATCCTCTTGATGCTGAGTCCTTTTATCTACCCCTTGATTGCTCCTTTCTACGTACTCAATTACAATAGATAATGAAGGATTGCGATCCCACATGATGAAACTCCTCTTACAAAGGAGATATGTATTTATTATTTAAGAGAGCTATTTCGCTATTTATTGAATTAATAAAGTGGCTACTTTTGATCTTACAATCCTTTAATGCAAAACAAGAAAAGTACACTATGTTCGTCGCTAGATATATTGAATAAATTAACTTATTAGCTAGATTCATTCATCAATTGAGGTAGATTTCACAACCCTTCTTCAATTTCCAATGACATGATAACTTAGTTGTATTTATCTCATTTTTTAAGTAGGTGATTTCGGGTTTAAGATTAAGGTGAAGAATATCAATTCATCTGATGATATTAAGTGGGTTAAGGATAAGGGTAAGTACACTATGCTCCTTTTGTTAATTAATATATAATTTGCCATTGCCACATTAGCCGGTAAAAAGTGTGGTGAACTTAACCTGTATTTTTAACATTTTCTTATATTCACTGGTCCCAAGCTACATAGAGGAATTATCAACATAGACACATTTGTGCAAGACAAGTATCCTCTATCTCTTCCTTTGTGCCTACTTTCATTCATTCATATATATGCAACCTTTGCATAATTGAGGCATGCCTTCCTCATATTATAAAAATTACATCGGGACTTACCAAATAGTGTATTCAGCTTAGAACTTCTTGTCATTAAAATTATGTTTAATTTTTCCAACATTCAAATAACTTGTTTGAAACTGAATCAATTGAATAGTTAAAATCATTCAATGGAGCTGATGTTTTTTTTGGAAATACAATATACTCCTTTTGTTCCTATTTTATTGGTTCCCTTTCTATTTTTTGGGATGTTTCAAAATTATTGTCTTATTCAAAAAAGTTAATGATTCTTTTTATTTTGTTTCCTAAATTACCCTTTTTGATGGTTATTTTATCTTTTTTTCCAATTATACATTTGAGGGCAAAATTTAGAATATAAAAATGCCCAATTACATAAAAGAGGCATGATTAAAAAGGTGGAGTATCTCTATATATTCGTGCGTGCACGGTCTTGTTCCTTAAAAATGCTGGACTGCCGGAGGGCACATGCCATATTTGCTAATGAGTTTCCAACTAGGGGCTTATGCATACGGCCCATTGAATAATTTCTTCTCTATGTGGGCCTTCCCATTGTAAACTACGTTGACGACTGCACTTACCAAACTCGATAGGCTTTTGAGCATCGGAATGATTAGGTGGGCATTAGTCAATGTGATAAAGGTTCTCAGGATGACTCAATGAGAAAGCCCAATCGGTTTAGCTTCAAGAAAGAAGGTGACGGAGATGCCTATCAACTTCAAATTTACAGCTAAAAAGCATTCAGTTTGCACGACAGTGCATTCATTTTGACTAATCATATGAGGATTATCAATGTATATGCATGATTAGGAAGTTGTTTGGCGCTGGAAAAATAAATTAATTAAAATAGGAATACGCAATTAGGTCGGAATAATACACCACCCAATTAAGAGAAAAAGATGACAAAGACCTTATGACTTTTTTCATTATCTACCACAAAATCGAATTGGATTTTGAGGCAGCATTTTGTAATCTACATTTCGTGCATGGATGACTTAAAGTTTCAAAATTAGCAAATTGAGAAACTCTTGAATGGCAAGGTGGAATGTTAAACCCTCTAAACCATAAATGTTCAAGATGTAAAACCCTAAGGCTCTATTTGGTTTGCGGATTTTATCAAGGAAAAAAAGTAAAATATAGAGAATTGTACTTTTCTTTATTTGGTTGCAATGGAAATTGGAAGAGAAAAACAGAATTTGAATTATTTTGACTTGATATGATTTTATCTTTTCCTTTCATTTTCTTTCCTCCTCATTTTTTTTCGCTTCCTTTTTTTTTCCTTAGTAGAATCTATGAACCAAATAGAGGGTAAAAAAAAAAAAAATTACAACTACTAGAATAACACATCACAAAGCATATGTACTAATTACTAAGTAAAGTACCCTTCTTGGTCTCCGTTTCATTCAATTTTTTGAAATTACATCCCAACATCTTTATCCTTTACTTATGAAAGTATCCTAGAAACCCACTTATATATTAAATCATATAGAGTTCATATTTAGACGATATGAGATATAGGACTTCCAAATTAATCCTTCCCCTCACATATAGGTCGATAGTTCCTATTATGTTAAGTTTTAACCTAAAAATCTAACTTTTAGGTTATGACTCCAAATAATATATATGAAGTTATATCAAATCTAATATTTAATTAATCCATAAAACAAAAGTTTTAGTTGAATGTCTCAATATGCATCACATCTACCTATGCCCAGCCACCAGTAATCACCTGAACTAAGCCAGGATAGTATCTGGCTTCATTATCATTATTATATTGGGTTGGAAATATCTAGCTTCTAAAGTACTGTTGCATGATTGAACACTATATTATCCTAATCACAAGGGATATACTAAGCTAATACAATAATAATTAAAATCATAGGAGATATTCTAAGAAAATCCTAATCCCCTTTAGGTGATGTATATTCTACTGTGCACCTACCACTACTAAAAAGGACTGAAGGCAATAACAATAAACATATGGTTTTCTCCTTCAATATCCTCTATGTGCAAACACAAGGATTTAATAAAGGCAACCTAGGAGACGCTAAATGGAGGGAATGGGGGTTAGGAAATATTCTTGCAAAATAGGTGGGTTTGTGGAACTGTCACGAGATCAAACAGTGACACTTGTAACAATGGAAGAGGAAGGCTTTTGAATCACCTATCCATGCGTGACAGTCAAAAGGTATGAGATAGAACGCAATAGCAGTTGCTGGTACAATAGTGCACAAATATATATATATTTCAATTGACGTACCTCTCCTAGCCTCACTTGATGTGAAGGCATAAGGAATTTATGCAGTGAAAGGTTATTTGGTGGAGTTTATTGGGCTTGTGGTTTCATTGGTTTGACTGCTCGTACATTTTAGTACTGACAAATAACAATGCTTTAGCTCCAAACCAGTCGGAGGAGCACTTCCACCTACCTACAAAGGTGATTTGTACAAGAACTTCTTTCGTGCCAAAATTTTTACTTAAAATTACTTTTTTTTAAAAAAAAAAAAAAAGGGGGGGGGGGGCCAGGGTTTGGTTTGGTTTGATGATAATATTGCAGTGCCAAAGATGTAAATGACTTCACTTCGAAAATAATAATCTTCTTACAAAAGAAATAAAATAATTTTTCTTTTGAAAAAAAAGGGATGTTAATATTGTAATTAATAGTATTGTTAAGTTACAAATTTCAGACTTGAAATTCTGATTTTTCTAAGATATATTTTAAATATTTTGTAGGCCGGCCAGGAAAATACTTTTAGTAGATCTAGCTCTCGTTGATATAGACCTTTTCTATTCTACCAAAAAAAGGGTGGATGAAAACAGTACTTCGGAGACCACTTAATATATGTGCAATTTACATGTATATTATCTTGTGGTAGATATAAATACTATACTTACCAAATTCATCTATTAGATGATGTAGTTTGAATTTATTTTTTTTTTTCAAACTTTAAAGAGGAGGGACTTGTTTCTTTTATCAGTTACGAAATAAATGTAGTTTTCACCAATAAGTAATTATGTGTCATGGAGATCAGCTGTTTGTAGTTGTAGAAAAAACTTTCTATCCACTTAATTAGTTGCAAAATGGCTCAAAAAGGAGGGACTTCTTTCTGTAATACACCTTACTTCACATGCCCTTTTTCATTACTATTAGCATTCTAATTTTCTAAAATTTCTCACTTAGTTACATCAACAATTTTTTGCGTATGTGCATGCGTGCGTACATACTCATGCGCATGAGTGGAGAGATACAAAGTTTTGTGTTGGATCAAGTTCATAACCACTGTGGAAGTCATCGCACCATGACCCACCCCAAGAGCACCAGGAAATACTTGTCACGTGGAAAAAATCACTTGATTGTTTTTTGGTTACTTAATTGTTTAAGGTGTAGTATGGTTATGTGCAAATTATGTGATTTTTTTTTTTTTTTTTTCTGATGTGGCAAGCTTTTATATTATTTTGAGCCACAATGGCTTCCCCACTAGATGCAGACATGTTGTGCTGGCAGTTGGGTGCATTCTCTTTGTCCTATGCCAACTATTAAATTAGCCCCAATCCTCATGCAACAATATGGATTCCCCATCTATTTATAGGACACCCACCGTGCCTTGATTTGTCTCATTAATGTTTGCATCAGAGAAAGCTAGGAGTTTGCTTTAGCTAGCGCCTTGCTTCCTCAATTAATAGAGATGGCTATGTTCTCCATTCACCATCCTTGGGTTTTTATCTTTGGTCTTTTAGGTAATTGGGTTACAGAGATTATTCACATACTCCTCCTTATTCTTCTTCTTCTTCTTCTACTTCAACTTATTACGAAATGTGATGGCATGGCTCTTTTACTCTTTTCGATCTCCTTATGTGTTTTCTTCCCTTTCTTGATTGGGGACGTTACTACCAACTCTGATGACTTGACTTAAAAAGTTCATATGAAAATAACTAGAATATATTAAAAGTGATAAAACTTTAGCTGAGAAAATCTCTTCTTAACTTTGAAAAATATTTTTTAATACGAATCATACCATGTGCAATATGTGTATGTTATTTTTGTGCATTATCGATCTGTTCATCTTAATACTTTATTATGCAGCTGCTTTTTGCTAATCTTATTACTCAATTTTTTTCCTTAATTTCTTTTCAATGTTATAGGTAACCTCGTCTCCTTCATGGTTTATCTTGCCCCAGTGTAAGTTCCCTAATTAATTAATTGTTTGAGCTTAATTTTTCTTTCTCTAATAGTCTTTGAATTTCTCTTTAGCAATTAATCCATACAGGGGCTAACTTGATTTAAAATCTTGAACCCATTCCAGACCGACCTTTGTTAAAGTTTGTAAGAAGAAATCAACAGAAGGGTTTCAATCAGTTCCATATGTGGTTGCACTATTCAGTGCGATGCTTTGGATATACTATGCGTTACACAAGTCCAATGCTTACCTTCTCATCACCATCAATTCCGTCGGTTGCATCATAGAGACCATTTACATTGTCTTGTACATTGCTTACGCACCAAAGAAATCTAGGGTATTAAAGGACAACCATTTTCCACTCTTCTCAAAGTTCCTTGTTCTCAATTTTTTTTCATTTTTATTTTTTTGGCAATATATACTTGTTCTAAAATTATGTCCTAAATGAAGTTCGGACTTGGAAATGCAGATCCTGACTTTGAAGCTACTTCTTCTGTTGAATTTCGGGGGATTTTGCTTGATTATTCTTCTCTCCCACTTCTTAGCCAGAGGAGAAAACCGGGCCCGACTTCTTGGATGGGTTTGTGTGGTACTCTCTGTGAGTGTATTTGCAGCGCCTCTAAGCATTATGGTGAGGATCGATCGATATGTGCATTCAACAAAGAACATTTTTTGGCCTACGTATCTTCTTGCCATAATTTTGCTAGTAGAAAATTAACCTTCCATGCATGATTTTGCAGAGGCTGGTCATACGCACCAAGAGTGTGGAGTTCATGCCGTTTTCTTTATCATTTTTCCTAGCACTGAGTGCTGTTATGTGGCTCTTTTATGGTGTCTTATTAAAGGACTTATTTATTGCAGTAAGTGCTCTGATATTTTAATTTAGATCGAGGTTATAATCACTCCCTTCTGTCCGGTCCTACATCAAGGCCATGCTTTTTTGGTTGGAATGGAATGGATGAAAATGGAATATGATTCCATGCTTGAAAAAATTTGAAGAAAAGGATTTGAAATAACTATTTTAACACACTGTTTGATTCTATTCCTATTTAAATTACTTCATCCAAATACGCAGTTTGCAATGAATTGAAATGTGATTAATTACATTATATCCATTCCATTCCAACTAAAAATATATGGCCCAAGGGTTAAGATGTACGTTTTAGCTTGGTAGTAATAGATTTTCTTTCCAGTTTAAAAATTAAAAATTAAATTTCTTAAGATGACTTAACAGCAAGTTATGATATTAATCCTATTCTAAAATTTTCCCCTTTGGAAATCCTCGAAGAATATCAGTAATTTAAGTAAGGAAGCTTAAGACCTAGAATATTTCTCTTCATTGTCACCAATGATATTTATATATCTTTTTTTTTTTTTTTTTCCCTTCTTGCATGGACAGCTTCCAAACGTACTGGGTTTCGCCTTCGGGGTGGTTCAGATGGTACTCTATGTAACCTACAAGAACTACAACAAAGTTATAGACGATCAGAAGCTACCGGAACACATTGTGAAGATAAGCACGACCAAAACCACTGAGGTATACCTGGAATTTTCCGAGCCCAATGATGAAGATCAGAACAAGCATGACCAAATAACAGACCCCAATGAAAAAACCATGGAAGTCTCCGACCAGAGCCAAAGTAAATGTGCAGTTTGATTTGCCTGTAATACTTAAGAAGTGCAGGTCGATTTGCTTGTAATGCATGCCTTTTATCTCTACTATTGTATTTTGTGTTAAAATGGTATTTAAAGTGTTATTATGTGAAATAAACTTTGGAATTAAAATAACCTTGCGGAATCAGAAAAGTGTTTTGTGGAAGAAGCGAAATCATTTTTACTAGCTACTTCATAAACATTTGCACATATGCGCCTTCTTACGAATTCAGTTTATGAATAAGATCGATGTGGTTGATTACCTGATTTACATCCTGAGAAATTAATAATAATAAAAAGAGTCTGGGTACCATTAGCAATGACAAAGCCGTGGGCATTTAAACAAACGCTTAGAACATGTTTGTGCTATGTGTTTTTATAATACGTACATGCCTGCATATCTATCATTACTTTTATAATGACAAATTATTATAAAACCAATTTCCTAATAACAATGATTTTGTACGTTTTACCATAGGTCTTGTAATCCAATGCTCTATATTGAATAGTTGCCACCTCCCTTATGGGCAATTTTTACCTTTAAAAGAAAGGTTTTTTCTTTTTCTTTTTCTTTTTTTTCTTCTTCCAAATTTTTTGTGGGCAAAGAATTTTTATTAGATTGAAAAGAGGAATATATACACCATGGAAGAAAGAACACCACTACACCCACAAATAATAATGAAATTCTCTACACAGCCACTAAGCCAGCACCAAAGGTAAGTAAGATGTGTTTCTCTTAATGGGGGAATTTTAGATTTGTCTGAAAATAATTATATATAGTTAGTAGTCATTTACTAGAACGTTAGTAGTAATTTGTATTGAACTGTAATTATTTTTCCGTGGCCCGACAAATCTAAAATTCCCCCTTTCTTAATTTCTAAGGAAACGGAATTACTAGATGGATATTCGAAAAATCAACTCTTTCAACTATACATTTCCAGCCATTTTGATTTTCAAAAATAAAAATAGTAATAATAACTATTTTTATTATTATTTTGTTTGAACGTTAATAGTAGGATTTCTTGGTAGAAAGGACCATCGCGCTTGTATATATATACTCTTTATTCTAGTGAAGTACTTCAATGAACCATCTTCCAAATTTGAAGCTTATGCGCCTTTTCACCTTTCTAAAATGCCTTGTAGATTTGAACCAATCTCCAATTTCTTCCTATCTTCCCCACCTCTCTTTTGGTGCATAGTAATCCATCCAAGGACCAAACTTCGTGAAGTTATCACTTATTTAAGTAATTAAAAAAGCATGAATTTTTTTTTTTTTTTTATTCTGTCACAATTAGGTCTAAACTCTTCCCACTACCATTCATAAACTATACACTGTGTTTCCCCTAAAACTGAAATCCATGCTTTGTTTATTCTGGACATGTCAAATTAAAATCCATCTTCCAGCACTTAATATAATTGCTTTTGAAAAAAATTCATGTTAAGGGTTGAGAAAAGCTCCAATGAGGGTATTGCACAAATCCCACATATCCCCCCTTAATATAATTGCCCCTTTTTTTTTTTTAACAAAAAAAATATATATATATATATATAGGATGATGATCAGGTAAGCACGTACTGATATAACTTATATCAAAACCTGCATTGGGAGTTGAATCAATGCAAGGGGTACAACCCCCAATGCATAGTGCTGGCGTAACTTACATCAACACGTGCTGATGGGATCGCCTCTATATATATATATATATATATTGGACAAATCCCAAGCCATTTGGTTTAATTGCGTGATAAAATTTCACGTGGATTAATTATATGTTAATCAAAGTTTGATTTTCTCTATCATACAATCGTATTTGACCCAAATTCTCCATCAACTCAGGCATATGGATCTATTTTAATATGTTTTTTACTAAATTTATAATAGTGAAATCGGCACAATGCGATAAACATTCTAACAGTCCATGTATTTTGAATTTCATCCTCGAAATAACTGATAAAATGAGAGATCTCATATAGAGAGAGAGATGAGGTTGCCGTCATCTTAGTTGGACTCTTTAAATGAAAAGGTGTTAGGCACCCTGGTGGGTGTCGTTTTCCCACATCTCTGTTTGAACAGAGAGCATGAATAAAATATGCGCACGCAAATGGCACGTGACTCCATGGTTGCACAACTGGATCTTGATTGGGTTTGGCGGCATGAAAGGTCAACAGATAGAAGGTCTTACTTGTTCCGGTAAAACAGCATATCCTCCATCTTGCCGCTGAGGTTGCTTCTCCACCCTTGGATTACTCCTTTATAGTGCGATTGCACATCATAAAGTCTCTTAGTTGGATTCCAAAATAAATGAACCTAAACTCTAACTAACCCCTCTAAAGAACTAATCAAGAGATTGCAAATTGTGGGGTGGCCAATAAATGCTTGCCACATCAGCATCAACAGGATTTGGTAGCACCTCGAAGGATCTCATTTGGGTAGATCAAATCTACTAAAAATGATCTCAATTTTGATGAAATCATTCATTGAATGCAATCAAATTCTTTGCAAGATACGGTAATATATTCCATTTGAAAATGTTATTGATTTAAAAATACAATACATGCAATCGAGATATTTAATATTCATTCAATCAAACTAATTAATATATGTTATCAAGAAGTGCTATGTGATCCTATAATGAGTTCTTGTAATAAAAAGTATATATACCTTTTCATGTGAGTGAAATCCATGCTGAAATGCGTTACAAAAATGCAAAGTAATATTGATTCATACCACATTTCCCAAAAATTAGGGATCAACAACACAAGCTACTCCATGCATTGCATATCAATCGTTCTATTTGATTGTGTGGTGGTCGAGATTCGATTGGTCCGAGACCATATATGATGGGTATATGCTGAAGAGGATCCACACCTTGAGAAATTACGAGGAAGGATCAGCTAGACCCTCCACAACTGAAGTATGAGTTGTAAACCTTAAACCATTTGGTGGGTGACACATCAGAAAGAAAACATGGTGGGACCCCACAAGTTTGGGTGTGTACTAGGAATGGTACTGACAAGTAGATGAGCTGAGCTGTCGATGGTTTTTATGTTCCAAAGAAAACCCTCAAAACGGCAAAAGGAGCATTAGCGCGGGAGAAAGCTGTTTGGATTGTGATAGTACCCTTAAAGTTCAGTGGGAACAACTGGAAAAAGAACCAAAAGCTCTCACACCACAAACTGTTCCATTGATTCCCCCCTCCATATTCTTACATGCAACTTGTCTGAGTTCACAGTCCGTCCCTCACTATATAAACCTATTACACCCTTTCTAATGAGCTCGTGGGATTGAGAGAGGAGATATAGTGTGACTATTGAAAGAGTGTTTTAGTAGTTGTTGATCGAAGAGATGGCAGTGTTCGACATTCATCCCATATGGCCTTTTGTCTTTGGTCTTTTAGGTAGATACATAGTGTTTACATTCCATCATATTTTTTTTTAATTTTTTCTTTTTGGGGGTGGGCCGGGAGTGTTCAATGGGGAGACCAATAGGCTCTTGGGCTACAAAATAGTCCACCCCGCTCCCCTTTAAACATACACTTGGGAGGAGTCGAAACCACAATTTATTTCAAACCCACTCTCTTAAAGTGAGAGACGTGTTATCTAGGCTATAGCTCCATTGGCATACGTTTTGTTATTTTGTTTTTTCAATTTGGTGCTCTTCAAATAAAGATTTGACTTGCTTAGTTATCTTCTAGCTAGGTGCTTAGATTTCTGCTAGATGGAGTGGCATAACCTTTTTTTTTTTTATCAACGAAAAAATTATATATATTAAGAAAAAAGAAGGCAAGATACACCGAATAGAAGCACAAGACCAAAAAAAAAAAAACACCCAAACCCAGAAAATCCAAAACAAAGATAAAACAAAGCAAAACACCCAAAACACCAACTCCTGCATGAGCATAACTGATTTGAATGACTTGACTCTAAGAGCTAGCCAGCCTGAATGAAAATAATTAGAATTATGATAAACATTACAAATTTATAGGGAATGAAAATCCCAACAAAAGAGTAAATAGGGGATACAATATAATGCATGAACTATGGCACACTTTTTCCATTGCAAACTACTGTTGAATACAATATATAAGCTAAAAAATGATGCAATAATTCAAATTCTAGAATATTTACTTCTACTAGCTTGTTTTTTTGTTTTTTATTCTTCAAAGAACTAACCTTTTTTTCTCTTTGCTATTAATGTCTGTAGGTAACATCATCTCATTCATGGTGTTTCTTGCTCCACTGTACGTCTTTTGCTATTATAAAATTCTTTTAAATTGACCTTCTAGCTTTATTTGGCTAATCAATGGAAGTTCATGGATCGACTAACATGTTAATCTTGACTGCATGCAGGCCAACATTTTATCAAATCTATAAGAAGAAATCAACAGAAGAGTTTCAATCAGTTCCTTACGTGGTTGCACTATTCAGTGCTATGCTTTGGTTATACTACACATTCATTAAGGCCGGTGACAGCTTTCTCCTCACCATCAACTCCAGTTGGCTGTATTGTCCAGACCATCTACATTGTTTTTTACCTCTGCTACGCACCCAAGAAGGCTACGGTATTGCTACAAAACTCTATTACTACTTCCCTTCTTAATGTTGAACCCTTTTGCTCAAATAGTCTTCTAATTGTAAAATTTGGATTTTGAATTGCAGATTCTAACGGTGAAGCTTGTTCTTTTGTTCAATGTTTTTGGGTTTGGTGTGATCCTTCTCCTAACTCTTTTTCTAGAAAAAGGCACAGACCGCATCAGGGTTCTCGGATGGATTTGTGATTCATTCGCAGTAAGCGTATTTGCTGCTCCTCTTTGCATTATGGTGAGCCTAATGCTTAAGGCTTTTAATACAAGAAATATTGCCTTTCCTCCACTTCATGCATTGTGGAATTTTTTTCTCTAGCTTTCTTATATATTTTGTTTTGTAATACATATGTAGCCCATTTTCATTACCATACATGTCTTTCATTTATTTTCCACAGGGAAAAGTTATACGAACAAAAAGTGTCGAGTTCATGCCATTTTTCCTATCATTCTTCCTCACTTTAAGTGCCATAATGTGGTTCGGCTATGGTCTACTGTTAAAGGACTACTTTGTTGCTGTACGTGCATTATATGTGTCAAACCTTAATCTCTTCCAATATATTTTACATTCAAAAAAACTATTTGACTGGCCATGTAAGTCAAGAGGTATGACCCGGCCCCTAATAGGGGATAGACTTCAGATCTATGGTGCCTCTCGACCCCTAAATAGGTCATCCACCATGGCCCATTCCCAATTAGGGAGCGAGTAGGTCATGCCCTTGACCCACAAGAGGGGTCAAGTAGCAGTGCTTCTAACTTTAATGCTGCTTTTTTCTTTTTTCTTTTTTCTATTTGTGCCAATAGGTTCCAAACATACTGGGTTTCATCCTCGGTGTACTTCAAATGGTGCTTTATGTACTCTACAAGAACAAGAAGAATGTTTTGGAACCACAGCCGCAGGAGCAGCAACTTCCTGAGTTTTCGGAACAAATTATCGATGTTGTGAAGCTGAGTAACATGGTGTGATCCGAAGTAAATCCAGGTGGGCTGCATGCCACTGAATGATAAGGGAAAGGATCAAATTATGCATGAACAGACGAATCAAATTAAGCAAAGCATGGAAGTCTGACTTCAATGACTAACTCAACGTTTATTTTGAACTTTTATTAGGATATATATGCACGTACTTGTCATGCAGTCGTTTCAGTAGAACGTCCCCCTCTCTATGATGTACGTCCCTCCAAAATCTGTCCAAGTCCCCACTCAAAGCCCCTCTCTCTCTCTCTCTCTCTCTCTCTCTCTCCTGAAATTAGTGATTGATATGAATGAATGAAAGATCTTAACATTACATGTTTCTTCCCTCGAGCTATCGATCTTTCCTGCATTTAATTAGTATCAATGCATGGTGTGGTTATATCAAATATTTGTTGAACTTTATGCTAATGTTTCCCTTGGGATATATAAAAAGAAAATTAAGGTAAAACAAGTTACACATAAGTTCTTTCTCAGTGCATTAAGAGCTGTAGAATTATTGATGTTGGTCGCAATCATATCTTCTTATTTTCTGACCACGCGGCGACAAAAATCATGACTTTATCCAATAAATGGGCAACTATGGACTGATAATGCTGCTGTGCAAGTATCCCATACTTCACATTACCAATGGCAATATCATCATATTATTGCAAATTAAGTAGAGTGATTTTTCATTTTAACAACAAAGGAAGGTGCTAAAGCTATATATAAATTCACCTATTTTGTTTACAAGCTGATGTGGTAATGCAAGATTAGTAATTAGATGAATATCTTTAATTTAAAATAAAAGAAGGATAGTTCATACCATGTTAATTAGCCTGCATGGACGAGACTGGTAAAAATATCAGGTACTTTTATGTAACAACACCCGTAGCAAAACTGTCCACGTACTGCACTTTGGCATGGCATATTCAATAAGTTAAGCAGCAGAACAATCTTTTTTCTTCTTTATTTTTTATTTTTATTTTTTTTAACAAGGGAGTGAGGAACTATTGTAGTGCCCTTAATATATAAAAGGAATATGCTTGATTTTTTTTTTTTTTTTTTTTTTTTTTTTTTTTTTTTTATCACCGACGTTATACAATCCTGCACCCTACTCATAGAGGTTAAGTACCCAGCCCAAATTTTGAAAAAGTAGAGTAGAGGTTCCAATCCTTAACTCGTCATTTTTTTTTTTCCCTTTTTTTGTGAACTATATTTTTCTAGCCACAAACCCTAGTGTTGTGCAGATTTGGTAATTGAAGCTAGAGATTGAGCTGATTTTTCGATTGAATAACAAAACTGCCTCCATGGGCGCATCACTTTGACCTGCCCTTCTCACATCCGAAGATATACAGAGAATCTAAAATCGTTTTATCATTTCGAAACATACGACCACTCTTTTTAACCTTCAATTCCAGAAGTGGCACCAACGTGTTCTATTGGTAAATACATTTTCTTTGAAGATTGTGCAACTAGCTAGCAAGCTAGCTAGCTAGGGTAATCCATGCTAGAAATGGATAATACAGACCAATACGATTCCTCGCTAAAAAAATGGAAGTTCAGGGCATTGCTAACTATTTCCTATGGTGGGTACGTTTTTTTTTTTTTTTTTTTTTTTTTTTTTTTTTAATTTTTATTTTTTAGCAAAAGAAAACCATTTCATTAATTAAAAAAAACAGTCTATTTCAATCACTAACAAAAACCACTGCCCAATTACAACACCAAGTTAAAGTTAAACACAGATATCCAATTTTAGCAAGATGCTAAAAGAAAACCATCCTAAATCGACCTCCCTCCCCTATAAGGCAAATGGGAAAATCTTGAAATTCTAACACCTCCTATAACCACACCAATCAACAACTCTGCTTCCATAAACTCTCAGTTTTTTTCAATAAAGAGATTTCCACTAAAATTATCCCCTCCAAAACACCAAGCAAACTAACTTCCAAACATAGCAACCATCTAAAACGAAACTCAACCCATACTTCCTTCCGAGCAATCACATTTTAGGGACATACACAATTCCGAAAACACAACTCAAATCCTCATTGATCAATAACCCTTTTAATAATATGTATCTCACTTAACTGGTAGCTTCCACCATTTTGAAAAAAAGAAAAAAATTTAACCCAAATCACTAACAACCCACCTTATGCCCCCACCACCGCCATAGCAAACCACTCCATATTCAACCTTCCCCGTAACTAATTAATATATCTGAAATCAATCGCATCCAGCTTGGTTTCTTGTAATAATAGCAAATCAATATTAATTTCAATATCAATCTTTACACTGCCCTATTTTATCTCAATCCTTCCCATACCCCTCACAAGCTCACATTCCACCACAAAATTCTCCTGCTTAACCCATCCACAGACTCACAACACTACAAGATCAATCTTTTTTTATTTATTTATTGTTCTAAGTTAAAAAAAGGTAGAAGAGGTTATTAACCGTGACGACTTTACCTAAGCATAACCATAATAGTCCCTTCGCTGAGAAACCATTGACAAGAGGGATATAGACAGACTTACCAAAGAGAGAACTATAGGTGCTCCCCCAAACCGCTTGAGCAATAGTTAAACTCATCCCCAAAGGGTATGTAATGACTCGATCTTATGGTGTCATTAGCTTGCTAAGTGTCACAATCATATACCAGTTTAATATAGAAAAGAAGTCAAGGAGAAACATAAAAGTGCCTTTAACATTTTCTTGTTTGAAGGAAGGACAAAAATCCACTAGTTCAAATATTGCCAATCTCAAGTTAGATCTTTCGCAACTGGCTCTTTGGATACCCTGTGAATGAGGTTTTAACCATTTTGGGTCGATGGTACAGATCGCAGTGACCAGACCAGAACAAAAAACAGCTCCCCCAAAATCCAGATAATGAAAGATTGAGATTCTGTCTATAGTGTGAAATGACTCGAAAGTAGGTCTCAAGTTGATCGGAACATGACCCACCATATCAATGTCTAGTGATTATCCTCTGCCAAGCCTTGTGCTTGAAAAAGTTGACGTGTGGATATTCTTCTTCTTTTCCTGTTTCTTTATTTCAATTTTTTTACTTTGGATGCCAAGGAGGATATTCAAATCTCTAATCCATAATACATCAGTTCAAGATAAATTTGATTGGTGATTGATCTTAAGAGAGTGCGAGAAGTCGACCTTTCACTTCTACCATTTCACTGCATTCCTGATTACTTATTCAATTACTGTTTTATTAATCCTCAGCAAAAAAAATTAAAAATTCATTTACAGAGTATTAATTATCTGCTAATGCTCCATTTTTTTCAAATCAAATCCTAGGGCCATGGTCTAATCATGAAGGTAGTATTTTAGACACGGCACCTTGCGCTCCAGATGATTGGAGCATGCCTCGATGACCTATTAGAGTTGCTTTTCTTTCATTACTTAGCTTTTTTTTTGGAGGAAACCTCATGGATGTAGCTATTCTTGCCGATGAAATTACAGCTCGAACAAATTGTTCTCATGCGAAATTAAAGCAATGCATGTAAAATTCATAGTAAGCATAATGAAAAGGGATCTGGTAAATTCGTGATGATAGCTCAGATAACAAAAGACTAGTTAGAATCGAAGCTCCTTAATTTATATCTTTGCCCTATTACTATCGGATGCGAACGCCTACAAGTGGATTGTGCATTACATGAACCTAATCTAGGACCTAAATCTCAGAGTAGATTGGGATACTTGCGTTTGGAAAATAATAATAATAATAATAATAAACGGTGCTGCCCTGCTGGTAAGACCATACGTAATTTCTTATTTTCCTGTCTGCGGGAAAAAAAAATTTCCTTTTTTTTTTTTTTTTTTTTTTTGGGCTAAGAACTTTGGTCTTTTTATCAAGCCAAGATACATAAATGAAATTTGCGGTTGGAGGCTGCCGACTGGGCGTCCTCCTAGGCAGAATCCCCATATGGTCAAATATTAGAAAATTTGTTCTGCCCCTAAAAAAGAAAAAAATATATATTTTCCTTCTCCGCCATCGGACAAAATTCCTCTTGTAGTAGTGCTTTTTATATATAGTTTCATTGACGTCTAGGAATTTTTTGAAAACTCAGCACTAAATCCTTGCTCAGAATGAAGGACAAAAATACTCTTTTTAACTGCCATGATTGTCAACATTCAATATCAGCTCCTTTTTGTTCTAGAATTTAAGATTTATGTTATATGGAGGAATTTTACCTATTTTGGGAAGAATAACACGACAGCAATGGCGCCTTGCGATTCAACAATGTCTTGAAACCAAGTCTCACGAGGCTCTTGGGTCCGAGATAGGTAAGGAGCATTCTAGCATAGGGATGGACAACGCTAGCCTCTATTCTGTCTGAACTGAAAAAACCAAGACCCACAATAGCACATCAATTTTAAAATTTGAAAGTGTTCAAGTTCAATTTGGATCCTGTCATTCATTGAGATGAACAAATAGATTCATCATTCCACTCCATTATCTAAAATAAGAGAGTACCAGTACTTACTCATACCTGTAAAGGTGGCAACTTGGCTAGTGAAAACTGCGCGCAATCAATTCCTCTATTCCCAACTATCAAACCTTTTAACATCCAAACAAATGCCGACTGAAGAGGTCACAAATATTTGTCATTTGCAGCCAGTTATCTTCCCCCTGCAGATATACAACTCACATAGCCTGAATCTTTTTCAAAAACACCTGGTAGGGAGAGACCCACTTTAAGTTTGGTCCAAATGCATTTAAGGTTTCTCACCCTAGAACCTTGGAGTGAAATGTTTTCTAAAAAGAGAGTTTGATGAAGAAGTATATTGCAGTGGCTAGAGATATATATGGTGCTTTAACTTCCTCAAACCAACAGCATTATGAAAGTGGACAAAACTTCTTAACTTGAAATACCCGCCATATATATCCAAAGATTAGGTACAACTCAAACCATTACATTTCTGAGAAATTGGAATGGTTTTAACAATGTCTTTTCTCGACTTACAGAAAGACTCAAGACGATTCTCATCTACTGTGCCAAAAGCATTGAGTTTGACCCCATATGCCTCCAATCTACGACTATCCCGTGAAATGGGTGATTGCAAAGGTCCGTCCCACCAAGCAGGGGGAAGAAGTGGTGTGAGAGCACATTGATTTGGTTGATTACGGCAACTCAGTGGACCTGCAAATCTGTTCCAGACATGTCCCCAACCAATCTGATTCCGCAAGCCGGCTGACAACAAATTACTCTGAAAGCTGCTGAAGAACGAAAAGTTTGAAGTCGTATAGTTCTCACCTGAATAAAAGATAGAATAACCAATATAAAGATTAGCGACATACCTGAAAATGTTGCAGCAGAACTAAAAGGTGTACACTTACCAAGTTGGTATGCTGCTGCCAGAGCAGCAATAAGCTGTGCATAGGTGGTTCCGACACGCTTGTAGGCCCCTGAAACAACAGCATGTTTTGCACGTGAGGCGAGAAAGAAGTCCACAAATGCAACCCACCTCGGAGCCGGTCCCCAATCCTTCATCCTAAATTCCAACTCGTGCAGTCCATGCAGTTTTCCAGATGAGATATTTCCCTTAAACAACTTGTAATCAAAATGAAGAACCTGAGCAGAACACAACAAAATTTGTTAAAAGCAGTTGGATCGATTTTACTTTGGGGATAATCCATGTAAGGATATGTCATCAAAATATTGGAGTTTTATGGGGTTCCACTCAATATTATTTTGTGGTGCCTATATTAATAAATGAGGATCAGTGGCTAAACATAAATAATATAACCTAGTCCCAAGAAATCTACCTCTGCAAATTCCCGCAGTTTTGGTGTAATATCTTTAACAAGATATGGAGTATCTGACAACAAAACCACACGGGGCCTTGACACATTGTTTGGATTCCTGAGTAGGGCCTTTTTAATGCAATTCAATGCTGCATTTTCTGCCCTTGGAGACCTAAAAGCAGTAAAAATAAAAGCTTGTATTATCAATCAGTCACAGCTCATATAGTGTTGTTATATTATGTTGCTAGATTGCTAGTTTATACAAATTTGACAATGTGTCATGTTCTAAATTTTTAAGTATCTATTCCTTTTGGGAAAAATTAATTGTCATTCATTCTCATCCATTAAACATTCTAGCATGCTTCTCAAGTAGGATATTTGAAGTTGGGAAATGAAAATTTTCAATATATATACACACACATAAAGATACCTGTTCATAAGCATGCGCATGTGCAGTGCAATATGAGGGTCAGAACCTTCATCAAGGGCCCAGTTCACAGCTTCCTTGATATCTTCTGAAGGAGATATGATAACTCTCATCAGCTCCCCAAATACATTAGGCCTAGACTGAAGATTTTCCGGCTTCCCAAATAAAGCATAAGCAGCCTTTCTCATCCGAGGGTGTATGTTCTTCAGGAAAAATTGAGCTGCCACAGCATCTGTTGTACCTTGGAACCTGTTGTTCGAATTCTCAGTATCAATAACAAAATCTGACAAATGAGTGACAGCTGAATACATAAAATAATAAATTGTTCCCACTTTACCATATGATAGGTTGTTTCCATTTTCTCCAATTACTACACAAGACATTTGTTTGTGTAGGCTTCTCAAAATCATCAATCCTCATAACCAGACGCCTTCCATGCTTACCCACACAATCATTCCGTCTCCATAGATGCTTCACTTCTTTCAAAGTAAAAGTAAGGTTGCTATAAGAAACAAAACTTTCAAATGGATACTTTCCCTGAAAAGAAGGATGTTGAAGAATGATAAGCACACATAAATAAAAGGTGGAATTACAGATTGGTCCTGCTATGGGCAAATATTTACGGTTCAATACAAATAACTACTAACTTCGAAGTAAATAACTACTAACTTGATTAAGAATGACTACTAACTGTAATTATTTGCCCTTTGCCAGACCAATCTGTAATTCCGTCTAAATAAAACTATTACCAGGAGAATTGTGTCAAATTAAATCTATAACTAGCTAGAATCCAATATACACACACACACACATCTATGATTGCATAAAAATACGAACAGTGAAATTTTTTTAAAAAATTTTGACAAAGAAGCTGATAGGTTTACATGACAATAAGGCGTTCATCTGTAGAACGTATCTGCCACAATAACCCACATGCTAGTGGAACAAACAAATGCAGGTTTTAATAATTATCCAAATTTTATTTAAGATTTTAATTGAAAAACGGAAGGCCTGAGAAAGAACCAATATGCCTGGTTTGCCCGATGATTAGTGAACGGTTTAACATGATACTCAATCCTGCTGCAGTCAAGATCTTGTACATCTCATTTCCAAATCCTGCCTCTGATGATTTCCCCATCACAAAACCTTGTCTGCAAAATTGCTCTGGAGGAAGCTCTCGGACTCTAGCAGCTCCTGAAATAGGAATCGTGCATATGAATATCTGACATCAAACTTGTTTTCCAGGAATCAAGGATCACTCATTTAAATGATGAATGAGACATTAAAAAGAGCTTCAACTAATAATGGGAAAACTTCGAGGTCAACCCAGCATATATAAAATAAATAAATAAATTTCAAACATAGAAACATTATAAACAGGAACAAATAGAATGCAGACTAATGGGACCAAAAAAAAAAAAAAAAAACCGTATATATATATATATATATATATATATATATTGTTTAGCTGGATAGAGGCCAGTGACAGCATAGAGATAAAAGTAGGATTCTCTTAACGAAACCAAATAGGATGGCATCCCTGGTTGGTGAGATTCATTTTCATGAAACCCTTCTTTCATTCACAGACCTTGAAGCATATATTAGTCAATACTCAACAGTCATGAAATCCTTTGTCCCTAAGTTTCTTCTTGCCAAGAAAACCTAAGAATAAGAGTAATATTTAGTAGTCTGGCTAATTTTTTGGCTTCTTCGTGTAGACCAATAGGTCAGTCTACACAATCTTCTTTTTTTTTTCTTTTTTTTTTTATGAAGTAAAGTATTGTATTAGAATAAAGTCTATACAATTTAGGCCCAATGCGCTGCCAGCTGAAGCAGATAGTCTGATAGAAAAGATAAAAGTGAATGCATAAGTAATATTTAGTGTTTCTTCTTGTGAATAATACTATAGCTTACCCAAATAAACAACAAGAAACAATTTTTATAGCTTTTGAAACCAAAGTGGACCCAATAAAAAGAGATTCAGCATTGCTTGTCTTGATTCATATATTACATGGAAGATGAACCATTCAAACATAGATAGTGTCAAAACAAGTTTAGACAGTAGAGGCCACTGTCGCTCATCCCAGAGGGTCAAATTCTCAATGCCATTAGGTAGCCCTATCTCATAGACTTCATTGAAAGCTACAATTTAAAAGAATACCTATGATTAATTAGTTGAACTTTTTAGCAAAATTGGCTTCCATAAGTGCGCTTTATTTTATTTTTTTCATGTTCATTTCTATACCCACTTTTCTATTAAAAACATTAGAAACATTGTAAACCAATTAGTGATGCCCTTTCCATCAAATTTCTTTCCTTTGTCTTTATAGTGCCACACCTTGTGAATTGTGATGCCACATCCAACACAAACACTTGTAGAAGAATGGTGAATAAAACCATAGAAGAGTCATCAAGGGCCCCCCCTTCTTTTTTTTCTGGGCAATTGTTCAGTTGTTAGATATTAGTTGGTCACCATGAAGACAAGTTTCAAACCCAGATCTCCAGTACAGCATTGAAATTCCAACATTTCAAAGTAGCTACATTTTCTCAGCAACCAAACAGAGCATAATTTATAAAAGCAAAAATCCTAAGAAAATGTAACGGACCTTGCAATGCAAAATGATCACGGATCAATCTTCTCACTCTGAGGCTTTCCTTCCACGCCCCTCCGCCGTACATCTCCCCCATTTCTTCGACCGTCGCACAATAAGACGGCGGCAACTTCTGGTTCTCCTCGGGCTGAACCTTGGCCGTGAAATTTCTCGGAAAATTAGAGTTCTCTTTCCGGGAAACATCCAGATTTTGTCGGATTGTTTTACCCGGAAAGTCGAATCCGGAGGGAGGATCATCGGACTTGAGGTTGAGCAGTAAGAGTCCGAACCCGGTGAAGAAAACACAGAAGACTGAGAAGTCTGGGTATGGATATCCGGGTCCTTCGAGGTCCGATGAACCTCATTGCTAAATGAATCGTCGGTGTACCCGAACCCTTATCTTCTTTAGTAGAATCTTCGAACCATGTTTGCCTCCGATAGTCCGATCTCCAGTTGGTGGTGGTGTTGAGTACTGAGAGTGGGAGCTATGTGAACAAAGACAAACGGCACCGACACATTTGCGCATTTATAGCCGGAAAAGAGCATTGTTTGGTCAAGATGTTTTTCTTACCCTAAAAGCGGCGTTAGTAACACCGCTTTTATATTTTATATTTTTATTTTTTCCCCAAATTCCATTTTAATAAATTTAGTCTTCTTTAGCAAACAAAAAAAACCATACGATTTACAAAAATAATAATAATAATAAATAAATAAATAAGACTTTACACCCACTATGATTTTACACCAATTTGCAAAAATGAAAATGCATTAGTTAATAGTTAGGGTAAAGAAGAAGAAGAAAAGAAATTTTTTCCCTTTTTTTTAATACTGAAAACATGTTTAGTAAACTCACATTCTACTTTTAATTTATTTATTTTTAAAAAGAATACATAAATGGCGTTATATTAAACAATTCTCGCCCCCACATTAATGCAAGAAGCTCTAACTCACCTTCATTCACCTTCAAACGTGTGTTGTATTAATTACAAAAACAAAAAGGTAAACTACACAAAACCCTCCTAAAGTATGGGCTCAGCAAATTACCCTCTTACGTTTCAATTTTACTACTGTGTCTCCTAGTTCGGTTAGGGATTTAATTGGTTTGACACCATTAACAGTAAACGTAAAAGACTGATATATCCTACATCCTCCCTATCACGTGCATCTTTTAATTAAGGGCATTTTGGGTAACACGGGTTCCTTAACGGTATCAAGTGCGTAACACATAATTAATTTCGATCAAATTTCATCAACGGCGAGTAATTTTGGGACATATTGACAAAAATCAAAACATATGAGGGGCACATTGGTAAAATTAAAACATCAGAGGAGTTATCTGCTAAGAGGTTATTTGCAATTTAACTAAAACAAAAACCAAAGAAAAAAAATCCAAACACAAACTATACGTGGACTTGTGAATAACGAACATGTGTTCATTATATAGTAACACGGGATGCTCACACATAATTCAATTATACTAGAAATTTGGATAGACGGTGAAATATGAGTGGGGTTAAGGAGGAGATTCCTCTCCACCCATAGTGGAAACAAATGATAGTGTTCTTCAATAAAATGGCACCATAGATGGCACTAACTCAGTTCAACTCTACGCAGTTGGGAGAGTGCATTGATCTATTTAACCCTCTTTTGATTGCCAACTCAGCTGGAGACTAGTACTTATGGCCTCGATTTTAAACCTGCTCTTGAGCTGGATCAAAAAAAAAAAAAAAAAAAAAAAGAAGAAGAGAGAGTGAGAGAGGGAGAGAGAGAGAGCTCATCACAAAAACCATCTTAACCATTAATACATTCAACTAGTACACAAAATTCCCACACATTGAATAGCTGATCTACCAAGAAGAAGAGAAGAAGAGGAGGGGGGGTACGGTTGTTTCGACCACTCAATTGCATCCAAAACTGAGCATTTACCACCCTAATTAATCCCTGCTACGAATATGAAATCTGAAGTGGCCACCACCTGCTCACGAAGTTTAATCTCTGCATAAATTAAAGTCAATAAGGAACTGGTGATCGAGACTACTGACTAGCAAAGCACAAACAGTCCGTTGAACCTCTGAAAACCCAACTAATGGGTCGTTGCTAAGATTGGTCATATTCTCTTTCTTGTGGTTTGATATATAGTATGAACGACCTTATAGTACAAATTGTACAAAATTTAGAGAGACAAAATACAATTTTCTCTAAAAGGAATTGACTAAAAGAAAGAAAAAAGGAATTAGCCAAGTGATGCCCATTCTGGATATGGACATTCATAAGCCCAACCGGGTCCAGAGTAGCGGACACAATGTAGCCATAAACCCTCTTCAAGCCCCTCATATCTGCATTACAAAATCAAAACTCAGTATAAGATACAGACATGGAATAAAATAGTTATCAAAGCATTTTCAGGAAAGTATATAAATTTTATTCACAAGGGTCTCCTTTATTCCTTTCGCTTCTCAGCAACTGAAAAAATTTCACTCAAACAAGCACAGGCAATTTATCTTTCAAAAAGATGCCACTGTTACAATAAAAATACACTAGAGCAGCTAGTCATTTTCCAAGCACTGAAGAAATATAATGCAACAAGTAAAAACCTTATATTAATGGTAGTACAGAAGGAAATTTTGGTTCTGGTGAAGGCCAGTGGGATCCCACCCAAGAGAGCTTCAAAATTGACTTCAATAAACAATTGGAACCATTTCACTGGGAAATGGCTACATCCATGCAGCCAAGACAAAATTTGTCCATACAAGGCTAGGACAGATTAGACTAGGAAAGTTGGACTTAAAGTTCAGTAATCTGTAAGTGACAAATCCCTGTACAATCAGCCTCGATTATGCATGCATTTCAGGCCCCTGTACTCAAACTCTCTGAGATGAACAGCTTTGAATGAAAGTTTCATTTCAAGGAATGTGAGAACTAGGGGAGAGCATATCCCCAAAAGTTTCTAACCTAGTTTTCAGAGGTATCATAACATGCTAATTGCATCCACAGGCTTTGTCAAACTATGTAGACTTTGCCTTTTCCCCTTATTTTTGTTTTGCTTTACCACAGTGATGGCTGATCAATTTTTTACACTTTCCCAAAATAAATGCCTTATAGTATGACCATAGAATGATCCATCAAAATGGATGGTGTTGCTAGTATTGAGCATAAATGAATCAGAAGCCAACTTCATAAGATGCCCATAAAAGCATGGATAGCCTTTTAACAGACAGTTTAACCACAAGCAGAATTAGAAACAGGATCGACACTAAAGAGAGCTTATAATTAAATATTTTAATTATGTTCCAGAAAGTATTGCATTATGGAAAAAATCTCTTACCCTTTAGGGCCCAAATTTGGACAATTTGTACACATAGGATCTATGCTGAAATCACCACTGGAGTTCTCATCATAGTCGTTAAAACAGTTTTCACGAGAACCAGACATTAGAAGTTGGCCAGAATTAACAGCAGCTCTATCAGCACTCAATCCTTCAGTAGAACGGTCTTTGACAAATTCTGAGAGATAGAGCATGTCATTGGCTATTGGATAGCCCGTATATTGCAGATGGACACGTATCTACAACATAGAGAGAGAGCTCAAATCAGTGAAAAGGTCACACATGTATATATGTGATTTCTTCAATCCAAACAACATAAATGAAAATCTGGATCATTGAATCATCATAAGTATCAGAGTATTACTGATTCATCTGAAAATGAGATGCACGGGAGCTAATGAAATGGTGATCAAGTCTAAACAATAATAGGAAACATATTATTGCATCAGATCACAACAATTAAATTGCAGAGCTCGGCTACTTAATCATTTATAAACATTGAAATATAGCCACAAAAGAATGAAAAGAGCAGAGCCACAAAAAATGAAAAGAGCATAAATACAGAGAACTTAAAAGCTGACGTGAAAAAATCAAGAAGGGAGGGGAAACACAGCTGAGAGGGTCCCCTGTTTATCAAAGCGGAGAAACACCACTTTGAAATTGTGTTGCTATGGACTCATAATATTGCCTCCGCAACCTGTAAATTTTCTTACCTGATGAGTTCGGCCAGTGATTGGTTCACACAAGACAAGGCTATGAGTACCATTGGTATTAACCCTAGTAAACTTTGTACAAGCAACCTTCCCCTTCAATGGAGTATTATGACAACTGTTGCCCACCTGCATAACCAAAAGACAGGTCTAGATTTAGTATAGATGCTTCATAGCTTCTTGTATCTTACATTAACTGAAAACACCTTAAAAATACCAATCAACAAAAAATGAATGAACCATAGCAAGAATTTTGTCACAATGGATGTAACAGCAACAAGGAGGAAAAAATCACTAGTAAGGATCAGTGAATTGCTGAAAAGACCTACGATCACTAAAAGCTTACCTCATGGTTGAAGGCTGTGATCACCAGTGAGCATCGTGCACAAAAAAAAATGGTACTGTGTGCCAAGTGTAGTCCATATTTTCAAAACTATTTTTCCTCTTGAGGGGGAAAAGGAAAGGAAAAATTCTACAATGCAGATTTTGGTTTAATCATTCCCTTGTGGCTGTAAGTGGGAAGAAGAGAACCTGCCTGGAGAGGCAGAGGGATAGAGGGGGGGGGGGGATAATAATTTGCATAGTGCCATAGCCATCAACCACGCCAGTAGCCCAGTGAAGCATCTTTTTAACAATGTTGCTGATCACTAAATCGTCAGAGTCAGATGGATCAAAGCTTCTTTACTTGACTCCACAAGCAACTAAGAAACATCATTTTATTCTTCAAAATTCAAATCTAACTACAACCATAAATCAATCCAAGCCTTTTATACTCTTATTATAATTAGTTAGTACTCCTCACCTGATATAGTGCATGGGAAGATTTATGAACACCATAAAATATCAGCCCACGTTTCCTTAAAAATGAAAAAAAAAACCACATGTGTAGAGACAGACCACCCATGCAATAAAAAAATAAACATTTAGAAGGTTCTTAGGATTATGCAGAAATACTCATTAGCATCACAATGACAAAAGAAGACTAAGGATCCCACTTATAACCCAACGTCCCAACCTAACACCAAAAGAGAACTCTAGGAAAACCAAAATACACTTCCTTTTTTCTTTTTTTTTTTGGTTTGATAGAAAAACCAAAATACACTTGAATAAGAGCATGCCTCATATCATGTTGATCCACCCTCCTAATTGAACTGTACCCTATAGCCCAAAAGCAATAGTTAATGGGGAAAAATAAAATAAAATAGTCAGCCTAACAATGTTAAAAGGAGACTAATGATGCCACCTAAACGTCCCAAATTGAAAAAGAAGAGCAAACTTCATAAAAACCAAAATACCCTTTTATGAGCATACGTTTCTCACATCAATTGCCAAACCAGCTGACCTGTAATCTACAGCCCTGAAACAGTACTTTACCCACTAATGTAAGAGATGCTTTCCAGATCACTAACAGGCTTGCATTTTACATATTAGCTCTTATTTGTTACATTTGCATCTTTACTTGAGAATGTAAATGTAATAAAGAATGTATCATGTACCACAGGATCTAATGTTACACCATTAAACAAGCTCCACAACATGGTATATGCTAATTTATTAGTTAGATAAGTACCAACACAACCAGTGTACATTCTCAGACCATATAGTAATCTACAAAAGAAAAGAAGTTGAATGGAAAGACTTACCTCCACTGTGCTCCTTCCTTCTCGAGCGTTATAATTTACGTTCACATTAACAACTTGCTGACAAGAAAATTCATAATAAGTGTCAAAGGGGAAAGGAAAAAACGATCTTATTCTTAACACGAACAGAATAACACTGTTAAGAGCTAAACCATCACTCAATAAAAATTATATGAATGGATGGCACAGTTACTCAGCTCAGCTAAACATTAAATTTCAGATTAATGTCAGCATAACATGGAAGTTGGCAAAATCAGTGCATTAAGTTCTATTATTAAGCAGCAGCTTACAACATTTAGCTTGCCATTTTGCTTAGCATTATGTCATTGCTAACCTGGAATATAAATTTCCAGCATGTCAGGCTTGTAAATGATCATCAGGCTAATGAAGATACAAAGACAAAAAATTTAAAATGTGGGATCTGAATAATTGATTTCTTTAAGCTATACAAGGTAGTACGACACATTGTAGGGATTTCCTATTAAAATTTAATAAAAGATATGAAAATTTTATAATATATCAGCAGAATGCCCTGACTACTACTCAAACATATTCCAATCCTTATTGTTAATGGTGAAAACTCTTGAAAAAATCAGTGTCAGGCTGTCAGCCTATTTTTAACATACTAACAAGGAAAATTTCATCACCTACATGATCCACTTCATAATTCAGAGCCAAACAATCACACATTGGTAGGAGATTTGAAGTAGAGGATCTTGTGTGAAAGTTCTCCAACCTATTAAATACCAAAGCGGAACTATTCTACTTGGGACATTTTTCTTTCCAAATTTTAAGAGTAGGATAATTGATCATGTATACATGTTGTAGGGGACATCACCTTGAAAATTATCAAACTTGAATACATATTACATGAATCTCCAAAACTTAAAACCAGAAAATACCTCATCCTCTGGAAATATTCCAATGACCTTTGCAATATACTGTTTCTGCACCATCCCAGCTTCAATCTGCAACAACCAAATCCCATTTTAACAATAACAAATACATTCCCTTTCTACTATATGAATTGTATTGGTAGCAAAAAAAAAAAAAAAGAGGAAACTACAAAAAAGAACAATTGACCAGTATACCAAAAACTCAATCTTAAGGAATATATACCATGTTATATAAAGAATCTGTTAAAAAAACACAACTTTTAAATCTTCATGAACAGTTATGGTGACAAGATAAAGAATTCTTGTGTTAAACAGAAACGGTATATATCCTCAATTCACGTTTGGTTATACTTACTGCCAACCATGTGCAACACATAAGCATGTCATGAAACACCTTCGAATTTTCTGCCCACTTCAAAATAAAGCCACTATGGTAGCAGTAAGGCTTACCTGTTGCCTAAAAAGGTCAGCTTTAGAAGCACTTCTGGCCAAAATAAGGAGTCCTGAGACTAGACGGTCTAGTCGATGTACCGCTGACATAATTGTGTCAAGGAAAAGAAAGGAACCTTGAATTGCAACACTGAAGCAGAAAAATAAAACATAATTAATTGAACAAGACCCAAATTTATATTCTTATTCAAGAACGAGAAAGCCCTTCTATAATTTAGTTTATGTACAGTTCCTTCTAACAATAATTGTTTGGATACGAAATAGAGGTGCCAAGCCATGCTCCGCCTGAAGGATGCCAACAACAGTGTTTTTACGATATTGACCACATGGATGAACCTACATAACAGTAGAAACACACAAATTTAACACCATGTCAAAGTCAACGAGATGTCTAATCAGGTTGTGGAAGTAGAAAGAAGCCCTCCTCTGTTCCTAGGTCATGGATATGGCGCACACACACAAGATTATCAGGACTTTACTCTGAAGCAACTGAAGTATTCAAATAATAAGAAAGTTTGATGATTCTTATAATCACATTATAGAACCTCCTAACACATCAATCCTAGAAATAATTCACAAGCACAAAATAGTTGGTGGTTGGCTTCTTCCAACAGTACTGGTCCTCAATGATTTTCAATGACACGCACCAAATGGCAGCCAATGCACAAGCCTAAAGATGATAAGAAAAAAATGCTAGCAACATTTTCACAAGGTAAATGAGGAATGCCAGAGTCACAATATGCCTTTCATGACCAGAAATAGTGTTCTGAATTGCTTAATTTTTGGATAACATTTTGCTATGTGAATCTCGTGTGAATTGTAAGTGTGTGTGTGGATTGTTGTTGGGCGGGGGGGGAGGATGCGCAGAGAGAGAGAGAGAGAAAGAGAAGTATGCTAACATAGAGAGGGGGTAAAGGAGTTAAACATCCACCAACTAGTGTCGACTTACCGGAACAGATGCTGGCTTACAAACCGTCAGCACATCCAGTTCTTTTTGCAGAATTGAGACATCCAACGCCATCACTGGTGGTTCGTGCCTACAGCCTTTTGTGATATCAATTACTAACTTAATAACTTCATGGTAGTAGTTCCAAAGTTTTTTTTTTTTTTTTTTTTTTTTTTGGGGGGGGGGGGGGTGGGTTTGGATATATAATGAAAATTGAAAGCAAATCAAACACTCATAATTCAAAGAGTTTATAAATGAATGTAACTCTAGAACCAATAACAAAATGTTCCTGCAGGTATTTAACACACTCAATACGAGGGCAGCATGGAGAGCGACAAACCTGTGTACGAAATGACTAATCTTTTGTGAAGACTGAACTATGTATGAAACGGGAACTATCTGTCCATCAACTTGTATCCGCCCACATTTAACAGAAGAAACCTACAATGCTCAACCCGTGATTCACAAACTCAGACTCCACTAACATAACATTGAATCAAGCGAGCAAAGAACTCGGAAAATTAAGCCCATACATATTAGACTTACGTAGTAATCGTAAGGTCTGCCCTTAAACTCTTCGGCGAACAGATCAACAATGGTTTTGCCTGCCCAACGATTCTTAACCTGCGCACATACGAAAAACACATACAAATCTTATAATTAAAACCTGTTTGGCAATCCAAATGGAAATCAACTGATTATAATGTATTTCACATAGCATTGGATGTAAAAATTCATCATCCTGAATGGGCCCGTTTAAAAATGTAGGGAGTCATCACCATAGCTGATTTTGAACTTCCCACTCTCATTCGTGATGATGGCTATCATTTTCTGGAATTTTCCCATTCAAGATGATAAATTTGTTCAACAAAATCATATACAGAACAAAATGAAATAATTCAATCTACATGAAACGCCCAAACGGGCCCTCGGGGTGTGTTTAATTAGGGTTTTGAATGGGAAGATTGGGGGTATCTGCATGCAATTCGAAGGAGAGAGAGAGAGGTGGAGTAGTGAGAGAGCTCACATGAGAGATGAACTCGAAGTAGTAAGGTCTAACATGGCGCCTCCCTGCAGAATTTCACCGCCAACTATTGAGTTTCGCAAATGAAGCTGATATATAAAGATGGTGATGATGAAAGTGTTTTTTGAAAATAAATAAATAAATAAAGATACCGTTTACGAAGATGAAATCGTGGCGCTCTGGTGGGTTTGCTGGCGTTTGCCATACGATCTCCATGTTTTCCTCCCTCTTTCTCTTCATCTCCTTCCTCCTAACTGCTGTGTGTGTGGCTTATATCTGTCCGGGATATGAGAGAAAGCGCTGTTACTAACAGCTTTTTCAGTATAAATGAAAGCGCTGCTAATAAAAGTGCATTCAGTATAAAGATAGCACTGTTTTTTTAATTAATAAATAAAGCAAGCGGTGTTACTAATAGCTCTACAAAAGCGCTGTTACCAATGGCTTTTTCAATATGAATGAAAGCGCTGTTATCAATAGCGCTTTCAGAAGTTGGTTTTTTTCATTTTTTTCATTTTTTTAAATACGGTTTTTTGTTGACCGTATTTCGCTGCATATACGTCCACGCTATCCAACGCCCTCTGCGTCAAATGGTCGAGCAGCTGTATTCTGTGTAGAAGTCTCTCTTGTTCTAACTTATGAGGTACTTTCAAGAAAAAGCCAATCATCTTTCTATCTTGTGTGATTGTTTGGTACATGTGTCATCATTTGGGGGACTAGATTTTGTTTGTGTGATGTATCCATTTTTATCTACAAATGTGACAAGTTTGTTTAGTCGGAGTAAGAGAAATCATTAGATCACACACTAGAAAAGCATATAGGCTTATATCAAAAATGTTAAATTGTTCCATTTTTCTGTGAAAATCTCTTACTCGAATGATATCATGATAGCAATTGTAACGTCAATTCAAAATGAATAGTTACTATTTCAATGAAATTTTTAATTGGTTAGTCCTAACAATCACATCATTTGAGGCGATAAAATAAAAAACAATCTAGCATTTTCCAAGCTTAATTATTGTTTTTTTAATTACATTTCTTAAAATATTTTGGAAGCTTAAAATGATAAATCCAAATGCAGAAGATCATACTAAATCAACAACTTAAAAAAATAAGAACATTCCTTATCCTCTACATCACAGTTTGCGAAATTCAATATTTGGCGACCTCTCAAATCCTCAGTGACCCAGCACCAATGATGCTTCATCAATTGCTCCCTCTCTCTCTCTCTCTATATGTATATCAATGTCGGATCAAAACTCAGTAATTGTCCTCCATCAAATGGATCTCAAAAGGTAGTAACCCAAAAAAAAAAAAAAAGTTTGGATCGAAAAGCTTAAGACAATTCCGTGCTTTACAGTGGATTTCCCATCAGCCCAGCAGCCAAAATTACGAAGCAAACTAACAAAAAATATAAAGCAAAAGCAGAAGCGTCAACTATTTTAAGTCCTGCTTCGAGTGCTTTATATGTTTGCATCGCTGTCATTATGAGGAAAATCTCTATAGGACCATTTATCAGCAGACAACGGTGGAGACAGAGAGTCTGTAAGGGAAGGTGTTGGCGTACTGAAAAGAGATAGACCCGCCATTCCTGAGGGGCTTGCCGTCATTGACAAGGCAGTCATCGTAGCCAAGGCGCTTGAAGATGCGGGGATTGATGAGGCGAGCTGAGCTGAACCAGCCGCAGCTTAGGTGAATGCCGAAGATGTCACAGCCGGTGACGCAAGCATTCATTATCTCAACGGTGTATGTGGGGATACCGCTTGGGAGAGGCGATGTTGCGCCTTGAGATATGACAACGTCGGAGCTGGAACACTTCTCTCCCCACATTCGGTTTGGTTCCTCCACCCCTGGCACTGTTTGCCCAAAGCCGCAAACAAACAAAAATGGTGTCATGCTAATTTTAAAGGTACTATTTGTCGCAGCGAACTTCTACGCCCGTGCGGCCCACTAATGGGAGCGGTGTGTATAGACAAATTACACTTTTTGGAACTGATAATGCGGTAAAGGCATTATAAGGAAATAATTAAATAAAGACCTGGGGATAAATCAGCTAAAACGGCTAGGATAAGGGTCACGCAGTTTTTTTTTTTTTTTTTTTTTGGTCTTTTCCATTTTTTTTAATTTGAGTCTTTATTTCCCATATTTTGTTAAGATTGAATCCTATATCCATTTGAGTTTTTCTTTCACAAATGCTGACAATTTGCAGAGGCAGCCCCAGCAAGGCCTAACATGCGCAATTGGGATTTCCGATGGACAGAGATAGTGAAGGGTAGGGCTAACATCCAGTCAATTAATGACCCAAATGCAGCTGACATCAAAGGACGGATCCATGCAGGTGACCAGGGCGAGGCTAGGTACTGGTGGGGAGGAAGCAAAAGCATCCACTCTCTGCGTGATGCATTCATTTGCAAATAAATGGACGATAAAAAGTGAGCTATGATGAGGACCCGACCAAAAAGTGGGAAAGAAGGTAAGGCCACAAGCTGTACACCGGAGATTCTTCTGGTCTCCCATCTTAACCAATAGGGGACCCAAACAAAGAATTAATTACTACACAGAGAGACAGACACAGAGAGAGAGAGAGAGAGAGAGAGATTTGGAACGAACCGCGGTGAAGAAGCTTGCGGTGAGGAGAGGAGAAAGCATTGCTTGCCTCAGACATCGCTGGCCAAAACCCCATGGAACCAGAGTCATAATCAACACCTGAAAGGAAAATGTCATATGCAGTTTGTTTTATACATTGGATAAAAGAAGACGGAACAGGAAGAAACCTAGAGAGAAAAATGAAGAGGAAATCAGTATCGAGCCTCTCATGTTGCAGAAAAAGAGGCCACAGTCCACAGATCAACAAAAGCAAGGGTGGAGAGAATCTGTGAAGAAGTAGCTAGACCTGTATAAAACGCGAGCAACAGAAGTACGCCCACCGTAAATGCGGCCGAAACCACAGTGCATCGCCGCCTTGACAGACCTCTCATCATCCAACAGAGTCCCTAGTTTTCGGCGGAAAGGAAGTCGAAAAGCCGAAACTCGCTTGGACAGACACTTGCACAACCCGAGTCAACACTGAGATGAGGATAAACTCGACGCCGCGAAAAGTAAATCTGCAACTCGGAACTCTGAACTCAGCCCTCGAGGTTTCGCAGCTCTAAACCACCATGGATTCAACGCATAGAGAGTTTACTGCAGATTAAAGACGGGAGTTAATATAAAATAAAATAAAATAAAAAACCCAGTCAAATACCACCGTCGATTAAAAGAACCGGTTCGCATTTGACTCAATGCATTTCAACCACTCGACTCACGAGCTAGTCTTAACCTAAAATAGTGAAATCGATGGCGATCTGAACCGAACCTGAACAACTTGTAACGAAGCAAAGAAAAGGAAACACAAAAAAGTAGAAAAACACGGTTTAAACTCCCCAATCAAACCAATCAGAAGGGGAAAAAATTGGGATTCTTTCTTACTTTCTCGGTTCGGGGTTGAATGCGAAATTTTCCTGAATCCGAAGCTTCATGGCAAAAGAAGAAATTCTCGAGAAGAGGGGGAAAAATGCTTGTGATTAAAAATGGTAACTAAAACATTTTCAGGGAAAACAAACAGGGGGTTTCAAAGAAGCGTAGAAAATGGAAATGTTTGCAGCGGAATTTACTGCACGAGAACAGTCGACCATACAGAGAGAGAGAGAGAGTATATACAGTATAGAGGCATAGACGAACATGGCGGAGAGGATCGCTAAACACAGAAATGACAAAACCTTAGAATCAGAAAAGTCGATGATGGATTAATGCACACACAGTCACATAGTACAAACAGGAGGGAGATGCGTGGCACCTTTGAACGCAGGAGAGAGATAGCAATCAGCTCGGAGACGCGTGCATTCTAGAGAGAGAGAAATGGGAGAGAAAATATGGGTAATGATATATACATACATATATATAGTGAAGCCGTGACAGAAGTGAATGGGGTTCTGAAGTTGTAGATTAACCCTGGTTAAATTGCACGTGGCATGTTAACTGTAGTTTGATGGGGAGAGAGAGAGGATGATTACTTCACTCGCATCCAGGAAATGTTTATTCAGGTACGTGTGGGACCACCACCTCGTGTGGAATATATGAAAAGGGAGAGGTTCATTACACGCTCCTAGAGGGTGAGCTTGATGATTTAACATCACACTCTCCTCGAAGCGTGTGAGATAAAATATGTCCTTAAACGATTGTTAGGCTTTTTTATTTTTTGCTTTTGGATTGTTAGGCTTTAGAGTGTTTTATGTCAATTACTCAATTCTTTCTTTTTGTATGCTTGCTGAGTTAACCCTTGCAAAAAGAAACTCTCCCACGTGGCACAACCTAAGATTTTATTGAGTATTTGAGGTCCAATCACTCCTTCAAAAGAGCCTTCCATAGGCGTTGTATGGATTAACGGTAGGTTTTCACATGTTTTGACGTATGGCATAAATATAGCCATTCTTTCTCTAATAAAAAAGAATATAAAAGTAATAATAATTTTTTTTAAGAAAAAAATCATTAAAAATAAATCTCATTTATTCTTTTTAATTTCATTCACATCCCTTGGAATATTTGTATAAAATGATTATTCTCATTCTATTTTCACTCTTATTCTATTATCTCTATTTCATTCTCCAAACCAAACACAACCTGAAGACCATTACAACAAAAGTAGTATTGCAATTCTGACAAAAACAAGGTTTTAAAAAATCAGGTAAATTGTACTTAAGGATCCAAAGTTTGGGTCAAATTTCACTTTAGGATCTAAAGTTTAAATCGCGTCATTTCAGTATCCGAATTATTAGTTGAATTACAATTTGGGATTTGCCATAAGAATTTTCAATATTATCCATATTTTGTTTTTTTATGGGTTTGAAAACCTTATTTTACCCCTATCAGCATTTAATAAATTTTTATATTTTAACCATATCTAAATTACTCTATCTTCAGATTTGTGTTTTGTAAATGGAAAATATAAAAATTTATTAGATGTTGATAGAAGTAACATAGAATGATATAATGAACAAAAAGATAAAACTAATCTAGATCTGGTTAAAATATAAAAATTTATTAAATATTAATATAAGTAAAATAAGGTTTTTAAATCCATAAAAAGTGACAAATTAAAGATAATATAAAAAATTTTAACAGCAAATTTTAAATTTCAAATCAATTAATAACCCAAGTACTGAATTAATGTAATTTAAATTTTAAATATTAAAATGAAATTCGAACTAAACTTTTGACGCTAAATTGCAATTTACCTTAAAAAATATTTGACTGATAATAGGGGTTGTGTGTGTGGAGTTCGAAGAAGAAAGAAATGGGGTCCATCCAATCCAAGAAAAGAAAAAAGGAAGTGGGGTCCATCCATATTATGAAGAGGAATGTGACATTGAGCAATCAAAAATGACTCATAAACGGCGGCTAAACATGGTTCAGCCAAAAAAAAGAAGAATGTGAAAAGCCAAGATCTGTCCCTTGAGATTTCCAGCTTTGAGCAGGGAGAGACAAGAAAGGTAGTGGGAGGCAAAGCCAGCACCACTCTCTATGACATGACCTCCTCGATTACCAACCACCCTTTCGCCCTTTCTGCTCCTCTGCATTTATTACGTTCGCACGATCAATTGTTAAATCGTAATATATTTCACTGTAGTACTGTAATATACTTTTTCAATTTTTTTTACAGCAAACGTATGTGCATGTCATTCACAATAGAGATAAGAGAGAGGCCTGCTTTGTATTTGAAGCCAATAATAGACCTGTGAACCTAGACGTGTCTACTAATCCTTTGGTTTAAAACATCTGAATTTTTTGAATTATCAAATTGGATTGAACCAATGGATACTAGCTATAACCTAAGGGTTTCATTTGAGAAATAAATTTTGACCTTTTGGTTACAATGTTTACACCCATAGATTTATAATAAATATATAGCAATTTCTCACTGTTAATTGCAATGTTAAAGGCATATAATTATTTGTGTTTTGATTAATTCTCTTTTGTGTTCATGCAAAACCATGTCAGAGCGGAACGCCCAGTGCCCAACCCCTCATTCTCCAGGAAAAAAGTTAGGCTCTAATAAGTAATAACCTCCTAAGCTAAGTTCACTTTGGAACCCATCCCCATACCAAACGAGGTACTGGGGTACGTTTCATAGGTGATAGGTACACATTTTTATGGGCAATGTTTTGAAAATCTAACCAGGGGTGCAGTTGACCAGGTGCATTTTATTCTAACTGGTTCGACCATTAGGTTAAGTCAAGCTTCAAGGCATTAGATTAGTGACTCGATTCATATTAATGTGTGTGTGTTGGGGGGGGGGGGGGGATCAAATCTGCATTGGAGGTGGAGGTACTCAAAGACATAAGGAATAATAATAAAATAACACCACAAAAAAAAAAAAAAAGGAGGGCGGATAGGGAGAATAAGACAAAGAAAAGAAGAGGACAAGATTGCCACATCAATACGGACAAAATCCAATCCAAAAATGACTGTCAGATCATATGATCAGGAGCTAGCAGAATCATCTCTACACAGCGTCCAAATCAACGACTAAAACAAACTAAACATTCCTTCTCTAAATCACAGTTCCAATCTCGCATCTATTACACACATGCACCTTACTATAGTATGGTCATATACATACGCACCCAAAAAAAAAGAAGTCACCAAACCTCTCAAATCCTGCAGTCACCCAACCTCTCCAAACTCACGAGTCACCAGTTATGTTTCCATCAAAAGGATCTCCAAAAACCAGTACGGTAAACACAACAATGGGTTGAAAAAATTCAAGACAATCCGTGCTTTACAGTATATAGAACCCCTCCGAATTAGCCCAGTAGCCAAAAATACAAAGCAAACTAACAAAAATATAAAGCAAAAGCAGTGGAGTCAACTATTCAAGTCCTGCTTCGAGTGCTTTATATAATTGCAGCGCTGTTATTATAAGCAAACTTTCTATATATGTATCAGCAGACAACGGTGGAGACAGAGAGTCTGTAAGGGAAGGTGTTGGCATACTGAAAAGAGATAGACCCACCATTCCTGAGAGGCTTGCCGTTGTTGACGAGGCAGTCGTCGTAGCTGAGGCGCTTGAAGATGCGGGGGTTGATGAGGCGGGCGGAGCTGAACCAGCCGCAGCTGAGGTGGATGCCAGAGATGTCGCAGCCGGTGACGCAGGCGTTCATGATCTCGACTGTGTAGGTGGGGATACCGCTTGGGAGAGGCGATGTTGCGCCTTGAGATATGACAATGTCGGACCTGGAACATTTCTCTCCCCAAATGCGGTTCGGTTCCTCCACCCCTGGTGCTGCTGCACAAAGCGCATACAAACAAAAAAAAATGCGCGTTACAAAACATTGCCAGAATTGCAAAAGGCATACTTTCCAGGTAGTGTCTGTTGCACCGAAATTGTACACCCTCAACGTCCACCCACCAATTGGGGTGGACGTATCCTGACAAAATACGCTTTTTGCAACTGATACGCTCTAAATGTAAACGTAGTAGAGATATAAGCCTAGGAGTATACCAATTAAAAAGGCTAGAAGTACGGCACTAATCGCCTTTCTTTTCATTTCTCTCCTCTTTATTTTCCAGCTGTATACATATCCCTCACAAATATTACGATGGGAAAATGATTGCCAGGCAGCTAAGAAGAGCTAACATACACATTTAGGCTAACATGCGCACCAAGCAAATGGATCGATCGAGTCTCCGATGTATTCGATCATTTGCAAATTAATGGATGAGAAAAGGTGACTATGGCGACCCGACAAAAAAGCGGAAGAAAACAGAAAGAGCTAAACCCACAGGACATGCCCCAAAGATTCTAATGGTCTCCATCTTTAATATAAAAAAAAGCGCCAAAAATTAATTACAGATAGAGAGAGAGAGAGAGATAGAGAGAAAGGGTGGGGGGCCCGCGGGGGGGGGTGCGGGGGGGAAACGAACCGCGATTAAGAAGCTTCCGGTGGTGTGCAGAGAAAGCGTAGCTTCCGCCGGACGTCGCTGGCCAAAACCCCATGGAACCACGGTCATAATGAACACCTGACCAAAAAAAAAATATATATATATATATATATATATAAGTAAAGCAATTAAAAGGCATATACAGTTTGCTTGTTTTGTATTGAATAAAATAAAAGAAGACTGAACAGGAAGAAACCTAGAGAATAGTAGAAATCAGTATCGAGCCCCTCATGTCGCAGAAAGAGAGGCCATCGATCCACAAAAGCAAACCGACCGGGACACTAATTTATAAATTAATCTAATCTAAGCGTGTGTGTGTGTGTGTGTGTGTGTGTGTGTGTGTATTGTGGTAGAGAAAAGCATCAACAATGGTGGAGAATCTGTGAAAAGTAGAATGCTGGTAAGTTCGATGTATATCCACTGACCTGTAAAAAATGCGAGCAAAAGCATAACGCCCACCGTAAAAGCCGCCGAAACCACAGTGATTCGCCGCCTCAACAAAGCTCTCATCATTCCAAGAAAAATTCACAACCAAAGCCTTATAGGAGTCTCTACTAGTCGCTGGAGAAAAGAAAAAGTTGACACAATCACTCGTTGAAAACTCGCTTCGACAAATACTGAGTCAACACGGAGATGAGGATGAGGATGAACTCGACGTCGGGAAAGTAAACTTCAAACTCCGAACACAGTCTTCGAGGTTTCGCAGCCCTACACCGCCATGGATTCAAGGTCTAGAGAGGTTACTGTAGGTGAAATGAACTGATGGAGTCTGAGGAGCCTCGAAGTACCATAAGCTGCATAAAAAATGGAGTTAATAACATCACATCTTCTGAAAAAAAAAACAGTCAAAACCAACCGTCGATCTGAAAAAAAGTGGTTCGGATTTGACCTAATGACCTTTCAAACCCAGGACTCACGAGCAAAGCATAACCTAAAATAGAGAAATCGACGGCGATCTGTACCAAATCAGAACAACTGGTAACGAAGCAACAAAAAGGAAAGAAACATCAAAAAGTAGAAAACACAGCTTGAACTCCCCAATCAACCAATCAGAACGGGAAAAATTCTTGGAATACTCTCTTGCTTTCTCGACAACAGAGAAATTTGTTTTGATTAAAATGGAAACTTAAAATAATTTTTTTCCGGGAAAACAAACAAGGGGTTTTCAAAAAAGAGCATACGAAATGGAAATGTTTGCAGCCGAATTTACTGCGCAAGAACAGTCGACCACACAGAGTACATACAGTACAAAGGCATCGCAAAAGCAATGCTACGACATGAAACTTACAGACAAAAATGGCAGAGGAGATCACGAAAGACAGAAATGACAAAACCGTGGAATCAGAAAAGTCGATGATCGATCACAGCTATATACAAATACAAATTCCTATATGTACGGGTGTGTGTATAGTTGGAGATGGCACCTTTGAGGCTTTGATAGCACGAGGGAGAGAGGAATCAGCTCTGAGACGCGTGCATTCTAGAGAGAGAAAATTAGGGTTTGAGTTTCAGATCGTTTGATCTCTTCTTCTCCGTCTGAATGGAATGAATGTCAGAAAGACGGTATATATAGGGAGTGGGAAATTGAATGAGAGGGTTTGAAGTTTCCAGATTAACCATGGTTAAAGTGCACGTGGCAAGTTAACTCAAGGGAAGAGAATGATTACCTTGCTCGTGTGGGGCCAAGGTTACCACCACCTCGTGTGGAATATGTGGGAAAATTGGAGATTGATTACACGCGCTTGATGGGGTGATTGAGTGAGTGTGGTTATAATTATCGCCTCATTCCAATTTCCAACATTTTGTGAACGGTCAGTGTTTGGTTACAGAGTTCTACTATTCCCAACCGAGAAAGCCTACAAAATGCATTCCGTTCCCATGTCCTTTGCTCTTCTTTTCAATTCTTCAAGGGCATAAAGTGCTATACTATAAAATATTATT
Organism: Liquidambar formosana; assembly: GCA_039720395.1. NCBI lineage: Eukaryota > Viridiplantae > Streptophyta > Magnoliopsida > Saxifragales > Altingiaceae > Liquidambar > Liquidambar formosana. The sequence goes on from CM077828.1 coordinate 30,108,252, forward strand.
GAGTTGATCAAGTAATATTATGCTTGAGTTAGACTTGGTGAATTTACGAGTTTAAATGTAGAGTTTAAACATTAATCTCTACGTATGAACGAATTTAAATGAACCTCTTATTAAATTAGTATCGTTTTAAAATCAAATTTATCGTAAACAACCCTACACGCAAGGGCCGAGGAATATTCACTTTAATTTCTATAGATAATGGGCTCATCATACAATTTTTTTTTTTTTTATCCCACTAAATTCATGTGTGTTTATTTCAAAGCCAAAAAAATTCTCTGTAACTTGTGCTTTTAAGTGAGCGATGTATATTCATCTTCACTTGATGTACAACTCCTTACAATATCTTCAATAGGCTTCTTATTTTTTCCCCCATTTTTTCTCAACTTTGGAGAGGAAAATGACATTTTTAAAATAAAGAGCTCTTTATTCATTCTTTAATTTACTCTTTTTTTTTTTTTAATTAACAAAGCAACACGCCCAACTACCCATACCCCGGCCCAAACAAAAAAGTTAGGCTAAACCCCTCAAAGTCTCAACCCCTAAGCTAAGGTCACTGTTGGACTCTCAAAGTCCCATCCCCCTATCAAAAGGGTACTGTTGACAAGTATATATTATCGATTACTTTTCCTGCAATGTTTTAAAAATCCACCAAAAGGTTAATTTGGCGAGATGCATGTCAATTTAAACTTGTTCATGACCTGCTATAACCCAGGCCCATTAGGTGGACACAAACTGTCTAATGAAAACTGGAAGTCCAAGCCTGGATGATCTGAATTCATCGAATTGGTTTGACTCCTGGTTTAAACTAGTCCAAAATTCTCTCTTATTCTCTTTCCCATTTTGTCATTAAGTAAAACGCCATCCCAAAAGTATTTCCGATTCCATAGGGAAAATTTAGACACATATAATGAAAAATATAAGACTGTTGGAGAAGTATATTCATTTTTTCCAAAGCCCAGGTGTGGCTTCTACTAGAGTGAGCTCTTGCCAATTTGGGAGTGAATTAAAAATGGCTCTTGTAGGTTTTCATTCGGTATTTGATTTCGAGACCCTTTTTTTTTGGGGGGGGGGGGGGGGGGACGGGGTGTTTCAATGTCAAGAGAGTGTTTCAATGTCAAGAGAGTATTTTTTTTTATCATATATTTTATCGTATTAATTAAGTCGATCACACTAGTATAAACTATTTCAAAAAAATGTTAAATTAGGCCTACACATGCTAGGCAAAGTCGATAAAAAAATTTCATTCACATGGTTGAATAAAGAGAACATTAAACTTTGACTGGGGCATGATTGATTAAACCATATAACATCTTACGTTGAAATGACTATTATTCCCATAACATTATATATGAACCTAATAGGATGTATCAAAGTCAAATGACTATCATTCGCAAAATCATCTTCAACCAACATCCAAATCGTCGACTAAACAAACAAAACATTTCTTATTCCTTTATAAAAGAAGACAGCAAAGTTTTTCATAATCAGCAGGTGAAGGAGGAGACAGTGAGGTTGTAAGAGGCGGTGTTGGCATATCTGAAAGAAATGGTGGCACCATTCTTGAGGGGTTTGCCACCGTTGGCGAGGCAGTCATTGACGCGGAGGCGCCTAAAGATGGTGGGGTTGATGAGGATGGCGGAGGCGAAGGAGCCGCAGCTGATGTGGATGTCGGAGATGTCGCAGCCGGTGGCGCATTGGTTCGTTATCTCAACCGTGTAGGTGGGGATACCACTAGGGAGAGGTCCTGTTGGGCCTTGACTTATGGAAATATCAGATTTGGTACACCCTTCTACTGCTGCAAAAAAAAAAAAAAAGAAAAAAAAAACCCATCAAACAAACAAAAGGGGCATGTAATTAACAAATTAAACAAATTCAAATTCCGACATATATGCTCTAAAAGTGTGTTGTTGCCCTTTGCCCTGTGGTAGATCTTTTGGTCTAACGGCACCTCCTCTTTTTGAAGGAGAGGTCTTAGAGATTAATTAAATATAAATTGATCTTCATAGATATCAAAAGAGAAAAACTAATATATGAGGAAAAGAGATACTTAGGTTAGAAGGTCATTGGTGCCTATTACGAGAGGGGGAAAAAAAAAGCTTATGGTAATTTATCCCAAAAAGGCTACAACTAGGAGCATGATACCTTTCCTTCCTTTCCCATCGTCCTATTTTTGTTGGTGTTTTTGTTTTCATTTTGAGTGCTAATACCTAAATTGGATATTTTTATCAGGATTCATTCATGGTTGGCATGAGATGTCCTATCCCCTTATAAGTTCATGTCACAGAAAAAAGAGACGATCAATTGATGAGCACAATAATTAACCTAAAAAGTAATGTGTTTGTAACGATAGATCAAAATATAGATTAGTGCTATTTCACCTATATGTGCCATAGTGAGCCTCGATCACATTGATAGCTTCTTCGTTTTTTTTTTTTTTCTATTTTTTTTCTAGTATTGCGGTCATGGGGTATCATGGGCCAGCTTATGCGCACCAGACTAAGTCCCCTCCCCGGCCCAGTCAAAGGCAGGCTATCCACGTTGGGACTCAGGGATTCATAAGGAAAATTCCTAGCAGTCTAGCCCAAAGGAGCACAATGAAGATTCAATCCTAGGATGTCCGAATTTAAGGTTACTCCCAAGACTATCTGTGCTGGCCCTCACATGATAGCAGGTGTCCCTCAAGTTTCGCTTAGGACTAATCCTCTGAGGTATTGTCAGGCGCCGAAGCGGGGACCTCTCTTAAGAAAGTTTGCTGCATCCACAAGGGTTCAAACCCGAGACCCCTTGCTTAAGCAATCAGAGCCCCTTCCACATGATAGCTTTTACCTATTCACTTTCGACACATAAAATGGGTAAATAAAAGGTGGAAGAAGTAAGTCATTAACAACAGAAGATAATCTATTAAATGTATAAGAGGTGGCCGGTAAAGTTCGATGGACATACACATGCTTGTATAAAACGGGAGCGTCAGTAGAACTCCGGCTGTAAAATACCATTGAAGCCATAGTGATTGGAAATGATTGGAGTTTCGAGTCTGGACTGTTGTTCTCTTCCTTTAACACGTTCTTTGTAATAAACGGATTTGAGAATGAAAAGTAAAAATGAATTTTGAACAAATTAGTATATATTTTAAATTAAAATTTATTGAATAAATATTTTACCAATCATGGTTTTTTTTATATATATATCTTTTTTAATACAAGGAAATAATAGCTCATGAATCTTAATGAATTAACAAATATGAGCTAGATATGACTTAAAATTAATAAATATTTTACCAAGTAATCTTTCTAGCATGACAAATTGTCGGTGCTTTTAGCAACGATAATCAAATCATTATCATAAAGAAAAAATAATGAAAGCGGGAGAAAATCAATTTTTCTTTGGACAATACTTGGCTCCTCATAGTGAAGGAGCAACTCCTCCCTCCCACCACTGCTGTACCAAACAATTAGAACCCACCAAATTAAACAATTATATTCAATTTTATATCATATTGAAGGCACAGATTGGTCACTAAAATGTAAACATTCAAGAGATTGATCGTTATCATTGTAAATGAGAATGAATTCAACATAGTGGCATTTATTTCATGAATTTTGAGGCCCTACAGTTTGAGGCATCGTAATTTTACAAAGTTAAAGAGTCCAACCTTTTTTGCCCAATTCTATTTGCCAAAATAATGTGGCAATCATCTAATCAATCTATTATGAACAATTATTATTTGAATAAAAATTTTAACTAGTCAACCCAACTATCATATCAGTTGAATAAGTAAATTTAGTCATACAAGTTGGACTGTATATCTCATACTAAACAAAGTTCATCCACTAGTTGGCATGGCATTTCGATCTTAAGCCATCTATGGACCAGGAAAACAATGTATATATATACACTAAACTAATGTATGCATGCTTATGTGTTGCAGTGAACTAAATTAGCATGAAGGGTGGAGAATATGAAGGAAAGTATTGAGTGATAATTCAAAATGTACATACGCAGACTTGCATGAAACGCGAGCAACAATACTACTCCAATCATAACTGCTGCTGAATCCATAGTTTTGGGAGTGATTATAGAGCTTTTCGAGATTGGAATGTTTGTTCTCTTCTTTCCCTGTTCAAATGGAATGAGTTTTGGAGGATCTTGAGTGATAATTGCATATTTGTAGAGAACCCAATTCATTTGAACAAATTTATTTCTTCAAACTGATGTGGCAACTTCATAAATCAATTAAAATTTCACTAAAAAATAAGTATCCATATTAGGCTAACAAGGTGGTCGATGCATAGTTGGACACGTAAATTTGGACAAAAAGGTTGAGCTCTTAATTACATTGTCCATTTTTATGTAGTGGCCGGAGATTTAGTTGGGGTGTGAAGTTCTAGATTTATTACAAAAAAGGAGATTGAGATAATGGAAATAAAGTTTAAGTTGTAATTCTTATATATCTTGATTATAGATTTTCTAATCATGATCAAATGAATTTCAAGAAAATTTAATATTTAATTAAATGGGTTAAGTATCATTGGAGAAAATATCCATGATTAGGATTACTCTTCATATTAAGAGATTAGTTGGCAAAATAAGAGGAAAAAATGAGGTGTATTGAATAAAGATTAGTATAATTTTGATGAAAAGATAATGAGAGCCATTTTCGAAAGAAATATTGAAATAGAAATTAAATATTGATGAAGCGATAGATGGGAAAGAATGGAAATACAAAGAGAACACTGTTTCATATCTACAATGATATATAGAATGGAAAAAGTAGAAAATTAAATAAAATCTGAATCCAAATCAATCTTGACTATAGAGTTTCAAATCATGATCCAATGAATTTCAAGAAAAGGCAAGAGTTTAACGGTGCAAAATATCATTAAGAGCGTATAAGCTCTCCCTCTCACAAACACTGCCTCACGGATATGCCCTCTCTATTTAAAAAAGGTGTATGTGAAAGGGGGGATGTATATGCTAATATTTACACACTAATTTTTATTATTAATGAGAGATTTAACATAATTTTGATGAAAATAGATAAGAAGAACTGTTTTCAAAAGAAAATTAGAATTAATGTATTGAGTTTAATATTAAATTTTAACGATGAAATAAGAGAAAATTGGAATAGATGGCCGGGAGAGTATTGTTTTACCTCTACAACCCTAAAATTGTAGAAATTAAAAATAAAAAAATAAAACTGAATTGTAACCCATAATTAATCTTAACTATTTGTAATCATTATCAGATGAACTTCAAGTAGGAGTGGAACTTTGCGGGCAGGCTGACTAGGCTGTGAGGTCAACTCAGGCTCAACCTAGAGGGTTAAACACTTAAAACTTACTGTAAAAGCCCTTCCCAACTCAAGGTACAACCTGAGCTCAATTTTATAAACTCAGGTTCGAGTTAGGCATGGGCTTAAGCAGGTTTACTTCACATTTATAACCTAAAGTGTGGATCACTTTTGGCACAAATTTTTCACATTTATAAATATGTTTTCATGCTTCTACTTCCAACACATTTCAAATTTTAATTTTTTCAAAGCAACCTGTAACTCAATTTGTTACAACCTATATTTTTCCTTCTTTTTTCTTCTTCTTCTTCTTCTTCTTCTTCTTTCGTTTTTTTTTTCTTTTTCACAAAGAAAAGGAACATTAAAATTAATTAAACCACTTGATAACTAATAAACCAAGACATTTACAGTAAGCCCAGTCATATTGCTCGAGATATTTGCATATATAGGCTTAGTCCGTATTAAATCAGGTTGGCATTTTAATTGGGTTTGGATATTGTAATCCCTTCAAGTAATCTTTCCATCCCATTAATTTTTTTTTTTTTTAAAGTTATAGAAAAATATAAAAGGTTTTTATGAAAATCGGTCTCGAAATCCACTAAAAAACATCATTTTCAACAACTTTGCAGAAAAAAGTTTTTCCAAAATTTATAGTTTAAGTGGACTTTTTAGCCAAAAATGAAATAAATATTGTAAATGGCCAAAATGTTTACTTATATGATAAATTTTGGAAAAACATTCTTATGCAAAGTTGTTCAAAATGGTGTTTTCTAATGGATTATGCATCCACTTTTTATAAAAATCTTTTATATTTTCCTTAAACTTTAAAAAAATTAAAATTAATAGGGTGGAGATATCACTTGAAGGGCTTGCAATATTCGAACCTCATTTTAATCCCAATAAAAGCCCAACCCACTAAGAAAATTAAACAGGCCAAGCTAGCCCAAATTTTGGGTTTGGCTCAGGTTGGCAGGGTGATCCTCTCTAAGTTGCATCCCTAATTTCAAGAGAAGGCTAGCTTAATGAAGGATTAATGGGAAATGCTATGCACAACATCTTATATGCAGTACCAAAATATAAAATCTTATGTGACACTATGTATATGGACCAAAACTCACTCAATTTATTTAATAGATTTTTTTTTTTTATTGATGTGAATCGGTTGCTACACGGGAGTACTGTACGAAAGGTGCTTTGCTACACTGTAGTGCGGACAAGGTGTTTCAATATCAAGAGAGTATTTTTTATCATATATTTTATCATATCAAGTCGATTGCACTGGTATAAACTGTTTCAAAAAAATGTTAAATTAGGCTTACACATGTCAGGCAAAGTCGATAAAATTTTTTTATTCACGTGATTGAATAAAGAAAACATTAAACTTTGACTGGGGCATGATTGATTAAACCATATAACATCTTACGTTGAAATGACTATCATTCCCATAATATTATATATGAGCCTAATTCGATATATCAAAGTCAAATAACTACCATTCGCAAAATTGTCTTCAACCAACATCAAAATCGTCGACTAAACAAACAAAACATTTCTTATTCTTTTATAAAAGAAGACAGCAAAGTATATCATAATCAGCAGGTGAAGGAGGAGACAGTGAGGTTGTGAGGGGCGGTGTTGGCGTATCTGAAAGAAATGGTGGCACCATTCTTGAGGGGTTTGCCGCCGTTGGCGAGGCAGTCATTGACTCCGAGGCGCCTAAAGATGGTGGGGTTGATGACGATGGCGGAGGCGAAGGAGCCGCAGCTGATGTGGATGTCGGAGATGTCGCAGCCGGTGGCGCATTGGTTCGCTATCTCAACCGTGTAGGTGGGGATACCACTAGGGAGAGGTCCTGCTGGGCCTTGACTTATGGAAATATCAGATTTGGTACACCCTTCTACTGATGCTGCCCAAAAAAAGCCCATGCAAACAAACAAAAAGGGCATGTAATTAACAAATTAAACAAATTCAAACTGCGACATATATGCTCTAAAAGTGTGTTGTTGCCATTTGCCCCATGGTAGATCTTTTGGTCTAACGGCACCTCTCCTCTTTTTGAAGGAGAGGTCCTAGAGATTAATTAAATATAAATTGATCTTCATAGATATCAAAAGAAAAAAACTAATATATGAGGAAAAGAGATACTGTTAGGTTATAAGGGTCATAGGTGCCTATTACGAGAGGGGGAAAAAAAAGCTTATGGTAATTTATCCCAAAAAGGCTACAACTAGGAGCATGATACCTTTCCTTCCCTATCCATTCTCCTATTTTTGTTTGTGTTTTTGTTTTCATTTTGAGTGCTAATACCTAAATTGGATATTTTTATCGGATTCATTCATGGTTGACATGAGATATCCTATCCCCTTAGAAGTTCATGTCACAAAAAAGAGACGATCAATTGACGAGCACAATAATTAACCTAAAAAGTAATGTGTTTGTAACGATGGATCAAAATATAGGGTAGTGCTATTTCACCCATATGTGCCATAGTGAGCCTCGATCACATAATAGCTTCTTTTGTTTTGCTTTTTTTTTTTTTTTTTTTTTTTTGGGTATTGAGGTCAAGGGGTATCTTGGGTCAGCTTACAGGCACCAGACTAAGTCCCCTCCTCGGCCTAGTCAAAGACAGGTTATCCACGCCGGGACTAGGGGATTCACAAGGAAAATTCCTTGCAGTCTAGCCCAAAGGAGCACAGCGAAGATTTGATCCTAGGATGTTTGAATTTACGGCTACTCCCAAGATCATCTGCGCTGGCCCTCACATGATAGTTTTTACCTATTCACTTTCGACACATAACATGGGTAATAAAAGGTGGAAGAAATAAGTAATTAACAACAGAAGATAATCTATGAAATGTATAAGAGGTGGCCGGTAAAGTTCGATGGACATACACATGCTTGTATAAAACGCGAGCATCAGTAGAACTCCGGCTGTAAATACCATTGAAGCCATTGTGATTGGAAATGATTGGAGCTTTTCGAGTCTGGACTGTTCTCTTCTTTTAACACGATTGGATCTTTTCGAGTCTGGACTGTTGTTCTCTTCTTTTAACACGTTCTTTATAATAAACGGAATTTAAGAATGAAAAATAAAAATGAATTCGAACAAATTAGTATTAAGGAAATAAATCATGACAAGCAATCATGGATGAGATCAAGAGCATAGGGAAAAGAATCAAAAAACAAAAAATATCTCCCAAAAAACCAGTTCCCCGATTTCAAGGAGTATATTTTTCCGGTCGGATTTTCATCGAAATATCTCTCTAGGGTTATTAGATGAAATTGCATTAATGGTAGTATATCTTTCATGATTCGGCATCAAACTCAAGAAGATTTTATTTAAAATCTTCATAAGTTTGAGGGGGAGTATTGAGGAAATAAATCATGACAAGCAATCATGGATGAGATCAAGAGCAAATGGAAAAGAATCAAGAAAGAGCATATCAAGGAAAAAGATTAGGAAGAAATCATAAAGAAAAGTCAAAAATGAATTTGATTTATTTCCTTTCTTATTTTATTCTAGTGTTATTTGTTTCCATGTTAATTATTCTTGTTCTCTATATAATCCCACCAATAGGTTGATTGTAATCAAGCAATTATGAATGATATTAAATTTTTTTATAATTAGTATATATTTTAAATTAAAATTTATTGAATAAATATTTTACCATTCATGTTTTTTTTTTTTTTTTTCCTTTTAATACAAGGAAATAATAGCTTATGAATCTTAATAATTAACAAATATAAAAACTACAGAGGGTGCGTCTCATTTAACATTTTATGGTGCAATTAAGATGCGAATCGGTATGAGCGAGATATGACTTAATATTAATAAATATTTTACCAAGTAATCTTTCTAGCATGACAAATTGTTGGTGCTTTTCGCAATGATAATCAAATCATTACCATAAAGAAAAGATAATGAAAGTGGGGAGAAAATCAACTTATCATTGGACAATACTTGGCTCCTCATAGTGGAGGAGCCTCCTCACTCCCACTTATATTATATCACATGTCATAGTTAATTTTAAAAATATGGATACATGAATACAGACACGTAGACACGTGAATACAAATATATGAACATATATTCATATTCATTTGGACACATAAACATATATACATGGATATATAGACGCGTGTCTATAATAACACAACATAAAGATACATGTATACAATTAATTCTCATTTGTTATGTTAGACATGTGGCATAATATGAGTGGGAGGAAGAAGGAGTTGCTCCACGACTGTGAGGAGCCAAATATTATCCCCTTTCTTATTGAAGTGGTTATGACGATCATTGCTTTCTGTCATGTAAGCTTTTTCCTAAAGAGGATGCATCTCACTTAAAATGCTTCCTGGTGGAACTAAGATATGACTTATTATGAGATATGAACATATGATTGCAAATTAACTGTCATTAAGCTCAAAAGTTTGAATATAGTAAAGTTTTGCGTCGAAATGGGACATTAAGACCCAAAGAGAAAAGTAAATTAACATAGAGATCTTAGGGGAAATTTTAAAGAATATTTTAAATAAAAAAAACTATCAAAAATTGTCTTAATTTGACATGGTTAGTGTTTAAATCACGTGACATTTCATTACAAGAGTTTGTTCGTAAAAACCTTCCAAGATGTCTTAAAATTGGTGTGATATAAGTATATAACATAAGATAGAGGAAACTCATCAATACACCCATGAGTGGGTTCTCATTGTCTCTTTTCTCTACTTGGTATTAGTAACTAATTAGTAGCTATACGGCAACCCCAAACAAAGAACTCTCCCCTCACGAGGGGGGGGGAGGTGTCGCTAGGCCAATAGGCCATTTGCGATCTTATCTCTTCTTATTAAACCAACGCCCCCCGCCCCAAGAAAAAAAGGGAAAGAAAATCATAAATAAGAGGAGTATGCTACATCGACAGGATGCACCTACCAAATGAGGTGGCATTCACATTTTTAAGACATAAAGGGCTTTGATTTTTTAATAATCATAAGTATCCCATGAACACATCAACAGATATACTATCAGCCAAACCGATATACTCTGCATTTTCCATAAGAGAAGGGGGTGAGGTAAAAAGTTAGGGGTAGCCAGAGAGGACAAAGACAATAAAAGAAGAGGAGACAATGGTTGTATCAAACTTAAGATTCCAATACTATGAGCTTAATGTGATATATCCAATCCAAATTAAAAGCCTATCAGTAGCAATATCATCTCCAACCAAAACCCAAATCAACAACTGAACAAACAAAACATTTCCCATTTCTTTTACTCAAAAACCTACAAATTCTATACGTGCTTCATAAATATAACAGTAGTACTGTTTTTATTACATGTGTGAATTTTATAATCTTTCAGCAAACAAAGTTTTTGACAGAAAGATTGTAAGAGAAGGTGGTGGCATATTTAAAAGAGAGGGTAACGCCGGGTTGGAGGGGCTGCCCATTGTTGACGAGGCAGTCGTCGATGCTCAAGCGCCTGAAGTGGATGTTGAAGATGGCACAGGGGCCGCTGGTACGTGCATTCGTTCGTTATCTCAACCGTGTAGGTTGGAATACCGCTTGGAAGTTTTTCAGTAGGGGATTAGCTTAGGGTAATGTCTGATGGGGTACACCCTTCCACCCTGCTGTACCAAACAATTAGAGCCCACCAAATTAAACAATTATATTGGATTTTATATCGTATTGAAGGCTCAAATTGGTCACTAAAATGTTAACATTTAAGAGATTGATGGTTATCATTATAAATGAGAATGAATTTAACATAATGACATTTATTTCATGAATTTTAAGGCCCTACAGTTTGAGGCATCCTAATTTTACAAAGTTAAAGAACCCAACTATTATATCAGTTGAGCAAATAAATTTAGTCAAACAAGTTGGACTGTATGTCTCGCTACTTGACCAAATATACTAAACAAAGTTCATCAACCAGTTGACATGGCATTTCGATCTTAAGCCATCTATCAACCAGGACAACAATGTACATACACTAATGTATGCATGCTTATGTGTTGCAGTGAACTAAATTAGCATGAAGAAGGGTGGAGAACATGTGGGAAAGTATTGAGTGCTAATTCAAAATGTACATACGCAGACTTGCATGAAACGCGAGCAACAGTACTACTCCAATCACAACTGCTACTGAATCCATAGTTTTGGGAGTGATTATAGAGCTTTTCGAGGTTGGAATGTTTGTTCTCTTCTTTCCCTGTTTAAATGGAATGAGTTTTGGAGGATCTTGAGTGAAAATTGCATATTTATAGAGTAATGATATAGAACCCAATTCATTTCAACAAATTTATTTCTTCAAACTGACGTGGCAACTTCATGAATCAATTAAAATTTCACTAAAAAAAAATAAGTATCCATATTGGGCTAACATGGTGGTCGACACAATTGGGCAATTAAATTTGGACAAAAAAGTTGAGCTCTTAATTGCATTGTCCATTTTTATTAATTGGAGATTTAGTTGTCTAGATTTATTACAAAAAAGGAGATTGAGATAATGGAAATAAAGTTTAAGTTGTAATTCTTATATATCTTGATTATAGATTTTCTGATCATGATCAAATGAATTTCAAGAAAAGGTAAAATTTAATTAAATGGGTTAAGTATCATTGGAGAAAATATCCATGATTAGGATTACCCTTCATATTAAGAGATTAGTTAGCAAAAAAAGAAGAAAAAAAATGAGGTGTGTTGATTAAAGATTAGTATAATTTTGATGAAAAGGGAATGAGAGCCATTTTTAAAAGAAATATTGAAATAGATATTAAGTATTGATGAAGAGATAGATGGGAGAGAATGGAAAAACAAAGCGAACACTGATTCATATCTACAACGATATATAGAATGGCAGAAGTCGAAAATTAAATACAATCATAATCCAAATCAATCTTGACTATAGATTTTCTAATCATGATTGAATGAATTTCAAGACAAGACAAGACAAGACAAGAGTTTAACAATGCAAAATATCATTAAGAGCGTATATGCTCTCCCTCTCACAAACACTGCTTCATAGATATACCCTCTTGATCTGTTACAAAAAGGCCAATTCTATGGTACCCTAGCAAAAAATAGGGTATCATACCCATAAAGTTATTTGAAATTGTAAGTTTTTCACTTCAAATGGTAAGTGAGCCACTTGAAATAGTAAGTTAATCACTCATTTTGGGTCACTTCAAATGATAAGTGAGCCACTTCAAATGATGATTAGGTCACTTTAACTGGTAAGTAAGTTTGATACCCTAAAGACCTTGTGGGTACCATTGAATTACCCACTACAAAAAGGTGTCTTTGAAAGGGGGGATGTATATGCCAATTACACTCTAATTTTTATTATTAATGAGAGATTTAATAAAATTTTGATGAGAATAAATAGGAAGAACTGTTTTCAAAAGAAAATTAGATTAAATGTATTTAGTTCAAAATTAATTTTTAACGATGAAATAAGAGGAAAATTGGAGTAGATGGCAGAGTATTGTTTTACCTCTACAACCTTAAAACTATAGAAATTAAAATTTAAAATAAAATAAAATAAATAAAAAACTGAATTGTAAACCATAATTGATCTCAAATATTTCTAATCATTATCGGATGAATTTCAAGTATTGCAACTTCGCGGGCGGGCTGACTTGGCTGGGAGGTCAACTCTGGCTCAACCTGAAGGGTTAAATACTTAAACTTCCTGTACAAGCCCTTCCCAACTCAAGGTACAACCTGAGGTCAATTTTCTAAACTCAGGTTGAGTTTGAGTAGGGTTAGCAATCAATAGAGGAGTCAGGGGGGTCTTTGGGGGCACTTGCCCCCACTAGCCTCAAATAATTTTTTTTTTTTTTTTTGGATAAGTTACCATTCGATAACTATTTACTAACATAATGCTAAAACAAGGAATACGGCAGTCATTTTTAAGCATATATATAGTCCATTTGTAATAAGTCGATACAAAAATCCTTTTTTTGGTATTATATTGGAAAAAGATTACCAAAAAGTAATTTTGTTAAAAAAATATGGAGCTTTCAATTCCTATTTTACAAAATCATAGCACGATGCCCCCCTTGGAGATAACTCCTCGCTCCGCCCCTGTTGGCAATCCCAACCTAAACCCATGAACACACCCATATTCACCCGCAATTAATGGGTTTTTATCGAACTATTGAAGTGAAGTTTTAATTGGGTTGGTAACGGGTTACCTAATAAAACCCAATTATTACATGGGTTGGTTATGGGTAAACCATGGGTACTGTGAACCCCGGAAATTGGGCCCACGAGGGATTGAAAAGAAAATGGGTTTGAAAAAGAAAAAGGAAAGGAGTCGCCACCTTATTTTTTAAAGGAAACAAGGAAAACCCTAAAAATAGTTTGTTTTAGGAAAACAATTTGAATGACTCCATAAAAAAGGAAAGGCAAAAACCAATCTTTTGAAAACCAAAGAAATCGGGGATTCGGAGGCTAAGTTATGACATGGGAAGGTTCTAGGCAAAGCCTATAGGCACCCATGTCACCCTTTCGGTCTCTCAGTTCATTTGGGCTAAATTAAAGTCTTTCCATACAAAAATCAGCAAGTATATCATCACAAGAATTGCATGCATATCATATATTTCATTCATCCATCCATGCATAATAAGCAAATAAAAACAGAAAATAAAAAGAAGAAAAGAAAACATAAATAAACCTAGGATGCTTGGATCCTAGAACGGACTTGAGCCTCACGAAGAGCGCCTACGTACCATGCAACGAAATACATGGATCAAAGTCCACGTAGTTCGATTAGAATTAGGGTTAAGACCTAATATAAACCTATGGTTAAAACCCTAGGTTTCCTTATTTGATCAAAAGAGTTGAATTTGATAGAAAGTTTGATTTTAGGAAAGAAATCCACAAAATGGAAACTTTAATAAAAACCAGAATTTTGTTGGTTAAGGAAACCTCTAATTAAACCATAGGACTTGTATTAAAAATTAACCCTAGATAGGGAGAAGAGAATGAGTTAAGAAGAAAGGTGAATTGGGGCACCTTCACACCCACTTACCTGAGCGCAATTAGCTCCAAGCATTTAGCCATTTCAGACATAAGCAGCCCTATTTGCCATAGGACAAATACCACACCTATTTGCACCCTTACAAGTGCTCAAAACCATGCAAAAACACTAACATGCAAATCTGGACAGAATAGTATTATGGCCTAAAAATCATCCACTAAGCATGCTAACAGCAACACAGCGAACAATAATAAGTCCTAACATATTCCTAGAACCATATCATGCATAAAAACCCTAAAACATACTAAGATGCATGCAAAACTATCATGTTTACTCCATATGAAAAACATATACAGCAAACACGAAGAAAAACCAAATAAAAAAGTCTACTTTATCATGCTATATGAAAACAAACACGAAACAATGACTCTAAAACCCTAAACTCACAAATATGCTTAAAAACATACAAAACATACTTTAATCATGCTAAAACCAAACTAAACAGAAATTAAATCATGCATATTAACTAACTAAAGCAATATAACATGATGAAAATCCTAACTCTAACATGCAATGACACTAATCCTAGCACAAGGACAAACAGGAGCACAAGAATCATAACTATGCATTAAAAACCTAAAGGACAGCCCTAAAGCATGCTAAACAGTAGATAAAAAATAGATATTCCATGTATATTAACTAGCTAGAGTGTTAATACATGATAAAAAAGTCACCTTTAATATGCAATAAGCCTAACCCATATGAGAACCTAGTTTAAGCTTGAATAGAGAAGGAGAATACCTTAGGAAGTGGCTCCCCTTGTGTTTGTAATTGTTCGTGGCTCCTCAGGTCTTTAGAGTGAATCAAACCAACACGAATCCTCCTCTTTGTCAAAGTGGTATCACAGCAAAGAGATCAAAACTCACTCAACTTTGAAAAGAAATAGAAAACAAAAAGAGAACAAGAGAAAAGAAAAAGTGATTCTCGTCACTTTGCAGCAGCAGCAACTTCAATCGCGTTTTTGGGTATGAAAACGTTGGATTTGGACAAAGCTTTGAAATACAAAGTTGTAGAGAATTGAATTATCTTTCTAACAAGACCAATTTCATCAAATTCTGACTTCGGATGAAAAAGTTATGATTAAAATACGACTGCTGGTTTTCAGAAAATCTGCTGCTGAATTATGACGAATTTCACTCCCTCCAAACCCTCTTCTCTTTTTATTTGTTTAAAGACATTAAGAGAGTATTTATAGCTGAAATCTGGAGTTTCCCTTTCCTTCCTGGACTAGGTTTCTTTGGAGAATAATCAAAAGGTATTTTATAATGATAAAAGACTTCTAATCTGAATAGGAAAAGGAAATTGTCTTTTATAAAAATTGGGAGACTGACCGCTAACACGCATGCACATGTATCGTATGTGCGTACACACACTCATCACATACGTACACGTGTTAGTGTCATGATAAAAATGGCTAATTTAATAAAATAATTTTCTTTTCATTTTAACCAAAAATCTCATGCTGTGATTCGCACTAATTCTTTAAGGATAATCCGTAAATAACCACACTAAACTCATCATCAGGCCATATCAAAATTGAACTTCATGAAACACTTTTGAGGGTAAAATGATGACTAATGAAAGTCAATTTGAAAAGATTTGGTTGGTAATTGTGAGTCAATTAGAGCTAACCCAAGGAAGGGTCAATTAACCAACTTGAACTACATCGAGCCATTTTAATCCCGAGCCATTGACTTACCAAATTGACACTAAAAATACCTCTTATGCATCCATATGAACTCCAATTGACAATTTGGAGATCATTCCAAGGTCAAATGAAAAGTTTGGGACTTAAAAGACGATTATGCCCCTCAAGTCACAAAAGCTCTTATTATCCCTCAAGATCAACTCCAATTTGAACCAAAATTCATATCCATTGTCCTTGTGACTCTAGAAAACTAATGCAAGTGACTAGACTCAAAAACAAAACAAAAACATGCATGAAATGATGAGCCCTAGTAAGGTGGTGCAAAAATGGGGTGTGACAGGTACCCATTGGGTTTTAATTTTTAATTTGTTCCTTGCATATTTTCAAAGAGGGGCTTAATGACTTTACATTAGTTTGCTCTATGAATGGCCAAACCACCAACATTTATCTCCTCCATCCCAAAATTTTCTACAACTTGTTGTCACAACAACAGTCACTAGTGAGGCAAAATCCGCCGGCAAGGTTCCCTTCGCGAGTGGCAATAAACATGTCGGAGATGAAGATGATGCCAACCCATAATCACCGCCGTCATTCTCGCTGAGGATCAACCAAATCCAAAATTTTCTACAACTTGTTGTCACAAAAACAGTCACTAGTGAGGCAAAATCCGCCGGCAAGGTTCCCTTCGCGAGTGGTAATGAACATGTCGGTGATGAAGATGATGCCGGCCCATTATCACCGCCGTCATTCTCGCCGAGGATCAACCAAACCCATCCATGCCGCCGGAAAAAAATGGGTTCTAGCGTGAGAATGGGTTCTATAAGTTATATAGCAATATACACTTAGCAAAAACTAAATGGGTCTAAACGGGTTGGGTTGGGTGTTCATGTTTATAATTGGGTTGGGTTTTGGGTAGTATTTACTAGGGGTGTTAATGGTTTAGGTTAAAACCAAGAACCAAACCGACCGGTTTGGTTTGGTTTGGTTTTTTTGTCATTAGGTTTGGTTTTGGTTCTAATTTTAGAAAACCAAACTAAATTGGTTTGGTTTTGGTTTTCACTTTTTAAAAACCAAACCAAACTGAAAAACCAAAAAAACCGAAATGTATATATATATATATATATATATATCAAACTTAGAGTTTGTAAATTTCCTATTCTAATAAGGGCATAATAGAAAATAGATTTAAAATAGTACAATACCCTAACTCTTTCAGCCTCAGCCTCGTCTCATTTTAAGTTTCTTATTGTTTTTCTTTTTTTAGATTGACATGTATTAAACTAGTTATTAATGTTGTGTGAGATATCGGATTGACATATGTCAATATGTTTCCATTTTGATACAATGTTTAATGTTTTAATGTTTTTTTTAGTTGCTAATGTAATGTTTTTATTTAAAATGTTTTTATTTGCAGTTTGGTATATAATTTTTTTCATTTTCAATTATTTGTTGCTACTTGATAGGTTAAAACAGAAACAAACCGAAATTTTTTGGTTTGGTTTGGTTTGGGTTTTTTTAGTATGGTTTGGTTTTGGTTTGGTAGGAACAAAATCGAAATATAATGATTTGGTTTGAAGTCTACCCTAAAACCGAACCATTAACACCCCTACTAGTTACATAGGTTTAGTACTTAAATGGGTTGGGTTGGGCTAGTTTGGGTTATTATTACCCACTGACAGCGTTTTTGAGGGGGGAGAGAGAGAGAGAGAGAAGGAAAAAAAAACACAAACAAACAAAAAACAAACTAGGGCACAAAATGGGTCGGGTCAATATTTGGGCCCGATTTAAATATGGGCCAATCATAACTTGGGTCAGGTATTGATCTATGGTGGCTTTGGGTATTATTGTAGTTATTCGTAGATTGGTTGCGGGTTGGTTTTAGGTATGCACAGTGAATTAATGGCACAAATTACTAACCCATTAATGAATCAACCCAACCCATTTATGACTCAACCCAAACCTACCCAACCCATCCATATTGCCAGCCCTAAGTTTCAGTTAGGCACGGGCTTAAGCAGGTTGGGCAGGTGTGGATTACTTTTGGCACAAGTTTTTCACATTTATAAATATGTTTTCATGCTTCTACTTCTTACACATTTCAATTTTTAAATTTTTCAAAGCAGCCTGTAACTCAATTTGTTTCAATTTATATATATATATATATATTCTTCACAAAGAAAAGGAACATCAAAATTAATTAAACCCACTTGATAATTAATTTTGGAACATCCCAAACCCACTTGATAATTAATAAACCAAGACATTTACAATACGCCCAGTCTTATTGCTCTAGACATTTGCATAGGCTTAGTCCGTACCAAATCAGGTTGGCATTTTACAGTAAAAAGCCCAACCCACTAAATAAAAAATGGCCAAGCAAGCCCAAATTTTGGTAGGGTGATATACCCTAATTTTAAGGGAATTGAAGGTTGGCTTAATCAAAGATCAAAATTTAACTCTGACAAAAAGAGAGGAGCTCCCACGCAGGAATTAGAATCCAAACAAATACCAATTGCCCAGCTAATTCCCAGCCATTGAATAAATAAATAAATAAGGAATTATCCCCAACAATATACAATACTCCTGTTAAATTTTATGTGTTTTAATAGGAAAGCTTCAAAACTTATTTGCCTTATATTTTGACTTTATTGGCTGAAATATTTTTAACTGTTTTAGTAATTTATTTCATTGGTTTATTACTTTCTTTAAGAGCCAACAGTTACCATTCTTATATTTAGGTATTATTACCCAACGGTAATATACTTTAATGGAGGAACGTTCTGTAAGGTTTCTAGGGCCTATTTAACCAGAACGTTCCATCCATTACAGACATATACACAGACTCTTCTCTCTACATATTTCTTCTCTCTGTCAAACTCTCTTTGCTCTTTCTTCACCATTTTTTTTCTATTATATATTTTGGGCAATTCGATACATACTTGGCACCCCGTCTGCTGTAGGCGTGCGCTACAGATCAGACAGCCTGCGAGGAATAGGGTTGTATCTTGGAGCCGTGTGCGACCGCCAATACCCGCACGTGGGGAGGCGTATACGACTTTAGGACAGCGACTACGTGCCTCTCTACAACTCCAGGCTATTTCCTATCTTTTTCTACTATTTGATTTTGTTTAATTTAATTGTTTATATTTAATTTTGTCCTGTTTATATTCTTTCTCCTTGGATAATGTTTGCATAGATTATATTTATTTTGTTCTATTAAATCATTGTGTAGATTTATGTTACCACTAACTTTGTTTATTGTAAATTTGTTCCAACAACTCCAACCCCAACTTTTCCACCACTTCAAGCATTCAGATTAGGAATTCCTGAGAGTATCATGGCAAGTGATTAAATCACGTGACATTGTTAAGGCGCAAGCATGTCTTAAAATTAGTGTGATTTAACATAGGGTGGACGAAACTCATCAACACACACGATGGGTTTCTGGTTGTTGCTTTTCTCTACTTACAATTAGTATCTGACAAGTTATACGACAACTCTAAAACAGAGGCTTCTCATTTTTCAAGAGGGAAGAGGTGTCATAAGGCCAATGGCAAAGGAAATGACACGATGATTGAATCATAGTTACCAATGAAGGTTGGCCTGAGTGGAAGGGGTTCTGGTCGCTTAAGTAAGGGGTCTCGAGTTCAAGCCCTTGTGAATGCAGCAAACTTTCTTGGGATAAATCCCGCTTCGGTGCCTGATAGTACCTTGGAGGATTAGTTCTAAGTGAAGCCTAGGGATACCTTAGGATACCAAAAAAGATTGTGTTTCCTCCAAAATTTCGATTCTGGGAATTGGGTTGCGCAAGCGTGCCAGCCACTAAAATAGCGACGAATTGCAGGTTCTACCTTGCCTTGAATGGACTCAAGGACTTTTTTGTGACAAGTAACTGAGATAAAAATATAATAACAGAAACTAAAAAGAAATGCTTACTACGGAAGAAGCCATTTTCATTGATCAATTTCTGGAATTACAATGATAGACAAAGGGGTGCACACGCCTTTGACCAGAAAGGAGCACACGTTTCTAAATTTAAAGTCCTAGAATTCTAAAAGAAAATGAAAAAGATAAAAGTTCCTAAGAACTGGTTTGTTGATTGATGTTGGAGAGGCTTTTAGATCATTGGTCTTCCATCTTTATACACCCAAGTCACTGTTATTCCGCAAAATTCGCCCACTAACTGCCCACTTTGATGATCTGAAATCTCCCACTAAAACCACGTTTTGAATAACCTCTCACGATCTATAACTGCCCCGCAAATGTAGCTGGTAATGATTCTTGATGTAATGGAAAGTCGATCTGAGAAAAAAACGAATCTCAACATAACAGAGTTTATTCTGTCATTAATGACTATCTGACCGATAATTGCTTTTACGAGGTATTCGGCCTCTTAATCAGAATTTTGTAAAGGACTTTATAACTCAAGCCGAATGCAAATTCCTTAGGCCGATTTTTAGGGTGTAAACAGATTGTATCATAGTTAAGAATCCAATATTATGAGTTTAACATGACATATCCGAGCCAAATTAAAAGACTATGAATAGCAAAATCATCTCCAAACAAAACCCAAATCAACAACTGAACAAACAAAACATTTCTCATTTCTTCTACTCAAAAACTTACAAATTCGTACAAAGCAAAAGCTTTGAATACGTAATTCCTAAATACAACAGTAATACTGTTTTTATTACGTGTGTAAATTTTATAATCTTTCAGCAAAGAAAGTTTTTGACAGAAAGATTGTAAGAGAAGGTGGTGGCATATTTAAAAGAGAGAGTAACGCCGGGTTGGAGGGGCTGGCCGTTGTTGACGAGGCAGTCGTCGATGGCCAGGCGCCTGAAGATGTCGGGGTTGATGAGAATGGCGGAGGCGAAGGAGCCGCAGCTGACGTGGATGTTGAAGATGGCACAAGGGCCGCTGGTGCATTCGTTCGTTATCTCAACCGTGTAGGTCGGAATACCGCTTGGGAGTTTTTCGGTAGGGGATTGGCTTAGGGTAATGTCTGTAGGGGTACACCCTTCCACCGCTACTGTACCAAACAATTAGAGCCCACCAAATCAAACAATTATATTCGATTTTATATCGTATTGAAGGCTCAAATTGGTCACCAAAATGTTAACATTTAGGAGATTGATGGTTATCATTATTAATTTGAATGAATTCAACATAGTGGCATTTATTTTATGAATTTTAAGGCCCTACAGTTTGAGGCATCCTAATTTTATAAGTTAAAGAACTCAACTATATATCATATCAGTTGAGCAAGTAAATTTAATCAAATATACTAAATAAAGTTCATCCACTAGTTGACATGGCATTTCAATCTTAAGCCATCTATCGACTAGGACAACAATGTACATACACTAAACTAACTAATGCATGCATGCTTATTTGTTGCAGTGAACTAAATTAGCATAAAGAAGGTGGAGAATATGTGAGAAAGTATTGAGTGCTAATTCAAAATGTACATACGCAGACTTGCATGAATCACGAGCAATAGTACTACTCCAATCACAACTGCTTCTGAATCCATAGTTTTGGGAGTGATTATAGAGCTTTTCGAGATTGGAATGTTTGTTGTCTTCTTTCCCTGTTTAAATGGAATGAGTTTTGGAGGATCTTGAGTGAAAATTGCATATTTATAGAGTACTGCTATAGAACTCAATTCATTTCAACAAATTTATTTCTTCAAACTGATGTGGCAACTTCATAAATCAATTAAAATTTCACTAAAAAAATAAGTATCCATATTGGGCTAACATGGTGGTCGACACAGTTGGGCAATTAAATTTGGATAAAAAATTGAGCTCTTAATTGCATTGTCCATTTTTATTTATTGGAGATTTAGTTGGGGTTTGAAGTTCTAGATTTAAAACAAAAAAGGAGATTGAGATAAAGGAAATAAAGTTTAAGTTGTAATTCTTATATATCTTGATTATAGATTTTCTGATCATGATCAAATGAATTTCAAGAAAAGGTAAAATTTAATTAAATGGGTTAAGTATCATTGGAGAAAATATCCATGATTAGGATTACCCTTCATATTAAGAGATTAGTTAGCAAAATAAGAAGAAAAAAATGAGGTGTGTTGATTAAAGATTAGTATAATTTTGATGAAAAGGGAATGAGAGCCATTTTCAAAAGAAATATTGAAATAGATATTAAGTATTGATGAAGAGATAGATGGGAGAGAATGGAAAATAAAAGAGAACACTGATTCACATCTACAACGATATATAGAATGGCAGAAGTGGAAAATTAAATACAATCGTAATCCAAATCAATCTTGACTATAGATTTTCTAATCATGATCGAATGAATTTCAAGGCAAGACAAGAGTTTAACAGTGCAAAATATCATTAAGAGCGTATATGCTCTCCCTCTCACAAACACTGCTTCACAGATATACCCCCTTGATTTGTTACAAAAAGGCCAATTCTATGGTACCCTAGCAAAAAATAGGGTACCATACCCATAAAGTTACTTGAAATTGTAAGTTGGTCACTTAAAATGATAAGTGGGCCACTTGAAATGGTAAGTTAATCACTCATTTTGGTCCACTTCAAATGATAAGTGAGCCACTTCAAATGATGATTAGGTCACTTCAAATGATAAGTAAGTTTGATACCCTAAAAACCTTGTGGGTACCATTGAATTACCCATTCCAAAAAGGTGTCTCTGAAAGGGGGGATGTATATGCCAATTACACGCTAATTTTTATTATTAATGAGAGATTTAATATAATTTTGATGAGAATGGATAGGAAGAATTGTTTTCAAAAGAAAATTAGAATAAATGTATTTAGTTCAAAATTAATTTTTAACGATGAAATAAGAGAAAATTGGAGTAGATGGGAGAGTATTGTTTTACCTCTACAACTTTA
Organism: Liquidambar formosana; assembly: GCA_039720395.1. NCBI lineage: Eukaryota > Viridiplantae > Streptophyta > Magnoliopsida > Saxifragales > Altingiaceae > Liquidambar > Liquidambar formosana. Next base: position 30,131,122 of record CM077828.1, read on the forward strand.
AAACTATAGAAATTAAAATTTAAAATAAAATAAAACTGAATTTTAAACCATAATTAATCTCAAATATTTCTAATCATTATCGGATGAATTTCAAGTATTGTAACTTCGTGGGCGGGCTGACTTGGCTGGGAGGTCAACTCTGGTTCAACATGAAGGGTTAAATACTTAAACTTCCTATACAAGCCTTTCCCAACTCAAGGTACAACCTGAGGTCAATTTTCTAAACTCGGGTTGAGTTTAAGTAGGGTTAGCAATCAATGGCGGAGCCAAGGGGGCCTTTGGGGGCATGTGCCCCCACTGGCCTCAAACAAATTTTTTTTTTTTGGGAAAATTGCACTTTGTCGACCCCTCAATCTTTGGGCTGAAATCACTTTTCACCCCTTATATATCTACAAAATCCTACAAATACCCCCCGAACTACTGGAAGATGATTATGAGCTGATAACGTTAACGGAATGAATGAAATCACAATAATGCCCTTATGGGTGGAGAAGCAAAATGACATAAATACCCATCTTGTTATCCCGCCGTGCTACTTCCAGCCTTATAAAGGTTTCCCAAGGAAGATTCGAGAGCACTTCTTTGCATTTTTGTCTGCTTGTCTCCATGTCTTTATAGTTGCACCATCATTACAATCATCATGATCTTTGAGCGGAAGCTTTCGTCCTTGCCAATCTTCCACTGCTATGCATGTGGTTCAAGAATTTGCAGAGGAGAGAGAAAATATTAGTGGGCAGTTGGGAGGTTGAAGAAAGAGAGGAGAAATCTAATTTGTATGGGTAGAGAGAGAAAATAAGTGTGTGAGGGTGAGGGATAGCACGTGAGCCCTTATAAAAGGGCATTTTGGGTACAAAATGTGCTGATCTTATATCATGTGCGTCGCACATGACTCTTTTTGTTAAATTTATCACAATAGCTTAACGGTTTGATGAGAAGTGTCGTCTTCCAATAGTTTAGGGGAATATTTATAGGATTTTGTAAATGAGGGGTGAAAAGTGATTTCTGTCCAAAGACTAAGGGGGCAAAGTGTAATTTTCCATTTTTTTTTATTTTTTTTATTTTAAGGATAAGTTACCATTTGATAACTATTGAAGAACATAATGCTAAAACAAGGAAGATGGTAGTCATTTTTAAGCATACATATAGTCCATTTGTAATAAGTTGACACAAAAATCCTTTTTTGGTATTACATTGGAAAAGGATTACCAAAAAATAATATTGTTAAAAAAATATGGAGCTTTCAGTTCCTACTTCACAGAATCATAGCACGATGCCCCCATTGGAGATAATTCCTGGCTCCACCACCCTTGTTGGCAATCCCAACCCAAACCCATGAGCACACCCATTTCCACCTACAATTAATGGGTTTGTATTAAACTATTGAAGTGAAGTTTTAATTGGGTTGGTAACGGGTTACGCAATTATTATATGGGTTGGTTATGGGTAAACCACGGATACCCGTTGGGTTTTAAGGGTTTTAATTTTTAATTTTTTCCTTGCATATTTTCAAAGAGGGGCTTAATGACTTTATATCAGTTTACTTTGTGAATGGCCAAACCACCAAAATGACCTCATTAGGCAACCTTTTCAACTTTCAATTTAAGCCATCCAATCTCTCATTTAAAAGTGTGGATTACCTTGGCATGGTGCTGAGTTGATAAAACTCAGCATCGAATCCAATTACCTCGCTAAGGATCAACCAAAACCCATCCATGCCACCGGAAAAATTGGGTTCTAGCATGAGAATGGGTTCTGTAAGTTGTATAGTGGTATACACTTAGCAAAAAAAAATAATAATATAGTGGGATACACTAAATGGGTCTAAACGGGTTGGGTTGGTTTTGGGTACTAGTTACACAAGTTTAGTACTTAAATGGGTTGGATTGGGCTAGTTTGGGGTATTATTACCCACTGACAGTGCTTTTGAGGAGAGAGAGAGAGAGAGAGAGAAGGGAAAAAAAACAAACAAAAAACAAACTAGGGCACAAAATGGGTTGGGTCAATATTTGGGCCTGGTTTAAATATGGGTCGGTCATAACTTGGGTTGGATATTGATCTATGGTGGCTTTGGGTATTATTGTAGTTATTCACAGGTTGGTTGCTAGTTGGTTTTAGGTATGCACAGTAAATTAATGGCACAAATTACTAACCCATTAATGAATCAACCCAACCCATTTATGACTCAACCCAAACCTACCCAACTCGCCCAGATTGTCAGCCCTAAGTTTGAGTTAGGCATGGGCTTAAGCAGGTTGGGCTGGTGTGGATTACTTTTGGCACAAGTTTTTCACATTTATAAATAAGTTTTCATGCTTCTACTTCTTACACATTTCAATTTTTAAATTTTTCAAAGCAACCTGTAACTCAATTTGTTTCAATTTATATATATATATATATATATATATATATATATATATATTTCTTCACATATATATTTCTCCACAAAGAAAAGGAACATCAAAATTAATTAAACCCACTTGATAATTAATAAACCAAGACATTTACAATACGCCCAGTCTTATTGCTCGAGACATTTGCATAGGCTTAGTCCGTATCAAATCAGGTTGGCATTTTACAGTAAAAGCCCAACCCACTAAGTTAAAATGGCCAGGCTAGCCCAAATTTTGGTAGGGTGATATACCCTAAGTTGCATCCCTAATTTCAAGGGAATTGAAGGTTGGCTTAATCAAAGATCAAAATATAATTCTGACAAAAAGAGAGGAGCTCCCACACGGGAATTAGAATCAAAACAAATACCAATTCCCCAGCTAATTCCCAGCCAGTGAATAAATAAATAAGGAATTATCCCCAACAATATACAATACTCTAACCACAACTTTTCCACCACTTGAAGCATTCAGATTAGGAATTCCTGAGAGTATCATGGCAAGTGATTAAATCACATGACATTTTCCTTCCACGATGTTCAATAAATTGTTAAGGCGCAAGCATGTCTCAAAATTAGTGTGATTTAACACAAGATAGACGAAACTCATCAACACACACGATGGGTTTCTCGTTGTTGCTTTTCTCTACTTATAATTAGTATCTAACAAGTTATACAACAACTCTGAAACAGGGGCTTCTCATTTTTCAAGAGGGAAGAGGTGTCGTTAGGCCAATGGCAAAGGAAAGGACACAATGATTGTATCATAGTTACCAATGAAGGTTGGCCTGAGTGGAAGGGTTCTGATCGTTTAAGCAAAAGGTCTCAGATACGAGCCTTTGTGGATGCAACAAACTTTCTTAGAAGAGGTCTCTGCTTTAGCGCCTGACAGTACCTTGGAAGATTAGTTTTGGGCGAAGCCTAAAGACACTTTAGAAAACCAAAAAAGATTGTATCATAGTTACGAATCAACAACTAAATAGCAAAATTAAAAGACTATGAATAGCAAAATCATCTCCAACCAAAACCCAAATCAACAACTGAACAAACAAAACTTTTATCATTTCTTTTATTCAAAAACTTACAAATTCGTACAAAGCAAAAGCTTTGAATACGTGCTTCGTAAATACAACAGTAGTAGTGTTTTTATTACGTGTGTGAATTTTATAATCTTTCAGCAAAGAAAGTTTTTGACAGAAAGATTGTAAGAGAAGGTGGTGGCATATTTAAAAGAGAGAGTAACGCCGGGTTGGAGGGGCTGGCCGTTGTTGACGAGGCAGTCGTCGATGGCCAGGCGCCTGAAGATGTCGGGGTTGATGAGAATGGCGGAGGCGAAGGAGCCGCAGCTGACGTGGATGTTGAAGATGGCACAAGGGCCGCTGGTGCATTCGTTCGTTATCTCAACCGTGTAGGTCGGAATACCGCTTGGGAGTTTTTCGGTAGGGGATTGGCTTAGGGTAATGTCTGAAGGGGTACACCCTTCCACCGCTGCTGTACCAAACAATTAGAGCCCACCAAATCCAACAATTATATTCGATTTTATATCGTATTGAAGGCTCAAATTGGTCACTAAAATGTTAACATTTAGGAGATTGATGGTTATCATTATTAATTTGAATGAATTCAACGTAGTGGCATTTATTTTATGAATTTTAAGGCCCTATAGTTTGAGGCATCCTAATTTTACAAGTTAAAGAACTCAACTATATATCATATCAGTTGAGCAAGTAAATTTAATTAAATATACTAAATAAAGTTCATCCACTAGTTGGCATGGCATTTCGATCTTAGGCCATCTATCAATGTACATACACTAAACTAACTAATGTATGCATGCTTATGTGTTGCAGTGAACTAAATTAGCATGAAGAAGGTGGAGAATATGTGAGAAAGTATTGAGTGCTAATTCAAAATGTACATACGCAGACTTGCATGAAACACGAGCAACAGTACTACTCCAATCACAACTGCTACTGAATCCATAGTTTTGGGAGTGATTATAGAGCTTTTCGAGATTGGAATGTTTGTTGTCTTCTTTCCCTGTTTAAATGGAATGAGTTTTGGAGGATCTTGAGTGAAAATTGCATATTTATAGAGTACTGCTATAGAACCCAATTCATTTCAACAAATTTATTTCTTCAAACTGACGTGGCAACTTCATAAATCAATTAAAATTTCACTAAAAAAATAAGTATCCATATTGGGCTAACATGGAGGTCGACACAGTTGAGCAATTAAATTTGGACAAAAATGTTGAGCTCTTAATTGCATTGTCCATTTTTATTTATTGGAGATTTAGTTGGGGTTTGAAGTTCTAGATTTATAACAAAAGAGGAGATTGAGATAATGGAAATAAAGTTTAAGTTGTAATTCTTATATATCTTGATTGTAGATTTTCTGATCATGATCAAATGAATTTCAAGAAAAGGTAAAATTTAATTAAATGGGTTAAGTATCATTGGAGAAAATATCCATGATTAGGATTACCCTTCATATTAAGAGATTAGTTAGCAAAATAAGAAGAAAAAAAATGAGGTGTTGATTAAAGATTAGTATAATTTTGATGAAAAGGGAATGAGAGCCATTTTCAAAAGAAATATTGAAATAGATATTAAGTATTGATGAAGAGATAGATGGGAGAGAATGGAAAAACAAAGAGAACACTGATTCATATCTACAACGATATATAGAATGGCAGAAGTAGAAAATTAAATACAATTGTAATCCAAATCAATCTTGACTATAGATTTTCTAATCATGATCGAATGAATTTCAAGACAAGACAAGAGTTTAACGGTGCAAAATATCATTAAGAGCATATATGCTCTCCCTCTCACAAACACTGCTTCACAGATATACCCCCTTGATTTGTTACAAAAAGGCCAATTCTATGGTACCCTAGCAAAAAATAGGGTACCAAACCCATAAAGTTACTTGAAATTGTAAGTTGGTCACTTCAAATGATAAGTAAGTTTGATATCCTAAAAACCTTGTGGGTCATTTGAATTACCCATTACAAAAAGGTGTCTCTGAAAGGGGGGATGTATATGCCAATTACACGCTAATTTTTATTATTAATGAGAGATTTAATATAATTTTGATGAGAATGGATAGGAAGAACTGTTTTCAAAAGAAAATTAGAATAAATGTATTTAGTTCAAAATTAATTTTTAACAATGAAATAAGAGAAAATTGGAGTAGATGGGAGAGTATTGTTTTACCTCTACAACTTTAAAACTATAGAAATTAAAATTTAAAATAAAATAAAACTGAATTTTAAACCATAATTAATCTCAAATATTTCTAATCATTATTGGATGAATTTCAAGTATTGTAACTTCGCGGGCGGGCTGACTTGGCTGGGAAGTCAACTCTAGCTCAACATGAAGGGTTAAATACTTAAACTTCCTGTACAAGCCCTTCCCAACTCAAGGTACAACCTGAGGTCAATTTTCTAAACTCGGGTTGAGTTTGAGTTGGGTTAGCAATCAATGGCGCAGCCAAGGGGGCCTTTGGGGGCATGTGCCCCCATTGGCCTCAAACAAATTTTTTTTTTTTTGGGAAAATTACATTTTGTCCCCTCAATCTTTGGGCTGAAATCACTTTTCAACCCTTATATTGCTACAAAATCCTACAAATACCCCCTGAACTACTGGAAGATGATTATGGGTTGATAACGTTAACAGAATGAATGAAATGACAATAACGCCCTTATGGGTGGGGAAGCAAAATGACATAAACACCCATCTTGTTTTCCAGCCGTGCTACTTCCAGCCTTACAAAGGTTTCCCAAGGAAGATTTGAAAGCACTTCTTTGCATTTTCGTCTGCTTGTCTCCATATCTTCATAGTTGCACCATCATCACAATCATCATGATCTTTGAGCAGAAGCTTTCGTCCTTGTCAATCTTCCACTGCTATGCATGTGGTTCAAGAATTTGCAGAGGAGAGAGAAAATATCAGTGGGCAAGTGGGAGGTTGAAGAAAGAGAGGAGAAATCTAATTTGTATAGGTAGAGAGAGAAAATGAGTGTGTGAGGGTGAGGGATAGCACGTGAGCCCTTATAAAAGGGCATTTTGGATATAAAATGTGCTGATCTTATATCATGTGCGTCGCACATGACTCTTTTTGTTAAATTTATCACAATAGCTTAACGGTTTGATGAAAACTGTCGTCTTCCAATAGTTTAGGGGGGTATTTGTAGGATTTTTTAGATGAGGGGTGAAAAGTGATTTCGGTTCAAAGATTGAGGGGGCAAAGTGTAATTTTTCCTTTTTTTTTTTTTTTTTAAGGATAAGTTACCATTTGATAACTATTTACTAACATAATGCTAAAACAAGGAAGATGGTAGTCATTTTTAAGCATATATATAGTCCATTTGTAATAAGTTGACACAAAAATCTTTTTTTGGTATTACATTGGAAAAGGATTACCAAAAAGTAATATTGTTAAAAAAATATGGAGCTTTCAGTTCCTACTTCACAGAATCATAGCACGATGCCCCTATTGGAAATAACTCCTGGCTCCACCCCTGTTGGCAATCCCAACCCAAACCCATGAGCACACCCATTTCCACCCACAATTAATGGGTTTGTATTGAACTATTGAAGTGAAGTTTTAATTGGGTTGGTAACGGGTTACCCAATTGTTATATGGGTTGGTTATGGGTAAAACACGGATACCCGTTGGGTTTTAAGGGTTTTAATTTTTAATTTGTTCCTTGCATATTTTCAAAGAGGAGTTTAATGACTTTATATCAGTTTGCTCTGTGAATGGCCAAACCACCAAAATGACCTCATTAGACAACCTTTTCAACTTTCAATTTAAACCATCCAATCTCTCATTTAAAGGTGTGGATTACCTTGGCATGGTGCTGAGTTGATAAAACTCAGCATCGAATCCAATTACCTCGCTAAGGATCAACCAAACCCATCCATGCCACCGGAAAAATTGGGTTCTAGCATGAGAATGGGTTCTGTAAGTTGTATAGTGGTATACACTTGGCAAAAAAAAAGTAATATAGTGGGATACACTAAATGGGTCTAAACGGGTTGGGTTGGGTGTTCATGTTTATAATTGGGTTGGGTTTTGGGTACTAGTTACACAGGTTTAGTACTTAAATGGGTTGGATTGGGCTAGTTTGGGGTATTATTACCCATTGACAGTGTTTTTGAGGAGAGAGAGAGAAGGGAAAAAAAAAAAACAAACTAGGGCACAAAATGGGTTGGGTCAAAATTTGGGCCTGGTCTAAATATGGGTCGGTCATAACTTGGGTCGGATATTGATCTATGGTGGCTTTGGGTATTATTGTAGTTATTCACGGGTTGGTTGCTAGTTGGTTTTAGGTATGCACAATAAATTAATGGCACAAATTACTAACACATTAATGACCCAACCCAACCCATTTATGACTCAACCCAAACCTACCCAACTCGCCCAGATTTCCAGCCCTAAGTTTGAGTTAGGCATGGGCTTAAGCAGGTTGGGCAGGTGTGGATTACTTTTATAAATAAGTTTTCATGCTTCTACTTCTTACATATTTCAATTTTTAAATTTTTCAAAGCAACCTGTAACTCAATTTGTTTCAATATATATATATATTTCTTCACATATATATTTCTCCACAAAGAATTAAAAGGAACATCAAAATTAATTAAACCCACTTGATAATTAATAAACCAAGACATTTACAATACGCCCAGTCTTATTGCTCGAGACATTTGCATAGGCTTAGTCCGTATGAAATCAGGTTGGCATTTGGGAACGGCTATTGCAACCCCCCATTCTTATAAGCCCACCCCTTTCCTTTTGGTTTTTAAGATTTCATGAAAAATATAAAAGGTTTTTGCAAAAACCGATCACTTGGTCCACTAGAAAACATCATTTTGAACAACTTTGCAGAAGAAAGTTTTTCCAAAATCTATCGTTTAGGTAGACTTTTTGACAAAAAATGAAATAAAGGCTATAAATGGCTAAAAAGTATATTTAAATGATAGATTTAGAAAAAACTTTATTTTACAAAGTTGTTCAAAATGATGTTTTCTAGTGGACATCATGGCCAGTTTTCATAAAAACTTTATATTTTGCACAAAACCTTAAAAACCTAAAAGATGGGATGGGGTAATAAGAATGGGGGGTTGCAATAGCCGTTCCCTTGGCATTTTACAGTAAAAGCCCAACCCACTAAGTTAAAAATGGCCAAGCTAGCCCAAATTTTGGTAGGGTGATATACCCTAAGTTGCATCCCTAATTTCAAGGGAATTGAAGGTTGGCTTAATCAAAGATCAAAATATAATTCTGACAAAAAGACAGGAGCTCCCACACAGGAATTAGAATCCAAACAAATTCCAATTCCCCAACTAATTCCCAGCCACTGAATAAATAAATAAGGAATTATCCCCAGCAATATACAATACTCCAACCACAACTTTTCCACCACTTGAAGCATTCAGATTAGGAATTCCTGAGAGTATCATGGCAAGTGATTAAATCACATGACAGTTTCCTTCCACGATGTTCAATAAATTGTTAAGGCGCAAGCATGTCTCAAAATTAGTGTGATTTAACATAAGATAGACGAAACTCATCAACACACACGATGGGTTTCTCGTTGTTGCTTTTCTCTACTTATAATTAGTATCTAACAAGTTATATGACAACTCTGAAATAGGGGCTTCTCATTTTTCAAGAGGGAAGAGGTGTCGTTAGGCCAATGGCAAAGGAAAGGACACAATGATTGTATCATAGTTACCAATGAAGATTGGCCTGAGTGGAAGGGGTTCTGATCGCTTAAGCAAAAGGTCTCGGGTTCGAGCCTTTATGGATGTAACAAACTTTCTTAGAAGAGATTCCTGCTTCGATGTCTGACAGTACTTTGGAGGATTAGTTTTGGGCGAAACCTAAAGACACCTTAGGAAACCAAAAAAGATTGTATCATAATTACAAATCAACAACTGAATAGCAAAATTAAAAGACTATGCATAGCAAAAGCATCTCCAACCAAAACCCAAATCAACAACTGAACAAACAAAACTTTTATCATTTCTTTTATTCAAAAACTTACAAATTCGTACAAAGCAAAAGCTTTGAATACGTGCTTCGTAAATACAACAGTAGTAGTGTTTTTATTACATGTGTGAATTTTATAATCTTTCAGCAAAGAAAGTTTTTGACAGAAAGATTGTAAGAGAAGATGGTGGCATATTTAAAAGAGAGAGTAACGCCGGGTTGGAGGGGCTGGCCGTTGTTGACGAGGCAGTCGTCGATGGCCAGGCGCCTGAAGATGTCGGGGTTGATGAGAATGGCGGAGGCGAAGGAGCCGCAGCTGACGTGGATGTTGAAGATGGCACAAGGGCCGCTGGTGCATTCGTTCGTTATCTAAACCGTGTAGGTCGGAATACCGCTTGGGAGTTTTTCGGTAGGGGATTGGCTTAGGGTAATGTCTGTAGGGGTACACCCTTCCACCGCTGCTGTACCAAACAATTAGAGCCCACCAAATCAAACAATTATATTCGATTTTATATCGTATTGAAGGCGCATATTGGTCACTAAAATGTAAACATTTAAGAGATTGATGGTTATTATTATAAATGAGAATGAATTCAACATAGTGGCATTTATTTCATGAATTTTAAGGCCTTACAATTTGTTTTTTTTATTATTAACTATTAGGAGTATCCTAGGTCTTACTTCCGCTGAGATTTCGACTGAGACTAATCCCCTAACGGCCCGTGTGAGATACCCTATACTCACACAAGCAATAATCTCTACGAGAAATTGAAACGATAACCTCTGAAGAGCACACCCAGGCCTAACCGTTCAACCAACCCCACAATGGCAAAGGCCCTACAATTTGAGGCATCCTAATTTTACAAAGTTAAAGAGCCCAACTTTTTTTGCCCAATTCTATTTGCTAAACTGATGTGGCACTCATCGATCTAATCAATTTATTATGGATAGTTATTATTTTAATAAAAATTTTAATTGGTTAACCCGACTATCATATCAGTTGAACAAGTAAATTTAGTAAAACAAGTTGGACTGTATATCGCTACTTGACCAAATATATTAAACAAAGCTCATCCACTAGCTGACATGGCATTTCGATCTTAAGCCATCTATCGACCAGGACAACAATGTATATATATACACTAAACTAATGTATGCATGCTTATGTGTTGCAGTGAACTAAATTAGCATGAAAAAGGATGGATATGTGGGAAGGTATTGAGTGCTACTTCAAAATGTACATACGCAGATTTGCATGATACGCGAGCAAGAGTACTACTCCAATCGTAAATGCTGTTGAATCCATAGTTTTGGGAGTGATTAGGAGCTTTTCGAGATTGGAATGTTTATTTCTCTTCTTCCCCTGTTTAAATGGATTGAGTTTGTACTCTTGGACGATCTTGAGTGAAAATTGCATATTTATAGGGTAATGCTATAGAATCCAATTCATTTCTACGAATTTATTTCCTCGAACTGATGTGGCAACTTCATAAATCAATTAAAAATTTCACTAAAAAAAATTAGTCTATATTAGGCTGACATGGTAGCCGACACATCAATTGAGCAAGTAAATTTGGACCAAAAAAATTTAGCTCTGAATTGCTTTTTTCATTTTTATTTAGTGGAGATTTAGTTGGGGTTTGAATTCTAGATTTATTACCCAAAAAAAAAAAAGGAGAAGAAAAAGAGAGAGGTTGAGCTAATGGAAATAAAGTTAAGTTGTAGTTCTAATAAATCTTGATTACAGATTTCTGATCATGCATGATCAAATGAATCTCAAGAAAAGGTAAAATTTATTTAAATGGCTTAAGATCATTAGATTAGAATATCCACGATTAGGATTACTCTTCATATTAGAGATTAGTTAACAAAATAAGAGGAAAAAATCAGGTGTGTTGATTATAGATTAGTATAATTTTGATGAAAAGAGAATGAGAGAGCCATTTTCAAAAGAAATATTGAAATAGATATTAAATTTTGAATGAAAAGATGGGAGAGAATGGAAATACGTAGAGAACACTAGGTTTCATATCTACAACTATAGAATAGTAGAAGTAGAAAATTAAATAAAATCGTAATCCAAATCAATCTTGACATGTAGATTTTCTAATCATGATCGAATGAATTTCGAGAAAAGGCAAGAGTTTAATGGCGCAAAATATCATTAAGAGCGTATATGCTCTCCCTCTCACAAACTACTGCCTCACGGATATACCCTCTCTTACAAAAAGGTGTCTGTGAAAGTGGGGATGTATATGCCAATTACGCACTAATTTTTATTATTAATGAGAGATTTAACATAATTTTGATGAATATAAATAGGAAGAACTGTTTTCAAAAGAAAATCAGAATTAATGTATTGAGTTCAATATTAAATTTTAACGATGAAATAAGAGAAAATTGGAATAGATGGGAGTCTATTGTTTTACCTCTGCAACTCTATGACTGTTGAAAAATTTTTTAAAAAAAATTTCAACACTGAATTGTAACCCATAATTAATCTTAACTATTTCTAATCATTATCGGATGAATTTCAAGTAGGAGTGCAACTTCGCGGGCGGGGCTGGCTGGACTAGGAGGTCAACTCAGGCTCAACCTGAAGGGTTAGATACTTAAACTTCATGTCCAAGCCCTTCCCAACTCAAGGTACAACCTAAGCCAAACTGAGCTTAATTTTCTAAACTCGGGCTGAGTTCGAGTTAGGCATGGGCAGACGCAGGTTGGGCAGGTGGGGATCACTTTTGGCACAAGTTTTTCACATTTATAAATATGTTTTCAGGCTTCTACTTCTTACACATTTCAATTTTTTAAATTTTCAAAGCAACATGTAACTCAATTTGCTTCAACATATATTTTTTTCACAAGGAAAATGAACTTTAAAATTAATTAAACCACTTGATAATTAATAAACAGAGACATTTACGACAAACCCAGTCTTAATGCTCGAGAAATTTTCATAGGCTTAGTCCATATTAAACGAGGTTGGCATTTTACAATAGAAGCCCAACCCACTAAGTAGAAACTGGCCGGGCTAGCCCAAATTTTGAGTTAAAAGAGAAGGCTGGCTTAATGAAAGATGAAACTATATTTCTCCCACTCTGGAATTCTTAAATATGAATTCCCCAACAATATACAATACTCCAACCACAACTTTTCCACTTCAAGCATTCAAATTAGGAATTCCTGAGTATCATTACAGAGCAGTCTTTTTTTTTCCTTTTTCTTTTTGGTGTTTCGAACTCACAAGTACTTACAATAAGCAAATTTTATTGTTTTTCGTAATTGTAGTCATTTGTTACTATTAGATGCAACTAAAATGACCAACGAGCCGTTCTTGACTCCAGACAATTCTTTCTGGTCCGGCCAATATTAGAGAGAGATACGATAAAAATGCAACCACAGAGAAAGTGTAACTCTAATAGAAATACGCTTTTCATTATATTTATATATAAACTACAGTAGTGCACATCGTTTTAATTCAAAATTTGACCCCACATCTCTGCAATACAAGATTCATAACCCTATCATCTCAAACAACAAAATCAAACACCCCCCCCCCCCCCCCCCACCCAAAAAAAGAAAAAAGAAAAAAGTCCCCATCTTTTTTACATGACCTATTCACCACTAGTAAAAAGTTGGGGGGGAGCCCCAGTTAGCAGAGGCAAGCGTTAGTCAACCATATTAAAGAATGATGATGCTGCTTCTTGTCAGGCATCATTGGTCTATCAGATCAGCATTAGCCAGTCCAAATATTAGTGATTCAGAAACATGTCTACAAGGGGCCAGAACATGAGTCATGACAATATACAATCTTCCAGGAACAATGAAGTAGAAGTTAACCATCACACCCACCACACATCATCAGTACTCTTAACGATCTGGTCTGCAGTTAGGAGACTTCATCTTCTCTAGCAGCCTCACCTTGTCAAGCAACTCTTGGATGGTATTAGACGCTTCCTACAAGAAACAAAAATTATCTAACCTCATGGTCGCCCTTGTGGCAAGATAAAGGAAGTAGAACTTCCAGGTGGAAAAGAAATAAACGCAATGAAATGGGGGGTGAAGAAAAAAAGAAATACCTTCAACTTCCTTCTTAAATTTTCCTCCTCAATATCTCGTCGGTCCCTCTCCTCTGAGAATATATCAATTAAACTTTCTTGTTCCTTGTTCATCTCCTCAATTTTTCGATGTGCCTCCTGGAGCTGATCAAAGAGTAACAAGTATTCATAATATGTGTGAGGAAAATTCTCCAATCAGGCGGCACCCCATCAAAATTGATGGGGCTGCATCATCTATATGCGAAATGGTGGATTCATGGAACATTCTGGATCTTTATATAGGTTAAGGATATCTCATACAAGTCATCACAAAGGAAAATTTTGAATATTTAATTTCATCTACAACGGAAATTTTTTTTTGCTCCGACACAACTGTATTTTCCTCTCAAATAAAAGTGTAGATATATAATGTTTTATATCATTGATAATTGTGAAATTAAGAATATATCCTTTCTAAATGTGGTTAGATTTATTTCAATGGTCTTAATCAATATATGATACCTCCAATTGATCCGTAAAAGGTGAAGCAACAATGGGGAGGCATCCAATCATAGATCGTCCTCTGCGCACACATGTGTGCACGCATGTAAAGCATGCCATAATTTACAACCATAGCACAAAGGGTGCAGCTATTTCCACACCCCTCCATGAGTAAAAGAGGGGTGAAAATAAGCCATGGAAGGTGTGGATGAAGCCAAAAAGGGTGTGGAAACAGACTCTCCCTATCACAAATTTGGTTCCTGTTGGATATTTTTGGAATTCTTGATGGTTGTTCCTCTCTATTCGAAAGTTCAGATTTTCCATCTTCTGTTTTTCTAGTGCTCCCTGTTCAATTCCTTAATTAACTTCTACACTTCAATCTTTAGTTTGAATGTTTGTTTCCTAAGGACAGATGGCATTGTCATACATAGGGGCGCACGCAAAGGGGTACTGTGATACTTAGTCCTCAATCCACTGATCCACAAATCAAATATCATAACATGAGATGGTGAGGTCAAGCTACAGATGAGAAGGATGCTTTAGCAAAGCATCTTCATTTCCCATTCTTGGATCCCCCCTTAGGATGTTAAGGTCAAGCTCAACTTTGATGGTACCCTTCTTGGGAAGGCTAACTATTCCAACCATAGGTTTTGCAAAATATGAGTCACGGATAGAGTAATAAAAATTTGTGTCAAAACTTGTGTCCCTCAATCTTAACCCATATAATATATATCAGTCCTTCTATCATCAGGTGCACTTAATATTAGTTAATATCTTGTGTCACTCAATCTTAACCCATATAATATCTATGGGTCCTTCTATCATTAGGTGCACCTAATTTAGTTAATATCTTGTGTCCCTCAATCTTACCATATAATATGGGTCCTATTATCAGGTTCACCTAATATTAGTTAATATCATGTGCACTCCAAAACTCTACCTAGTGATTTGAATTTTGTGGATCCAATCGTTGGATTAGATAGCCTTCTAATGTAGACATTTCATGCCAAAAATCAAGTTGATCTGAGATTGATTGCTATTCAATCCAAAACGTGCATTTTTTAATCAATAACAATCACTCATTTATGGACATTTCGAATGAAACATCTTCTAATCTTAGACCAACTTGATTTTTGGCATGCATGAACAACATATGAATCAAATTTAATCCAACGGTGGATTTGGCCAAATATGAGTCGCACATAAGAGTTTTGAAGTGCACTTGATATAAAAATGCATCAAGTAAATCAAATGCATCATCATCAAAGCCATTCTTCATAGTTTCTAGCATGGTAATTGAAAAAAATGGTAAAGGTCCAAAAGGCAGCACAACACTCACCTGAATTTCAAGTGACTTACACCTCTCTCTTTCACGCTGTAAATCATGCAACATCTCTCTTGATATCTCATCCTCCTTTTTCTTTAATCTACAGAAACATAAAAGAAATTAGCTATAAGAAAGTTCTTGAAGTACTACAGAAGGCAGAGACTGAAATACAATACTAATTTTTCATGGAAGATAGAATAATCACCTTTCCCTTAACTCACGATTCTCTTCTCTCAACTGATCTATAGTAAATGAGTTGGAGTTTGAACGGGAGTGCTCGTTCCCAGTAACATCATCTCCCTGCAAATTGAAAAAATGCCATTAGAAATACTCTTATCAGACAACCAATGAGACATTTGCACAGCCATGATTGTTGGCAAGCTACCCATCAAATCAACAATATGATTTACTTTCATTAATAGCTATTACACACAAAAGGAAGGGGGGGGGGGGGGGGGGGGGAGACACAGAGAGAGAGAGAGAGAAGGGTGCTCAAATTATTTTTCGGGATAAATTCCGTGAAACAATGACCATGATATATTTTTGTAACCAGTTAAAATACTTGAGCTTCACCCATGAACAGTGAAAAATGGAACAACTATCACAGACAATCACCAAAACTAGCATCCATCATGTGGTTCACAAGGAATATAAGGAGTAGGTTGTGAAACAACTGGGTGAGCATTATCTCTTATTAATGCTTGTAATGTCTTGTTTCGGCTATGAACTCTTCATATTCTATACTTTTGGACTTGGTAATTCCTTGCCCACTGCCTTGAGCTTTCCTTTTGATAAAATTTCAGCACATATATATGTACAAGGAACCCTGTAGGCAATCCTGAAGGCTGAGTTCTCAAAGTAACAATAGAGAATGAAAGGAAAAAAAAAAAAAAGGAACAAACGCTTAGAAATCCTAACTTCAGGCATGACAGGTAATCAAGAGAGTTTTCTCTAAGGGGAATATCAATGAAAACATTATGGTATCTCCCAGAAAGCTAAAGGCATCAATTTTTTAGGTTAGGTGACAGGATGATAGTTTCTTCCCCCAAAGTAACTAAGCAGAACAAGGACTAGAAATAACCTTTGACTGAGAACTTGGGGTGGGTTGAACAGTCCTTCCACCAGATCCACAATCTTGCTGAGCTTCAAAATTTTCCAAGTACGAAGATGATCGAGTTGCATAAGCACAATCTTTCCCAGAAGACTTCTTAGCAGTTGATGTCTTTTGACTACTGCCATTTACTCTTCTCTCAGGTTGGGCAATCTGCACATCATCATCACTGTCACCCTCATAAGGTGATGATGGCTCTGAAGAAATTGGTAGTTTTCCAGATTTTGTGGGGGTCTTTGTCTTTGTTCCATTTCCCTTTTTGCCCAACACATGTCCATTCCCATATTTATAGTCCACTGCTTTGCGAGATCTTTCTGATTCTCTTCCTCCATACTTTTGATTTGAGTATGAATAGAACTTGTCTGAATTTGAATCTGGCGTTTTGCTGCTTGAGGCAGTATACTTCTTTTTATGTTGAGAAGATGTTTGAGGAAGAGAATCCGGAGAAGTTTCTACAAAATTAGAATATCTCAGTGAGAAATTGCAAGAAAGATTTACTGCCAATTATACATACTCAGTGAGCAAGTAATTGCAAGAATGCTTGTACAAGTGTACACATCATAGAGTATGAAATATAAAAAAATGCACGCATCAATAATTACCTCTGACTGCAGACTCGTTATCTTTCTTATTGCGCCGTGGAGCATAGCCAATTTTATGACAGTATGAGGTCCTGAAAGAAGCAGCAAATAGCAACTAAATATTATTTTTTTCTTTTCTGGGGGTTTTTGGGAGGGGGGGAGGCAAGAATCATTAATTATCAAACATTAGAAAAACTAATGCATAGACTAAAGAAAAAACAAACCAGTATGTCTTTTGCATTTGTAGTAATCGTCCCTCAAGTCTTGCAAGAACCGTGGTACGCTCAAACCCCTGCTTATCATGAGCTGGTTCAACAAAATTAGCTTCCAAAACACCTGAGCCAGATATAAAGTGCATCAGAAGTGAACTTAAACCAGCTAATTTATATAAATTTAGAATGTCAATGAAGAAAACAACACCTATAACTCCACGACCATCACTTCCAGCAGCATTCCAAAGCCTCCAGAATGGCTGACAACAACAAAATTTCACATAAGAAAAATTTCTAAGTTCATCACTAGATTGTGTAGACACATGATCACTCTCCACTACATCTACATGTTGAACATGGAAACTTCCAAAATCCAGACATGGGACAAAGCAGCATGTGTTTGTTGCTTTATATTATCCATAAAACAGTGGTTAGGACCATATACAGCTCATCCCTCCCACTACTACCAGAAATTCAGTGTGTAACCTCAGCATTTAATAGGTATCCTTGACTAATCTCATAATTAATTATTCGACCATTTCATTTTTACCAAGTACAGCCTCAGCCACTTCTTAAGCATTCTTAGTTTGAAAAACATTTAGATAGATGAAGAGTTTTATGCAGATGATACCACTTACAATAAGCATCTTAAATACAAAGGATAAAGAGATCGTTAAATTAAAGAGATGGTGCAAATTATGTCACATAGATTATAACCTATAGGAAAACAAACCTTAATTAATCGATTCTTGTGATAAACATTAAATCCTTGAACATCAATATGATGTTTTGCGTCCTTCACAAACCCAATAGTCACAACAGCAACCATCTGATAAACACAGTGGCAGGAAATTAGTACTGAGTACCATAAATTAGAGCAGCAGGAAGGCATATCAAATCAAAGATACATTCTGAAAAGTATTACATTCAAATCTTTTGGGACCCCCTCAGCACCAGGCTGTGGGCGATACGTAACCTCCTGAGTCATCATCATATCATTCACAATATTGTGGTGCTCAACATCTTTCCCACGAAGAATAATTCGGAAGCCGGGTGGAAGTCTGAGATAGAGAATTGATGCATAACTCTGGATATTGAAATGAAACAATATAATCAAAACCAAATGGAACAAAAAAAGGGAGGGGGAACAATCATGTACCTTAGAAACAAGCTAGTGTCATAAAGCTTAAAAAATAAATAAACACACACACAGGGGTCCTAAAGCTTTATGCACAACACCAAATCTAATTAGTAATTTCTGGTTGCGAGTTACTAATCATTATTTTCAGGTTAAAATAAATCTTCCATTTCCTCCCATTTTTTCTTCCTTTCCACATCCTGGTTCTTTTCTTTACCCACTCCTTTAATTTTTTTTTCCTTATCTTGCTACATATTTCCACTAACAAGTCCAAAAAGCAGCAATTTTTAATTCAGTAAAAGATGGTGACAGGCTTAATATAGGAATCATTGAGGGGTAATATAATAACTGCAATATCCGTAAAGATTTTCCACAAGGCTAATACATCAACAGATCAGACATCAATTCTTTAAACAAATATAAAAATTTAAAATCCCTCACACAATGTGTAAACTGGGACTATGTACCCTTAACGAATGTCGATAAGTCAAGAAGTGCCTAGAGTTTGGAAACTGTTTCGCCATTTGTATATTCTTCTCATCTCGGTTGACACCTCTAATTTGGATATCCTGCCATATCATACACCATTTAAGACTAAATACACAAAGATAATTCCGTTCAGAATCTTAATTAAGCCTGAAATATTAGAAGAAATAAATGATCCACAAATAGATGTAAGCACCTAACAGATATACCTGTTTATCAGTGTCAAAATCAAGTTCCAGAAGTCCCTGGTCATCCTCCCAAAGATTGTATATGATTATACGTGTCCCATGATCTTTCATCATATTAAACTACAAAATAATATAAAATAAACTCTAGAGGAAAACAATAAAAAGGTACCCAACCCAAAACTAAATAATGCCAATAATACTGAACTGGAAATATACTGACCAAGTCCAATATGGATATGATACAAGTAGAAACAAATTAATAATGAGGGTTGGAGGGACAATTTTGCTACCCAAAATGAAGTAACTAAAAGGATCAGTGTCAAATAAAACATTCATATTTGCTACAGAATCCAAAAGAACTACACACTATGAAAAGTGGTTACTTGAAAACAGAGAAGTAAAATATGAGAAAATGTGTGAAGTTAAGATACATTTTGCCTTCATTCCAAATACTAGAAGATAATTTCCTACCAGGAATCGCATGTAATTTCAGTTGATGAGTTTTTTCAGAAAATTAGAACTCTCTACAATGACCTTCCCAAGCAGAGATAACTACATGACTGGAATTACCTTCATCATTCTCAACAATCTCATCTACATGTACCTTTGATCTTCACAGAATTGATTTATTATTCAAGTTTCAAGAAAGAAAAATGATATAAAATCACAATTAGGAAAGGAAACACATTCTTACAATAAGAAAAATTTTGAGATTTTGTTCCTAAAGGAGATTGAAGATATCAAAATCAATGACATAAAATTTAAAAGTTTGACAGCCAAGTCAGTTGAGCAGTTCAAGAAATAATGACCTAAAAGTTCAAACTTCAGCTATTTATTTCCCCTGCAAGCATACCACGACTGGAGATATATACAGCTTCAAAGTTTAAAAATATATTTAATAATAAATAAAAAAATAACACAAAAAAAAACACACACAAAAACACTCAGGTGGTTTAGAAGGCTTTCTGTTCTACGGACTAGGCAATACTCCATCTAGAAAGGGCTTTCCCTCAGGGGGTGGGGTGGGGGGAAGTGAATAACGACCCAAGAAGCAAAAGATTCGAGAGTCCAGGCTGTAATACATGCATAGAAGCTGAGTGTTCATTCTTCAGATAAGGTAATCACCTCCTACAAGAATACCAAACTCAACCTAATCAATGCTATGCAAGGTGAATTTATGTTTCCCTCTAAAACATATGTAATTTTTTTCAACCAATGCTGGCCCATTCAAGATCCAGATGTTCAAGCATGCACGAAACGATTGATCTTCCGGTGATATTTGATCTGGGAAAGGTCATATGATTTGAAGTGGTAGTGAACTTTGACAATTCTAATTAATTTCCAACAAATTAATTTCCAAGAAAAGCATATGAGTTAAAGGGTCTATTGTTAAAAAGGGGTTGAAGTAAAAGCTGTTTTGTGGTTGTTCAACTACTAAAGTTCATTTAACTTCATTTTTTATGCTTTCTACTGGCCTAACATTTGTATTCTTCTTATTTTCATCAAAACAGATATTTCATAATTACAAAGAACCGTGTGACATGATTAAAGCTAACCCACGAGAAGAAATAAATAAACATTGGCTGTCTTGTTTTTACAATAGAAGAATGAACAATCACCTGTCGAAGAAGATCTGCTTCACTTGAAAATGGAGACCACTGCACTATCGTTTCCAGATTTATATTCCAATCACCAGGAGATGAACGTATTATTTTGTTCCATTCCCTTCCTTCTCTTTCATAGTCAAGCTATTCATTTTAATTTCAACAACAATGGTAATCAAAAGAACATAACTTACCCAAAAAAAAAAATCAGAAGAACATAACATATATTCTATGGCATCTTGCCGGCAATTAAAAATTACATTAATAACATTCCACAATCAAGACATTAAAAATCAATTTATCAACAAGCATATAAGTTAAACAGATATTCTATAGTACCCAAAAGGCGTATGTCTCAAGAATAAGGCCTACCTTTTTTACAGCCCAGCTGCAATATGTCCTTATATAAGCTTCCTTTCAACTAACTTTCAAGTCTAATGTCAGTAAAAAATCCAACTACAGTTACGCAACAGAAGGGATATACGCCTTGCCTCAGGTTAAAATGTCTTGCTGTACACTTTCACTTTAAGAAATCATCACAATATATAATCTAAGCCCAAACCCAATTGGATAGCTTCAATTATTTGATCCCTAGATTTCAAACAGAGATCTTTGCCAGTCTATCTTAGCCTATTAATCCGAGGTTAAATAGGCTAAAGGAAGCAGAATGGTGAAACATTTACAATCCCTGGTTCTTTCTTTTTTTTTTTTTTTTTTTTTTTATTTACATCTTTAGTTTTTTCTTTAGTTTTTTTTTTTTTTTTTTTGGGGGGGGGGGGGGGGGGGGGGGGGGTTGCTGGAGGGGAGGGGTGGGGTGGAATAATAACCTGGAAGTGAGCATGCACCCCAAAGAAGGACCAGATAAAACCATCAAAGTAGAATTTTGGAGAAAATATCAATGAATAAATTTAACTCCATTTGTATTGGGGAAACCCAATAAATTAATTTAAGCTCCACTACAGCAAATAAATAGAACTAATTCCAAGAAAGTTGACAATTGTAAACTAAAATTAATTTTATAATGTATTCTTTAAAAAATTTACTACTAGTCTCATTCAAAATTTAAAAATTAGAATTATGTGTATTCTCCCTTCAATCTTGACCAATTAAATAAAACAATGATTAGATTATATCTTTATTTTTTTGGTTAGTTTAATTCGGTTAAGGATTGGGTTCTTAAACTTTTTGATGCATATTATTACATGTATAAATGTAGTGCTCATGTCAAAAATAGACTAAGATATGATTGGAAGCTTTTTCTTTTGGATTTTTTATTTTATCAACTTCAACCAATTCAATTTCTATGTAACCAAGATTATATGATCAATCATATATCACATTTGTTATTTGTCACAACATATTCTTTTAGAGCCTATTTTAGCAAATGAATTAACTAAGTTCAAATTTTGTAAGATGAATGTATGAACACGGGGTGGGGATGGCACTACATGAAAATAAGTATTTTTACCAATATTATGATATAGGATAACGAACTATCCATTTGGCAATGCTGTGCCATAGGTTTCACACTTAAAGAGGTCCAATGTAATGTGTTTGCAGACATTTAACCATGATATAATCAAAAGACAGACTACATCAATATTCCAAATGTATATATAATGTAAACAACTGTAATGTAGTGATAACTTAACATGCTTTCTAAAAACACACAAACATTTTAACATTATTACCATGGGAACTACAATATCTTCCTTCCCCGTGCTCCTTAGAAATGTGTAGGACAGCAATCCAATGCTTTGTGTGGGGCTAAAAGGCAACAATCAAATCATTTAATTAGTTTTAAAGCAGTTTACTTCATCAAAAAATATTAAAAAAAAAAGTTTTAAAGCAGATTTAAATCAATAAGTACATATTATATTTTTAAAAACCACAAATAACCAGCAATAATTGAAAAGCGGAGAAAACAAAACATAAAGCAAAATCAATAGCATAAGAAATACAGTAAAATCTTTCTTTCATCAAGGCCCCATTTCGAACACAAAATTCAATCTAGAATTGGAAGGTGGAATCAGAATGGGCCACCAATTCCAATACTAATGTTTAGGCCGACCTAGGAATTGGAATCATAATTCCAAAGCCAGATTCTGTAGAATTGCTTTCTAATGAAAATGCAATCCCCCAATTCTTCAAAGAGGGAAATATTATTTGGAATTCAGAATACAAAATTGTAAAAACAAAACAAAAAAAAACAACTCTTTGAAAAGATTAAGTTTGACACCTCTGACCACTACCACCTTGTTGGCACCTCCACCACCACCCACAAAACTTTTCATTCTGCATATACAGTTTTGGTAAAAATATGGAATTCTTTTCTTTTTTCCTTTTTCTTTGTTCTTTTTTATTTTTTCTTTTTTCTTTTTTCTTTTTTGGGGGGGAGTAAAGTATAGGATTTCGTTTTTCTCTCTTAATTCTTTGTGCTATCCAAACATCCAAATCATAACTTTGGCCTAATTCCAATTTTGACAAAACTGAAATTAGAATTAGAATTCTCCCAACCTTAATTCCAATTCTAGGTACCAAACAAACCCAAAATGAATTTGGTTGAACATAATTGCAACTCATCTCAAACCTAACAAAAGAAAATGATAAAATCTTTCTATCCAAAGGAAACAGTTTGATCAGCTATCACAGTTTTGGCAACTTTATGTGGGATCATTGCTTGTCTAATTATAATGCCTGTATCATTTTCTCCTTTGGTTTTGTTGAACTTTGAGAAAACACAGTGTTCTGGTGTATAGAAATTTTCGTAGTTTCTATTTGTATTTTTATACTCATTCTTTTCTGTCCCTACAAAATGATACGGGCAATATAATTCCTGCAACCAACAAAGCCACTAAAAAATAATGAAGTAAGGCAATTTTGGTTTCTACATAACCTAAAGAAGATAGCATTTAACATCCATGACTGCAATATATATATATGAAAGAAACTGCTCCAAGATTTTATTTTTATTTTTTAAAATGAAACCTTTTTCCATCTTTTCCAGGACAGCGTGAGAACACAATAACATCTGCTCCAAGCCTCATCGTACTCGTCTTAAAACCATTTCCATCTGATAAAATGAAAATAAGAAAAAAAAATTAAATATACTCAACAAGGCCTCAATCCCAACTCAATGATGCATGATATAACCATAAAATGGCTTCTTCAACGGAGGATTAGGCAGCCAATCATAAATAATTAAACAAGGGATAGGTACCATCACTATAGGTATTAGAAATATCATACATCTGTTTCATTACACTGGTTGCTTACATTGTCCAATAGTGTTTGCTAATTTGCTTTTTGCAGAATACCCAAGAGACATGCATTGTCGCATTTTATCCGGATCCATCCCACCACCATTATCTGCATTAACAATTAATTATACATACCATAGCAACAAAAGTATAAACATAAATGTAACATCTTAACCTTAAAGATATAAATTATGAACATCCACATAACATCTTAGCATTCAGAAAACACACTCACATTTCAAAGCATGTAATAAAACAGCATGTATATATCACATAAGAAACAAAACTAAATACCTTCAATAAGCAACATTCTGCTCTTATCTTTCTTACTTTCAAGCATATCTATATTAACATATGTAGCTCCATGGCAAATCTGACATCGGAACAAATAGTTTAGAGGCATTGGAAAAAGAAAATGCATGTGTTACATGGTATTAAATCTATAAGATGCACAATACCTCATCCAATGAATTGTCCAAAAGTTCTGCAAAAGCTGCAGAAGTAGGTCCATATCCGTATAAGTCAGTAAAAGAACTAGAAAGTCTTACTAAATCCAAGAAGAGGGCATTCAATGTCACACATTAAGTATGAATGCAGGAAAAAAAAATGTCATTAGTTGATAAATTAAAAAGTTTACCTCCGAGAGCCCATTTATGACTAGTTGCATTGGAATGTAGAAACTTAGGATGAACCCTCACATGATCAATGCCAACTGCAAATATGAAAGATACATGAGATAGCAGTTGCCAGTCAAGTTTACAATTACTAGTTTCATAACCTCAAAACAAATGCAATAACTATTAAATTATATTGAAGTTGCAAAGCATTCCAACTAGATGTTTGACAAGCAATAACTCAAACAATGACCTGAAATTTCAATTATATCATTGTGATGCATGCATCACTTGATTGGTAGCAGGGCAGCATGTTATTCATGAACATCTCAGACATAACAAAATTCTTGTGCAAGGCTGGTTCTGGGGGTAGGCGAGTAAGGCGGCCGCCTAGGACCCCACATTTTGGCTAAAAAATGAGGGCCCCATTTTGGGACTAACCCTTGTAGTAGGCTGGATTTTTTTCTTTTTTCCAATTAGAATGGTTATTGCAACCCCTTGATTTTATTTGCACACCCCACTAATTTTTATTTATCAATGTTTTACCAAAAATATAGAAGGTTTTTATAAAAATTTGTTACGTAATCTACTGGAAAACATCATTGTGAACAACTTTGCAGAAGAAAGTTTTTCCAAAAAAATTATCGTTTAAGTGAATTTTTTTGATAATTTACCATCTATGTTTAATTTTTGGCAGAAAGTCCACTTAAACGAAATATTTTAGAAAAACTTTATTATGCAAAGTTATTCAAAATGATGTTTTCTAGTAGATTACACAGTCAATTTTCTTCAAAACCTTATATATATTTTTTAAAATCTTACAAAATTAAAATCAGTGGGATGTGCAAACTTTATGTTGGTACTAGGAAAAACAAGGGTACGAAGGGCCCCATTTTAAGAGTTCGCCTAGGGCCCCAAAAAACTCAAAACCGGCCCTGTTCGCTACCATGTATTGAATTATTACTTAACGGATAAATGAGAGAGCAAAAAACCAAATACAATAAATAAATAAAATTGAAGATGTTAAGCAGCCGCGCTTTATGGTGTCGAATGCTAAGCAACCAAGAAACAACAGATTCAACAAATGTGATATGGGACCTCAATTGAGTTAAGTTTGCCGGAAATGAGTTGAATCAGGAAGAGAAAACAAAGACGGACTGTTATTTGGGTGCAAAAAACCTATAAAACTTTCGTTGCAAGTCGTTACATTTTCTCAGCAACCAAACTAAGAATCAATCCCACACATAGAAAAATATAAGCCATTGTGTGTGCGTTTGTGGTAAAGGAAATCACTAAAATTGCTTAGATTAAACATGCATGGATTACCTGAACGTGAATCCCAAGCACCACAAGGAGCTCCTTCATAATCACCAGCTTTCCAAAACTGCTTGCAGCCCTGAACAACGGCGCTCGGATTCGAATCCGCATTTGCCGTCGAATGCCGCCTCGGAACCACCGGGGAAGGCATTGTCTGCGGCGGCGGCGGCGGCGGCAGCGGTGGCGGGAGAGGATCGAGAAATCCGAGCGGCACAACCACTCCCAACGCCTCCAATTTCTTCTTCTTCAAAAGGCCACCGTCGACGCCACTCGGAACCCTAGATCTCTTACCGACCCTTCCTACAACGTCGTCGTCGTCATCGTCGTCCAACTCGTCCGACCCGTCCGAGTCGGATTCGCTACTACTGAGTTCGATGACAGAAACGGGTTTCGAAACGTCGAATTTCAGCCTCGGCTCTTCATTTCGCACGGGTTCAACGAGCTCTTGCTTCACCTGCACATCCATGGCGGTGAGGAAACGCGAGGAGAGAGTCTTATTCAGGGGTTTTGCATGAGAGCGATTCAAAAACACGGAATCTTGTTTCGCACGATGATGAGCTATGAGGTTACTGCGGGTACACCGAAAGGACAGGTAAGTCGAGTTTCTATCTTTCCCTTTCTCCCTTTCCCCCCTGTTTTTTCGTCCTGTGTGTAAAAAACTCAAAAAGGGCGCACAGGATCTATATAGGGGGAATTTTAGATTGGTCGACTACAAGAAAATAATTACAGCTAGTAATCATTTTTAGTTAAATTAGTAGTCATTTATTATAAAATTAATAATATTTTATATTAAACTGTAATTAATTTTTCGACTAATCTAAAATCCCTCCATTTATTTATTTACATATACCAACAACATCCCCAAACACTTCTTACGTAAAGTATTTTATAAAAAATAAATATAAATATAAACAAATCAATAAAAGTTTAAGAAAATGTTTGGTCACTCATTAAATTCTTGCTTATCCTAGAATCTTAACTCATATTTGGTTGTATGTTGTTATATTTAATTTAAGTTTAATTAAATGAAATGTACATATAAATAGAGTTAGTGAATGCACGCATTCATGTTCACACGAACACATCGACAAATTTAGATAATCGATGAAACGTAAGGAGATATGCATAGGATCGATTCTAATTAATTTTCTTAGAAACATGGTAGGCGAGTGAAGGTAATGAGAAATTCTTACTTGTATAGTGAGCTAAGTATTCTAAAAGTTTATGATTGGGTTAATGTCTCAAAATGCGTGCCAACATCCTATATTTCCTATTAATCGCTACTTGAGTCTATAGGATCCAACGATAAGGTTTAGAAATTATTTGAAACTAAGTTGGATTATCCTTGATGAATCAATATGATCACAGCTAATCACATTTCAATTGAGGTTAATATGTTGAAGTGCATACGCATGGAAAAAACTTGCATGAGACCGTTGTATAAGCCAAATAGTGAGACTAGCCAATGGGGGGGGGAGGAAAGTGATTGCACTGATAAAGGCACTTTCCTCCCCCTACCCCATTGGCTGGTCTCACCAGCTGGCTATGCAACGGTCCTATGCAAGTTCTTCTCCATCCGTACATCCCATTTGTACATATGTACATTTTTTATGGACGTACACTCGTACTACAAAATTCTATATTTTAATAGAATGTCATATTTTCCTTTCTTTTTGAACTCTTTCTATATTTTCAACATATTCTTTTCGTGGGCTGCAAGAATAGAGAGTTTTGGGATATTTTCTAACCATTTTACAGAGATACCTAATGGACCTCCGTTGAGAAAGAGCGAGATTTTATTATAAACAATATTGAACCTAAGGGACCCGATCAACCGTAATACTTCTTTATTTTTCTTCTCGGTCGAACAAGATTTCTTGCTCTTTTGTCAACCATATACTTCATATCGACTCATCAAGGTCATATTTGTTTATTACCATAGTTGTCGCTACCATGTTTAGTTATTTATTCATTTATTGATTTCCATAATTATAGTTTCCATGATTTATCTATTCCTATAATTATCTGTTCCTTCTATTTGTTTAGTTGGCTTCCCTTATTTGTTTCTTCTTTTTTCTTTTTTTATCATTGTTTCTGTGTTTAATAAATTCCATATTTATTTGTTTCTTTGGTAGCATACTTCTATATTATTGCATAATTCCATTTTTATTTATTTCCTTGTGCATTATTTCTATACTTCACTAATTTCCTTATTTTCAATTATTTCTTTATTCTATTTACTCCCTTTATTTGTTGGTTTCTTTATTTAGTTATTTACTTCTTTTTTTCCCTTACCTTTTTTTTTTGGCTATTATTTTCTTCCTTACTTGATTATACTCCATTCAATGCATGTTACCTGTATTTATTGTATGAAGGTTGAGCTAAATGTAAAACTCTTTAATTATAGCCAATAAATATGTGAGGGAGTGTCTCAAATCAGGTATAACCGAGATTAGGATTTTTAGTTATGAGAAATTAAACCCTATTAGGATCAATCGGTTCTTGAAATCATAACCAGGTGGCGGCAAGTCCTTTCTACACTAACCCTCGAGGACAGTTAGTGAACTCCCGAGTCCGTGTGCATATAAGGACATGGTGCTCACAATATGAAAGGTCTTTTATTTGGCTATTTACTCCATCTTGTGACTATATTAAATGTCTTACCAGTGTTTATTGAATTAGTCATGTTGAATGTCTAAATATCTTATTGGCCAAAGACAAACAAAAACAAAAGATTCAACGCTTGGTTAGAAAATAAAAACAACCCATATCCCCCTTAGCCCCCAATTTCAACATATGGGTACATATCAATGCTTTTTCATAAGATTGAACTCAAGATCGCCCACTCAGCAATTGAAGAGAATGTCACTACCCTATCATGCCATCAGCATCATGGCCAATTTGATAGGTACACTTTGGTGATTTTCTTTTTTTCTAAAGCTACCATAGGTTTGAAAATGTTACAACCAAATTGACGAAATTTGAAGAGAAAGAAATTGTTGGGAATCAATTCCATTCCATATAATAAACACAAGGCATAACCCTTTTGTATTCCAAGTGGAATGATATTGACCAGCATTAGAAAAACTATTCAACCATTACTAAATCAAAAACTTAATTGACCGAAATCCCTCCATTTCCTGTTGTTACACGACTTGATGGAAACGATCCTAAAACCCCATCTTTAACCATGCACGTTGAAGGCCCATTATGGGCACGTCTTTATAGCCCATCGTGCTAACACTTCAATACAGCCCATCTTCAATCATGTGCCCTCAGAAGCCCATCCTAGCTTCATTATTTCGTTGCAATTATAGTGACAATTTTGAGATTTTTGAAAATTATTCAAGAGTAATTCCGGGAAAAAAAAATGGAGAAAATTTTTGGAATAAAAAATTATGAACAATACGCGGAGGAATAAAATCTTTAAATTAACTTACTAAAAAAGATGTGTTTTTATCCCATATCATTAGGAATAATTCAAGAATTTCAAAAATAATCAGAAATTAATTATAGTATTCTGGATCATTACAAAATGATTATAAAAAAAATTACAACATGTTGGATTGATTCGGGTTTCATTTTTTGTCTTTTGGATCAAAAATCAGTTATAAATTGGAAATATTTGGAAATAATTCGAGAATCTTATTTAA
The DNA here is from genome assembly GCA_039720395.1 of Liquidambar formosana. Taxonomy (NCBI): domain Eukaryota; kingdom Viridiplantae; phylum Streptophyta; class Magnoliopsida; order Saxifragales; family Altingiaceae; genus Liquidambar; species Liquidambar formosana. Next base: position 30,160,544 of record CM077828.1, read on the forward strand.
TGATTGCTGTGACAATATCTTTTTGGGTTTTAAAACGACACGTGTTTTTTTATTTTTCCCTTAAAATGCAACGTGCCCACTGCCCACTAGTGGATTTGGTCAATGGGTGCCCACTTTGTCTTGTAAATATAGGTTATTATGGGTATAAAATGTTATAAATATTAAGCTTGAGTGGATGTCCCCCTCTCTCCACTTCACAGTGGGAACACCACTTCATTGTGGTAATTAAATGGGTTAGGTGAAAATAGAATATGAAAAGAGAAAGCAACCTGGGGAGAAAAGAGATAAAAGGAGAAGGGATAAAGAAGAGATGGCACAATACGGAGAGAATGGAGGGAGGGGACCGAGAGACAATATGTGTTTCAAGGAGTTTTTGTTGATTTTTGTGTAATGTTCACATATTTAGATGAAAATAAAAGAAGATGAATGAGAAATTTATTCTCCTCACAACTTGTTTTAAATTATTGGTTTTACAACATAAAATGCAATATGCCCAGTAGTGAGCAATTATACCGAGACCTCATTTAACAATAAACCCATTGAGAAGTGCGCGACATGCCATTGCCCATGAGTTCGTGCATAATAGCACACTAATTTAATAATCAAGAGCTCCCATTATCCTCGTTATGTACATAAATATTTTATACAAGTATTAAGCACATGATTTCAAGAGCTTTTTGGCCTCTCTTTTTTTTTTTTTTTTAAAATTTTCCAAATCAGTGGGCCTATACTATTTCCCACCACAAACCACCTCAAAATCTGTGCATGCATTCAATAGTTAGGGAGTGAAAAATTGAACTCTGAATTTATGAAAAGTCCTGAATTCATCTTATAAAAAGGGAAGATAAAAAAGTGTAAGACTTCAGAAACGGGCGCTATGAGTGTGGTGATTCCGTGATCTTTTGTCATCCAATCACAGATAGGTCTGATTTTGAGCAGACAATTACCGTTCAATACAAATGATTATTAACTCACTTGTAAATAAACTACTAACTTACTAGTAAATAACTACTAACTATAATTGTTTGTTTGTAGCTAGACCTATTTGTAATTCGCCCTTATCTAAACTCTTTAGTCAAATACCATAAAAATAATATTTTAAAAGCGCTTTAGGTAAATAATTCAAATCAGTGGCGCCTATAGCTTAATTTTATAATCACCATGAGTGCAGTAGGTGAATTAAGTTCATTTAATAATGGAATTATTGTGAGATTAAAATATAGCTTTGAACAAGAAATGAGAATGAAACATTAAGAAGGAATCTAAGGAGAACGTACATCTTGGACTCTTGGAGTCTATGGGGGCGGCCTTATTTATCCTCCTATGACGTCCCTCGTAATTTCTAACCATTTTGAGCATGTAATTTAAGACACACGCTACATTGTAATTTCTAGGGATGCAAAATGGTTTGGATAGACCAGAGGACTGAACCGGTCTGATCAATTCGGTCCAGTCCAAATAGTAATCGGTCCGATTCTGGTTCAAATTTTAAAGTCCTGAATTAATTCGGTCCGATCCACGGTTTAGGAGGTTTTAGAATCGGACCGGACCGAATTCCTGAATTCCAAAAAAAAATATATATATATGTTAATATTAATGTATGATACTCCATAACTAAGTATTATTCAATGAATAATAATGCTTATTCAATAAATTTCTTACCTTTTACTAAAAACAAAACAAAAACAAAAATGAAAAAAAAAAAAAACAAAAAAAAAACAACAACCCAAGAACCGGACTGTTTTTTCCAGTCCAGTCCAATGCCAATTCCAATCCGGTTTCAGTTCAAATTTTAGTGTCTCGAATTAGTTTGGTCCGATCCAGATATACCTACCCAGACCAGTCCAGACCAATTTACACCCCTAATAATTTCCATTACACTAATGGAAGTTTAGTTGAAAATATATCAAAATGGGCTTGATGGTGCTAATCAAAACTTATAAATATTCCAATCAATTAAAACAATAAACTTTAATTGCACATGAGATTAAATCACATTATAGTTTATACTGAAATATTGCAATAGAGTCCTTACATAATTTTTCTAACATTAGAATGCGTGTCGATCCATAAGATTCAAGTGATAATACTTGAAAAAATTAAAAGGAGCTCTTCTATGTAACTGTAACCGTCACATCACCTAGCATGTGGATATGAAGTGTGGAAAATACTTTAAGTGGTGATTAAGATTCCTAATATCTAACCATTTTTTGGTTATGTATTTTTTAAATTCGAATTAACGCATGATTTTATTAAACCAACACATCATGTGGGCACACCACATCCATTATAGTTTTCAACAATGCAACCACGAGGGTACTCCCATTATTTGATTTCCCCTATGTGGTAAATGGCTGCTTTGTCCTTTTGATCTTGAAAATGTTTTCCCTTTTTTTATAAGAAAAGACCCAAAGAAAAAAAAATTATTATTATTTTTATTTTTATTTTTTTAGTTTAGTTGAGGTTGGTGTACCCTAAACCTCAGTCAAAAACCTCAATATTTATTGTTAAAAGGGAGGCTATTGTCATCACATAAAGTATTATAACCCCTCCATTAGTTTATACTTTTTAGGATTGTAAAAAAAATATGAAAGGTTTTTATGAAAACTAACTGTGTTGTCCACTAGAAAACATCATTCTAAACAACTTTGTAAAAGAAAGTTTTTTCAAAATCTATCATTTAAGTAGGTTTTTTGATCATTTACAATTTCTATTACATTTTCCACGAAAAATGACGAAAAAGTCTAATTGAATGATAGATTTTGAAAAAAAATTTCTTTTACAAAGTTGTCCAAAATGATGTTTTCTATTAAGTTAAGTGATTAGTTTTCGTAAAAACCCTTTATATTTTCATAAAACCTTAAAAAATATAAATTAAGTAAGGATTTAGAGTATTTTATACGGTGGCAATACTCTGACGTATTATTAATTATTTTGCCTAATTTGTTAAAGCTGCCTAGCCACCTGAAACCTAATAATAATCCTTCTCAAATTTTAATTTCAATTTTTTAATGCACCCTATTAATCCTCGTGTCATTGATTAAAATAGTTCTCCAAGTTTCAACACACCTGTACAAAATTACAAACACTACAACTGAGATAAAATAAAAAATAATAAGTGAAAAATGCCTGACGGAAGCAAGAGTGAGATTCTAATAATAAAGTTTGTTTCATTCATGCCTTTTTTACAATGGAAAATATAAATATATATGATGATGGGGGCAGTCCCATGGTATATAGACAAGCTTTGTCATACTTCAAAAGGTATCATAGGAGTATATAATATTGTGTAATTTAATTATAATATCAATTAAAACTATATATTTTATTTTATTCAAGGATATGTTCTTTTGGAGTCAGTTATGTATTAACTAGTTTTATTTTAGGGTTATCTGACACGGAGTATGCGAAGATTTTATTTGTGTTCTAAAAAATTAGTGAAGACGAAGATTTGGATATCCTATTCGGCCAAAGAGTAAAAGACACTGTTTGATTGCACTTTTTAAAAGATTTTTTTATAAACAGGAAAAGTATTTTTTTACTTTGTTGCATGTTTGATAAAATTGATTTTTGCTTTTACTTTTTATGTAAAAAACTAAAACAAGTATGGTGCGAGTCGTCAGAATATGACGGATGTCATTGCTCCTCTCATTGTTTGTCATGAGACACGGTTGGAGAAAGTTGTGAGGCCAAAAGGTTGAATCAAGAGAGAAAACTTTTAAATTTTGTTTTTAAAAGCAAGTCTAATTTGCTTTTGCTTAAAAACAAAATTTTGCTTCTAATTGTTTTTTACTTATTAAAAATTACTTATTAAAAGCTGCAACCAAACATTATTTTTTACTTCTATAACTCTTTGCTTTCAAAAGCAAAAAATATCTTTTTAAAAGCATTACCAAATAGTGCCAAAGTGTTTCAATCATTAGACTTCTTTCCATAGATGCTCATTTTATTCAAGTAATAGGACCACCTAGCTTTTACAAGTTTAGTATTTTAGCCTAATCAAGGACTCCTTTTAAGTTTTTGAGACCAACCCTGCACGGCTGCACCTACCCTTAAGAATAGGCTCTCCAATCCATTTCCTTCACAATAGATCCTTTTTCTCTGTTTTTCTTCCTTTTTTTTTTCTTTCTTTTTTGTTAAGGGTAAGATGGAAAATGTGTAAGAGAGTTAGGAAAAGTTACAAGACTAGACAATAGCGTGATTGAATAAAGAAATTGGATTTAGAATTTCTAATTGTTCTCTTACCCTCTATTTGGTTCATGGATTTTACTAAAGAAAAATAAAATGAACGGAAAAAAATAAGGAGGAAAGAAAATGAAAGGAAAAGATAAAATCATATCAAGCCAAAAATTAGTCTAATTCTTCTCCTTCTTTCAATTTTTATTGCAACCAAATAAAAAAAAAATACAATTCCTTATATTTTATTTTTTTTCTTGATAAAATCCACAAACCAAATAGACCTTAAAAAAAGGAATTATTCTCTACAAAGATGGAGAGAGAGGTGTCGCTGTAGTCCCAAGGTGGGTGTTATATCAACTATCACACTCTTTTAGACAATGTTGTTTCTAGAAAAAATAAATTGTTCTCTAAAAAGGTGGAGAGAAGGGTATCACTGTAGTCACAAGTTGGGTGGTACATCAGGAAACGGATTTGGTGCAGTCCATGGCTTCAACTGCACGGTGCAGTAGGCGTTGGATCTGTGCCGCGTGGCGGAGCAGCAAATGGAGGGTGGATCTTGCGCCTGGCTGAAATGCTTCCTTCCCCCTAACGCCGTTTGCCGTTAAGATGCAAAATGTATGAAAACGCTGCGTTTTGCTTGCAATTTCGGGGGCAAAAGCTGATGCCTCCCATTTTCAATTCATTTCGTTCCCTCTCTCTCGTCTCTCTCCTCTCTCCTCTCTCCCCTCCCCGCCGTTCCACTCTCTCTCCTCTCTCCCCCCTGGCTCTGTTCCACTCTCTCTCGCCGTCGTCGTCCCAGATCTGCAGACCGGCAGTTCCCCCACCACCGGCGCAGGCGCAGGCGCAGAGGTGCGCCAGATCCACCGCCGTTGCCGCTGCTGCTTCGCCGCTGCTGCTCCGACGCCGCTGCTCCGCCCGCTGCTGGTTCCCCTGAAGGCCCCTGCTGCCACTGCTCCTCCTTCCTCGGCGGGAACCCAGGCACTGGTTTTATTATCTATATATATATATAGAAATTTTTTTTTCTTTTTTTTGTGTAACCTGTGTAAACTATGTAACCTATGTATGAGTAGTTATGTATGTTCTGCATTTTTTTTTTTTTTTTTTTGGGTAACCTGTGTAAACGGTTTTTATTTTTTTGAGAAATTTCATTTTTTTTTTTTTTTTTTTTTTTTTTTTGCAGACATAGCGTAGGTATGTTCTGTATTTTTTTTTTTTTTTTTTTAGTTTGTAACCTATGTAAACTGGTTCTTCAGGTGGTACCACACCATGGATTTGAACTAGAATTGTAGTTATTTCCTGTTTTGTAGTATCATTTGGTCTATAGGAAATGCGGTACCTTTTCTGGCCAAATTGTGATGAACATTGAATCATGGTCACTTTCTCTTGCTTCCATTGGAATCTTTTATAACTGACTTATTTTTCCAGCCATGTAGGCTTTTGGTATTGTTCAAAGGTCTTGAAACTACTATGAAATAATGCCAAGATACTAAATCATGGCATGAATACCTTGAAAGCTGGATCTAACAGCATGGCATACCGTGTTCATCCTAGCTTTTATATTGCATGATTTTGTCTCAACCAGTAAGGAGATACCAAATGACATTGCTGGAGGAGAGCCAAAGCCAAACTCATCCAAGAGGCTGATATCTAGTCCCGAATGAATCAATTTCAATGAACTAAAGCAATCCAACGTACTCTATCATAACAAGCCAAGCATGGCAACTAAATTATAGGATTGTAAAGGGAAAATATCAACTAATGAGACTTATCGAGTAGCCATCGAAGGAATGTGCTCACGTGTTGTCACAAAATGTCATTTTCCAACAACTTACATGGGGTCTGCATTAAACTTTAATGTTTGAACAAGAAGAAAGGAAAACATTCAAAATAATAACCCTTTCGTTGAGGAAAAAAGGACAATTAGATACGTAACAATCGAGAGACTCTAAAGCACAACACATTGCTCTTAATGTCAAAATCATTTTTAGCCTCGATTGTCATTCTCAGCTTCCCCCTACAGTATTGCTTCAAACTGATCATAGCTCATCCTTGCTTGCAGCTACATGCTTCTCAAGGTCTAGTTACTTACCTGCAGCTGCCCAAACATAGTTGCAACAAATACGATTTTAAATTTCAGTTCTCATACATTTCCAACCCATTAAGACAAAGAAGTTGATGCGTGAATAGACATTGTAGTAGACATGTCCGAATATATGATTACCCAGAAGTACATATGATTCCCTATTTTTCTCTTTCATTTTTAAACATCAGGTAAAGTTTTGAATCCATATCATTCACTCCATTGTGGTCATAAGTTACCACTAGGCCAAAACGATTGTGGTAATTACAAATGTTTTCATCTATTTTTTCTCTTTCCATCTATTTGGTTCGTGAATTTACCGTGGAAAAAAAAGAGAAGGGAAAAAAAAATGTGGAGGAAAGAAAATGAAAGAAAAAAATGATATCATACCAAGACAAAATTCTTTCAATTATTGTTCTTCTATCAGTTTTCCTTTGCAACTAAATAAGAAAAAATACAATTTCTCATATTTTATTTTTTTTCCTTGATAAAATCCATGAACCAAATAAAGCCTTTATCAATCCTTTTGTTTATGTAAAATGTCAAAATACATTAACATCTGACTAGAATATCAATATAAGGGTAACCTATTTCTACCAATATAAGTATACGGCCAAATCAATGAGGCATGACTTTCGAACAATATATATATATATTGGTTACAAATCTTGAAATAGGTTGACTATTCTACTGTTTACCATCTTTTATATAGAGGGAGTTTAAATTTAATTTGTTATAGGAACACTACAGCTGCTTTACTTAGAAAAATTGGGAGCAGAATTTCTGTTGAAAAATTTTATATCTACAAAGCCACTTGAAAAAGAAAAAACTGTTTGTCAGTTTGGGGGCAACAGTGGTCATCTTCAATAAAAACTGAAATATGCACCATTACATTCTAGAACTATATAGTCAGTTTGAAAATTTTAGAGCAATAAAACCATCAAGCTTGTAAAAAAAAAAAAAATTTAGAGCAATAAAAAAAAAAAAAAAAATTCCCTAACATCAAGCTTGTAATATTCACATCCCAGATAAATCAAGCTTATTAAACAAATCTAAATTACATTCCCAGATAAGCTTCCTAAACAAATCTAAATTCCCAATTTTTGGAAATTCCCCTTCAAATGATAAGAATCATCCTGGTCTGAAAGACTAAAACACATCAAATGCATGGATTTGAAATTCGCAGATAAGCATTTCCTTATGCAATTGCAGAACAAAAAAATTTAAGCTGTTGAGGATTTGATTCCATCACATAATTTGCGGTTAAGGGTTACAAAAAGAACAAAAAAATTGAACATACCTGGGTTTAGGGGGCTGCACACGACGACGGGCAACGGCGGAAGGTGCCGACGGCAGGTGACGAGCAGGAGCGAGCAACGGGAGGTGCCGACGACGAAGGGGGTGCCGTTGACACCGGTGAGTGGATGAGAGAGATCGGGACAGAGAGAGAGAGAGAGAGAGAGATCGAGCAGGGGCAACGACAGTGGGTGCCGCGAGGAGACCCACCGTACTGTCATTGCGTGTTGTCGATGGAAGGAGGAACAGCACCTTCTCATACATGTGAACATAACTTCGAAATATAAGAATGAACTCAACTTCTCATACATGTGAACTCATTTTTTTTACACAGGTTGCAATAAAAAAAAAAAAAAAAAAAATTCACGGCGGCGTGGAAGGAGGAGCAGTGGCAGCAGGGGCTTTCGGGGGAACCAGCAGCGGGCGGAGCAGCAGCGTCGGAGCAGCGGCGTCGGAGCAACAGCGGCGGAGCAGCAGCGGCGGTGGATCTGGCGCACCTCTGCGCCTGCGCCTGCGCCGGTGGTGGGGGAACTGCCGGTCTGCAGATCTGGGACGACGACGGCGAGAGAGAGTGGAACAGAGCCAGGGGGGAGAGAGAAGAGAGAGTGGAACGGCGGGGAGGGGAGAGAGGAGAGAGACGAGAGAGAGGGAACGAAATGAATTGAAAATGGGAGGCATCAGCTTTTGCCCCCGAAATTGCAAGCAAAACGCAGCGTTTTCATACATTTTGCATCTTAACGGCAAACGGCGTTAGGGGGAAGGAAGCATTTCAGCCAGGCGCAAGATCCACCCTCCATTTGCTGCTCCGCCACGCGGCACAGATCCAACGCCTACTGCACCGTGCAGTTGAAGCCATGGACTGCACCAAATCCGTTTCCGGTACATCAACTATCAATGACTCTTTTTGACAATGTTGTTTCTACAAGAAACTACTTCATCAAAGGGACACGTACTTTTCAGATTGAAGAACATGCTTGATGCATCCTCGATTTGTGTACATGAATAAAGCCCGTGCTTCAGTTGGTTTGACATTGTGGGGGTTTTGTCAAAAGGTTGGGGGCAGTTGTAGGCGACATGGTCTTATGTAACGGCTGTTACAGGGTGCCATCTCTCTCCCATGGGGAGATGCCTCCCAATTCCAAGTAATCTGATGACCTCCATGTTTTGATTTTTTTTTCCTATCTCACCAAAAATTAGAAAAAATTAAAGAGTCTAGCACTCTAGCTAGCATGGCATCATTGTTTTCGACATGCAAGTCCATATATTTTTTTCCCTATTTGGTATAATGCCAAGGGATGTTAATCACAGTGAAGATGGTCTTGTCGCGTTGTCATTAACATCTTCCTTACAATAACCCGCAGGTTGGGTATTTGTCGCTATAAAAGAAATGACTAATTGTCATGTAAGTATTTTTCAAATTAAGTGCCAAACAAGTTAATTTGAGAAAAATTATGTTTAGACTTTGTTTTGGGTTTTTGCACAAAGTTCATAGAAAATTTGAACCCACAAAAGCAATGGTAAAATTAAAACCAATGAAATTCATCTTCAATTGGCAAGATTTTCCTGTTTTCCTAAAAACCCCCTAAAACTCTAAGATTGTATTACGTTTTTTATTGCATTAAAAAATGTGTCAAAACACCCTTCCACCTTATAGGGGCATATCCGGCATAAGCTGTTATATTAATATGGCTCCTTAATGCTTTTAATGACCAATCATGCCTTTACCTAAATGGGCTAATATTGGATACATAGTAAAGGTTGAAAATAGAGAATTCAAAAGGTCATATCAACTTATAATGTTTATTCTCCTTTTAATTAATGTTTTAATCTTTTTATTTTGGGATAATGTACAGAACCTATACATCCTATCCCTAATCTCCACTCTCTTTCTTTTTTATTTATTTCTTTCTTCTTTTTAATATGAAAGTAGCATGTAGGAATACTACGTAGTTCCACGTAAGGATACGCAGGTCGCTTTGGAGCGGTTTAAGAGTAAAATATTAACTAACCCACCAATGGCAGGTTACAAAATTTTCTATCCGTCATCAAACCATATGTACTAAAAACCAGTGGTTGGTTGATTTTTTAGGCGATTTGTCACTAGCGGTTTGGGTGGGTTTGTGGTCTCTATCATGCCATTTTTAATTGGGCATTTTCTAATATATATTGGGCCTTAATTTATGGGTTGTAAATAAATTAAAAAATTTAACCATTTTAGTTGGTTATGTAAAGCTTGATAGTTGATACACACTTTCACAATATTTTAATGCCAAATAAACAAACTAGGGGAAATTGGCGATTAGTCCACTTTTTGGTAAAATATTGGCAATTAATCAAGTAAGAGTTTTTCTAAGTCAATTAATCAAGGAGACTGAACTTATTTATCAATTAGTGACATATTTTTTAAAAATGCCTGGTTTACCCTTATTATTACTAAGGGCACTCTCTTTTTTGTTATTAAGGGCACCCTATGTAACTAACTTAGCATTTTAGTATTATAATTTTTAAAAGCTCATAACTTACAATATACATATTGTTTAAAAAAAAATTATATTGTTGGAATCTACTCATTGATATTTTTGAAAAAAGATCCATATTGATTAGGTAATTATTAAAAAAATTAAAATCGTAAAATTTTACTACTTAACACAATTTAACATAATACTTCATAAAACTGTAAAATTTTACTACTTTACGAAGTAGTAAAATTTTACTACTTCAGTAGTAAAATTTATAATGAACTAGTAAAATTTTACTACTTTACGAAATAAATTTTACAATAAAGTAGTAAAATTTTACTACTTTGTTAAATTATACCGAGACCTCATTTAGCAATAAACCTATTGAGAAGTGCGCGACATGCCATTGCCCACGAGTTCGTGCATAATAGCACACTAATTTAATAATCAAGAGCTCCCATTCTCCTCGTTATATACATACATATTTTATACAAGTATTAAGCACATGATTTCAAGAGCTTTTTGGCCTCTTTTTTTTTAAAATTTTCCAAATCAGTGGGCCTATACTATTTCCCCCCACAAACCACCTCAAAATCTGTGCATGCTTTCAATAGTTAGGGAGTGAAAAATTGAACTCTGAATTTATGAAAAGTCCTGAATTCATCATATACAAAGGAAAGATAAAAAAGTATAAGACTTCAGAAACGGGCGCTCTGGGCGTGGTGATTCCATGATCCTTTGTCATCCAATTACAGATAGGTCTGACTATGAGCAAACAATTATCGTTCAATACAAATGATTATTAACTCACTAGTAAATAAACTACTAACTTACTAGTAAATAACTACTAACTATAATTGTTTGTTTGTAGCTAGACCTATTTGTAATTCCCCCTCATCTAAACTCTTTAGTCAAATACCATAAAAATAATATTTTAAAAGCGCTTTAGGTAAATAATTCAAATCAGTGGCGCCTATAGCTTAATTTTATAATCACCATGAGTGCAGTAGGTGAATTAAGTTCATTTAATAATGGAATTATTGTGAGATTAAAATATAGCTTTGAACAAGAAATGAGAATGAAATGTTAAGAAGGAATCCAAGGAGAACGTACATCTTGGACTCTTGGAGTCTATGGGGGCGGCCTTATTTATCCTCCTATGACGTCCCTCGTAATTTCTAACCATTTTGAGCATGTAATTTAAAACACATGCTACATTGTAATTTCTAGGGTTGCAAAATGGTTTGGATAGACTAGAGGACTGAACCGGTTCGATCAATTCGGTCTGATTTTGGTCTGGTCCAAATAGTAATTGGTCCAATTCTGGTTCAAATTTTAAAGTCTTGAATTAATTCGGTCCGATCTAGGGTTTAGGGGGTTTTAGAATCGGACCTGAATCCCCAAATTCCAATAAATTTCTTACCTTTTACTAAAAAAAAAAAAAAAAAAAAAAACCCAGGAAACGGACTATTTTTCCAGTCTGGTCTAATGCCTATTCCAATCGGGTTTCGGTTCAAATTTTAGTGTCTCGAATTAGTTTGGTCCAATCCAGATATACCTGCCCAGACCAGTCCGGACCGATTTACACCCCTAATAATTTCCATTACACTAATAGAAGTTTAGTTGAAAATATATTAAAATGGGCTCGATGGTGCTAATCAAAACTTATAAATATTCCAATCAATTAAAACAATAAACTTTAATCGCACATGAGATTAAATCACATTATAGTTTATACTCAAATATTGCAATAGAGTCCTTACATAATTTTTCTATCTAACATTAGAATGCGTGTCGATCGATCAGATTCGAGTGATAATACTTGAAAAAATTAAAAGGAGCTCTTCTATGTAACCGTCACATCACCTAGCATGCGGATATGAAGTGTGGAAAATACTTTAGGTGGTGATTAAGATTCCTAATATCTAACCATTTTTTGGTTATGTATTTTTTAAATTTGAATTAACGCATGATTTTATTAGACCAACACATCATGTGGGCACACCACATCCATTATAGTTTTCAACAATACACCCACGAGGGTACTCCCATTATTTGATTTCCCCTATGTGGTAAATGGCTGCCTTGTCCTTTTGATCTTGAAAATGTTTGCCCTTTTTTTATAAGAAAAGACCCAAAGAAAAAAAAAAAATTTATTTTTATTTTTTTAGTTTAGTTGAGGTTGGTGTACGTTGAACCTCAGTCAAAAACCTCAATATTTATTGTTAAAAGGGAGGCTATTGTCATCATATAAAGTATTCTAACCCCTCCATTAGTGTATACTTTTTAGGATGGTAAAAAAAAAATATGAAAAGTTTTTATAAAAACTAATTGTGTTGTCCACTTAAAAACATCATTCTAAACAACTTTGTAAAATAAAGTTTTTTCAAAATCTATCATTTAAGTAGGTTTTTTGATCATTTACAATTTCTATTACATTTTCCACGAAAAATGACGAAAAAGTCTGATTGAATGATAGATTTTGAAAAAAAATTTATTTTACAAAGTTGTCCGAAATAATGTTTTCTATTAAGTTAAGTGATTAGTTTTCGTAAAAACCTTTTATATTTTCATAAAACGTTAAAAAATATAGATTAAGTAAGGATGTAGAGTATTTTATGTGATGACAATACTCTGACGTATTATTAATTGTTTTGCCTAATTTGTTAAAGCTGCCTAGCCACCTGAAACCTAATAATAATCCTTCTCAAACTTTAATTTCAATTTTTTAATGCACCCTATTAATCCTCTTGTCATTGATTAAAATAGTTCTCCAAGTTTCAACACATGTGTACAAAATTACAAACACTACAACTGAGATAAAATAAAAAATAATAAGTGAAAAATGCCTGACGGAAGCAAGAGTGAGATTCTAATAATAAAGTTTGTTTCATTCATGCCTTTTTTACAATGGAAAATATAAATATGTATGATGATGGGGGCAGTCCCATGGTATATAGACAAGCTTTGTCATACTTCAAAAGGTATCATAGGAGTATATAATATTGTGTAATTTAATTATAATATCAATTAAAACTATATATTTTATTTTATTCAAGGATATGTTCTTTCGGAGTCAGTTATGTATTAACTAGTTTTATTTTAGGGTTATCTGGCACGGAGTATGCGAAGATTTTACTTGTGTTCTAAAAAATTAGTGAAGACGAAGATTTGGATATCCTATTCAGCCAAAAAGTAAAAGACACTGTTTGGTTGCGCTTTTTAAAAGATTTTTTTATAAATAGGAAAAGTCTTTTTTATTACTTTGTTGCATGTTTGATAAAATTGATTTTTGCTTTTACTTTTTATGACAAAAGCAAAAACAAGTATGGTGCAAGTCGTCAGAATACGACGGATGTCATCGCTCCTCTCTCTGTTTGTCGTGAGACATGGTTGGAGAAAGTTGTGAGGCCAAAAGATTGAATCGAGAGAGAAAACTTTTAAATTTTGTTTTTAAAAGCAAGTCTAATTTGCTTTTGCTTAAAAACAAAATTTTGCTTCTAATTGCTTTTTACTTATTAAAAATTACTTATTAAAAGCTGCAACCAAACATTATTTTTTACTTCTATAACTCTTTGCTTTCAAAAGCAAAAAATATCTTTTTAAAGCATTACCAAACAGTGCCAAAGTGTTTCAATCATTAGACTCCTTTCCATAGATGCTCATTTTATTCAAGTAATAGGAGCACCTAGCTTTTACAAGTAAGTATACTAGCCTAATCAAGGACTCCTTTTAAGTTTTTGAGACCAACCCTGCACGGCTGCACCTACCCTTAAGGATAGGCTCTCCAATCCATTTCCTTCATAATAGATCCTTTTTCTCTGTTTTTCTTCCTTTTTTTTTTTCTTTCTTTTTTGTTAAGGGTAAGATGGAAAATGTGTAAGAGTTAGGAAAAGTTAAGAGACTAGACAATAGCGTGATTGAATAAATAAATTGGATTTAGAATTTCTAATTGTTCTCTTACCCTCTATTTGGTTCATGGATTCTATTAAGGGAAAAAAAAAAAAAAGGAAAAAAAAAATAAGGAGGATAGAAAATGAAAGGAAAAGATAAAATCATATCAAACCAAAATTAGTCTAATTCTTCTTCTTCTTATTTCAATTTTTCATTGCAACCAAATAAAAAAAAGTACAATTCCTTATATTTTATTTTTTTTTCCTTGATAAAATCCGCAAACCAAATAGGCCTTGGAAAAAGGAATTGCTCTCTAAAAAGGTGGAGAGAGAGGTGTCTCTGCAGTCTCAAGGTGGGTGGTATATCAATTATCAAGGACTCTTTTTGACAATGTTGTTTCCAAGGGGCGAAGCTAGGAGTTGAGTCTAGGGGAGGCATAGTTTGATTGTTACTTTGTCCTATTTCGAAAAAATCAGAGATACTTTACTTCAAAAAAATTTTGAAAAAAAAAAAAAAGAGAAGAATGGGAAAGAATAATAAAAGGGTTAAAAAAAATTAAGGGGTTCAAAATACTTAACTTACAAAATAGAAAAAAAAAAAAAAAGGGGGGGGGGGGGGTTTTCAGGTGAGGCAAGTGCCCCACCTAGTCCTTCACTAGCTTCTCCCATGATTGTTTCTACAAGAATCTAGTTCATCAAAGGGACTTTTCAGATTGAAGAACATGCTTGATGCATCCTGGATTTGTGAACATGAATAAAGCCCTTGGTTTAGTTGGTTTGACACTGTGGGGGTTTAGTTAAAAGGTGGGGGGCAGTTGTAGGCGATATGGTCTTATATAACCGGCTGTTACAGAGTACCATCTCTCCCAATTCCAAGTAACCTGATGACGTCCATGTTTTGATTTTTTTTTCCCAGTCTCACCAAAAATTAGGCAAAATTAAAGAGTCCAGCAAGCATGGCATCATTGTTTTTGACATGCGAGTCCATGTAATTTTTTTTTTTTTTTCCTATCTTGTATAGTGTCAAGGAATGCTAATCACAGTATTAGCGTCGATCTTGTCGTGTTGTCATTAGCATCTTCCTTACAACAACCCACATGTTGGGTATCTATTGCTATAAAAGAAATGATTGATTGCCATGTAAGTATTTTTCAAATTAAGGGCCAAACAAGTCAATTTGAGAAAAATTATGTTTGGACTTTGTTTTGGGTTTTTGTACAAAGTTCATAGAAAATTTGAACCCACAAAAGCAATGGTAAAATTAAAACCAATGGAACTCATCTTCAATTGGCAAGATTTTTCTGTTTTCCTAAAAACCCCCTAAAACTCTAAGATTGTGTTACGTGTTTTTATTGCATTAAAATATGTGTCAAAACACCCTCAACCTTATAGGGGCCTATCCGGCATAAGCTGTTATATTAATATGGCTCCTTAATGCTTTCAATGACCAATCATGCCTTTGCCTAAATGCGCTAATATTGGATACATAGGAAAGGTTGAAAATAGAGAATTTAAAAGGTTATATCCACTTATAATATTTATTCTCCTTTTAATTAATATTTTAATCTTTTTATTTTGGGATAATGTATAGAACCTATACATCCTATTCCTAATCTCCACTCTCTCTTTTTATTTCTTTCTTTCTTTTTCTTAATGCAAAATATCATGTGGGAATACTTAGGGACGGAATCAGGATTTTATCTCAGGGGTGGCCAAACTATGAATAATAAAAATTTTATCATTTAAGTATGAGAATTATATTAAGATTCAAGATTAAATATATTAATACATTGAATGAAAGGTAAACTACTGGACCTTACTTATACTTCTCTAAAACCATGACAAAAAAAAATAAAAATAAGAAGAGGGGTTGACCGCAACAATAAATTTGAAGAAGGTTTTTAAAAAAATAAAAACATTAACAAAAACATAAAAGATATACAAAATAAATAAATAAATAAACCAAAAAATGTACCTTAATATGTAGACATTGAGTAGTGATTTTCTCCGACAAGATGCTTTCCGCTAACCGTTATTCTCTAGTGTGCTCAATGATTTTGTTTGAAAGAAATCTGGGGTAAATTCAACATTAAAAAAAAAAAAAAAAAAAAAAAAAAAAGGGCTAAAACGATCAATAGAAGAATGTGTTTGTTTTTGGTTAATTATTTTAGACATTTTACCTTTTGTATATATTAATTCTAACTTTTTATCCTTGGGTATAAGTTGCCCATTTGACTTTTAAAGGATCATGAGAGAAACCATTGTACTGATTGGGAGGGATCATTGGTCGATTGTGCCCAAAAAAATTAAACTAATAAATTATGTTTTGGTGACTATTTAGCAATGTAACACCAAAACCAAACCCAATAGTAGTCATTTCATAGTAGGCTGATAATAATTTGTAACAAGTTAACAAGTAATACTTTATTTTGGTATTAGCTTCAAATCTAGTTATCAAAAAATTCTTACTCAAGACAATTTTTTGGAAGTGAAAGGGGGGTTTTCAGGTGAGGCAAGTGCCCCACCTAGTCCTTCACTAGCTTCGCCCATGATCGTTTCTACAAGAATCTAGTTCATCAAAGGGACTTTTCAGATTGAAGAACATGCTTGATGCATCCTGGATTTGTGAACATGAATAAAGCCGGTGGTTTAGTTGGTTTGACATTGTGGAGGTTTAGTTAAAAGGTGGGGGGCAGTTGTAGGCGACGTGGTCTTATATAACGGCTGTTACAGAGCACCATCTCTCCCAATTCCAAGTAACCTGATGACGTCCATGTTTTGAATTTTTCCCATCTCACCAAAAATTAGGCAAAATTAAAGAATCTAGCAAGCATGGCATCATTGTTTTTGACATGCAAGTCCACGTATTTATTTATTTATTTTTTTCTATCTTGTATAGTGTCAAGGAATGCTAATCACAGTATTGGCGACAGCCTTGTCGTGTTGTCATTAGCATCTTTCTTACAACAACCCACATGTTGGGTTATATTCACTTATAATGTTTTCAATGACTGCTGCGACTTTAATAATGCTCCCAAGTGTAGGATGTCGCGAAGTAATAAATTCTCGGTGAGTCCGAGGTCGAACCACAGGGAAGGGGAATAATTAGCAGAAAAGATTGAGAAAAGATTTTAGAAATTTGGTTGCTTGGTTGCAGAGAATTAGTTTGATTGAAAACAATAATTTAAAAGCACTAAGGTTCAGAGGTCCACTCACAACAAGTATTAGTTATTTACTAACGACTCAATTTTATAACTCAACTGAGATTCATACGAAGGATGACCCCAGTCGGATGATGTAACAATTAATTTTATTCAAAACAATTCTAAAAATATAGATTCATAAGATTGATTGATTTAATGCATGAGAAAACTAGTAATTTAATTCGCAGGGAATTCTAAGCATTCACCGTACCCGGAGTTAACGATAAATAAAAGAATTATACAGAATAAATACTTTGCAGAATAATCAAAATCAATCAAAACTATAAAACCTTACATTAAATCCATGAAAGAGTCATTAAACAAATACCAAATAATTGTTGTGGCTTCACTCCTAGCCTTAGTAAAAAGTTTAGCTACTCATGATAATTGAAAACTAAAAAACTAAAGAGAGGTAGAAGAAGAAGAACAAAAGAGGTGGTTGTAGAAGAGAAGAGGAGAAGTAATATATAGAGGTGCAGCCACCTTTTCCTTTCCATGTGATCTTAGGGTTTCCAAGAGAAAGAGGAGAAAAATTAGGAAACAAATTAGGAATCCCGGTTTTTTCCAGCAGGGCTAACTTGTAACCCGTTTTTGACCTACTAAATGTTGAAATCATGAAAAATTCATGAAATACAATATTGTAGGGCTTCAAATCAGCTTTCCAGGGACACCAATTTCGCATCAATTGGACTTCGGAGCCAAAAGTTATGACCAAAATACGGTAACTGCTCCAAACTTCCTTTTTAATCTTCTTTCCAACTTTGGGGTTGCCAATTTCTTTGCTAAAATCTTCTAAAATTCATGCACTTCAACCTTGCAAAGCTTCCATATAATTCCAAATAAATTTAGAATGCTTGACCATAGGAAATTGGCTTCCTACAAAAATAAAACACACATTAATACACCACTTTAAGTATAAGAGCATGTATCAAGAGAATTCATGTATAATGTGTAAAATGCGGAATTAAGTGCTAAATAAATGTGATAATGCCTACTAAAAGTATAACATTAATGCAATTTTAAGCTATTATCAATGACCAATCATGCCTCTACCTAAATGCGCTAATATTGGATACATAGTAAAGATTGAAAATAGAAAATTTAAAAGGTTATATCCACTTATAATGTTTATTCTCCTTTTAATTAATATTTTAATCTTTTTATTTTGGGATAATGTATAGAACCTATACATCCTATCCCTAATCTCCACTCTCTCTCTTTTTATTTATTTCTTTATTCTTCTTAATACAAAATATCATGTGGGAATACTTAGGGACGGAACCAAGATTTTATCTCAGGGGTGGCCAAAGTATGAATAATAAAAATTTTACCATTTAAGTATGAGAATTATACTAAGATTCAAGATTAAATATATTAATACATTGAATGAAAAGTAAACTAATGGACCTTACTTATACTTCTCTAAAACCATGACAAAAAAAGTAAAAATAAGAAGAGGGGTTGACTGCAACAATAAATTTGAAGAAGGTTTAAAAAAAAATAAAAACATTAATAAAAACATAAAAGATATATAAAATAAATAAATAAATAAACCAAAAAGTATACCTTAATATGTAGACATTGAGCAGTGATTTTCTCCGACAAGATGCTTTCCGCCAACCGTTACTCTCTAATGTGCTCAATGATTTTGTTTGAAAGAAATCTAGGGTAAATTCAACGTTAAAAAAAAAAAGAAAAAAAGAAAAAAGGGCTACAATAGAATAATGTGTTTGTTTTTGGTTAATTATTTTAGACATTTTACCTTTTGTATATATTAATTCTAGCTTTTTATCTTTGGGTATAAGTTGCCCATTTGACTTTTAAAGGATCATGAGCGAAACCATTGTACTGATTGGGAGGGATCATTGGTCGATTGTGCTTAAAAAAGTTATACTAGTAAATTACATTTTGGTGACCATTTAGCAATGTAATACGAAAACCAAACCCAATAGTAGTCATTTCATAGTAGGCTGATAATAATTTGTAAAAAGTTAACAGGTAATACCTTATTTTGGTATTAGCTTCAAATAGGGATGGCAATATACGCCCCGATTTGACCCATTCAACGGAAAAAAGACCGTTTTTATCCCCTAGAATCGGTGAATGCCATTCTTGTATATTTCTCTGTTTTGATTAAACCACTCCTATAATCTGTTTGTTTGATTCTTACAATCAGTAAGAACACACATTTTACATGTTTATAATATTGTAATGATTATATCTATATAATAGGATAGTTGTTGGAAATGTTTCTTTCCCGTAGTGTATAATATTGACTCTAGCTTTCTTTCTTTAGTTTTCGTTCATGTGTTTCATGTGTTAAAAAAAAAAAAAAAAAAAAAAAAAAAAAAAAAATTCCTGAAGTTCTTGTTTCTACTGAGTGTAGAGTGTTAATGGTATCAGAGCGTCAGTATTAGGAATTAATAGTTTTTATTATAGTCTGTTTGAGCCTGTTATCAGCTTATTTATTCTTGTTTATTTGTTAAGTGTTTTAATTGCTAGTTAGTTATTTTGATTTATCTGCAAACCTTAAGACAACCTTGAATAGGGAGTACCGAGGCCTTGACTTTGTTGAAAGGTAGCCAGTTGAGCTTGTGTCCTTTCGTTTGAGTCGGCAACTTTGTAGGAAAACCTAGTCATGGAAGATTTAGGGTGCGTAGGTAAGAAAAATAATCAAACTAATGATTATAAACATTTAGCACATGTACAAGATAAAGACGCTAATATAGGCAATATTAGCAGAACATTAAATTATGTTGTAGATAATCTATCTGGTATGTTTAGTAAATTAGTAAATATTGAGAAAAATCAAGAAAAAATATATGATAAAGTTAATATGTTAAGTGAAATCCAGAATATAGACCTAAAGGATGAAACAAAAAGTTTAATCCAAAGTCTAGAAAATAATCTGAAAAACAATTCAGATAATGTATTAGTACTAAAAGAAAGTACTAGAGAAGAAATTCCAAGATTGTATTTTGGAACAGAAATTATGATGTTTAAAACTGATAAACATCGAAAAGATTTTGAAGCTATCAAAGAAATTTTAGAATATTGGAAAACCCGATATATTAAAGAAGAAAATTACGATGAACGTAATAAACTTCTAAAACAAATGCAAGACTTATATTCAGAAAATGAAAAATTAATGACTGAATATAATTATGACTTAGCCCTTCAACTAGAAGAGTCAAGTGAATCAGATAAAGAATCTGATATAACTTTTATGCCAAACAGTGTTCAAGAAGAAAGTTCAGATGACGAGCCAGAACCAGAAGGTAGAAAATTTGGCTTATCATCAAGTGATAATAATACTGGAAGTACAAGCAGTACTTCAGTTGATGAAGAAATAATCATTGAAAAAGAAAACAATGATGACACAAATAATAATAATGACCCTCAAGACTCTAAAAAAAGAAAAGAGATTGAGACGGATGAAGAAGAAAAACTAATTCCTAGAGGTCAAAGGTATAATTTTGAATCACCTATATTCGATGTCTATGATGACATTGATGATGATGACCCAATGCAAATTGAAGATTTAAAACCTTTAAAAGATGAAGGTTCTACATCAGAACCTGCACCCACAACAAGCATAAGGACTGATTTAAATAAAATCAATGTCACTACTGGAGGAGTTTATCTCGACTTAAAAAATGTCGAATTTAAAAATTATGATCAAGCAATAAGAGAATGGGCACAATCAATGTCTATTGTCATTAATACATATAAAAGTAGTTGGTCTAAAGAAAGATTTTTAGACTACATCTGTGCAACTCTCCAAGGAGATTGCTTAAACTTCCTTAGAAGATGGGAAGCCTCTGATGAAGGTAAACATGAAAAAGCTAGTTTACTTAATGAATTTAATTCATTTGATAAAATATTAAATGAATTTGCACAAATTCTAAGAAGAGAATTTTGTGGAATTAAATTTGAAGAACAGGAGGAAATTTACAATGAGTATATGCTAACAAAATGCAGAATATGCAATATTTGTGAATTTAAATCCTTTGCAAAATTTTATCAGGAATATTATCATAAACTTAACCCGCCAAAAACTGAGTTTTGGTTAAGTCAATTTTTCCATAAGTTACCCTCACCATGGGATGAACTTTGTAATGATGGATATAAAGAATTCTTGAGTAGTTCTAATGGTGGAAAAGACACGTTAGGAGCAAGAATTCAATATGCTGAAAGAATTGTAACTAAACACTGCATAACACAAAAAGCTGTTAAGCAAGTGAAAAATCAACTTAATGATAAATGTTGTAGCAAAGTAATGCGACAACAATGGGAATTTGGTTGTAAAAAATCAACCCCTTATAAGAAAAAGAGAAAATTTAGAAAATATAAATTTGTCAAATGGAAAGGTAAAAAACCTAATCCTAATAAAAAATATGTCAGAAAAAGAAAGAATAATAGAAATACTACATTTAGAAGAAAATCTAAATGTAAATGTTATATTTGCAATGAAGAAGGTCATATAGCACCACAATGTCCTAAGAAAGGAAAGAGTGGTAAACAGATGATAAAATTTCTAGAAGAAAAACAATTAGAAATTTTAGTTGGAGAAGAAGTCTCTGACAATGATTCTATAATATATGAGGTTCAATCAGAATCTGAAACTGAAAGTGAAAGTGAAGAAGAATCAGACATGATTTTCATGATGTCTGAAAGGAATGAAAATAAAGAAATCTTTGAAGCTATTCCAAACGAGGAATTACAACTCATAAAATTAGGAGATGTCATAGGTGAAGAAGCATCTATAGACGAATCTAATTTTGAGAAATTTAATAAAATCAAAGAAGTTAAAAAAGAAGAGCTTTACCAAATATCAAAATTTAATATTTGGCAAGCGAGATTATTTGAGCAATTTAGTGGTAATACATCTGCTAAAGCTACTGAGGATGAATCGATAGAAATCCCTCTATTCGATAAATATAAAATTAAAAGACTTAAACAAAAGCATCCAAAGATTCGATATATTCATATCGGAATAATTCAAATAGAAATTACAGCTCTATTTAGAGTAGGATTAGACACTCCTATTCTAGTAGTAGTCTTGGATAAAAGATTTGAAGATCCTATTAAAGCACTAATAGGTGGAATACAATCAAATCTTGTCTATGGACAAGTTTGGTTTAAAATAAAACCAAATTATTTTATATCAATTGAAGATCCAAATATTTGTGACACGATAAAAATTCGTATCCAAACTAAAGGAATTGATATGAAAAAGAATAGTTATAATTTATCAGTTCAGTGGAAAGCAATCCATGAACTAACAAATTTTACTAAAACTTCAATTAAAGAAATTGATAGAAATATGATCGAATTATTCGAACCACGAGTATTCGACACTGAAATTCAACCAAGATTAATAAATTGGAAAGATTTGGAAATACCAAAAAGCTGGTTAATAAAAGAATTTACAGAAAATCCTAAGCCAAAATACTTTAAACCAATAGAATTTCAAGCTTCAGGAAATAATCTTTATTTTACTGATAATCGTCGAAATAATATAAAATTATTAGACGATGCATCAACATCAACATCTAAAAAAGATGAACAAGATGAAAAAGAAAAGGCTATTGCAATAAAAAATGTGCAAATACCTATACTTCCAGGTACGACCTACCTTGAAGAACAAAAATCTGTAGTATTTCAACAGATTAAAATTGATGGTAAATATCCAGAACAACTAATCTTTAGTTACCAACAAGGTAAGAAAAGATATATGTATGTTCTTGGAAAATTTAATTTCAAAAACTATAAACCATATATTTTATCTATTCTATTAGATACCGGAGCAACAACCAGTGCTGCTAGGTATAATGCTTTACCTGAGCATCTATGGATAAAAATGAAAAATCCAATAGCTGCAAGAGGTATTGATGGAAATGAAACTTTAATCATTCTCAAAGCCAAAAATGTTACGCTTTGGTTAGGAGATAAAAAATTCTCTATCCCTAAAATACTTTGTTTCCCAGATATGCATGGTGATGTCATATTAGGAAATAATTTTATTGAAAATTATATGCCTTTTATTGTCAATCGTGACCATGTTATTCTAACTTGTAAACAAGAACCTGTTAGAATTCCTCTTTTACAACATCATAAACATGTTTGTGAAAAAGGATTTGCGCCAGTCAAGCGTGGTGAAATGACACCTATAATTAAATCTTTAGATGAAAAACATTGGATTTATAAAAAATTATATCCAAACTTTTCTGAAGACCCATTAAAACTTTGGGAAAAATCTCCAAGGTTTTGTGAATTAAAACTCATTGATTCTAATAAAATAATTAGAGTTAAACCAATGGTCTATACTAAAAAAGATATAGATGAATTTGAAATTCAACTTGAAGAATTACTGAAGAAAGGATTAATTGAAGAAACAAGAAGTCCACATTCTAGTCCCGCCTTTATGGTAATGAACCATAATGAGATAAAACGAGGAAAAGCTAGAATGGTAATCAATTATAAAAGATTAAACCAAAATCTTGAATTCGATGGATATTTTATTCCTAGAAAAGATGTTCTAGTTAAACAGACTATGAACTCTAAATGGTTTAGCAAATTTGATTGTAAATCAGGCTTTTGGCAAGTAAAGCTTACAGATGAGTCAAAACCATTGACTGCTTTTAGTGCACCATATGGACATTACCAATGGACGGTTATGCCATTTGGAATTTGTAATGCACCACAAATATTTCAAAGATGGATGGACAACATGTTCAAACATCTTCATAAATTTTGTTTAGTATATATTGATGATGTTTTAGTATTCTCTAAAACCAGAGAAGAACATAGAAAGCATCTTGAAATTGTATCAGACATATTCCTAAAACATGGAATAATTCTAAGTCCCAAGAAAATGGAAATAGAAAAAGAAGAAATTGAATATTTAGGAGTTATTTTAAATCAATCAGGTATGCAACTCCAAAATCATATCATTGTGAAAATAAGAGATTTTCCAAATGAGATAACAACTCTCAAAGAACTGCAGAGTTTTTTAGGTTTATTAAATTATGGAAGAAAATTTGTAAAGAATTTATCCAAAAAGGAAAAGCCTTTAATTGAAAAACTTAAGAATCTTCCTAAAAAAGGAAATTCAGATGTAAAAATAATATGGACTAAAGAAGACTCAAATTTAGTTCAAGAAATTAAAAATATGTTTAGAGAAACCCCAAAGGTTTATTTTCCAAAAGAAAATGAACAATTAATTCTAGAAACCGATGCTAGTGATGAGTTTTGGGGAGCAGTTTTAAAAGCAATCCCAGAAAATTCTAAACAAGAAGAAATCTGTGGATATGATTCAGGAAAATTTAAACCAAATGAAATAAAATATATAACTTATGAAAAAGAGTTATTAGCTATAAAAAATGGAATAAAAAGATTTCATATTTATTTGGCACCTGTTAAATTTATAATTCGTACTGATAATAAATCAGTTTGTGATTTTATCAAATCCAAAAAAGGAGAAGAAAATGCAAGGCGTGTTAGATGGTATAATTTTATTTGTCAGTATACTTTTGATATAATACATATTAAAGGTACTAACAATTTTCTTGCTGATTATCTGTCCAGAAGATACAATGAATAATCAGAATCCGGACAAAGGGAAAAAACCCTCAAATTCTCAAGGAAAGAATTATGGGAAACCATCCCGATTCTACAAAGGCGAAGGAAGCTCAAACCAGAGCAGCTTTCCCAGACTCCCTCAGATCATGGGTAACCAACCCAATGTTCCAGTTTATGTGATGCCAGTCAGCTATAAACAAATGGCTGAAATGTCTCAGAATTTTAACCAAATGAATTTTCAAAATCATCCTGAAACAAATCAGGAGATAAAAGATTTTTATAACCCAGGTTTAAACCCAAAAACCTATCATCTTTTAAATAATATTTGGAAAACTCATTGCTTAAACCATAAAGCTGAGTTTAGAAGAAATATGTCTCAACTTGCTGAATTCTTGAAAACACAAGAAGAAAAGCAAACTTTTATTCACTCTGAATTTGCCAAGTTCATTAAACAAGTGGATTGGCTTGAAGATTTTTCTGAAGAAAAAATTACTACTATTATTAATTTAATGAATTTTACTGAACAACAGGAAAATTCATACCTGAATAAAGCTTTAAGAATTTGTTTGTTCAACAAAGCTAAAACAGCTTTACCAAAAGAAATATTTTCCGATATTAATGATCGTATTGAAAACAATGAGATTAAATCCCTTCTCATTGAATTTGCTGAAAATATCTATTTGGAAAAAGAAATTCCAAAGTTGAAATTTTTCATTAACCATGAGCTTTGGAGTATGGAAGCAATTGGTTGGGGAGCCGTCGGAACAATCATCTTCGACTCCTTGGTATCCACTGCATTTGTTGACTTTCCCGCAATGATCAAAACAATGATCTATAATGTGGTGAAACACTACAAATGGAGTAGATATTTGAAATTCAAAATTTTTAGTCATGCAGGATGGCGACAGAGAGAACTGTTTTTTCAACCATATCAGATCTGGAGCCTAGAACTTGCAAATGAACAAGATCTCATAAAAAATGACGATCTTAAATTTTTGGATAAAGCAGAAAATCTTGATTTATCCTCTTATTATATAGATAATTATATTGCTCTAAAAAGAGAAGCACAAAGCATCCACAGCTATCGCTCTTACAAATTCATGATCAGCGATGGGAGAAGATTATTTTGTACAAATCTGATTACTTCTTATGTGGAGACAGTTGCTCAAAGAATGGCAGCTGATGAATTTCTTAATAATATTATTCATGGCCATGTTACCGGTCCTATTGAATTAACAATGGATGCGGAAGAGCTGGTGGGCGCACAAGATTATTATGAAAATATTGTTGGCCACAATCAAGAAGATAATGGCGACAGTTTCTGGAACTCTCTTGATGAAGAGACACTTCACAATATCGAGAACATGATGGAAGGATAGGGGCCAGCCAGGCAACATCCAGAAATTCTGCAGAATTGGGCACGTATAACAAGTACGTCCAATATTCAACAATCAAAGGACATGACGTGATATGCAGCATTCATTTAGCCTGACTCTTTTAAAAGAAGACAAAGACTTTTTGAAGGCTTAGTCACAATCCCTGACAAAATCACGTGATGCGGTGAAGGAAGGAAGAACCTAGCTTCACTTTTTTAGTCAAAAAGTGAATAGTGTAAAGTTATAACATGTTTTTAATAGGGTTGTTGGGTAGTTTGTAATTATTGTACTTTTGATTCTTATCTTTTATTTTTTGTGTTGTGTTTAAGTCCGGGCTTGAAATCCGAAGTTTGTCTATAAATAGATGAGTCCTTCAGTTGTATAGGAAAGAGTTAGAAAGTTGGATAGAGTTCTTAGAGAGTTTTCAGAAAGAGAGAAATCTGCTGAAGGATATATATGTAAGTTTTCTTTTAGTCTGTGTAAATTTTATAATTATTAATAAAATTTGA
Source organism: Liquidambar formosana (assembly GCA_039720395.1). Classification (NCBI taxonomy): domain Eukaryota; kingdom Viridiplantae; phylum Streptophyta; class Magnoliopsida; order Saxifragales; family Altingiaceae; genus Liquidambar; species Liquidambar formosana. The sequence goes on from CM077828.1 coordinate 30,187,123, forward strand.
GGTACTTTTTGTAAATACTATTTTTTATTTTTATACGTATTTTCGTAACCCACGACTCGTGGGTTACGAAAATACGTATAAAAATAAAAAATAGTATTTACAAAAAGTACCTCAAATTTTATTAATAATTATAAAATTTACACAGACTAAAAGAAAACTTACATATATATCCTTCAGCAGATTTCTCTCTTTCTGAAAACTCTCTAAGAACTCTATCCAACTTTCTAACTCTTTCCTATACAACTGAAGGACTCATCTATTTATAGACAAACTTCGGATTTCAAGCCCGGACTTAAACACAACACAAAAAATAAAAGATAAGAATCAAAAGTACAATAATTACAAACTACCCAACAACCCTATTAAAAACATGTTATAACTTTACACTATTCACTTTTTGACTAAAAAAGTGAAGCTAGGTTCTTCCTTCCTTCACCGCATCACGTGATTTTGTCAGGGATTGTGACTAAGCCTTCAAAAAGTCTTTGTCTTCTTTTAAAAGAGTCAGGCTAAATGAATGCTGCATATCACGTCATGTCCTTTGATTGTTGAATATTGGACGTACTTGTTATACGTGCCCAATTCTGCAGAATTTCTGGATGTTGCCTGGCTGGCCCCTATCCTTCCATCATGTTCTCGATATTGTGAAGTGTCTCTTCATCAAGAGAGTTCCAGAAACTGTCGCCATTATCTTCTTGATTGTGGCCAACAATATTTTCATAATAATCTTGTGCGCCCACCAGCTCTTCCGCATCCATTGTTAATTCAATAGGACCGGTAACATGGCCATGAATAATATTATTAAGAAATTCATCAGCTGCCATTCTTTGAGCAACTGTCTCCACATAAGAAGTAATCAGATTTGTACAAAATAATCTTCTCCCATCGCTGATCATGAATTTGTAAGAGCGATAGCTGTGGATGCTTTGTGCTTCTCTTTTTAGAGCAATATAATTATCTATATAATAAGAGGATAAATCAAGATTTTCTGCTTTATCCAAAAATTTAAGATCGTCATTTTTTATGAGATCTTGTTCATTTGCAAGTTCTAGGCTCCAGATCTGATATGGTTGAAAAAACAGTTCTCTCTGTCGCCATCCTGCATGACTAAAAATTTTGAATTTCAAATATCTACTCCATTTGTAGTGTTTCACCACATTATAGATCATTGTTTTGATCATTGCGGGAAAGTCAACAAATGCAGTGGATACCAAGGAGTCGAAGATGATTGTTCCGACGGCTCCCCAACCAATTGCTTCCATACTCCAAAGCTCATGGTTAATGAAAAATTTCAACTTTGGAATTTCTTTTTCCAAATAGATATTTTCAGCAAATTCAATGAGAAGGGATTTAATCTCATTGTTTTCAATACGATCATTAATATCGGAAAATATTTCTTTTGGTAAAGCTGTTTTAGCTTTGTTGAACAAACAAATTCTTAAAGCTTTATTCAGGTATGAATTTTCCTGTTGTTCAGTAAAATTCATTAAATTAATAATAGTAGTAATTTTTTCTTCAGAAAAATCTTCAAGCCAATCCACTTGTTTAATGAACTTGGCAAATTCAGAATGAATAAAGGTTTGCTTTTCTTCTTGTGTTTTCAAGAATTCAGCAAGTTGCGACATATTTCTTCTAAACTCAGCTTTATGATTTAAGCAATGAGTTTTCCAAATATTATTTAAAATATGATAGGTTTTTGGGTTTAAACCTGGGTTATAAAAATCTTTTATCTCCTGATTTGTTTCAGGACGATTTTGAAAATTCATTTGGTTAAAATTCTGAGACATTTCAGCCATTTGTTTATAGCTGACTGGCATCACATAAACTGGAACATTGGGTTGGTTACCCATGATCTGAGGGAGTCTGGGAAAGCTGCTCTGGTTTGAGCTTCCTTCGCCTTTGTAGAATCGGGATGGTTTCCCATAATTCTTTCCTTGAGAATTTGAGGGTTTTTTCCCTTTGTCCGGATTCTGATTATTCATTGTATCTTCTGGACAGATAATCAGCAAGAAAATTGTTAGTACCTTTAATATGTATTATATCAAAAGTATACTGACAAATAAAATTATACCATCTAACACGCCTTGCATTTTCTTCTCCTTTTTTGGATTTGATAAAATCACAAACTGATTTATTATCAGTACGAATTATAAATTTAACAGGTGCCAAATAAATATGAAATCTTTTTATTCCATTTTTTATAGCTAATAACTCTTTTTCATAAGTTATATATTTTATTTCATTTGGTTTAAATTTTCCTGAATCATATCCACAGATTTCTTCTTGTTTAGAATTTTCTGGGATTGCTTTTAAAACTGCTCCCCAAAACTCATCACTAGCATCGGTTTCTAGAATTAATTGTTCATTTTCTTTTGGAAAATAAACCTTTGGGGTTTCTCTAAACATATTTTTAATTTCTTGAACTAAATTTGAGTCTTCTTTAGTCCATATTATTTTTACATCTGAATTTCCTTTTTTAGGAAGATTCTTAAGTTTTTCAATTAAAGGCTTTTCCTTTTTGGATAAATTCTTTACAAATTTTCTTCCATAATTTAATAAACCTAAAAAACTCTGCAGTTCTTTGAGAGTTGTTATCTCATTTGGAAAATCTCTTATTTTCACAATGATATGATTTTGGAGTTGCATACCTGATTGATTTAAAATAACTCCTAAATATTCAATTTCTTCTTTTTCTATTTCCATTTTCTTGGGACTTAGAATTATTCCATGTTTTAGGAATATGTCTGATACAATTTCAAGATGCTTTTTATGTTCTTCTCTGGTTTTAGAGAATACTAAAACATCATCAATATATACTAGGCAAAATTTATGAAGATGTTTGAACATGTTGTCCATCCATCTTTGAAATATTTGTGGTGCATTACAAATTCCAAATGGCATAACCGTCCATTGGTAATGTCCATATGGTGCACTAAAAGCAGTCAATGGTTTTGACTCATCTGTAAGCTTTACTTGCCAAAAGCCTGATTTACAATCAAATTTGCTAAACCATTTAGAGTTCATAGTCTGTTTAACTAGAACATCTTTTCTAGGAATAAAATATCCATCGAATTCAAGATTTTGGTTTAATCTTTTATAATTGATTACCATTCTAGCTTTTCCTCGTTTTATCTCATTATGGTTCATTACCATAAAGGCGGGACTAGAATGTGGACTTCTTGTTTCTTCAATTAATCCTTTCTTCAGTAATTCTTCAAGTTGAATTTCAAATTCATCTATATCTTTTTTAGTATAGACCATTGGTTTAACTCTAATTATTTTATTAGAATCAATGAGTTTTAATTCACAAAACCTTGGAGATTTTTCCCAAAGTTTTAATGGGTCTTCAGAAAAGTTTGGATATAATTTTTTATAAATCCAATGTTTTTCATCTAAAGATTTAATTATAGGTGTCATTTCACCACGCTTGACTGGCGCAAATCCTTTTTCACAAACATGTTTATGATGTTGTAAAAGAGGAATTCTAACAGGTTCTTGTTTACAAGTTAGAATAACATGGTCACGATTGACAATAAAAGGCATATAATTTTCAATAAAATTATTTCCTAATATGACATCACCATGCATATCTGGGAAACAAAGTATTTTAGGGATAGAGAATTTTTTATCTCCTAACCAAAGCGTAACATTTTTGGCTTTGAGAATGATTAAAGTTTCATTTCCATCAATACCTCTTGCAGCTATTGGATTTTTCATTTTTATCCATAGATGCTCAGGTAAAGCATTATACCTAGCAGCACTGGTTGTTGCTCCGGTATCTAATAGAATAGATAAAACATATGGTTTATAGTTTTTGAAATTAAATTTTCCAAGAACATACATATATCTTTTCTTACCTTGTTGGTAGCTAAAGATTAATTGTTCTGGATATTTACCATCAATTTTAATCTGTTGAAATACTACAGATTTTTGTTCTTCAAGGTAGGTTGTACCTGGAAGTATAGGTATTTGCACATTCTTTATAGCAATTGATTTTCCCTTTTCATCTTGTTCATCTTTTTTAGATGTTGATGTTGATGCATCGTCTAATAATTTTATATTATTTCGACGATTATCAGTAAAATAAAGATTATTTCCTGATGCTTGAAATTCTATTGGTTTATAGAATTTTGGCTTAGGATTTTCTGTAAATTCTTTTATTAACCAGCTTTTTGGTATTTCCAAATCTTTCCAATTTATTAATCTTGGTTGAATTTCAGTGTCGAATACTCGTGGTTCGAATAATTCGATCATATTTCTATCAATTTCTTTAATTGAAGTTTTAGTAAAATTTGTTAGTTCATGGATTGCTTTCCACTGAACTGATAAATTATAACTATTCTTTTTCATATCAATTCCTTTAGTTTGGATACGAATTTTTATCGTGTCACAAATATTTGGATCTTCAATTGATATAAAATAATTTGGTTTTATTTTAAACCAAACTTGTCCATAGACAAGATTTGATTGTATTCCACCTATTAGTGCTTTAATAGGATCTTCAAATCTTTTATCCAAGACTACTACTAGAATAGGAGTGTCTAATCCTACTCTAAATAAAGCTGTAATTTCTATTTGAATTATTCCGATATGAATATATCGAATCTTTGGATGCTTTTGTTTAAGTCTTTTAATTTTATATTTATCGAATAGAGGGATTTCTATCGATTCATCCTCAGTAGCTTTAGCAGATGTATTACCACTAAATTGCTCAAATAATCTCGCTTGCCAAATATTAAATTTTGATATTTGGTAAAGCTCTTCTTTTTTAACTTCTTTGATTTTATTAAATTTCTCAAAATTAGATTCGTCTATAGATGCTTCTTCACCTATGACATCTCCTAATTTTATGAGTTGTAATTCCTCGTTTGGAATAGCTTCAAAGATTTCTTTATTTTTATTCCTTTCAGACATCATGAAAATCATGTCTGATTCGTCTTCACTTTCACTTTCAGTTTCAGATTCTGATTGAACCTCATATATTATAGAATCATTGTCAGAGACTTCTTCTCCAACTAAAATTTCTAATTGTTTTTCTTCTAGAAATTTTATCATCTGTTTACCACTCTTTCCTTTCTTAGGACATTGTGGTGCTATATGACCTTCTTCATTGCAAATATAACATTTACATTTAGATTTTCTTCTAAATGTAGTATTTCTATTATTCTTTCTTTTTCTGACATATTTTTTATTAGGATTAGGTTTTTTACCTTTCCATTTGACAAATTTATATTTTCTAAATTTTCTCTTTTTCTTATAAGGGGTTGATTTTTTACAACCAAATTCCCATTGTTGTCGCATTACTTTGCTACAACATTTATCATTAAGTTGATTTTTCACTTGCTTAACAGCTTTTTGTGTTATGCAGTGTTTAGTTACAATTCTTTCAGCATATTGAATTCTTGCTCCTAACGTGTCTTTTCCACCATTAGAACTACTCAAGAATTCTTTATATCCATCATTACAAAGTTCATCCCATGGTGAGGGTAACTTATGGAAAAATTGACTTAACCAAAACTCAGTTTTTGGTGGGTTAAGTTTATGATAATATTCCTGATAAAATTTTGCAAAGGATTTAAATTCACAAATATTGCATATTCTGCATTTTGTTAACATATACTCATTGTAAATTTCCTCCTGTTCTTCAAATTTAATTCCACAAAATTCTCTTCTTAGAATTTGTGCAAATTCATTTAATATTTTATCAAATGAATTAAATTCATTAAGTAAACTAGCTTTTTCATGTTTACCTTCATCAGAGGCTTCCCATCTTCTAAGGAAGTTTAAGCAATCTCCTTGGAGAGTTGCACAGATGTAGTCTAAAAATCTTTCTTTAGACCAACTACTTTTATATGTATTAATGACAATAGACATTGATTGTGCCCATTCTCTTAAAGCTTGATCATAATTTTTAAATTCGACATTTTTTAAGTCGAGATAAACTCCTCCAGTAGTGACATTGATTTTATTTAAATCAGTCCTTATGCTTGTTGTGGGTGCAGGTTCTGATGTAGAACCTTCATCTTTTAAAGGTTTTAAATCTTCAATTTGCATTGGGTCATCATCATCAAGGTCATCATAGACATCAAATATAGGTGATTCAAAATTATACCTTTGACCTCTAGGAATGATTTTTTCCTCCTCATCCGTCTCAATCTCTTTTCTTTTTTTAGAGTCTTGAGGGTCATTATTATTGTTTGTGTCATCATTGTTTTCTTTTTCAATGATTATTTCTTCATCAACTGAAGTACTGCTTGTACTTCCAGTATTGTTATCACTCGATGATAAGCCAAATTTTCTACCTTCTGGTTCTGGCTCGTCATCTGAACTTTCTTCTTGAACACTGTTTGGCATGAAAGTTATATCAGATTCTTTATCTGATTCACTTGACTCTTCTAGTTGAAGGGCTAAGTCATAATTATATTCAGTCATTAATTTTTCATTTGCTGAATATAAGTCTTGCATTTGTTTTAGAAGTTTATTACGTTCATCGTAATTTTCTTCTTTAATATATCGGGTTTTCCAATATTCTAAGATTTCTTTAATAGCTTCAAAATCTTTTCGATGTTTATCAGTTTTAAACATCATAATTTCTGTTCCAAAATATAATCTTGGAATTTCTTCTCTAGTACTTTCTTTTAGTACTAATACATTATCTGAATTGTTTTTCAGATTATTTTCTAGACTTTGGATTAAACTTTTTGTTTCATCCTTTAGATCTATATTCTGGATTTCACTTAACATATTAACTTTATCATATATTTTTTCTTGATTTTTCTCAATATTTACTAATTTACTAAACATACCAGATAGATTATCTACAACATAATTTAATGTTCTGCTAATATTGCCTATATTAGCGTCTTTATCTTGTACATGTGCTAAATGTTTATAATCATTAGTTTGATTATTTTTCTTACCTACGCACCCTAAATCTTCCATGACTAGGTTTTCCTACAAAGTTGCCGACTCAAACGAAAGGACACAAGCTCAACTGGCTACCTTTCAACAAAGTCAAGGCCTCGGTACTCCCTATTCAAGGTTGTCTTAAGGTTTGCAGATAAATCAAAATAACTAACTAGCAATTAAAACACTTAACAAATAAACAAGAATAAATAAGCTGATAACAGGCTCAAACAGACTATAATAAAAACTATTAATTCCTAATACTGATGCTCTGATACCATTAACACTCTACACTCAGTAGAAACAGGAACTTCAGGAATTTTTTTTTTTTTTTTTTTTTTTTTTTTTTTTTTTTTTTTTTTTTTTAACACATGAAACACATGAACGAAAACTAAAGAAAGAAAGCTAGAGTCAATATTATACACTACGGGAAAGAAACATTACCAACAACTATCCTATTATATAGATATAATCATTACAATATTATAAACATGTAAAATATGTGTTCTTACTGATTGTAAGAATCAAACAAACAAATTATAGGAGTGGTTTAATCAAAACAGAGAAATATACAAGAATGGCATTCACCGATTCTAGGGGATAAAAACGGTCTTTTTTCCGTTGAATGGGTCAAATCGGGGCGTATATTGCCATCCCTAGCTTCAAATCTAGTCACCAAAAAATACATTCTCAATACAATTTTTTGGAAGTGAAGGGGGGTCATGGCCTGAGTATAGTTCCGTCTCAGTCAATAGTACGTAGTTCCATGTCTAAAATTTCAAATTTAGAAAAGGAGACAAAAAAAAAAAAAAAAAAAAAAAAAGGGAAAACAAAAAATATATAAAAATGTTCTTGCTGGCTCGAAGATTGGCAACTCACATGTGAAAATTGTGAAAGTAATTCACTAGAACACCCTGAACAATAACAATTCCAAAGTCGCCTCTTAAACTTTGACCCACACAATTTTGTTAAATATAAAATCTCGACTCTGGAAAAAAAAAATGGAGAAAATTTTTGAAAAAAAAAATATGAACAATTCGCGGAAGAATAAAATCTTTAAATTAACTTACTAAAAAAGATGCGTTTTTATCCCATATCATTAGGAATAATTCGTGAATTTTAAAAATAATCAGAAACTAATTATAGTATTCTGGATCATTACAAAATGATTAAAAAAAAAAAAATTACAAAATGTTGGATTGATTCGGGTTTCATGTTTTTTTTTGGGTTAAAAATCAGTAATAAATTGGAAATATTTGGAGAATTTTATTTAATGATTGCTGTGAAAATATCTTTTTGGGTTTTAAAAAAGGAGGCCTCTATTGGCACCCAAACACTTGCTGTTCATCCCCCCACTTATTTTATACTTTAAGATTTTATGTAAAATATATAAAATTTTCATAAAATCTGATCGCGCAGTCTATTAGAAAACATCATTTTGAACAACTTTTTGGAAGAAAGTTTTTCTAAAATCTATCGTTTAAGTGGACTTTTTAGTCATTTATGAAGTAAAGACTATAAATGGCAAAAAAGTCTACTTGAATGATAGATTTTGGAAAAACTTTATATTAAAATGTTGTTCAAAATGATGTTTTCTAATAGAATATGTGATCGGTTTTTATAAAAACCTTATATATTTTTCATAAAATCTTAAAGTGTAAAATAAGTGGGGGATGAAAAGCAAGTCTTTGGGTGCCAATAGAGGCCCTCTTTAAAAAGACGTGTGTGTGTTTTTTTTTCCCCCCCTAAAATGCAACGGCCCACTAGGGGTGCAAATCGGTTTGGGCCAGTCTGGGCCAGAGGTGTTTCTGGACCAAACCAAACTAATTTGGAACTTTAAAATTTGTCCCAGAAGCAAACCGATTTGGGCCTTGGATCGAGACCGGGACCGGACCGAAATTTTTTTTTTTCATTTTTGTTTTTGTTTTTGGTAAAAGGTAAGAAATTTATCGAATAAGTATTATTATTCATTGAATAATACTTATTTATTGAGCATAATACATTAATATTAACATATAATTATATCTATATTTGGAATTTGGGAATTCGGTCCGGTTCGGGACTAAAACCCCCTAAATCGTGGCCCGGACCAAAATTTTCGGTTTTTGAAAAATTGTCCCAAGAACCAGACCAAACACTATTTGGACCGGACCGACTTACTCGAAACGTTCCGATTCTCAGAATTACCTGAACCATTTTGCACCCCTAGTGCCCACTGCCCACTGCCCACTAGTGGATTTGTCAATGGGTGCCCACTTGTCTTGTAAATATAGGTTATAGGTACAAAATGTTATAAATATTAAGCTTGAGTAGATGTCCCCCTCTCCGCACTTCACAGCGGGAACACCACTTCATAGTGGTAATTAAATGGGTTTGGTGAAGAATAGAATAAGAAAAGAGAGAAAGCAACCGGGGGAGAAAAGAGATAAAAGGAGAAGGGGAGAAAGAAGAGATGGCACAATAGCGAGAGAATGAAGGGAGGGGACCGAGAGACAATATGTGTTCCAAGGAGTTTTTGTTGATCCATGTGTAATGTTCACATATTCATATGGAAATGAAAGAAGATGAATGAGAAATTTATTCTCTTCACAATTTGTTTTAAATTCTTGGTTTTACAACATAAAATGCAATGTGCACAGTAATGAGCAATTATACCGAGACCTCATTTAACAATAAACCTATTGAGAAGTGAGCGACATGCCCATTGCCCCACAAGTTCGTGCATAATAGCACACTAATTTAATAATTAAGAGCTCCCATTATTTTCGTTATATACATACATATTTTATACAAGTATTAAGCATATGATTTCAAGAGCTTTTTGGCCCTTTTTTTTTTTTTTTTTTTTAAGTTTTCCAAATGAGTGGGCCTATACTATTTCCCCCCAAACCACTCCAAAATCCGTGCATGAATTCAATAGTTAGAGAGTGAAGATTTGAACCCAGGACTTATGGAAGTCCTGATATAAGTCCTGAGTTCATCATTACAAAAAAAGGATAAAAAGTACAAGACTTCAACAAGGGGTGCTCTGAGCGTGGTGATTCCATGATCCTTTGCCATCCAATTACAGATAGATTTGACTACGAGCAAATAATTATACTTCAATACAAATGATTACTAACTTATTAGTAAATAACTATTACCTGTAATTGTTTGTTCCTAGCTAGACCTATTTGTAATTCTCCCTTATTTAAACTCTTCAGTCAAATACCATAAAACAAATATTTTAAAAGCGCTTTAGGTAAATAATTCAAATCAGTGGCGCCTATAGCTTTTCTAATCAGGCTAATTGTAATAATATTACTCATACTACAATTCGGAACAAAACCATCGTCAGTGGTAAACCAATCCCTATGTTATAATATATATATTTATGATATATCTTATTTTTTTTCAAGGGAGTGTGTATCTTGAATATGCTTCCTAGAAGGGCCCTAAGCACGGAAAATATAAGCGTACATCAAATTGAATAAGCAGCTGGTGTGAGTTCCCAGCTTTCAGTATTAATTTTATAATCACCATGAGTGCAGTAGGTGAATTAAGTTCGTTTAATAATGGAATTATTGTGAGATTATAATATAGCTTTGAACAAGAAATGAGAATGAAACATTAAGAAGGAATCTAATCCCCCTAAGCAGAACGTACGTACATCTTGGATTCTTGGAGTCTATCTACGATGGGGGTGGCCTTATTTATCCTCCTATGATGTCCCTCATAATTTCTAACCATTTTGAGCATGTAATTTAAGACACACCGCATTGTAATTTTCATTACACTAATAGAAGTTCAATTGAAAATATATTAAAACGGGCTCGATGGTGCTAATCAAAATTAATAAATATTCGATCAATTAAAACAACAAACTTTAATCGCACACGAGATTAAATCACATTATAATTTATACTGAAATATTGCAATAGAATCCTTACATAATTTTTCTAACATTAGAATGCGTGTCGATCTATAAGATTCGAGTGATAATACTTCAAAAAATTAAAAGGAGCTCTTCTATGTAACCGTCACATCACCTAGCACGATGATATGAAGTGTGGAAAATACTTTTTAAGTGGTGATTAAGATTCCTAATATCTAACCCTTTTTTGGTTATGTATTTTTTAAATTTGAAATAACAAATCCCATGATTTTATTAGACCAGCACATCATGTGGGCACATCACATCCATAATAGTTTTCAACAACACACCCACAAGGGTACTTGCTTTTATTTGATTTCCTCTATGTGGTAAATGGCTGCCTTGTCCTTCTAATCTTGAAAATATTTTCCTCTTTTTTTTAAAAAAAAGACTCAAAAAAAAAAAAAAAAAAAAAAAATTTAGGAATCACCATCATTATTTCTTTTTTTCTAGTTGAGCTGAGGTTGGTGTACGTTGAACCTCAATCTTTATTGTTAAGAGGAAGCAAAGGCTATTATTACCACGTAAAGTACTTTAAATCCCTATTAGTTTATATTTTTTAGGATTTTATAAAAAGTATGAAAAGTTTTTACGAAAACTAGCTGCGTTGTCCACTAAAAAACATCCTTCTAAGCAACTTTGTAGAAGAAAGTTTTTTCAAAATCTGTCATTTAAGTGGATTTTTTGGTCATTTATAATTTCTATTACATTTTCTATGAAAAATGGCCAAAAATTCTAATTGAATGATAGATTTTGAAAAACATTTCTTTTACAAAGTTATCCGAAATGATGTTTTTTTATTAAGTTATGTGATTAGTTTTCGTAAAAACCTTTTATATTTTCATAAAACTTTAAAAAATATAGATTAAGTGGAGGGTTTAGAGTATAGTATGTGATGGTAATAGTCTGGCCCATTATTAATTATTTCGCCTCATTTGTGAAAGCCGCCCAGCCACCTGAAACCTGATAATTATCTGTCTTGTTGTAAAACCAAGAATTTAGAACAAGTTATGAGGAGAATAAATTTCTCATTCATCTTCTTTTCTTTCTATCTGAATGTATAAACATTATACAAGGATCAGCAAAACTCTTTGAGACACACTGTCTCAGTCTCCTCCCTTCATTCTCTCCGAATACATACTTCTCTTCTTTCTCCCCTTCCCCTTTTATCTTTGTTTGCATTTGGTCCTCATGATGGGATTACCTAACCCATTTATGAAGTGGTGTTCCCATTATCACAAAGTGGAGGGGGTGTGGACATCCACTCAATGTTTAATATTTATAACACTCCCCCTTTGATGTCCACCACACTAAGATAATGTGCCTCGTTAAAAACCTTACTAGAAAAACCCAGTGGGAAAAAACTAGTGAAGGAAAAAGAGTACAACATTTTTGTAAATCTTAGAGTGGTGTTGGACGCACTAAAGAAACTGCCTCATTAAAACCTTGCCAGGAAAACCCAATGGGACAAAACCTAGGCAAAGGAAAAAGAGTACAACGTGCATATGTCCAAAAATGAATACATCGTGCTGATAACGTGTTGTAAAACCAAGAATTTAGAACAAGTTATGAGGAGAATAAATTTCTCATTCATCTTCTTTGATTTCCATCTGAATGTATAAACATTATACAAGGATCAGCAAAACTCCTCTTTCTCTTCTTTCTCTCCGAATACTTCCTTCTCTTCTTTCTCCCCTTCCCCTTTTATCTTTGTTTGCATTTGGTCCTCATGATGGGATTACCTAACCCACTTATGAAGTGGTGTTCCCATTATCACAAAGTGGAGGGGGTGTGGACATCCACTCAATGTTTAATATTTATAACACTCCCCTTTGGATGTCCACCACACTAAGATAATGTGCCTCGTTAAAAACCTTACTAGAAAAACCCAGTGGGAAAAAACTAGTGAAGGAAAAAGAGTACAACATTTTTGTAAATCTTAGAGTGGTGTTGGACGCACTAAAGAAACTGCCTCATTAAAACCTTGCCAGGAAAACCCAATGGGACAAAACCTAGGTAAAGGAAAAAGAGTACAGCGTGCATATGTCCAAAAATGAATACTCCCCCTGATAAGAAGATAAGTATCAACTTAACTGATCACAAACCCGACGCATTCCAATGCCATATACCAATTTCTTGAATGTTGACGATGGTAAGGCCTTGGTGAATAAATCCGCAAGATTATCAGTGGAACGTATTTGCTTCACATCAATTTCATGCCTCTGCTGGAGTTCATGAGTGTAGAAGAACTTTGGTGAAATGTATTTGGTTCTATCACCTTTGATGTACCCTCCTTGAATTTGTGCAATACATGCAGCATTATCTTCATAAATTGTTGTTGGCATACTTTTAATCAGAGGTAACCCACATGTGTCTCGAATGTGATGGACTACAGATCTTAACCATACACATTCACGACTTGCTTCATGGAGTGCAAGTATCTCAGAGTGATTAGAAGATGTAGCAATTAAAGTCTGCTTTGTAGATCGCCAAGAGATCGCTGTATTGCCACATGTAAATACATACCCTACTTGTGAGCGAGCTTTGTGAGGATCAGAAAGGTATCCAGAATCTGCATATCCTTCTAAACAAGGACCATGGGCTAATTCCTTTGAGTAAAACAAACCCATATCTGTAGTTCCACGAAGCTAGGTAGCGTAAAATATGTTTAATACCATTCCAATGTCGTCGAGTTGGAGCAGAACTGAATCTTACTAATAAGTTGACTCAAAATGCTATATCAGGCCTAGTGCATTGTGCTAAATATAACAAAGCACCTATTGCACTAAGATATGGTACTTCATGACCAAGTAGCATTTCATTATCTTCTTTGGGGCGAAATGGATCTTTCTTAATATCAAGAGATCGAACCACCATGGGAGAACTTAGTGGATGCGCTTTATCCATATTAAAACGTTTCAATACCTTTTCGGTATAAGCTGATTGATGGATAAGAATTCCATTTGATTTATGCTCGATCTGCAGGCCGAGACAATATTTTGTTCTCCCTAAATCTTTCATCTCAAATTCTTTTTTCAAATATTTAGCAGCTTTCATGAGCTCTTCAGGAGTCCCAATTAAATTTATATCATCAACATAGACTGCAATGATGGCGAATCTAGATTCTGATTTCTTTATAAATACACAAGGGCATATAGGATTATTAATATATCCTTCTTTAACTAAGTACTCACTGAGACGATTATACCACATTCTTCCAGATTGTTTTAATCCATACAAGGATCGTCTCAGTTTAATTGAGTACATATTTCGTGGTTGTGATGTATTTGCTTCAGGCAATTTGAATCCTTCAGGGATCTTCATATATATATCTGCATCTAACTTTTCATATAAATATGCAGTAACTACGTCTATAAGACGCATGTCAAGTCATTCTGAGACTGACAGACTAATTAAATATCGAAATGTAATGGCATCCATTATAGGTGAATATGTTTCTTCATAATCAATCCCAGGTCTCTGCAGGAAACCTTGTGCTACTAAACGAGCTTTATATCTGACGATCTCATTTTTATCATTACGCTTTCTTACAAACACCCATTTGTAACCCACGGGTTTCACATCATTGGGTGTTAGGACTAGAGGTCCAAATACTTTACGTTTTTCTAGCGAATCCAATTCTGCTTGGATTGCTTCTTTCCACTTTAACCAATCAGGTCTACTGTGACATTCGTCTACAGTGCGTGGTTCGAGATAATCATCATCTTTCAAAATTTCAGTAGCTACTGCGAAAGAAAATACATCATTAATAACCACTTCTGAGCGATCCCACAATTCTTTTGTACATGTATAGTTTATGGAAATTTCTTCATTTCCATGTACATATGCCTCTTTATTGTTTTCTGTCTCTTCAGGGACATTTTCTTCTTCAGGAGTTATTAAATCAGAATTTGTGGGAATATTTATTTCTTATTCAATAGCCTCTTCCGGAGTACTATTTTCTATATTTGGTTGCCCTTTTATTTTCCTCTTCCAGGGAACTAAATCTTTTGAACCCAAGGGTCTACCACGCTTCAGGCGTGTAGTAGATGATTCATTTGCTGTAATAATAGTAGACTTACCAATTGGTACATTGATCTTTGCTGGTGTGTTTGCAGCCGGTATATAAGACTTAGTTATTTTTGCTGCGTCTGTAAATGCATCAGGCATTTGATTAGCAATCTTCTGAAGATGAGTGATCCTCTGTATTTCAGTTTCACATTGAGCAGTACGTGGATCAAGATGGGACAAAGATGGTACATTCCAAGAAAGTTCACGTCGTTCTTCTATCAGTGGATTTCCTCCTCCTAACGACGGGAACTGTGTTTCATCAAAATGACAATCTGCAAATCTTGCTGTAAAAACATCACTTTGTGAGTTTGGGTGTGTGAATTCTTACCATACTGTGATTACCATCCCTTACCATCATTGTGATTATGTTAAAGTATAAAGATCTTTATGTTAGAGCACTTCTGGTGCGCTACCACATGTGTTTCAATTGTGCTTATAATCGTATAGAAGATAAAATATTTAATATAAGCTTCTACGCCAAAATCATAGAGGTAATATAAAGATATTCCTCATTTCCATTGTTAATGGTTTCAATATGATAATTATTTACGATGTAAATTTTAAAAACTCAATAAATTTCTTCTACTTCTGGTAGAATATAAAGAATTGTCAACATAAATTTTTGTTCTTTTTGGCAATATTATATTTGCTCTTCTGGAACCTTTAATTAGGTTAGATGAACCTCATATGGTATTGACAATAGTTTTGAATAATGATAAATATTGGAAATTTAATGATTGTGTGAGTTATAGCACTGTCTTCCAGACATATATTTTTAACAATCATCTTGAAATTAGATCTGCAATATCATATTGCAATTCATATTTGATTTCCCGTATACTAGTTTATAAATTATGCTTGTTTTCAGGTGAGTAGATAGGGGAACATATATTCACTAGATATAGACGTGAAGTAATTAGTACACCTACAATAGTACTTATAAGGCAAGAAATATTAAAATATTTTCACAATCTTGCCACTCTGTTCAGTGTATTGTCACATTTTGGTATCTTGAAAATATTTATCTATATAAGATTTTGCAATAAATCGATCATTTTCAAAAGAATCAAATATCAAAAGAATTATGGTCACAAATATTTAATTTCAATGGTCATCAAATTTAATGATGAAATGGTTTTGATAATAATCAAAAAATTGGCCAACAAATAATTTCAAACTCATAAATCAAAATTGATTGTTATCACGTAGTAAGTAAAACTAATTTACTTGTTTTATAAAGCTTTATGACCATTTTTTTTTTTTTTAATACGATAGAGAAAATAATTCCATATTGATACATATGCCAAGGTATCTTTACCACGGTTAGAGTAACTTACCCAAAGCACTAGTACTTCTCCAATGGCAGAATAGAATGAATAGATAGCCTTTCATCAATTTTTCAAGGTTTGCTTAGGCAATTGGCACTATTGGGAGTGCCTTTAATTAAACTAACGCATGCCAAAATGAGGCTAGGATTCTTAATGGGTTGCAGAGACAATCTCCAGTTGGTCTCTCTAGTTCTCAAAATGCTACTAATAAGTAGCAAAAAATCTGTAATCTGCTCCAAGTACAATGACAAAATCTGAAATTTTAGTGAAAACAATTTGTGATGCGTATAAATGAATTTTTATATGTTCAATCCAAAAAGAAATGGGCTTTGGGGTTTATATCACTTAAAAGTATATCAAATGTACTTTGTAACCTCAAAATTTGGTAGAGAAATACCTAGCAAAACCCATTCAAAAATATTTTTCAATATTGAGTTAGTGCTGTCTAACAGAAATCCCAAATTCAGGTGTACCACAAAATAATTACGCAAAAAAATATCAAATGGTCACCCAATGACACGAAAATTGGTAGGATGTTAGCCCTAACAAGTCAGTGACAAAATCCAATTCGTTTCATCTCAAAATCATAACTAGAACTAAAGTTATGAATTAAATGGTAAAATGGGTTCGTGCTGTCAACACAGTATAACACACAAAACCTCAACCAAGTATTTACTTAAAACACTTATCTCGTAGGTTTATTCTATAAACCGATGCTTATTTCTTCAGTGTCATTCCACTTCTAGTGGTTTGGTATTTTATTTTTCCACATCAAATATATTCATTCCACTTCTGGTAGTTTGATATTTCATTGCTCCACTTCTAGCTTGTGGTTTGATATGTCATTAATCCACTTCTAGTGGTTTGGTATTTCATTGCTCCACTTCTAGTGGTTTGATATGTCATTAATCCACTTCTGGTGGTTTGATCTTCCATTATTCCACTTCTGGTGGTTTTTTATCATATAATGACATATTTTAAGCAGACACAGTGAAGTTACCAGTCAATCTGAGAGAAGTTGACTGACAACATAGGTGACGTTGACAGTCAATTTGTAGTAAAACAAGAGCAGATTTTTGTGTGTTCTTCTATGCTAACTAAAGCAAAAGTTAAGGTGCACCCACGAATTTTCACCAAAATTTTACAAGCATCTAAAGAAGTTGCATAACACATAATAGAGAAATATATTACTCAATTTAATTTGGTCATCACTGACCATCACTTTATTCAATTAAATTGAGACTTTATTCATTATTTCTAAAACTTCAGGTTTTGAAATTTGTCTCTTACTTCAAGAAGAGAAATATGAATAATAACCGCTTTCTTATAATAGAAAACTTCAGGTTTTTATATTTACCTAATGACATATTTTAAGTAGACACAGTGAAGTTACCAGTCAATCTGAGATAAGTTGACTAACAACATAGGTGACGTTGACAGTCAATTTGTAGTAAAACAAGAGCAGATTTTTGTGTGTTCTTCTATGCTAACTAAAGCAAAAGTTAAGGTGCACCCACGAATTTTCACCAAAATTTTACAAGCATCTAAAGAAGTTGCATAACACATAATAGAGAAATATATTACTCAATTTAATTTGGTCATCATTGACCATCACTTTATTCAATTAAATTGAGACTTTATTCATTATTTCTAAAACTTCAGGTTTTGAAATTTGTTTCTTCCTTCATGAAGATAACATGTAAATAATAACTTTTCATATAGAAAACTTCAAGTTTTCAAATCTTTCTCTTACTTCAAGAAGAGAAAATGAATCATCACTCCTTTTATTTATTTATAAAACTTCAAGTTTTATTTTTAAATCTTCTCTTGCTTCAGGAAGAGAAGATGGATTCATCCATTCAAGTATATAATTTAGAGTAAAAAACCAATCCACAACCAAATTGGTTAAGAGCATACCAACTTACCACAATCAAATTGGTTTAGAACGTACCAACTTACCAACTTACCACAACCAAATTGGTTAAGAAAGAAGATGGTGGTAGTACGATATTGCTCACAAATTCCTTGAGCAATTCGTGCTGATAACGTGTTGTAAAACCAAGAATTTAGAACAAGTTATGAGGAGAATAAATTTCTCATTCATCTTCTCTTCTTTCTATCTGAATGTATAAACATTATACAAGGATCAGCAAAACTCTTTGAGACACACTGTCTCAGTCTCCTCCCTTCATTCTCTCTGAATACATACTTCTCTTCTTTCTCCCCTTCCCCTTTTATCTTTGTTTGCATTTGGTCCTCATGATGAGATTACCTAACCCACTTATGAAGTGGTGTTCCCATTATCACAAAGTGGAGGGGGTGTGGACATCCACTCAATGTCCACTCAATGTTTAATATTTATAACATGTCTCAAATTTTGATTTCAATTTTTTAATGCACCCTATTAATCCTCGTGTCATTGATTAAAATAGTCCTCCAAGTTTCAACACACGTGTAAAATTACAAACACGACAAGTGAAATAATATAAAAAATAATAAGTGAAAAATGCGTGACGGAAGCAAGAGTGAGATTCTAATAATAAAGTTTATTTCATTCATGCCTTTTTTACAATGGAAAATATAAATATATATGATGATGGGGGCAGTCCCATGGTATATAGACAAGCTTTGTCATACTTCAAAAGGTATCATAGGAGTATATAATATTGTGTAATTTAATTATAATATCAAATAAAACTATATATTTTATTTTATTCAACGATATGTTCTTTTGGAATCAGCTATATATGTATTAACTAGTTTTATTTTAGGGTTATTTTACATGGAGTATGCGAAGATTTTATTTATATTCTAAAAAATTAGTGAAGACAAAGATTTTATTTGTGTTCTAAAAAATTAGTGAAGACAAAGATTTGGATATCCTATTCGGCCGAAAAGTAAAAGGCACCGTTTGGTTGCGCTTTCTAAAAGATTTTTTTATAAATAGGAAAAGTCTTTTTTTACTTTGTTGCATGTTTGATAAAATTGATTTTTGCTTTTACTTTTTATGACAAAAGCAAAAACAAGTATGGTGAAAGTTGTCAGAATACAACGGATGTCATCGGTCCTCTCACTGTTTGTCGTGAGACACGGTTGGAGAAAGTTGTGAGGCCAAAATGTTGAATTAAGAGAGAAAACTTATAAATTTTGTTTTTAAAAGCAAGTCTAATTTGCTTTTGCTTAAAAACAAAATTTTGCTTCTAATTGCTTTTTACTTATTAAAAATTACTTATTAAAAGCTGTAACCAAACATTATTTTTTACTTCTGTAACTCTTAGGGTGCGTTTGGTTTGCAGGAATGGATTAATGGGAATGGGCATAACATTCCTGAGAGTTAGATTCCCATTCTTAGAATACCTATACCCATTACCTTACCAGCGTTTGGATGCACCAAATTTTACGTGGGAATCAAATTTTCATTCCCATTCCAATGTTTGGTGAAACCAATTTAATATAGGTATGGAATCATATTCAATTTAATTTTCTAAAAAAACCCCTTTCTACAATACTTGATTGATGTTGATTTAACTTCCAATTTTTATTGATTTTTGGTTCTAAAGCGCAATCAACTTTTAAAATAATAATTAAAAAATGCCCACCTCATGCAATACCAATTTTCATTATTATTTATTTCTATTGTTATAATTACTGTTATGATATTATTTTCTATACTCTAAACTTGACGGGTAGAGGGGAAGTCTAGCTATTTTTTATTTTTTTTTATTTTTATAAGAAGACGATAATAGGAATTTTATTGAAGAAAGCAGCTTTTGGATGAAACTTGATTGATGTATTGTTGTGGAAGATGTGCTAAATGGATACTCCTTTCGCGGGAATGATCGTGGGTATATTTGGGAATTTTTTCTATTTTGAAACCTATTCCTTAGGTATGGTAATCAGAAATCCACGTTTAATGTGGGTTTGAGATTCCCACAAACTTAGGTATTTCATTCCTACATAAGGGTGTGTTTGGTTTGCGGGAATAGATTAATGGGAATGGGCATAACATTCCTGGGATTTAGATTCCCATTCTTAAGATACCTATACCCATTGCCTTATCAGCGTTTGGATGTACCAAATTTTCCATGGGAATCAAATTTTCATTCCTATTCCAATGTTTGGTGAAACCAATTTAATATAGGAATGGAATCATATTTAATTTAATTTTCCAAAAATACCCCTTCCTACAATACTTAATTGATGTTGATTTAACTTCCAATTTTTTTTTCTTTTGGTTCTAAAACTCAATCAATTTCTAAAATAATAATTAAAAAAAGCCCATCTCATGCAATACCAATTTTCATTATTATTTATTTCTATTGTTATAATTACTGTTATGATATTATTTCTATACTCTAAACTTAACGGGTAGAGGGGGAAGTTTAGCTTTTTATTATTATTATTATTTTAAAAAGACAATAATAGGAATTTTATTGAAGAAAGCAGCTTTTAGATGAAGCTTGGTTGATGTATCGTTGTGGAAGACGTGTTGGATGTATACTCCTTTTGCGGGAATGATTGTGGGTATTTGAGAATTTTTTCTATTTTGAAACCTATTCCTTGGGTATGGTAATCAGAAACCCACGTTTAACATGGGTATGAGATTCCCACAAACTTGGGCATTTCATTCCCACATAAACTCCATTTCTAGATTCAATCCCCATATCTATTAGTTAACCAAACATAGGCCCGCACGTCTATTCCTGCATACCAAACGCACCCTTTGCTTTCAAAAGCTAAAAAAGATCTTTTTAAAAGCATTACCAAGCAGTGCCAAAGTGTTTCAATCATTAGACTCCTTTGCATAGATGCTCATTTTATTCAAGTAATAGGACCACCTAGCTTTTACAAGTTTAGTATATTAGCCTAATCAAGGACTCCTTCTAAGTTTTTGAGACCAACCCTGCACGGCTGCACCTACCCTTAAGAATAGGCTCTCCAATCCATTTCCTTCATAATAGATCCTTTTTCTCTGTTTTTCCTTTTTTTTCCTTTCTTTTTTGTTAAGGGTAAGATGGAAAATGTGTAAGAGTTAGGAAAAGTTACAGGACTAGACAATAGCGTGATTGAATAAGCAAATTGGATTTAGAATTTCTAATTGTTCTCTTACCCTCTATTTGGTTTATAGATTCTATTAAGAACAAAAAAAAAAAAAAAAAGTGAAAGAAAGAAAGAAAGGGAAAAAAAATAAGGAGGAAAGAAAATGAAAAGAAAAGATAAAATCATATCAAGCCAAAATCAGTTTAATTCTTCTTCTTCTTTTAATTTTCTATTGCAACCAAATAAAGAAAAATATAATTTCTTATATTTTATTTTTTTTCTTTGATAAAATGTGCAAACCGAATAGGCGTTAAAAAAAGGAATTGTTCTCTAAAAAGGTAGAGAGAGAGTTCTATGTGGTTACAAGGAGGGTGGTATATCAACTAAAAAAAGTGTAGAGAGAGGTGTCTCTATAGTCACAAGGTGGGTGGTACAAGGACTCTTTTTGACAATATTGTTTTCACAAGAATCTAGTTCATCAAAGGGACAAGTACTTTTCAGATTGAAGAACATGCTTGATCGATCCTGGATTTGTGTACATGAATAAAGCCCGTGTTTTTGTTGGTTTGACGTTGTGGGGGTTTAGTTAAAAGGTGTGGGGGCAGTTGTAGGCGACATGGTCTTATATAACGGCTGTTACAGAGCACCATCTCTCTCCCATGGGGAGATGCCTCCCAATTCCAAGTAATCTGATGACCTCCATGTTTTGATTTTGTTTCCTATCTCACCAAAAATTAGGCAAAACTAAAGAGTCTGGACAAG
Organism: Liquidambar formosana; assembly: GCA_039720395.1. Classification (NCBI taxonomy): domain Eukaryota; kingdom Viridiplantae; phylum Streptophyta; class Magnoliopsida; order Saxifragales; family Altingiaceae; genus Liquidambar; species Liquidambar formosana. The sequence goes on from CM077828.1 coordinate 30,209,143, forward strand.
CATGGCATCATTGCTTTCGACATACGAGTCCATGTATTTTTTTTTCTATCTGGTATAGTGTTGAAAAATGCTAATCACAGGTGGCGACGGTCTTGTCGTATTGACATTAGCATCTTCCTTACAACAACCCGCATGTTGGGTATCTGTCGCTATAAAAGAAATGACTAATTGCCATGTAAGTATTTTTTAAATTAAGGGCCAAAGTCGCGTTGTCATTAGCTTTTTTTTTCTTACAACATCCCGCAGGTTGGGTATTTGTCACTATAAAAGAAATGACTAATTGCCATGTAAGTATTTTTCAAATTAAGGGCCAAACAAGTCAATTTGAGAAAAATTATGTTCAGGCTTTGTTTTGGGTTTTTGCACAAAGTAGAACAAGCTCAAAGAAAATTTGAACCCACAAAAGCAATGGTAAGACTAAAACCAATGGAACTCATCTTCAATTGGCAAGATTTTTCTGTTTTCCTAAAAACCCCCTAAAACTCTAAGATTGTATTACGTTTTTTATTGCATTAAAAAATGAGTCAAAACACCCTTCCACCTTATAGGGGCATATCCGGCATAAGATGTTATATTAATATGGCTCCTTAATGCTTTTAAGTTTTAATAACCAATCATGCCTTTACCTAAATGCGCTAATAGCATCATTGTTTTTCGACATACGAGTCATGCTATTTTTTTTCTTATCTGGTATAGTGTTCGAAAAATGCTATCACAGTGGCGACGGTCTTGTCGTATTGACATTAGCATCTTCCTTACAACAACCCGCATGTTGGGTATCTATCGCTATAAAAGAAATGACTAATTGCCATGTAAGTATTTTTTAAATTAAGGGCCAAAGTCGCGTTATCATTAGCTTCTTTCTTACAACATCCCGCTATGTTGGGTATTTGTTGCTATAAAAGAAATGACTAATTGCCATGTAAGTATTTTTCAAATTAAGGACCAAACAAGTTAATTTGAGAAAAATTATGTTTAGACTTTGTTTTGGGTTTTTGCACAAAGTAGAACAAGCTCATAGAAAATTTGAACCCACAGAAGCAATTGTAAGATTAAAACCAATGGAACTCATCTTCAATCGGCAAGATTTTTCTGTTTTCCTAAAAACCCCCTAAAACTCTAAGATTGTATTACGTTTTTTTATTGCATTAAAAAATGTGTCAAAACACCCTTCCACCTTATAGGGGCATATCCGGCATAAGCTGTTATATTAATATGGCTCCTTAATGCTTTTAATGACCAATCATGCCTTTACCTAAATGCGCTAATATTGGATACATAGTAAGGGTTGAAAATAGAGAATTCAAAAGGTTATATCAACTTATAATGTTTATTCTCCTTTTAATTAATATTTTAATCTTTTTATTTTGGGATAATGTATAAAACCTATACATCCTATCCCTAATCTCCACTCTCTCTCTTTTTTATTTCTTTCTTTCTTCTTCTTCATACGAAAATAGCATGTGGGAATATTACGTAGTTCCATGTTTAAAGTTTCAAATTTAGAAAAAAAAAAAAAAAGAAAAAAAAGAAAATGTTCTTGCCGGCTGGAAGTGGTCCATTGGCAACTCACACGTAAAAATTGTGAAATGTGAACACACCTTGGTCCTTGGATTTGTTGAAGTCAACAGCGACTGCATGTGTGAAATATGAATTTATGATCTCTCTCTCTCTCTCTCTCTCTCTCTCTCATGGACAAGAAAGGAAGGCACCCCATATGTGTAGGATGTGTTAGTCGTTCAAGTACGCGGCAACTACAGAAAGAGAAATGCTATGACCTTCCTTAGTCGTGACTTTATAGGGGTTGCGACCCCTCGTCTTGTGTAGTTTGCCTGGGCTTTGGCCCCCCTAGACCAAAAAAAAAAGAAAAAAAAAAAAGAAAAGAAAGAAAGAGAAATGCTACCCAAAAAGAAAACACCATCTTGGGTCCTCCATCTACGCATTCATATTGTTGCCTTGTTGGTAGGAAAAATGGCAGATTTGACAAAATTGTCTCTGGCCATCGCTATTACTAATAACCTACCTTAGTACCTTTGTAATTGTAATGATAATGATGTAACAAATGATGTATTTGGTGACCTCCCATCAACCCTGGACCATCGATCCAAAAGGAACTTGCATGGTCTTCATGTGACCACGGCGCACATAACTCCCTAGTTACTAATTTTTATGATTGTGCCAACGACTACTTAGCCTAATGGCACTTCTTCCTTATTTAGAGCGCAGGTTCTTGTTTTGAATAGTGGTAGAATAGATTTAGATATATTTTATACTTTTATTTATTAACAAAAAATATAATAAAATAAAAACGCTTATGATTGTTTATCAAAGGAATTATCATATGACAATTATTGTCGGAGATTTGGGGAAAAAGTGTTTGGTTACAATGCTTTAATGGTTATGGAATATTGTTTTTTGCGGATCCTTTGGGTGCATCTTTCTATCTCTATGTTCAGCCTTTCATTTTTCCTTCTTGTCCGTGTTATCGATCTTATATTTACTGCACCATACTGTAAAAGTAACTAATTGCACCAAATCCAAATCTGTGAAAAGGACCTTTCCATCTACTGATCTACTAATTACCAAAATTTAACCCCTCCAAGTTTAATCGCATATTTAATTTCTCATTATTGCTACTATTTTTCCTTTTAACTTTCTTTCATATTCTTGCGAATTTCTAGCTGGGATTTGAGGGCTCACTTAAATTTTGATTATTGAAGTGATAAAGGGTATTGTACAAATTATGCTTGCATCTTGGTTAGGGCTAGCACACCAACTTACAATCTATATTCAAAACGTGTAACCTACTTTATGTTTCAATTGTCAATGACAAAATAGTCTAATGGTATTTTTTTTCTTTGTTGAGTTAGCAATTTTCGATACAAATCTATGAAAAATAATTGATATCCATTTACTTTTATTTAGAGGTTTAAAGGTAAAGAATAGATTCTGTCAGTTATAAAACAATTCATGCTTCAATCATTTAAATTGCAATTATATAATATTATTGTAATTAATTTTTTTTTTTTTTTTAAGAAGACTACATCCACATCAATACTTACCTACAAGTAGTCTACCTAACACACAAATCAGGAATTGTCCGCTAGGCTATAGAAAAAGTGGATAAAGCTAGCGTCATAGATGCCTCAAGATTACGCTTTTTGGAATAAAGCGCCCAGGACATGTAAGCTACCGATCTTATATTCAAACTCTTGGGTTCAACGCCTTTTAATGTCACCACGCAACCGTCGCAGAACAGCCAAGTCAACGGTATGGGCTGGGTGCAACCGTGCAATACGTGCGGTAGAGTGCTAGCTTGCTATCTAGGAGAAAAAGGGCTACACGTATATGATTAAACTCTCCGATGTCATCAAGGCAATATGCCGACTATATACAAATTAAAAAGAAAAAAAAAACTATTTTCGCTGTTTTTTTTTTTAAATTTTTTTATATCTCAATTCTCTGCATCAATTCATTAGATTGATGAGGTGGTATCAAATGATTTGTTATTTTTTAGTAAACCAAAATCATACCATCAACCATTGAATTGGTAATTTGGTACATGCAGTTAGTGCATATAGCATTTAATGAAAAATGAGGATGATTTCTCATTCGTTTTTGTGATTAACCGGCCATTGGTTAAGTTTATTACAGTATTGGTGTAATTGGACTTCCTTCAACAATCTCCCAAAAAACCTCCTTGCGTGGCGTGAAAACAAAGTTGTCCCAAAAGACCCTCCTTATGTGGTGTGAAAACAAAGTTGGACTAGTAAGAGAGTTGGAATAGTAGGGCTAGGCCAACTCTATTTTCACACCATGTTATGGGATCTTTCGGTGAACTGTTAAGGGAAGTCTGATGTCATTTTCATATTTTGGGCGCTAATTGATGCGGAGTAGACAATTAGATGGTTACTTTATTTGTATTTCAAAAGATTAATTAAATGAAATAGAATGATGATCAGGTAAGCACGTTATATCAATATCCGCATTAGGAGTTATACCTTTTTTTTTTTTTTTTGATTGGGAGCGGTCATACAATTAAGAAAAACAAAGATATGATTCTGCCAAAAATTGATCCTTAACAAAGTAAGGAACATCTCCATCCATACCCGTGAGTCCTCCACGTTCTTGGCATACTGTGCAAGACCATGGGCCACCCTATTCCCCTCTCTATGGATATGACAAAAAGTAAAGGTGCCATGATGCCCAATCATTGCATCTTGAATGTCATCTAGAATTAAGCCTAGAGACATCACGTTGATCTCCTGTGAATTAATTGCTTTGATAATCTCTAGGCTATCTCCCTCTATCACCACTGATGCAAGCCCCATGTCCCTAACAAATCGTACTGCGAAAAAAACTCCCATTGCCTCCACCACTTTTGCTGGAAAAAACCCATGTATATGCTTAGATGCTGTAGCAATTACTTGCCCCATATAGTCTCTTACAATCACTCCAATCCCCCCACTCTTAGACTCCTCAAAAGTGGCACCATCAACATTAGCCTTGAACGACCCAAATGGTGGTGGACACCATTTAATGTGAAGAGTCTCAATTCTAGACTTATTATCTTGGATTGCATGTGTGTAGTCCGTGAGAAGTTAGTGGGCCATATCCACAATCTCTTTTACTCCCATTTGTACCCCTTCAAAGACTAATATGTTCCTGCTATGCCAAATTGCCCACAAAAGCATAAAGAAAAGAGCCACGCCTTCTTTATCTATCCCCTGAACAACATCCAGAACCCAAGAACAGATATCCGTAGGTGGTGAAGACTCCACCGCAGTACCCATCGAGCAATATACCCAAACATCCTTAACACCCCGACATTCTTGAAAACAATGGATCGTAGTTTCTGCTTTTTTCCGGCATTGAGGGCATATCTCATCAATTAAAACTTTCTTCTGTAAAAGATTACACCTGGTAGGCAGGATGTCCTTGCCCAATTTCCAAATGAAATGCTTAACCTTATTCGAAATTGGTTGCTTCCACAGTAACTCGCCCAATGAGTCCCCACTCCCCCGCGTTGAGCACTCCCCTGTAGTAATTTGGTTTCTTCTTTTATGAGCCATTTCAAGTATGTAAGCACTCTTCACAATGAACAACCCTTTTGGATGATAATGCGAAATAATGACATCCTTAGGTAACCTTTGGCTAAGTGGAATTTGGCATCTAACTTCTGCCTCGTGAGGAAGGAAAACCCTATCAATGAGAGCACGGTTCCACTCCCTTTTATCACAATCGATTAACTCACTAACCATGGATGCCTCCGGCAATACTCTCTGTGGTGACACCACTTTAAACGTGGTTGGAGTAGGAAGCCACTTGTCTTGCCATACGTGCACTGATCTACCATCACCAATTCTCCAGCACAAACCCTTGGCTAGGACATCTTTACCTTCCCATATACTTCTCCAAGTGTAGCTGGGTGTCGAGCCGAGATGGGACTCTATAAAGGAATAGGAAGAAAGTACTTTGCCTTCAAAACTCTAGAAACCAAGGAATTTTCGTTACATAGGAGACGCCACCCTTGCTTTGCCAACAACGCCTTATTAAACACCCCTAAATCTCGGAATCCCAATCCTCCATCCCGTTTAGCATAGCACATTTTTTCCCAACTAAGCCAGTGAATCTTTCTCTCATTTCCTTTCTGACCCCACCAAAAATTGCGGATCATGGACATCACTTCCTCACACAAAGACACGGGCAATTTGAAGCAACTCATGGCATACGTAGGGATAGCTTGGGCAACAGCCTTTATCAATACCTCCCGGCCCGCCTTAGATAGTAGTTTTTCCTTTCCACCCTTGTAATCTCTTCCATACCCTATCTTTAATAATGCTGAAAACCTCCTTTTTTGACTTGCCAATAAATGTTGGGAGACCCAAATACTTGTCATGAATATCCCCACTAGTGATGCCCTAGAGTACTTTTAATAAGTTGTTGATGCTCTTGAGGAGTATTTCTACTGAAAAAGATAGAGGATTTGTCTAAATTAACTTGCTGTCCTAATGCCATCTAATATTGTTGAAGAATATCAATGATAGTATGACTTTCCACCTCCGTGGCTTTCCCAAACAAAAGACTATCATCTACAAAAAATAAATGTGAGATTCTGGGTGCAGCTCTGCATACAGAAATGCCAGTGAGTTTGTTTTCCTGTTCAGCCTTACCCAACATAGCGGTCAATCCCTCTGCGATAAGAAGAAAAAGATAAGGTGACAAGGGATCACCTTGTCGGAGACCCCGAGTAGGGCAAAAGTACCCACACTGGTTACCATTTATCATTATCGAATACGAAACTAGTGCTAACACAAGCCATTATAAGCTGAATCCAACCCCGAGAGAATCCCATTTTCTCCATAATTTGTTCCAAAAAAACCCATTCCACCCTGTCATATGCCTTACTCATGTCGAGTTTTAGTGCAAAATCACCATGTTTACCATTTCTCTTGTTCTTAAGAGAATGCATAATCTCAAAAGCGATCAACACGTTATCCGTAATTAGTCTACCAGGCACAAATGCACTTTGACCTTCAGAAATAATATAGTGGAAGAATCCGTTTCAACCAATTAGCTAGTACTTTAGAGATTATCTTATAAACAACATTGCATAGGCTAATGGGTCGGTATTGGGTAATAGTCTCCGGGTTATCAACTTTAGGAATAGCACAATATGGGTGTAGTTGAAATTCCGGTACATTGGACCACCATTCAAAAAAGACATAACAACTTGGGTAATATCTGGCCCTACAACATGCTAATACTTTTGAAACAAAAAGTGCCGACATACCATTAGGACCCGGGGCTTTATAAGGGTGCATCTGAAAGAGAGCTTCACGTACCTCAGTGGCAGTAAATCTCTGTATAAGGGTCGAATTCATTTCCTCTGTAACGCGTTGGCCAATCCCATCTATAGACCTTGTGATATTCTGAGGGTTTGAGGTAGAGAATAAATTTTTAAAATAACCCACAATAACTTCTTTAACCTTCTCATCCTCTTCTTGCCACTGCCCCTAACTATCCTTGATACCTTTAATCAAATTTTTCTTACGCCTTTGGGAAGCTCTAGCGTGGAAAAAGCCAGTGTTTTTCTCTCCTTCCTTGAGCCATGTGACACACGATCGTTGCTTCCACATAGTCTCTTCTCTGGCAAGAACCTCATCCATTTGATGCATAATGTTCTTTTCGTCCTCCTAAAGACCCCGGAGTTGGCGGTGCCTTTTTAATGCATGTTAATCTTTCCCGTAATCTCTTCAGTTGAGTCTGGACATGACTAAAATTGGATCTGTTCCAATTCAACAAGTGCAACCTAGGTATCTTTAATTTTCTCCCCCACCCGATACATCAATGATCCTTGGGTACTACCCCCCCCACCCATTTGCAATTATTTGTTCACATTCATCTGATCATGTCCATATAGCCTCGAACCGGAATGATTTTGTCTTTCGCCTTACCTTTGTTGCTATACCCTTTGTATCAACAAGAACAGGTAAATGATCTGACGCACTGCTAACCAAATGCTCCACCAAAGAATGTGGGAAAAGATTACACCAATCCGTCGTCGCCAGTGCTCTATCAAGCCTTTCCTTAACGCACTCCCCTCCCAAGCGATTATTGCACCATGTAAATTTAGGACCATAATAACCCAAGTCTTTGAAGTTACAACTCTCAACAGTACAGTCGGAAGTCTCTCATCTGCCACTCAGCCCTAGGTGTCCTCCCCCATTTCTCTCCTACTGCCAATATCTCATTGAAATCCCCCATACAAAGCCATGGAAGATGTGAACTAATTCTCAGTCGTGATAGTAATTCCCACGTCTCCTTCCTCCTAGGCAGTTTCTGGATGCCCATAGAAGCCTGTTAGTCGCCACCAACCTTTACACACATCCATGACATGCACATCAAAGTGATTGCCTGAGTAGCTCAACAAACTCACATTTACATCAGCCTTCCATAAAAAGCAAGCCCACCCACACTGATTTACCGCTTTAAAACTCAAACCATGTACATACCCCAACTTAAATTTTATTTTGTCCATTTCACTCTTATTTAACTTAGTCTCAATAAGGAACAAAATTTCAGGATCTTTATGCTTCACCAAATCATGAAGAGCTCTAACTGTGCGAGGGTTCCCAAGCCCCCGACTAGTTAAAGCTTAAAGTTTTCATAGCGCCTGACGGGACTGGAGTCCAGTCGCCGCCGATCCTATAGTAGCTTCCTGCCCGGTGACTATTATCCTGTCAACAGTACGCTGCCTCTTGCCCCATTCTTATGCTTCCTCACTATCCATTCCCATCTCTATGATCCCATCTTCATGCGCTTTACGTTTACCTGTGTCATATAAGTCAGCTCTGGTTGACCCTTCTCCTATCTTCACTTCCCGCGCCCTTCGTTTCCAACTTTTAGTCCGTGGTCCCATAAGCTCATCAAAACCGTCTGAGCCTTCCTTGGCTAGTTCATTTATATTATGCCCATTATCTTCATACTGGATCCTAATCCACTAGTATACAATTCTAGCCCAAGCCCGCATGATTCAATTCTTCAGTTGCTTTCCCCATTGAACCTATAGAAAGAATCTGGGTACCTTAACCAAATCCTATAGTTTCGCCTCCAATCAGTGTACCACTTTCCGCTTCAACCTCTGCGATCACAATTCCTGATCCACTTTCCTTATCATTCATAAATTCAAACCCAGATCCCAACTCACTCTTAATCATATGTTCCCTAGCGTAATCATGTGCGAACAATCCTGCCATCATGAGCACTAGCTGGCTTATTACGGTCCACTGTACGATCCACTCCTCCAAGATCTAATGTGTCTCCGGCTGCCACATCATCATCCCTGTCCTGATCCACCCCAGTTCTCGCCGACCTCATCAACCCCGCCATCCGATCCTTCTCCGTCGGACCCTTCTGCGCTTGGGAGTGACCCTCTGTCTTATGCGCTTTACTTGATTTCACAATCTCTGGAGCTCTTAGCCAAACTCCATATTGTAGCTCCTGTGTACCCCCACCATCATGCTCGTCATATTTTTTATGCAATCCTTCTCAGTATGACCCAAAACACCTACAATAGTAGCAGAAAATGGGCAACCAGTTCATACTTGAAGGAGACCCACATCATCTTGCCTCCTAGCTTCAGCATACTGCCCCTCTTCAAAGGTTTTCTAACATTAAGGTGGACCCGAATACGATGATACCTGTCCCCAACACATTCCCCTCCCATCCTGCTCCAGGTCAATAAATTCCCCAATTTTGTTCCCAATAAGGTTCCCCACTTCCTCGTTCATGCACCCCAATGGTAGATTGTAAACTTGAATCCAAAACACTGCATCATCCAATTTTATCTCCGATGGCTGCATTTCCCCCTCCATCTCCTTCAATAAGACAAGATATTTGTCGAAACTCCACTGCCCATTTTCCATCACGCGACGCCGGTCCAGCGGATGGTAGAATTGAAAAAGAAAAAGGTTCTTCCCAATATCCGTAATATCCACGCCTTTGGTTGGCTTCCAAACCATTTTCAGTGTTGATTTTATGGCCTCTGTGTTAAACGGACGCTCTGTGAGCAATGACCCCACCAAACAGAATCTTGCCCCTTCTTTGCAATCGTCTCTCATGGAGTCAGTAACATCCGCTTCAGCCCGTTCATCATCTGTGAGTACACATCTCTTCCACAACTCTTCCCAATGTTCATCCATCAAAGCCGGTTCCCACCCAATCATTCGCCAATCCAACCCCAAACCACTCCCACGAGTAAGGTACCCTTGAGGAGAAAGACACTTGCACTAGTCAAGATAAAAACTCCCACGAGAGAGAACCCTCGAGGAGGAAAAAAAAAAAAAAAGGAGTTATACCTTATACATTAGTGAAATATGAGATATATTAGACCAATGTAAGGGGTACAACTCAAAATGCATGATACTGATCTAACTTATATCAACACGTACCTAATGAGAACATAACCAAAGTCAAATATATAAATACCCATAATAAAAAAATAAAAAAATAAACAGGGGGGGGGAGGGTTGGATAAGGCATGGGAGTTTTTGTGCTGCATTTGTCATGTGACGACCTAGATGGTAAGTTCTTAATTTCTTTCATTACGTACTCATTTGAATTAAAATCAAATCACAACGAAATCCCTATTTAAGGAGAAAATCCATGAATAAAATCCATCCCAATAATTAAAGAGAATCCACCACAAAAGGACCGCCATTTAAGTCATTATTAGAAAAAGATTATAATTGAATTTCACACTAAAAACTGGACACTCCATCCAATAATTCGAGCGTGCCATATCAACCCTTCGCAGCTGGCTTTACGTGCTCTACACGACTCAATAAATATTTGAAACAATGAAGAAGAAGACTTCTTTAGGAGTTAATTATATGCTTATGATACTCCCCACAGCCACTTCTAGGTGGTCACCTTCCCAATAGCAGATGCAGGCTTACCTCTCTATTAGATTTCTAGCTTCTTCCGGATAGCACCCGGTTTCAGCTCCCTACATGATTGTCCATCGCTATCTCAAATGGGTCCTCTCTCTCCGCTCTCCCCTCCACTTTTTCTCCATTTTTCTAATAGTTTGACATATGCTGTTTTGTATTTATTTATTGTAATCTTCTCGTCCGCTAGTGCGCAGTCGTTGAATTTAACAGGAAATGGCCATCTCCTCCCTTTGTTTTGTCGCCATATGAACATAAAAAATTGATTTCCAACCAAATGTTAATCAAACTAATGGCGTCTTTTGGGTTTGACGCAAATGCCATAATTTTAGGAGTGCGTGTATCTATGTGTGTGTGTGTGTATATATATATATACGGCATGAGTTTGGGTTGTAATATAGCATTGCTACCTCTCCTATGAAGAGACTACCCAGTTAGAATCTCAATCAAGTCTGATATATATATCTCGTGAGGTTGTCTTCTGTTTTGCCTTCCCCTTCTGTTCTATCCCCTTTTATGGGCTTTGGCTCCTTCAGATATTCCTCTTGAATAGGGTTCTTTATCTGGACAAGAAGAAGCTCTGTGTCTGTGATCTCTGTTGAGAAATCAATCTGGGAGTTGTTGCATGAAACTCAAATAGGCAGATAAATCCCTCCTCTATTCTTTGTAATTTGTATCATTTTTCTGTTTTCGAAGAACTTTTTGTTTTTTGTTTTTTTGGGTTTCTGGGTTTTTATTTTTCATAGTAAGATGGATATTGAGCATGGAAAGCAAAAAGGAAAGAAAAATCTGATCCTCAAGACATGGGAGCGATGTCAATCAATTGGTAGTGGCAACATGAGATCTCCGTCGGCGGCGAAGCCATCAAAGAGCAAATCATGGCACTACACCACCGCAAAACCAGCAGAGGATGAGAACAGCAAGCGTAAAACCAAGTGCAGAGTTGCACCGGATGGTTGTTTCTCAGTCTATGTAGGACCCGAAAAACAGCGGTTTGTAATCAAGACCGAATTCGCCAACCACCCATCATTCAAGATGCTGCTTGAAGATGCTGAATTGGAATATGGGTACAACAGTGAAGGCCCTATCACGCTACCGTGCGACGTCGATTTGTTTATCAAAGTGTTAGCGGATATAGAAAGCGGCGATGAGATTCATCCTCCAGCGGGTTGCGGCTTTGTTAAAGGTTATGGTTCATTTAGCCTTCTCAGTCCATGTCGCCGTCAAACCAGTGGAGACATGGCTAAGAATTGTGGTTCGTATGGCCTTCTCACTCCATCTCGACTGCTTAAGATGCATCAGTTTTAGACAAGCTATTATCTGTTCACATACTGTCCATGTAATCCGGCTTATGTATTTATATATAGACAGAATCTTTCACCAGCTAGGTCCTCTCTCTTCGGGTATTTAGGTGTTGGCTATGCATACATATATAGTTAAACTCGTGTAGTTGTTGTAAATGTAACTTTTCTGTGCTCCATATGAGGCAGCGCGCAATCACCCTTTTTTGGCCCTTTTACATTGCAGATTTGCAGTTTTCAATTTATGCAATAGGAGGAGAGTTTTAGGAATTCACCAGTTTCCTTTTCAGTAATTAATTCATCTTTATTTGTAAGATTTTGCCTCATATGATGATGCCTCTTCCAACCCTATGGAAATGCTTCATGTCAAATTTTTATTTTACCCTTTTTTTCTCACCATGAGAATGAGTTATTGGGTTTGGGATTAGCCATAAGCTAGATTTATCTAGAACATCCACAGAGGTGCATATATTAGGCGATGGCCTTTCCCGGCTTACCCGGCCATGGGATTAGCCGGGTTGAAGGTTTGAATACCATTGTCGATCACCAATATGGGAGGAAAACAAAAAAAGAGTAAGAGTGATTGATTGGGATTACTTCCTTGTATTGAGAAAAAAAAAATGAGGATTAAACCTAGGTAAATAAGAACTTGTCATGTGATGCAGCGGAAAATACGCGGTCGAGACGAAACTCACCAAAACAATCAAGCGTCCACCAATCTGTTGATTGTCGCAAGAACAATGCCAAGTAGTAGGCAACCACCATTAATATTTAATCAACAACATGAAAGCAGGAAATAAAAGAAAAAAAAAAAAACTCTTTCTCTCGATATTATTAATCTCAAAATAATTAAAGTTTAAACTGTTTGCCATAACGCTTACATCTCCTTATATAGAAAATTGATAAGAAAACCTAATTCTACTAGAATAAGAAAACTTAATTCTATTAGAACAAGTAAGAAATAATTAGGAAACTAGTAAAGCAAAAATTAAATAAAAAAAAATTAAAACTCCTAAAATAGCTAAAATAAACTAAAGTCTCAAATCAGTAGCAAAACAGCCCGTGATGCGTACGCATTATTGAAATATGCGTTTGCTCAAGTAATGATGCATATGCATAAAAAGTTATGTGTACGCTTGGTCTTCCGCCGGGCCATCAAAATGTGAAAAAGAGCCTTTACGTATAACATCTCGACGGTCTGTCGTCCTTCCAGAAACTTTAAGGCCAAACACGCGATGCGTTCTGCATCACCATGTCAGTGATAAAATGTAAATCCATACCTTTGAGAGTTGCTCCATTACAAAATTACTCAAATTTTTTGTTCAAAAAACCCTCTGACCCAAATGATGTGGCAGCCGCCTCGATAGTTCACTATGAATAGTTATTTTCTTAATAAAATTTTTGATTAGTAAGTCCACCTGCCCATCATTTGGGCGAAAAGGATTTGGATTACATTTTAGACAAAATATAGCATTACTCTGACTTTACGATATTCCACACCCCGGCTCCCACCCCCCACCCCAAAAAAAAAAAGAAGGATGGAATGAAGCATAAACCATCTACATTATATAATTTTTTTTTTTTCTGTACATGATGAGGAAGTTACTCTAAATTAACTGGTGAATATGAGCATAGCCTGATTCGATCTTGAATGATCTAGATGAGAGGATGCATGTGCATCCCTCTTGTTGTTTTGAGGAGCTGAGAAATTTTCTTATTCGTGGGTTGGAGTCATAAAATTTCATTTTCTGAAATTGATGCCCATTAATTTGGGTTATAAATTGTCTCTTAGCTAGTCTTAGATTTATAATTCAAAGAATTGAAATCTTAGTATTGAAAAGACATGGATTACAAAAACGAGCTTAAACGATTTTCAACAATGGAGCAAACAAGAGCTGCTGTAGAGTACGTGAGAGAAAAAAGAAGAAGTGATTGTTGTAGTAGTTAGCTAATTTGACAGTGGTATTATTCTAGAGGTCGCGTGGTGTGGTGGTGTTGATAGCTGCACGTGTGATGACGGCTTTGCTGAAGGAGTAAGAGGTGGGGGAAAAAGTGGCTCTAGCGTATCTGGATAGTTTACAATTATATCAGTGATTTTGTCATTGCTGATGTCCAATAGGTGCTGATGGTGCATGTGTTGACAATGGTGCTAGCTGATCGATGGGAGAGGGTTGAAATTCACATGAGTACGGATACTATGGCAGTTGTTGTTAAGTTTGGATTAAGTGCTAAGTTGATAAAACTCAGCACCATTCTGAGTTCATCCACACCAGTTGGATGAAGGAGTGGATGGTTTGAATTAAAAGGTGAAAAAGTTGCCTATTGAGGTCATTTCAGTAGCAACTTTTTCAACTTTTAATATAAACCATCCAATACATCATCCAACGGCGGGATGAACTCAGCACGGTGCTAAGTTTTATCTACCCAACACTGAATCCAAACTCATAGTTGTTATATTGTATGGAATCCGATGATATTGGTTAGCAGTTGGTCTTAAGATATTCGAAGGCCGGGATCCCAAGTTTGGCCCAACTTGTCCTTACAATATTTAAGGGTATTTTTGGCATTTTCTAACCCTAATTATTGTAGGGTTATTTATAGATGATTAGCCATCAAAAGTCTTGTAACTTGTATACTCTTTTTTGTCTCAGAGCATAATGGAATCATATGTGAGTTATCACCCTACCTCAATTTGAAGGAATCATGTAAATCTTCTTTATTGGGCACTTGGGCGTGGTATTGGTGGTGAAATGGGTTTTTGGAGGTGGTTTTGCACTCTGGGCCGAGTAATCCAACAAGAAACAATCCACTAACTAGGAGTGTTCGTGGTTCGGTTTTAGTGTAGATTTTAAATTAAACGATTATACTTCGGTTTTCGTTTTCTCAAACCAAAATCAAACCTATACTATAAAAAAAACCAAACCAAATCAAAGCATAAAATTTCGATTTGGTTCGGTTCGGTTTTGGTTTTATCCTATTAAATAGCAACAAATAATTAAAAATAGAAAAATGACAAGCCAAATTCTAAATAAAAACATTTTTAATAAAATCATTACATTAGCAACTAAAAAAAACATTAAACATTGTATCAAAATAGAAAAGTATTGACTTATGTCAATCCAAGTTCAAATCTTCAATCTGATACGTGCCAATATCTCACACAACAATAATAGCTAGTTTAATACATGCCAATCTAATAAAGAAAAAACATTAAGAAAATTTACAATCTATTACCTATTATGCCCTTATTAGAATAGAAAATTTACAAACTTAGTTTAATATGTAATATATAAAATTATATATATTTATATTATATTTTTTTCGGTTTTTTAGGTTTTTCGATTTGGTTTGGTTTTTTAAACATGAAAACCAAAACCAAACCAATTTAATTCGATTTTCTAAAATTAAAACCAAAACCAAATCTAAGGACAAAAAAACCAAACCAAACTGACCTGATTTAGTTTGGTTCGGTTTAGTTTTCGGTTTTAACCTAAACCATGAACACCCCTACCACTAACCAAATCAGGAAAATCCATAAAGTATGGGAAGACATTTCTTACCAAAGCGCAATGAAGCACACCAAACTTCTTTACCCATCAACCAAATCAATGTCTGAGTCATAATTTCTCATCAGCTTTGAAAGGGATTTGGTGTGTTCGAGATTCAAACACACACTTTTTCCAATATTGATTATGAAGACATTCCATACAGATTCATGAAAACGGTTGGGAAAAGTAGTTCTCCTGGAAATAACGATGTCCTTGTGTTTGTTGGTGTCTTGAGGATTTCCTATCTTAGGAATTGGTTTCCATGTAAAAGTGCTATTACTTGTGGTTTATGATTTTTCAGTAGTTCAAAGCAGTGGAGACATGGCTAAGAATTGTGGTTCGTATGGACTTCTCACTCCATCTCGACTGCTTAAAATGAATCAGTTTTAGACTTTTAGATGTATATATATATATAGGATCAAGCTATTATCTGTTCACATACTGTTCATGTAATCCAGCTTATATATTTATGGACAGAAACTTTCACTAGCTAGGTCCTCTCTCTTTGGGTATTTAGGTGTTGGCTATGCATACATATATAGTTAAACTCGTGTAGTTGTTGTAAATGTAACTTTTCTGTGCTCCATATGAGGCAGCATATCACCCTTTTTTGGCCCTATTACATTGCAGCATGTCACATTGCAGATTTGCAGTTTTCAATTTATGGAAAAGGAGGAGAGTTTTAGGACCAGAGTTTCTTTTTCAGTAATTAATTCATCTTTATTTGTAAGATTTTTGATGCAACGGAAAATATGCGGTTGAGACAAAATTCACCAAAAACAATCAAGCGTTTATCAATTTGTTAATTATCGCAAGAACAATACCAGATAGTAGGCAACTACGATCGATATTCACTCAAGAACACAGAAAGTAGGAAATAAAGGAGAAACTCTCTTTCTCTATATTATTAATCTCAAAATAATCAACTTAAAACTGTTTGCCATAAGGCTTATATCTCCTTATACAGAGAACTAATCCTATGAAATAGGAAAATTTAGTTCTACTAGAACAAATAAACCAAAATAAACTAGGAAACTAAAAACTAATTAAATAAAAGAAATAATTAAATAAAACAAAATAATTAAAACTAATAAAAATAACTAAAATAAAATAGAATCCTGATTCAGTAGTAAGGGACGAAAGCCCGTGGTGCGTACGCATATTTGGAATATGCGTACGCATAGTTGAAAATATGCGTACGCCTTTGGCGTGCTGCATCAATTTTGCCTCAGTATGATGATGCCTCTTCCAACCCTATGGAAATGCTCCATGTCAAAAATTTTATTTTTCCATTTTTCTTACCAGGTGAATGAGTTATTGGGTTTGGGATTAGCCAAAAGCTAGATTTATCTAGAACGTCAACAGAGGTGCATTAGGTGATGGCCTTACCCGGCCATGGGATTAGCTGGGTTGAAGGTTTGAATATCATTGTCGATCACCAATATGGGAAACAAAAAAAGAGTAAGAGTGATTGATTGGGATTACTTCCTTGTTTTGAGGAAAAAAAATGAGGATTAAACCTAGGTAAATAAGAACTTGCCATATCAATGATAAAATGTAAATCTATACCCTTGAGAGTTGCTCCATTACAAAATTACTCTTCAACATTTTTGTTCAAAAAAACCCTTTGACCCAAATGATGTGACAGCCGTCTCGTGGGTTTACTATGAATAATTATTTTCTTAATAAAATTTTTGACTAGTTAGTCCACCTGCCCATCATTTGGGCAAAAAGGATTTGGCAAACTTCTTAGACAAAATATAGCATTACTCTGACTTTACTATATTCCACACCTGGCCCCCACCCCCCACCAAAAAATAAAAAACGACAAAAAAAAGAAAAACAAGGGATGGAATGAAGCATGAAGGGTGGACCTACATTATATAATTTTTTTTTTCTGTCAACATGATGAGGAAGTTACTCTAAATTAACTTGTGCATATGAGCATAGCTTGATTCGATCTTGAATGATCTAGATGAGAGGATGCATGTGCATCCCTCTTGTGGTTTTGAGGAGCTGAGAAATTTTCTTATTCGTGGGTTGGAGTCATAAAATTTCATTTTCTGAAATTGATGCCCATTAATTTGGGTTATAAATTGTCTCTTAGCTAGTCTTAGATTTATAATTCAAAGAATTGAAATCTTAGTATTGAAAAGACATGGATTACAAAAACGAGCTTAAACAATTCTCAACAATGGAGCAAACAAGAGCTGCCTGTAGAGTACGTGAGAGAAAAAGGAAGAAGCGATCGTTGTAGTAGTTAGCTAGTTTGACATTGTATTATTCTAGAGGTGGCGAGAAGTGATCGTTGTAGTAGTTAGCTAATTTGACATGGTATTATTCTAGAGGTCGCGTGGTGTTGATAGCTGCACTTGTGCTGCCGGCTTTGCTGAAGGAGTAAGAGGTGGGGGAAAAAGTGGCCCTAGCGTATCTGGATAGTTTACTACTATGGCAGTGATTTTTGTCATTGCTGATGTCAAATAAGTGCTGATGGTGCATGTGTTGACAATGGTGCTAGCTGATGGGAGAGGGTTGAAATTCACATGACTACGAATACAATGGTAGTAGTTGTTTGAGTTTGGACTCGGTGCTAAGTTGATTAAACTCAGCACCATTCTGACTTCATTCACACCATGTTGGATGAAGAGTGGATAGTTCGAACTAAAAGTTGAAAAAGTTGTCTATTGAGGTCATTTTGGTAGCAACTTTTAATCTAAACCATCTAATATATCATCCAACAATGTAGATGAATTCAACACAGTACTGAGTTTTATCAACCCAGCACCGAATCCAAACTCGTAGTTGTTATATTATATGGAATCCGATGATATTGGTTAACAGTTGGTCTTAGGAGGTTCGGAGGCTGGGATTCCCAAGTTTGGCCCAAATTTCCCGTACAACATTTAAGTGTATTTTTGGCATTTTCTAACCCTAATTATTGTAGGGTTATTTATAGATGATTAGCCATCAGAAGTCTTGTAACTTGTATACTCCTTTTTGCCTCAGAGCATAATGGAATCATATGTGAGTTATCACCCTACCTCAATTTGAAGGAATCATGTAAATATTTTGTATTGGGCACTTGGGCTTGGTATTAGTGGTGAAATGGGTTTTTGGAGGTGGTCTTGCACTCTGGGCCGAGTAATCCAACAAGAGACAATCCACTAACCAAATCGGAAAATCCATAAAGTATGGGAAGACATTTCTTACCAAAGCCCAATGAAGCATACCAAACTTCTTTACCCATCAACCAAATCAATGTCTGAGTCATAATTTCTCATCAGCTTAATTTGAAAGGGATTTGGTGTGTTCGAGATTCAAACACACACTTTTTCCAATATTGATTATGAAGACATTCCATACAGATTCATGAAAACAGTTGGGAAAAGTAGTTCTCCTGGAAATAACGATGTTCTTGTGTTTGTTGGTGTCTTGAGGATTTCCTATCTTAGGAATTGGTTTCCATGTAAAAGTGCTATTACTGTGGTTTATGATTTTTCAATAGTTCATATATATACATAGATAGGAAGGCATCACCTCTTCACATTTTTTCTCTTGTATCCGTATTTTTATACCATCACCTTATTGAAACATGGGCTATGCTAGCTATCCTGAATTTGTGATTCCCCATACAATCACAAAGGGGAGACTCACTGTACCTATTCGGGAATCCTGAATTCGGGAATGCCAAGTATTTTCGTTGAAATATGCAGTAATAAACTTCTCATTCAACCCATTAGCAATAGGAAAACTGCAAAAAATAAAAATAAAAATAACTAACAATAATAATACAGAGGTTGAGAGATGTGATCATGAATTGTTCAACTTGAGACTTTCAACAAACATAGAATCTCCACATACATGCAAAGGAAACAAAAGATAAGAAAGACGGACAAACAGGGGACATGAATTTGCACTTCCAGCTGCCTTTTTTTTTCCCAAACAGAGAAATCCATCGTCAGTTCTTGAATTGAATTGTCGTCAATAGTTCTTTTTAATTTCATCCTCCTGTCGGAAGTAATTGGCATGAAGTGCATTTGGGCCTTCAATTATTTAATTTAATTTTTCGTGACGAATAACACATAATGTATCACAAATGCTTCAAGAAAGAAAATCCTGAAAGATTTTCTCTATGAATACCAGCATCATACAATTCCTGTTTTCCTTCCCTAAATCTGCATCAATTCTTGAAAGGTCTTCATGGCTGAAGCTGGCAAACCCAGAAGCACATTTATGCTTTTCCTCTCTTTCCCGTGAGATAGAAACAGAATCACTTCCTTCTCAGGCAAAGCCACAGGCCCTGAAAAAAGTGGCTCTCCCCATCCAAAGTCTGTAGTGTGGAAGGATAGCCTAGACCAAGTAGTTATCAAAAGGGTTGCAGCCAGAGAAGGCCTAGCTCTTGTTTTTTCAAAATAGTCTATCGCCGATCTCATATAACCATCTGTAACCATTTTAACTGCCTTCTGCACTAACCCCACTGTAAACGACGGTGGATTTTCCAGTAGCTCACCTGCACTACACAGTGAATTTGTCAACACAATCCCGTTGCCAAAGTACCCTTTTGGTATCGGTGGGTCAAATTTAGACCGTCCATCAACAGCAAAGAGGAGCTTTGTCTGTTGATCAGGTTGCAGCCTTAAGGCCTGGCTTCGAGCTCTCCATACAAAGGCAGAGAGGGCTTCAAATGTAGTGCATTTGGCTAGAACTCCATCTTCCATGGCTTTCATCTTGAGTTGGTCGAGCTTGTCAGGGTCAAAACAGAAGGAGCTGTATTGCATTTTTTCTTTGTAAAGTTCAGTGGTGTCTGATTTGTCTTCAATCTCAGCGAATTCATGGTGTGGGAATTCTGTCTTAGGTGGGGATCGGGCTTTGAGGATGCTTCTGTCTAGAAATGGAGGGACGTTTAGGGACAAGCCTCTGGCAGTTTCACCCCAAGAGTTCACAAATTCCATAGCACCAAGTCCATCAAACATGCAATGGTTCATGCATAACCCAAGAACAAATCCTCCACATTTGAACTTTGTCACCTGGAAGGAAAAATAAGCATGGTTTTAGACTCCCTAACAAAAGATGTTTGTTCCAGAATCAACTTGGGAAAAGGAAAATAAATTTAAATTTAAATTTAAATATAAATGGAAGCTAAAAGCAATCAGCAGTGATGTGTGATTAAAGATGTTTTTTTTTTGGGGTAAGTTTCCATTCATTAATTTGTTTTTCATTAGTTCTGCAGACTCTTAATTGAAATTGTTCTGCAAATATAGTAGGCTACATGAGAAATACTAGTGGAGAGAAGGCACTGGTTCTGATATGTTCAGGGCACTCGAGTTCAATCTATTTTAATGATAATCCAAGCATGAAACTGAAGATTATGGGCACTTTTGGGATGTAAAGTTAAAAAAAAAAAAAAATGCTAAAGCTAACTGTTTCATCCACACACTTTGTTTACTAATTGATTTGTTAATGGTGAAAGTGTAATTAGCCCCCCCCAAAAAAAGAGAGAAGAGCTTCTCTTTTCTGAAAAAGTGACCAACATACCAGTCAGTTGATAAATCCGGTGAATGTAGCTCCCATCAAAGTTAAATATCCCTTGGCCTGGGTGATAAGGGGTTGGGTGGGGTGGGATGTGGGGTTTGGGATTTGATGAAGTTTGGGATTTTAGAAGTTATCGCTGAATTGACGCCTCATGGCAACAGAGAAAAAAGGACGGCTCGGATTCGTTGGAAGCAAAGCAGTTGAAACCACAAAATTTGAAAACTGCTTTGCTACCAGCTAATCTGAGCCGTCCTTTTTTCTCCCTTGCCATGTACCATCAATCTAGTGGTAAGTTCACCATGCATTTAAAGTCCCAAACTTCACCAAATCTGGATCCGGGATGGGAGTAGGTTTAGGTGTCAAATCACATGATGTTCTTGTATGTACCCCAAAAAAAAAAAAAAAAAAATCTCTAGATACATATAATTGATATGATTGACAATTTAGTTTATCTTCAAACCCAAACATCAAACACATGAATGTGACAATTATATCCATCCTTTCCATTTCAAGCAATCTTTTGTTAGACCTTTAACTTCTTAGGAAGAAATTCTTGAAAAATTGGTTCACTTCTTTCTAATTTTGGTTCCTAAACCATTTTTCTTAATAAATATGATACTAATACAATGATAACAAAACTAACAGCTAGATTAAAACATAAATAGCATTAAGGATTCAATTTTTTTTATTAAAAAAAAAGAAAAAGAAAATTATGTATACTGTGGAGCCTCCTATAATGATATTTTACCAAGAGAACATCAATAAGCTAGAAAAGCACAAAGTTGGAACGGTTCCGGCAAACCTGAGCCACCAGAGGAGGTATCTCCAGTATATTTTTTGCACCAGGAATGTCATAAACTAGTTTGCCAAGAGTCACAGGATCAGGCTTTGTTATGTCTCCAATCTCTTCTATGGTGCAATCAGTCTCTGCCTCGACGAAAACAGCTCCTTCCCCTCCACAATTCACTATCAACTTCCCTTCAGCGCTGATCGTTAGCCTCCCAGCAAGCGGGTAATAATGGACAAGGACCTTTGACAAGGCATCTTTGATCACTTCAACAGCTCTCTCATTTCCTTCACTATCTGATTTAAAGCAGTAAATTGTACGAACAATCACCGCGATGTTTTGGTCGAGGTTTGACAGAAAGTATAGACCCTTCTCTGTTTCCTCTGCAGGAGGAACCAGAGTTGGTTCTTGTTGCTTTACACTGAACTCAAAAACACTACTACTTGAATTCTCCATTACAAGACACACCCCAATATCCAAAACCTGAGAAAAAAATCAAAGAAAGTTGCATCAAAATAAGCAAGTTGATGAAGCTTGAGGAAATGGGTATGTGTCAAAAGGCATGAAATGTACCTGCAATGCTGGAGTATGCAGTGAGGAACAGAGTAATTTGCAGTGAAATTGGGATTTGGGGAATTGGGATTAAAGGAGTTATATAGGAGGAGTAGGCTTTGAAATTTGATTGTTTCTTGTTAAGATTAATGGAATGGTACACCCCATGAAAGGGACCTTGATTGAAGATGGTTCATACGCAAAGCTGTGTCAATGGAGGAGGTTCAACCAGAGAGAGAGAGAGAGAGAGAGAGAGAGAGACTTTTGTTATTATTATTTTTTTCCTTTTGGGTCTTGTTTTGGGCATTGATTTTTGGCTGATTGTGGTCTATGGTCATATGGATGGTGGTAGGCTACTGCCCAGTGAACCAAAACATTACCAGTCCATCAAGTCTGGCGTGAGGAAGGGGAGAGAGAGAGAGAGAGAGAGAGAGAGAGAGAGGCTGTGGGGTTAGTTGGTGGGGTTGGCGTCCAAAATTTGGTTACTTAATCTACCAAGTATAAAATTTAAACCAACCTCTCATATTTGTGCATTGTTTAATGCAGAAATGTGGTACGTTGGTACCCAGCTTTCCTATTCCATTTTTATTTTTAATTTTTAATTTTTTTGGGTAAATTGCATTTAAGGGTTTAGAGTTTAGACCATGTTTCACTTAAGGGTCCAAATTTTCAATTGTGTCAGTTTGGTACCCAATCTCAGCATTGACCAAAAATCACATACGGTGTTAACGGACAATGTGAAATGACCTTAATGCCCCCAAGAAAACTGCCGATTTTTCTCTCACCTCTCTCTCCTCTGTTCTCTTGCCTTCTCAGTTCTCCATCCTCTGTTCCTTCCCTCTTCTTCTCTTACCTTTCTTTCTTTTTCTTTTTCTTTTTTTTTTCTTTTCCTTTTTATCTCTTGACTTTCTCTCCCTTCCTCCATTTCTCTCATCTAAAAAAAAATGGTGCGGCCATGGCCACCAGATCAAGACTATGGTTGCTGGCAACCATTGTTTTGATTTTGAACTCTTTTTTTTTTTTTTTTTTTTTTTTTTTTTTTGGTGCTGGGGATGGCTACCGCCGGCTATGTAGGGAAACCGAGGGGTCTTGAGGGAGGCTGGAGTGTGCAGTGGTGCTTCCTCGATAGAATTTGACGGTGGCAATTGGAAAAACCAGATATGGTTCTTTTTCTTTCTTTTTTTTTTGTATGAATTTTTGTAACTCTTTTGGGTTTGGTTTTGGATGATTTTTGCTACAGTTTTCAGGTCGGTTTTTGATGAAATTTGCTGCTGTTTTTGGGGCTGGTTTTGAATAATTATTGCTGGTGCTTCCGGATTGGTTGTGAAAGATTTTTGGTGGTGAATTTGGGAAGGTATGAGGGTTGACTTGTGATTGGGGTTTGTTGTTGACAGTGGAGCTGAGATGGGTGTGGTTTCACTATGCAACAATGTTGGTGGGGTGTGGAGTTTGAACACAGTGTGTTTCAAATCACTTAGTCAGCGACGGTGGGTTTCAAACCAAACCAATTGCCGACGCCGGCAATGAAGCATGAGAGTTCATGGGTGGAGTTGGCTAGAGTAGGGAGTGGGAAAGGGCAAAATGGGGATAATGTAATTTCAATTTGGTTACATGCACAGCATGTGCAAAATTAAAAGCAATTCCATTTGGTCGACAAACAGCTTCTAACAGTGAACCCCTAATTGAAACCCAACTAATACTTTGGGTATCAAAGTAACGCAATTAAAACTGTGGACCTTTAAGTGAAACATGGTCCAAACTCTGGAGCTTTAAGTGAAGCAATTCTGTTTGGTCAACAAACGGCTTCTAACAGTGGACCCCTAATTGAAACCCAACTAATACTTTGGGTACCAAATTGACGTAATTAAAACTGTGGACCCTTAAGTAAAACATGGTCCAAACTCTGGACCTTTAAGTGTAAATTAACCTCTTTTTTTTTTCTTTTTTTTTTTTGGGCTTTTATTATTGCAGATGAAAAATGGAGGTCATATTGATGATCATATTATAGCCATCTCAATGCAATGGTGGGCACAGGTCTAAGTGTACAATGACGACTAAAGGAACAGAAAAGTCCACACCTTATGGCAGAGCTTAGAAGCAATCAGAAACTTGTCACCAAACATAAAATTTTGGAAAAAGTATCACTTGGTCGGTTCTAATCATCCAGATTCAAGGGCAGAGGGAAAGGTGGGGCCGGCTTGGCGGCCAAAATCCCAATTTTCATTATTTTACAGGTGTAGCGTTTAAATTTGATATTGAACTGTTGGGAGTTGATACATAACAAAATCACAGTTTATATCACTTTAATTCCATCCAAAGCTGAACCATTAGCCACCCCACCTCCAAAAAATAAAAAATAAAGAAAGAAAAATATCTGGCTTCGCCCCGCCCTTAGTCAATTGATCTCAGACAAATGTTTTTTCTACTTCAATGAAAAGGACCTTAAATTTGCCTAGTAATTCAACATCAATGGAGAATATTAGAGAAAATAATATAGAATACATTAAAACTAAGGCAAAAGGCCCAAATGGCCAACTAAATTAGAAAACTAAATGCTAAAATGTTACTGTAGATTGGATAGGCAAGAGAAGGATTACAAGTGGCCTGTCCATGTCTATTTGATACTCTTTTAGGTTTTAGATAACTATCACAATGACCCATTGTAATAACTTCTTCTATGCTGAAAACCATCTGGGTCAAGTGTCTCTCACTGCACGCCTTAAACATTAATATTAAAAGGAAAAAAAAACAAAAACAAAAAAGTGAAAAGAACCTATGGACCAGCCAATTGATGTGGCCAATTGATTTTAAATGGTTCCTTTTCATGCCTAAATGAAGAGGAATTTTACATTTGCGGTGTTATTCAATCGAAATCAATAGAGACCGTTTTATAATATAAAATAGGGAACTACTATTAACACTCCCAAATAAGCTTCTTGCACTCTTTTAAGTGCGAGAGTCGAGGCGTGGTGGGAATAGCATCTGCCATAAATATAGTATATTAAAAAAGTAATGCAAAAATAAATCACATTGGCAGAGTATAAAAGAAGAAAGGGCAAAGGCGTCAAATAAACAGGAAACTAAGTGCTACTGTACATTGAGAGAGAGAAAGAGAGGGTAATTACAACAGCCTCCACAGCTATCTATTGTAGTCATTTCTTTTAATCCCATAGTAATCCCCATGCATAATTAGGCATGATACAATTGTTAAACTGCTGAATCCACACGATTTAATAAATAGATATAAATAATATTAATATTAATAAATAATAATAAAAAAGAAGAGCTAATATAAACACGAAATGGCCCTTTTCTTGGACCACTGTATGATTAATTAGATTGCCATACATTGTTGCTTTGATTACTGCAGGAAAAAAGAATGGATAAAATGTAGGGAGCTCGTTGAGACTTTGCAATCAACCTGAAGTGGTAAAGGGTTAACTTCCTATGGAAAGATTCTTTCTTTAGTTCAACAAGAAATGCTGACAATGATCTTCCCTGCTAGTCAGTCGGCAAACCTCTGAGAAAAATGCATAGAAAAAACCATACTCCAGATTATAGAATATGGGTTAAAGAAAGCGTGTTGTACTCTTGGTTGTGTCATGAATGAAGGCACGCATCATGCGCTCTCCTTAAGAAAAATATATCATCCCCTTCTCCACTAGGTTGTTTTGTTTTTACTTTCAATTAGCCTTGCCATTAAAAAATTATCAGCTTTAAGACTTGGAAATATAGTTTTAAAACTTGGCAACTAGTAATAATTTAGATTAATTTAGATTAGATAGGCCCCCAAAATCAAGTGGAAACATTTAGCCCATAAGAATTGAGCTGCCATTTCACAAATTTTCAAGGACAGCTCAAAATCGAGTCGATGAATTTGTTTTGATTACACAACAAAATGTACATCACTTTACATGGGACATCCAAACAGGCCCCACTAAAATGACATTTTAGCTCTATAGACGTGCAAAAATGCCCACCTGCATATAGTATCCAAATAAATAAATCGATTTAATAAGATGCTGGATACTTGCAACTGCTACAATTTATTCAGAAAGCAAAATATGCAAACCTGTGGCTTCTACCCTTTCCAGTTTCCAATCACAGCTAAATAAAAATAACTAAACCCAGTCCCAATGCTGTAATTCATTTAGTACAAGAGAAAACCATTCACTGCTCAATTATACCAACTCCATATACACCTTCACCACAAGTGGATGGGGGGTGTCAAGGAGTTCTCAAATACAACTACAAGTCAATTTTAATGAAAAGGACCAAAACTATTAAAAAAAATAAAAATTAAAACTAACAAATGGCAACTACGGTCATGTCTAATTGTTCAAAGAAAAGAGTACATGTATATGGTACAAACAAACCAGTTAGGTGCTCTTATACGGGAAATGTCAGAGATCCAAATGGTCACTGTTGCTCAACATTTATGGAAACTGCTGACAAAATCCCCATAGACGATCTACCTGGTCAGTGCACTACAACCTTAGATGCTCCAAAAGGGCAATTAAGGTTTTCTGACCTACTTGAATGAATTAAGCATCATCATCATCATCATCATCTCCGGCTCCATCTTTCTCTGCATCATCACCAGCCCCAGCATTCCCCTCATCTTCCTCCCCTTCATCTTCCTCATCACTCATGTTATTTATTACATCTGTAATTATATCTTTCACCTCTGCTTTTCTATGCATTAGATCCAAACCAAAGTGGGTACCTAAAATAACCACACTAGACAAATTAGCTGCACTAAACTTTCATTATTATAATCTTTATTGTAATGAATAAAAGCGAGCATACCAAGTTGCCTGAGAATATCAGATAGAGTTGCCTGCATTATGAAAATACAGAAACTTTGTGAATGACAACTAACAGAAACTTAATCATTTGAACTATGCAATGCTGGACAACATGCACTCCTTAATACTTACCGTATTGAAGTCCACTTCCTTCAAAATGTCTACTACTATTGCATACAACTGTCCTCTGCTAGGTTCTGCCTTTGCCTTCTTGCCACTTTTGCCTTTTCCTAGTTCAGGCACAAAATCAAAACAGATAATTAAGAAATTGTGTAGTGTTGCCAATTTTTTGAACAAAAAACAATGAAATCCTTGTTAGGACAGCAAAATTTATTTTGCAAGGGAATTTCTGAGCAGAATGCAATATAGAAAGTCACATGATAAATTGGGCATCAATCTTCAAAAGCATGTTAGTTGTTAACCAACATGCCTGACATCACAATGACAAATATTATCTATAGAACATTAAACTCTTTCCACAACTTAAACTTCATCAGGCTATTGTAAAAGTTTCTCCCAATAGATTTAGAAAAATAAAAATAACAACTTTTTCAAGTAGAAGTGCAAAGGCAATCTAAATGTTTTTTTTTTCCCCCACTTTTAGCCTGTTAATGAGGTAAATTATCCTCAAAAGGCTGAAAGTGTAAAAACAGTAAGAATGCCCTAAGTGTAAAATATAGAAATGCACAACCATAATAAAAACTTCATGATGATATTTGAAGAAAACTTCAAAGTCAAAACTCAAGTATTAGAGCCATCAACGAATGAACAGAAATTAATGCACCTTGATCCTTGACCGAAACCTTAGCGGGCAATTTGCTTGATTCTTTCTTATTGGTAGCCTTCCCCTTAGCCGAAACACTTCGGTCCTTCTTCTTTTCCTTTTCAACATTTTGTTTCTTAGATGCAGAACCCTTTGATTTTGAAAGTGAGCCAGAAGTTTTATCAGCATCAGTGGCACTTTTTTTCACAGTTGAAGCAGAAGACTTTTTCATAGATTTTGCAGGGGTGTCCTTTTTAACCGGTGTAGGTTTGGTTTTAGCGCCTGAACCCTCCCTTACATTCTTTTTAGCAGAACTTTTTTTACTTGACACCTGCTCTTTTGGTTCATCTTCCTCTGATTGCTCAGGGTCACTCTCCTCTTTCATATCATTATCATCCTCATCCTCATCCTCGTGAGAATCATCTTTAGTGTCCAAAGGTTCTACTTTATCATCAACTTCATCTTCTTCCTCAACTTTGGACGAATGCTTTCCCTTCTCCAAAACTTCAGGGTGTCTGTTTCTGTTTCTAAGGGCAAAACATGATAAATTCACATTAAAAACTCAAGAGGCTGCCAAAATGGTCTTGAAAGAGAGAAAAAGAGATCACAGTACATTAGTGTGATGATGAAGGTAACAAAAGGAAAAAATAGACACACACACACACACACACAAAAACATATATATTTATAGCGAGAGAGAGAGAGAGAGAGATCATTAACCACTATTTTCTTAAGAGTACACCCATAATGCCTTACAGCATGTTATCAGTTTAGATAGATAATCCATCAGAATCAGGAGAACGCAACTGATAATTAAATCATTAGCAAAAAGAAGCAATAAGAA
Organism: Liquidambar formosana; assembly: GCA_039720395.1. Lineage (NCBI taxonomy): Eukaryota > Viridiplantae > Streptophyta > Magnoliopsida > Saxifragales > Altingiaceae > Liquidambar > Liquidambar formosana. Next base: position 30,237,729 of record CM077828.1, read on the forward strand.
GCACTACTAAACTAGTAAAACCACTAATTTATAATGACAAGCTATATATATATATAAGAAGCTAAAATGACAGCATTTCTATAAGGCCTATGTATGTGTATACATGTGAGTGTGAGGAGCAAATGAGATCGTGCACATAAGAGAGAGAGAGAGAGAGAGAGAGAGAGAGAGAGGTGGAGGTTCTATACCAAAGTCACAACATGAATTCAGGTATTCACATCTAAACTTTTTTTCTAGTAACAAAGTATGTTCTTTATGCGTTTTTTTCCCAATTACATTTTGTTAATGCATCCAATAAAAAATGTTCATAGCAACTCTGCTTTCTTTTTTAGAATCAATTGAAGTAGCACACTGATAAACAGATTCCAACAAAGTGGAGCAATAGGAGAACTGTGTACTGATTCTAATTCCACAGAAGAAAAAAACACTGCCCAAGTATACCTCTTTATCTTCATTTTTTAAAAGTATTAATGATTTTTCAATGACTGGTGGTAGATTTACATTATGAAATGTCAAGAAAACACACTAAAACACGAGTATGATCTCTTCAGCAATTTGAGGGAAATGACAAGAAAAAAATGAACATTTAGAGTTGCTGAATTGGCACATATTAAATGGTTCAAATCAATACTGTAACAAATCAATATTTTATGCAAGTTTAAATATTGTTTACCTAACCAGTATTGAGACACTGCCTCAATTGTGTTAACTAAAGCTAGGCTCACTGGTCTTGATGTCTGGAAAATCCCAATTTCTTTTACTGTGCCCAGTATTCTCTCCCCCTCCTCCACCTGCCCTTCTTCACAGGGTTTCTGCCTTTTTCTTGGAGTGGGGAAACAGAATTTAACCGCTAAAAAAAGCCAGAAACTAATCAAACCCATCAAACCAAAGAAGATGAATTTTGGGATAGCTAGCAGTGTCATCAACACAATTGCAGAGAGTTGTTGAACATTCTAATGGCCAACTGGATAATAGACCATATAATAAAGGCAAAACTACACAATCATGCATGTCTCCTCTTATCTTCATCTAAGCAAATAATCATTTCCCATCTAAAATTTGAAAATACGACCTTCAGTCCTGAGTTTTTTAACTTCACTCCCAAGAAACTGCTAGAATTTTTCCCTCAAATTAAAATTTCTACATTTATATTAATGCAAATGCATAATCATTACAAATGTGATAACGTTTCTGGCCTTAAAACTCATAACTAAGTAAACACTTGATCAAAACAGGGGAACAATGTAATGCATATTCACTAGAAACATCTCCATTCAACTTCAAAAGGAGTATGAAACAAGAACAGTTATAAAACTGTATAGAAAAGATCTGAAGACAGAGAAATGGAAGTGTCACTGTTCAAGGATAGGGCAAAGAAACAACAGAAAATTCATCATAGAAAAGCCAATCCCTGTCATAAAACTGGGAAATATATAACAAACTCTGTATAATGTAACAGTAAAACTAACCTAAACTTACAAATAATCAATGCATAAACTATAGAAGGAATAAAATGAAATATGAAAAAACTATCAGATGGATGGATGAACCTAACTTATTCATATTGGATATCTGAGTATTACGCAAGGACTATTGCATATCTAAGTATTATGCCCAAAAGAAAATTTTCTGCATTCAAATTGGACGCATTAAAACCTTCATTGTTGGAAAACTGATGAAGACAAACCTTGGATGGCGTTTCTGTAGATGCCTCCCCAGAACCTGTGTTCTTGCTTGGTGTGACCTTCCTCTTGCGCTTTTTACCTTTCTGAAAATGAGATGAAGAATAAAATTCACCAACACCAACCATGGAAACAAATCATATCACTTAATGCTATGGTGTATGCAAAAACAAGAAAAATGATATAAAACCTGTTCCTTATCAGCAAGCAAAACATCAGTTGTAGCATGTGGGGATTCCAAGAATTCCAATAATTTTGCAGACAGCTCTTCCTGAAAATATAGCTTAGCCCAGTACAATAAGAGATTACTTTGATAAATTGCCTATACAACTAAAATATTGCTTCACCATCACATACCTTTTTCACATTGCCCTTGTTTATTGGAATATTGAGCACGTCACAGAAATCCATCAACTTTTCTTTAACACACTTGTCAAGCTTTTCCTTCACTTTTGTCCTCTGTTTTTCCTGCTGAAAAGAGAAGAGCCAGCTAATATATATAGGTTTCGAACCACACATTAACAGTTTTCATGTAAGTCCATGTATCATTCATGAAGAAAGTACTAAACCCCATTTTCATCATAAAGACGTGAGTGAGCACACACACATGCATGGATACACAAGAAAATTATGTACAAAAATTCACAAAAACAGTTAAACAGAAATAACTTGAGCAATAAAATAAAATACCTCATTCTCACCCATACATAGCCAGAAAACTGGCTTATATTTTTCTTCAAACTATGTGCCTACCAAAAAAAAAAAAAAGTATCACAATTAACATCTCAAAACAGGAACTGTAAAATAGAAATGCTGGACAAGACAAGTAAACCAAGAAACTAAATCAGCCAATCACCTTTGCCCTCTTTCCAAAAAGAATTGTGTGAAGCATCTGCAGGTTGTCATCAGGTTTTCTCTTTGACAACTTGAAAGCCACTGAAACAGTTCACAAATCAGGCAAAAAAAACAAGGCCAGTCTTCTGTATAAAGAAAGTTGAATAAAAGTAAATAACATTATCCAGACACTAATCAGCAAGATCAGACAACCAGAGCTGCAAATTTCTGCCTCTGGATCCACAATTCCACTATAAGTATATGGTAGACTTATTTCCCTACCGTTCTATCACAAATATAGCACTATGAAGTTTATGGAATAATTCATCTAGAGGAACCAATGCTTTAGGCAGGTTATAGCTGTGTATTCTCAATCAACAAATATTGCATTATCATGTTCTTCTAAGACCTGCATGCAATTTTTCAGTGAGAACTGACACAATTGCATATCATCATGGTCCACTAAATCAAGGAAGGACATGGTATACCAGAATCCAATATAACAATACAATTAGTTATCAACATGAAGCAGAAATCACAATTTTAAAAATCATTCTTTATCAACTGTCCTGTACCAAATTCATACTGAACATGCAAGGTCGATTCAATTCCAAAAACTTATGCAGGGCAGTGCCCACAATAGCCCCCCCCCCTCTCCCAACAACAAAAAATGGCCAATGATAACACTGCTGAGTTTCATTAAGTGATATAAAAATCACCCCCTACCCCAAGAATTATGACAGTGCTAGGTTTTGTTAGTGATATAAATAAAAACAAAATAAAAGAAATCAAATGTTTGGTTGGGTCAAATGTCCAGCTTCTGATACATGCTGCTGAAATTCCTAAACTGACAAACTAAATATTATATCTTTAATTAGTACCGATAACAATTACAAAAATGAAACACTGGTCATCTCACAAATTTTGAATTGGGATTTTTAAAAAACATTGAATGGAGGCACTGCAGATTGATGGAATCAATGATTCTGCTGGACAGCTAAAAACTATATGTCCTTGGGAGAGGGAGGGAGGGAGGGAGGGAGAGGGAGACTGCTGATTGAAAAAAGATAAAATTGTCAAATCAATCACAGAAACAATAACGTATTGGGACGCCTAACTATTACTGTGTAAAGCCAAGTTTAATCAGTAAATGCTAATCTTGCAATTACTAATCATCCAAAGCAATGAAAGCATTTTCTATTCCCATCTTAATCAATTCAATGGGGTTCAAATAACAGTTTACAATGCTACAAGAACAACTACCCATTATCTAATTAAAAGAACAAAGCATCAAGAAACAAACCGTTTGGAATATCCTTCAGCTGAGTGCCACTACCCTGAAATCCCACAAAATCCACAATTAACAAAACCCAAAAAACACTTGGAATCACAAAATTAACAACAAAAAAGTAACTTTCCCCTGCCATACCTTCTCAATAGACAATGCTTTGCTCGCCGAAGATCTCCCCGCCGACGGTTCTGAGTACCGTTCAACTATTTTCCTCTCCCTCGCCGGCCTCTCGATTGGCGTAACTGGCTCTTTCATACTCGAATCCCTCCTAGCTTTCTTCTCCGTCGATTCCTGCCCCGCTTTCTTCTCAGTCGATTCCTGCTCCGCTTTCTTCTCCGTTACTTTCTTCGATCTCTCCTTTCGACTCCTCTTACCTTTCTTGCTTCCTCCCACTACCTCCTTACTTTCTTCAACTTTCTCTTCCGACTTCTCATTTTCCCGAGGTAAATCCTTCTCGGAAACTTCCTGATTTTTCTCGGACATTTCCGAGTCCCCTCCTTCTTTCTCTTCTTTCTCACTCTGTTCTCTCTTTTCCTCCTCTTCTTCTTTAGCCTCTGCTTTGTCTTCGACGGCAGCACCGTCTTCTGGCTTCTTCTCTTCTAGGGTTTCGGATGCCATGGAAATGAACAATCAAGCAGTAGATATAGAGACAGAGATGGAGAGATGGATGCTAAAACCCTAGGGTTTAGGGTTGAGGAAACCCTGGGGAACACAGTGGGTGATCGAAGGATACTGTGTCCGGGAAAACTAGGGCTCGAAGATGCCTTGAGAGTCGACGGTTCACACGTTGTGTGAGTGTCGGAGCGTGACAGAGAGAGATACCAAAGTTGTCTGAGCTCTGGAGAGAGAGAGAGAGAGATTGGGATTGTAAAAAATTGGGGCAGATTTTGTTAGGGCGGGCTGAATTGGTGGGGTTCAAAATTTCATGCCAAATTTGTTAGCGGGCTTTGGGTTTTCTACCCGTCCCGGCACATTGAAAGTTTCAAAACTTTTAAACTAGGGCTCTGCATTTGAACACAAGCATATCCTTCCATTTTCTTTTCCTTTTTTCTGTTTTTTCTTCCTTCTCTCTTTCTTTTTTTTTTCTCTTTTTTTTATATTTTTTAAAATTATTATATTAAATATCATCATCTCGAGATGTCTAGATCTTTTGGTCTGACTATCTCCAATTTTAAATAAAGTTACTGTTCACTTAAGCATATAATCAATCAAAAGAATTTAGGTAGGTGATTAGCCCCTTAATTAAGAATCCGAGAAGTTCAAATGAAAATATTCACTTCTTAAGTTGTAAGTATTAGACCAAATGAAGTTACCTCTTAGGATTTGAAAAGTAGTGTACATGCTATTTATGATTTCCACCTATCGATCTTATTGGGGGCCAGTATCGTAAAAATTTAAATCAGAGCAATCTCAAAGTTTTTTTATTTAAATTTCTCATGTGCTATATAAATAGGTCACTTAACATAATAGTTTGTATGAAATTACTATGTTAGTTTTCACATTTGATTTTATATAAGAAGACATAAAATCTAGAAAAAGGGATGGAAATAAAAGCCTTTTCCTTTAAATTAAATCAACCGAGTTGGCTAAGTTGTCAGCTTATATTTTGAATGATGGTTATAAACTTCAAGCTCAGTGTGACTGTACAAAAATTTTTAAAAATATACAAATGTAGATTGTGTAAAGTTAAATGTGAAAACTGATACTATAATTATATACTTATTCAAGTCAAAAGTTTCAAAAACATTGCTCATCCCCAATATATTTCTCTACTTTTTTCTTAAATGATGTGATTATAGGCATTGCAATCATTTTTTTTTTTTTTGGTTTCCCAAGGTGTCTTCAGGCTTCGCCCAAGACTAATCCTCTGAGATATGGTCGGACGCCAAAGCGGAAACCTCTCCCAAGAAAATTTGCTGCATCCACAAGGACATTGCAATCATTTAGGCAACACAAAAAGGCCCATGTTGGTGCAGCATAGAAAAAAAAAAAAAAAAAAGAGAAAGAAAGAGGCTGAATAGACCACTCAAAACATACCACCATCCTCCTGAGCAAGAATTGAACCTATTATGAGGATGCTTCCATGTCCTTTGTGGAATTATCCCATTGAGAGAAAAACACAACCTATTCCTTTTTTCGGGACATGCTCCTGCATAATGGGCTAAGCACCAAAGTGCGAGGACCCGACATAGCATACATCAAATATGATATTTCATAGATTTTGTGTATGATGATGGTCTTGATTGGACTAACCAGACATCCCAGTTCGATATTCAACCAGTCTATCGGAGCATAATGCTATCCTTAATGCATTGTTTGAAAGGTCTCTTATTGTTCTAGCATTACTAGTACCATGTCAAGCATTAACAACAACCAAGCTACAAACAATTATTTCATCTTCAATACCATTTTTTTTTTTCATTAATGATTAGGGGTATTCAAGTCTTACTTCTGCTGATGTTTCAGTTTAAACCTGAACTTTCGAACCCTGAGATCTTAACCACTCAAACAAGTGACCAACCCCACAGTGGAGTACTCAATACCAATTTTATTGGTAGCCGCTTTTATGAAAGGTATGGTGGAGGTCCATCCTTGCCATAATTTGCATTAACCACCTATATTATAGTCATAACCTAGAGAGCTACCTGGGGCGAGAAGGTTAGATATGTTTTTCTACATGATCAATTGCAGCGGTAGCATCAACATCAATAATCAATTTCTAAATGCCACATTTTTTACACAAAATGTGCTCTTTAATTTAAAGGATGCATTGTGCTCTTTACATACAATATATTTGAGATTTACAGATCAATTAGGTCACTCTCTTCAAGGCGAGCATGGCTTCTCAATCATTGTCACGCAGTTTCAATTATTGGGTAGAATATCTTTACTTAAAAACTGCATAATGTTGCATGTCACACAATGCCCCATTTTTCACACTTATAATGTTTTATACCAATATGATGGCCAAAATAATAATAGTAGGGATGGTCCTAAGTCCTTGGGTGGATCTATTGGAAACCAATCCATTAGTTATAGAATCAAATAGAGTAAGATCTCGCCCTCCCCTCCCCAAAAAAATTAAAAAAAAAAAAAAAAAAAAACCTATAAATGTTCAAAATTTGATTCGCATGTGTAGCCATAAGGGAAAGGGGTTTTTGAAAAAGGATGGGCTATCCCGTTGTGTAACCTAAGAACCTATTGGATTTTATTTTGAATAAAGGACAATATAGGCTCAAAGCAATTAAAAGAGTGGCCCTGCGCTCATAACATGGAGATAGCCACTATGCCAAACTCTCTTTTTTTTTAGGTACAATGAAGGGGTTTGAATCTCTAACCTATTATAATTTCACCTTTTGAATTATCATCTCGTTTCCACTAGACTAGCTCTAGTGCCAAGACTCATTCTCAAAACGGCAGCTGAACCATAGACCGGCTGGGCCTTACTTGCTAGAAGCCCGAAGCCAACCCATTCCGAATTTAGACGGGTCGAGTCAATAGGGCAAAACGACCCAAAAAAAAAAAAAACAAAGAGGCCACCTATTTGTAAAACCACGTTGCGTCACTATATATAACTCCTCATCATTCTGCTAGCCTTGGCGTAGTCTGGTTTAGGGTTTCCTTTCGCCGTTATCGGAAACCAGTAGGGAAGAATAGACCAGAGGTAGCACCACCGCGCAAAAATGGTAAATCACAATCTCCCTCCCTGTCTCTCTCTATACATATATATATGTATATGCATGTGTGTATATGTGAATATATCTACCATTATCTGCTCTGTATGAACTCATCGTCGTAGAAGAACCTAGATCATTAGAGCTGACTTCAATAAATGATTTTTTTTTGTTTGACCGAGCTGATTTATGTGGAGTTTTTATGATTTGGTGAAGTTTTGGATCTGTGCGTGAGCTGCATTTACTTGTGTAGAAGTTTGGTTGTTTACTGCTGATACATGTGTTGAAACCCGCAGAAAAATGACCACTTCTTGCATCCAAATTTTCCATAAGTCTGCTTAGAAAACAGAGGGAAAGGAAGATAAATTTGTAATTATTGGAACAGCCATTTTTTTTTTTACCCCGAAATGGTTGTGAAATTCATGGGAATTTGTTTGTTTTGAGGGTCAAATTGTTTATGGAGTAATTTGTAGGGAGATGAAAATGTTTGTTGTCCTCTGTTAGGTTCTTGGAAAAAATGTAAGTTTAAAATGCATAACAATTCGTTTGAAGAAAACCGACCCCTTAAGGTTTTTATTTGATAATCTCTGGCATTCTGGATTCATTACAAAACTATACACAGAACATGATAAACAAAACTAGAATTTCCATAGGGCATTCAAACAGGGCATAAAAGTCTCTTCAGTTATCTCTAAGAAGTAGAATTGCAGCTGAATTTTATTATTATTTTACCTTAATAAAAATTTGTCGTGGAAACAATTTCCATCAAAATAATTAAGGTCCCCCACTGTGCACCCTGGTTGTAAGCCCCTTTGAATTCAGTGATATGACTACTTAGATAGCTATTTCATTGCATGATAAATTTGATTAACACTATTATTTTTACCCAGGCCCCAAAGAGAGGAGGAAAAGTGGCTGCAGCACCTGCGAAAAAGAAACCTGTATTTTCCTCATCTTTTATTCAATTTTTTTCCCTAGAGCCGAGGAACCATTAACTCCTCATTTTGAATGAATCGTAGTTTGTGTTTTGGCTTACCAGATATGATTTTTTTGATTTTGGAACTCAGGAGAAGGTTGTGAACCCTTTGTTTGAGAAGCGTCCAAAGCAATTTGGTATTGGAGGAGCATTGCCTCCTAAGAGAGACCTGACCCGATTTGTGAAATGGCCTGTGGTTGTTCGCATTCAAAGGAAAAAGAGGATTCTCAAGCAGAGGTTGAAGGTCCCACCAGCATTGAACCAGTTCACCAAGACTCTGGACAAGAACCTTGGTGAGGACCATATGATGTCACTTGTGCTGTTGCTTAGTCATGTAGCCCACTTAGAATGTCGTGAATTACATTGGTGTGTACCACAATCACAATATAATTTAACTGTCACAATCACAAGAAAAATCAAGAGAATTGATAGGAACACATACCCTGATTTACCATATCTTTATTTATTTATTTATTGTTATTTAAACCATACCAGTTTGCTAGATGTCTATATTTGGCTGATGAAAATTTTTAGAATAATATTAAGTAGCACATTTACAGTTTTATACCTTTGCCTCAATGCTCTCAATGAGCTTGTTTTTCGCACTGATTGAACTTTGGTGATTTACACACTGGTAATGGGTGGCAAAGATCAATCTGATGACCCTATTTTGGTCAGATAACTCAACGATGACTCTACTATACACATAGTTATGCTGGAAATGGGTTCCCTAGTCTGGAAGTCTGCTTTCCTGAACTTAGGGGAAGCTTCTTTGAATGAGAAAACTTGCTTCAAAGGAGTGTTTCCCATTGGAAAAGCTTCTAAAGTAACAGGGTAATGATTTTTTTAATTTTCTTTTCCTGTTTTCCCCATGGTAAGTAAAACATTAAGGAAACATGTTTACAATGTTTTCACAAAATCTAGATGAAATCCCCTCACAAAAAGGTTTTTGTGCTTTCTTAAATATTTTTCATATACATTCTTGATTCATTTGATGGTGTTTTTTGTTTGGATTTCTATTAGTTTCTGCAATTTTTTTCATGTTTTATATCTCCAATTCTTAAGAGGTTTTGCCGAAACAAACACATTATTTTGTGGTCATGCTTAAAGCTGTTTATCTATTGTTCTCATCTCAAAAGGTGCCGCTGCTGGCTTAAATATTGTTTTCTGTTTTCACTGCTCTAATGACTTTTAATAAATATTTGTATATGAAATGTTTATCAGTTATGTGATTAGGATTTTGTAGCTTAGAATGATATGTTCATTTTAGTGTTCAAGATTAGGTTGCCCTATGTGTTTTCTGTGCCTTGTTTATTTTTATTTTTTTGGTTCACTTTTTGCAGTTGTCTAAATGCACTTCTTGTTTTGTGTTTACAGTCAGCAGTTTTCTTTTTCGTATCTCTGTGGTTTTCACTCTTTAAGTCTTCCTCTTTTTCCTTTCTCCAGAATGATGCTTTATGTATTGATAATTTTGTGGAATTTTACTAATCATTCTACTATATTTTGTGCACATAATTGCAGCATCAAACCTGTTCAAGATGCTTCTCAAGTACAGGCCTGAGGACAGAGCAGCAAAGAAGGAACGTCTTCTGAAAAAGCGCAAGCTGAGGCTGAAGGAAAAGGCAGTGAGGTTAAGAAGCCAATTGTTGTGAAATATGGACTCAACCACGTCACCTATCTTATTGAGCAGGTTACTTAAGCTAGTTGTTATACATGTATCAATTTTACTCAGTAGCGAACTCTGCAGTCTGCAAATGGAATTTCACGCCTCCTAAAATAATGGAAATACTTGCTGTCTCCCTTACAGAATAAGGCGCAATTGGTAGTTATTGCTCATGATGTGGACCCAATAGAGTTGGTTGTATGGCTTCCTGCATTGTGCAGGAAGATGGAGATCCCGTACTGCATTGTGAAGGGAAAATCACGTTTGGGAGCGGTAACATTGTCTTCTACATTGTCTGATTTTAAATTTCCTTATCAAATCATCGGTCCCATCTGAAAGTAAATAATTTATATTGCCTTTCTCACAGATTGTTCACAAGAAAACTGCAGCTGTCTTGTGTTTGACCACAGTTAAGAATGAGGATAAGTTGGAGTTCAGCAAAATCCTTGAGGCAATCAAGGTAATTTAGAACTGCAAGTCTAGGGTATTTTGGTTTTTATATGTTTGATGTTAGGCATACAGGATTGCATTTAATTTTGAAATGATTTTGATTGGTGTTTCAGGCTAACTTCAATGACAAGTATGATGAGTACAGAAAGAAGTGGGGAGGCGGGATTATGGGCTCCAAATCACAGGCCAAAACCAAGGCCAAGGAGAGAGTTCTTGCGAAGGAAGCTGCACAGAGGATGACCTAAGAGTTTTAGCATTCACAGGCGGACCTTTTGCTTTGATTTTTTCCCTTTTTCCCCCATTTTCCGGCTATCAGAATGGCCTTATGTAATAGTGACTTAACCACAACTTTGACTTATTTCACTTCCTATGGCCATGGGAAAGCGAGTATTTTTGATAGAACATTTAAAGAACCTATTCACTTCTAAATCTTCCTTGGGTGTCTTAAGTATTGACATTTTATGGGTAATGATCCAACTCTTTGCTTTCCACCCCTGAGGACTTGGTGGGACATAATCATCTTAGCTATGCTAAAAAGTACGGACATGGACATGCGACATGGTTACGACACGACACGGACACTTCGACACGGCAATTTCTAAAAAATTCAAGACACGACATGGCAGGGATACGGTAATAAATAAATAAATAAATATATTTTGCATTATAGTTTTATAGTTTTATTTTTCAATTGAAAGATAGAGTCTAAAACAAAAATCACAAAACAAAAAGAAATTTTGGGCTTTTGCAAAATCACCCTTCAATTGTTAAAAACAACTAAAATTACCCCTTTTAAAACAATTTAAATATATATTTTTTACCCCGCCGCGTCCCTCCCGTGTCCGAAATTATTTTAATTTTTTAATTTTCCCGACACGTATAGGGTATGTTGGAGGCGTGTTGGAGCTGTGTCCGTGTTCGTGTCAGTGTCCGTGTCCGACACAGCCACGGCACCATTTTCGGAGTATCCGTGCTTCCTAGCAGCTATGTAATTGGCTTGTCTACTTAAAGTTTCGATTTTCATCAACATACGAGGCAATTTCCGAAATGTTAAAAATGATTAAGAGTTGCTCAACTGCTATGTCCCTTGGCAGAGAAAATTTCGACTAATGTGTTGGGTTATTCGATTGTCATAACATACAAGGCAAGTTCCAAAATGTTTAAGAGTTGCTTAACTGCGATGTCGCTCCGCAGAGTAAATTTAGACTAATGAATTGGGTTAAATAGCATTGCTACTTACTCACAAGGATGATCATTCGAGGGGAACATCTCTGAGTTGCATTGGTCCTGGGGCCATGGGATTGAGAATATCCTTGTCTAAAGAGAGCATATAATTAGTTATGCCTCATTTGCCTTGCATTAGAAGTATTGCCATAAAGGGAGGTGAGGGGTTGTATATATGTGCTCAAGAAATTCTTAAAACTTTCTGCAATTGGAGTTTAATTATGGGATGGTTTGCCGTCTCTTTTCCCACTTTAACGAAAGAATAGGTGTTTGCCTTTTATATGAACTGATTTTTTTCCCTAATTTATAATATTGTGTTCTTACCATCATTAGGGTTAGGGTGGGTTAATTTAGAATTTAGGGCAGGCTGCTCACATTGTATTATAAGTGGCCAACTGTATGACAAATTGACAATAGAGTGATATTCTATGAGGTTGAATTAGGTGTGAATGCCACCATACCGAAAAACTGAGTGAGCCAATATTCTCCGATCACCCTAGAGAAAATTCATAATGCACTAAATAAAGTAGTAAAATCATTTTTTTTCTTTATTTTTTTTGGGTTGTGGTGGGCGTTTACTGGCTAACTTGTTGAGGCGGTGTAGGACGTACAGTAGGGAGCATCAACACAGGATTCATACTCTTTCCGGCTGGAGCAAACTGTCCCCTTCCCAAAGATATCACCCGCGTGATCTTCCCACTTAAAGGAAACACTCTGTTTCCAATTTTATACACACGACCCTACATATATGGTTCACGCTTTGAGGGAACACAACCATTATTGCTCAGAAGTCCTGCGAAAAATCGGTCTCGTTGCGGAAGAAAACCTCAATTGCCTCTGTATCCAATGGAACAGCAAAACTCTGCGACCAAAAACCCACCTCCCGGTTATGTTGTCACCGTCAGTGTTCCCAAGGACCAGGTTTTCTTCATCCCACCACAAGAAAGAGCTAAGATCATGGAAGATCTCGCTCGCCATCGATCCCTCGACCGCTGCTGCCAATGGTTTCCCCGCGTGTTGATTCTCACGCTTTTCTTGTTCGCCTTGGTTTCCGGTGTCTTGTACATCATCTTCTGGCCGAGACACATAAAATACTCTGTCCAAAGTCTCTCTGTTGAAGCCTTGCCGCTGGCTTCGCCGCGGGTCTCACCGGTTTTCAACGTCACGGTGAAAGCCGACAACCTTGGGAAGAGAACGGGCATCCACTACAAGGAGGGAGGCTCCGTTAGTGTTTTACACTCGGGAATCAGCTTGGGTAACGGCGCCGTTCCATCGTTCTATCAACGACCGAATAATGTTACCTTTCTGAGGGCTGTTTTAAACCATTCTGAAATATATTTATCCAAGAATTTTCGACAAACACTCATGAAGGAGCGAAAGCAAGGGAAGGTCAAGTTTGTGTTGAATCTGAAGGCTCCCCTGAGGTTCAAGCTTGGCTTCATTAGTATGGCGGCTCGCATGAAGGTATCTTGTGATGTGATGATGAATGGGTTGATGGTGGATTCAGAGATCCTTTCACAAGACTGTGATGTTGATGTAGGACTACGCAAAAGAGTAAAATTCTGGTAGTGGTTAGAGTCTGCAAGAAGTATGGGTCTTAGAAGTATTAAATAGGTTTAGGGTCAGCAAGTTATATTTAATTTAATTTCTATTGCTTTATGAAATTATTTATCAATCAAATATTTAGTAGTATTATTTTTTCTAGTTGAGATTCTTAATTTTACAGTCATATGTGCAACAATTGGAAGGGCTTAAATTGAACAAACAATTGAAAGAATTTGGTTAGCATGACAAGAGTGCAAGCACGCTAACAGATGTTCACTTGTGGGTCTTATTTAATTTGCTACTTTGCTAGAGAGTAGTTCTATTTTATGCCGATATGTAAGGATTTTCCTTTGAGTTAACTCCACTTCATTCATTAGGCTTTATTTATCTTTATTTTCTTTTATTTTTACTAGATATGGGCACACGTGCGTTGCACATGAATATTATTTGAATAAAAAAATTTATAAATTCTATATATATATTGAACATGAAAATCTAATTATTTGTTACTTTTGTGTTAATTTAACTTATTAGAATAAACGCTTAACACAATAGGTCAAAATTCCTTCAATTGTTAGGAGTTATGGAAGGAATAAGAAGTTAGCTAGAACACATGCATAGTAGTGGAGGCTATATAGAATTTATGAAGTGAACATAAATTGCGTTATCTTTTTTCCTTCTTTTTTGCTAGAAAATAAACATTCTTAATTGGTTAAATATGGGAAGCAAATAAATATTTAAAATTTAAAATAATGATATAATGGTCAATCAAAAGTGTTTCTAAAGTATAAACTTTTATAGGTAGTATAGATATAATATAATTTAATATGTGATACAAGAGCATCTTTGAGGGAGGTAGCAAAAAAAAAAAAGTAACAAATCTGTCTTTTGCTACCTTACGTAGACTGTGGCAATTTGCTATTTCAATTTGAGATGTGCATTCCAAAGGGAAGTAGCAAACATAATTATTTTATTTTTATTTTCTATATTTTCTATTTTTTATGCTTTTAAATATTATTTAATTTATTGTTTTAATAAGTGAAATTGATCCCTCATAATATAGTTTTTCTTACTTTTTCTAAAAAAAATTCTCAATTTTGTTTTTATATGGTATCATCATCTACATTTTTTTTTTTGTTCACTTAGAGATTGAAAAGAGAGTGGAGATCAAGATTTTCATTTTATTTTTTTCCTTTTTCTTTTTCCCCCTCCCTTCCCATCAACAATTAAATTCAAAGCAAAATAATAATAATAATTATTATATACATATATGACCCATTCCAACAATTTCCATGTTACAATCAAAACACATTCAAGGGTTTTCCTAATCTACCCAAAATCTTCGAAAACAACCACTCCCAACCACTAACAAATTTAGCATTATATGAATTCTTAGAAAATTTCAAAAAATACATAATAAAATTACAAAACACTCACGCAACAGCCGTTTGAGATCCGGTATCGTTTTCATGATGTGGATATTTGGTTTGTGATTGCGCTGGGAAGTAGGTGTGCCTCTAACAGGCCATTCTCATTTGCTAGAGAATGAGAGAAAGAGGGAGATACAAAGTCAACGTGTTTTAGGATTATATGTATAGTATTAAATGGAGTATTTGATTTAGGGTTTCTTTTGAATTCCTATTTGTGTTTTATATATTAAGGTATGTGTTTTAGAATTATAGTTTTCATATTACTATATTTCCTATATATGCAAAAGGGTGGGTAGTTGTGTATTTAAAAATTAAAATAAGGGTATATTAGTCAATCAAAAGTTTTTTTTACATTCATCTTTTTATAGGTAGTATAGATAACAAGGGTGTTACACGACAAAGCTCCCAACTAATCCATTGGAAACATGCAATTGATTTTTCATCCGACGTGTTTTGTGCAATTTTGGGCCTAGAGGGTGACACTACGTGGATCAAATATTTTTGTGAGATTTTGATAGTTATCCTTCCTGATATGTTTATTAAGACTAGTCTTACTATTAGACTAACTCCTTTAAGATTGTTATTATGGTTTCACTTCTTCAAATATTAACCCAAGGTTAAATTTTAGAGTAAATTGCAATTAACCCTCCTGAAGTATAAGGGGGTACAATGGATAACCCCCCTTATGTTTTAATTTTGTCGATGTGCCTCCCTTATGTTTTAATTTTTGTCAATGTGCCCCCCTGTCACTCCCCATTAATGAAAATTGACAAAAATTAATCACGTGGTTATGCACATGATATTACTAACGAACCCATGTTGCCCAAAATTGCGGAAATCCTAGCTGGCATTATGGCCAATTGGGTGACTATCAATGATTGGTTTTGTCTTCCAATTAAACTAGGGGGCACATTGACAAAATTAAAATATAAGAGGATTATCTGCTGACCCGCATATTTCAGCAGGGTTTCTTGCAATTTATCCTAAATTTTAATAGGCAGCTGGCCATTAGTTCAAGTTTATTTAAATTTATTTCCTTTCAAAACAATCATTTAATAAGTTATAAATATCACTAAACACATAGTATAAATATCAAATATCACATGTAAATACCATAAGCCCTTAATTTGCTGTCACTATAATTACCGTAAAAACTTGTCCGTTCATTGCTTGTTCCTTGACCCAAAAAGTGAAAATTCTAGGCCACTCCCCAAACCCCACCTTGCTATAGAGGTATCATGATCGTATCCTTGCTCCTTCCTTGTAAAAGGGAGTGATATAAGGGTTCCATGAGCCTTGGCCCGACTAATTAATTCAGTTCTCTTTGCATTGTGCTCAATTCTCCCACCATTTCATTGAAATGCTTATATCACATAGTGAATCCAAAATTATCTTCCTTTCATAAAAATATAAATATGAAAATCTAAGTAGTTTATTGGTCGTTAAATTACGATTCATGAGAATATGGGATCAACCTCCAATACTTTCCGAGCATGCCAATCTTTTAAAATCTATTTTGGGTATTTTTTAATTGAAAATCATATCATGTTGATTCAAGACATACTAATCGGTTAAGTTTTGTGGGTTTGGAACGTTTAAGATACTACAAATTTCACCATTAGAGTAGGATGACAAAATTGTATCAATCGTGGCATTGTTGCATGCCAAATTTTACCTTGACAATGCAAAATTTCGCAAAACCATTAGAGATGTTGAGAAATGTGATGAGTCCTAAAATATGATTGGGGTAAGGAGGAGAATGTAAATTTCTTATTCCCAACAAAATAATGAAAAAAAGAAGGGAAGTTTAAGAGGAAAGTACAAGAGTGTCCAAAATCTGTGGACAATAATAGCCAATGGGCATTGTGTTATACAGCAAGTCCAAATGTGATTGGTGGGTGACCTAGCAAGCCTCCAGTGAATGACAAAGTCGTCCTCCGTAAATACTGTGAGCCCTACAATTGCCGCAGTGTCTCAAGTTACTCTAACATCCCACAAGACTCCGCGACTCAACTCACCCATCTGGCTGCGCTGAGATGGAGAGCTCACACGACGCGGTGAGTTTTAAACCGATTCCCGCCGAGCAACCAGAGCTCGACCTCTACACCATCCCCACGTATTCGAGTAAGTCTCCCCTAAAAACCCTAACCCTAAATCTCAAATCCCCACCTCCTCTCTTCAAAACCCTAATTGCTCCGTTTGTTTTCTCGCAATTGAGAAAGAAAAAAAAAAAAAAAGGATGAGCTTTGCTGATGACAGATCTTCTCTTTTACACCTGAATTTATCTTTTGTTTTCTAGGAAAAGATCTTTCCTGGAGTATTTTCGTTCCAAACAAACAGAGCGTTATATTACCGTTTATCTTTTCTCCCAGCTGGTTTCGTTGGGACGAAATCCACGAAACCGAGAAAACCTTGCTGGAGGTGTTCCTCAATTGCTCCGTTTGTTTCCACGGGAGTTACATTTTGACAAAATTTTCCCTAGGAAAATAGAAACTTTATCATGGAAGATCTGTTACACCTGAAATTATATTTTGTTTTCTAGGAAAATGTTTTCGCTCGAAACCAACAGAGCCTAATTCTGACCCTAATCGTTTTTCCCAGCGTGGTTTCCTCGGGCTGAAATCCACGAAACCGAGAAAACCTCTGCTGAAGAAGGATGAAATTGTTTCCGTCGAAACGAGCAGAGTTTACTTCTGATTTCTAATTTTTATTTCTCAGGTTGGTTTGCTTGGGACGAAATTCACGAAACAGAGAAAATATTGCTGAAGGAGTTTTTCGATGGAAGTTCGATCTCAAGAACCCCGAGGATATACAAAGAATACAGAGATTTTATCATCAACAAGTACAGAGAAGAGCCTTCGAGGAGGCTTCCTTTCACCGAGATTCGAAAATCACTGGTTGGTGATGTTAATTTGCTGCACAAAGTCTTTTCCTTTTTGGAGAAGTGGGGTTTGATTAATTTCGGTGCACCCACGGGTGATGATTCGGCCATGGTGTTGGAGGGTGAAGAGAGGTGTAAGCTTAGGGTTGAGGAAGGAGCTCCTAATGGGGTTCGGGTCGTGGCGTTGCCGAATTCCTTGAAACCTCTTTCGCTGCCACTGAGTGGGGGAGGTTACAGTGGAGTGGTTGAAAGTGGATTAAAATTGCCACCTCTGGCATCGTATTCAGGATGTTTTTGGTGATTTGACAAAGCAGAAGGGATTGGTCTGTGGGAATTGTGGAGAGCTTTGTGATTCCGGACACTATGAATGCACCAAGGTAATTTGTTGGTGCGTGCATGTTTGTATATTTCTATCTTATAATTAAATTTCTTAGTTTTCTGGTCTTTTACTTAGCATTTGATAACATTTGTTGGTTTTGAAAAGGACTGAACAAACGTAGATATTAATAAGAACATAGTATGTTATGATGCATGAAAAATGTAGTATGTTAATGCCTAGGATAACATAGTATGTTATACTGTGCCAAGGTATTTTAGACGACTTATGGTATCGAAAAGGCCATACATACTAGGTTTTAATAAGGTATGAAAAACTTAGAGCTTGTTAAATTTCTTGGTTAGGACCTGCTAGGCAGCAAAAAGACTGAAAGATGTATATTATAATGTAGCAAGGTATTTTGTGTGATTACATTGGTAGGTTTTAGAAAGACTATGAAAAACGTAATACAGGGTCATTACCATAATTACCAGATGATAATAATAAAATAGGATTATAGATGACTTATGGTGTGATTACTATGAATTAATACTAGGGGACCCAACAGTTAATGGATCCTAACTAAGAAATATTTACAGGGTTTGGATGATTATATGATTTCTTTATTTATTTAGTTTGACGATCACAAGATTTTGAACCATAGTTACTTGAAGCTCTTTTCTTGGAGGAAACTTACTTCGAAACTCTGAATTGATGGGAAATTTCTTTTAAAATTGTACTCTTCTTAGCATTGCTTTTTTAATAAAATTCTTTCCTGTTGTTGGCGATCAAAAAAAAAAAAGAAGAAAATTGTATGGAAACTTGTTTCCTCTAGCAATTGCCCTCTCAGAAAAAACTTAGAAAATGGGATATTTTCCTCTTGGTTATCAGTTATCAGTTATCAGATTATGCACTGTATCATTTATCTATTTGACTATTTATAAATTTCTAGCATTATTTACTATAGGATATCATGTTTTGAAAGATACAATTAAGTCTACCTTTGATGGAAAATTCCTTATTTATATTTTTTGAATTTACAATAAAAATTGTATGTAATTAGTATTTCTTTACTGTAGAAGTAGGACATAAATAAATGGCATTAGATTCCATATATATATATATATATATATATCTCCCAAGTTCGATAAATAATTGATCTAACATAATCTAATCTGATTCTTGTCTTAGCAAATTTTTTTCTTGAGGAATATCCTGCAGTTGCTTTACCCTCCTTAAATTTTTTTCTTGAGGAGTATCTGCTTGACTGATTAAGGACTGATTTAACTAAGCAACATTTCTATGTGCTATTTGGGCACCCATTGCTGCGTTTCCTTGGCATCATTAAGTTATGAATCCCAACTCCTTTTGGCCTATTGTGCTTCTTTTCTTTACCTAGAATGTTTTTTTCTGGATGCGTTTTCAGCTCCTAGATTCCTCCCTGGGAGTATTCTTTCTTGTGTTCGTACAATCTCCATGTCCAAATTTGGTTTGGACTTTGGATATCGTATAAGTTTAGATTTCCATACTGGTGACTTCCAATATATTGCTATTTCATTCTACTGTGCATTATCGAGGTTTTTGTCCTGTTACAACCTGGTTGTTGAAGCCTTGAAGATGCTGACCTGGTAGGTTTGGGATTCTTCATACTACTAGCTTGCCTACAACTAGATGGATCTGTGAAGTTGATATAAATTTTTTAAATATCATTTGCACTTTTGAGTGGTCAGTGGTAAAGAGGAAGTTGAACTGATGAATATCTTATAAGCTAGGAAGTTATGTTTCACTCATCTCTCTCTCTCTCTATCTGCCCCTTTAATTTTCTCCTTTAGCATGGTTGTTCACTATGAGTTTTGTCTCTCTTTTTAATTAATATTTTATAAATTAATCATTTTATTCGTTTTAATTATCACATCAGCAGGAAAGTTTTGTAATTTGTGTGAAATGCTTCAAAAATGGGAAGTACGGGGATAACAAGTCTCTGGATGATTTCAACTTCAGTGATTGCACTGATTACAGTGGTAATCATGGAGCTGTTTGGACTGAGGCAGAAACTCTACTTCTTCTGGAATCTGTTTTGAAGCATGGAGATGACTGGGAGCTTGTTGCTCAAAATGTTAAAACAAAGAGTAAACTTGATTGTATTTCAAAGCTCATTCAACTTCCTTTTGGGGAGTTTATGCTGGGTTCTGCTCGAAGAAAGGATAATCCTAGTGGTACCAATGGCAGCACAAGCAGTGTTAAACAAGTAGATTTGACTTCTTCTGAGTCTCAAGAGACTATCAATGCAGAGCCTCTATGTCATGAGCAGATAAAAGATATTGAGCAGAATGGAGATACTGAGAACCAAGGTCCTCCTTTAAAGAGGCAATGTGTTGCCAGTAGTTCACTGATGAAACAGGTAGAAATCCTTGCCAGGAATCTTATTCATCAGATTTATTTAGCGTGTTGTGTTCTACTGTTCTTGGGATATTTTTATCATTTTCTTTATCTGGTATCTAATTTTCGTGTTCAAACTTCAAACATTTAAACTCTTGAAGACTGGCAAAGTATTGTCTTTAGTTTTTGATGATTTTTTGGTTTGTCAAGGCTGTGGCATGTTTTGAATGAAAAAAATAAAGGAAACTATTATGCAATTAATCTGTTTGAGGGTCAGATGAATTTTATATGTCATAAATTCCAATAAATGAAATGTAATGTTGAATTTTTATTAATTTAATTTAATTTTTCTATCTTTGCTTACTATAAACAAAAGGAGATTATAACACTGTTTCCATTAGGTAGCACTCATATCTACCATGGTTAGCCCACATATCGCAGCTGCTGCAGCTGAGGCTGCTGTTACAGCTCTTTGCGGTGGAAATCAATGTCCAAGGGAGATATTTGATGGTGAGGAGGATGATGTTACTAATGAAGTAGGGCCTTCCAGTCTGAATTTTGAGGCCGAGAGGTTATTTGTTTATTTAATTCTCCTTTGTTGCTCCTGAAATTTTTGTTTAGCTCTTGTTTTGTATACTAAAAGCTTGAAATTTTTTTTTTACTTTTTCAGAATGCTTCAGGTTGAAGATTCGGGGATGAAGGAAAGGCCCATTTTATCAGGTATATATATAATCGATTTCTATTAGAATGGCGTGGAAACGAATTTGAAAGAAACTAGATTACAGAAAGAGTCTAGCTGTTGTTAATTTTGTACATTTGGGTTCTGAGAAAAATATTGTTTTATGTCAATTTTTCTTTGCACAGTATGCTAGTGTTTATATTCATACTACCAAATGAATGAATCTTAGTGTATTTTTGTGAATTTGGTTGCACATTTTCTCTATATCATATTCCATCACCCATTTTCACAATTCTTCAATATTATGGCTCAATATTGTTACATTATGTCAGTCCTAACCATCTGTGAATGTATCTGAATTCTCTTACAGAAACTCAAGAGACATCCCCCGAGAAGAATGTCATTCCTCTAACCTTGCAATATAGAGCTGCAATTGCAACAGCTCTTGGGGCTGCTGCTGCTCATGCCAAATTGCTGGCGGATCAGGAAGAGAGAGAGATGGAGCATTTAGTGGCATCAATAATTGAGACACAGGTGAGTCATAGTTCTCTGTTTCTGTTCCTTTTTATAGTCTTTTGTAAGGTGAGCTTCTGAACATGCAAACTGATTAGAAAGTTATGGAGATAGAGAGATTCCTTCTATGTTGAGCATGGGGCATGATTCCTTGGCAGGATTCTTAGTCACTTTGTAAAAAAACTTGCTACATCAAAAGTACACGAGCCTTATTTTTGTTTGTTTGTTTGTGCATAATTAGATGAAAAAATTGCACTGCAAAATCAAGCTTTTCGAAGATCTGGAGATGATTATGGAAAAGGAATATGCCATAATAGAGGAAGTGGAAGAGTCGATCATAGCAGAGCGGATTGATGTTTTACAAAGGCTATTTAGTTCAGGAATATCTAGATGGAGGGATCATACTCCTGTAAAATCTCAGACTGGTAGTGTATGTTAATGAAGTTTTATAAATTCATGTTAGCCTTGATCTTCTTCAATGTTGAACATCTGAGAATTCACCATGAACTTTCTGGGTTTCCATGTATGCATTACATGTAGATTTTCATTCTTGAATTCAGGGGCCATTGTTTTAGATCAGTTTTAGATCAATTTCGCCGACTGCAAACCTACTGGGGAATTCCATGCTCTTAAAGGTCTTCGGAAGCTTCCTAAAAACAAACAGTCCCAATGGCAGGGAAAGCCGCCTTTGATTGGCTATCCAATACTCCAATCAGCCAAGAAATTACTCTATTCGAATGTACAGTTCTACAGTTCCAATGGTTGGTGGTTGATCCACAGGCCTCAAATTAGTGGGACATGGGGGGTCACAATCTGAGGAACTTTCTTGTAACCCTTTTGCCCAAACTAGCTTCTCTGCCCATGGAAGATGGTCCAAAACTAGGCGCAGGTCATTGTCCACAATTCAGCATTGGTCATAGTACAAATGCCAAACCTGTGGTACCTGTGGAACAGTGAATAAACACAAATACTAGGTGTAGCAACCAGTTAAAGAGAAATGACAAGAATGGTTGATCAGAGGCAACTCATCCCGCTTAAAGTTCAGAGAGCATTGGATTATTAATTCTGCAATGGTTCTACATCATCTCCCCTTAATTATAGCCATACTTCTAAAGTATACTGAATTTGGAAAATCTCCTTACTGGCGAAATTTACTCCCCGAAAATATGAAAAGAGAGAAGCTATGATGAGGGCACCCTTATTCGTGGGTTGATGAACAACACTATTTGATTTACTAGGGGAATTCTAAGACACATGCCTTTCTGTCGGATAGAGATTTCATGATGCTCTTAGTAGTGAACTAGTGATCAATAGAATTTCTCCATCAACTTTGACCAATACCTATGGCCTAGGGGCCTCATTTTGACCTTTTTTTTTTTAAAAAAAAACTTTGGAAAAAAATTATACATAAATATGATAAATTGGGTGCCCAGAATAACCAAAAAATGGGAAGCCGGACTAGATGACAAGGGAGCTGAGAGCACCCACCGAATCTGAAGAGATTTGGCTCCTGTGAGCTATTTTTCAATTTCTTTCGGCGCAAGTATCAACAAAGGAATACAATGTTCGTTGGCGGCTAATAGAGATAGCATTATAGAAATATGTAACAAATCACCCACAAGGCCACAACCACCAAGGAGAAAATTACAAAAACAAAAGACCCTAATAAAAATGGCAGCTGTTGTGTAAAGAATTTGCTTCTCTTCCTTTTTCTACAGAGACCAATCATCTATACAAATCAACTTTTTCTCTCCTATTTGTACAATCCATTTCTTCCACACCCTACACTATGTACAGAGACAAGAGAATACTATTTAAACACCGTATCCTGCAGCCATCTTCTATTGATATGGTCCCAACTTCTTTTGTCTTCAATATATGCCTTATCTTCATTTGAAGTCAGTACTTTGAGTAGGATCTAATGAGTCCAAAATTTTGAAAACTTCGACGTTTAAAAAAGTTCCCGAAGAGGAAACTTCCTGCTGTCTCTTGAGGAAATTTCGGAGGAAAATTCAAGTTCCCTTTCATTTGCAATGCTGTGTGTCCAATCTGTCTCCGAATCAAATCAACAGTGTTGGAATCAACAGCGTTACCAGATACCTCCGTGACAAAGAAAGTATCTCTTGCTTTCCCATCCTTTGTCGTGATTTCTGCCCGTGTGATGCACAAACCATTCTCTCGAAATATTCTTGTTATATCTGAGAGGAGACCAAACCGGTCATCTGTGCATAGTTCTAACTCAAGTCCCTGCAAGGGATCAATCTTCCTATAAGATGACAAGAAATATGGATACACTGAAAATCTTGCTTGTCAAGTGGTTTATGTACTATACCTCTGAAGCTCTCCTCTCAATGGCTGCTTCAAGGCAGTCTGCAACACGCTGTCGCTCAGCTTCTGAGCTTATAGGGAGCCCATCAATATGTCTGATATAGTATTCCTACAGAGAAGACTTATTGTTACATAGCATTGACAAGATAGTTTTTGATGAAGAAAAAGTCCAGCACAAACAAATAAGTATATGCAGGACAGATTTTCTGAATTTCATTGAAGCAACATTAAACCTCTTGATTCCTGAGAAACGAATAAAATGGGTAAAAAGTACACTCAGTGTTGGTTTGTGTACTTACAAGAACAAGAAGCTTCCATTGTTTCAGAAAAGAGTTGTTTGAACGCCATATTTCATCGTATTTTACATACTCTTGTGTGAATAAATCCATCATTTTGAATGGAGTTGCTAATGAAAAACTAGATTGACCTTACCTGATAAGCTTCCATCCTTCCTGTGATGACTGCTCCATGGAACACCACATACTGCATGTCTGTGAGAGCACAAACAGTGTCAAACAATAGCTTTGGCCGGTCTTTGGACCTCAAAATAACCACCGTGTAGTCTCTATCACTACAATCCAATATGGTAACATGGGGTCTTGAACTCTTGTTGTTGACACTTTCAAGCCTTTCAAAATCCCTATCGGCAAACATCATCTGATGCAGTCTTCTCTCCATGTGTGTTGCCCCTGGAGAGGAAATTGTCATTTTTGGTGTCCTCAAATTATTGTTTCCTTTGAGGACATTGCAAAGAAGTTTCTTGATAATGGAGAGCCGTTTTGGGTCTTCGATTGCAAGCCCAGTTGATTGGTCTGTGACTTGAATAACGGCTGCAGTTCTAGCATTGTGCGTCCAAATCTCAGCATTTACCACATTGCATCTAAGGTCTGTCAGCACTGCAGATACTTCAGACAGCAATCCAGGCCTGTCATTGCCAGTTAGCTCAATTGAGGTATGCTCTTTAGAGGGCATTACCCCAACTGAACCTGTCAATGAGCTTAAGAAACAATCTTCTGTTACAAGAGTCTGCAAGATTGCCCAACAAAATGAAGAATGTAAATGGATAGTTTCGAAGAATTGAGTTGAAAATTGATCAAAACTTTGCAAAAGAAACCAGTGGGTATCAGGGATAACTCTTCTTGATAATGTCACTAGTTTGAGAAACAGCAAAACTAAAGCAAAAATGAAACAAAAATCCCTTTTCAAAGTATGGTCAGGATACAATTTCATTTTGAGAAACTAAAACTGATACAAAAACTTGCTTAGCATAGAAAAAACTAGCATGAAATGATCCAAGATAGACTAATCAGATTAAGAGAAGGGGAGGGGGTGGGGTGGGGTGGGTGTGTTGTTGAGGAGATCTAAGTGAAGAGTAGTGGCGATAAATTTGCTTACATTCTGTATAAAATTGAGGACCCCTTCATCTCTAATTTTGTTCCCATCATGGTCAGTCACATGAAACACTGAAAATCGGAATTATGGAATTAGAAATTAGAGAGAGAACAAAATGAATTTAATTGTTTTTTCTTTTTCAATAAGTTCGTTCATCACTGTACCGTCCATGAACCATTCTCCATCGGAAGAGAAATATGCTTTTGTTATAATGAGGTTTAGGTCTGTAAGAACTTGGACAACTTCAAGGAGAGTTCCATGCCTACTAGCACTGACAACCTGAAGGAAAAAAAATTCCAGCCCATAAATGTAAGAATACTTTGTATTTCGGCAATGCTTACCAACGAAAACAGCAGAAATCAGAGCAATTCATTTTTATTTTTTATTTTCTATTTTTATACTCAAACCCATGTTGGGGACTAGGATGAAATAAAAAAGAAAAAGGTAACACTGTTGGGACAGGGGTCTGCAAAGTTTTACCTCGATAACGGTGGCTTGTTCACAAGAATCATTGTCAATTACAACTCTGCAACCACAAAAGTAAATTCACAGGCTCAAAAACAAACTCAACAAAGCCATTACTTGGGGTCGGCCTAGTAAATTCACATATAAAAAAAAAATAAAAAAATTAAAAGAGAAAAATTGAAGCTAGAAGAATTCAAGATGAATGCAGGTTAGATAGAAACGTATAGTGTGTAATTGTCAGTAATTCTTGGCGTAGGATTGACTTCAGAAGATTATCAAAGAAAATGTGGCTGCCATGAGGAACAAAATAGAGGAACAGAGTATGAGAAGGAAAACAACACCCCCCCAAAACCCAAAAAAAGAAAAAGAAAAAGAAAAGAACAAAACAAGGAGGATTCAGAGATTATGCAATAATCGTTTTTACAAAACAGCAATTGCTACTCCTGAAACTATTCAGAATTCAATTTCTGTCACTGGAAGCAAGAACCCATAAGCTAATTTTACAGAAAAAATCATATGAGAGAGAGAGAGTACCTTGGTGGGTTCATTCTCCTATTAAGCT
Organism: Liquidambar formosana; assembly: GCA_039720395.1. Classification (NCBI taxonomy): domain Eukaryota; kingdom Viridiplantae; phylum Streptophyta; class Magnoliopsida; order Saxifragales; family Altingiaceae; genus Liquidambar; species Liquidambar formosana. The sequence continues at coordinate 30,264,013 of CM077828.1, forward strand.
TTGCAAACTCATCATCCATTTCTGAGTAATCACTACACAACCCCAAGTCCCCGACTCAAAATTGAAGAAGGATAAAGAAAACCCACGAAGTCAAGCTATAATCAACCAATAGAATACACATAAGAATCTTCTTCGTATCCAATTGAAATCAATAGCCGACAGAAAGAGAAACAGAGAGCAGAACAAAGTGCCTGAGAACCACTGCTTGCCACTCTAGCCTGGTGGCAACATTGCCAAGCTCTCTTTATCTATATAGGCTATAGGTTGGAATGGCAGTATCCAATATCGTTGGAATGTAAGTGCTTGGCCATTCACCTTTAAGAAACTGCTTAGCCGTTGATGGACGACACAGGCACCCAATTTCCAGGAAGGTAACCCACACCGCGGCCCTGCTTGCGTGTGGATGTGTTGTTGGCTGGACCTAACAGTTAGCTCGTTGCCCGAGATTAATCAAAGCTTGCCCCTCCATCCACGTGAGTGGGATATGTGAACTTTGAGTGAAAAGACAATTTCTTTCTTCCTTTTTTTTTTCTTTGGTTTGAATAGTCTCAAACTACATCAATTCCCTGATGAGTTGGACAAATGGATTTGAGGAATAAAAAAAAAAAAAAAAAAACAAAGGAGCTATTTAGCATTTTCTCATATTTAGGAGTGCTAGCCTTAGTCACCATGCCAGCACCATTCGTCCGAGTCCTTTTTCCAAGTTTTGTTTTGTTTTGTTTCTTTTTTAAACAAATAAAAAAGTTTCAAGCATTATAAAATAACCTGTATTTCAAGTAAGTTGGCATTATGAGAGTTCTAATCATATGTTATTCATCCAAAATTTATTAGTGAAAGAAAATTAGAGTACAAGATAATATAAAAGATAAAAGATTACACGCTTTGATCAAATCCTAAAGTTTACAATAGAAAAAGAAGTAAAAAAAACTTTTAAGGTCTAAATCTGTACGAATGCAGATCACAAGAATCATGCAAAAAGAGAGGCATAATTTCCTTCGGGGCAGACCATCACCACTAAAAACTATTGAATCTTAATCTCATATTAACACATTTGTCAGTAATAGCATTACCTTCATAAAAAATATAGTTAAATTGAAAAGTTCATCTGACTCAAATAATATTTGATAATTATACCATCGAATCTTCAATTTTCAAAGAGACTTATAATTCTTATTGTGAAGGCATTGGATAACTAAAAACTGAATTACACTCTAACTAAAAATTTCGCCACCCATTTTTCCAATGAGAACTAACAAGTGTTTGTTTGATTTTTTTCCTATGCATCAATTTTATATGTGTATGAGATCTACGCAAAATAAAAATATGAGAAAAGGAGGAAAAAAAAAAAAAACCTGGTTTCTTTCAGAATTTTTATGAAAATACTCTTTTCTCAAATGCTTGTATCACCCCACCCCATGACCCATCAGGCCCACTTCTCTTTCCTCTTTCCTTCTTTTTTTTTTTTTTTTTCCCTAAATTATTGGTATCTTTCTATCTTTTAGAGTAGGTACAGTCACGCGGAAATCTTTGGATGGCGTGGCATTCTATAATGTCCCGTGCCATCACCCATGTACGACCTGGTCGGAGCTTCGAGAGAACGTGTGGGTAAAAAATATGACAAGGTAGCTGTATTTTTCTACCTGCAATTCGAGCTGACTGTGAATCCACCTAACTTTAATAGGCTCTAGTACCTATCCTTGTTGATCCCCCCCTTTTTACTAGGCTGAGGGAAGGACTTTCTAGTCGGCATTGTATTTGCTAGTATGAGTCTTTTCATGGGTGGTGTGTGAATCCAACTAACTTCAATAGGCTTTAGTACCCATCCTTGTTGATCCCCCCTTCTTACTAGTCTGAGGTAAGGACTTTCTAGTCGGCATTGTATTTGCTAGTTTGAGTCTTTTCATGGGTGGTGTAGTGTTTCTCATGTGCAATATTGATCATGTAGTAATCATATTTTGGGTAATGCTAGGTAATCTTATATTTTTGTTCCACATTTTGTCCTATCAATGTATTTAAGAAGATAAAATTATGAGACCCACTGATATGATTACAATCTTTAGCTTCCCAAATCCATTGGTATAACAAAATGTAAGGCAAAATAACACTATCCTATCAATAGGATTGATAGAATTGTTTTCTTTGCTGATAAAAGAACAGAAAAATAATAATAATAATAATAATAATAATAAGGATTTTGTATATTCTTTAGATGGGAATCAAAATTCCTGTTTATAGTTGTGTACGTAAGTAAAAAGTTAGCATATTAAAGAATTGGGACTTATCATCAGACGAGGCCCACTTCAATTCATACTTTATGGGCAAAAAAATGTAGTTTTGCTTGCTCATTATAGACCGTTTGATTTTAATCAAATTTTTTAGACAATTACAAAAAGATTTGAGCATGTTTGGAATGAAAAAAAAAAAAAAAAAAACGGTAACTAAATCATCATATTGTTATATTTATTCACTTAACCCGATTCTTTTTAATATATATATATATATATATATATGTGTGTGTGTGTGTGTGTGTGTGTGTGTGTGTGTGTGTGTGTATTTTGTGTATTATGCAAAATTGAGGAAATTAAGTGGAGCATAAGTGGGCTGGCGGAAAGGAAGATGGAAAGGAATAGGGAGAATAGTAATCATCCCATTTTTGCTTATAAGGTGGAATCATTTCTATATCTTTTTGGGGTAGTGTTAATGAGACTCGTGACTTTCTCCAATAATATTCTTTATTCAGAGTGAGAAACCCCTTTCACGAAAACTGCCAAAACTTAGGAATATATAGCATCTTTGAATTTCGGATCTAGTAGTCCTTTTGGCCATGTCCTCTGATAAGTCTTCGTCACCCCATTGCTTTGGCAAATTTAGCCATAATTTAAAATTTCTTAATTGAAAAATAATAATAAATGAGATTTCTAATTAACTCATCCTCCTGTATACGTGCAATATCCTCATGGCACACGTATGGACAACTATTAAGATAAATTCCTGTGAGTGGCTCAAAAAGCATACGATTCAAACTTATGATACCGGTTTTATGAGATATGATCCTAACCATTCTATTTACCCTTAGCCCTAATTTAACTAAAAGCAAGCTAAACAAGCCATTTATGCTAGGTTTAAATTGGGAATTGAAGATTATTGTTTGGGTTGATTTGGTAGTCATTTGGGTGAAGATAGCCATTGATTATTAGATTTATTTTATTTCTAAGCAAAAGATAAGGTTATGGATAGAATATTTAAGGTATAAGGATGAAGGGTGATGTTACACTATATTTGAACTTATGATTGCAACATATCGTGGCCCTTTCAGCTTGGCTTTTTCAAAGGATAAACTCTTGTAGACTAGTAGAGTGTAGGAGAAACAATGAGCGTACATGTGGTAACATCAGCCAGAGACAGTTGTATAACTTTGACAATTAACAAGCCATCAATTTTGGAATATTTTTCAAAATTTCAAAATATTGAAATTAAAAATGAAGAGAAGGAAAGAAATAACTTGTGAGGGTAACCAAAATAAAAAACTATGACTCAAGAATTAGAGATCTTGAGTTAGAATCTTTACCCCTTTCACCATCGGATGCCTAGGCTCATGGGTGTGTAGAACACTTCAATCATTCATTTATAGAGAATCAAGGGATAATGTGATAATGAATTTGGATTCAAATATATATGATATTATTGCATTGATCCCACTAAATTTTTAGTTGAAATTCTAATGATAAGGGTATTAGACAATTTCACATCATTTAAAAAAAAGAAAAAAGAAAAAAAAAAGACCCCATTGGTATGAATGTGAGAGACCAAGACCAATGTTTTTTTTTGTCGATCTCATGTCCACATGAAATAGACAAATAATTGAAAGAAATTGTTGGGTATTTCGAATTTGGAAATCTCAAACAGGTCCCATATTTTGTGTTTGTTTGGAAATCCTAAATTCGGGATAAGCATAATGCCGTAAATAGAGTAGGACATATGTTTGTCTCTCGTGAGAAGAAAGGGTCACAACTCACGAAGTGATGCTACCGCTCCTCACTACTCAATTACCCATAGATTAAAGTACTAAACTGGTTTTCTCAACTGCAAATGTGAACGTAAAGCACAACTACCTCTCCGAGACCCACGGCTTCTAATCTAAACCCAAATACAAATTAAAGCTGCACTGCACCTCTTTAGACCATCGTGGTCCAAACCCAACTGATTTTTTTTTTTTTTTTTTTTCTGGCCCATTGTCCAGGAATTTATCCATTGTCGGACCATCGAGGTTGAACCACGTGGCCCATCCAGCTGTTTTATCACGTGCAACGCGTACCAATTTGGAACAAAGGGAGTTGGATTTAAGGCCTGGGGGGGAAATAAATACATGAAATTCATGAGAAAGTTGGTCATGGCAATTACGGACCCACTGAAAAAAGATTGGTGCATACTCTGGTGACTTCATTGAATAAAAATGTGGGTTCCATTTTGTACCCCTTTTGGCCTGTCTAAGCTGGTAATCTGGCTTGTGCAGTTTGTGATGGTGACTGTGATTGAAACTTGGCATTATGCAAAGATTATGCCAGATACCCCCACTCTTTGCTAAAAGGAAGTTTCTGTATATATAACCTTTTTCATATAAAAAGCTTTTATATTTTCATAACACTTGAAAATTTTAAAATAAATGAAGATACAAGGCAAGTTTTAGGGTATCAATGGATGCCCTCTAGAGTCCGACCCAACTGAGTCTTGGCATAGATGATGAGAGCCTATTTTGAACCCCAAAGCATAATATTAAAGACCTTTATTGACTCCTGGCAGAGATGTTTCCGCGCCTTAAGGTTCAGATTCTGAGCTTCATTGGCTAATCAAAATTTTACTCCCCTTTTAACTACCTTCTTTTGAACTAATGGAGGGTATTACAAATGTCAAAGAATCACAAATCTGCATAATAGCGTACACGTCACATAGTGATCTACATCATCCATAATAATTATACCCTGACACATGAAATCCATGTGACAACTTGGATATTTCACAACGTGCATAACGTTTTGTAAGAGAACTAAACATTCAATTTCATTCATCAAATATTGGCCGTAAGTTTCATAGAAAAACTTAAACGTGTTGGTATATTCAATCATGCTGATGTGTAGTCTTATGACATGCATTTTTCCGTCCCCCATCTTACCTATAGAAAAAAAGAAAGAAATAATGTATTGGAAGAAAATCATAATACATATATATAATACATAGTATTTTCACATATCATGGGATCCCGGCCAAATGGCAGTTCATATATGTTGCATAATTTGGTATCCATTATTTACTATCAAATCTCAAATATTGTAAAACACACCCAGCCAGCCTCCTATGGCTCTGCTTGCTAGATGGTCTCAGTCTGTCTTAAGCTCAAGAGATTGGATTGAAGCTGGATGGGCAAACTTTTCCGCTTCATTTTTGTTGCTATTCACGTCCGTCTCTAGAGTCCTAAGCCTTGTGATTCAAATTTTGTTGCTTAGGTGTACCCAGAAGTGAGCAACTCGGATTTAAATGGAACAACTAGGCAATCAAAGTTCCAATAGGCATATCTTTCATCATCCCACTTACAATAACCAGTGTACTAGACTTTTTCAGATTCCATTGTTGGGTGCTCGGTTGGTTGCACAAATTATATTGTCAAGCCGCAGATGGTATTTCAACACCAAGGTATAATCATACCTCTAAATGTACGGTGAAATGGTTGCTTTCTTAAATTTACTCCCCTAATATGCAGATGCAATATCCAACTCCAAGTAATTGATCCCACAACCACTATATCCGCCCAAGTAACATCTTCCAAGTAGTTTATCCATCCACTACTGATGAGGACCAAGACTGGAAACTTGGAAGATTTACCAATTCTGGATGAAGATAGCTTCAATTACTCCGGAAACTTCTGTCCATCACAATGGAGAAAGTGTATTTGATTTGCTAAAATGTATAATTATGTAATAATTTTGTTCAATTATGTAATAATTTTGATTAGTTTGAATCAACTAGCTACCTTCTAAATTGAAACTCTTTACTTTCTTAGTGCTGCCCCGTGCTGACTCCCCTAGTCCACTAAAAACAAAATCAACATAAAACAAACACATTTATAAAAACAAAATCAACATATCAATATTTGTAAGAAGCGGATTTTTTTTGACATTATCATAAAGGATTAGACTTAATCCTTGAGAAAACGACTTGATTCTAGTGATTCCAACTATTCTAAGTTGCGGCAACGTTTTTTTTTCCGTAACCTTACCTTACCAAAGATCATACCGGAAGTCTTGTAGTAAAGCCAATCCACAAACTAAAAGTGAGAATACAGAGGGGTGGGACAGTTTTCCTTAGCTCTAAAATACATGAACCCAAAGAACTAAAACAGCAAAAATAATGTGTAATGAGGCCATACGCTGTATTATTGCATGTTGCGCTTTCTTGTGATTGATTACTACAAAGAATTTATCAACTAAACCATTAAAAAAAATAGTGAGACGGAGAGAATACAATCAAAGTATATAACATGTAAAGACTCTAAAGAGAAGTCTCAGAATCTCAAGCAACTAGGCTGAGGATAGGTGTACATATTATCAGCATCAAAACACAATGTAACATGCAAAACACATGTAAAAGTAAATGTGTCCACAGTGATAAGAGATCATAGCTAAGATGTTCAATTTTCAACTACGTGTAGGTCGATGGGTAAGAAGCAGTAGGTAAAGATTAGACACAATAAGGAAATGTGGAGGAGATCAAAACATCAGTAATTAAGCTCCAGTGGTAATATCGTTCCTAGTTCATTGGCTTGCTCTCTAGCCATTTGCAGCTTTTTTGCTCCTAAACGCCTAAAGTAAACAATGATCTTCTCTAGCGAGATAGCATTCTCAATGAAGTAGACGGCAACCTCCATCTCAGCAGCAACCCCAGCAAAGCCCACTAACTCGACCACCTTGAGGCAATTATGCAGACATTTTCTACTGGCCTTGGGTAACGTTGTTGAAGCAAATATAACATGCAAAACACATGTAAAAGCAAATGTGTCCACAGTAATAAGAGATTATAGCTAAGACGTTCAATTTTCAACTATGTGTAGGTTGATGGGTAAGAAGCAGTAGGTAAAGATTAGACATAATAAGAAAATGTGTAGGAGATCATAACATCAGTAATTGAGACCCCGGTGGTAGTATCGTTCCTAGTTCATTGGCTTGCTCTCTAGCCATTTGCAGCTTTTTTGCTCCTAAATGCCTGAAGTAAACACTGGTCTTCTCCAGTAAGACAGCACTATCAATGAAGTAGATGGCAACCTCCATCTCAGTAGCAACCCCAGCAAAGCCCACTAACTCGACCACCTTGAGGCAGTTATGCAGACATTTTCTACTGGCCTTGGGTAACGTTGTTGATATTAAAACAGAAGACTAGTACTCCTGCCACAAGAAAAATGTTATGTCATATCATGCATAGTAGGTACAAATGAGGCTAGGAACGTAAAATCTTGTCCTATCTATCAAAATTAGAAATTTAGAAGCTAATACAAAAATTGAATTGCTCAGGTAAAGGGTGTGACTGCCACAAGAAATCTAAATGAATCGGTGTGTTTTACATATAGGACTCAAAATATCCTAGTGCAGATTGTTTCTTCTATCTGTTGTAGTGATTATGATTACATCCTCATGCTTTGAAACCAACTTATGTGTTCATACGTGTCCAATTCAAAGACATTCAAACGCCTTCTATGTCTTATAAAACTGACCGACACAAGCAATCAACAGTTGAATGTCACCATCTCGACAAAACATCATAATATAGTGGAGATTTAATCCAGCTCCCATTTTTAGCTCTAAGCCACAAATGACACAAATATAGAGACAATAATGATAAACCTTCTTGATCAGCCATAGACCCCATCCAAGTAACAACTTGATATCTTTTGAAACAACTTGGAAGGCAAAACTACATCATCAACCATAAACTTCCAACCTCCATGGGATTTGTCTAGCTTTAAACTTTTCCTATTATCATTTTCATCAACCATATCCCTCATGAAATCTCTCATATCCTCCATTATCTTCTTTACGTCAAATGGTGATTCACATCATACAAGCTAGCTACTAGTTCATCCTATGAAGAGATGAGCTTAAGCAAGTTATGCTAAAGACTGAGAGATTAAAAAGGGCAGCAAACTAAGAATATTTACCTTTAGTTTAAAACTCCGTAAAAAGGGAAATGCCTTTACCAAGGACATGTAAAGAAGGAGACTTTTGTCAGTAGAGACTCCTAACCAATGTTTCAAAACCCAGACCGTTCATTGAACCAGAAAAGTCACTAGGTTAAGGGTCACCGGTTCAATCGAATTGAACCGTAATGTCACTATGACGTAATAAATAAAAAAAATGATATATAATTATAAAAAAAATCTAAAATTTTCCAAACAAAACAAATAGGGAAGAAGAAAGAACATGAAAGAGATATTGAAAAACATGAAACAAAGAAAAAAAATTGAATGCTCAAATTGTGAAGAAGGAAGAGAGAAGGAGAAGTTAGAACACAGGGAAAAAAAAAAAAACGACGTGAGAGAGATATGTGACCCATCAATGTGGGGAGGAGAGTATAGGATTGAGAGAAAAATGGCCAAAATACTAACAAGAGCTTCCTAAATTGAGGATTTGGGGCTTTAGCTTTTTATGGTTTTACAATTTAACATTTTTTAGTCATTTTATTTTTTATATAACCAAGACATTTTTATGAAGAAAAACCAGTCCGATTTTGTTAAGCCTGTGAACGGTTTAAATGGGTTAACGGTTCAATCGATGGGTTGACTGGTTTTTTAAAAATAACACGATTTTTTCTTCAAAACGGTTTAATAGGTATAACCGGATCGGAACCTAAGTCAATTGATGGTTCAACTGGTTGAATCGGCTGGTCCGGTCCGGATTTTAAAACACTGCTTCTAGCACCAGATTCTTCCGATTTCCTAACACATGGATTTTTTGGGGAACACTGCTACCAAATCCTGTAAAATACAACCAAGAGTTATAAAGACAACCCACCTCAATTAATTAATTTTTATAAAACAAAAACACAAAGCAAACTTACACAAAAGCTAAAGTTTAATCTAAGTGTCTCTAGCTAGCTGAGAGAGATACCTGAGAATGTTTCAAATTTATAAATCAGAGAATCCACTAAACAACATCTCTGCAAGACAAAGGAACTTCCTCAAACATCATCGTTATGTTTCCTCCATTGAGTGATAGACCAGAAACCTTTAAACAATTCGTATTACTGTTGAGATATTTTGTGGAAATGGGTTTACACAAGGATTGGATGTGAAGAGATGCTACGACAGAACTCACACATACACAAAAAGATAGAAAGAAGACAAGTTTGGAAAGAAGCACTCAAGGCTTGAATTCCTTGCATACAATAAACATACACGGTTCACCTATTTATACTAAAGCTTTGTAGTATGAACCTTCTAGTAGCATGATACCTTGCATACAACACACATACACGGTTCACCTATTTATACCAGAGCTTTATAATGTGAACCTTGTAGAATCATATCACGCTACATTTCAAACTTGGACTTCTAAGAGCTTCTAGACGTCTTTAGCTGATCATAAAGTGATAAGTAGCAAACTTAGACTTTTCTACATAATCCAAAAAGTAACAACTATAGACTCCTCTAGGACTTTCAAGAAACATGCATAAAATCTCAACAATTATATACAATGCGAATATATGACTGTTAATCATTTAAGACACGGACGGTTGAGGAATAACCACTCAAAAACTTCAAGGGAACTTTGATGTACTTTAGTCAAAGATTGGTTAGGCATCTGAAGTTGGAAACACCAAGAGATTTAGTAGGAAACATATAACAATCGCTCATTGAACCACGGGGACACCAAAAATTCAACTCAAGCATTTGGACCCTCTTCGCTACAGCAAAGCTAATCCAACTATCAATATCATTCGCAGTTATTATTCAAATCACCGTGTATTCTAAATTCCTCAATGGTTGGAGCCAGGGCCGGCTTTGAGCCTAGGTAACCAAGGCGGTCGCCTAGGGCCCCATATTTTGAGCCAAAAATAAGGGCCCCATTCTTAGACCAACCCTTGTAGTTGGTCTAAAAAAAATATATCTTTTTCAAAGAGGGCGGCTGTTGCAACCTCTTAATTTTATTTGTACACATCATTAATTTTAATTTCTTAAGTTTTTAAAAATATATATAAAAAGATTTTATGAAAATTGGTCGCGTAATCTACTAAGAGACATCATTTTGAACAACTTTGAAGAAATTTTTTTTCCAAAATCTATTGTTTAAGTAGATTTTTTGAACATTTATTGTTTCTATTTCATTTTTGGTAAAAAAGTCCACTTAAATGAAAGATTTTAAGAAAACTTTTTCTACAAAGTTGGTCAAAATGATGTTTCCTAGTGGACGATGCGACCATTTTTCATAAAACCTTCTATATTTTTCTTAAATCTTAATAAATTAAAGTTAGTGGGGTGTGCAAATAAAGTTAAAGGATTGCAATAACCGCTCTCTTTTTCAAAATACCCTAACTATTGGGGGCCTCAAACAAAATTCAAAGGCTTCATCCTAAGTTCTACAGTCTATAACCCATAGTCCAATTCAGTCAAGTACTCAACTCAAGCCCAAAACAAAAACAAAAACAAACAAACAAACAAAAGAAAATGCAAGAAGAGTAATGTTTAAATGATATTTTGTTGTAATTGATTAATTTCTTTTTAGTATTATAGCTTTATATTTTATTTGGTATTTTTTTTCCTTTTCTTTCATTTTTGTTGTAAAAGTGAATTTTGCTAAATTATGAAGCCATAAGTATGCATTATATCTTTTCAAGTTTTTGTAATGATCTCTTATCATCTAATCTATAAAAGTAAATTTTAGAAATTTTATATGCAAACAAACTTTATGTTGGTAGTTGGTACTAGGAAAAAAAAAAAAACGGGTAAATTGCAGATAATGCCCCTGAAGTCTTTGCGGGGGGGGGGGGGGTGTCAGCAAATAACCCCTCTTATGTTTTAATTTTGTCAATGTGCCTCCTTTATGTTTTAATTTTTGCCAATGTGTCCTGCCGTTGATGAAATTTGATGAAAATTAGTAACGTGATTATGTATGTGATATCATTAACGAACCCATGTTGCCCAAAATCACTGGAATCCCTCAGCTACGTCATGGCCAATTGGGTGGCCATCGACGATTGGTTTTGTCTTCCAACTGAATTAGGGGGCACATTGACAAAATTAAAACATAAGGGTGGTTTTCTGTTAACCCTCCCATACTTTAGGGGGGTTTTCTACAATTTACCCAAAAAAAAATTGGGTACTTAGAACTTTTTTTTGTTTTTGGAATATGTATAGAAGGTCTCCTTTTAGGAATTCGCCTAGACCTCCAAAAACTCAGAACTGCCCTAGTTGGAGCACGATGCAATCTCAAAGACTTTATCCACCAAACGTACAAAGCTAGACCTTTGATATTCAACGACATCTTCTTCTTCATCCATTTGACTATTGCTCTTAAACACTATCTCCAAAGAATCAAACTTCAAAACAATTATAGATGTCCACAGATATTGCCATCTATGCGAAAGGACACTCGTTTTCACCGCTTCTTTAACTGTCAACAGAGAGAGAATGGCAACAAGAATATTATTCGGCAATTTATTAATCTGATCCACACTCTTTCTTTATGTTCTCCATGTAAGTTCTAACACCCTTAGAAGCTTCAGCATAGCATCCTCCATTGTTTCCATCTCCTTATCTGCAAATGTAATTACAGCCAGTAAAAATTTCATGGTTACACCTGAAGTAATCACTCCAATTATGAGGAAAAAATCGATTAAGGTATCAGAAATTCATGTGACAAAACCAGCCGTGTCAGTTATTTACAATCTAATGACTTAAATCTATCATTTACTGGTGGTTAAACATAAATGAAGAGTCAAAGATCTAGATAATGATGATAATCAGAAGCTAACTTCTGTTGTAGTTGATCTCATGAGATTCTTGCATTACAATAATATATGGACACCATGCAGCTGAAGATGCAGCAACTAAGATCATTAGTCCGAGTTAAAGAGCTGGTTAGTTTTATAGTGTGCAAGAAAACGATGCGAATGAGATTTATGAGATATCCAAATGGTTTTTAAATCAACAAATATCATGCAACCAATCACTTAGTACCCAAACAGGGCCGGTTCTGAGGGCAGGCAAGCAAGGCGGCCGTCTAGGGCCCCACATTTTGGCTAAAAAATAAGAGCCCCATTTTGGGACCTAACCCTTCTAGTAGACTGATTTTTTTATTTTTTATTTTTTCCAAATAGAACGGTTATTGCAACCCCTTAATTTTATTTGCACACCCCACTAATTTTTATTTATCAATGTTTTACCAAAAATATAGAAGGTTTTTATGAAAATTTGTTACGTAATCCACTGAAAAACATTATTGTGAACAACTTTGTAGAATAAAGTTTTTCAAAAAAAATTCTATTTTAAGTGGATTTTTTTCGATAATTGACCATCTAAGTTTAATTTTTGGTCAAAAAGTCCACTTAAACGAAAGATTTTAGAAAAACTTTATTATGCAAAGTTATTCAAAATGATGTTTTCTAGTGGATTATATGGTTAATTTTCTTAAAAACCTTTTATATTTTTCTAAAATCTGAAGAAATTAAAATCAGTGGGATGTACAAACAAAGCTCGCCTAGGGTCCCAAAAAACTCAGAACTCGCCTTGTACCCAAATATCCAAATTTCTCTGAAATTTTAATATAAAAAAAAATAAATAATAGCCAACATCTTCTCTCAGATTGCCTGCCTTTATTTGGAGTGCTGTCAATCGCACTATTTCATCATATCAATGTTTTCAGGGTAAATTACAATAAGACCTCCTCTAAAATCTGATTATTATAGATACACCCTCTCATGTTTTTAAAATTACACTAACACCCCTTACTTTACAAAATAAACTACAAGAGAGACCCTTCGTTCTAACTTCCGTCCATTAATCCATTAAATCATATTCAAATTTTTTCAAAATACCCTAACTACCCTTAGTGGATGATAACTTCCATGTTAAATGCGTAGAACTCACCAGTCTAATAGTTCATCCAATACTTTTGAATTTTTTAATTATTATTGATAAACAACTAAAAGATAATATATACATATATGAGAAAAATGCTAAAAACAATTTAAATTTTCTGTCCAACTGATGTGGCAGCTGTCAAATTTGCTGTTTATAAACAATTATTTATTTAATTAAATTTTTAATTGATTTGCAAAATAAAAAATAAAAAAATTGATTTGCTAAGTTGCCACCTCATTTGAGTAAGTAGATCTGAGTAAAAAAAAAAAAAAGGGCTATGTAGTGTTACTCATATGTAGAAATAAATAAAAAGAATTATTACAATGGAGATGCACGTATAGAGGTGGCAAATGAGGTGGCTACTTGGCAAATCAATTTTTTTTTTTAATTTTTACTCATTAATTAAATAGATAATCGTTTCTAATGAGCAAATCTAATGGTTACCACATCAGTTGGACAAAAATTTAAGCTCATTGGCATTTTTCTTTTACATATATATAATTATATAATCTTTTAGTTGTTTATCAATAATTAAATAAATCAATCAAACTGTACTGGATGAATGTGTTGGATTGATGAGTATATGCATTTAACATGGAAGTTGTCATCCAATAAGGGTAATTAGGGTATTTTGAAAAAAATTGAAAGTGATTTAACGGATTATGGACAGAAGTTAGAGGGAGGGGGTCTTAATGTAATTTCAGAAACATGAGGGGGTCTATTTGTAATTGTCAGATTTTAGAGGGGGTCTTAATGTAATTTACCCATGTTTTCATGAGCTGCAATTCCCAGGACCAAGTGGTTCGGATTTGACCTAATGACCTTTCATGTAGTACAAAGGGTATATACAGTACAAAGGCATTGCAAAAGCAATGCTACGGCAGAGAAGATCACGAAAGACAGAAATGACAAAACCAGTAGAATCAGAAAAGTCGATGATCGATCACAGATATAAACAAATACAAATTCCCATATGTATGTGTGTGTGTAAAGTTGGAGATGGCACCTTTGAGGCTTTGATAGCACGAGGGAGAGAGGAATCAGCTCTGAGGCGTGTGCATTCTACAGAGAGAAAGAAGAGAGAAAATTAGGGTTTGAGTTTCAGATCGCTTGATATCTTCTTCTCCGTCTGAATGGAATGATTATCAGAGGGAGGGAATGGGGGTGTTTGAAGTTTCCAGATTAACCATGGTTAAAGTGCACGTGGCAAGGTAACTCAAGGGGAGAGAATGATTACCACACTCGTGTGGGGCCAAGGTTACCACCACACCTCGTGTGTGTGGGAAAATTGGAGATTGCTTATACGCGCTTGAAGGGGTGAGCGAGTGAGTGTGGTTATAATTATTGCTCATTCCAATTTCAAACATTTTGTGAATGGTCAGTGTTTGGTTACAGAGTTCTACTATTCCCAAGCGAGAAAACCTACAAAATGCATTCCGTTCCCATGCCCTTTGCTATTCTTTTCAATTATTGGAAGGCATAAAGACAAAGTATGGAGAAAAACTTTCATGTAACTGTGATATGGCGAGGTGGTGTCACAAGTCAATGAGAATTAACTAAAGTGGGATTGTCAATGTACTTTTTGGTCCCATAATCCCACTTTGTTTGCCCCTTATTAGCTTGTGGCACCACCTGGCCATATCACATGGCCATATCACAGTTACATGGAAGACTCACTCTAAAGTATGGTCATTGGCCAAGAAGTAGGGTTAGTGCCCAAGCAGTCACCCCAATTGGGCTATACTATAAAATATTAACTGAATTTATCTAGTAATCTTATGCTTGAGTTAGACTTTGTGAATTTACGAGCTTAAATGTAAGGTTTAAACATTAGTCATCTTCACCTATGGACGAACCTTTTCTCAAATTAGTATCATTTTAAGGTGGACACAAACTATCTAATGAATGAAACTGGAATTGAAGTCCAAGCCCTAGCTGGGTGATCGGAATTCATTGAATTGGTTCAATTCCCGGTTTAAACATGTCCAAAATGCTCTCTTAACCCCTAATGCCATTTTGTCATTGAGTAAAACGCCATCTCAAAAGTATTTCTGACCCTATATCGAAAATTTAGAGCATCTCCAACCCAAGTGAGCTATTTTGGTGAGCTAAAAGCTATTTTTATCTTACAAAGTGTAAAAATAGCTCTTTACAGTAAAAATAGCTCACTGGGTTGCTCTAATGCAGCAAGAACTATTTTTTACCTCATCTAGTTTTCCCACTTTCCAACTACCATTCTTCAATGTCAATTATCATTCCTCTACTTCCAATTACTCTTTTTCCTAGTAGAATCCAAACCGCTCTTTAAAACAAGGACCAATTGCTCTTGAATCCAAATAGTGGACCATTATTATTATTTTTTAAAAATTTTTTGCCAATAAGCATATGGTCCATTTTCCAGTTGCAGCATATGGCCATATGGGTCTTTTTCTTTTTTTTTTTAATAAGAATTTTTGAACCCATGACTTGGGCTTTGCGAGTAACATTCAAAGCCTACAAGCTACATGGATGGTTGGTCTGCATATGGGCCTTTGCCTAATTGTTACTGAAGAGCCAAAAAATTACCCCAAGATAGATCTATTAAAAAAATGGGGGGGGGGGGGGGCTCTAGAACCCCCTTCCCCTCCCCCATCTCTCGTTCTCAGAAAGAGAAAAATAAAATAAAATAAAATAAGAAAGAAAGAAAGTGGGGAGCCTCTAGAACCCTCCCGAAAGAACCAAGAAAGTGGGGGGCCTCTAGAACCCTCCCAAAAGAACCCCCTCTCTTCTCCATCTTTCTCTATATATCTCTCCTCCCACCCCCTTCTATCTCTCTCGGCCAAGCCTCAGATGGCTCATCCATCTAGTCCATCCCAATCCCTCCGTTAAAAAACCCTCACCTACTACCACACTTCTCTCTTTGTGTCTCTCTCCTCTCCTCCCCTTCCTTCCCCTCCCTCCCATCTCTCTTAGCCAAGCCTCACCCGACTGTCCATCCCCAACACTCTCTGTTAACAAACCCTCATCGCCATGGATTTTGGCTTGATTTGTGGGAAGCCCACCCCTATCGCCGATCTCTGTAGTTGGTGATCAAAATCATTAGCAACCTATTCGATATCGATCTTCATCTTCATCGTTGCTGGTGGATCAATCTCTCCATTTGTTCTATATATGTAGGTATATATATATTTTATTTTATTTTATTTTTTTAGAATTGGCCATTTTAGAATTGTTCATCATGCTGTGTATATACATTTTTTTTTTTCAGATTATTTTTCATTTGATTTTAGATTTTTTGTGCACTGTGTTGTTGTTTGTTCTTAGTCCTAACTGATTTGGGAGGGAAACCTCTCTCCTCCAACCTCCATTTTGGTGTCATGGCCAAATAGCTTTGAGCTAATTTGGCTCTCAATTTAGCTTAGAGCTATTTTGGCTCATAGTTTAGCTCCCCGATTGGAGAAGCCTTTGAGCTATTTTTGGCCAAGTGAGCTATATTTAGCTTTGGCTCACGGTTTGGCTCTCCCGTTGGAGATGCTCTTAAACACATGTAATGAAAAATATAACAGACTGTTGGAGACGTACACTTTTTTTGTTGGAGACTGTTGGCCAGGTGTGGTTTTTGCTAGAATGAGCTCTTGCCAATTTGGGAGTGACAATTAAAAACGACTCTTGTAGGTTTTCATTCGGTACTTTCTTTTGAGATTTTTTTTTTTTTAGGGGTTGTGGGGGAGAGGTTGTTTCAGTATCATAAGACTGTTTATCATATTAAGTCAATCACACTGGCCGGTATAAACTATAAAAAAATATGTTAAATTAGGCTTACACATACCAGCCAAAGTCGATAAAAAATTTCATTCACATAGTTGAATAAGGAGAACATTAAACTTTGGCTAGGGCATGGTTAATTAAATCATATAACATCTTACGTTGAAATGAGTCAAATTAATGACTACCCCATTCCCATAAAATTATGAGCTGAATACGATATATCAAAACCAAATGACTACCATTCGCAAAATCATCTTCAACCAACATCCAAATCTTCAACTAAGCAAACAAAACATTTCTTATTCTTTTATAAAAGAAGATAGCAAACTTTATCATATTAGCAGGTCAAGGAGGAGACAGTGAGGTTGTAAGAGGCGGTGTTGGCATATCTGAAAGAAATGGTGGCACGTACAAAGGCTATTTAGTTCAGGAATTGATGTCTTACATAAGCTAATTTTACGTAAAAAAATCATATGAGAGAGAGCGAGAGAGAGAGAGAGAGAGAGAGAGAGTACCTTGGTGGGTTCATTCTCCTAATAAGCTTTGCATACTCATCATCCATTTCTGAGTAATCACTACACAACCCCAAGTCCCCAACTCATATGTCTAACATGAATTTTAAAAAGCTTGCACCTATTACCTTCTTGCATTCTCTCACTCTCTCTCTCGCTCTCGGATTAAGTATATTTTTCATTTTTCTTTTCTTTTTGTTTTCCTTTTGTCATTCTGATCTTATGAGCATTTGTTCTCTTTGTTTTTTTTTTTTCTTCTTTCTTATGATGTTTGAGTAAAATTAGTATTAATTTATTTATTTTATTTCTTTCGACAATAGGAATTTGATTTTGATAGTTAGTGCTTTGATTTTTAGTGTTTTGATGCTTCTAAAAAATGAAATCTTTGCATTTCTATTCTTTCAACACAAGTGTTTGTAACATCAAGCATGCACCTCTAAATAGATAAAATTTTTACTAGTTATTATTTTAAAAAAATAAAATTCCTTCCATCCTAGTGGCCACGGATATTTTTGTGGCTTTAGCTAAAATATTTGCCACACATTGTGAATCCTTGGCTACATTTAGTGGCTAATGCCCTCTTTTTTTGTAGTGCAGATAACAAATCAAAATACAAATATACAATTTTGTTTCGTACCTTTAGAGAAAGAGTTGCAATGCTCTAGGGCATCGATGGCTGATTCGAAAAGGGCGAAACACTACGAACTTAACCAGTTTATTGAATTGGTTGAGATCCAAAATAGAGCTCCTGAATCGCTTCGGCGTCCTCTCCGATTTCGTCGAGACCACAACCAAGAAACAAAGAATGATCGTAGGCCGACTGGAAATGAAGAAACAACGCCATTAGAGGTGTACACAAAGGTTCTCTCTCTAAGCGAGACGAGAGGTTTTTGAAGGCTAGTTGCCCTTCTGTACGAAATAGCGGTGATGTATTTGGTAGTATGAGTCTGTGCCGTAGTGTTTCCCAGGTTGAATATTGAATCCACTTCCTTTATATTTCAGATAATACTTGGCTCCTTACAATGGAGGAGCAACTGCTCCACCCTCCCACTCATATTATGCCACAGTGTATAACAAACAAATGAGAATTGATTATGTACATATATCCCTATATTATATTATTATAGACATGTATTTATGTGTCCAAATGAATATGATTATGTGTTTATATACTTATATTCAGTCCACGTATTTGTATCCACAGATCCATATTTTTTAAAATTAACTATTACACATAGCGTAATATAAGTGAGAGGGAGGAGGAGTTACTCCTCCATTGTGAGGAACCAAGTATTGTTCATATATTTCCCCCAAGCTTTAAATCCAAACTCCCTTTGTTTCAAATTGGTATGCGTTACACGAGATAAAACAGCTGGGTGGGCTATGTGGTTCAACCTCGATGGTCCGACAATGGATAAATCCGTGGACAATGGGCCAGAAAAAAAAAATCAGTTGGTTTTGGACCATGGTGGTCCTAGAGAGGTGCAGTTTTTTTTTTTTTTTTTTTTGGCTACATTGGGAGGGAATTGAACCACTAATCTATCCTAATTCCTAACCTTTTTTTCACCCACCCTCATTAGTAGATTAGAAGCCTTGGGCCTCGCAAAAAATCAAGTTGATCCAAGAGATTAAGAAATGTTTTATCCAAAAACGTGTCTCAAATCAACTTGAAGAAATTTTTTATCCAAAAAAATTGAGATTTTTAGTAATTAAAAAAAAAAAAAAAAAGAAGTTTGTGGATCGAATGACAACAAGTCTTAAATCAACTTAATTTTTTCGCGGCATGACCTATGTGAGAATCCTATCTAATCCAACGATGAGTTTTGCAAAATATGAACTGGAGATAAGTCATTTAAAAACTTATGTAAGAATTTGTGTTAAAAATTGTATACGTCGATCCTCCTGACCCTATATATATATATATATATATATTAATATATTATACTCCGTATATAAGTATTATTCAATGAATAATAATATTTATTCAATAATTTCTTACCTTTTACCCAAAAAAAAAAAAAAAAAAAACCAAGAATTGGACCCTATTTTTCGGTTTGGTTCTGGTTTAGATTTTGGAAGACTTTGGAAGACTGAATTAGTTTGATTCGGTTCAGATTTTCCTCTACTCTAGACCAGCCGGACCGAGTTGCAATCCTAGACCGGAACCCTTTTTTTTTATTTGGTTTCGATTTAAATTTTGAAAAACTGAATTAGTTTGATTCGGTTCAAATTTTCCCCTGATCTAGACCGGCCGGACCGAGTTGCAATCCTAAAAGTAAGTAACATGAAATTCATGTGAATATTGGTCATGGCAATTACGGGCCTACTGAAAAAAGATTGGTGCATACTCTCATTACTCTGGTGACTTCATTGAATAAAAATGTGGGCTCCATTCTGACAGCCCTTTTGGCCTGTCTAAGCTGGCAATTTGGCATGTGCGGTTTTTGTGATGGTGACTGATTGAAACTTGGCATTATGTAAGATACCCGTCTTTTAAGGATACATTTACCTTTTTTTTGTAAAAACCTTTTATACCTTCGTAAAATTGAAGAAATTTAAAATAAATGAAGACAAGAACAAGTCTTGGGTATCAATAGCCGACCTCTAAGTAGTATTGTCATACTGTGGAGGCTAGAGTTTGGCCCGACTGAGTCCTGACATACATGTTTCCACGCCTTGAGGTTCACATACAGGGCTTCATTAGCCAAATTCCCCTTTAACTACTTTCTTTTGAACTGAGGGTATTATAGATGGTAAGGAACACAGGTCAGAAGTACAAATTAACGAGTAGCCTTTGTATCGAGTAGCCTTTGTATCGTATGGGGTTAGTTTGAATCTAAATTTTTGTGGTAAGAGACCTAATATACCCATGTTTGGCCCTTTCTTTTTTCCCACTCTCTAACAATCAATAGACGTTACCCCTACGTCTAACCCCTTTAGAATCAACAAATACATATCAATGTTTTTTCATAAGTTTAAACCAAAGATGACTCACTTAACAAATAAGACAAATCCAACAAATTAAGGATCGTGTAAAAAAAATTTATACAACATTGCCCGCACGATGGCGTGCACACTGCGCAGTGATTTGAGCCATCCATAATAATTATACCTTAACACATAAAATCCATGCATAGTCACCGACATATCAGATCATGCAGGACATGCATGACATTTTGTGAGAGAATTGAACGTTTAGTTTCATTCATCAATATTGGCCATAAATTTCACATAAAAACTTGAACGTGATGGCATATTTAGTCATACCAATGTGTGGTCTTTATGACATTTTCCCCTCCCCATCTTACCCATAGAAAAAATAAAATAAAATAAAAAAGAAATAATGTCTTGGAAGAAAATTATCATGACGTATATATAATACATAGTATTTTCATATACCGTGGGATCCCAAGTGGCAGTTTATATATATTGCATAATTTGGTATCCATTATTTACTATAAAATCTCAAATATTGTAAAACACACCCAGCCAACCCCCTATGGCTCTGCTTGCTAGATGTCTCAGTCTGTCTTGAGCTCAAGAGATTGGATTGAAGCTGGATGGGCAAACTTTTCTGCTTCATTTTTGTTGCTATTCACGTTCGTCTCGAGAGTCCCAAGCCTTGTGATCAATAGCCAGTGCAAAAACCACTCCAGTACCTCAGGACACAGCACTTTCCATATAAGCAGCACATTCACCCAATATGGCTCTGTCATGTACCTCTCTCCACGACATGCGCTGCTCACAATTGCTCTTGCACACTCTTCTGTCGACACCACTGGGATAAAACTCGTACGAGTCTGATAGCAAATTTCCATAGCAATGAGAAAGATCTCTATTGGTGTGTGAGAGAATTGGAATAACAAAAATTTAAGCTATTAGGTAGAGGATCCAAATAAATATAGGAAACCATATCAAACCCAATATTGGAGCGATATGAAATGTGGGACTTGCCAACATAAATTGACTGGCCGAGAAGCACAATAGCCAAATTACGCAATTAGGGAGGTACCATTGAAGCATGAGCAAGGATCCTCTCCATTGCAAATAGACGGTCTAGCAAAATCTAGACTGTTCATACTACGTGGGCTTCACATGTTTTGACAGAATTCCACATGGTTTGAACGATCTAAATTCAAATAGACCGTCCAGTAAAAAGAGAAGATCTCTTCCTGTAAGCGTGATGTACATAACAAAAAGTACAGGTCACATAATTTAAGACACATACATATCCACCACCCCTTCAGGAGTTAGGTCCTTTTTAATGTGGTGTATGGGTTGTCTTTACGTGCTCATAGGTCTTCGGATTCCGCCAGTTGATTTTCCCTCCTATTGGCTACTACTAAGTAGGCCAAATAAATTGATTCAAGAACAAGTATAGACATTGTTGAATGAAATGGTAAAAGCATGGAAAAGCTTTGATGCTCATTGATTTGATAAAAATCACTGAGGTCTACCTTCAAATAAACTTCGCCTTTGGTCATTTCCGATTCAATCAAACCAGGAGTCACAATTGTAATTCCAATATCCGAACCAAATTCAGTTCTCAATGTGTCAAATAAGGATATTAGTGCTGCCTTGCTTGCCTAAACCATTCAAAGAATTAGAAGGGATCTATAAAATGAGATACTAAGAAGTAAAGCATGCTTAAGAAATTTCTTACATTATAGATGCTCAATCTTGGTATAGGTGACCATCCAGCAGCTGAAGAAATTACAACGATCTTTCCTTTGCTCTTTCTTAGGTGTGGAACTGCGAAACGGGTGCAATAAACCGAACCCCAGAAGTTTATGTCCTATGAATTCATAGCATGGTAAGTTATTAAGGTTCCAGACTAATATCTGTTGAAGAGCAACCAAAAAGAGGTCATCATACCCAGAGCCTAAGATTTACCGGAACAAAATTTCAATACAGCCAGAGGGACCATGCTATTGTCGGCCTTTATGATTTGGCTTTTGTGGGTTTCATGACAGACATTGAAATTACAAGAGGGTAGTAAAGACACTCAGCCCATTGTTGAATAGAGGACTCTTTACAAAATTTTAATCATAAAATATCAAGTGATTTTATCACACGTTCATTAGAATTTGATGTTTTTTCTCATTAACATTATTCTACCGGACTTTTACCTTAAATTTGACAGGTACATGTGAGCTAATTTTAACATATTTTTGGTTAAATATATAATAATATAATAGATTCAATGTGATAAAAATGAAGACATGACATGTGTCTTGCATAGTTTATCCTAAGCAATTGAAAAATGAAAGAGCTTGTGGTAAGAGGGATGAGGGCACTCTCATAACATACAGACTGCTTTTTTCCTTTTTTATTTTTTATTTTAATATTAAAAACCTTGCCATAGGTCCCTTGCACACAATCATTTATGTTGCTACCAAAAGTCGCAATTTCGGCAGAAGGGAAGGAGGAGAGAGGGGAGAGAGGGGGGGGGGGGGGGGGGAAGCTAAGACGGTACCTGGCCTGTCCTATAACTTCTGATAAAGATCTTGATCCAATATTGGAAGCCTTTATTTTGTTTGTTAATTTGTATGTTCATTCTTTTTTCCTTTTTCTTTTTCCCCCAGATCCTTTGTCTCCATTGGTCTGCTTGTAAAGTAAATTGTGCTTTACAGTGAATTCTGTCTCTGAGTCAGCCAACGATTGATCAAACAAATAAGAAAAAAGGGCTCCCACTTCTCTCTACCGCATAGCTTACTAGCTTTACAATGATTACTATTGGGGACCCAATCTGGATTAGAAGAGAGTATTTTATGTTATTTCATAGCTTTATTTTTTGTCATATAATTTTTTTTTTTCCTTCTTAAGAAGATATATCTTAGGCTGTTCGAGTTCATTACCATAACCGAATTGAAATCAGAGATATTGTTGGAATCTTCCAACAAGGAGTCTAAAACAATCCCAGCGTTGTTCACCAGATGATCCACTGTTGCATTAAACCCATAAAGCATTAGAGATCACAAAGTTTCATATGTAAAAACCAAAAAAAATGGAAGCACCTAAAGCCATGAAATATGCATGAAAGGAGTCAAAATCACACTTACACCGTCCAAAGTGCTTCACACCTTCATGGACTAACCGCTTAGAGTCTTCCACATTGGAAACATCTGCACGGATCACCTTAACGTCCGGTGAGCCAAGGCGGTGGGCCTTATCTGCAACTTCTTGGAGACGGTCCTCTCTTCTGGCAGCAAGCACTAGACAAGCTCCTCTCCTAGCGTACTCATAAGCAAGATACTAACAATTGCAAAGTATAAACACGAGATCAGGATTAATAACCCATAAAAACATGAGGTTAGAGGGAGGGTTGGGGATTGTACAAACCTCTCCAATGCCTGAAGATGCTCCTGTTATGAGCACCACTTTTCCTGCCACGTTTTCACTGTACATGGATCTTTTGACGCAAGAAAGAAACTTGAATACTAGAAATGGTGGTGAGATGAAGAGGAGCATGATAAGTGATATAGGGAGAAATGCAATGTTCATGAACATCTGAATCAAATCCATATTTCACTCAACAAAAACACAATCACAACAAAAACACACATACATGCATATATATATATATATATATATATATATATATAGACGGAGAGAGAGAAAATATTTTACTTGGGTGTGCTATTCTTGCGCAAAGCATGTGGAGCGCTTTGTTATTAATGCTGTTCTTGGGCAAGTTAGTTTGCTGCACAGTTCTTGCACGGAAAATGCTTACTGACCCATATTGGTGATCCATACCCACATCCCATTAGGGCATGAGTCAATAAGAGGGTTAAATTGCATTACTCTTCATGCACATGGCATTTGGAGGGCTTTGTTTTTAATGGTTTTGTTGGTCAATTGTTGAGACAGCGGGCAGAAGCCACTGAAGTTAGCCTATTAGTGAAGGAGGATGGAATAAAGGATAGGATTTTAATAGTTAGGGGTTTCAATCCCCCACCCCACACACACACAAAAAAAAAAAGTTACAACGGGTAGGCGTGTTAGTAGGCCTCATAAAAAAGCCCGAAGCTGCTAGAAACCCAAAAATGCCCAGACCTAAGCCCAACCCTATTAAAAGATAATAATAACATATTTCCATGCGGAAGGACATGAGTCAACTTGGTTGACAACAGTGGATTGGATGCAAATATATTCATTCATCCAAATTAAAAGACCAATAAAGTTATTTATCTCAAATCATCTTCTCAAATTCAATATTCCAATTGAGTTATTTATTTGACATTGTCTAGGAGATCATCGCCAATCCTCTCCAGCCTTGTGAGGGTTTCCTCACTTCCATCATTCATCGACGCTCCGCTAGTCTTCAGTGTGGAATACTGGTGTAACATTTTTCATATGTTAGCAATATGCATTTTGATGCTCCTTTTCCTCAAGTCACTACTTATTTTGGTAGAGCAATATATCGGCCTACAATTTAGACATTTTTCTCGCAATTCTTTCTTGAAACCAAATTATCTCAATTTTTATACATGAGGTTGTGAGGCATGGGTGTGGCCCCACCTCTACGTGAGGGAGTCCTAATGCCGAGACACGTAACATTTTTTTTTTAGAAAAATTAAAATTAAAATTTTATCTAATCAGTCTACCAAAAGGCTAACCATTAGAATAAATTCTTATTAAGAGAAGCATTTTTCCTTTTCCAATTCCAATTCTACCTTCCCAAATTCTCAATATCCAACAGAAGTTGCAGAATCCTAAATCGGAATTCAAATTCAAATTCAAATTCAAATTTTCTTTATAAAATGGTAGTGCTATCATTGAAGATAATAGTAGGACTCTCATTTAATCAGATCCGAGCCCTAAATCCTGAGTTGGAACCTCGCTTAAGCAAATACCCTAATTCTCACAAATCACTACAAAACTACGAAAAAGCAAACCCCCATCTACCAAGACAAAAACTTTCATGGAACAATATATATGAGAGAGAGAGAGAGAGAGAGAGAGAGAGGGACACGTCGCTCGTCGACGACGTCCAAGGAGCAGTGGACAATGTGGTGAAGCTTAAGGGCATCATCTGCCTCCGTGAAGCTCTGAATGTACAGTGGGTGGTTCTGCTCTCGCTGGAAAAGTCAGCAAGTTGGTCAGATTCCGGCATTCAGGTGGTGGGAAGAAAAAACTAAGAAGAATTCTCAGAGACGAAACGATTGACATAGTGCAAACCTGGTGGCCGACGACGGCGACGCAGGCGATCATCTTCTCCGGGTTGACCCACCCTGACTGAAGCTAAAGAGGGGCTGGCGTCAACAGGTGCTTTCAATTTTACCGATAGGATTTTATCCATTTTTTAAAACAAAATTTAAATTAAATTAAAAGCGGTGTTGCTAACGCCGCTTTTGGATTTTTTTCTTTTTTTCTTTTTTTGTAGTTGTTGATAGTTTAATGTCTCATGTAATCCTTTTGGAGATCGTTCCTTGCATGGATACAGGATTTCTCAGACAAGTCGTTAGGAAGGATAGTTTAGACTAAAAACTTGAGCAAAATATGACATGGAGTATCCCTAATCATTAAATAAAAAACCAAAAAAAAAAAAAAAAAAAACCCTTCCCTTGTAACCCTTATTTTACATTATCTATGTCAATTGAGAGTGTATACACATTAATTTTAGCAAAAAA
Organism: Liquidambar formosana; assembly: GCA_039720395.1. NCBI lineage: Eukaryota > Viridiplantae > Streptophyta > Magnoliopsida > Saxifragales > Altingiaceae > Liquidambar > Liquidambar formosana. The sequence goes on from CM077828.1 coordinate 30,290,028, forward strand.
TAAAGTCTAGAAAATGTATGTATTAGATAAAGAAGTCTTGAACCAACCAAATATTATATAGATCTCTAACTTTACAAGAATCAATGATTTCTAACACTCACTTTTTTAAGAGTAATATAATTAGCATTTCATTCCTTCTCTCATTCCCTCATAACAAACATAGCCTGGTTTAGTGGCGGCCAGTACTACAATGGGATGGGGGCCGAGTTTGGATAGTTATTTTTTTAGGGGTCGTTGATTCAAAGATACATGCAGAGAATGCTGCATGGTTCAATCTGGCTTCCTTTCATACCAACATTGCATTTTTGTTGAACTCAACCCAGACAGATACACAGCTTTCCTTGGGACCCCATTGCACAGGTTGCGCTGAGGTATTTTTCCCTGCAAAACTTTCTTGCATTCAGCGACGCACTGAGGAAGAGTGCGTGGGTTGAGTTCGATCCTGAATGCACATTCAACATGGTTCGGACCTAATAACACTAACCCTAGCACCCCGGCTACCTGACACTATAGCCAATTTCTTCACTGCTTTATCTTCCATTAAAAACTTATGCTTTGCCCCCCAAATTCCCACTCCCTTCATTAACTAATCTATATCTTATTTCAAGAGTGTGTAAGATTTCAGATATCCGTTTAACCATTTTGGAGGTCGATTTTAGTTTAACTTTATGACCTTGAGCCTCTTGTGGATTATGTCAGTATATGTGAGTTCTTCATTGTGTGTTATTCTATTATATCTATGTGTGTTAGAAAAAATAAAAATAATGAGATAAATAGAATGTTTAGCGAGAAGTCAAGCACACACATCATGTGTGCACAACCTATGTATGAATCGTAATAAAAACACTACTACAGACCCGATTATGAAATGAAATGGTAATTCTTTTTTGGACACTCATTCCTATCATAACCAAAAGACAGTCGTTGAGAACTAAGGCGTCAAATATCAAGCCCAGGCAGAAGAATCGGGCTGGGGCGGGTGATGGACTGGACAGTGGACACCCAGTTACGCTTAGTCCAATACTCAATCCAATCCAATGCGCCGGGTGCTTAATACGCACCCCGTGACGCCTCACCCCTTCCCTCGCACAAATTCGAAGTATATATACGGTCACTGGAGGGAAAATCAAAAGCTTCCTGCCTCTGAAACATGCTCAGAAGGCGCCTTAGGTTAAGCTGTTCTTCCGACGAAGAAGACGATGAAGAACAACAGCAACAGCAACAGCAACAGCAGCAGCAGCAAACGCAAGAAGAAGAAGTTCAACAAGAACCTGTAACCCTAGCCTCTCCCAATTCTAACCCTAACCCTAACCCTAACATCAACACCTCTGAAGCCTTACAAATCTCCGATGACGACGACTTCATCGACGTATCCGACAACCTCTCTCCGCCGTCTCCTCTAGAGCCGGTCTCCGACCAGCCCTCTCACCGAACTTCCCTTGAACCGCCGAGTTCCGTCACCGGCTCCAGCGGAAGCTCCGATTGTCCGATTGGGGATTCTCTGCGGAGGTTGGGATTGAGGTTAAGGAGAGAATGGTTGGATTCGTGCATTGTTGGCCTCGAGAGCTCCATTCCGGGCTTTGCAAGCTTGGATGTTGCTGGAAAAGCGAAGCTCTGTTTCGACCAGTTCTTGTATTCCGATATGAATTACTCTGGTGGCGGCGTTCTTCCCGATAATGTGAGTGCGATGCATCTCATCGATCTCGCCGGGCCATTTGTATTGCAGGTGTGTGCGGTTCATGAGTTCATTAATTACGTTTGTGTTTCAGTTAAGCTACTTCTTTGTACATTTTTATTCGAAGTACAGCTTAGAATTTGGAATTTTGGCTGTCGCGTTTTTGAAACTTCGGCGAGATGGATGGACTTTAGGATAGAAACTATGGTAAAATTTAGGAAATTAACCCACCCTTGGGTAGCCCGGCAAACTCGTTATTGTGTGGTTAGGCGCATGGTCTCGCATTCAATTCTAGGACAACCTAGGATTTAAGTCGGAAGCCGTGGCGGTGGGTTGCTGTGCTAGTCTCCCCAGGGGTTTAGATTCCATGGGTGGAACCAAATTCCAAAGGCCCTATTGTGGTGGGATGGCTCCACCATTAACAAAAAATAAAAAATAAAAAAGGGAAAGAAAAGAAATTAAAGAATGAAAGGATGAGAATAACTCAATAACCCAATTCAAAGGAGGTTGGTGAGCGCTGATCAGTTAATTTTTGGGTAAATTATACTTTGCCCCCTTTGTTTGTTTTGTTGGAAAATTTGATGGATCGACCATGTGACAATCATGTGATGCCATTAAGCCAAGTTAATATCTATACTGGCCTTTTATTTTTAGTTTAGGTGTTATATTTGACAAAAAATTGATGGGGGGAAAAAGTTTTACAAGTTATTAGTTTAGGGGAATATTTGTTCAATTTTGAAGTTCGGGAAAAAGTTTTTTTTGGGGGGGGGGGTTTAGTTGTCCATGTCATTTATCATTAACTTCTTTTCTAATCCAAAGTATTATATGTAGAATATATGCAAATTATTAGTTTATTCTAAAACAACATGAATTTTAACATAACGGGTACAAAAGCACACCATGAATGTAAGTAGATTGTTGAAATATAAAACCTTATCCTGTCCAATAATTCACATCCATTCTAATACTAATTACTTCTGAAAGTTTTCTTTTAGTTTAATTTTTGTAGCTAATGAATATTTTATTGTTCTAGACTCTTCAATAAAACAGGAGTCCTAAAAAAGATGGTAGTGAGAAACTTGATTTGCTGATATTCTTCAGGCTCTTTGCTAATAGAGATCATTGTTCAACTTTTTTTCTCACATTGAATAACATTTTGGCAGGTTGATGAGATAGTTAATATTAGTTGCCCTCTTCGAGGCCGTTATCAAAATGCGTCTTCTGGAATTAAAAGGTGCCTCAAGTTGTCTTTGACTGATGGTGTTCAACGTGTGTTTGCCATGGAATACAGGCCTATTAAAGATCTTGAAGTTTTGGCTCCTGCTGGGTTGAAGGTTTCTTTTAATTATCTCTATCAATAACTTTTGTAATTGGCTCCCTTCTCACTAGTTGAAGGGTGGTTTTGGTAATTCGTAGTCCCAGATGTACAGGCCTTTCAGGCGATTTGCTAATGAAGCATGCGATGCACCTGTGAAGGGTTTGGATCTTGGGCTTATTGATAATGGTTCCTCCCTCGGAGGTCTCTTATACCAAAATGCTGATTCAATCAGAAGATCATTGCCATCTATTAATTGCATTTTTAGGAATAAAAAAAGCAAAAGAAGTATTAAAATCTTTGTAGGTTGCCATTAGTAATGTAAATATCTGATATTTATTTCAAGAAATTTATGTTCTGAACCTTAATGTAGATTACCCTTGTGATTTGTAGGTTGCCATTTGTAATGTAAATATCCGGCATGGGCTACTAATGCTGGTCCCTGAAGTCATTGAAGTTCTAGGAGGATTGGTTGAGGAGTTGGACGCAGCACGGCAGAGGCTTGTTCATGAAGTAAATAAGCCACCAAGGGGAAAAAGGTATTTTATAAGGGCCAGGGATGTATTCATGTTGTTGAAGATTTACAACCTATTGATCTTCATTTTGCAACTAGCAATAGCTCATATTACACAAATCTACCTGATACTTGGAAGAAATGTGCCTTTGAAACTGTTATTATTAATTGCATTTCTGCTCCCAATGTCTCTCTTATCATGTGGTTCAAAAAAAGAAAAAAAGGTTATTGTCACTAGAAGCAATATATGATATGAACCTTCACATGCAAGAAGGTTTCGTACCTTTCATGCATAAAATATTGTACTTATGCAATTTTCTTATGTGGGTACATGTTTCGAGAAGTTATTTTGGTCTATGATATTAAATTAGCATACTTGATTTTCATGTTTTGGGAACTTGTTCTGGTCTATGATATTAAACGACGAGGCTTGATTAGGATAGTTTACCTGTAGGTGGACAATTTTGACATATTGATAGACTTTCTTATGAGTGAATAAAATGGTTATTATATGATGTATGATTTACTAAAATATAGGTAGATCTAATTATGGAATACTATTACAGTGTCATTGGTGATAGAGAAAATTTCACAAAATGTATTGGTTGTTGCTGATTCTTTATTCTTTATTTTCTGTGTTTTTTTTTTTTTTTTTTTGGAGGGAACTGTTTTAATGACTGAAGTAATCTATCTCCCTCAAGGACAGAGGTGAATGGAATTCCAACTATTGATAAATTCACCTTCTTGTACATTATGCTTGTGCAGAACGAGGACGGGAGTGCTTCCATCTTTAGCAACAAGAGCTACTCTTGCTGCATGGCCATCAAATGGTGTTACTGGTCTTGGCCACAGTAATAGTTCCACATCACAAAATTCAACTTCCTTTCATGCAAATGTCCTAGGTAAGTTGTTACTTTTTGGGCTTTTAAGACTAATCTTGAATGATTTGAACTTCAAAAATAAGTCTCAAATCATGCTTTCATTGTTGTATAGAATGCCTACTCAAAGTTTTATGTGAGGTTTTTAAGTTCTATTTGATTCTTTTGCCTGTTGTTTTCATAATAACAATGCTGATAATCATAGGACCTTGTAATTGGAAAAAAAGATTGGTGGAGGATTTTTGTGCCATCTTTTTACGATGTTAATCAGAAGTGGTTGAGAATCCTAGGCCTGATAATCATAGGACCTTGTAATTGGAAAAAAAGATTGGTGGAGGATTTTTGTGCCATCTTTTTACGATGTTAATCAGAAGTGGTTGAGAATCCTAGGCCTGATATGAATGATCTATCTCTGATTGCCCCTACAGCCTTTGGTTTGCTGAAGAGTGCCATTCTTGCTACCTAGTTGCCCCATACGTTAAGTATCAAGTAAAACCACACAATTCCTAGAAATGATTTCCATGAAAAGGGAAAAGCAGTTTGACAACAGGACTGTTAAATAGCTAATTTTATATGGCGTTTGATTAATTCGTCACAAGTTGATTATAATTGTTGACATTTGCATTGATTTATTAAGCTTTTTATTTGTGAGCCATTTTATGATAATTCTAAATTGTTCTTGTTAGTATTAGTTTGATACATATGATACATTTACTCTATGCAAGATACATGTAATATGTGAGCAGTTTGACTACTGTCTTAATAGAAATATTTCAAGCATTGTTTTCCTGTTTTGGAGATGGTTTTGTATCAGTATTTGTCTAATTAGGAATCAAGTATATGCTGAACCTCATTAGCAAATGGAAAAATGCAAGAAATGTATAACGAATTCATTGCCCATGTTTATCCTAATCTTTCAAGTAGGTTTTTTTTGCCTTAATCCATGCACTGTAGGTGCTCGTTTGGCTGCGTCTGGCATTGGTACCAGTGAAAGCAATGTAGATGAATCTGCCGTTCCTGTTGGTAGGGAGAATGCTGAGCCTAATCCATCATCCAACGCTGATGTGGATGTTGGGCAAACCCATAGGGTTGATGAGGTGGAACACCCAGTCATGCTAACTGGTGACAGAGAGATCCCTTTCACTTACTTAGCTAGTTTATCGGCCAAGTGGGCTTCAGTGAAGGAGGAAACACCTTCTGTTCAAGGAAAAATTAAGGTATATATTTTTATTTTTTTCTTGGAAGATGATTTTGAGTCTTTTGGGTGAGTTAGCATCAAAACTATATTAAGATTTTAATATATATATATATATGCTGTATATGTATGTATGTATTTATATGTATTCTTACACGTGCTCACACACACGAAGTGGGAGGCTTGGTCTTCAGTTTAATGTGCTTGTTGGTAGTAGAAAATATGAATCTAAACAATTATCAAATATATATCCTTAGTGTTACTATATACTACTAAATTGTAATTCAAATTTTGTAGTGCTTTTTGACTGGTGTAAAGGGATTCCAATATAAGCGGAGGACTATGTTCGAGCTTCGGGTCTATGTTGATGATGGTAGTCTCATTTCTGAGATCCTCATTGATCATAATGTGAGTTTAAACTGGATTTACAGCTGCTGATGATGTGAGTTTGTTGGAATCTAATTTGTTGTATAATTATTATTTTTTCTTCAGGTTGTACAGAAAGGAATTGGGTACTCTCCTGAGGAGGTCACTGCTGCTCTTGCTTCCTCAGATATTAAAATTGTCAGTGATATGAAGGAGACATTGAAACAGTTTCAAATTTTCTTAGTGAATTTTGAGGTAATATCTGTTCAGCATTCCATTAGATTTTGCTAAACTGGTTACTTTCTTATTGAAGGGTCAGTAATGTTTCTATTACTTTGTGACCTGTGTTTTGTGTTTCAGGGCACGATGCTTTTAGAGATAAATGAAACCTCTCCTCTTCCAATTTCCCTTGAGATGAACCAGGGCTGTCCTGCATCCGATGCATGGTTACTTCTGAGAAGACTGAAGTCCATTACTTCTGCTCAAACACTGCATCATCCCCAATTGGATCCCATCGACTTATCCCCCTGACTGTCTGAACTCTGAATACATGTTTCGCTCTTCGTGTTGGTGAAGGAAGTCTTAAAGATGGTGGAAACTGATATGGAAAATGTTCCACAGACATTCCAAGTTACCGAACTCTTCTTTGAGCATAATTCTTCAGATTTATAAATTATTGCTCGAGTTCAGAAAATGGGTTGGAACTTGGAAGGGCATCAAAAACTTGGAATGATCATAATATTCTGACAGCCATGCCTGGTTTTCTGGGGGCTTTTGTTCAAGCTGATTATCCAGAATTCCTTATGTATAGATCCTTGTCGGAGAGTTATTATGATTGAAGCTTGCAGGCATAACATTGCACCATCCTGTCATTTCCAGAGGTAATGGGGTTTATTGACTGGCTCAGACTTCTCAATTTACTGGCTCTGACTTCTCACAAAAACTTAAAAGGTAAATAACATTATTAGTCTCTGATTTGAGTCTTTCAGTTGATTGAATATAATTGACCTGACAGTCTTGCAGGTGAAGGGAAATAAATGACTACATTTAAAGGTGACAATGCAAAGCCAGCCCGATAATCATCAAATATGAAGCACCGAGTATAGCAGGGAAAGTTGGTGAAGACCTTTATATGGAGTGGTTTTGAAGACAATTGAGAAGATCTGTCCCTACCCCACATAACTAAACTATGATTATGGAGTGGTTTTGATACCATTCTTTTGTTTGTGTAATTGTTCATCGCATAGTATCTTAATAATCAATTTCAATAGAAAACACTATGCAAACCACCGGCATAAGTAAAATTCTGATTATGGACCAGTCATAGCAAACTCCTCATCAAATTCCTCATCAAATTTGGGTTGGGGAAGGAGGAAACATGGATGTTGGATTTGCAGCTGGGAGATGAGACAAGAATGGCATGAGAACTTTCTCAAAAGTGACCGTTGGAATTTTGGGGAAGAAAACGGTTCTCCATCTATTCTCCTATATTTGGGGGAAAAAGTTTGGGGAGATCGGAAGTCCATTATGGGGAGAGGATGGGGGAACATTTGGTGAGGCATTTTACTCATTTCTCCCTCAATTTGTACTTGGGGAGAAATATAGCCTAGGGTTGGAGATGCTCCTCGGGTTACAGAGTTAGATTTAAGCAATACTGGTTTCTCCCTAGGTCTTATTGATTTGAAATAATGTCTTGGAGAACATGACATATTATCTATTCAATAATTTCGTAAACTTCATTAAATATGTGTGCACGTCATGTGATCCCCAATGATGCATGGTTCATATTTTCTTTAGGTACGGATTAGAAATCCTTTTTTATTTACTAGTAGAATAGGTCCTTAATAATCCAAAATCATCAACTCCAACACACAAACCCTGCCCTATGGCTCTGCTATCTAGATGGTCTCACTCTGTCTTGAGCTCAGGAGATTGGATTGAAGCTGAATGGAAAGATTTTTGTTGCTAGCTGTGCTCCCCTCTTGACTCTCAGGCCTTGTGATAAAGAGCCAGCGGCTCCACCGCTCCGTCATCTCAGGACAAGTCACCATCCACAGCCACCCTTAAGTGTACCAAAATGGCTGTATCAAGTGCCTGTCTCCACGACAAGCGCTCTTCCCAATTGCCTTGGCGCACCCTTCCGTCGATGCCATTGGGTAAAAATTCATATGAAGCTGTAACCAGTCAGACTCATAACAATGAAGAAAATCCTCCTTGGTGTGGGAGAGAATTTGGGTAAACATATCATATAAAGGCTAACTTTGGCGCTTTTAGAGAACAAGATAGATTATAGAATTTTGATTGTGAAGATTAAGAGCTAAAGAAAAACTATATACAGATATTTAGGGTGGGCTGATGTTAGAACTGTTTCCGTTGTAGAAAAAACTTGTATACAACAATGACATGAGTAGGTTACCATATCACTCTTTTCACGAGCAAAAGACGAGCAAAGTGAGTATAACGTGGACGTCTAAATGACAAACTGAAAGCATTTTCAGGCGGACAACTAGTTACAAAGACCTAGAGCACCAAAGAAAGTCTCATTTTTTTTAGTGATATGGGTAAATCCATCACTCATTCTGTATTAGTTAACACTAAAAAAATCAATTGTTGACTAGTCCATGTGGGAGTTGAATTTGGGACTTTTTGCTTTCTAAAATGTGGGTATGCCAAATATTTTTGCCCTATGGAGTAGGATTGAGATATCCCTTGTTTGACAATATATATATAATCCTATAATCCAATCCGTTGGATTAGATAGCCTTCTCATGTAATATTTTTTTCCTAAAAATCAAGTTTATCTGAGATTGATTACTATTCGATCCAAAACATGTATTTTCATGTAGACTTTTTTTCCTAAAAATCAAGTTTATATGAGATTGATTACTATTCGATCCAAAACATGTATTTTTTAATCAATAACAATCAATTATTTATAGACATTTTGAATGAAACAACTCTTAATTTTAGATAATATATGACTCAAATTTAATCCAACAGTTGATTTGATTAGATACAAGTTGCACGTGAGAATTTTGGAGTGCACTTGGTATAAAATTACATCAAGTGCATCTAATAGAAGAACTGTATATATATATAACTTAAAGAATTTTTTAAAAAAAAAAAAAAAGATTTAGATTCCTAGTGGCCTACCCTTGATAGATATCCGTCGTACCACATTTCCGACTCAGTGAAACCAGGGTTCACAACAGTAATTCCAATATCCGAACCGAAACTCTATTCTCAATGTGTCATAAGAGTTTACTAATGCTGCCTTAATTAGTTCCCTGAAGCCATTGAAGAATTACAACTGATCAATCAAACAGAGAAAATGAGAGACTTTAATTGTAAAAGCATGCCAATGAACTTTCTTACACAATAGATGCTCACTCTTGGTACAGGGAACCATGAAGCAGCTGAAGCAATCCCAATGATCTTCCCTTTGCTCTTTCTCAAGTATGGGACTGCGAAATGGGTGCTGTATACTGAACCCCAGAAATTTACATCCTATGAAATACATGGCATTGTAGTTTACATTCAGCTTCCAAACTAGCATGTTTTAAAGAGTTCAACAAAAAAAAAGAGTCAGCATTTAAGAGCCTAATTTACCATTACAAAATTTCAGTACAGCGGGGTGGTATATTGCAAAGAACCCTCCTAATGTTTCGTCATTTTTCACATAACTCTCCTATACGAAAAAATTAAGATAACACCCCTTTTGGTTAGGTTTCGGATGAAAAATCAAGTAAATATTGAGTGAAAAAATACTATAGAAATGAATGAATATTTAACACATGAGAGAGATATAATGTATTATACCATTAGTTGTACGTTTTTTTTTTCTTCCTCTCCCTAAAATAAGTCGCATTTTTATAAATTAAAAAATAAAAATAAAAATAAAAATGATAGGACAGGTACTAATCAAGTTATCAAACTTCTTTTGGGTTTTGAGTGTATGAGGCTGAATCCTAGAAACAACAAAAAAACAACGCTGGGCAGACCTGGCCCAGAGTCTTTGGGCTGAAGCCCAGAAGGTAGTCATCAAACTGCACGCTACTGGAAGTAGCCTGGAACCGTTGTGGAGGTTTAAAAAAAGAAAAAAAAAAAGAAAAAAGAGGGTTTATGAGCCAATACGATAATGGCAAATTGGTAATAAACAAAAGGTTAAGTTTTAATTTCTTTTAATTCTTCATATTTTTTTTTTTTTTTTTAATATCAAGAAGTTCCAAATGCTTTGCACGGTTGCACCAATTAATCCATTACGCACATGCAGTCCGCCGTCCAACATACACCAAGTAATTACATGACAAAGTCTGAGAGGATGGTTTTGAGAAAGTGGTGAGAGTTGAACCCAAGACCTCTTATTTGGATCTTTCAACTTAAAAAAGTATAGTGCATTCTTTATTAATTAGTGGGTATACAAATTCAATGGCCAAAAATAGATGGATGTAGCCACATTCAAATAGGTAAAGTATTTTCTCCACCACGAAAAAGGAAAATAATAGGTAAAAGTTATTTAACCCAAAAAAGGGGGAGGTGGGTTAAGGTAAGAAATGGGATTGAACATTATTGTTCAATTACTAGAAAATTTGTACGGAGTACTTGAAAATTGTTGTTCCAAATACTAAAAACCTATGAGAATAGTTTAGACGGTAAAAAATTATGAATCAGAAATCGTAGGTCCAGATTTTAAGTCTATACTCTCATAATTGAATAAAAAGAATTATAGGTTATTTATACATCACAGGAGAATTAATTTAGGATTAGACTTGGGATACGTACTCCTCATTTGAGGGGCCCGTAATAAGAGAGAAGGAGGGGGTATGGAGGACTAGAAAATTTGTCAACAAAAGTACCATATTGCAACCCCCCACCCCCAATAAAAATGCAAAAATGTAAGAGCCCAAATATAATGCTAACACGCACGTCCATGCAATGGACAATGGTATAGATTAATTACCATAATAGGAGTGATCAAATCAGAGAGCGCTGGAATCTTCAAACAGGGCAGCGTCGCTAATCCCAGCGTTGTTCACCGGATGATCCAATGGCAATTGCATTTGACCAATAAGCCCTTTTACGTCACCCACACGCGCGCACACAAAAAAAAAAAATGAAAAAGGAAGAAGAAGAAGAAGAAGAAGAAGAAGAAATGGGAGAGGGGGGGGGGGGGGGGGGGGGGATGGGGAAGCACCAAAAGCCATGAAATATGAAAGGAGTCATGTGATCTCACATTCAGTGACAGGATCCAGGAATTTATCTTAGGGGCGACTTTGTTTGGATGTAACTGTTTAATTTGTTTTTTTCTAACTCTATAAATTAAATAATCATTTGAAGTGGTCTTCTTTATATAATAAAAATTAAAAAGAGCAAAGAAAATTGTTTAAACTTAATAATTAACACAAAAACTTAAATATTCATTAATAATATATATATTTGATGAAATAATGTCTGTATTAAATCAAAAAAGGGCATAGCCCAAGAATAGGAGACATAACTTGAGTAAAACATGGGTAAGAAACTAAGTGCCTGTTTGGATGAGATTCTGGGAGGCTCAAAATCTCTTCTGATGGCCCATAATCACTTTTAAGAGTATTTGGATAAAAAATGAGAAAAGTGATTGTAAGCCCAAAATAGATTTTGAGGCCAATTTGCTCAAGCTGTCTACCCCCTGATTCTGATTTAGCTTCTGATTTAACTTCTGATTCTACTTTGAAGCTATCCCAAACAGGCACTAAGAGCTATCTATATAAAGGGGAAAAAAAAGAAAGAGAGAAGAGTAGGGGGGGTCAATTATAAAAGCAAAGGGGTCAAAAATATATTTTAGAGGGGCAAAACTATATTTTAGAGGGGGCATATTTAAAATTATAGGCAAATATGTATACTAAAAAAACAAGTTCCAGTGAGTGAGGGGGGTCAATTGCCCCCCTGGCACCCCCCCTCCCTCCGCCCCTGCTCACATTCTTACTACAAATTAAACTTACACTGTCCAAAGTGGTTCACAGCTTCGCGAACTAATCGCTTAGTCTTCAACTTTGGTAACATCTGCACAGATCACCTTAACATCCGATGAGCTGAGACGTCGGGCCTTATTGGCCACCTTTTGGAGACGCTAGGGTCAGCCCTGAGGTCAGGCCACTCAGGCAGCCACCTAAGGTCTCAAAATTTTGACAAAAAATAAGGCCCCAACTTAGTTGTTACCTTTGTAATAAGTCTAAAGGAAAAAAAAAAAAAAAAGGACATTTTTTTTAATAAATAGATGAGAAAAGGCCCAAATCCAAGTTTAAGGGCCCCAAATAATTCCTAAGTTTCTAACCCAACTCCATGTACAATAACCCAAATAACCAAATAATCTACTCAACTCAAGCCTAAAACCCAAAAAACAAAAAAAAACATTTAACCCTAAATCAAATCAGATCTAATGCCTCTTTCAGTTTGTTTCGAGCCTTTAAACTCCAAATTCCAACCTCCTCCTCTCTTCCTCTCTTAGTGCTCTTAACCTCTCACAAGCCTCTATCCTAATTAAATCATATCAGAATTCTATTTGGAAGATTAAAAATGTTTGATTACTTCTCAAACAAAGAAATCAAGTACACCAAATGTCCAAACCATTCTCTCTTTAATTAATTAATTTATATACTTTTTCTTTCATATATATATATATATATATAGACACACACACATAAGGGGTACTCTGATATTATTGGGGAAGATTTATTTTTAGATTTAAAGGTTTTGAAAGAAGTTTTACCAACAGATCTAAAAAGGCTAATTGAAGTACTGAATTATTTGAAAGAAATGGATAGTTGTTTCCCAAATGCTTGGATTGCTTATAAAATATTGTTGATCATACTAGTTACAGTTACATTTGCAAAAATAAGTTTTTCAAAGTTGAAATTAATCAAATCTTACCTTCGTTCCACTATGTTACAGGAAAGATTGACCGGATTAGCTATATTATTCATTGAACATGATATGGTAAAAAAGCTTGATTATGCTAACTTAATAAGTGATTTTGCGGTTAAATATGAAAGAAGAGTAATATTTAAGGGATATTTTGCTATAGTTGGTTTATTTCTTTTTGGTATTATAGCTTTAAATTTTGTTGTTTTTCTTTTCTTCTTCTTCTTCTTGTATATGTGATTTTTTTCTAAATTATAAAGGAAGAAGATTAGATTTTATTTATTTATAGTTCTTATAAAGATTTATTTTTTATTTTAATTTATATAAACAAATTTTAGTACTCATATATTTAGGCAAATTTTGTGTGTATTAGGGAAAGAAAATTGTTAGGTATAAATTTTGTTGTGCATTTTTTTTTTTTTTTTTTTCCACATGGAGGGGAGTAGAACCCCTCACTTAACCCAAGCCCCATCCCACCCAGTGCCATCTGAGCTACAGCTCGTTGTGCATATGAATATGTATAAAAATTTAAATAAAAAAAAAAAAAAAAAATTTTTGTTTGTACATATGAATATGTATAAAAAGTCCCATTTTAGAAGTTTGCCTAAGACCCCAAAAAACTCAAGACCGGCCCTGGGAGACGCTCCTCTCTTCTGGCAGCAAGGACTAAACAAGCTCCTCTCTCTGCGTACGCATAAGCAACATACTTCAGAAAAAGAAAAAGAAAAAGAAAAAGAAAAAAAAAAACACAATCATAAGAGTGGGGCTGTTTATAAGAATGTGAATTCATATTTAAAATTAAAAAAAAAAAACAAAAAAAAAAAAACACTAACACATAAGGATGAAAGGGACAGGTGGAGATATATTGTACAAACCTCACCAATGCCTGAAGATGCTCCTGTGATGAGCACCACTTTTCCTGCCCCGTCTTCACTGTATATGGATCTTTTGATATATGAAAGAAACTTGAAAACAAGATATGGTGGTAGGGTGAAGAGGATTGCGATGAGTGTAGTCAAGGGAATTCCAATGTTCATGATCTTACTGTTGGGGAGATAGGAGAGTCCAAGATCTATCAGTAGCAATCCAATAAACAAGTTTGGAAACTCATATATGGTGAATCCATTATTTATATATTAAATTTATTTCTTTCTTCTAATCTTTAGATGTGAGATAAACTCACACATAACCACAACACTTACAAATCAAGTACATTTTTCACTTCACATATATAGAGAGAGAGAGAGAGAGAGAGAAAGAGACATTGAAATTTTATTGTTCATGGGCTTGGGGTACGGCTTTGTTTTTATAAGCACATGCAGTAGAGTTAATGTGATGGTGAGAGGGTGTAATGAGGTTGGTCGGTTGAGTGGTAGAGGTTGAATCATACAATAATATAGGTGGAAATTTAATGTTTCTCACTTCTCAGGTGCGTGCTTAATGTGGAGAGTGGACATTAAACCAGCCTGTTGTGGCTCCCCATGGACCGAAAGAAATAGAGAGGAGAGAACTTTTCTCTCTATTTCTCTTGTCCAAATCTTGTCATGGTTTAAACAATTTAATTGAAATTGAATTAATCGAAGGTTTAAAATAATTCAACCAATCTAATTGTTAGAAAATATAATATATTTAACAAATCTTGTCATGTGGGTTTTATAGTGTGTATATATATATATATTATAGTGATATAATGATAAGGTCAAATGATTGGGAGAAGACATAGAGGGATAAAGGTCAAGTGAAGATACAACATGATAGGTTGGATTTGGGGCCGCTTCTTGGGGTGCCTCCTACGAAAGCCCATACGTGTTTTCTTGGGCTACATGGGAATGGTTTCGGAACCCCTATGCCTTACGGTCTAATAACCACATCTATATATAATCAATCCGTTGTTTTAACTTGGTGCAGGAAAATGGCAATATACACCCCGAACTAAACTCGCTTAGCATGGGAAAGACAATTTCCACCTCTTTTAAAACTGTTATTGCCACTCTTATCCTTAGTTTTTTATTCAAACCATTCTCTTGACTTATATAGTTTTAATGGTTATATCTATGTCTGTAGAGTAATGATGATAGCATAATAATTATAGTTTTACTTTGTTGAATGTTGGTTGTTGAATAGCATATGTTATTTCTCCCGTAACTAATTTTTGTTTATATAAAATAATAATAATAATAATAATAATAATATAGTTGAAGTTCCTGTTCCGTTGTGTGTGTGTGTGTTTGTAAATAGTATCAGAGCCTATAGGTTAGCTAAAATATCTTGTTTATTTGATTAGTGTTTGAATTACTAGATAAGTTATTTTAATTTATTAGCAAACTTGAAAACAACCTTGAATAGGAAGTACCGAAGCCTTGACCTTGTTTGAGAGGTAATCAGTATAATATAAATCCTTTCAGTTTGGGTCAACAACTTTTTAGGAAAACTTAGTTATGGAAGAGTTAAGGTGCGTAAGTGAGTTGAATAATCAACCTAGTGATTACAAGCATTTAGCTTATATGCAAGATAAAGAAGCTAATAGGTAATATTAACAGGACGCTAAATTATGTAGTTGATAATTTGTCTGGTATGTTTAGTAAATTAATTAATATTGAAACTCAAGAAAAAATCTATGATAAAGTTAATATGTGAAATGCAAAATATAGATTCAAAGGATAAAACAAAAAGTTTAATCCAAAACTTAGAAAATAGTCTGAAAAATAATTCGAATAATCCACTTGTGATAAGAGAAAGTTCTTGTGAAGAAAGTCCTAAATTATATTTTGGAATTGAGATTATGATGTTTAAAAAAAATAAACATCGAAAAGACTTTAAAGCAATAAATTTTTTTTAGAATAATGGAAAACCCGATATATAAAATAAGAAGATTATGATGAACATAATAAACTTCTAACAAATGCAGGAATTATATTAAGCCAATGAAGAATTAATGACGGAATATAATTATGAATTAACTCTTCAACTATAAGAGTCTAGTGATTCAGACAATGAGTCCGAATTATCTTTTATACCAAATAGCATAAAAGAAGAAAGCTCAGAAGATAAGATAGAAGGTAGAAATTTCGGTCTATCAAGTGAGAATAGCACTAAGGGTACAAGCAGTACTTCTAGAGGCCAACGGGGCAAAATCCAAATTTTCTGCAAAGATGGACACGTATAAAGAACACGTCCAAGTTTTAAAAGTAAAGGACATTACGTGGCAAAAGCATTCATGAAATTTAATTATCTTCCAAAAGAAGACAAGCGAACTTTTGAAAATGCTCATAAACAATGTCAAGAAGACCACGTGAAGGAAGGAAGAACCTGGCCTCAAATGTCAAAAAGTAAATAGCATTTAAAGCATTATAAATGTGGTAGTTGAGGATATACCGATTATTGTACTTTTTAATCTCATCTTTTAGTTTTAGTTTTTAGTTCAAGTTCGTGCTTGAAGTCCGGAGTCTGTCTGTAAATAGGGGAGTCCTTCACTTGTTCAGGCATCGATCATTTGCTTAGCGTCTGTATAGAGAAAAAGAGAGTCTTGAGTCCCTCTATGTAAGTTTTCTTTTATTTTGTATAATATTTATAATTATCAATAAATTTTGAAGTTTATTTTGTAAATACTATTTTTAGTTTTTATACGTATTTTTGTATAGTTATAAATATTTTTTTCACATCTATTCCTCTAGTTTGGATACAAATTTTTATCATGTCACAAATATTTAGATCTTCAATTGATATGAAATAATTTGATTTGATTTTAAACAAAACTTGTCTAGATACAAGATTTGATGCTATTAACCATGAGCTCTGGAATATGCAAGCTATTGAATGGGGAGCCGTTGGAATAATCATCTTTGATTCCTTGGTGTCCAATTACTTTTGTAGACTTTCCTACTATGATCAAAACAATGATCTATAGTATTGTGAAACATTACAAATGGAGCAGATATTTAAAGTTCAAGACAACTAGTCATGCTGGATGGCGCTAGAGAGAATTATTTTTCCAACCTTATCAGATTTGGAGTTTGGAGTTTGCAACTGATGAAGACTTCATAAAAAATGAAGATCTTAAATATTTGGACGATGCTAAAAATTTAGATTTGTCCTCATATTATATAAAAAAAATTATGTTGCACTCAAAAGAGAGGCACAAAGAATTCAAAATTATCACTTCTACAAATTCATGATTACTGATGGTAGGAGACTTTTTTGTACAAATTTAATAACTTCTTATGTGGAAGTTGTTGACCAAAGAATGGTAGCATAGAATTTTAGACTCTGTTCCACCAACATCAGCTAAATAGTCTTCTTGGCCTCCCAGCTCTTCCGCATCCATTGTTAATTCAATTGAACTAGTTATTTGGCCATGAACAAGATTGTTGATAAAATTCTATGTTGCCATTCTTTGGTCAACAGTTTTCACATAAGAAGTTATTAAATTTGTACAAAAAAAGTCTCCTACCATTAGTAATCATGAATTTGTAGGAGTGATAATTTTGAATTCTTTGTGCCTCTCTTTTGAGTGCAACATAATTTTTTATATAATATGAGAATAAATCTAAATTTTCAGCATCGTCCAAATATTTAAGATCTTCATTTTTTATGAAGTTTTCATCAGTTGCAAGCTCCAAACTCCAAATCTAATAAGGTTGGAAAAATAATTTTCTCTAGCATCATCCAACATGGCTAGTTATTTTGAACTTTAAATATCTGCTCTATTTGTAATGTTTCACGACACTATAGATCATTGTTTTGATCATAGCAAAAAAGTCAACAAAAGTGATTAACACCAAGGAATCAAAGATGATTGTTCCAACGGCTCCCCATTTAATAGCTTGCATATTCCAAAGCTCATGGTTAATAGCATCAAATTTTGTATCTAGACAAGTTTGGTTTAAAATCAAATCAAATTATTTCATATCAATTGGAAATCCAAATATTTATAACACAATAAAAATTTGTATCAAAACTAGAGGAATAGATATGAAAAGAAATATTTCTAATTATAAGAAAATATTTATAAAAACTAAAAACAATATTTATAAAATAAACATCAAAATTTATTGATAATTATAAATATTACACAAAATGAAAGAAAACTTACATAGAGGAATTCAGGACTCTCTTTCTTTCTATACAGATGCTAGGCAAATGATCGATGCCTGAACAAATAAAGGACTCCCCTATTTATAGATAGACTCCGGACTTCAAGCATGGACTTGAGCTAAAATCAGAGCCTAAAAGATAAAACAAAAAAGTACAATAATTGGTATATCCTCAACTACCACATTGACAATGCTTTAAATGCTATTTATTTTTTGACATTGGTGGCCAGGTTCTTCCTTCCTGCACGTGGTCTTCCTGACATCATTTATGAGCATTTTCAAAAGTTCTCGTCTTCTTTTGGAAGTCAGTCAAATTTCTTGAATGCTTTTGCCACGTAATGTCCTTTACTTTTTGAAACTTAGACGTATTCTTTATATGTGTCCATCTTTGTAGAAAATCTGGATCTTATCTGGTTGGTCCCTATCTTTCCATCATATTCACGATATTGTGTAGTTTCACATCATTGAACGATTTCTTGTAATCATTTCCATTGTCTGACTTTGTTCCACCAACATTAGCTAGATAGCCTTCTTGGCCCACCAGCTCTTCCATTATCCATTGTTAAATCAAATAGACAAGTTATTTAGTCATGTACAAGATTAAAAACATAAATTAGTTTCGGGAGAAATAACATATGTTATTCAACAACCAACATTCAACAAAGTAAAACTATAATCATTACGTTATAGATAGATATAATCATTACATAAAAATAATAATTACTACAAAGACTAAGAGAATGGTTTGAAAATAAAACCAAAGATAAGGGTGGCAATAACAGTTTTAAAAGTGGTGGTAATGGTCTTTTCCAAGATAAATGAGTTTGGTTCGGGGCCTATATTGCCTTTTTTTTTTACGCTCAACCCTGGTAGAATTCAGGGAATGCAACTGCATAGGGCCCCAATTAAACTTCAATTCTAATTTCTAACCTTTGTAGTTCGTCCAAAGAAATAATTTTTTTATTTATTTAAAATTACTAGATTAATGAGGGCCTCAAATTAATTAAGTTCCAAGGGTCCCAAAAAATTGAGGGGCGACTCTGCCTTCCTCCCTTCCTTTTTGAAGCTTGTATTCATAAATCAGTTTTTTCCATTGATATATAGCGATTGTAGTTCAGAATCCTAATCCCTTCGCACGCACTATGCTAAAAAAGTTTTAGCGCTATCTAATTAATTTAATTTGTTCGAATCCCTTTTGATCATAATTAATGACAGATTTGAGCCATGTGAGCAAAGTTTACATTGGGGCCATGTAAGTCAGTTTTGGAGTAACGTTTTAAACCTCTTGTATTTTTGTCTTTAAGTGTATGTAGACCGTATAATTGATATCATTTGACTATGTGAGATGTTAAATAATTTTTAATAGAGAACCAAAAAAAAAAAAAAAAATATGCAAACCACGCATTTCGGGCTAGGCAAAATCGCTATCTTGCTAAATCTCATCAACTCGAAATAATGTCCTCGAACAACATGATTTATTATGGGATCCCTAATGATAGTTTTTTTTTTTTTTTTTTTCCTCCCCAATAAATTAGGAATCCCTTTCATTTACTAGTAAAATAGGCCCTTGAGTTCAATTGCAGATAATGATCCAAAATCATCAAATCCACCACACCCAGACCCCTATGGCTCCACTAGCTAGATGGTGTCAATCTGTCTTGAGCTCAGAAGATTGGATTGAAGCAGGATAGAGAAACGTTTCTGGTTTAGTTTTGTTGCTAGTTTTGTCCCTCTGTGAAGTCCCAAACCTTGTGATTAACAGCCAGCGGCTGATCCACTCCACTACCTCAGGACACAGCATCTTCCATATAAATAACGGCACTATACCAAGATGGCTCTGTCAAGTACCTCTCTCCGCGGCAAGCACTGTTCACAATTGCCTTGACACACTCTTCTGTTGACGCCACTGGCATAAACCTCAGATGCATCTGATAGCAATCACATTCATAACAATGAAGAAAATCCCTTATTAGTGTGAGAGAGAATTGGGATAAGGATAGCACACAAAGAAAAGCTTTCGTGTCTCATTTCTTTGATATACTTCCCTGAGGCTTACCGTTGATAAACTTTC
Organism: Liquidambar formosana; assembly: GCA_039720395.1. Lineage (NCBI taxonomy): Eukaryota > Viridiplantae > Streptophyta > Magnoliopsida > Saxifragales > Altingiaceae > Liquidambar > Liquidambar formosana. The sequence goes on from CM077828.1 coordinate 30,310,038, forward strand.
GCCGTCGCACATTTTTGATCGAACAAAACCAGGAGTCACAATTGTTATCCCAATGTCCGAACCAAATTCAATTCTCAATGTGTCAAATAAGTTTATTAGTGCCGCCTTGCTTGCCTGAAGCCATTGAAGAAATACGATTGATCGAGCAATCAAACAGAATAAGAGACAGAGTAAAGCATCCTAATGAAATTTCTTACACAATAGATGGCCATTCTTGGTGTGGGGAACCATCCAGCAGTTGAAGCAATCACAATGATCTTCCCTTTGCTCTTTCTTAGGTGTGGAATTGCAAAATGGGTGCCATAGACTGAACCCCAGAAGTTCACGTCCTATGAATACATGCATATTGTGGGTGATTCATATTCAGCTCCCAAGTTTCAACCAAGTATGCATTGAAGAGTTCAACTACAAGCGTGCAGTTATCATTTTAAGAGCGGAATTTATCATACAAACTCCCCCCATTCCATTTTGTTTGATTACATTTTTCATTTTGGAATGTTCCAAAATGTTGGATCACTCTAAAAATCAAAGTAACAAAGTGTTTTGTTTTTCTAAAATACCCTTTATATAAAATTATAATTATTATACCAAGAGTGCACTTTTTTTTATGGGTAAAATCAGAAAGCTAAAATTAATTAAGTTACATGACACCACATTAAATGTCTCACCCTAATATTTGTTAGGTCAAAATGGTTCAAACAAATAAATTAATGTAAAGAGTACTAAATTTTGACTATAGCAGGTGGTATACCATGCTAGTTTATCATAACGACACGAGTCATGTGAGACGGAATAATTGTAAGTGACCACGCCAACCCCAAACACACCCCCCCCCCCCACAAAAAAAAAAACAGAAAAAAAAAGAGGGAGCTCAAATATAATGCAGCACAAGATTAATTACCATAATAGGAGTGATCAAATCAGAGAGAGTCCTGGAATTTTCGAACATGGCAGCTTTAAAAATCCCAGCATTGTTCACCAGATGATCCACTGTTACATTTAACCCATAAACGATTTTTCATCACAACAAATTTATTTATTTATTTATTTTGAAAGGGCAAAGCACCAATAGCCATGAAATGTGTAAAGGAGTCCTGTAAAATTGAAATCACACTTACAACGTCCAAAGTGGCTCACAGCTTCATGAACAAACCGCTTGGAGTCTTCGAGATTGGAAACATCCGCACGAATCACCTTAACATCCGGTGAACCGAGACGGCGGGCCTCATCAGCAACTTCTCGGAACCGGTCCTCTCTTATGTCAACAAGCACTAATCGAGCTCCTCTCCTAGCGTACTCATAAGCAAGTTGCTTCAAAAATTACAAAACAACATCATAAAAATGGAAACCAATCTCGAAGACTCCAAGCGGTTTGTTGAAAGGGGAAAAAAAAAAGGGGGGGTTTAAAGCTAGGGAGAGGTGGAGATTGTACAGACCTCTCCAATGCCTGAAGACGCTCCTGTGATGAGCACTACTTTTCCTGCTACGTTTTCAACGTATATGAATCTTATGATAAAAGAAAGAAACTTGAAAACTAGATATGGTGGTATGGTGAAGAGGAGCATGATGAGTGCTATAGGGAGAACTACAATGTTCATGAACTTTTGAATCAAATCCATTTTTCTCTCCGCTACACACACACGCACTCAAGAGAGAGAGAGAGAACCGATCAAAATGATTAAAAAAAGAAGAGAGAGTTAAGAGAAAAATAGATAGGGAATGGGTTAGTTGAGAGAAGGGCTACTCATGTTAATGTGATGAGGAAAAGAAATTAATGGGTTGGTTGAGAGATGGCAAGAAAATAGGGCACCTGTACTATGAGAGGAGCATGATGCAGGAGGTCGTTGGACCTACATTTAATGAAGATACAAAGTCGAGTAAAGATCTTCTCCTTGGTGCTTTGGTGCATACTTGGATAATCTAATGATTGGAAAAAATAAACATACTTGATGGCTAGAGTAAGTCTAACTCTCAAAAGGAGAGATTAAAAAGATTAATAAAGATCAATTAATCAAATAGTACATGGACAATTTAATGTGGTTGGACTTATGCTATATACGTCCACATTGATAATGACTAAAAAGATAAAGAGTACAAACAAAATACAAAAAAGTGGTTTTATAAAACAAATTTTTTTTACCGATTTGAAGTAATATATTTTTATTTTTCTTTATTTTTAAAATTTAGCTGATTTGTTGAAACATTGACAAGGCCGGCCATAAATTAACCGTTTTCCTTTCCTATTATCAATGGGTTTTCCTTTCCTATTATCAATGGGTAATGCTATACGTAACACCATGCATAATACAACAGTACATTGTATAGATGACACCTGATGTGATAATAAACTTCTTATGAACTTCTTGTAAATAGCTTGGAGGGTGTTTTTGTTAACTAATTGAATCATATCACATCAGGTGAATTAGGAGCTGTTTATAGCATTTCCCATTATGAATTATCATGGAGGTTTAAAAGCTTTCATTCATCCCACCAGTAAGTTTCCATACAAATTAAGACTAAACAACCCCCTCCGATCCCCCCCCACCCCTATTTTTTCAAGCTTGTAGCTAGTTTTCTTCTATAAGTTTGGGGAAAAGAAAAGAAAAGAAAAGCTGGGCAAAACGGATATTGCCAGATCTCATCAACTTAAAATAGGATCCCAAATGATAGTTCATATTTTTCCCCCCTACAATGGGAATCCCTTTATTCACTAGTAAAACAAGCCCTTGAGTTCAATTGCCGATAATGATCCATAAACATCAAATCCACCACACACACCCAGCCGGTATGGCACTCTGCTAACTGGATAGTCTCAATCTGTTTTGAGCTCAGGAGGTTGGATCACTGAAGTTGGATCGAGAAGCGTTTCTTGCTATAATTTTGTTGGCATTTGTGTCCCTCTGTAAAGTCCCAGGCCTTGTGATTGTCAGCCAGTGGTTGCACCACTCCACTACCTCAGGACAAAGCAACTTCCATAGAAACCACACGCTGTACCAAAATGGCTCAATCAAGTATCTATCTCCGCGGCAAGCGCTGTTCACAATTGCCTCGGCACACCCTTCTGTTGATGCCACTGGGCAAAAATTCAGCTGAAGCTGAGAGCAATCACATGCATGACACAATTAAGAAAATCCTTGTAAGTATGGATGATAGAGAGTATGGTTAACTTTGGACCATATAGAGAACAGGATCAGAGAATTTCATAGGAAATAGAAATATAATTATAGGAGCATAAGAGCATCTCCAGCGGAGCGGTGAACTATAACCTGTGCTATTGCTATATTATAGCATTTAGAACAAGCTGGGCTGCTCCAATAATGTGCTAAAAATAGCAATAGCTCACCCTTATGCCAAATATAACACAAGGGTGAGCTATTGCTATATTTGCCATGTCAGCTCTGCTTCTATTTCTCAACAACCCAACACACCTAGCAATTGTGAAAAATTACAATATTTATCTTTCAAAATTTTCTTAGTAACCAAACTAGCCTGTAAATAAATGCAATATTTTCAAAAATAATATTGAAATCATATATAAAAATAAAAATAAAAATAAAGTCACACACGGACAAATCTAGTTAACATCATAATTTTGTGGTTGGAACATATATGAAGGGAATGGAAGTTGTGGCAAAAAATAGCACACTATGTCATTTGCACCATTGAAGCACCTTGTGCCAAACTATAGCATTTGACACTTGTAGCATATGCCAATAGCAATAGCACAAGTAATATAGCTCACACCACTGGAGATGCTCTAACAACGAATTGATTAATTCATGAACATATTGGCCTATCACCTTCGATTAATTAGCGGAATGAAATGATATATGGTCAATAGAAAAACAATTTTGAAAGATACCACTGCAAAGATAAAGGAGCAGAGAACAATCTTTATAGGTGTACAGATTGATCATGATATAGCTGCATTAGGTTTGTCCAGGATGAAGCCTTGGCAGTTCACAAAGTTGCAAAATGTAGACATTAAAATTATACTATATAATGTGGACTGGTTGTGAAGCCGGGAATTTGATCCAGAGAGGCCAAACTTTGGTTAATTTTTAGAATTGTATTCTAATTCAAAATATGAAAGAGATCAATTGACTATAATCTTTTACATCCTTTTATTTATTTATTTATTTATTTATTATTTTTTTTTTTTCAGAATAAGATAAGAGAAAAATCTTGAACAAACAACAAATATTCAAGGCCACACATTCAAATTGATGTATTGAAGAACATTTGTTGCAGAAAGTTTTACTACAAAAAAGGAAAAAAAAGAAGGGCTTTCTTATCTCATCTCTTTGATATACTTTCCTGAGGCCTACCTTTGATACATTTTGGTCATGGCACATTTCCGAGTGAACGAAACCAGGGGTCACAATTGTTATTCCAATATCCGAACCAAATTCAATTCTCAAAGTGTCATATAAGTTTATTAGTGCTGCCTTGCTTGCCTGAAGCCATTGAAAATTTAAAAAATTGATCAATAATAAGAAGAAGAAAACGAATGAATAAGTAGTAAATTAAGTATGCTAATCAATGAAATTTGTTACATTATAGATGCTCGCCCTTGTCAGAGGGAACCACCCAGCTGCTGAAGAAATCACAACGATCTTCCCTTGGTTTTTCCTTAGGTGTGGAACAGCAAAATGGGTGCCATACACTGAACCCCAGAAGTTTACGTCCTATATATGATAACTTATATTCAGCTTCCAACTAAAAGTGGAATATATTTTAAGAGTTCAATTAAACGGAAGAAAAAAAAAAAATTGAAAATATTAAAGAACTCAATTTTTGCCTTGACAAGTGGTTACGTTATTGTTGAGTGGACCGTTGCTATACCACGCGGACGTTGGTAATATCATGAATTTTTTTTTTTTTAATTAGTAAATATATACACTCTCACAGAGTCACAGATATGAACTAAATCCAAGCACCACCTATCCTTTTCTTTATCATTCTGTTTTTCTTTTTAGTAAACTTTTCTGGGTAAATCTTTTGGTAAGCTGAAATGTTGATCTTCTCTTACTATTTAAATGTTCAGCTGAAGCTAGGCTCAGCGTGTCAGCAATAAAATAAAATAAAAAATTTAGCTGAAACTTCCAACGTTTTAATTTAGAAAAAAAAAAAAATGAAATAAGAAAAAAGGTTTGGCAATCCCTTGGGAGCTTTTTGCGCTCTGCATTCGGATTTCTATCCTGCCATGCATAGCACAATGCTATGCACATCCTAACTTTTGAATGTGCATATGAGAAACTCAAGAGTGCGGAAGAGGACTTAGTATTAAGTTGACAAAACTTAACATGATGCCAAGGTGAAATGCATTATTAGATTAGATTTTGGACGCTTGGATTTAAAGATCAAAAAATTGTCTATTGAGGTCATTTTGATCATTTTAATAGTAACTTTTGATCTTTAAATCAGAGCCATTCAAAAGCTAATCGAAGAGTCTATTTCACCTTGGCACCGTGGCACCGTATTGAGTTTTATCAACTCAACATTGAATCTTCTCCTAAGCCAATAGTATCTCCAAAAACAAAAAAGCAACATTTGAAAAAAAAAAAAATCAATGCAAAATTCAACTCACTCGTTTTGGTCTAACTGATTAATGCTATTTCAATCACATTCTCTCACCCATCTATATATGGTATTTTATCCCACGGTTACTTTCATCTATACATTTTTAACTTATAAGATGAGTTGCAAAGATAAATGGAAAAGGATGAGTGAATTAGTATTTTTCCAAAAACAAAATGTTTGACTCAAAGTTCAATGTGTCAGTAGTATTAAAAATTGTAAAATGTTCAGCTCAAAGTTCAAGATAAAAAATATTCAGCCCGAAGTTAAACGTTTCAATATTTAATTAGACCCTCTGGTTTGTTTCTTATGGAGATCGATGAGAAAAAAATATTCGGCTCAAACTTCAAAGGCTTGGACAACGACACGGCCGGCGACACGGCGTCATGGCTGGATGGATTGGGACAATGGCATATAAGGTCACTTTCGATCGATGTTACCTACTTTTTTATTTTTTATTTTTGGGGGTGGTGGGGCGCGGAACCTTTTCGAGTTGCTTTTGATACAAAACAATTTTGAAGGCATTTCATGAGTAGTCATAATTTTTCATCTTCTAGTGAAAAAGGAAGCCATTAATTGTGGTGATAAATGAAAGTGGACATGGTATTGGTGGTGTATGTGTTCTTTTTAAAGACCGAGTAGAACTTTCATGTAATTGTGATATGGTCAAGTAGTATTACCAGCCAATCACATTCAAGCAAAATAAGAAAATTAATATACTTGTTAGCCCATTGTCTTATTTTACTTACATGTAATTGGTTGATGATACCACCTGATCATATCACAATTACATGCAAGTTTTTGCCTTAAAGACCAATAACATATGGTCATAATTTTTGGCAAGAGATTTGGTGACGTGAAGGAATATCCGCACAAAAGCTTGTCAAATATCTTTAAAAAGTAAAAATAATGTTGAAATCACTAACAAATTTTCTAGCAAAAGCAAAATTCTGCAACCAAAAAAAATTTAATGCAGGTGATCCCGTAAGTAATGCAATACGTGCAATCATGTTGATTAATTAATTACCATAATAGAAGTGATCGTATTAGAGAGAGTGCTGGAATCTTCAAACAGGACTGGCTCAAAAATCCCAGCGTTATTCACCAAATGATCCACTGTTGCATTAAATCCATAAACCATTATATGTCAGAAAGGAAAAATGCTATATATCCCTCTTTCTTTTTCTTTTCTTTTTCTAAATTCAAGATCTCAAATTCAAATAAAATTTAATGGGTAGATCAATTTTTGGTTCAAAATTAAAATCGAATTCATGGGTCATGTTGGATACTTACACCGTCCAAAGTGGCTCATAGCTTCACGAACAAACCGCTTGGAGTCTTCGACATTGGAAACATCTGCACGAATCACCATAACATCCGGGGAGCCAAACCGGCGGGCCTTATCGGCAACTTCTCGGAGCCGATTCTCTCTTCTGGCAACAAGCACTAAACAAGCTCCTCTCCTAGCGTACTCATAAGCAAGATACTACCCCCAAAAAAATTACAAAACAGAATCATATATATATAGAGGGAACCCATGAAGGAAAAAAAGAGAGAGAAAAAAGCGAGGTTGATGGAGATTGCACAAACCTCTCCAATGCCTGAAGACGCTCCTGTGATGAGCACTACTTTTCCAGACACGTTTTCAATGTATATGAATTTTTTAATTGAAGAAAGAAATTTGAAAACTAGATATGGCGGTAAGGTGAAGAGGAGCATGATGAGTGCTATAGGAGGAAAAACAATGTTCATGCACTTCTGAATCAAATCCATCTTGATTGATTGAGAGAGGGAGAGAGAGAGATGGCTGGGTGGGTTATAGCAATTCACGTAACATCGATTTATCGCCTCATGTGCTATTTTTCTAGTTTGATGCTCGGTGTTTTTGTTTTCCTTTATTTATTTCTTTATTTTTGGTCTAGCTAGGACCAGTTTGGAACTCTCTGATTCTATTTCTTGAGAGCTTTCACAACTGATTAACAAGGGTATCCAAGGGCGATCGAACTAATTCCTCCAATCTGTGCAATCCCTGCCCCACACTATTTTTAGGTACTTTTATAGTTGTGTATAATTACTTTGGCGTACTTAAGTTGACTGAGTTTTTCATGTAAATGTGATACGGTCACGTAGCATCATGGATCAACGGAAACAAAATAAAGTAAGATTGTTGAACCAAAAGTACTATAACAATCTCATTATAATTTACTCCATTCTCATTAGCTTATGACACTACATCAATCATATTACAATTGCATGTAAGTTTTTCTTATTTAATTTAAATTTTTTTTTTTTTTTAGGAGATACAAGAATGAATTTCCTTAATCTGTCCTCCACAATTTAGGAATTGATACCTAATGCTATTAATTAGAGTAAAACAGAGAAACAAACCCCGAATGTGTGTATCGGTCCCACAACATACAGACTAATAAGTTATGGACTTGCACAGAAATTAATTACCCGTCAATAGAGATATGTCCTACCAACCTTTACTGTTCTTATTACGCCTAAAGAACTAACCACAAGATTTGAACACAAGATCCCATAATTGATATTCTAACCACTCAATTATCCACACCACACTTCGTGGTTCTCATTTAAGTTTGACAGAAGCAACTTCCCAAACCCCAATTAAGTCAAACCACCGCCCCCCCCCCCCCCCCCCCCGCCGCGCGGGGCGCCGCGGAGGGCACCAACGCCCACCATGTGGCCTCAAAAGGTGTACACCTACCGATTCACATGATCAACACGACACCGACGCATTAATTAAGGGTATAAGACACTAACATATGGTAATGCCCATATATGGGAGTACCATTTCTTGCATGATTAATGACAAACTGTCATCATTATCTTCATCATTTATTTTTTAAGCCTTTTGGTGTAATCAAACTGGCTAGAAGAATATACTCCTTTCGTCCCCAAATTATTGTCACCTAGCAAAACATATATAATGATGTGATGGCATTTAACAGAGTTTCCTAAAACAACACACTTTTTGGAAGGAGACAATCAATTAAAAATAGAAGAGTAGTAACATACTCACCATGGTAAAAAAAAAATTAAAATAATAAAATAATAACACTAATAATAATACAAAGGAAAAAAATTAACATTATTACTATAATTGATATTATAATCAATTCTTAAGAATTCATAAAGACACTATTTCGAATTTCTACTTTTATTTATGATCATCACCTTCATTTTTTTTTTTAAATTTGTCAATTTAAAGTAATAAATTTGTGCTTTCAATACCATGTAAAATTTATGGAATTGTTTAATTTCAAATTGGACACCCAAACAAGCCCTTAATTAATAAATGAAAAATATTCAAACTCCTCTTGATTCAAACTTAAGAATTCTTAAAATATAACCTTACAGGATTAGTTAAACGATCAAAACCTAAATGCATGTGCTTCCCAGATATCATCATTTTGATTTTTCGCATCTATTGCTATAAATGTAAATATGAGACATCTCACACACGCCGTTAGAAGATTGGAATGAAACCTAAGTGAAAATAACCGTATAAGTCCAAAAATACCCTTAATCCTTAATAAATAAATAAATAAATAAATAATGAGTAAAGCATCTCACATCAAGTCATCAACTACTATAAACTTATACTCCGTAAAAGAATTCGAGAGATAACAGGATGCAACTTTTAGTTAGTAAGGCAAATCCTATTTATAAACACAAACCCATAGTTCTATATAGTCTGCAGAGCATGATCTTTAATCTGCCTTGACCTCAGGCGATTGGATTGTAGTGGGGTACAGAAATTTCTTGGCTCCAGTGAGTTCTAGGATCTTTTTGCTGGGCGCTTCATCGGGTGAGCCCCCTGGCCTAGTAACGTACATCAATCGGTAACACCACTCGATCAGCTCAGGGCAAAACACCTTCCAAAAATAGGTGACCTTGAACCATGCTGGCTCTGTCACGTATCTCTCTCCCCTGCAAGCACCGTTCACGATCGCCTTGGCGCACGCTCCTGCTAATGCAACTGGGGATATGCTCACTTGAACCTAATCAACAGACATTTTTCAAAATAATCGAGGGCATGATCTACTGTTTTGTTTAGTGAAAAGAAACCACTACTCTATTAACGGTTATCCCGAGAAATAAAGAGGATGTGTCCCACTCCTTGTAAAAATTCGATTATGTAAAAGCCAGGGTAACATATGCTTCAATTACAGGTTGACCCGTATACAGGTCTTTCCTTATAGAGGATGCATAGAACTAAATTAGAACCAAAGGGTACGTCCATGTCTAACCCCAAACTTTAAATTTTTTGTAACATATACATACATTTACATATAGCTATATAAGTATTAAAGTACGTAATTTAGCCCAAAAATTACACCTACCCATCCCAAAACCCAAGATCCTAACTCATTTTATTTTCCATTTCTTTATGTAGTTTTGAATATTAGTATAGTTCTCATTCTTGAATGGTGAAATTTCTCTAGTTCATAGTCTGGCCCCCAAGATGAAACCTTGCTTCTGTCCCTTATAACCATGTGAAAATTCTGGTAGGTAAAGACCATACCGTAACCTATGTTTGAAACATGACCAAGTGCATGTGTCTGCGCAACACGTGCTTAGAACATAACCGCATACATATATATATAAAAAGAACAGCAGAGGAAAATTAAGCTTACATCCCTCAGTGCTTGATCAACTTCCATTTTGCCTTCCCTCAATAGGTATTTGCCTCGGGTCATTTCGGACTCAACAAATCCTGGAGTCACAATTGTTATTCCAATGTCGGACCCAAGTTCAACCCTCAATGTCTCGTATAACGCCATCATTGCTGCTTTGCTTGCCTAAGGTGGCCATTGAAGTATTAGACCTCATCACTAAAAGAAAACAGAGAAAATAAGAGGGCAAAGGGGAACAGGCAAGAATTTCCAGTGGGACTCACATTATAGAAGCTCATTCTTGGCATAGGCAACCATGAAGCAGATGATGAAAGGACCACGATTTTGCCTCTGCTGTTTCTAAGGTATGGAACGGCAAAACGGGTGGTGTACACTGAACCCCAGAAATTTATATCCTTTTACCACAAAGCATGGAAACTCAAAATTTGAAGATTACAAATCAGGAGGTAATTTTCCCTTTTCTATTAGTGGTGGGGTACCCAACTCAATTTGTCCAGAGTCACTTGCCCGTTGATAGGATCAGTACATCGGTTAATTCAAAATTTCTTTAAAAAAAACAATTCACTTTCCAGTAAGCTTGAAGCCAGATCATTTACTCGATCAATAAGTAAGAAAAATGCTATTAGGCTTCCATGTCATCGATTAGTACCATCCAGATGAAAAATGTTATTAGACTATCATGTTATCAACCAGTACCACGATAATTGAACAATCAGATTTGGGCACTTTATTATCATCTTATATATAATAATTAAAATAAAGAGTGTTTGATCAATTATTACCATAATGGTTCTAAAGGCAGTGATATCGGTTGACTCTTCAAACAAGCATACAGAAGTGACCCCTGCGTTATTCACCAGATGATCCACTGCATCACATTAACCCATGCATCTTGGGTTAAAACATCATCAAATGCTCATAAAATCACAAAACAAAAAATTAATATAATTCGAAGAAATTAACCCTATAAACTATCACTCACATCGCCCAAAGTGATTCAATGTCTCATCAACAAGCCGCCTGCAGTCTTCAACCCTCGCAACATCAGCACGAATCGCAATAACATCCGGAGAGCCGAGCTCTAGTGCTCTATCCGCCACTTCTCGGAGCAGCTTCTCTCTCCTTGCAGCTAGGGCTAAGCATGCTCCTCTCCTAGCATACTCATAAGCAAGATGCTACACACACACTCAAAATAAGCACACATAATAAGGTAGAAATTGAGGCAATCGCCTTAGATCCTAGCTTTTAAAGTCACAACCTACTCATTAAAAAGCCCATATACAAAAGATCTTATTAAAAATTTGGAGGCCTCTATTGGCACCCAAAAACTTGCTTTTCATCCCCACTTATTTTACATTTTAAGATTTTATGAAAAATATATAAGGTTTTTATAAAAACTTATAGCGTTTTCTATTAGAAAACATCATTTTGAATAACTTTTTAAAAGTAAGTTCTTCCAAAATCTATCGTTTGAATGGGCTTTTTAGTCATTTATGATGTGGACACTATAAATAGCAAAAAAGTCTATTGAAACGATAGATTTTGGAAAAACTTTCTTCTAAAAAGTTGTTCAAAATGATGTTTTCTAACAAAATACGCAATCAGTTTTTATGAAAATCTTCTATATTTTTCATAAATCTTTTAAGTTGAAAATAAGTGAGGGATGAAAAGCAAGTCTTTGGGTGCCAATAGAATCCCCTTAAAAATTTTGACCTTAGACCCTATTTAAAGAAGGGACATTTTGTCATGGGGGCCTCAATTTGTACTGGGCCACTCTAATTTAGACCCAGAAATCAAAGGTTTATAGACAATTTTGGGGTTGCTCGTTACCTCGCCGATGCCTGAGGAAGCACCAGTTATGATCACAACTTTTCCTTCTACATTTTCGCTGATGATGGAACTAAGATGGAAAGGAAGAGCTTGAAACCCAAAAATGGTGGTAAGAGAAGGCTGAGGAAGAAGAAGGTAAATGGAGGAGCTACTATCTTGAGGAAATTGTTTATCAGATCCATGGTTTAGAGAGAGAGAGAGAGAGAGAGAGATTATCTGATATGAGGACAAAAAATTGTAAATAATTATACCCATGAGAAGAAAGGGCTAGAAGGAGAAGGTGGTGGCAGTATTTGCATGGCAAGCATATGACACGTAATGGAGCCAAACTGGCGGAATGGAGGTGGCGTTAACATTTGTCTTCCTATCCCCTGACCCTTGCCGTGCTCAAAATTTCTGCGGGATTATAACCTTACTGCCTTACTGGAGATAGTTTAGTCATTTTATGAGATTTTAGGGTCAAAACGGGATATACGTGGATACACTTTCTGCCACGTAGGATGTTGGGCTGCCTTTCTTGTGATGGCCCATTAAATCTAGCTCCTGGGCGCATTTAACAAGCCCACGCCAAGTATAAGTACATTGTAATGGGCCAGGCTTGACATAGGTACTTTCTCCATTTCATGTTTGAAAAAATACATTTTTTTAGGAATCCTTTTTAGATGCTTATGCATCCATTTTTATAACCTAACTAATATTTCAATTTTATCCGTCAAGTTTAATATAATAATTAATTGAGTTTGTTTTGTCCACGTCATATAATTAATAGCATAAATATGGGTATTTTAGAAAATTAATTAAAATGAATTCTTTATTTTTTTACTAAGACAATAATTTTAAAATGACTCCAAATTAAGAAAAGGAAGACAATTAGTATGAAATGGAGAGAGTACAACCTTTTTTTTTACTGTTAGAGCAGGTTCTGATTGAAGTTAAAAGTAGCCTCGGGAGAAGTAAATCTGCCCTCATGGGTGCCAATAGGTTTGAGCATGTATCCATGTCTTTAAAATTTATGTTCCCATATGCATGGATGGGTAATTTTTTACTAGAATGCATAAAAGGCAATTCATTTTCGTTTCAAACCAGAACTTTGTTTGAATTTGAAAGGTTAATGACAAGTCCATCTAATTCTGCAATACTCATTCAAATAATACAAAGAAAGATTTAAGGATCGGAGGGTTATGTTATACTTAAAAATAAACTGGTAACAAAGGTTATTGTAATTCTACCATTCAAATGGTCTTATAATTTTTTTTTTTTTTTTTTTTTTTTTGGGCTGCCCTTATATTCTTTTGGGAAAGTTTGATCTTTCCCTTCATTCATTACTACAAACTACTCCAGCCTCCTTTGTTTGTTGACCCTTGCAATGAAATCATCTGCCCTTTTGTTTAATTCATCAGTGAGCTCTTCTTCTCAATCTAAATCCTCTCTTTCCTTCTCTACTTCTATTTTTTCTTCTCCCCAGCTTTTCCTTTCTATGTGCTCTCCATCTTTAATTACCAAATAATCTTCTTTACTTCCTCTTCTAAGGACATCTCCAATTTTCTCTCCTTCTCGTCTTCAACAGCATGACAACTTATAAGGCTTTGAATGCGGTTTATGTACTCATCGTAGTACAAATTGCCGGCCAACGAAGAGTCCGAAGGGAAGCTCTTTCATCTTCCAACGAGGATGATAACGATAAGGTTTCTTACAATGAACAAAAACTTGGAAATGAGGAAGAGAGAACCTAGTTTTGGGAGAGTGACAAATAAGGAAACGTTCATGGAAGAACATAGGGACGGATACCAACAAGGGCTGGAACAAACCGCGCTTAGAGTCTTCGACATTGGAAACATCCGCACGAATCACCTTAACATCCGGTGAGCCGAGACGGCGGGCCTTATCAGCAACTTCTCGGAACCGGTCTTCTCTTATGTCAACAAGCACTAATCGAGCTCCTCTCCTAGCGTACTCAAAAGCAAGTTGCTTCAAAAATTACAAAACCATCATAACAATGGAAACCCATATTGAAAGGGGGAAAAAAAAAGGGGTTTAAAGGGAGAGGTGGAGATTGTACAGACCTCTCCAATGCCTGAAGACGCTCCTGTGATGAGCACTACTTTTCCTGCTACGTTTTCAACGTATATAAATCTTATGATAAAAGAAAAAAACTTGAAAACTAGGTATGGTGGCATGGTGAAGAGGAGCATGATGAGTGCTATAGGAAGAATTACAATGTTCATGAACTTTTGAATCAAATCCATTTTTCTCTCCGCTACACACACACACACGCTCAAGAGAGAAAGAGAGAACCGATCAAAAAGATTAAAAAAAGAAGAGAGAGATAAGAGAAAAAGAGATGGAGAATGGGGTTAGTTGAGAGAAGGGCTACTCACGTTAATGTGATGAGGAAAAGAAATTAATGGGTTGGTTGAGACATGGCAAGAAAATAGCACACTATACTCTGAGAGGACACAAAGTCCCACGGAAATAAGACCAAAATTGGTAACCAGCACAATGGCTGCAGTAATTCCGGTACTCAAAAGGAGAAATTAAAGAGATAAATGAAGAATAATTAATCACATAGTACATGGACAATTTAATGTGGTTCGGTGGCTTATGCTACGTCCAAAGGGATAACGATTGGATGGGTTCACTACGAAACAAAAAAAGTACAGACAAAATAATAAAAAGTGGTTTTACAAAACAAATTTTTTTACCCATTTGAAGTAATATATTTTTATTTTTCAAATTTCACTGATTTGTTGAAACATTGACAAGGCCAGTCATAAATTAACCGTTTTTCTTTTCTATTATGAATGGATAACGTTAAACGTAACAGTATAATACAACACTATATAGATAACAGCTAATGTAGCAATTAATGAACTTCTTGTGAATAGCTTAGAGGGTGTTGTTGTTAACCAATTGAATCATATCATATCAGGTGCTTGAACTAAGAGCTGTTTATAGCATGAATCATCGTTTAAAAGCTTTCATTCATCCCATGGGTAAGTTTCCATATATAGACTAAACAACCCCCTCCCCCTTAGTTTTTCAAGCTTGTAGTTAGTTTTCTTCTATAATTTGGGGGAAAAGAAAAGAAAAGATGGGCAAAACCGATATTGCCAGATCTCATCAACTTAAAATAGGATCCCAAATGATAGTTCATATTCCCCCTCCCCTCTAAAAATGGGAATCCCTTTATTCGTTGGTAAAATAAGCCCTTGAGTTCTATTGCAGATAATGATCCAAAAACATCAAATCCACCACACACACCCAGCCGGTGTGGCACTCTGCTAACTAGATAGTCTCAATCTGTTTTTTGCTCAGGAGGTTGGATCATTGAAGTTGGATCGAGAAGCGTTTCTGCTATAATTTTGTTGCCATTTGTGTCCCTCTGCAAAGTCGGCATTAAATATGCCGTTGCCGAGAAGATTCGAGAGAGTAACTCAATTGATGTCGCCTTTTTAATAGATATGGAAATTAGTCTTGAGCATGTGCTGGACTGTGGAGATGGAGAAGGTGAGAGGTCACGGGTAAGCTTTGGGTACATATAAGGGTATTTTCGTCAGAAAACAATAAAATAGATTAATTGAGTTAAGAGAGAAGTAGCTTGACTATTTGTTAAATAAGTCTTATTTGATGGGCTAATGGCCAAATTCCCCTAAATTTAATTTGTTCGCATCCCTTTTGGTCATAATTAATGATAGATTTGAGTCGTGTGAGCAAAGCTTACATTGGGGCCATGTAAGTTAGTTTTGAAGTAACGTTTTAAACCTATCGTATTTTTTGTCTTTAAAGATATGTAGACCATATAATTGATCTCATTTGACAATGTGAGATGTTAAATTATTTTTAATAGGGAACCAAAAAAATTAAAAAAAAAAAAAAATGCAAACCACGCATTTCGGGCTAGGCAAAACCGCTATCTTGCTAAATCTCATCAACTTGAAGTAATGTCCTTGAACAACATGATTTATTATAGGATCCCAAATGGTTTTTTTTTCCCCCAATAAATTAGGAATCCCTTTTATTTAGTAGTAAAATAGGCCCTTGAGTTCACTGACAGATAATGATCCAAAATCATCAAATCCACCGCACCCAACTAGCTAGATGGTGTCAATCTGTCTTGAGCTCAGGAGATTGGATTGAAGCAGGATAGAGAGACGTTTCTGGCTTAGTTTTGTTGCTAGTTTTGTCCCTCTGTGAAGTCCCAAACCTTGTGATTAACAACCAGCGGCAGATCCACTCCACTACCTCAGGACACAGCATCTTCCAGATAAATAACGCACTATACCAAGATGGCTCTGTCAGGTACCTCTCTCCGCGGCAAGCACTGTTCACAATTGCCTTGGCACACTCTTCTGTTGACGCCATTGGAATAAACCTCAGATGCATCTGATAGCAATCACATTCATAACAATGAAGAAAATCCCTTGTTAGTGTGAGAGAGAATTGGGATAAGGGTAGCACACAAAGAAAAGCTTTCGTGTCTCATTTCTTTGATATACTTCCCCGAAGCTTACCATTGAAAAACTTTCGCTATGGCACATTTCCGAGTGAACAAAACCAGGGGTCACAATTGTTATTCCAATTTCCGAACCAAATTCAGTTCTCAAAGTGTCATATAAGTTTATTAGTGCTGCCTTGCTTGCCTGAAGCCATTGAAAAAGTAAAAAAATTGATCAATAATACAAAGAAGAAAATGAATGAATAAGTAGTAAATTAAGTATGCTAAGCAATGAAATTTGTTACATTATAGATGCTCGCCCATGCCGGAGCTAACCACCCAGCTACTGAAGAAATCACAACGATCTTCCCTTGGCTTTTTCTTAGGTGTGGAACAGCAAAATGGGTGCCATAGACTGAACCCCAGAAGTTTACGTCCTATATATGGTAACTTATATTCAGCCTCCAACTAAAAGTAGAATATATTTTAAGAGTTCAATTAAACGAAAAAAAAAAAAAAAAAAAAAAACCTCTAGAGTAAAAAAAAATCCCCAGAAGTTTACATCCTATATATTCAAAAAGGTTTAGCTTTTTGCGCTCCACATTTGGATTTCCTGTCATACATAGTACAATGCTATGCACATCCTAACCTTTGAATGTGCAATAATATGGTGCTATGCACAATACCAAATCCAGGAGCGGTGCTCCTTCCTATTTCATTGTGTTCTCTCCTAATTTTTCACTGTGCAGGAATATGAGAAACTCTAGAATGCCACACTGCTGGCCAATAGTATCTAGCTCCAAAAACAAAAAATCGACACTTAAAATTAAAATAAAAAATCAGCGCAAAATTCAACAAAATGTTCAGCTCAAAGTTCAATGTTTCAGTAGTATTAAAAATAAAAATAAAAAACTTGTTCAGCTCAAAGTTCAAGAAAATAATATTCAGCCCGAAATTAAACGTTGCATTATTTAATTACACCCTCTGGTTTGTTTCTTATGGAAAAAAGAAAAAAATATTCAGCTCAAACTTCAAGGCTTAGACACCGACACACCGTTATGGCTGGATGGATAGGGATAATCGGATCGGAAGTAGATTTGGTGCATTTAGTTACTTTAAATGCACTGTAAAGTTATTGTGCGATGAGCAACACGTGAAGAGAGTTAAGATTAGAGACAACTATTTCATGCCCAACCAATCTCAGCCCTTCAATCTCAACTTTTTCCATATGTCGCTCATCGCACGGTAACTTTACGGTACATTTAAAGTGACTAAATGCACCAAATCATAATGAGATCTAAGGTACAAATAAATAAATAAATAAATAATCTTTGAGAGTTGCTTACTTCCTTTTGATACAAAACAATTTTAAGCCATTAATTATAGTGATAAATGAAAGTAAATGTGTTTCCTTTAAAGACCAATAACATATGATCATAATTTTTTACAAGGGGATGTGGTGATGTCAAGGAATATCAGCACAAAAGCTTGTCAAATATCTAAAAATGGTAAAAATAATGTTGAAATCACTAACAAATTTCCTAGCGAAACCAACATTCTGCAACCGAAAATTATGCAATACGTGCAATCATGTTGATTAATTAATTACCATAATAGAAGTGATCGTATCAGAGAGAGTGCTGGAATCTTCAAACAGGGCTGGCTCGGAAATCCCAGCGTTATTCACCAAATGATCCACTGTTGCATTAAATCCATAAACCATCATATGCCAGAAAGGAAAGTAAGGCTATATATATCCTTTCTTCTTTTTTTTTCCGCTAAATTCAAGATCCTAAATTCAAATAAAATTTTATGGGTAGATCTATATTTGGCTCAAAATTAAAATCAAATTTTATGGGTGATTATGTTGCGTACTTACACCGTCCAAAGTGGCTAATAGCATCACGAACAAACCGCTCGGAGTCTTCGACATTGGAAACATCTGCACGAATCACCAAAACATCCGGGGAGCCGAACCGGCGGGCTTTATCGGCAACTTCTCGGAGCCGATTCTCTCTTCTGGCAACAAGCACTAAACAAGCTCCTCTCCTAGCGTACTCATAAGCAAGATACTACAAAAATTTACAAAACACAATTAATCACCCATGCATGAAAAAAAAAAAAAAAGAAAAAGAAAAAGGCGAGGTTTATGGAGATTGCACAAACCTCTCCAATGCCTGAAGACGCTCCTGTGATGAGCACTACTTTTCCAGCCACGTTTTCAATGTATATGAATTTTTTGATTGAAGAAAGAAATTTGAAAACTAGATATGGCGGTAAGGTGAAGAGGAGCACGGTGAGTGCTATAGGAGGAAATACAATGTTCATGCACTTCTGGATCAAATCCATCTTGATTGAGAGAGAGGGAGAGAGAGAGATAGAGAGAGATAGAGATGGACAGGTGGGTTATAAATCATAAATCATTAGATATATAATGCGATCAGGGGCGGAGTCAGGATTTGAAATTACCCTAAACTAAGGTTTCACTATTCCATTATATGAAAATTACGTTTTTTGCTTTTTTGGGAGCAACTATTGACACCCCAAAGACTTTCTTTTTATCTTTTATTTATTTTTAAACTTTCTAAAGTTTAATAAAAAGTATAGAGGGTTTTCATAAATCGTTCTCTTGCTACATGTTAAAAAAAACAATTTGGTAAAACTTGACTCGGCCTATAGCCTAGCCAAGGCCTAAGGTACCTCCACCCTTGATTGTGATTATGTAAGCCTTTATTGGGTTTGTTGAGAAGATAATGACATAGTACAATCCTAGTTTTCTGTAGGGAAACGTTTCTGATTTAATTTTGTTCCAAAAGTTTGGCCAATGAGCTACAGTTCAAATGGAATTCAGGTGGGGTAAGCCTAGCCAAGGCCTAAGGTAGCTCCACCCTTGATTGTGATTATGATAAGCCTTTATTGGGTTTGTTGAGAAGGACATAGTACAATCCTAGTTTTTTGTGGGGAAACGTTTCTGATTTAATTTTGTTCCAAAAGTTTGGCCAATGAGCTCTAGTTCAGACGGAATTCAAGTGGGGTAAGCCTAGCCAAGGCCTAAGGTACCTCCACCCTTGATTGTGATTACGATAAGCCTTTATTGGGTTTGTCGAGAAGATAGTGACATAATACAATCCCAGTTTTTTGTAGGGAAACATTGCTGATTTAATTTTGTTCCAAAAGTCTGGCCAATGGGCTGTAGTTCATATGGAGTTCAGGTGGGGTAAAATTAGGGATTCAACTCCTCTTCTATGTAACCAATAGAGAGGAAAAAAAAAAACAAACAAACAAACAAAGAATAAGATAATAGAAGCCAGAAGGCACCAAGACAGTTAATACTGACGTTGATTTTATCGTATTTCATGTAATATTTACTTATCATTTTTCATATATGATCTTTTTCATTTGTGTGTTGTGTGTGTTTCTTATGCATGTCTAGTAGCAAGAAAAAATAAAAATAAAAATAAAAATAACCAATTTTATGCTCGATCGGGATTTATTTATTTTTTTCTTTTTTCTTTTCTTTTCGTTTTTTGGGGGCTAAGACTAGTTTGGAGCTCTCTAATTCTATTACTTGAGAGCTTGCAAAACAGATTAATAAGTTTATGCAACCCCTTGCCGACTATTCTACTGAAATTTTTTGCCTTTGGATAACAAGGGTATCCAAAGGCGATCGAAGAATTAATTCCTCAAATCTACGTGTGTGGTTGTGGTATAATTACTTTGTTCTATTTAAATTTGACAGAAGCAACTCGCAACTCTCAATTAACTCGCTTCCAATTAACTCGTTTCCAAGCTATTAAGATTAGTGTAGTAATAAGAAAGTGCGAGAAGAAAATAGAAATAAAATAAATTAGGATTCAAAGCCCAATGTATCAAAAAATAAAAAAATAACTCGCCTCCCATGTGCCCCGAAAAGTGTACATCCACTGATTCTGTTCCAATCATCAACATGCACAACACCGACCCCATTAACTAATAATGGGCCCCAATCTCATTAGACACGAACCTATGGCATTGCCCATGTATGTATGGGAGTGCCATTACTGCATGAGTGATGATCTGATGACAAAATGTCGTCAGTCGTCCGCATCATCATTTTTTTTTTTTTAAATAATTAATCCTAAAAATTAATGGTACAATCATTGAAAAAAACCACATACATAAATCAAGATTCATGAAATATTGTTACTTTGAATTTTCATTTTTATTTATAATGATCATCACCACTCTCTTGAATTTATTTAATTTCAAATAATGATTATCACCACTTTCTTAAATTTATTTAATTTCAAATTGAACACTTAATTTATTTAATTTCAAATCATTTCTTGAATTTACTTAATAAATGAAAAAAATTCAACCCCTTCTGATTCGAACTTAAGAGTTCTTAAAATATAACCCTTGCGGGATTAATTGAACAATCAAATCTAGATGTGCTCTCTAAATATCATCATTTTGACTTCTCACATTTATTACTATCAATGTAAGTACGAGACATCTCACATATGCCGCTAAAAAATTAGAATAAGATTGGAATGAAATCTCAGTGAAAATAACTAAGACCAAAAATGCCCCTAATCCTTAATAAACAAATAAATAAATAAGTAATAAGTAAAGCGTCTCACATCAACTACTAGAAACTTATTCGGAGTAAAAAAATTCAAGACAAAACAGGGTGCAACTTTTAGTAAGGCAAATCCTATTTATAAACACAAACCCAAAGTAATATATGGGCACAAAAGAAAAGCCTTGTTCTTTATCGTCTAGACTCGAGGTACCAACACAGCGCAGCACATTCATCTGCAGAGCATGATCTTTAATCAGCCTTGACCTCAGGCGATTGGATTGTGGTCGGGCACAGAAATTTCTTGGCTCCGGTGAGATCTAGGATCTTCTTGCTGGGCGCTTCATTGGGTGAGGCCCCTGGCCTAGTAACGAACATCAATCGGTAACACCACTCGATCAGCTAGCTCAGGGCAAAACACCTTCCAAAAATAGGTGACCTTGAACCATGCTGGCTCTGTCACGTATCTCTCTCCCCTGCAAGCACCGTTCACGATCGCCTTGGCGCACGCTCTTGCTGATGCAACTGGGGATATGCTCACTTGAACCTAGTCAACACTCATTTTTCAAATTAATCAAGGGCATGGTCTACTGTCTTGTTTAGTGAAAAGAAAACACCGTTCTAATGGTTTTCTCGAGAGATGAAGAGGATGTGTCCCACTCCTTAGTCCTAATAAAAATTTGGGTATGTATAGGCTAGAATAACATATGCTTCAATTCCAGGTTGACCTGTATACAAGTCTCTCCCATGCAGATATAGAGTACGCACATAACTATATTAGAGCCAAAGGGGCCATGTCTACCCAGAACTTTAAATTTTTTGTAACATATAAATACATTTACCTATAGCTATATAAGTGTGTAATTTAGGCCCAAAATTACACCTACCCCCTCCCAAAACCAAAACCCTTACCCATTTTATTTTCCATTTCTTAATATAGTTTTGAATCTTGGCATATTTCTCATTCCTGAATGGTGAAATTTTTTTAATTCATAATTTGGCCCCAAGATGAAATTTTGGTTCCGCCCCTAACCTATGTAAAAATTCTAGTAGGTAAGGACCATAGCATAACCTATGCTTGAAAGATGACCAAGTATGTCGGTGCACACGCAGGTGCATATATATATATATATATATATAAGTGTGTCGGTGCATATGCAGGCACATATATATATATATACACACACACATAAAAGAACAGCAGAGGAGGACAAATAAGCTTACATCCCTCAGTGCTTGATCAACATCCATTTTGCCTTCCCTCAGTAGGTATTTGCCTCCGGCCATTTCGGACTCGATAAATCCTGGAGTCACAATTGTTATTCCAATGTCGGACCCAAGTTCAACCCCCAATGTCTCGTATAACGCCATCATTGCTGCTTTGCTTGCCCAAGGTGGCCATTGAAGTGTTAGACCTCATCTCTAAAAGGACAAAAAAAATAAAAAACAGAGAAAATAAGAAGGCAAATGGGAGCAGGCAAGAATTTCCAGTGGGACTCACATTATAGAAGCTCATTCTTGGCATAGGCAACCATGAAGCAGATGATGAAAGGACCACGATTTTGCCTCTGCTGTTTCTAAGGTATGGAACTGCAAAACGGGTGGTGTACACTGAACCCCAGAAATTTATATCCTGTGGGCACAAAGCATGGAAACTCAAAATTTGAAGACTACATATCAGGAGGTAATTTTCCCTTTTCTATTAGTGGAGGACTGGAGGGGCACCCAACTCAATTTGTCCACAGTTACTTGCCCATTGATAGGATAGGTACATTGGTTAATTCAAAATTTCATTTGAAAAAAACAATTCATGTAAGCTTGAACCCAAATCATTCACTTAATAAGTAAGAAAAATGCCATTAGGCTTCTTTAGTTTTACGCCATTCATCAGTACCACTTAGATCATTCACTCAAGACCACCTAGATCATTTACTCAAGAAGAGAAAAAAATGTTATAAGGCTATCATGCCATCTACCAGTAGGTCTAGTACTATGCACGGTAATTGAACAAGCTGATTTGGACACTTTGTTATCATTTTATATATAATAATTAAAATAAGAAGTGTTTGATCAATTATTATTACCACAATGGTTCTAAAAGCAGTGATATCGGTTGACTCTTCAAACAAGCTAGCATACAGAAGTGACCCCTGCGTTATTCACCAGATGATCCACTGCATCACATTAACCCATGCATCTTGGGTTAAAACATCATCAAATGCTCATAAAATCACAAAACAACAAATTAATATAATTCGAAGGAATTTACCCTATAAATTATCACTAACATCGGCCAAAGTGATTCAATGTCTCATCAACAAGCCGCTTGCAGTCTTCAACTCTCGCAACATTGGCACGAATCGCAATAACATCTGGAGAGCCGAGCTCTAGTGCTCTATCCGCCACTTCTCGGAGCAGCTTCTCTCTCCTTGCAGTTAGGGCTAAGCATGCTCCCCTCCTAGAATACTCATAAGCAGGATGCTACACAAACACATAATAAGGTAGAAATTGAGACAATCCCCTTAGATCCTAGCTTTTAAAGTCACAACCCACTCATTAAAAAGCCCATATACAAAAGATTTTATTAATAATTTTGACCTTAGGCCCTATTTAAAGAAGGCTCATTTTGTCATGGGGGCCTCAATTTGTACTGGGCCACTCTAATTTAGACCCAAGGGGACAGCTATTGTAACCCCAATAATTTTTAACCCTCGTATTTTTATTTCTATACCCCACAACATTTCCAAAATACCCTCATCCTATATCCTTTTATTTTCACACCCCATCACAACCAATATGATTCTAACCCTCACCCCCATTGTAAGTTGGAGTGAAGTCTATCCGGGAGGAGTTGAAGAAGGGGAGGCGACAAGTCGGAGCGAAGACACAGTCCGATGAGTGAGTTTTCTTCTTCTCTTACGATTTCTTCTTCTTTCCTCATAACACTTTCTCTGTTCCCTTACGAAAAATGAGTTAAGGCAGCCCAATAATATCAATCCCATATGCAAAGTCTCTAGGAATTTTTTCCATGACGTCAAGCGTCGATTTTGGCCTGTGTTGAAGTCCCGTCCCATCTTCATGCCTAGTAATAGTGTGTCACAGGGGAAATCAAAGCTTTGCCTTCTTCCCTCTTTTCTTATTGAAGTTCCCACCCCCATTGGAAAAGATACGGAGGAATTCACTTCTTGATATTCGGGGTTTAGGTTTGCTTCTATCGATTGAATTGATTGTCAAGCTCAAGGAGGAGCATTGATATCCATTTGTTGATATTGGGGGTTTAGGGCTGCTTCTATCGATTGTCCCAAAAAAAAAAAAAAAAATGAAGAAACAATTCTTGGTGAATGGAAGCACACCCATTATCCTTCTAAACTGCCAATTATTTGTTTAATTGTGTAGTTGTGGTTTCTATGATGGATTCTTGCATGGAACATTACAAATATATGTTCAGTTTCAATGAACCAAACATATATATATGTTTGGTTGTTGGGAACCAAACAAAACTTATTTACACAACTATAAGAAACCAAACATAGATAGCGACTTTAATTTTAAAGGAGTAGGAAAAAGCATAAACATCGCTCAGCAATAAACAACCGAACAAATCCATTTTGTAAAGTTAAGTCTAGTCGAACATTTACAGTTTGTTTGACTGCAACTAACCAAACATTTACAGTTTGTTTGACTACAACTGATCGGACATAGTTTAATTGTTCTAACTTTTATAATCGAACAATGGCAATTTTGGATTAAAAAAATGATAAAGACATTATAAAAAAAAAAAGGCGAAAATATGAACCTGGTCACCGCTAAAATCATCCCAAACATCTTTTTCCTCATCTGTTGTTCACATACAACACCAAAGACACTTAAATAAAGTATTTTTAATTAATTTATGGTTAAGAGATGATTGAAGGAAAGTGAGGGATCTATGTTTTTCTTGGTATTTGTGTTATGTTGGGGTTGATGGGGGCCACAAAGAAAAATAAATTTAGGTTTTTAGTTTTAATGTCTTTAATGGTAAAATTGCTAAAGAGGTATAAAAGGAATGTAGATTTTCATTAAAATTGGGGTTTATAAATAAAGTTGAAGGGTTGCAATAGCCGGCCCCTTAGACCCAAAGATCAAAGGTTTATAGATAATTTTGGGGTAGCTCGTTACCTCGTCGATGCCTGAGGAAGCACCAGTTATGATCACAACTTTTCTTTCTACATTTTCGCTGAAGATGAAACTTAAGATGGAAAGGAAGAGATTGAAACCCAAAAATGGTGGTAAGAGAAGGCAGAGGGAGAAGAAGGTAAATGGAGCTACAATGTTGAGCCAAACTGGAGGAGTGGAGGTGGCGTTAACATTTGTCTTCCTATCCCCTGACCCTTGCCATGCACAAAATTTCTGTGGGACTGCAACCTTTCTGGGGATAGTTTAGTCATTTTACGAGATTTTAGGGTGAAAACGGGATGTACGTGCTAACACTGACATACCCTTTTCTGCCACGTAGGATGTTGGGCTGCCTTTCTTGTGATGACCCATCAAGTCTAGCTCCTGAACGCATTTAGCAAGCCCACGCCAAGTATAAGTACATTGGAATGGGCCAGGCTTGACATAGGTACTTCTTCCATGGGAACGGCTATTGCAACCCCCATTCCTATAAGCCCACCCCCTATCCTTTAGGTTTTTAAGGTTTTATGCAAAATATAAAAGGTTTTTATGAAAACCGGCTGCGATGTCCACTAGAAAACATCATTTGAACAACTTTGCAGAAGAAAGTTTTTTCCAAAATCTATCATTTAAATATACTTTTTAACCATTTATAGCCTTTATTTCATTTTTTGCCAAAAAGTCTACCTAAACGATAAATTTTGGAAAAACTTTCTTCTGCAAAGTTGTTCAAAATGATGTTTTCTAGTGGAAATCAGGACCAGTTTTCATAAAAACTTTTTATATTTTGCATAAAAACTTAAAAACCTAAAGGATGGGAGGGTGGGCTTATAAGAATGGGGGGTTGCAATAGCCGTTCCCTTCCTCCATTTCATGTTTGAAGAAGCACATTTTTTTAAAAATCATTTTTAAATGCTTTTATATCCATTTTTATAACATAATATTTTAATTTTGACCTCAAGTGTAGCATAAATATGAGTATTTTAGAAAATTGATTAAAATGAAGGTTTGACTTTTTTATTAGGATAATAATTTTGATATAACCCAAAATGGAAAGGAAGATAATTAATAATTAATATGAAATGAAGGGAGCATAACTTTTGTTACTGTTAGAGCAGGTTCTCATCAAAGTTAAAAGTGGCCTCGGGAGAAGTAAATCTGTCCCTCATGGGTGCCAACAGGTGTGAGCATGTATCCATGTCTTTAAAATTTATGTTCTCATATGCATGGATGGGTAATTTTTCACTATGAATGCATAAAAGGCAACTGATTTTCTTTTCAAACCAGAACTTTGTTTGAATTTGAAAGGTCGATGACAAGTCCATCTAATTCTGCAATACTCATTCAAATACAAAGAGAGATTTAAGGATCGGAGGGTTATGTTATACCTAAAAATAAACTAGTAACAAAGGTTATTGTTATTATACCATTCAAATGGTCTCTCTCTCCTTTTTTTTTTTTTTTTTTTTGCAGTCCTTGTATTCTTTTGGGCAAGTTTGATCTTTCCCTTCATTCATTACTACAAACTAGTAGTTTAGCTTCAAGCCTCCTTTGTTTGTTGACCCTTGCAATGAAATCATCTGCCCTTTTGTTTAATTCATCAGTGAGCTCTTCTTCTCCATCTGAATCCTCTCTTTCCTTCCCTACTTCTATTTTTTCTTCTTCCCAGCTTTTCCTTTCTATTTGCTTTCCATCTTCACAAATAATCTTCTTTACTTCCTCTTCTAAGGACATCTCCAATTTTCTCTCTTTCTTGTCTTCAACAGCATGACAACTTCTAAGGCTTTGAATGCGGTTTATGTACTCATCGTAGTACAAATTGCCAGCCAAAGAAGAGTCCGAAGGGAAGCTCTTTGATCCTCCAACGAGGATGATAACGATAAGGTTTCCTACGAGGAACAAAAACTTGGAACTGAGGCACAGAGAACCTAGTTTTGGGAGAGTGACAAATAAGAAAACGTTCATGGAAGAACATAGGGACGGATACCAAAAAGGGCTGGAACAAAACAGGCTACATGCCAATGCTGTCAAAAAATAAAGGAAGACATTGTTTAGAAGTTGGTGCTTCTTGTACTTGTGGATGGCTTGAATCTTTTCTATATTGACAGGATCCATTATGAAAATAATGGTGAATTGCAAGAGGGGTTTTAAGGTGGTTTTGGAGGTATCTCTTTTATATGGAGGAAGGCTTAGAGGCAAAATTAAAAATGAACCTTAGGGAGGATTGCCATCTGACAGAACATAGGGCAATGGAAACACTGCCTTATATAGTGGGGGAAAGGGTATTTTGGTAGGATTCAGCACATGCTGCTTTATTTTCCTTTTGTATATGAATTATGAAGATGTGCTTTTTGAAAAGCTATGAGAGATTGTTTAGTGTTTATTCGCTACTTTTATGTCAAGGCTACCCCCTGCTTTCCTCTAGTTGTTCATGATGGTTTTAGATCAAATTTGGAGTTCGAAATTACCCGTTATTAAAAATGGGGATTATGTGAGGTTTAGGTTCCTTTATCGCTCAGTAGATGACGACGAAAAAAATTTTAAAAAAATTTTAAAAAAAAAAAAAGGAGAGAGAGAACTTGGCAACAATTTTTAGAATTACAATCCCACGAGCTTTGATTCGATACATTGTAATCATCATGTATGCCTGCTGATAGATCAAAACCCTGCAAGTCATTATTCTCTAGAGCTATATCTAATGGGATGTCGGCATCTGAAATTTTCTTAATTGATTCTGTTAATGCAATAGTGCATGTCATTGGTATGTGGTAAAGGAACCATGATCCTAGATGGTTTTGAACATCATAGGATGTTCTCTTTTATTAATACCTACTTGCTTCTTAAGGTTACACAAACCCCATCAAGGGGAAACTCCACTTTGCATTATTTGGCCTTTTTTTTTCTTTCTCGGATGCTCACTGGATGAGAAGCGTGGGCTCTGTTAAAGGAGTTGGCTTTTCCTTGCATAATTGAACCAATAGAAGGCAACTTGTTGAGTGGAAGAAAAAAAGGGAAAGCTATTAGAAGACATACATGCACACCTCATGGAAGTGGGGATTTAAGTCATTGTTAGACTAGAGCGTGTTTCGTAACAGTGTAGAAGACCACAAACCTAGCCCTTTTTCCTCTTTCTTTATTTAATCTTTTGTCTGTGTGTGAGCGTAAAAACCTACCTTATTTTTTGTTTCTTCGTTTTTGTTAAATTTTTTGCTGTAAAAAACTAGCTTAATTATTTCATGTTTATTATACTTTTAGTAATTGCTAATCTGATGAATGAAAGCCATCCAACTGAGTTGCAAGCTTAAAACCACTCCAAGCTAGTAAGTACAATTGATGCAAAGTGAGCAGCAGCTTTACCTGAGTCCAAAGATTAATTGGGTCATAGATACTTCGATCAACGAAAAATAAAGGAAAATTGGACCCAAAAAAAGAAAATAGAGAAGGTATCGAGACAGGTTTACTGACCTAAATCATGCTTGCTTTTTATAAACTAATAAATTACTCCATATCTTCTCATATGTTTAATGTTTTTTTTATTGGCACTAGCATCTGGTTTTGAGAATTGTCATCGGTCCATGGACTCATATCCACTTTTGGGGGACAAATAAATTGCCTCGGCCCAATACCTACCAGTAAATTAATTATCATACTTAAAAACGCATTTGCATAATAATATATTCATTAGGAGTGGTAATTGGTCGAGCAAGCCAACAAATCACTGCCAACAAGTGTGTTGACGTACATACCCACTTCTCATCTTAGTGATTCCTGCTGCTTTATTAGGTAGTGAAAGTGCCGAAGCTCTTTAGAAATATCTAGGGCAGATGTTTTCGGGGTGGGTTGTGGTGAGGTAATCAAGCATGATTTGAGTTCGGCATGGTAGGTGATCTTTGGGCTTGCATTGGTGAGTGCCTTTGAAGTCTAAGTAACTAAATATTTTTTAGTGCTAACCCTTTCCTTCACTCTTTAGACCATATATTATGGCTGCCTCTGTTGATTATTTGAGTATAGATGAAGGAATGGACATGCTTTTGCTAAAGTAAGATTTCCTAATTTTTTTAAAGAGATCCTTTACGATTCATATGAGAGAGAGAGAGAGAGAGAGAGAGAGAGAGGAGTGCATGAATATATGGCATTTGAGGCCAAGTGCTAACTATATTAAAAATTGGCAATAATGATTATTACTAGATTTTTAATTATTGTAGAAATTTTGAGTAGACTTGCGGTTCATAGGTAGCATGCATGGGAAGAATGGTTTGTACATTAGAAAAGTTTTTGTTTGTTAACCCCGAGAGGGTAGTTCACTTGGTAAGAAATCACACAGCAAGAAGCAAAAATTCTTTACTCCTATACGTCTTAGACTTACTGATCCATAAGGGTTGTGATATCTCACTTAGGCATGAGGTTTCCTCAATTAGGGTTCCTAAATATATATATATATATAAAATAATAATAATAATAATTTTTGCTCTATTTGACCTCATATTACATTAGATGCCACCATTGGAAGCAGTTTTTTATTAATTTTTTTAATCAACTAACAAGTGGGCACAAGGCGCAAATGGAGAATAAAGTAGCATATTATTAAATTGACAAGAGGACATACTAAAATATACTTGGTTTTGGGGGTTAGACGAAACTTCATGGCAATATGGCATTGATCCAAAAGGGTTGGCTAATAAAGAATGATTGATTCTATTTTTAATTTTCCTGTAATCTCAAAAGAACGATCCATATTTAGTCTAAGTAAGCTCAGTAGCTGGACTGCTGGAGATGGCACTTTATTGGCTTTCCGCCAACAGAAAGGCTTTCTTGAAAGAGTATGATGTATGCGTACACAATAATACAAGATGCGATACATGTGTACGTGCATGTACACAATGGTACAACCAGTAAAATATATAATGGAAAAATGAAAAATACAGGCTAAAAAAGTAGAGAACAAAGAATAAAGAAAAACGAATTACAGGCTAAAAGCCACTGTTGTTGATAATTAAGAAGGTATGAGATGCCAATCCCACGCACGCCCCTATGCAAAGGTGCCTTTTTTGCACGCGAGGGATTAGTGAAGATCGAGCAATGCTAGATGATCTTTAAAAATAAATAATCAAATAATAAATAAAAATCCAAAACATGATCCAAACACTAAAAAAGTATAGAAAATATGAGACCCATATTCTATATATTAGAACTTGGGTCATCTTTTGAGTCATTAAGTATTTTTAGATGGAAATTTTCTTGAAAGAAAAGACTTCTGATGTGTGATTGATCTCAAGCAGACACCATGCCAATACAAGCAGCAAGAGTTGAAGCCAAAGTCTCTGAATTATGTTATCCATTCTCTTGTCTGTGAGAAATTTTACCTTAATAATATAGTGCTAAATGACATGAACTCAATTTTACCCTTTACTAAAAGTTGTGAAATAAATCCCAAACCTAAAGCTTTATAAGAAAGAAAAATGCTTATTAATTGACTCATATTACTGAGTACACTAACCCATCATTTTGGCTAAGTCTCACACGTCATTAATGTATGGACCGATCAAATTGGTCAATAATATGAGTCAAATAGTATTACTCTAGTAAAAATGAGTACATCATGTAGGTGAATACATATCAGCTTTAGATTAAGCCCATGAAGCTAAGCCCAAGGCCTGTGGGTTTCAGAAAAGGGAGCGGCTATTGCAACCCCCCGAAGATATAAGTTCCCCCCCTCCCCAAAAAAAATTTCCCCACCCCCCAATTTACATACCCACCCCTCTTAAAGATTAAAATACCCCTCTTTCTAACCCTAACCCTTCTCACCCACCCCACTCCCCCACACAACAGCCCGATAGAAAGGCGACGGTGATGGCGAGGAAGGAGAAGACTGGCAACGGCGACGGCGAGGACGGTAACGGTGACGTCCTCTTCTTTCTTCTTCTCTTCTTCTTTCTTTCTTTCTTTCTTTTTTTTTTTTTTTTTTTCCCTCTACTAGTCAAATCTGTGTGTTTTCCGGCAAAGGAGGTTTTTTTTTTCAAAACCTCCATTTTTTCCAGCAAAGGAGGTAAGATCTGTGGGAGAGGGGTGACAGCGATCACTTGCCTTCTCTTCTTCTTCTCTCTTCTTTCTTTCTTCTTCTTCTTTCTTTCTTTCTTTCTTTCTTTTTTTTTTTTTTCTTTTCTTTTTTTTTTTTTTTCTCTGCTAGTCAGATCTGTGGGAAAGGGGTGCGGGAGAAGGGGTTGGCAACGGCGACGGCGACGACCTGCCTTCTCTTTCTTTCTTTCTTCTTTCTTCATCTTTTTTTTTTTTTTTTTCTTCTCTGCTGGTCAAATCTGTGGGAGAGAAGTGTGGGAGAGGGGATGGGGGGGGGGATCCTCATCCATTTTTTCCGACAACAGGAGGGAAGAGAAAGAAAAGGAAAGAAAAAAAAGAGAGCTGCCAACGGGAGGGAAGATGATGATGAAAAAAAAAAAGAAAGAAAGAAAGAAAGAAGAAGGGTATGAAAGAGGGGTGCGTTTGCCTCGCCATCGCGGGGTGGGTTGCCAGAGAAAATCACCGATGGGAGAGGGGTGTAGGAGAGGGGATGGGTGGGGGGTGTCCTTTTTGGTAATTTTGTATAATAATTTTTTTAATTAAAAAATATGAGGAGGCAGTTTATCAGTTTGGGGGGTTGCAATAGCCGTTCCCTTCAGAAAATTGTCCACTTATGCATGAAAAGGTCAAAAATCATGGGCCAAATGATCGACAGATGACACTTCCTGCCCTAGCGGGGCCTGATTTTTCCTTTTGGCAGCCATCCATGTTTAATGCAAAGGGGCCTCTATTGGCACCCCAAGAATTGTTGTTCATCCCCCATTTATTTTACATTTCAAGATTTTATGAAAAATAATAAATAAAAAAATTCATAAGAACTAGTTAGAAAATATTATTTTGAACAATTTTATAGAAGAAATTTTTTCCAAAATCCACTTAAACGATAGATTTTGATAAAACATTCTTATACAGAATTGTTCAAAATGATGTTTTACAGTGGATCACACGATTATTTTTCATAAAAACCTTTTATATTTTTCATAAAACTTTAAAATGTAAAATAATGGGGGATGAAAGGCAAGTTTCGGGGTGCTAATAAAGTCTCCCTTAATGCAATTAGGAGGAAAATAACCCTGGATGAGAGCTTATTGCTTGGGTGAAAGGGTGTCCTAAGGTTTTCGTACAAAATGGCCTATTGGACCCATTGAGTCATGCAATGGGTTGAGTATGAGTGGGGAAATTTAAGGGTAAAATCCATCTCCACAAGGCCCCCGTGTCACTTATTTATTCTTTTCTTTTTTTTTTTTTCCAAACATGGATATCTCATATTTGAAGCCTGACTAATCGCAGCCGATCTCAGCTGATTCACAATTATAATCCAGTAAAATATTAAATTGAAAAATCAGGTCAGTTCAAATTAAGAAAAAGCGATGGAAATTTCAAAGAATGTACAAGGTGTTGGCCATTTTTTGTTTAAACGAGGAAATTTTTTTTTTATTTATATTTATTTTTATAACGAGGAAGTGAATGTACAAGGTATTCACCAACATGAATGTTGCGTGAGTTGCCAAGGGCTCAGCCCTCTTGGTTAAGAAGCAGTTCTAGTGGGCTGTATTGCCAACTAAAGAAAGAAAAATTGTGACGGCCCACCACTTTAAAGATGGGCCTCCGGGATGGATGGGAAGGCCCACTAACTAATGTGGTTCGGAACTTTGGAGCTTCATGCAACGACTATTAAGTCTATAATAAAAAAATTTAAATATAAAGAAATAGTGGGTTGTTGGATTAGAACCGAATCCTCAATAGCAACTTAATAAGTTAATGTCACATCTCCCCTACCCTTGCGAGGAGGTCCAGGCCGGTTCAATATGGGACCCTTCATTTTTCAATTTTCAATTTTCAATTTTGTTGACCCAGGGAGCGAGAAAATAATAAAACCGAGTGGCAGATTGGTCACTAGGGAGTGTAAGCCAGGGGCCCATTGAAGAACATGTCTCCATCATACAATCCAAGATTTATATGTCATTTCCATAGCCGTACATGTGGCAGATTAGTAGAAAAATGAAAAGTTACAAAAGGTCTTATGGAGTAGGTTTCATACTTGTACATGGGGATAAAGATCAACGCAACTATCAAAGGAAGGGCTACGCTAAAAGGGCAGAAGGTATGAAGAAGATCCACACAAGCCAAGGAGGAGAATCGAACCCCTTCTTCAATAAGCTTCGTGTTCCCCCTACAATCCATCAAAAGGCGTTACCTCATGAAAATATCAACAAACACGCCTACAAAATAACAAGAAACAAATATTTGAGGAAAAAAATATAAATGAATTCAACTCACTTTCTTATGTGTAACGAAGTCTACGAACTTGTTCTTGCCCTTGCCACTGGTTGAGGTCCGATTCTGATGAGGCTGAGGCTGATGCTGATCTCCAAAACCATATTTCTTGATTTTCTCTCTCACGAACCTATCATATATGAAAGCTGCCCCTCTGGTTTGTGGCAAAACCAGCCATGCCACCAACAGCAGTTTCACATCGTACCAAATTGGTATCCTACAAACCCACCCCCAAAAAGAAAATCACTAGATTCAATTCATTTCCAAAACTTATAATATTGGGTTTTTTCATCTATGATATATATTCTTACCATTCTAAGACGGGTTGGAGAAGCATCTCCACGAGGGTGAGGATCGAGTACAAAATCCAATAAGCAAGCCACTGCTCATCGTCCAATTTTGATGTGCTCTCTAGTGCTATCACTGACGCATATCTATAACCCAAATCGCATAAATTTAGCAGCTCATGATCAAATAAATTAGCAACCAAAAGAAAAAGAAAAAAATGAAAACCAACACTTACAAGGGGTACAGCAACATCGTCACCGGCCTGCATGTATTATCAAAAGAAATGGAAGTCAGGTAAACATGTTGAAAAACTTGAGCCCAACTATTAATAGGAAAAGGGGAGGAGGATTGAGAATTTTACCCAGCTATGGTGTGGAGATGGGTGATCACAGTCCAAAACCGACCCATATTACTCTTTTCTTTGGATATTAGAATTTGATTTCACAAACAGGAGAGGTGGGTGAGAACAAAAGATCAGGAGAAAACTGGTTGATCAGTGAAGTCTAAAGGGTAGCGTAGGTCAGTAGGTGAATCAATGGGAAAAGGGTTTGGAGGGGGCAAAGTTGGGAAGAGCGGTGACGGTGATAGGTGGCGATTTATACGAAGCATTGTTCAGCCACGTGGCAGCAGGAGAGCCGCATCGGATTCTTCCTTAAACGTGTCGACTAGATTAAAGCACCGCACCGGCCGGCCTGATCACTTGCCATTAAAATGAAAGCCCACCGCACCCTCCTATTTATTTATTTTTATTAAATTTATCTTCTTAATCTAATTGATGTCATGGGTTTTGTTCTTTTCCCAAAGCACAAGCCACGTGTTCAAGTAATTCATGCCGACAGTCGGTGACACGTGTCATCTAGGAAGGGTGTGTTCCATGTAGATCGAGAATTCGAGATTGAAGACAGGTGACTGTTTTCATTAAGTCGGCCAAAAGGAAAATGAAAGGATCAATGAACATGACCAAATGGAAATGCAGTTGTGTATTGGGCTGATATAGGCCGGTATTTGATCTACCCAACCCAGAATAGTTTATCAAGTATATATATATATATATATATTTTTTATTTCTTTTTCATTCGTTAGAAACTCACACACCCACACATACCCGGAGAGTCAAACTCTCGACTTCTCCCAAACCCCCCCCCCACACCTAATTGGATAGAAAATCCCATCTGAACTGCATATGCTCGGCGAATAGTTTATCAATTATAATACTAGTTTTCTAGTATGAATTCAAGAGTCACGACCATTAAGCCTCCACCTGTTCATGCAATCTCTAACTCACAATCTTACATGATCATATGATGTGTTTTATTTTGGAGAGATGCACTTAAAATATGTCATCTTACTTAAGTAAATCCTCTCCTTTTTTTTCCTTTTTTTTTTTATTGACAATTAAGGGTATTACAAATCATATTCTCATTGAGGTTTTAGTTCAAACTAATTTTTTAACCGTTTGTGAGACACCCTATTAAACCAAACCGCCAATGATCTACAAGGAGTTCAAATGATGACCAGTAAAAAGCACACTTAAGACCTAACCACTCAATCAATCTTGTAGGCTTGTTAGGTCCTAAGTTTACACCCTTAGGGCCACATTATACTTGCTATATAGTAATGGACTTTAGAACATCTAATACTAGTCAATAAGTTGAAGGTTGAATCTCCACCTCCTTTTTTGGAAAAAACATAGAGCCAGACTTAAGTATGTATATGATCTCATGCTAAAGCCATGTACTACCTTAAGATAACTTGGGCCAGGTTCTGGTTGGGTAACTGTACGTGTATCTCTAAACGCAAACCAGACCCAATTTTGAGCCTTAAATTCTTTAATGCTTTTATGCCCATTTTCCTTGTTTGAAAAAAAAAAAGAAAAAATTGTATTGGCATGGATTCTATATTAATAAATTGAATATCGATTATCGAAATGTGCAGGAATGGATGCTTGAAAATTAAAACAAGCCAAACCGATTAACCCAAGCCTGAGCAATGAGCTTGGATGGAGCTTAACTTAAAGCCCAGGTTAATTTGGACTTGGATTGAGGGTTTTTGACCCTAGATGAACCTCCTAAGTCCTAACCCACCCAAATTAACTTAGCTGGCCCAGCCCAATTTGCTGCTCCACACAGAAAAAACACACCTGATGTCCATAGATGATGGTTGATAGTGTCACCCATGAATGAAGGCATACCGTTGCAAAGAATGCAAATGTGAAGCAAATGAAGTTCAAGTGATCCCCATGAAATATGACAGGGTACCCATATACAGACTTAATTTGATTTGATTTGATTTGTTGGGCTCATGTGTATCAAAAACATCACTGTCCAAAGGAGAAGAAAGAGAGTTACTACCTAGGCGACCACGCCAACACCGGGTAAACCTTATGCATCAACTAGCAAGCTTAATGATTGATTCAAGTCTTCACGATGTGATAGGCAGGTTTCATTTTCTCTTCACAAGTCAGCCATAAAAATTTAACCACGACACCCCCATCTTACCTGATCGTCTCTTTCACAAGGAATGATACCCACACGGTTCACTCTATATGATTGGAATCCATCCGTAATGTGGCAAACGATCAAGTAATCGAGGTGGTCCGTGTAGTATTTTTCTTGTAATCAAAGTATTAACCTTAAAACCTGGATTAAATCTATCTAAGGTCAACCATCCAAGATTTCAAGTTCAACACGGCATGAGTCTTAATTCCACACCTGATCACCATAAAATAAAACATACTCATCTTCCGGATTTGGCAACCAATGGCAGAGTGGTTCAGACTTTATAAAGTCACAATACTTGTTTGGGGCTTTACCCTTTTACCTTCCATATCCCAAAATGGACAATATAGGTGGGAGGCGGATGACCAATACAACCATTTACCGGAATTTTCAATTTTCTCTCCCAAATCTTAACCACTTATAGTCTTAGAGGTAACCCCTTTTTTCTAGCACTGAAACATTAAATATTGGCACTGTAAGTCCTCGATCCATTTCTAATATTTTGTTTTATCCATACAAAAAAAAAAAAAAAAACTGCCCTTAACACCATGCAAACAACACCACTAAAATCTCTCTACATTTGCGTGTAAGCTAACGATGGAGAAACTCCCCATTTTCTCCCCCACCCATTAGAGTGGTTGACCTGCAAATCCCATCTCCCTCCTCTTCAAAATCCTTTTGTCACCACACACATTTTTAACGCCCATCTTCCCTTTCTTTTGTATTTGAAAATGGCTCTTCTTTTTTTCTAAATAAGTAGTTATACCTACTGATATTTGAAAATTTTCCATCTCTGACAACAAAGCAAACATGTCCTAGAAGCTACACCGCCCCTTCTCTTTCCACGCTTAAATTTTGTTGGTTTTATATTTTTACGTATAAACGTATGATTGTTTAGCAATGACATCCATGGCAGCAACTAGTAATGCTAGATTATACTACCCGGAGCATTTGCACAAGGCAAAGAAAAAGAATGTGGCCATGGCCAGGGAAGTTTTGAGGACAGATTTATTTGTTCTAAGGATTGGAAGCATAAGGAAACAAAGTTTGTCTTTGAAAGCAAGTAGTAGTAGTAGTAGTAGTAGTAGTAGTAGTTTTCAGAAGGTGGACGTGATCAATGGAAGAAAAGTGAATGGGGTTTATGTGGGTGAGGCTAAAAATGTGGGGAAAAAGTGCAGTGAGTTGGTGAAAGAAGATGCGCCGGTTCATGCATCGTTGCTTGGAAGATTTGTTGAGGATCGGATTGTTTATCGACAGACGTTTATTATAAGGTCTTATGAGATTGGACCGGACAAAACTGCCACCATGGAAACACTGATGAATCTCCTACAGGTTGGTTGCTAAGGTCGAATGGGCATAATCTAAGAGAAATTTTTTTTTTTTCCTCGTAAATTAATTGAAATTTTGGTTTCTTCAATCGATCTAATTTTGTTTGTAATGACTACAGGAGACGGCTTTGAATCATGTGACGAGCTCTGGCCTAGCTGGGAATGGATTCGGTGCAACCCGTGAGATGAGCATTAGGAAACTAATATGGGTTGTCACTCGGGTTCACATTCAAGTAGAGAAATATAGCTCCTGGTATGTCTTTCCAATTGTATGTATAAATGCATTATATTCTCAGTAATGATATCTTGAGCAAAATCCCCTTTTAAATTAGAGAACAAGAAGTCGACCAAATTGCCATACCCAATATTAAAACATTACAAGGGAAAATATGTTCTGATAAGACAAAGAAACACTAACAAAAATACATTAGGGGAGGAGAAAACCATCTCAAAAAGGAACACATGCTAGAAACAAATGGGGAAAAAACTACCAGGAGAAAGGGGAGATGAAAACCATAGAAGGATATGCTCACCCTTTATATATAGCCTTTACCAAGAATTCAGACTCCAAGATCAAGAGAAAAATCATGATAATCCCCCTAATATAATGGCTTCTAGAAGCTCCAATCCATTTAGTGCATCAATTGATAAACACTACTGAATAACTGTACATGCAAAGCCAAGTAATCCTAATTTATCTTCTGTAGGATTTCAGAGTAGGCCTAAATTTTTGCTGTAAAACTCCTAGTTGATCTGGAATAGACAAGAGCAACAGATTTGTTGTGGTCTATGCGCTAATCAACCAATACCCCAACTAGCCCAGGGTTCCATGTAATCATACCCCTGCATTCAACTTAAATTATCTGGTTGGGAGGGGATAAATTTGTATTCAGGGGAGGCCAATCACAGGAAATTTATATGAATGCAAAATGGATTTTAAAAAGGATTTGTTCACACAGATATATGATATTAGAGAATAAAATATAAAAATGAAAAATAAAAGAAGGCACCATTTGGTTGCACTTATTTTAAGATCTTTTTTTGCTTTTGAAAGCAAAAAGTTTTAAAAGCAAAAAACATTGTTTGGTTAGAGGAACTAAAAAGGACTTTTAGAAAGTAAAAAGCAAAATATTAGATTTTAAGCAAAAACAATAAAGATTTGTTTTTAAAAGTCATTTTTATCTTTTGGACGAATTTGACTTTGACTCGAAAAATTCACAATTGAGAGAGGTTGAGCTTATCTTAAACTTCCGTTTGGACAACAATAATTCGGTAGAATTTCCCATTATATCCAAAAAATTACTGGCGAAATCAATTTCACCAAACGCGTTTTTGCTTTTGTTGTTTTTACTTAAAAACAAAAAGTAAGAAAGTAAAAAAAATGACTTTTTTTATTTTAGAAAAAATCTTTTAAAAAATACAATCAAATGGTGCCGAAGAAAGTAATTAACATGCCACCAATGGTCATTCAAGTTGAATATTTGATACATGTATGGTAGATGCTACCATTTACAACACGCATGACAACGTACAAGAGATACAAACCAAAATTGAGTATTTTTTTTTTTTTTTTTTTTCCCACCAAAGAACGCGATAGATAAACCAGAAGGAGAAGAAAAATGCAGTGGGATCTGACACACAAACTACTATATGACAAAGTACCAAAATTTTCTTATGAAACCCTTGACCCATTAACCCTTTTACATTTCAAAAGAATTTCATTATCTCCATTTATTGTACATGCCCTTTCGAGCACATTATTGGAAGAACTCAGAATTGTAGCTCTCTCACAAACTGATGTAGACAAATGGAATGTAACAGGGGAGATGTAGTTGAGATTGATACCTGGGTTAATGCAGCAGGGAAAAATGGAATGCGCAGGGATTGGATAATCCGAGACTACAATACCCAAAAGATCATAACTAGAGCAACAAGGTGAAGCATCTCCATTCAATAAGAAAGAAGTAACTACAAATGCTTCCTTACTCTTAATAACTTGACCTCCTATCCTCTCGATGCAGCACATGGGTCATCATGAATAGAGAAACAAGAAGGTTGTCTAAAATCCCTGAACAGGTGAAACAAGAGGTGGTACCCTTCTACCTGGACAGAGATTCGATTGCTGCAGAAGACATTGACAACGAGAAAATCAACAAGCTCACTGATGAAACTGCGGAGAGAATCCGATCAGGTTTAGCCGTAAGTATATATGATAACATAAGTTAAACCAATCTTCAACTATGCTTGTCCTACACTATTAATTTGCTGAAAACCATATTCAGCTTGCTTTATTAACTTTTTCTCTTTATGGAATCCAGCCAAGATGGAGTGACATGGATGCCAACCAGCACGTAAACAATGTGAAATACATTGGATGGATTTTGGAGGTACCTCTCAAATCCCAGAAAGCACGAATTGGATATGTTAATTAGAATAACTTAGATTTTTTTTTTTTTGGGGGGGGGGGGGGGGGGGGGTGTGGGGGAGATTGTTGGGGATGATAGCAAAAGTGAAAACAACTGGTCTTTAAATCTGGAAAGATGATTATTCTTCCTTACAAGGGAAAATAAGTATATCAGAAGACTTATCTCATATAGGAAACACCCTATATTTGTAATTTGAAGCTTATCTCCCAACATTTTTGCCATGTTTTCTGCAGAGTGTGCCAATAGATGTCTTGGAAGATTACAATCTAACAAGCATGACCTTGGAGTATCGACGTGAATGTCGGCAGTCAAATTTGCTAGAGTCCTTGACAAGTATAAAAGAAAAAGAAGCTGAAGACTCAAACAATGGTACACATAACTGCAGAACGGAATTGGAAAGCACACATCTACTTCGCATGGAAGACGATAAGGCAGAGATTGTTCGAGCAAGATCAGAATGGCAATCCAAATCAAAAAAATAAGTGAAGATGAAACCATATCACCTATATGCATTTTCTTCATGCTTTCTGTTTTGTATTTATTTTTTTTGTTTTCATTTTCTTGTCATTGTGAGTTGGAATTCCTCAGGCTTTGCACATTTTGTAATTGCACTTCTTGTCCGACTGTGCAGTATTTAGAAGTTCTGAGTTCCTAGGCATTGTTGAATCCTAGCTACTCCTTCAATCATTCCAGGTTTTCCTTTTTTCTTTTTTTCAAAAGAATTGTCCTGTTTTATGTTTTAGCATATATGTGAGTTCACTTTTGAAATAAATGCAATTTAAATTTGATGCAGAAAATACAGAAAATACCGCAAATTATAGTGATTGACCATATGGGTGTAAAGAAATGAATCAAGAAACTCAACTACAAAAGCTTATAGAAACTGTTGCAGACAGGCTGCTTCAAAAGGGTGTCAAGGGTAGCCACATAAGACCAGCAGGCCAAAAAAAACTGGGGATAAAATCTAAGGGTCTGTTTGTTCAACCTAAGAAAATTGAATGGAACCCATTATAACTTAGGTAGCATTTTATTTTCATTATAATTTTGTGTGCAAAGCCATCATCATGAACAGTGGCCATTCAAGAAAACGGCAACCATCGTCTCATGGTCGAAAATAGAAACATCAACATCTCACCGAACTTTAATCGAAAAATTGATCATATTCTGTCTATTTGATGGCGATGGCTTTCATTTTCTCCAATGTCACCATTTTGAATGACAGATTTGTAGCTTTCAATGTTAGGCAATGCGACACATCACACATGACTCAATTATGCTTCCATTCAGTTCACTGAAAGAATGAGGGAAAGAAAAGGAAATGGTTGAAAAAAGGTCTTTGCTTTTATTACACCTTTTCAGGCGTTTTATTTTCTCCAATTCTATTTGAAAGCCCAATTGAGTTCTGAGAAGCTAATGAAACCTTTTGTAGCAATTTCCAAGGAAGATTTATGAACAGTGGAACCATCATTGACAAGTTCTAGCAGTTTGACAAAATCTATGATTGGGCAAATAAGCCCCTGTAAAGCAGAATTCCCTCTGTGCCCATTAAATTTCAACCTTTAAGATCCATGAGCTTCAAGATTGTCTTTCTTTGCCTGTGACTTCATCCACCCAATTCTGCAGGAGCAGCTCTCATCAGTCACAAGTCTCCCCAACCCAACATGTACAATACACAGTTGCTTATATAAGTCAGGTGGCTTATTTGATGGGCCTGGGGCTAACAATTGGATAATGGGCCTATTCTAAGTCTGACCAACCTCTAGGGGTGGATGAGTGGTTACTTTGAAACTTACACATTAAGAAGACAAATCTTTAGTTCGACTTCCTATTCCCTCCTGGTACCAATCACTAGTCTAGTTTATTTGGGAGGTTAATTGATGGGCGATTGCCTCACCGTGTCTGGTAGATTTGTGCTGTCCATGAGTGATAAAAACTGAAAAATGGATGTGAGTGATTGGGGCTGCACATTGGACCCCAAAGAGCTCAACCCCTGAGAAAATTCAGAACAAACCCGTGACTGGACAATCGGAAATCAGGCCCGTATTAGCCCAATTGGGGCCTAAAGTGCAACCTCCCTTTTATATTATCCCATTACAACTATTTGAACAGAAAGAAAATACATACATACATTATACGATGTTGTTCAAGTGCTTGAGATCGTGCATATGTGATACAAATTACAATCATTTGTCTTGATCACGCACCCACGTGAGCATCTATATATATAAATGATGATCAGGTTAGCACATGTTGATATAATTTATATCAACACTCGTATTAAAAATTATACCTTGTGTATAATGGATTATGAAGTACATTGAACCAATATAAAAAGTATAATTTCCAATACGTGATACTGATATAACTTACATCTGATCAGATAGATATATATATATATATATATATATATATATATATATGAAAAACATGGGAGGCTTGAAACCATTGTTTTATATTTTATGTGTCTTACTCTTACTTAATTGATGTTACGTAATTGATGTGCCCACCAACCGCAGTGTACCTGTCGATGACACTTTCCATTTGATGTGCCCACCAACCGCTGTGTACCTGCCGATGACACTTTCCATTTGCACTCCAACCTTCCATTAGCCTTTTGATTCGAAGATCATCAACAGAAATTGAAAAGGATTTTGACGAGAATATCAACAAGTCAGAGTGTAATCAATGAGCATCTTGAAAAATTCCAAGGGAAGGCAGCAGTTGAAGCAAGAGAATCGCACTGTTATTATAAAATTATTACAACCCAAATATTCTCTCTCTCTCTCTCTCTCTATCTATAGTAATTTAATTGAAAACCCTACATCCATTCTTTTGGTGAATTCAAACATTATTATACCTGCTCATACTCTTCAGTTTAGGTAGGACTATCGTGGAAAGCACAAAACAAGTAGTAACAACGTATGGACATCCTTATATAGTATATTGCTCCCATCCCTTTTTTTCTTTTTCTTTTTATTTGCACTTTTTTCGAAGGATCCCCACTCAAAGAGGCAGTAATTTATAGTGAGAGGTTCAATTAGACAGACTCCATGGCACACATTTTGATTTACAATTTCTATATTGTATTGCTCCCAAATTTTTGAGAGAGAAATTCATTTGTTTTGATGGAAACTTTTGATGGAAACTATTTAAAGAAAAAAATTTCCAAGAAAGCAATTGATTTTGCGATGTAGTTTTTGGTGGGTGAAGTTGAAAAATGGCTTATAGAAGCTACTTCTCTTGTGGTGCTGTCACATTTCAACTGGTGAAGGGGTGATGCCTTATTGAGGTTACTTTGATCCAGGCCAGCCCTGAGGAAGGCCACTCAAACAATTGCCTGAGGTTCTAAAATTTTGACAAAAAAATAAAGGCTCCAACTTAGTCGGTACCTTTGTAGTAGGTCCCAAAATAAAATAAAATAAAATACATTTTTTTTAATAACTAGATGAGCAAAGACCCCAATCCAAGTTTAAAGGTTTCAAATAATTCCTAAGTTCCTAACCTAAGTCAATGTACGGTAGTCTAAATGGCCAAATAATCTACTCAACTCAAGTCCAAAATAAATAAAAAAATCAAAACAAACCTTTTACCTTAAATCAAATCATATCAAATCTAATGCCTCTGTCAGTCTGCCTCCAACCTCCTCCTCTCTCCCTCTCTTAGTGCTCTCAACCTTTCACAACCTCCACGCTAATCAAATCAAATCAAATCAAAATTCTATTTAGAATATTAGAAGTATCTGATTACCTCTCAAACAAATAAGTCAGGTACACCATACACCAAACGTCCAAACCATTCTCTCTTTAATTTCTTTACTTTTCTTTCCTATATATATATATTAATATATACACATATATACCTGATTACCTATGATCTTCTTTTTTCATTTTCTTAGCAAAAAAATGGTGTTTCCTGTTTTTAAGTGGGATTAAATCATAGATATAAATTATTATTTTTATTACGGGATTTACTTATAGAATATTGTTGACCATACTAGGTATAGTTGCATCTATAGAAAGAAGTTTTTCAAAGTTGAAGTTGATCAAATTTTACTTTCG
The DNA here is from genome assembly GCA_039720395.1 of Liquidambar formosana. Taxonomy (NCBI): domain Eukaryota; kingdom Viridiplantae; phylum Streptophyta; class Magnoliopsida; order Saxifragales; family Altingiaceae; genus Liquidambar; species Liquidambar formosana. The sequence continues at coordinate 30,354,210 of CM077828.1, forward strand.
TTATACTATGTCACAAGAAAAATTGACTGGATTAGCTATATTATCAATTGAACATGATATGGTAAAAAAAAGCTTAATTATGATAATTAATAATTTTGCAGCTAAAAATGCGAGAAGAGTAATATTTAAGTGATATTTTGCTATAATTGGTTCATTTCTTTTTGGTATTATAGCTTTACATTCCGTTTGTTTTTTTTTTTTTTTTCTTTCTTCTTGTGTATGTGAATTTTTCTAAATTATAAAAGAAGAAGATCATATTTTTTATATTTATAGTTTTTGTAAAGATTTATTTTTTATCTTAATCTATATAAGCAAATTTTGGTAATTATGTATGTAGGAAAATTTTTTGTGTACTAGGAAAAAAAAAAATTGTTAGGTATAAATTTTATTTTACATGTGAATATATATACAGTGCCTCATTTTAGGAATTTGCCTAAAATCCCAAAAAACTCAGGACCAGCCTTGCTCCAATCCCACTCCTATGATTATGGTGCTCTATCATATTTCAGCTGGTAATGACTCGCTAAAGTTACAACACTTTTTCGATCCCATCCCTCTATTGAAACATTAGAATATAGTATTCTTTTTTAAACAATAATTTGGGTCCTTGAGAGCTAAGGACCTAGAAGACCTTAGGCTAATCATCATAACTACACAATGGGTGTGACTCTCCTATATCCTTGACTCATCCATCTAAGGATCCGAAAATTTGAACATGAAATCTTTTGCTTATAAGAACATCTCTAAGAGGCCAACATAGACTATGTTAGTCTTTTAGTTAAAGAGCAAGAACATTTCCAAAAGACGAATACTTAAAAAATATAAACTAAGTGTGACAACTCATTGTTTAAAAAAAATTAAAAAATATATATATATGGTTAAAAACACATTAATAGACAACCATATTTACATGAAAAATATGAAAATATGGATATGGACACGTAAGGACGTGTTTATAATTATTTAAATGTAAGGATGAATGCACACAATTGATTTTTCTTAATTATTTAGGAAAGTGGGTAACATTTTCATAATTATATAAATACCACAATACATATATACAATCATTTCTTTTTACTCCATCCATTCCTAATGGACTATCCTTTCCAAAAAAAAAAACACCTTTTTTTAGGAAATCCTGTTAAATACTTTCACATCAATATATATATTTTGACATTCCAATTTTGCCCACAAGTGTACAAAACATTGAAAAAAGAGATAATACCCTTTTAAGGATATTTTAGGAAATTAATCACTTACTTTTGAAATTTAGAAACATCTCAAAAAATAAAAGAGGTTAATAATTGAGGAATAAAGGGAGTAACATTTTAAGTTGCGATTAATGAACCAATCATTGCATAGAGAATAGTGAAATGCATTGAAAATAGTGAAAACAAAATGTGAAAAACGATTTAAAAACTGTGCAAACACATTTTTGCATGTTATAATTGGTTCATTAATTATAACTTAGAGCATCTTCAACAGTAAGCTATAACCTGTGCTAAAAATAATAATAGCTCTCATTCAATTTCTCAATAATCAAATACACTAGCAACTGTGAAAAATATAATATTTCTTTTTTAAAATTTTCTCAGTAACCAAACAGCCCGTAAATAATGCAATATTATCAAAATTAACATTGAAATCTTATACAATAATAAATAATAAAAAAGTCGCACATGGACAAATCTAGTTAGTATCAAAATTTTGTGATTGAGACAATAAAAATTGAAAGATGATAGTTAATAATTTATAAAAAAAAATAAAGAAAATAAAAGGGAAACATAACACATTATACCACTTGTACCATTAAAGTATCTTGCGTCAAATTATAACATTTAGTTCACGTCATTGGAAACGCCCTTACATGTGTTGTAGAACAGATGTTAAGAAAACTCATAAAAATACGAGGCGGAGATAAAGAGGAGGTAGTCCCTTTAATTACAAAATTTGCACTGACTTTAATAATAATAATAATAATAAGAGGTACACAGTGGTAGAGTAGATAACTAGACAGGACAACGTACCAATTAGTGTCACCACGTGATGACCCACAACCTCACTGGCCACTTGCGGAAAGGGTACTTGACTCGACTGAACCGGCCTTTAATGTCTGCTCGAGAAATATTGTACAATAATTCAAGTACTCCTCCTTTTGTTACAACTCTTGGATTCTCTCTTGAGTTGCATTTTTAAAGAGGAGGGTTTCGTGTAATTTAATTTATAAATAAAATATAAAAAATCAAAAGGAAAAATACACTTTGTCTTTATAAGTGTGAACCATTTTTAATAAATTCCATCAGATTCATAAATTATATTTTGTTCTTTCACACATGATACGTGGTCATCTATTTATCTGACACGTCATCGTAAAATAATATCTTTTGCAAAATATATAAAATCATTTGTCTGATTTTGAATTATAAAAAGATTTGCTAAAAACAACTCAAACTTGAAAGAAAAAAAGTGTTATTTATCCAAAAAAACAAATGCAGTTGATCCATCAAAATACAAAGAAGTGAAATGCACATAATGAATGTTAAAAATTGAAAGAAAAACACAAAAAGAAGCTCCTAAACTCATCCTACAACCATAGGATCAATCTCCAAAGGAAAGATTATCTAACCATTTAGCTCTAGGGATCCTCTAAAGGGTTTAATTCCTAGGCAGACAACATCACTTTGCTTATGATAAAATCAAAATTTATATTATTATTATAGCCCATGAAGCCCGAGGTGTCCTACGTGTATAAATGAATGTACATGAATTCTAGTCTCCAAGATCCATGAGCAAAAATAATATACGATAAAAATAATAATAATAATAAAAAGAGCCGAATAAAATAAATATTTCTTAATTGAGAAAGGGTACAAAGCTTTTGGGTATTTGGACCTGGCGTAGCATTTTAAAAGGTGGGGTGAATGGTGATTATACTTTAGTGGAACCTAATGAAGGCAAGACAAAAGCCGAAAAGTACGAAAAAGAAAAATTTATTCATATATGGGCTAAAGTTAACGGGGTCACGTGGGTTAGACCCGTTAATATTCTGGACCCCATGACGTGGGACCCTCTACCAACCTCATTATGTACCCAACCACGACCTCCTATTCCACGCGCTCTGAGCGCGTGCAAAGACCGGAGTCATATCGGAGGAGAGGACGGGATATTCCAGTGGGACGTCACAGTAGGTGTGATGAGTGTGACAGTGGGATTGAGCCTTTTTCACTCTTGTGGGGTCCAGGTTTCTACCATATTGAATGGGACCCACCGCCGGTATAGGCCTCCATAAGGTGACGTAATTGAGAACTGTCTAGGAAACCGGACAAAAACAGACCCACAATCTCCTCTTGGATTTGAAGATGGGATGGGTGTCACAATGTGGTCCTGCTTCTTTATCTATGACAGTCATGGCTCATGCCCACACCCAACCACCATATTTAAGGGGGTTGGATTAAGCGGTAAAAGAGTTTTGGGTTCAATTATCCTTATAAACTTTATTTTATAATTATTCTGTACATATAGAGCAGGAGATTACATGTAGAGCATGAGAGTACATGTATTTAAAGGATTAATCAAATATAAAACATTTGAAACTTGCTAATATCAAAAAATAGAAATAGAACTTCTCCTTTTTCTTATTCAACTGCCGCCTTAGAAAATATGGACCTTTTATTATTTCTTGGTCATCAAAAAAGCTACCGCTCACTTAAATGCATAATTAACTTGGAAATCTTGAATTTTTTACCACTTAAAAGTACAAGGGGACGATCCACATGGACCTATTGTTAAGTTTTCAAGCATGGCATCTATTATTTTATCTTTTTTATTTTTGTTTGTTTGTTTCAAATGTAATTGATTTTTGGGTAATTAAAATACATCTACACCCCTCTATTTACTGATTATTACACTGACCCCCTGTACTTTTTGAAATTATATTAACCTCCCCTTATCAGAACAGCTTAATTAACGGAATAAACGAAATTGCGAAATGACTAATATACCCTTCTCTTAAAACATAGTCATTTTAGTGTTTCAGTAGATTAAAACACAAAAGGCATTTATTTGGAACCCATTTATGCTTCAATCAGACAAAGACAAGAAGAGAGATTTCTAGGGCTCCTGTACCCATAGGGTACTAGTCATGCTTCAATCTGACAAAGATGAGAAGAGAGGAGGCCGGTAGCCATGGGATGGGGGAATGGAAAAAATGGATGTGGGATCTCCGACGGGTTGACGCCAGCAACCATGGGGACATCGTGGTTTCTTCGACGGGAGGGTGAAGGGGACAGAAAAGAGCAGAGGCGAGAGGAGAGAGAGGAGAGAGAGTAGAGAAACTCCATTTCTCCAACAGGATAGCAAAGGGGATAGAGAGGAGTAGAGGCGAGAGGAGAGAGGAGAGAGAGTGGAGAAACTCCATTTTTTCTGGCCAATGGTTTTTTTTTTAGTCAAACACTGTAACTCTGCAAGCAAAAACAAAATAAAAAAATAAAAAAACAAAACAAAAAATTGAAGAAAGGGAGGTGTGCACATGAATTATTACCCCATTCCGACCAACTCCCCACTCCGGCCAACTCCATTTTTTCCAACCTAACTATTTGATTTTTTTTTTACTACAAAAAAATTGAAGAAGGGGACGTGTGCACGTGAATTCCCTCTCTCTTCTTCCACTCTCTCTCGCTCATCTCGGCCTCCGCTGTCGATTTCACTCCTTTCTTCAAATTCCTAATGAGATTCAACTTCATAGTTGCATCAATTAGCCCTTGAAACCTCTGCAACGATAAAAGCTCATCACTTTCCCCCTGTTTCGCTCCATAACCCCTTCGTTTCCCTCCGATCCGATGCCATTTTTGCTATTTCCGCTTCCATCGACCTGTCTCCATGCCTTTTCATTTACTGGTCTCCATCGAGAATAAGAATATTGAAAAAATGGTACTGAAAATTTTGTGAGATGAAAGGTGGAGAAGGAGAGGGTGTGACTAAACACAGCATTTGGCTTTAAGAAGGTTAAAATAGGTATTTTCAACCCATTTTTGACTGACATCAGTAACAAACATTAAAGGCTCTAACAGCTGTTTGACGAATGGAAGAAAAGTGTGTTATTTTCTAAAGTAAGGGAGTGCAGTGTAATTTCAAAACATATAAAGAGTGTTAGTGTAATAGTCAGTAAATAAAAAGGATATAAATGTATTTTACCCTTGATTTTTTCTCAAGATGATCAGTTTAATCAGTCAGTGGGTTACACAACGAGGCAGTCCATTCTCCCTTTTTATTGTACTTCCAATAAGGTACATCAATATGGATACAGTACTCTCATATACTCGAATTCAATAGGAGTGCGTTGCACTTTAATGGTTCGAATTAGGATATAGTTGATATGGTTTGAATTTGAATCGTTGACTGACTGCTTTGAGGGATATTCATCAATCGTGTGAGATTATGACTTTATTCATATTCAAGAGATTAATTGGACTAAGGAAAAAGATTAATTCAACCAAAAGCTAAAAATTTCGGTTGACAGAAGAGGAACAAAAATGTTCATTCTAAGTATGTACGTTTGGTCTAAAATATGGATGGGATAATTAAACGCATTTTTCTTCCATGCCGTTTCTGTAGGATTCCCCACCCTTTCATGCGTACAAAAGAAACGTACGATTTGTGGGGCAAAACCTAAAAAATAATACACATAGAACTGCATCATATCAAACTTTAAAGTAAAAAACAGAAAAGTGAACTATATAACTGCATGTGACTCGTCCTCTCATGAAATCTAAAGAGATTATTATTTATTTTTAAAAAAATAAGAAGTCTTTCATGCACATCTTGAGTTCATATAAGACCCATAATTTATATATATCAGGTAAATCCAAAATCCATAACAACCATAAGACCTTATATAAGGGATCTTAAAGGGTATAACAAGAATCAAACTTAGAACTCCCCTTTTTGAGATATAAGGGCATCTCCAACCATGAGACAAATGTGAAGCAAAGTTATTTTTTGCATCATATGTGAAAACTAAAAAGTAAATGCTCCAATGGATGAGGCAAATATAGCTTGAGGCAAATCTTGAACTATATTTGACTCAATAAATAACTCAAATGCAAATTTATCACATCATCTTTCAAGAAATTGTTAGAGGTAGAGGGATAGGTAAGTGAGTAAAAAAAAAGTGGCTCACATGCATTAGAATGGTCATTTTTTTTTCGTGTGATGCATTTTTACTATAGCGATACATTTTTAAACTATAGCGATACAAAAAATACATATAATTCATCTAAATCTCTTACATGGTTGAACATGCTCTAAGACCCACAACTTATATGAATCAAATAAATTCAAAATTTTTAAAAATCATAAAACCTTATATAAATGATCTCAAAAGATATAACAAGAATCAAACTTAAAACTCTTCTTATTTTGACCAATGAGCTTTCCCTTGAGGTAATCCAAGCATCTTCTCATTTCATTTCAAATTATTTTTCCCCAGGCTGAAAAAAAATCCAACCATGGTGAAAAGGAGTAAACAAGGTTGCGTGCTGCATTCCGCCTCTGATGCGTACAGTAGTGCAAACGATTATGCTTCTGACACGCGCCTTGAGATGCATGCACAATTGCACAGAGAGGTAAATAGATAGCAGGCGCAGTGGCGTTTCTGACTTTGCGGCGTTTTGGTGGAAAGGCATAGTTTTTTTTTTTGCAGTTACGTGGAAATGCGAGGAAACCATTAGCAGTCACCACCACCTTCGAGTCCCATGGCCATCACTTTGCTCCACAATCAGCCAAAGTGGTGTCAGGCGAATTTGGTAAAGAGTCAGATTCAAATCTACAAGTGTATTTGGCTACTGTAGTTTGGTTTGTTTTTATTTTCCAGGAGGTAGGGCCACGCACGAGGCCACCACTGTTGTCCGGCAATTGGTGAAATTGTGAAAACGCCCACCGTGGATTTTTTTACCAAGTAGGGAATGTGTGATATGCTCCAGTATGTATTTTTGTAAAAAAACTTTAGGTAGGGTCAAGGTGGTTTTTAGAGATCGTTTTCAACGATTTCGAGACTCCTCAGCTGGTAGTTTTTACCTGACCTTAGTTTACAACGTCGGATACAGCGTATGTTGGAAAGAGCGAAATTTTTAATCGTCCAAGACAAACAAGGTCAAGTCCAAGTCCAAAACTCGAACGGTTGGGCCATTTTATCAATTAGGCTTGATTCGGCCATTGGATGAAGTATTACGTCACGTGTCAAAATCTGAGGTAACTTAGCACAGTGCTGAAAAAACACTCTCTCAATATTGAATCCAAACGCAAGTCGAAGTCCATGCACTCTTGGCTTCATTAAATATATTGATCTATATGATGGGCAGAGTAGAGAAAGGGAGAGGGAGAGAGGGATTAGGATTGAGACTTCCCTTTTTTTTTTTTTTTTTGTAGGGGGGGGGGGGGGGGGGGGGATGCTAATGGTATCTCTCAAAATGGATTAACTTTTATACAGGTGCAAAAAGTTTGAGAAATAAAAGAGAAAGAAAGCAGCCTTTTCTATTTCTTTTCTTTTTGTTCTCTTTTTGGAGGTTATATATGGAAATACAACAAGGATGAGAAAATAATGTACGTGATTGTTGATATGTCAGCGCGTGAGAATATATATGGAGTGCGAGTCTTTTTTTGGAATGCAAGTTCTCTCTCTCAAAAATCAAACTATAATCCTCGATAAATAAAAATAACGGAATAGGATTTATGTACCCAAATCCAGATATTTTGAATGAACTCATGGTTGAGTTAATCTTGAGAGGTGGACCAATGGTACAAAGGTCTCTTGTCAAGCAAGAGATCTTAGGATTTATTCTTACCACTTCTCTTCAAGGCTATCTTTATAGATTTTGGTCCTGTAATTGTTTGGTATATGTGGAACAGGAGGATTACATGTACCCAGAATGATTAATCACGTATAAAACATCTGAAACCTCCTAATAAATAAATAACTCATGGTTAAGTTCAATTGAGTATAAGGTAGGTGTAAAAAAAGTATGAACTCTTAAATATGTATATCCTAAGATATACGCAAGATGACCCTGTGTTCTGAGAATTCATTTTTTTTCTGTCTTAAATAATTTTATAACACGGGATCAAGTTTCGAATTCCAAATCATGGACTTTGATCCTGTAATTGCCTGATATGTGTGGGATGGGATGTGTGGGATGGGAGGACTATATGTGTTCAAGGGGATTAGTCAAGTGTAAAGCATTTTAGAACCTCCTGATTTTAAAATTTAAAAAAAAAAAAACTAAAAAAAACTAAAACTAGAACTCATGGATGAGTTTAATTGAGTATAAGGTGGATGCAAAAAGAGTACAAACTCTTAAATATGTATATCCTAAGATGTACATTAAGATGACCCTATGCTCTGAGAATTCATTTTTTCTCTTTTTCTTAAATGATTTTGTAACAAGGGATCAAGTTTCGATTTCCAAATCCAGTGAGTCTCAAGAATTAATTATCGAACAAAAGTTGTTTCTAAAATCTTAGATTCTTTTATCCTAGGACTCGAATGATTAAAGATGGGACTCCATAGTCAAAAAGCTTTATGTTCCTATATTTGACCCAATAAAACAAACAAAAACATAAGCTGGAATTTGAAGGAATTAGCATGTGGTGGGTCGAATCTCAGGCAGAAGCAACCATGAAACCTTTTAAAAAGGTTGAATAAACTAGGTAACACACTGTTTGCACAACCATCGACATGGAAACTATGAAAGCAATGCATGTGCGTATGGCCTTGACATCATTAAATATTACTTGATGCCATAAGCTCACTATTTTTTTAAATAAGCAAATTACTTGGACTCAATAAAAGATTAAATACTACTCGATTTGATAAGCTCATTATTATTTTAAATAAGCAAATTACTTGAACTCAATGAAAGATTCATTTTCGCTCGCTCACAAGTTAATGACCCAATTTCAAGCCTCATTCTTGTTCGCTCATAAGTCTAATAACCCAATTTTCAACCTCACAAAGCTACCTTTATCCCAAAACCCTAAGAGCATGTCTCACAAGTTAATGACCCAATTTAAAGCCTCATTCTTGTTCGCTCATAAGTCTAATAACCCAATTTTCATCCTCACAAAGCTACCTTTATCCCAAAACCCTAAGAGCATGTCTGTTTGGTAAGAATTGAATAGATGAAATGAAATCTCATTCCAATTCATTTCAAACAATATGTTTAGATGAGTTATTTAAATAGGAATAGACTTAAACAATAATAATGAATTATAAATATACTCATCCTGTAATATTTATTTCAATCTCTTTTCTATTCCAGGCTATTTTGAATATGGAATCAGATTTCATTCTAACCAAACAAACATGGTCCGAGTGTCAATACTTTTCTATAAACTTGAACTTGAAATCACTTATTCAACAAATGAAAGAAAATGCTACTCACAAATTTATTAAGCCAAACCTAAGCTCAAACTCCTTAATTTATTGAGCCAAGCAGCCTCGACTCCACTCCCTTACCAATTTACTATTTTACCATGGCACCACAAAAATCAGCAAACCAAAGCGAATGATGGCCTATAAAGCAAGTGAATGGACGATGATATCCATAACTTCAGCATTTTGTAAGAAAAAATAAATAAAATAAAATAAAAAGGATGGACAAGTACAAGATTTTAAAATGATATGTTATAACATTATTTATTATTTATATATAACAAGTTAACAACGATTAAAAAACAAAAAAAAACAGGTACAAGCGTCAGAAAATTCTACACCTCTATGTAGAAGATACCCAAGAAAGCAACTACTACACAGGGAACATGCAGAGAGAGAAACGGCTTGGACTGGGGCCAACGAAATTACTCATCCACCCCCACTATTTTCCAAATTTTACCCCCAACACCACTCAATTTCATTCTTTTTACATTACACTACACGCATTAGGGTTCTCATCACTGAACATCTGTGGCTCAGCATACTGTGGCGGAGCATACTGTGGCGGATACGGTTGTGGATACGGATACGGATACGGATCCGGATACGCCATGGGCTGATGATACATGTGAGGATTATACGAGGCAGGAAAATAGGCAAACTCGTTCCTTTTCATTTCCACCACTTTCGTCTCTTCTTCGCCCCCTGCTTCTCCTCCTGCTGCTGCCGGCGCCGCCTTGGGTGCTGCTTCTTCTCCTCCTCCTTTCTTCTCTTTCTTCTCATCCCCATCGCCTTTCTTCTCTTTGTCCCCTTCTTCCCCTTTCTTCTCTTCTTTGCCTTTCTCCTCTTCCTTCTTCTCCGGCTCTTGCTTCACAATCACTGCGTGCTTTCCGGTCCTCTTGTACAAATACTCAACGAGCTTCGGAGGATCGAAAACGCCTTTCACAGTTACCTGCGAGCTCTTGAGATCTGGTTCTGCGTTCTCCACTCCTGAAAAATGTTTACAACATCAAATGTTGCCAATTTCATTACGTATTTAGAGTTTCGAGTTTTGGAGATTCGACATGAAAGAGGCCCAATTGGAAGCAAGGGGAAATTGCCCGGAGATTTAAAGTCTAAATATTATATCGAAGAAAGGAATTTGTAGATTTTGGAGGATTGGGGGATGGAATCATAAATTCCTATTTTATTTTCTTTTGATATTCAAAGGGAAAAGGAGAATATATATATATTTTCTTTGTAAATTTACATCTAAAAAAGGGTAAAACAGTTATTCGCAACAGAATCGCACTGCAAGGGAAAAGAAATGGGAAAACCAGAAATGCATGAACCGGAAATGCAGGAAAGGAACCTAAAAGAACCCAAAAAAATTTATGAGTTAAAAAACAGGTACCTTTCATTCTCTGTATGCGTTTTTTGATCTCCTGGGCACAACCTTCGCAATGCATGTGGACTTTGAGCACCACTATAATCACCTGAGGCTGTTGAACCCCAAATGCCCCACCAAATGAAATCATCAATGAAGAAGATTACAAAAAAGAAATCATCAATATTGATAGTTTATATGCTATTTAACAGACCTCTTCTTTCTTCTCTTCTGGTTTAGGCTTCTCTTCCTCTTTGCTTTTCTTCTCTTCTTCGGTCGGTGGTTTTGGGATCGGAGAGATAAGCTCTACTTGTTTGTGACGCTTCCTCTGAACCCTTGCTAGAACCTTCAAAGGATCCGCCTTTTCCCCCTTCACCACCACCTTAGAAGTCTTACAATCAGTCTCAACATCTTCAACCCCTGGAAAAACCAAACACCCACAGCCACATTCACTTCCTCAAATCAAAATAAAAAACAAAAAACACTGAATAGATCGTTCACAAAAAAAACTGACCTTCAAAACCTTTCAGGCAGCTTCGAACCTTCCTTGCACATGCTTCGCAATGCATGAAGACCCGCAAGACAATCTCTTGAGGTGGTGGGGGTGGTGGTGGTGCTCCTTTTGAGTCCTCTGCTTTCTTCTCTTCTTTCTTTTCCTCGGGTTTCGCTTCTTCCTTTTTTTCTTTCTTCTCATCCACTGGTTTCTTCGCTTCTTCCTGCTTTTTCTCTTCCATTTTCTTCTCCTCCGGTTTCTTTTCCTCCTAAACAAACACCACCCAGAAATCAATATCCAAACAAAAACAAGAGAAAACACGAAAAGTTAGATCATTTTATGTATAGAGAAGGGGCTCTAGACCTCCCCCATTTGCGTGCTCTGGTTCAGAAGTACAAGACTTGGGAAGTTGGGGTGAGATAAGCTTTGCTGGGCTTCTCTATTTCTCCCTCTGCAGTCTCTCTCACCTCAATTTCTACCACTATCTCCTCTCTCTCTCTCTGGACCCTCAGATCTGTAGCCACTCATCATCATCATCATCATGACGTGGCAGTATTTAAGGGGCACGTGCACAGTAACCGGGAGGTGGGGGAGACAGATGGTGCCCGGAGGTTATAAGCTCTTTTGCATTCCTTTTGGGCATTTCGGAAATTTCTAGAATTGCTTACGCGTTGCTATCATATACGAAGCATCATGTGTACTATCTCGATCGGATGGACAGGATTCAATCATCTCTCCTCGGTTGCAACGTTTCTATCATCAGACGGCTAACGTTGAAGATGGTACATATACTTTTCGTAAACAATCGGTTTTATTTTCCCAAAAAAGGTGTTTTCGAGTGGGGTGCTGGTGGGCTATGATTGGTTAACTGGTGGTGACACAGTGGAGTCACCCGTGTAAGCTGATTTGGGCAGCACCGTGCCATCATAGGAAATGGCAGGTTGGCAGATATACATCTTAAATGTGCAATTGCATTCCTGTTTATTACATTAGATCTAAGATAAGATTTCTGAGTTAGGAAAGTAATAAATGTAAAAAATTTAATGCAGAATATATTTGCAAGTAAAGTGTAATAAATACATTAACTGGCCAGAGATTTGGCACATCCAATTTTTTAATAAACAGGGGTGCATTAGATTAGAAGGTCATAAATGCAGACCCACACATTGTTACATGGCCTTGTCAAAACTTAAATGTGTACCATGGCCCTTATAACCCAAGTGGTGCTCGGGTTCTTATATGATTGTGAAGAGGTAAAAAATTGTGGGTTCAATATTCACTTAAAACGTTTCGGATGGCCTTGTTTTAGTCAATGATGTTACTATTTACATTTGGCATGTGACATTCCGATAGTAGGTTTTTTTTTTAAAGAAAATGTCAATTTATTAGATGCGCCACTAGTTTGTCACCTTTTTTTTTTCTTGGGTGTTAGGACTTTTGGATTTTGGGGAGTCAATGCTATATCCTATTGGATCTTATTGAATGTCTTCCATCGGTTTAAAAATAAAAAGTATAAGAGTGAAAAAAAAATTTAAAAATTAAGCACCACAAAAGGTGGGTGCACAAGTTCCAAATTTATTGACATTTTTACCAGGCAAAGTGGTTTTAAATTTTTATTTTTCTATATAAAAAAAATAGCCATTTCGGTTTAGAATGTTAAGTTGCTGGGAGAATGAAGTTTCTACTTGGTAATAATTACAATAAATAAATAAAAGAATACTATTCAGCACTCTTTTGTATCAAAAATCAACTTCTATAGACATATCCTAAAAGGGACTAAGGTCTCTTCCACTATTCACTTTGGTTTGGACAGTGAACTGTTCATTAAACACAAGGTCCTAAAGGGCGAAACGACGGCAGGTTCTTCTGGGCGGGTCACTAGCTCGTGAAAACGACGTCGTTTTCATGCCAATGGTTGGGAGAACGGTGTTGTTTTCGACTGGGCTTGTATCTGGGTCATGTGATTCATCGGGTGGAGTGTTTTTGCGTCAATGAAACAGTGTCATTTTAGGGGCAATCCGTATATGGGCAATGTGGTTTGTGTATGTGATGTTTGAACATTATGAGGCATTTGAGGGTATCCTAAACCTAATGGAGAGGGAAAAAAACACTCATGCTCTGTTTCCCAGTGTAATTTTTTATGTGGATATATTTTCTATGGAATTAAACGGATTTACGCTTGAATTTTATACTTTTCCCTCATAGAAAATTTCGATTGGAAGAAGCAAATGTGATGGAGAAAGTTTGTTTTTTTGTGCTTTATAACATATTTGTAGATATATTTTCTTCCCATTTTTTGGGGGATTTTTTTTTTTTTGATAGTTTAGTTTTTTCTTTTTTCTTTTTTCTTTTTTCTTGTGTTGTATTTTTGTTTTTTGTTTTTTTTTGTGTTTATGTGTTTTCTGAAGTTTTTATATTCAAATTTGAGTGGCTATAGGAAAATATAAAAGGTAGGCTTATTTTGGGAAGTTTTAATAAACAGGGGTGCATGAGATTAGAAGATCATAAAGGCAGACCCACACATTATTACATGGCCTTGTCAAAATTTTAAATGTGCACCATTGCCCTTGTAACCCAAGTGGTGTTCGGGTTCTCATGTAATTGTGAAGAGGTGAAAGGTTGTGGGTTCAATATTCACTTAAAACGTTTCAGATGACCAATGTTAATGTTATATGTGACGTGCGATATGCCGATAATGGGTTTTTTTTTATAAAAAAAATGTCACTAGTTTGTCATCAATTTTTTCTTTTTTCTTTTTTTGCTAGGACTTTTAGATGTTGGAGAGTCAATGCTATAACCCATTGGGTCTCGTTGAATGTCTTTCATTAGTTTAAAAATAAATAAATAAATAAGGAAAAAAAAATTAAGCATAACAAAATGTGGGTGGACAAGTTCCAAATTTATTGACATTTTTACGAGGCAAAGTGTTTTTAACTCTTTATTTTTTTATTTAACAAAAAAAAAAAAGGGAAGCCGTTTGGATTGTTGAGTTCCTGGGAGAATGAAGCTTCTACTTGGTATCAAAACTAATAATTACAATAAAAGAATGCTAACTTTCAGCACTCTTTTGTATCACAAATCAACTTATTCAAAGTGGGTGAATAAGTAGTTTTTTTTTTTTTTTTTTTTTTTTTTTTTGAGGTGGTGAGGAGGAATAGACTTGTAAATTCAGTAAAATTTTACTCTAATTAATCATGGCTTCACCAGGCCACTCATTGCAAAGTCTTGTTTCCCTTTGGTGTGCACGTGAACCTGCATATAAGCCTATATGATTTCTAAATATATGATCTGTCACAGAGCTCTAAGGTATAAGTACTCACTAAGAATCTCTCTCGAAAACTGTTGGATTATTTTAATAAAAGTTATATATTTTAGTTATTTGATATATTTTTGCTTTATATCCGCATTTCATCCGTTGGCACATGTTGGATATCATTAACACTTATTTTATGACATGAGTTACAATTTATATGAGTTATGTATGTATTTATGTGGGGTATATATGAGTTAGTCGTTGGAATACTAAAGGCTAATTATTTATTTATTTTTTTCGGTAAGGGTATCTGGGTTAGTTTATGCACACCTCAACCAAATCTCTTTCTGGACGATTTTAAGGATACACTCCTCTACATCGACCTGGTGCATTCAGAAATTAATTCATAAATTATTCCCCAGAGGAAACTAAAGGCCAATTATGTAACAAGCTTATTATACTTTTATGAGGTTTACACATGCACTAGCCGTTTGAGGTGGAGTTACTAGTCAAGGCTTTAAATCTAGCATTATTGATTGAGCTGTTTGTAATAGGTCGGCTGAGACTCTATATCTTTTACTATTAGCTATACATGTGTGTAGAAAATATACATTGCTTGAGATGAGAATATTAAGAGATATAATACACATGTTTTTTTTTAGAAATATATTTTTATATATTGGGCAAAATAGGGTGTTTGGAGAAGTTTCTTCTTCTCTAATTGTGCAAATTAGAGGAGTTACAGTAAAAGGTTGAACTGTTGTATCCTAGAGGTGACATGCTAGTAGAACTTACTGCACCGGAATATATTCGTAGTGACACGAACCGTTTTAAAAAGAACGACCTAATCCGCACCTCAACTCAACTTGATTTTGTATACTTCACTATTTTTTAGGTAAAATCTATATTTGGTTCTAACATAAACTATAAGGGACAAAGAGTAGTATGCAAGAGTAGCAAAATGAGTGAAAATTCTAGAAAAAACCAAATATAAAAAATTAATAAGGATTTTTGTATTTTAAAATCAAATCACTTTATTGCCAAAAAATTAAAATTAAAGGGGACAAAAAAAGGTACAATTAAACGTGAGAATCGAGATGTATCAGCTTTGGTACCTTTCGAGTCATGAACAAACACCTAAGACATGTAGGTAATAACCCTACATAAATTTTTAAATGCAGCAGACCAAAACAACTGTGCCTAGCGGTTTTAAAACCAAAACACATAGGAAAGAACAAATCAAACTAAAATTTTGCAAACAATCACACAGCCTCTGCAAGTAGTTGTGACCAAAATCATGAGACCTTAGAAACTTGAAACCTTGATGTCACTGACAGAACATCCTTTTAGTAAAGAAGAAAGATGAGCTTGATCTTCTCCACATGCCGGTTATGTGATGAAGCTATCAATCATTAGACACATAAATAAAGTGAAAAATTATGAGCAAAGGCCCATAATGAGGCATGAGAGAAGTAGCCATGGTTTTCTACATGAATAATAGAGTTAGCATACATAGGAGAGGGGATTCATTACACTGTCAAACAAAAATCATACACTACTATAGTACTACCCCAACATCCGCATTTAAAATAATAATAATAATAATAATAATAATCAACTGTCATCAATAAAAATGGGACTCGAGAAAGTAGCAAGATCACCCCAATTAAACTTATTAGATGAGAAGCTAGTTTAGGGGCAATCTCTTCAATTGTGTAGCAAATCAACCGGACCGGATTCGAGACCATAGAAGAGCATTGATAGCTATAAATTATTGATATTTGAGGTAAGGGGGTTGGGGGTTGGGGGTAGAGGTATGGATAGATTCTATTGATTATTTGATTAAGAAGAACAAAAAAAAAAAAAAGAAGGGGATCATAACTTGTAAAAGAATCAGGGAACACAACACCTTACTTCAAATTTGATATATGCATACAAATTTATTTATTTTTTAGAATATAAATGTATGTTTAAAAGGAATACAAGAAATTAAGAAAAACACAATGAGGAAAAGTAGGAGTCCATTCCCCTAAAGTCTAGCCTTTGACGTATCATTTTCCCCGCATATATATATGTGGGGAATGGGGCTAAAATTACACTTTTTTTCAAACATTCTATAGTTATAATCACTACTCTACAATCCACCCTATTGTTTTACGGGGGAATTATAGATTGGTTTGACTATGGGCAGATAATTATAATTTGTAGTCATTCTTAATTAAGTTAATAGTCATTTACTATGAAGTTAATAGTATTTACCCGTATAGGGCTAATCTCTAATTCCCCCTTGTTTTACTATCCTCCCTATAAAATTTACAAATTAAAAGTCCAACCAATGTTGAAAATTTGGTCAGGAATTTAATAAGTACCTTGGCATGTTTGGGCCGTACGTGGGAGAATGAATGCACAACGACAACAACAAACAAACAATAAAAACAATAATGTTAGGTGATAACCTGCCATAGGTAAGGCTTAAGCAATCAGCATCATTATTACCAGCCAGAACGAGGATTTCAGTTCTGGCCACACCTTTTTTATTTTTTAGTTCAACTCTTTAATTGCCTCTGCACCCACTTTTAGTGCATTTGGCAATGCCTCTGCCCTCGTGCACTAGAGATTTCATAGCTGACATCATTCAAAGCCAGAAGGGTTCCAAACCCATTTTAACCTGTCAGGCATTTTGAGCATGAATTAACCACTCACCTAAACAATGCTGTAAGTAGGTGAGAAGAGTAAATTCCTTTGCCATACGTATAGGGAAGTCAACAACCATGCAGCTAACGTAGATAACAAATTATCATAGTTTAGGAACCAGAGTTTCTATTTTTGAATTTTCGCATAGGAACCAGAGTTTTTGCTTTTGAATTTTTGCATTCTTACAGGTAAAATATGCAGTGCGTGAGACTAGTCTGGTTCAAACCTCTCGAAAGTAAGCATGAGATACCCACAATTGGCTAAAAAAAGGATAATGCAGATTGGCTAGCCAATAAGAGCCTACAAAATTTCTTAGAAATGATTGTACACATGACATGTGTCCACTCACATCATAGTTATTTTATTATAATGTAAGGCAAAATCATGAGTTAGTGAATTTGAGTTCAAAGTAATACAACATTTCTAATTAACATCATTTCATCTTATTTTAATTTTTTTTTACTTACAAAGTATTTATAGGGCTATTGTGGGACTTATAAAGGAAAAGAAAGTATTAATAGACCATAGACCAAAGGCCTTCCAACCACTTGCTCATGTTATAGGTAAGGCAGATGGATAAATAGATGTAACTATTTCTTTTCAGCTCCTCAATCTGTTTCTCTTATGCTAGATATAATAATTTCTTGAACTTAATGACATGTCCTATTTCGTCCCAATAAGTGTGTGAGATTTGTAAAAGTATTAGTTTTGACTCCCCAATAAATGCACGAGGTTTATGAAAGTGTTAGTTTCGGCTTTGAGAAAACATGTGTATACTCTTATTATTTGGCCCAAAAAAAAGCTCTTTTTTTTTTTAAATTTTAAAAATAATCTTTTGGATCATTTGAATAGGGATATTATTTTCCAATTTCCAATATATGATAAGAGAAATCGAAAATATGTGTATACTCTTATTATTTGTCACAAAAAAAAGCTCTTTTTTTTTTTATTTTATAAAAATAATCTTTTGGATCATTTGAATAGGGATATTATTTTCCAATTTCCAATATATGATAAGAGAAATCGAAAATTTCGAGAGGTGGACAATAATGTGGACTACGTGGGTATGAATTATGAAATCGTGCCTAGTGGGACCAAGGAATTTCTGTGGAAGAGACATTGTTGGCTCTGATTCACAAGATAAATAAGAAGGTGTTTTGGATGTGACATATACCTCATCTTATCTACCTAAAATGCCGACAATTACATGACCCGTGTCATGATAATTCTAGTTTATTAACCTCTATTAATCCCTAACATTGGAGGACAATTGTTGAAAAATCAGTACCCTTTCTGCCCATAGTCCTCATTTTAGTAAGTGGTTTTGTTGAATTATAAGAAAACTGCCGAAAGGGATAAGGTTTCTTCCCCATTTCAAATCATACCTCAATCATGAAAAAATAATAACTGTTGATGGTTGATGTGCTAGAGAGTAACTAGGGCTGTTATAAGTCGTTGGAGAGACGCAAAATCTACTGGGGTTTTGCTTATTCTTATATCAAGCTTGTACCAAACTATTTCGCTCAACCAACGGATCAAACTGACGTTTGTATTTCAAGTGAGTCTTCCATGGAACTGTGACACGGCCAGTGGTGTCACAAGTTAATAAGGGTTAAGTAAAGTAGAATTGTGGGATCAAAAAGTATACTGACAATTCCACTTTGTTTGATTCTCATTAATTACATAGAAGTTTTTCTCTTATATTTCTTCCATCTAGAGAAGTAGAGAAACAAGACATCCAAACTTATGGTTTTATTTTATCTGGTCCTGGACGTCTCACATTGTCCCAAACCATCATGGCTGACCTTGTTAGATTTTTTTTTTTTTTTTGCCCTCATTTTTCGATCTTCTTAAATATTATTCTGAGTTGCTTCCAACGTGGGCGCATCAAGTCTTGGAGTGACTTAGTGCAGTACAAGTGGATTACATTAGCCTCTGATTCTCACATCCCATAATTGATAATTCTTCCATTATGTGCATTCCATCATTTTATAAGAAATCACATCTATCATTGATTTCAATTGGGAGAATTTTAGATTGGTCAGGTTATAAGAAAATAATTACAGTTCAATAATATTTCCTACTGACTTCCCAATAAATGACTACTAACTTTACTAAAAATTACCACTAACTATAATTATTTTCCTGTAGCCCGACCAATCTAAAATTCCCCCATTTCAATTTCATCATTCATGCAATCATGAATTGAAAGGGTATTTTTACAGAGCAATCATATTGCATTCCATTGGAAAAATTAGATGCATGTGTTTTGGCCGGTGGTACATGTCACTAATAATAACGGGGAACGGGGAGAGACAGCCATGGTGGCCAGAAAAAAGGATGGCCTCTCTTTCTCCCATTAGGGCCAATAGACCCACACACATTTTGACCCATATCAAACTCATGGCCTTCTCCATGTGAATTTGTCTAATCCCACCTCATAATTATTGGAAAAAGCTAGGAACATATATGAGACATCTTTCTTTTTACTTAAAATTGAAACTCTCTAGAAAACGGATCACCCTTCTCGATGATTTACACGTGAGTGAGCACATCAACATGTAAAACTTGACCAAACTTTTTGAAAGATATGCATGTTATCATGAAATTTCATGCACTACCTATGGCAAGAGAAGAGAATTCTCTTATCTTTTAGAGAGTTATTTAATCACCCAACTCCCTTATCAAGTTCGTAGAGTGGTTAAATCAACCCCACCCCACAACCCTCTCCTACCAAATTCATGCACATGGCTCACATGATATGGATCAACGCCCACCACATCTGTTACCATTGCTTAAGCCACTCGAAGAAAATCACCAAATTTCTTCCCTCCCCCCCCCCCCCCCCCCCATAAAAATAAATAAATAAATAAAAAGTTTAGTGAAAGAGACTTACCAACCAAATAATGTAAAATCAAAACTGGACAGATATATTTTCAACTAGTCAAGTCTTCAATTTGACAAACAACCCCTAAAGGCTTTTTGGGAATTTCAAAAATTAGATCACAAACTAGGTGCAGTCCATGATTGTTATCTGGTTTTTAAATAAACCAACTCACAATTGGTTTGAAAAAAAATTGTGTTTATGAAAACAAAGCTGAATTGTTTAGTAGGATAAAAAAAAACTTACCAAACAATGTGAAATTAAAATTGATCAGATTTATTTTCAATTGATTAGATTTTCAGGTTTACCAAACAACCAAGTAGAGGTAGAAAATAAAGCAAGATGATTTCATAGTTGTAATGGACAGACAGGGCCTCATTATGGGCCCAGAGGTCAAGTCGATGGCCGAAGACTCTGTGGCCATTCAAATTGCTGGGGAACGTACAACAACTCGTAGCCTGGTGTGGCTTATCAAAACAGGAATTACCAAAAGAAATTGGTCGGTGGTGGTGAAGTCCCATCGCCTACACCGCACATTAAACATGACAAGAGAACATTATGTTGTGGCCACTCGGCACTGCCCTTAGATTTTGGACTTCCCAATTTAACAGGTTCGGCCTTGCTCATTATTGACTTGGGCTTCTTCGTATGGCAATGGAACTCCGATCAGACCTAGTGAGTGTGTGCGTTTTTTTTTTTTTTTTTTTTTTGCCCAAAAAAATTTGGAAAACAGAGTTGCTATGTGTAAGATCTTAGAAGCAAATGCACTGAAATAGTTTTTAGGCACCAAAGCCATCATATCATGTCAATTATTTGCAAGGAAAAGAATGGTAAGGTAGGACAGAAGGTTCAATTCTGCTTCCCCAAACACCTTCCCCCCCCCCTCCTTCTTTTTCCTTAAGAAGATAAGGAAAAGTCTTTTTTCTTTAAAAATATAAGAAATAGATCTCACCCTTTCGTGAGAGAATTGGTATAAAAATTGAAACATGAAATTAGGGTATCAGACGCATAGACACGTGAAATACATTCACGTATTTGAACAAGATTTGGAAACACATAGTACAAGACATGCCTTATTTCGATCATCAAGTTTATCATGTAGAGGATATCCCAATAGTATAAAATTCAGCCAAAAATATTTTTAAATTAGCTTACATGTGCTAGTCAAAGCTCACATAAAATTTAGATAAAATATTGTTGATTAAGAGAGGACATCAAATGCTCAAAACTTCGACCAACAACTGTATGAGCAATTTATGCTCAAACTTGAAGGATCATTTTTACCTAATTGTAAAGGGCATCTATCTAATTGTAGAGTGTTTGCCTATCTAATCTTTTCTAGCCTTCTTTTAATTTTATAAAGGCGTGGACAGTAATGGAGCTCAAATTGAGAATGCACCACTAAAAAAATGAGTGATGTATAAAATTCGACAGAGCTCGTTGTGAACGAGTGAGTAGGGCTCCATGACCTAGGCCTGCCCCACCGCGAAGGGTCAATAGAAATGTGGGTACTGTTGCATAGTCAACCTTGTATTGTTTAGTGTAGCCATCTCGGTCAACATACGTTGACACTGTACAAATGCTGCAGGCCTTGTGGTCAACTTTTGTCTATTAATCAACATCTAATACTTTCTAACAAAGAGAGATGCTAATTAAAGTCGCATTGGGGCCTACCGTATTATACACGGATCAATCGCAATGTGATGGTTGAACCGCCGTGAATATAATTGACATTCTTCGTTTAACAAATATGCTTTGAGGCAACCAGCCAAAAAGAAAAAACAAAATGCTTCAGGGCCATGCGACCTTGTACTTTCATTTTTTCTTTCAAATCAAGAGTTAAGAGTGTCCTGGCTAAAGCCACGACACATGCTTGTACCTTGAATATTGTCTAGTAAATTATTTGACCAGAGCTATGGGCGTAGCCCTAGCCTTATAATTTGGTATCACACATGATGTCAGGATGTCCGCTAGCTTTTGTGGTATCATGGTAAAGTTGAGGTGTGGATAGTTACACAGTGTTTTGTTTTGGGGGAGGGAAGGGAAGGATTCAAAATCCCTTATTTGGTTGGGAGGGGAAGGAAAACAGGAAGGGCCCCTTTCCGTCCTTGTCCACCAATTTCAATCCGTTCAAAAACGAAATGAAAAGACAGCTAGGAAACGAAAGTATCCAAAATACCCTTGAGTTGCTATAGGGGTGCTTCAGCGGTTATTTGCCAGAAAAAATGGAGGATTGTTTAATCTCACCAGTTGTCGTGGGTGTAGAGGGAGGGTGGGATGGGGGGTTTGGTCAAACCCATGGCAATCGTGGTGTCGACGGTTGCTACTGCTACTGCTTCAAATGACAAATGTGATAGGTTTTTTTTTTTTTTTTCATTGTCGGAAAAAATGGTGTGGCCTTTGAGAGCCATCATCGGCAATTCAGATCCAAACACTTTTTATCACCATCTCCATGAAACCCAACTCCACCGCCATCGAGTCCATCACCGTGCGAGCCAAGTGCCATCATTGGTAACTCAGATCCAAACACCCTTTAATGTGGTTGCTTTTTCTTTCTTTCTTTCATTTATTTTATTTATTTATTTTTTTCGCGTCATCGTCGGAAAAAATGGTGTGGCCGATGGCCTTTGATGTGAGAGTTAAATAATTTTTTTTTTAAAAGAAGAAAAAAAAACAAACTGGCCAATATAAAAAAATATTTTTGAGGGTAATATGGTAAAATATTTCTTTTAACTATTATCCCATCCTCTTCATCTCCCTTCTTATCAAACAAAGAGAGAGGAAAGAAAGCCCATTTCCATCCTCTTTACCAAACAATAGGAATGAAAGAAGATTTCTTTTCCCTAGGGGTGGGTTTTCCATCCCTTTCCTTTTTCTTTTCCTTCCCCTTTTCCATCCTCCCAACCTAACTCAGCATTAGAGATCAAGTCTCCCCACATATAACCCAAAAAAAGAAAGAAAAAAAAAAAAGGGACACTCGCCTCCACAACCCAATCACCGATAATTGAAAGTTCCTACTGAACAGACTCCAAGGCATGCAGATCAACCATGTCTATTGAGAGGCAAATCTATACTAAATCCTTTGCTAATTAAGGAGGGTTGTGTACTTGTGCATCCCATGTTCATCTTGTTGCATTTCAATAATTCTCTTAGATACTCGTTAGTTTGATGCCGATGTTTTAACTAGGAAGGCCTTTGCTTCCACAATATGATGGTTTTGTTTCTGTTCAATATTCCTCCCAGATGAATTAATCATCAAAGCTTGATGTGTGCCGATACTTTAGCCAAGGAGGCCTGTGCCTCTGATGTTGATTTTGTTACATTAATTCAATAATACTCCCAATGTGTCACTAATCAGTTTGATGCTAATGTTCACTGTGTTTGTTTTCCTAGATTGTTTATCAAAATCAAATCCAATCTTATATCCGATGCTTTAGCTGAGACAGCCTATACGCGCCCCCGATGTTGATTTTTTTTACCTTCAATAATCATCCCAAATGTGTGACTAATCAGTTTGATGCTGATGTTCATGGTGTTTGTTTTCCTAGATTGTTTATCAAAATCAAATCCAATCTTATGTCCGTTGTCCTTACGGATTAAGGGTTGCCACCCACCTTTCCTAATCCATTGTTTAGCACAAGAAAAAACGAAAATAGAGGCAGTCTCACACAACCACCAAAGGATATAATTAAAAATTAGAATCCTAAGGTCGCTCAACTTTCACTATTTTTAACTTTTTTCCCCGGGAATTTCTCACCTGCCAATCATGTCTAAAAAGGCCCAACATATCATGGTAAGATTATCTGATTGACCGTCCATGTGATTATGTTTTGTGGAGCCCATTTTGGGCCACTAAATTGGCAACAACTCAGCCACTAAGGAACATATAGGAAAGTGCCGTGAAGGCTTGTGAGGCTCATATGGCCGTGTACACATGCACCCTATCGTTTCTCTATGTCTCATGTACTCGATTACAAGAAAGACTAAACAGACATGACAGATGCATGCATTCCAACCAATGGCTGGGAATCCTATAACAGGTAGGGTACAATGTGGCATTGTACCACAGGATAGGGGACCCAGCAATTCTAAGGGTTTTATTTATTTATTTATTTTTTTTTATTTTTTTTATTTAAATCATTAAACCAACTAGGTATTTTGTTCTTGTGACATTCAGCTAATTTTGAACTTGATTGGAAAATCCTATTCCAATGGAAACTTGATGAGGTAGTCTACTAAAGGTCTTTTCAAGATATGGGTCTTGACTTAACGAGGATACATCCAAGCATTATGGCCTGGAAGTTTTATGAGGACAACAATAATATGATGAATTTGTCAGTATCATTGATTTTATCTTGATAATTATGTTTGATTCATAAGGTGAGGAGCCAAAGGACAAACATGAAAGGCGAATAGTAGTTTTTTCACCCATATCATTTTTCACGTCATATAGAAAATCACCCTAGTATGGTGGGACGTTAATTTGGCATCACCCTCTGCCTGTCTATTCGATTAACAATAAAAAAGTAACTAAAAAGACAAAGGGATATAAGAAGCTATAACTAGAGGAAAAATGAATACATAAATAAGGCAATCGAGTGGCTAACAAAACCTAACCACCTGAGAACGAGTCAAGCTGGTTTTGATTTCACCACCGATTCATTTAAGACTAGATAGCGTGCATTAAGCTATGAGTGATCTTGTTTTCAAAATTTCCAAATAGGACTGAAAGGTCTCGAAGAGATCACATTAATCTTTTGAGTGGAATTCAAGGAAAGGCCTTTGCTCAAGCAAAGATAGGGCTCAAACCATGCTTTATACTAGATTTGGGCTGGAAAATACTGGACTACTACTGGAATGGGCACACTGACTCAATCTTGGCGCAGGTGCATGAAGGGGTTTCCAGCTTCGCCCAATAATGATGCACGACATTGCTGTCCCACGTAATAATCTACTGTCACTAAAAAAATGCTTATACACTACAGCAGCATGCAATTCGAATTCTTATGCGATTAAATTTTGGCCTATAAAAAGATCATTCATGTATATACACATACACATGCGCATGCGCAAGCGCACAGAGTGGCATCCTAGAAAGGATCATTATGCAACCGGACATGGTATGAATCATGACTAATCCTAATTTGCAGTTAATTTAGCCTAGGGTTGGGCAAGAAAGGATCAATTGGCCCCAACCAAACCTGTACTCCTGCTTGGCCAATTATCCGACACTGGGTGGCATACCCTAAACAATCGGTTTTTTTGGGTGGAAGTTTACATGGTGTCAAGGGTCGGGTCTCCAACCCAAAAGGTTAGTCTATTAGGTAGAGTTGCCCTCCCCACTTATATGCCCAAGATTTTCTCAATGCCTATCCAATGTGAGATAAAGATCCATGACATTCTCCCCCACCCAACCCGCATGACGCCCTCATTGTGGTTGGGCCCACCCTAGCTACCTATCCGCACCCCTTACCCCTCGTGAGTCATATACGCCCTCAGTACCCCGTGGGCCTAGGCGCTTGGCGTGACATTGGATAAGGGACCAGGTTGGCTCTGATACCACTTGTCACAGGTCGGGTCTCCAACCCAAAAGGCTAGCCCATTAGGTGGGGTTGCCTTCCCCACTTATATATCCAAGATTTTTCCAATGCCTATCCGATGTGAGATAAAGATCTATGCATTCTCCCCCACCCAACTCACATGACGCCCTTGTTGTGGTTGGGCCCATCCTACCTACCTGTCCGCATCTCGTACCCTTTGCGAGTCATATACGCCCTCGGTACCCCGTAGGCCCAAGCGCTTGGCGTGACATCGGATAAGGGACCGGGTTTGCTCTAATACCACTTGTCATGGGTCGGGTCTCCTACCCAAAAGGTTAGCTCATTAGGTGGAGTTTCCCTTCCCATTTATATGTCCAAGATTTTCCTAGTACCTAACTGATATGGGATAGAGATCCATGACAATGGATAAGCTTACAACAATTTAGTTTTCAGAACACATACTATGAGCAGGCCTTGCGTTACGGGCCATAGCACCATGGCAAAATCAAAGTAAGGGGGGATTTGGATAAGAATCCTTCCTACTGAAGTCCAAGTCACATATGTAGGCCTTCATGGCCTCCGAGTCGAAGCTTGTCAAGGCAGCAAAAGCAATGTAAAGCTCGTGGGCTGGCCACAACATAGCTGAGGAGATATGAGGCCAAGAAGGTCATTGGGTTTCAATATGGGGTTTCAGCTACATCTTTGAGAGTTGCTATGAAGCCTGTCTCTGCATGCAACCATGCCAACCGAAAGGATCTAAATATTGCAACCCCTTCAAGTGATCTCTCCACTCCATTAATTTAAATTTTTTAAAGGTTTAAGAAAAATATAAAAGGTTTTTATGAAAAGTGACCATGCTGTCTACTATAAAACATCATTTTGAACAATTTTGCGGATCCAAAATTTATCATTTAAGTAAACTTTTTAGCCACTTATAATCCCTACTTCATTTTTAGTCAAAAATTCCACTTAAACTATAGATTTTGGAAAAACTTTATTCTGTAAAGTTATTCAAAATGATGTTTTCTAGTGGACTACGCATGCGACCACTTTTCATAAAAACCTTTTATATTTTCCAAAAATTTTAAAAATTAAAATTAGTGAGGTGGGGAGATCACTTGAAAGAGTTGCAATATCTGGACCCCAACCAAAATATTATATTTCAATTTGGGAGGTCCGTCTACCTTCCTAGCCCACCACCATACTCCAGCGACTTCTCGTGGCAGATTCTTGTAGAAATACAACCGTTTCTGGTCGTTGAAGCCCATTTCCATCTTTTTGGTCCGAAGCCTTTGAAATTGGAGTGCCCAAAATGAGGACTTTGGATCTGTCTTGCAACTGTTGCGAATGGGCTTGTCATTGGCCCAATTCCAGAACGAAATTAGCTTGTGCCTTCAACAAGTCCTCCTCGTGTTGATGAAAGAAGTTGAATAAGTCACTAGTATTTGCAAAATGTGGGTTGCATGAGTGAAAATTTTGAAAATTGTTGTCATCCGAATCCAATTTGGTGCAAAACAAAATAAAACTTATGCACCATTTTTTTTTTCCCAAGTATTAAGACAGTTAGCTTGACTAATTCTTAGACATGGGTCAATATCAGTTAATGATTAAAAAAAAATAATTTAAAAAAAAGCACCGTGTCGATGGTTATCTTTGTTGGCTCAAGTCAAAAACTTGAGACATTTCGATTCTTAAGGCATAAATACTAAGACCAATTATTCCAATATATGGGATTCAAAATCTAGTTACATTACGCGAATGAAAATGAGTTAGTCCGCCACTATAAATCTACATTGCGATAGCCCGAACACCCTGACTGTCAAATCATAAAAAAAAATCTACATTGCAATAACAAAAAGCAATCAAAATCATAAAAAAATTGAGCAAAATTTCGATACATTGCATTTGTTAATAGGCATCGCTTATCTTTTAGCTGTAAAAGGAGGAGTTTGGGTTTTCGAATCTTGATCCTCTTTTGATTTTTCTTTGAGACAGAAAATTTGTTGGCACTTGAGGGTTGAGAGTCCAATCCTGAGGGATAAAAAGCCAAAAAAAAAGAAAGAAAGAAAGGGAGTGTTGGGGAGGGGGATTCTATAAATAGGGATTCATATTTTAGTACTCCGTAGTCCGTTTTATGTAATGGAATCCAACCCGTAGCCCATAGGGCCATAGGTAAAAGGCCAGTTATACGTTGGCCGCTCACTCATCAACCAAGCAAACCCTAAAATGTAGTTTTAAAAATAAAAAAAAAACAATTTATTTTTTATTGGATCGTAGAAACGTGGGTCGGTTCCGTAATTTTGATGCATAAACCTCTGAAACCCTGAATTCTGAAAAGGACTGTTTTTTATACAAACAGGGTAGCAAAAGTACTACAGAGGAACCTGCATAGCCGCTCGGCATGGTTCGAACCCCTACGCCCTCTCCATAAAGAAAAGTAAAAGCATTTTAGTACGCGAAACCTGCCAAAAAATGTTCTAAGCCCCTCTCGATCACTCACCTCAGTGCCACTGTCCCCTCTCTCTCTCTCTCTCTCTCTCTCTCTCTCTCTCTCTATATATATATATATCTTTCTCACTCTAAACCTGCAACCACTAGGGCTCTTGGGAGTCGAGATACTAAAGAACCCCGTAATAATAAAAGTTAAAAAACAGAGGGGGAGAGAGAGAGAGATTTTTAGGATTAAACCAGGCATGAAGATAAAGGGAAAAGGCAAAGTTTACCCATCTCCGTCATCATCATCGTCTTCATATAAAGACGCTATCTCTGTAATGAAACTCCTCCCAGCTGCCATTCTAGCTCTAGCACTACCTCTCCCACCCCAAGACCGTGAAGTCCTTGCTTACATGATTACCAGGTCATTATCTACTACCACCACAAACCCACCTTCAACCCTCCAACACCACAAGAAGAAAAGCAATGGACCCACCACCACCGCGGCCGCCGTCACCGCCAACGTTCCAAAACACCCTCTTTTTGAATGTGGGTGCTTCGACTGTTACACCAGCTTCTGGTTCAGGTGGGACTCTTCGCCCAACAGAGAGATCATTCACCAAGCCATTGAAGCCTTCGAAGACCATTTGACGAACGGCGAGTCTTCCAAGAGAAATGGCAGAGGAAGAAAGCGAGACAAGGTGGTGGGTCGTCGCCGTCACACCGAAATACCGGCGGGAAAAGAAACCGAGACGGCCGAAATATCGGTGGCGGAAAGTGAGGTGGTGGAAACCGAAGATGTTGAAGAAAATGTGGGTGGATGTGAAGATGAGGTGGTAGTGGCTGAGGTGACCGGAAACTTGGAAATGGAGGAAGAGGAGGAGGACGTGTTGGTGGCGGCGGCGGCCGTGCAAGCTCCGGCGAGCAACCACAAGGGTTTGGCCAGGAAAGTGTTGCCGGACGTGGTGGGTTTATTAAATTCGCGTTTGTGGAGCCTCTGGAGTCCGAACATTTAGTGGCATTTCCGAGAAAAAAGGGGAAAAAAAATACTTTATATTTTCTTGCTATTTTCCTTTACATTTTCGTGGGAAAATCTTATGTTTTTTTTTTTTTTGAGTATCTAAACTCTGAAGTCTATCTTTTTGGTTGGAAAGTAAATTTACCTGGGTTTTAATTCTCGGGGAAATAGTTTTTGATGGATTTTGTAATTTACTCCTATTAGTTTAGGTAGGATAATATGGGCTAAACAATTTTGATTAGAAGGTCAAAGTATTAGCTTACGTGGACTAATCATTTCACATCATGACGGGCTGTGACTTTATATCATAATTTGTGTGATTTCCCAAGCTTTTTTGTTTTGGTGACTTCTGAGAAATTTGTGCTACTTTATGGGTGCAATCATGCTCTGCTTAGTGGCCATTTTAGACTCTCACAGGCTTTAAGCAGATCCAAGGGACTCTGCAATTGTCCCCTAAGGCAATCAAACGCTTTCATTAATGAGAATTTTACATTTTTATTTATTTATTTATAATAAGGTTGTTTGAGATTTTGGCCTTAATTAATTGAATATTCTCATATACATTAGACAATTACGAGACACTTATCAAAAGTTGATTTGCCATTAAAATTTTACGTGGCTTAAAGGTACGTATCTGATACGGGTATGAATTGAATTATTTAGAAACAACAAATTTTAGAAACAAAAAAATCTTATAATCACTTCTCACTCCTAGAGGGTAGTTACCAATCAAATTTATCATTGATTAGAGTAATCATGTGAGAGATTAGTCAAGTTCGGCTTGGATATTCTTATTGGCTAGTGAAATGGGAAATTTAAATTATTAACGATTCGAGACCACTAACATCATCGCCATAATGTACTCACAATATTTTTAAATTGTATAGTCGACAACGAAAAGTTTTTTTTTCAATTTATATGCAATTTCAATGAACATTCAAAACGGTGTTTTCTGCAATTTTTCCTTATTCATAAATGAAAACGAAAATTTTGGATATCAAAAGGGCCAGTTATAAATAATAAAGTTTTGAATGAATCAAGTGGGATTCATATAAAAATCAAATGGTCCATTAGTCACCTCATAATCTTTGATTTTCTGTAGAGTACCCATTCAAAGCAGGGTAGGCACAAGGTTGTTGATTAAACCAATTTTGCTCTTGCCACTTGTCGGATTATCGCTAATCGCTAAGAATCATGGGATTCGACTGTGAGGGCCTTCATGCATCGTATTATTATATTGTATTATTAGATGTTTGACACTATTGTACCCTGATTTTCCGGCATTGACTAGGGTTGGCAACTCTTCTTTTCATTGGCGGACGTTGCGGTGGCAAACATTATTAAGGGTTTGCTAGATGCTTTATGTGAAAAGCATGGCAACCATCCACACAAATGGCAATGAAAATTCGAAAAACAAGGACACATCATGAATTTTGAAGATTGATTTTATATTATTAACTATATACTTGTGTTATAGTTCACGAGGGATGTTATGTATAGTCGCGATGGTTAAATCATTAATGTGTGTAGTGCATGATCCATGATTTGACCGTCACACTTGTAGATAGCATGTGAATGTGGTACATGAATGATCTATTCACAACGCGATGGTTCAATTGTTGTGATTGTGGTTAATATCTTCTTAACTTTTAAATGATCTCATTCAAGATTATGTATTTGTAGTTTCAATCTATAATCTGTATTAAACGGGTAAAGTTTCAATTTAGAAGTTCCTTTTATCAGGAGAAAGGTATTTCACATAAAATACAAGGTTTGTGTCAAATTTTTTTTTCAATTTTTTTTAAAAAAAAATTCCAATTTTATACCCTTAACTATAGGAGGTTTTTTTTTTTTAAAAAAAATTTTTTTAAGCAAAAAATATAGAAAAGAGGCGACCAATCATGGTAACTATTTGTGCGTGATTATAGTAGCACCTTACTCGTTCAAGAACAAATGACAAAGAAAGCCTAAACAAATCCACTATAAGGGAAATTGTAAGCACTTTCTTAAGTCGATTGAGCTATTACCCGATTGTAACTCCTACAAAAATTAGTAATTCCATTGCATAAATAGAACCATCAAAACACAAATACATGCCACCGCGTTCGAGACTCAAATCTTTAACTACTTGGCCTATGATACCTTACTTAACCCATCCAATCTTTGTAACATTAAACCTTGTAGAGTTTCAACCTAGGACTCCCCCACTCTTAGAAGGGAAGAAGTATTCCACTTAAACTAGCTTGTGTCAAAACCTTTTCTTCAATTTTCTTCTTAATTCCAATTTTACATCCCAACCCATAGAAGATTGGTGAACCTTTTTAAGCCATGGTAATTGGAGGCATCTTTTGGCCATTGATGCATATTTCTTTAGGACCCATCTTTTGGCAATGGATGCACATTTGTCAGTCACCGTACAAAAACAAGAAACTGGCACGATGAGGGCTTATCTAAGAAATCATTTTGGTCATTTAGCAACAGAAAAATCCAATCAATGGATGCAGATGATGGGATTGCTATTTGTTTCTTTGCTTGAATAGTTGCTTTTGCTTGCCGACTGATCTTTGGACAGTAGTTCCTAATTCAAATGGAGGACCACACACCAGCAATTAATGTATCGTATTGAAATGATTTATCGGCCCTTTAGAGTCTTTAGATGTCCCATGATCCCGGGGCCCAGACCCAAACAAAGGCCACCATCATATAGTAACTCCACAAAGTAGAAATTAAATGCTTCTTTATTGCCCATTCAGAGGAAGGTCAGATATTCATGGCATGATTATTTAGTGGTATTTTTTTTTTATTACTTGTTGAGTAAGTGATTTAAAATTCAAGTTTATAGAAGGACATTAATGTTATTGTATTTTATTTTTAAAACTTTGTGTAAGATGAAGAAGGTAAAATTTTATAAGACCACCCAGCAACATTATTAAATAGAAATAATGAAGAAACATTGATAAATTACCTGTTGCAGAATTAGGAGAATTAGGCAAATATCAGCATGACTAAATAAATGTGTTGAAAGAGCAATGATACTTATTTGTTAATATTGAGGTTAGCAGTTGACTGGAATGTCTAAAATAAAAAATAAAATAAAAGGAGAGAGAGAGAGAGAGAGAGAGAGAGAGAGAGAGAGAGGATTCTTCTTTGTAACTTGTGAAGTTTGACTAATTTTCTCTAATAATTTGGTGGCACATGCATCTGCAGAAGTTATAGCACAGGTTTATGGTGAATTCCATATTTTGGCAAACAGCAAAACAACCCCCCCTTTTTCTGGAGGCCAACTCCCTCCTAAGCGGCTCAAATAGTACCGAAACTTGCTTTGCCTTTGTCCTACCAGTGTCTTGTCCGGTCTAGCTTATGCCATTATACGCAAGTGGGAGCTCAATGCGATCGAGGTCATCACATTGAACAATTTGATCACTATTTCTCAACTCACGTCCCTAATTCTTGTGTAATAAGGTCATAGATATAGCACTAAAAACATCTACAAGGGTATTAGCTAATTTTTTGCTACTTTAACTAGTAAAATGAGATTTTTTAAAATAACTAGCTAGTTATCCAAGTGAGTACTCAAAGGGTACTAGTTATTTTTTAACTATTTCAAAATATTTATTAATAATCTTTTTTTTTTAATCATGTTGTGGAGATATAAAGATAGAATGATGCGTAGAGAGAAGACAAGCGTCACTTTTTTAACTAAAAATAATTTAGCTAGCGAACATTTATTAGCTAAAATGACGATAGCTAAAATAGCTAGCCCCTTGAAAAAGGTAAAAAGTGATTCGACTAACCAAAATAATAAAAAGAGTTAGATAGCTAGTTCCTTGGAGATGTTCAAACGGTTAAGAAAAAAGGTAGCAGAGCTACAACTTGGATGGGTTGAGCCCATCCAAATGGAATTTGATTCAGTCAATGGACAGGTTTGGGTAATAATTTATTATACATTGGGTTGGGTTGAGATTAGAAAATCACAACCCAATCTCAATTCAAATTGGGCTTGGACAACCTAAACCGGACCTATATAGTATATTTACTTATATAATCAGTTATATATATGTCTGTCAGTCTGTGTTTTGAATTCCTAAATGGTGTTTAATTATTTTGATGCTTTCATCTTTTGTTTTTTTGGGAGGGGGGAGTAAAAAAACTATTTTTTGAATTGAAATGAATTTTAATTTAATCAATAGAATTTGGATGATTGAGATTTGTGAGCTTTTATTGAGGAAAGTTTCTAAAACTTCCACACCAAAAAAAAAAAAAAAAAGTTTTCTAAAAATAATAGAAAAGAAACATGCCAGCCCACTCAACCTGTTCAACTCGAGCACCGATTGAGCACAGGCTAGGGAAGCTCAACCTGAAGCACGTATGGGTTGGGTTGGATTTAGGCTGAGATCAAGTTTTATACTTAAGTTGTGATATTGTAATAACGTCAAAACCCGCCGCTTGATTCTTGATGTATTATTGGATATCCTTTTTATAAGCTTTTTTTTTTTTTTTTTTTTGGTTTGATAAGCGATGTATTATTGGATATATATGAGGACCTGATTTATGGTTTAATGGAATTTGAATGGCTTCATTTATATATTGTACAGAATATAAGGTACAAATCCATCATTTTTAACACGGCTATTAAAATATTCTGTAGTCATGACCATAATTGACAGTATAAAATTAAACTTTAGCATTCATGAAATGCCTTTGTTTCAAATTATTCACGGCTGACTCCTGGTGTGGGTGCCACTTAAATTACTTCATTCACGATGAAAAAATTGTTCCAAAAGTATAGGCAAAATAAAAAATAAAATAAAATAATTCCACGCGGACAACTAAACAGGCCCTAACGACTGAAAGGAATAATGAAAATAGGTTTAAGTACTTGAGAACCCAATGGCGAAAGAAACCTTCATATGTGTACTTTAAGTACTTGAGAATTCTTTTGCGAATGGTTTGAATTCATTGCTGTATTTATAAAGGATGAGTAAAAAGTATATCACAATCAATCAATAGTACTTCCAGGCCAAACCATTCAAGTATTCAACGGTTTA
Organism: Liquidambar formosana; assembly: GCA_039720395.1. Classification (NCBI taxonomy): domain Eukaryota; kingdom Viridiplantae; phylum Streptophyta; class Magnoliopsida; order Saxifragales; family Altingiaceae; genus Liquidambar; species Liquidambar formosana. Next base: position 30,388,366 of record CM077828.1, read on the forward strand.
AAGAAGTGTAAGGCATTAAAATTGGACAGCCAGCCAGCCAGTGGTCTTTAAGGCCATGTTTGGAACCTGGGAAAAGATGAGGGAAAAGATAAAAGAAGAGTGCAAAAATTATTTGAAAATGAATCTGTTTTTAAAACAATCTTCCCAATTTTCCTCCCCTTTCCCTTTCATCTTTTTGAGATCCAAACAGTCAAACAGACAATAAAAGATTCCCTGATCTCTCATTAAAAGGTGGTACGATGGAGAGTAACTCAAGCTTCTTCGTCATAAATAAAATTAGGGACCACTGTATAAACTTAGGCTCTAATTTAACCAAAGTAGTCATAAAGTGGCTATAGAAAGTAAAATCGAAGTTAGCCTTAGTAGGCTAGCCTTGTATTGAGTAGTCATAAAGTGGCTATAGAGAGCAAAGTCGAAGTTAGTAGGCTAAGCCTTGTAGTGGGGATTGGTGGACTACAGTTAAGGGTAGGAGTAAAGATATGTTCGGATTCAAACCCCTCCTATTTTACCCCCAAAAAAAGAAAATTTCCAACCTTGATGACTTTAGGCTATGTATGGATTGAGATAAATGGAGAGAAAAGAAAATGATTTTCTCTCCATTTCTCTCGTTTTGATTGTTAATTTAGAAGAAAAATGAAATAGAGAAAAAATGGACCAATTTACCTTTCTCTCCAAATTGGAGAGATTTGGAGAGAAATAGAGAGAAAAGTAATAAGTTAGTAATGAAATGACAAATATATCCTTACATAACTTCTATTTAATATATAAAAAATAGCGATAATGTAATTGTAACTACTTTCTCTCATTTTCTCTTTATTAATGAAGTCTAACTAACCAAACAGGATAGAGAGAAAGTTATTTTCTCTTCTCTTCTCTTCCCTTCTGTTTTTTTTCTCTCCTCCTCTTCTTTCCATTTCTCTCAATCCATGCATAGCCTTAATGTCAAACTTAGTACGCTAACCTTGTTGTGAGAGATGGTGAGGTACCATTAAGGGTAGGGGTAGGATAGGTTAGGGTTCAAACCCCTCCTATTGTAAACCCCCCCCCCCCCCCACCCCAAAAAAAAAAAAAAAAAAAAAAAAATCCGAACTTTGATGATTGAGAAAGTCAATGTGATTGGATGATTTGAACCACCCGATTCAAACCTTGTCAATCTGACGGTCAAAAATAGCTAGCTTGATCTTGGGTCGATCATGAGTCATGAGTAATCAGACCCAATGCGCTCCCTTTCTGATTTTGCGAATTAAACGGTCTTGGGTTTAATGAAACATTTCCCTAATTTAAAGCTAAACTCACGTTATGCTCATTACCTTAATGAAGGAGGCTCACATCCTTTTGTGAACTAACCCAAATAATACAGCAATATCGTGACAGTTACGAATTCCTCCAATTAAATTTCTACACCCCAAAAGAAATATAAATAAAAAATAAAAAACGTAATGCATGGTGAAAGGGCCAATGGCTTGCTGTTCGAACGACACCTTACTTACCCTCGAGGTAATCGTTTTGAGTAGCAGCAAAGTACATGCAGCCACATATATGGAGCATCAAATGGGTAGACCTGCATCAATGGATGTGCTGAGTGGGATTGAAAACGGGGAAACACAATTAAACCCATACCAAAACCCGCCTTTTTGAGTTGGTCGTTTCAATTTTGAATGGTATGCTTGGCACACATGCGCGTATGCTTTGCGCTGGGCAGCATTCTGAAAACGCCTACTGCATCCTCTTTTTGAGGAAGGAGGACCCATTTCAAGAATCCACCATTGCTAGGTGTGTTCTGCTCCTCTAGAACTGTCCAAATCGCACTAGTGTACAACCTGCCCATTGTCACTTTTGAAAGCATGCCACATCATGGATACGTCAACTACTCAACTCAGTGTATTAGGATTCAAAAACAAGACAAGTTATTCAGATTTGGTTCAACTAAAGGCCCGTTCAATTTTACGCCGATTGGGTTCACTTTTCTAAATACATGAACATGTGTTCATTACAGAACATCTCATTGAGCTGATTTGTAAGCTGCCAAATTTATACCCAAAAAACCAATTTTGAATGATATTGAGCTATATGTTATTCGGCTTATTTATTTATGTGTTTGCCCAATTGACAGAAAACATTTTCAGTGGTTTATGAAATTTTTTCAATGATCTTTTATTTTACCACTTGCTATAATACTAAATGTTATAATTTGACATAATGTGCTCTGATGCTACAAATGATACAATATACAATTTTTAACGTGATTAGCATCTCCCTTTTAAGGGTGGCAACGGAGCGGGTTTGAAACAAGACACCCTTATCTTAACTCTGCCCACGAAACTAAAACCTTGTCTCAACCCTAACCCAACCCTACATCGGGGTGGGGTAGGACATGACTGCAACAAGAGGCAGGGCGAGGCAGATATCCCATGGAGAAAAATATTTAAATGTTTAATTGTAAAACAAAACACATGGCTAAACATATTTACTATGCGTGTTGTGCAAACAATTTTTTCACCCATTTGTAGTGGTAGATAACGTTTTACTAAATGCAATTATTTATCTTTAGTCTGACATTGATAATGAACTATGGAAAGCTTACACATAAAATGCACATTATATATAGAATTTTGACACATTTAATGGTATTCGGGGCGGATATAGCAATTCTCAATCTCATCCCAAACCCGATTTGGATTGAAAATGTAAATCTCATTCTCGTCCCACTCTTGCTTATACAATTACATATACTATCCCGTCCCATTAGGGTTGGGACGGGCTAACCCGTCCCATTGCCACCCCTACTCCCTTCAATTCCAATTCTCCCCCGTCCCGTGAAACTTATAAAGCACAAAGCGTGTATCGAGATTCGTGTCATTTTGGTGCCAGTTGGCAGGTTGTAACAAGAGCAACGGCTACTGATTCCAGGCTAATTCAACCACAAATGCCACCCCATGTGAGTCTCTCTCTCTCTACATTCACTCCTTCCTCGTTACTCAAAGGCGAAACCCACGCTCCTTTTTCCCAACTCAACTATAAATACCCACCCAAACCCCAAACCCGTTCTTCAAACCCATCCTTCATCCTTCGTAAACGCAACACCTCTAAGCCATGGCCCAACCAGCAACCCCCGTATCTCCGCCGTTGAAAGACGAGCTCGACATAGTGATTCCCACTATCAGGAACCTCGATTTCTTAGAGATGTGGAGGCCTTTCTTTCAGCCCTACCACTTGATCATCGTCCAAGACGGTGACCCGACTAAGACTATCCGAGTACCCGACGGGTTCGACTACGAGCTTTATAACCGAAACGATGTGAATCGGATCCTTGGACCCAAGGCCAGTTGCATCTCTTTCAAGGACTCGGCTTGTCGCTGCTTCGGCTTCCTTGTTTCCAAGAAGAAGTATATTTTCACCATTGATGACGATTGCTTTGTAAGTTCAATGCTTTTGTTTTTGCTTTTTACTACTATGTTTCGGTTACCGAGTTTCTGATTCGGGAATGGCGTGACTCGGTTGAGTTGATTCGGCGAGTTTGGGTAGGCATTTGTTTGGATTTTAATCTAGGACTCTTGGAGAGATTTTCGGTGCGTGCTAAAGTAAAACAGTCCCTTTGAGAATATTCCTTGGAAAAATCTCTGTTGGTGAGAACCTGGGATATTTTTTCAAAAAATTTTACGGAGGGGTTCACCATTTTGTCCAATTTGCATGAGTTGCCCCTAACCAAAGTCCCATGGGTCTATGCCGCCGAGTTCGGATTCTCTGCTTCACTTTATGTGGTTTGATTATATTCTTGACCTTACATTATAAAAAAGGGAAATGCTTAGCATCATATATCCCGATCTCATGATGGATCTCATTTAGACACATGGGTAGGTTTCATATGGATCCCACATTCACATGAGCCCCATCTCATGTGTATAGATGAGATTTATTACGAGACTTAAAGATAGGATCCATAAAATTACTCTGTACAAAACATATTTTTACCCATGTTGTTGGGTGGGTCAAGCTGAATGACCCGCCTCCTAATAGGGCAGTGGATCTTACACTTGTGATGATCATTGATATGGGGTTCACTTCCTATATAAGGTAATGGGTCATACTGCCAGACACACACCAAATAGTATGACCTATCTCCTAATAGGTGTGGATCGTATACTTGTGATTATTGATATGAGGTCCATTTCTTAGCAGGGTACTGGTCATACTACTCAGTTAGCACACCAAGTAATATGACCCGTCTCCTAATAAGATGGATCCTATACTTGTGATAAGGTCCACGTCCCCTTAGGGTACATATTGTTTGATCATAAAAATAAGTTGAAAATCTATACTAAGAAACAAGATATTATTTAATGGATGAAAAAGTGTTACAACGTCTATTAAGAGTAAATTTAAACGTGAGCATAACATGCAAAGTCAAGCGGAGGTTTCAAATCCGAGACGAGCCTAGATCTATGAATTTGGATTGTTAAATGTAATGATTTAAGGCATGCGCAACAAAAATATTGCTATGACGTTGCCCTGTAATTAAAAATTGACAGGAGAGTACGGTGGTCCGTGGTCCACCTAATATTGTTGACATGTGAAATCAAGCATCTATCACACAATCAGGTCCGTTAATGGGAGACACGTAATGGAGCATCCCAATCGGTGAGGGGAGACCCTATTTCGATGGACTTATTGGAAAAGACTGGGAGGTCCTACGGTTTGATTAAGTTGATCCAACTGGATAGATTTTTGTGGGGGGCGAAAAATATCTCTTTGGATCCACTTAAATTCTTGTGGACCTAGCAATAGCTAGATTCCCTATTATTATATATAGATATCAATAATGATCAAGTGGGAATGTTTAATATCGTTGGGGACGGATCGGACGGTGTGGAGCCGTGCGTGATATTCATGCGCATGCGCATGATTATCACGCATGATTCTGCACCGTTCGATCCCTCCTAGACATGTGGGATGTACCTCACCTGATCATTTTCATATATAATATATAATATAATATAATATATATACACATAAAAATGAGCACCTGTGCCACTTGGGGTGTGAAATTGCAGTCAGTTGATTATGTGTGTGTAATAAGGTATGCAATGGTACATGTAATCAACGATGAAGATTTGCATTACAAATTAAGCTTGTTTTGAGACATGCAGGTGAACATCCTTGTGTATGTTAGAAAACCAAAGAATCGTGTAATTGGGTATCTATAACTTGGGCCAATGGATAAAAAATAAAATGTTCAAATTAAAACTTTGTTTTAGGTTAAAAAAAAAAAAAAAGATTATGATTAAAAGTCTGCACATAATATATATCAAGATTTCTTTTTCACAAATGTTGAGTAGTAGCCCGTATACGAGTTGTCGTTGTCAGTGCAGGCACAAATGGTGGGCCTCACACTCTTGAAATAGGGTGGAGTCTATCCTCGTGTCTGCTCAAAAAGCCCGTATACAGGCTACCTAGGATGGCTTTTCCTAACGGAGAATTGGGGATGGTTGGGGGTCCATTGCAACTCACCCAGTCAACTCAACTTTTAAAGACTCAGTTCTATGTCCGAGTTCTGCAAGTGTTTTTCTATTGGGTGTGGATTTAGCAGGCTTCCATCAACTTATCTAAAGTCTTCTCTGTGTAATTTATATGTATATGTGTGTGTATATATATATATATATGTAATAGGTGGCAAAGGACCCGAGTGGGAAGGAGATAAACGCGTTGGCACAGCACATACATAACCTGCTGAAGCCATCGACGCCATTGTTCTTCAACACGCTCTATGACCCGTTCAGGGAAGGAGCTGATTTTGTCCGGGGATACCCATTTAGCTTCAGAGAAGGAGTGCCCACCGCCATATCGCATGGGCTGTGGCTTAACATCCCTGACTATGATGCCCCCACTCAGCTTGTCAAGCCTCTTGAGCGCAACACCAGGTTCTTTCTTTACTTCTTTTTAAGTTGAATTCAACTTTGATTTTGTAGTGAAAGCCGGCCACCAAAGAAACAAACACGTAAATTGTGCAGAAGCGGAGGATTTGATTCAAGGATAAAGCAGTAAAATATGAAGATTACATATAAAACAAACTAAATTCACAATACAATCAGTTTAGGTGGTTTTGTAGACAATGGGGTTCCACTCAGGAGTCGCAGCCCTCTTTAGCAATACAAAATCTACCAACGTTGCTACTTTGAGAACTTTTGCCACTCTAATCACCTTAATTCACTATTGGATGACCCGAATGTAGAATACTGTAGGTATAAGAATAGCCATTGCATGGTGTACCACCTAAATTGATTATATTTGTGGAGTATGATTTTCCACCTAAATTGATTATATTTGTGGAGACCTCTGTGAGGAGTTGGCTTCCCTTGTCTTTGCTTCAAAGTAATGGAACTGAATGCGCTCTGCTTTCTTCTTGGGAATTAACTCATTGTATACATTCCAGAAGATATCATTGGTTCTTCTTTCTATTGGAGTTCTCATAACATAAAAGCCTCGAAAAATGGTTTTGTTTACAATCCTTGGGGAGCTGCTTTCTGATAATGTGTCCGTTGTCTTATGTCTGATAATGTGTCCGTTGAAACTTCTAATTTTGCTTCATTTCTGCTAATTATAAGGTCATTCTGAGTTCCTTGTCTAAAAAAAATTAACTTTTACATAAAACATTGACATGGAACGAAAGCTTTCTTTCAGTTTAATATTCACCTAAATGTGCATTAATTTTAGCTCAACCAGGTACGTGGATGCTGTTATGACAATCCCGAAAGGCACCCTCTTTCCAATGTGTGGGATGAACCTTGGTTTTAACAGGGAACTGATAGGCCCTGCCATGTATTTTGGCCTCATGGGTGATGGCCAACCTATTGGCAGATATGATGACATGTGGGCTGGCTGGTGTGCTAAGGTATCTTCTTTTCTTGACCCATCTTTTCATACATATAGTATTTTCGTTGTTGTCTTTTTGATGCTTGAAATTTGGCTAAATCTAATTGCATGTGCCATTAGATGGCTAAAAGTTAGAAGTTTGACTACTTTATGATAATGGCATTCCATCGTTGATTAACCAATGCCTTCAAGCTGAAACTTTTAGTTCTTTCCTATATTTTAATGAGCACGTCCAAGTCGATGCTTCGGGGCTAGGGCTGGTCCTTCAAATTTGTTCTTAGAATTGGTGTCCTGTATGCCCCAGGTTTGATTTTTTTTCTTTTTTCTCCCTTGGATTTGGTTTTCAGGTGATCTGTGACCATTTGAATCTTGGGGTTAAGACCGGGCTGCCATACATTTGGCACAGCAAGGCAAGCAACCCATTTGTCAATTTGAAGAAGGAATACAAGGGCATATACTGGCAAGAAGATATCATTCCATTCTTCCAATCTGTTGTCCTCTCGAAAGAATGCACAACCGTGCAGAAATGCTACATTGAGCTTTCCAAGATGGTTAAGGAAAAGCTTGGCCCAGTCGATCCTTACTTTCAGAAGCTAGGGGACGCCATGGTTACTTGGATTGAAGCCTGGGAGGAGCTTAACCCGTTGCCACAAGCAGCAGCTGCAGCTGAGCCTAGTGGTGTCAAGAAAAATGAACCCTCTCCCAAATCCAAATAGACGTCCTTTAATTCCATTTCATTGTTGTAATTGGCTTTCATTTTCCTTTCTTCAATCTCTTACGTTCTTTGGTGCTCTGCTAGTTTATGTTTCACCGCTTATCTCTCAAATTGCTTTCGTATCCCCTTTATAAATCTAAGCGTGTATTAGAGAATGTTGATTCCATTCTTGGTTGGAATGGAAATCTGAGGTCCTTCTAATAATATGCTTTTTGGATAGACCCTTGTGCCATGTTTGTTTGATTGGAATGGAATGGATGGAATGGAATCTCATTCCAATTCATTCCAAACAACATGTTTGGATGAGGTAATTAAATGGGAATGGAATCAAACAATAGTAGTGAATTATAATGATATTCATTCCGCAATATTTATTTTAATCTTATTTTCATTCTAGACTATTTTGAGCATGGAATCGGATTCCATTCCCCCCATTCCATTCCAACCAAACAAACATGGCCTTGGTGTTTATTAATTTTAAGCAATACCAATTTTATTCTATAGTTGTTTAAATCTTTTGGGTAAACGAATGTGTTGCGAACTGAGAACGTACGGTAGTAGAGTTCAATGGCTTGCTGTTGAATAGGGAGGGGATTTCATTACCACAAAAAATAAAAAAAGGAAAAAAGAAATGGGGGAATTGAGGCTGCAAGTTTAATCGAAGAGAACGGCTATTGCAATCCCCCATTTTTATCACCCCACTCATTTCCTTTGGGTTTTTAGGATTTTATGAAAAACTATAAAAGGTTTTTACAAAAACCGGTCGCTTGGTCCATTAGAAGACATCATTTTGAACAACTTTGTAAGAGAAAGTTTTTCCAAAATTTATCGTTTAAGTAGACTTTTTGGTAAAAAATGAAATAAAGGCTATAAATGGCTAAAAAGTATATTTCAACTATAGATTTAGGAAAAACTTTCTTTTACAAAATTATTTAAAATGATGTTTACTAGTGGACATGACGGATGGTTTTTATAAAAACCTTTTATATTTTGCATAAAATCTTAAAAATCTAAAGAATGGGGAGTAGTGTGATAAGAATGGGGGGTGCAATAACCATTCCCCTAATTGAAATGGGCTTTGCTATATGGGCCATGCCTTTTGGGGACCACAGTCCACTGGACCAGAATGAAGAGGTCGGCACATGGAGACATGGAGTACATTTGCTGGTTGTCTGGGGTTTTTTCCGTAATTCTCTCGCATGGGTAGAATTTATACGAGTTCCAATCCATGCAAGTGGGTTGAGAAAAATAGGAAAAGTTTACGGTGACTGCTGAGTAACATATAAAAAAACAAAATTATTTCTTATTTTTGTTAATTAGAGTTTTTAGTCCTTCGGTTCGACTACATCTCTAATATAGGTAAGATAATTGTCTACTCCACATCATTTAAATCTAGAATAAACTTAATTTGTGATTAACTATATAAAAGAAAATGCACCTTTGAACACAAAACCTTTTGCGTCTTGAAATGTAATTTTCAGGTACCATTGATTTACGCTATAGAGTTCATACGAAATAAATTATAAAAAAATATAGTTGAAAAGAAAAATGCTTACATGAAAAACAATGATGATTAACTAAACACACAAACAAAGTATTCGGGAACTACATGGGATCCACATATTAGGTGTATTGAAGTGTGTGTGTGTATATATATATATATATATATATATATTTTTTTTTTAAATTTATTATAAAGACACATGTTTTCATTTTTGGGTATAATTGGAAGATTCGAACTCTCAACTAAATCCTAATCCAATCTTTTACCACACCCTCCCTCATCACCAAACTAACCCAATTACTTCCATGTCGAAATATTTGCAGTACATCAATAACAACAACAACCCAAAAAAAAAAAATTGCAATAACAATTGTTATGTTAACTGAATTCTTTTTGAAATCAACCATAATGAGGTGCACTGTACATTGGAAGGAATGATAAAAGACGATGTAATGTGAATTTGTACAAGGGTATTTTGTCCAAAATAAAAAAAATAAAATTGCAAGCACTTCTCTTTTAACCCAGAGTGTGGCTGCTGTGCTGCCTAATCTGCACTGCTGGCTGCCGCCGCTAAACTACATGGTTCCCCACTTTTCAAATTTGTAGTGTACCCCAACCCCGTGACACCCATATTATGAACTGCTTTACACCTTTATTACTCTTTCATGGAATTATTGGCCGCTATGCCATCACTTTACTTTTATTACCTTTTTAAAAATTGTTAAAAACTATAGGACCAAATTCTGAGACCATTACTTTTGGTAGGTTGGAATGGGGTGAAAATAGAATGGTTATTTCTTTCTTAACATATTTTGAAATATCTGATTGAGTAGGAGAGAAAAAAGAACAAACATTTCTCTTATGAGGTTATTTCCTCTTAGAGTATCTCCAATGATGTAAGTTAAATTATTTATGTTATTACTATTTTAGCACATGTTATAGTGTCAAATGCTATAATTTAGCACAATGTGCTCCAATGGTGCAAATGACATAGTGTGCTATTTTTTGTTACAACCTCTATTCCCTTCATTTTTTATAAACTATCAACTACCATCTTCTAACCTCCATTTTTCCAATCACAAAATTATGATGCTAACTAAATTTGCCCATGTGCGATTTTTTTTTAAAAAAAATATATAATATTTCAATATTATTTTTGAAAATATTGCATTTAGTGACGGGTTGTTTGGTGATTGAGAAAATTTTGGAAGAGAAACATTATATTTTTCGCAGTTGCTGGTTTATTTGGTTGTTGAGAAATGGAAGGAGATTTGACATGGCAAATATAACAATAGCTCACTCTTGTGCTATATTTGGCACAAGGGTGAGTTATTACTATTTTTAGCATAAGTCTTTACCACACCATTAAAGTGGCCCAACTTGTGCTAAATACTATAATATAGCAATAGCACAGATTATAGCTCACCGTTGGAGATGCTCTTATGAGATCAGGAATAACGATTCATCTTCAAACCATGGGTCCAAAAAGAATGATGAGATCACAAAAAATAGGTCCCACTTAGTCTCTCTTTCATTCTATTTTCATATCTTATCAAACATCGGGATAGAAGGAACAAATTCTCATCTACATTCCGATTGATTCATTCAGGAACTTAAATCCTATGTCAGCGTATTCCACTCATGTCCGTGATTTGGATGATAAATTGATGATACCCACTTGAAGCTCCCACTATAATTCTGAGAGTATCCCTCCAATCTCGGCATCTTACTTCAACCCTAAGAAACGCAATTGATGGCATTGAAAAGGGAGGGATGTGACTAGGTTTAATCCATGCAATTGGAAGTGTATAAAGACCCTAGTAGCGACTTTGTGGAACCAGAGAGTGGGCGTCCATGTGAGCATAAACGTCATTACATTCTCATTCCAAACTTGGAAATTTCTGTGGGCGGCACAATATTCTTACCTTGTACATGACGACCAATTTTGTCAACAAACTAAAAACACAAGTCAATAATACATTCATTCAGTGATGGAATCAGGAAATTAACCTAATGAGGGTCAGTTTTGATTGTGAGATTTTTATCTTTATTCTATGAATTCAAATAAATTAATTTATAAAAGATAATACTTGGCTCCTCACAGTAGAGAAGCAACTGCTCTTCCCTCCCACTCATATTATGCCACGTGTAAAGCAAATAAATGAGAATTGATTATGTATATGTATCCTTATGCTATGTTATTATAGACATATATCTATGTGTCCATATATATATGTTTATGTGACCAAATAAATATGATTATATGTTTATATATTTGTATTCACGTGTCCATGTATTTGTATTCACATATCCATACTTTTTTAAAATTAAATATTACATGTGGCATAATATGAGTGGAAGGGAGGAAGAGTTGCTTCTCCACTGTGAGAAGCCAAGCATTGTCCATTTATAAATAACTAGTTACAACTTTTTAGGGAGTACGGATTTTCTTTAATAATAGGGTAATTTAACAGATATTGATAAGGGTAATATAAAAAGAGAAAGAAACGAGTGTTTTAGATTTGGTCAAAATATAAATGTTTACTAGATTTTGATAGGAGTAAAATAAGGTTTTCAAATTCATAAAAAAGATAAAGTTGATGATACAAAAAATTTAGACGGTAAACCCTAAATTGTAACTCAACTAATAATTCGGATATGAATCGAATTTACACAATTTAAATTTTAGACCCTAAAGTGAAACTTGATCTAAACTTTAGACTCTAACTGGGCTTGATAAAGCTTTACCATTGGATTCACCAACACAATTTACCAAAATTTTCTCTTCTCTATAGTTGAGTCGTGAAGAAAGGGTTAAAGCTCGGGCAGAAATCTCAAGCCAAGTCTAATTGCCTATAATTCAACCTCAACATCCGCTTCAAAATTCATTGCATTTTGAAAATGCAATTATTACATTACTTTACCAACTGTGCTAGTCATCATATTGGAAAAAAATTTTCATATAACTGTGACACGGCTGATACGATGTTACAAGCTAATAGGAAAAGAAGAAAATAGGATTGTAAGGCCAAAAAGTATTCTGACAATCCCACTTTTTTTCTCTCCTATTGGCCGTGACACCATGTAACCGTGTCACAATTACATGGAAGACTCATTCCATCAGAGACTCCGGCGATAGGAAGGGCACTGCCGGCTGTTGCTAAACACCATCCTTGCTGGAGAAAATGGAGATTGGGTTCTTTAACCTCAGCAAACACACTCACAAGTTATGAGTGTATTTCCATGAATTGGGGCAAAATTAGGCAACTGGATCGGAAATGGGTTCGATTTATTTTGCTATTTTTCCCAACAGTTGTGCTTTCTTTCCTATTGTTTTTAGTATTCTTTAGTTTAGTGCTAAGGAGATGAAGTTTCCATTAAAAATTTAGGTTGGCTTAACCCATCAAACCCATGACTAGCTGGGACGAGGTATTCATGGAAGGAGAATGGATGGGGCTGTGGTTGATGATGGGTCGACGGTAAGGGTTGTGGGTACGTTTAAGGATTGAGTTGATGGTGGTTTTGTACATTGCCGAAGAAGGAGAACTAGTGACGTGGTCGGTCTTTTTTTTTTTGGGGGGGGGGGGGGGGGGGGGGGGGGGGGGGGGGTTGGTTTAAAATAGGTGTTTTAAAGGAGAAGAATTATTGTAAGGTTGAGGATTGAGTTTACAATTACGGTGGTTTTATGTTTTGAGGGGGAAGAATTGTTGTTGAGGTGAGGATTGATTTGATGGTGGTTTAGTGCATCGTCGAACATTGCTGGAGAGGGAGAACCCACAAAGCTGTCGGCCCTTTTTTTTTTTTTTTTTTTTTTTTTTCCTGTTTTTTGTCTCACATGCATATAAGGGCAAAATAGTCATATTCTGTGTAAATATGCGTTACTTGCCTCTCCTTCGTTTGGTCAACACACGGTTTGCTACGATAGGCCCCCATTGCAAACAAATGAAAAACTTGGGTACTTAATTGGCTAAATTTAAATTTGAGGTAGTAAATTGGAACCTAACTTAAATATAAATTTGGGTTCTTTTTTTTTTTTTTTTTAACTACAATTGATAGAACCTATGCTTATCTTGAAATTCATTTAATATGGGTATCAATATTTCTCAACGAGTTTGAATCTAAGATCACTTTCTTAATCAATAAATACGATATCAAAATGCTACTAATCTATCATGCCATATCAATATCAATCCTTCACATATCCCTTCCATTTTTTGTCCTGTACCCACCAACTTTTTCTCATCTTAATCCATACATTAAACATGAATAAAATTCTAAATTTATCAATTGACGTGCCGTTTACGACACTTTTCTCCTTACATGAAGAGGGGTGCAGCCTCTGTGAATGAATATTCTCTGTAGACAGTGATACATCGCATGCTGGCCACTTGGGCCGCCCCCAACTTTTTCTACAAATCCCACCTTTTGAACTTGAATAGACTTCCTCCTCCTACTACTTATTCTTCCCTCTAAGAAAAATAGCACCACCAATATCAATCCTCATTTTTCTCCAAAATAATGGAGAACTACCAAATATTTTTCCCTACCTCATCGACATCATCGGCTTCTCCTTTCTCATCTAAAATTACCAATTCTCATGATTTTACTCATATGAGTGGTAGCAAAGCGGAAATCGGAATTCCTCGTTCATATGACAAAGGAGTCATGGAGAGTGGGACATCTGAGGATTCTGAAAGTAACATGAAATCAGGCAAGAAAAAGGGTGATAAGAAGATTAGAAAGCATAGGTATGCATTTCAAACGAGGAGCCAGGTTGATGTACTAGACGATGGGTATAGATGGAGGAAATACGGGCAAAAGGCAGTTAAGAACAATAAATTCCCCAGGTTAGTATCTCATATATCATCGATCATCTTTGGTTTCACTTTGGTTTTGTGATTTTTGGTCAGATTTATATATGTTGAAATTATCTTAATTCTATATCACTACTCCTACCATTATCGGTACATTTCTAGCTTGCATGGCTATGGGGGAATGCGAAATCCCACGTGCACCCAGTTGCAAAAGATTTTGGATTCTTTTTGGCATTTTCCTAGTGCAACAAAATTGTTTGTCTTGCTTCTCGGTAGTACTTTGTTAAATATAAGTAGGAGGTTCCTAACTATCAAATGAATTGATTGATTTTCTTATGATGAATTCCTTACTAAGAAAGACAATACTGAATGATTCGATAGAATTTACTCATACCCTTAACCCCCAAATATCAACAAACGAATATCAATGCTTCTTAATAAGTTTGAATCCGAAATCGCTCACTCAACAAGTCAGGAGAATACCACTAAACTATCATGTCATATAGCAATAATATTAAATGAATTGATCAATCTCATTTCTCCATTTCTTGTTTGTAGAAGCTACTACCGGTGCACGCAGCCAGGGTGCAATGTCAAGAAGCAAGTCCAGCGCCTTTCCAAAGATGAACAGATTGTTGTAACGACTTATGAAGGGATGCATACACATGCAGTTGAGAAGTCTACTGATAACTTCGAACATCTCTTTAGACAGATACAAACATATAGCAATCCTTTTTAAGCATGCCATGGCAATGCAGTGCATGTCTTTGATAACTCTCCCAAATGTGTTCTGATAATGTTTGAATAAGTAAAATGGATGCCTGCTTGGTGAATGATACAGCAAGTTTTCTAAAATGATTTATTGTATACTTTTCTCTAATAGTGACATTGGCCCGATGAGAAGAAATGGTACAAAAACAGACTATGGAATTGCCAAAAGAAATTTGTTAAGCCAAATAGTTGGGGTAAGGCTCCATTGAATTTCATTGACAATTGAAAATCAAATTCAGGGTTGGATTTTTGGAGAAGGGATTTGGTCGAACACTCCTAATCAAAAGTATTACGAAGAAATTGCCTTTTAAGTATTAATATTCCAAAGTTCATATATAGCTTCATCACCAACAAACACATATATGTTAGCACCCTGTTGTCATCTAGTTAGTGTTTTTTCTTGTAAATTTTTTGATAATCTAAAACCAAGTAGTACTTGTGAAAGAAAAGGAACAAATACAACCCCAAAAAAACAAACAAACAAAAAAATAAAAGCAGAAAATTTAAGGCGTTTTAGAAATAGTTAAAAGTTACCTTTACAAAGAAAAGGGTTCAAAATAGGGTCAGGTAGGACAGTAGGGTAGAACTAAAGCTCCCTTTAATGTTTGAAGTTGCTCAAAATTACAGCACAATTGAACTAATTCCTAGAAATTTCAAATTTCAAGAAGATAGGGAAGATAAACATGCACTCTTTTTTTTTTTTTTTTCCTTAACCATCATCATTTTTTAAAATCAAATTTCGACTTCCTTAACCATCATGATTGTATCATAAATCTTCTGATTTATCTTTCGGATACCATATATTAATCATATCAACAACCCATATAAACACAATAACCATCACTGCTTAAGAAAAAGGTATAATCTTTTAATGTTTTCTGAGAGCAGTCCATCATCTCTTTGTTGTCCTGTTAAAATAAAAAACATGACTTATATTCTTGAATTAACTCAAACATCTAATTAACAAACAAATGCACCCATGAACATCTGGAAAACATGCAGTTCATCAATGTGAAAAGTTCATAAAACACTACAATATGAGAGAGAGAGAGAGTGAGAAAGATCATGTTGGGACTAGAATCACCTCATTTTCATCCCCATATCCATCGAAGCTCCTCACAGAGATAATGCCAATTGCAAATACAACCAAAACAATAGCAAGCCAAGCCATTAAAAGCATCCCTCTTTTGCCATTACCACCAACACCTCTCTTCTCTTCCCCACATGCCACCACCTTCTCTGCTTCCACCACCACTTTTTCTCTCTCCACATTCTCACCAAACACGAGAGAAGAAGATGAACAAGAACAACAGTGACAACAAACTGTAGAATACGCCTCCTCCTTGTTTCCACCGTTGCCACTTTCGTCATCAGAAGCATAAGAAAACACTGACCTCACTTCACTTTCTTGACCCAATTCAGACCAACCAATGCACATCTCTTCTCTGCCTCCAAAACCCACCGCTGTTTCACCCTCCAACGACACCTCGAAAAGCCGCCGGCCCTTCACCTTACCACTTTCAATGGCTGCCCTTCTCTCCCTTCTTGTCTCCTCCCCTGCCAAATCATTGTTCCACACTTGCCATTCTCCATCTGAAGGAGACCTTCTGTGTTGAAGTGAAGACATGAGGTTTCTTGGAGAGTTTTCAAGCAGATTGAGTTTATTTACAATGGAGTATGTATCTGTTGAACATCTACGTAGGGTTCTTCGAGGGTTAGATTGTTTGATGGAGTCCCAGTCTTGTAGCAGATGCTTGAATTTTTTCTGTAGTTTTTCTGTTTCTTTTTCTTTTGCCTTTAATCTTTCCATGGTGGGGTCTGTCTTTCTTTTTTCCCTTCCATATCATGACTTGGTATAGTGTTTGTTGGAATGAAGGATCGGAATGGGTGGAATTGATTTGAATGCGGGTGTAATGGGTGAGATATTAGCGGGATAAGCACTACCCACGATCTGTTTATCAGTTTTTGAAATTTGATTTTGGAGGTATTTTGAGATTAAAACGGCTTTCTCCGGTGATGGTTTATAAACCTATTTGATTTTTATTTGGGGATTATTCCACCAAATCAGGAATGTTAGAATTAGAGTCGAACTAGCACGATGGTTTACCGCACAGACACTTGCCCCGGACACATAGGACACATCATGTAATAGTTTTCATAAAATGTTTTCTTAAAAAGAGAAGTGCTAGTGTCAGTCGCGATTGACAAGTCTTCTTCCTGTTGACAGTCAAATATTTTTATTGAACAGACAAATACAAAACACTTTTTTTTTTTTTTTTTTTTGGTAGATGACAATCAATTCCCCCTCAAACTAGATCTACCTATCAAATCTTTCCAGATAACAACTAATATTTCTGAAGGAAAAGTAGATTATCATAAACGATTACATTTTACAGTACATCCCAACTTTATAAGAGTATCAGCAGCTTTATTTGCTTCTCTATACACATGATTAATCTTAATATCCATATTATTTTCTATAATAATTTGTCTACAATCACTCATTATACTATAAATTATCCAAAGACAATTATCCAAATTATGCAAACTATTAATAACTAATTTAAAATCACTTTCAATAATCACCTTGTTACAATTTTTTTTGCTTTGCTAATAACAAACCATTTCTTAATGCAATAGTTTCCATTTTAGGGACAGAAATATTCTCCTCAAAATAATTGCAATGCGTAATTATTGGCTTACTAAACTGATCACGAATTATTGATCCGTAATCCCATGCTTATTTTTAAATACAAAACACATTATATATCCTCCTAAGAGAAATTTTATTGTTAGTCGCAATTGATGGGACCTCTCCCTGTGGGCTAGGGTTTTTTTTTCCTTTTTCTTTTTTCTTTTCCTTTTTCTTTTTCCTTTTTGTGTGCGCGCGGGGACACCCCACAAACATATAAAGGGATACATGATCAGAAAGGACACATGCCGTGTCTCAGTGCGGAGAAGGCTCGAGCAAGTGGTGTTAGCCGAGCACTTTAGCACTCTTCTTCCTCATCCTTAAATCACTTGATGAAATCATGAGGACTTATCTAAGCCATATGATTTGTGGACTTTTTGGGAAAGGTTGTACCACACTGTCATCAACTTTCTGGGCCTTCGCTTTCCCATGTGGTTCCACTTCCTAGGACTCTTGATTGAGTTCCTTTTGCTTTTAATTCCTTCTTACTGGTGAATCATTATGTTTCTTCTTGTATCAGTTTCCACCAAGTTTCACATATGGCCCCTCTCTCTCGCCTGAAGCAGTTTATTTTTCAATCAGCCCGCCCTTTTCCATAAGCTCCACTCTAGATGGTGGATTTTCACCATCAAATACTATAGAAAACAAAGTGAAATGACCTGAACAACCTAAAAATGTTCATATATCACGTGGCTTAATACTCTGAAAAATAGGCACTAGCTCATGGTCATAGAGATCACTGATCACTGAACAATGTCATACAAATATACAAAAATACAAATACTGGCGGCTAGAGTACATAAACACAATTATCAATTCTCCAAACACAATATCGTAATTAAAGTCATCAACAATAGTCATGTCTGAGAACCTAAGGATGATTAGTGACATTGTCCCAGACTAATAAACTAGCTCAGGCTTTGTAGGTCGAGCAGTAACAAAATTCATAAGGGGTCAGTCTCCTTGGAACCTATTACCAACAGTTTTTTAATTTCCCATATGGCAATTCCAATTGAAGAAGCCCCAGTCGAGTCGAGTCTATTCAATCGAAGAAGTCCTAGTCGACTTGAGTCCATCTTTGTTGAATTTTCTCAGTCAATCTGCTACTCAACTTGGCAAAGTTTCCTCAGTGTTATGGAGGTTCTCCTTTTCTGATTTATCTCCTGCCCTTCCCACATCTGAAATCCTGACTTGCGGTTTATTTCATGCTTCCAGTGGTAGCGAGCTTCTCCTGACATCAGAACTAGAGAACCCGAAGTCAAATAAACAGGAATCTTTGTTGTGGACAGATTATTTTTTCCCTCCTTTCCATTGTCTCCTGCCTCTGCTTCAACTTGGGAGAAATGCATCACACATGAAGACTCCAGTGAGACAATGGCAATTCCATCTTCAAATCGCATGAGGTCAACATGCGCACAGATCCCCTGAAAATATGCAGGAAACTTAGCATTAAACAACCATATATGCGTGTCGGTGAGTTTGGGATGGGAAGGATCATCTCAATTTTGTCTTCACACATTAAAAATCAGATACAAACAATTGACATAAACAAGTACTTGAAACTTTTGCAGAAGAAATTCAAATGGAGATATGCTAATTGCCAAGAGAGCAAACCTACAGAGAAATATAAAGTAATCGCAAAGAGAAAAAATGGAAGAAAAAATGGCATAAATAGAACACTGAAATCATAACGCACCTCACCTGGTTGGTATACGTTTACAATTATTTGATCAAAGAAAGGTTCTCTCCATAGTAGATCTGATGGCAACAAGCAGGATTCCTTGTCCCCATTAGAGGTCGCTAGGTCCATGGGTTCAGAAACACAATCACCAAAAAGCACAGCCTCACGGATAGAACTAGAAAGCTCGGTCGCCCATGTTGGAAGATCTCCAAACCTCATAGCCTTAAGCAAAAGGAAAACATTAAACTGTTAAGGCTTTCCCATACAAGCTTCTGCCACTATCATAACCAAAAGATTCTAAGAGGCAAACTTTTTGTACTCTGATAAATTAACATCTTCAACATAAACAAAATCCAAAACAAAATACAGCAAATCATTGAAGAAATCATGCTAATGCATAAATAAATGCAGTGTATGAAGATAAGACAATAACAAAATCGGTTCACCGGTACGGAATTACTGAAGCATTTCAACCAATGGTGCAACTTGACGAGTGTTTGTCTATTATGCTATCCCACCAGGGAGGAATAACGGGCATGAGAAATGCCTGTTTCATCGTATGTATGCCACACTACTAAACAGCAAAGTGGAGCTCTCTAAGGAGGCAATGCTCATAGTCTGATACAATTGATAAGAAGTAGCATGCCTAGAAAAGAATTGAGCTTTGCTATATTACATGTCAAGTATTAGGCTGCATCACACCTGATTGTGCGAAGCTTCAGTGAACCATCCTTCTGCAACCACAGGTTATATAACAAAATATGTGAGAGTTGAGACCAGAACCCTACAGCTTTGCACCCAAACTCACCCGGCAAAACTACATACATGCACAAATCAAAGTTCACACATTATTATTTTTGAAGAATAAACAACCACAATACTGAAACCAAAAAAAGATTTTGTAACGGTTTCCTTGATTTTCAGGGCAACCAAACGGAGGGTCGAGTATTTTCCTTTTTTCCCCTAATCTTTTCCGAGAACCAAACGGGAAAATGGGGAAAGAAAAATTTACCCTTTTCGACGGCAGACAGCAAGGAAGATTGTTGTTGGGAAGAGAGGAAGTCTGTGCACAACCAGAGTCCGTCGATTTCGATGATTCGTTCCCAGCTAGGGTTTGTTTGGTGCAATGATTCGGATGGGACTTCATGGATTGTAGAATCAACGAATTGAGGGTGCTGTTTGTCATCTTCACTGTCTGATGATTCGCCAAACACTTCCCTAAGAAGGGTCTTCTCCTCCATTTTCTTCTTCGAATACTACTGAAATTGGGGCTAACAAGTGACGAGCGTTTCTCCTCTACTCTCGTTGGTTTGTCTGACAAGCGTTTATTTGCCAGTGTATGTAACAATTGAAAGCGTTATTAATAACACTGCTTTCAAGATTTTTTTAAAAAAAAGTAAAAAGGTCGATTTTTTTTTTTCCCCTACTGTTAGCGCTGTTAGAAAAAGCGCCTTCAACATCAAGATAGCGCATTAAAAACCACGCTTTAATCATAAGGAAATGCGCCACTAGCAAACAACGCTTTTGAAAGCGTAATTATAAAAAACGCGTTTGAGTACAGTGAAAATAGGCCCTTTTAGAAAGCGCTATTATAAACCACGCTTTCAAGACAATGGAAAGAGAAACGGCGCTTTTGAAAGCGAGTTTTTAAATTACGCTTTCGTACAGGGACATCTTTGAACACAATTAAAGCCGCCTCCACTTCATGTTAGTTAACACAAGATAAATCCGAATTAATAGCTGACCTCAAAGGAAAGGGAGAAGTCAAACAGTTGCCTTCTGCTTTTGTACAGTATATTTATGTGTGCTTGTGTGTGTCTCGGGTGGGGCTCAATATTGGGTCACCCTGACCATGTTATACATCCAGCAATTTTTATTTTTTTTTCCCATTTTTATTTTTTTTTCCCATTTTCATGAAGTACATCTAGTAATTCATAAAACAGTCAGCACCATCCAAACGGGCATATTATTGCTTAATTCATAAGCCAGCCACTGTGAGGTCCTAAACTTGCATTTGCAGATATATATTGGTCACCTCGTAGCTCGTTCTTCTCCATTTGAAATGGCTGCACCATATCTTTGGTTGCAGGCAGTTCAATGACCCTTTTTTCCCCATGTCAACGACCTCAAGTCTCCACAATATTTTAATAAGAGCATTTTCATGTGCAGTTTATTTTTCAATCATTTTGTCATTTCAATTTTCCTTTCCTTTCCTTTTTTTTTTTTTTTTTTCCCTTTTTTTTTGTAGCCCGCCCTTTTTTCCATAAGCTCCACTCCGGGGGGTGGATTTTCACCATCAAATACCATAGAAAACAAAATGAAATGATTCCACATCCAATTAGGGCAAACACAACCTGAACAATTTTCAAGTATCCCATTGCTTAATACTCTGAAAAATAGGCACTACCTAACGGTGAGAGAGATCACTGAACAAGGCCATACAATAACATGCGGAACATAGCCGGATAGTGTACATGAACACAATTATCAATTTTCCAAACACAGTATCGTAATTAAAGAGTAATCAATAACAGTCATGTCTGAGAACCACAGGATGATTAGTGACATTAGTCCCAGTAATAAACTAGCTAGCTTTGTAAGTCGAGAAGTAATAAATTCATCAAGGGGTCAGTCTCCTTAGAACCTATCACCAAAAAATTTTGAAAATCCCATAAGGCAATTCTAAATTATGGATGCCCATAAGTTGTGAATTCCTATTTCCAATCTCAAAGCGATATGACGCCTCTCTCGCCAAAGCTGCTTGGTTTCAAGTGGACAGGTTTTGTAATGTCTTCTATTATGCCCTTCCCGTCCATAGCATCAAAAAAGAAGAAATTCTTGAGCGGTTCCCCTTTGCATGATATTGCTTTTATGACTTCCTAAGAAATTGAATTATTAAATGAGTCAGTATTAAGTAATCCGAAATTTTCTGAAATCAATGTAAAAAGTGAAGACAGACAATAGCTTAATAGTGACCTGTCCAAGAATCCCCCCAATGACAGCACAAACTGGAGGGAATTCTCTTGTAGCTGTTACCAGTCTTTCTAGAAGAGCATCAGGAATCTGAGATTCATTCAGTGACTGCAATTAAATAAGACAGCACAGGTTAGACAGTGCATGACATATTTATACAAAATGCAATCAGCAAATTCCACTTAACATACATGTGCCTCACAAAGCTCTTTTCTCAACTTCAGAACACCAGGTAGGTCTGCAATTGAAGTTTCTCCAGGATTACGCCCCTCGACCTGTTCAAACCTTTCTATCACTGCAAAAAGAAAGAGCACGTTGATTGATCTAGGTCATTCTTCTATGAATATATATATATATATATATACACACAATCTGGAATCAATGCTTCCGATTTCTCAAGAGCACAATCTCATTAGCAATGAAGTCAACAAATAAAAAAATGAAGCAAATTTTTTTATTAGAAACTGCCAAAATTGCTTTCCACTTTTCCATCCTTGATTAAGAAACCGTAAGAACACACAAGAAATAATTCTTAAACAGAAGGCCTGCTGGCATGAGTAGAAAAAAGCAACCTAAATGCACACTGTAATGGATATGTATCTATCAGGTGGTGATTAGAAAACTATGCCGCTTCATGCAAACACAAAAACTAAACAATTAACCATAATCCCACCCGCACAAAATCCCTCTTACTGAGTGCATCTAAGCTGTTCCTTTATACCTCAAGTAGGACGAACATCTCTCTGCTTAATTTCCATTAGTTAATTTCCCTTTTTGAATTTTTTTTTTTTTTTTGAATTTTGTTTTATAAGAAAAAATGGTCTAAAAGATCACACCTCTCATAGCAAAGTATAGCTTTGACACTTTCCTGGGAAGTGCTCTCCAAGGTACTGCAATTGCTTCCTGCCACGACAGAATTACATAAACAGATAAGTGAAAAACTAAAGCTCCAAAGTATAGACAGAATGACAGAGCAGTGAACAACTAAGCTCCAAAGTACAAATCTTCTTTGGTCAGTCAAAAGTTGGTGGTATACAATAAAAACTCACCCAGTCTATTCCAAAAAATAATACTATTAACTCTATGACAGAAGGATATCTTGAATGCAAGTTATATAAAAAATGGGGTGCACCATTTACAGGTTCATCTTGGAAGTAACTATTTCCAATTATAGTTGATAAAGTTGGCGGTATACAATAAAAACTCACCTAGTCTTCCAAAAACTAATACTATTAACTCTATGATAGAAGGATATCCTGAATGCAAGTTATATGTAAAATGGGGCGCACCATTTACAGGTTCATCTTGGGGTGGTGAGAAAAAGACATGATTGCCAAGAGTAGAACAGTAAATAGGCTTTAGATAGTGTTGGATGGCAAAGAAGGATTCATGTAGCCAACCCAATATACTTGGAATTGAGGCTTTGTTGAATTGAATGTAGGGAAAAAAGAAAAGGGAGAGGACAACACTTAATGGGTCATAATGGTAAAATCTAATGATATTAAGCACAATGTAAGTAAACATAATTTGAATGAACGTGATTAACCAAGCCATACCTCAAAACTTGGATACTGTAATCGGCATTCTACTGTTTCATCAAGTTTTTTCTGCCAGGAAATAAAAACAACAGAGAAGAACATTACTGCTTTTGTCATCAATACATAATATAAAACTCCAGGTGTGAGGACATTTTCAATTTTTCATTAAAAGCGTGGGTTACAAACACCTATGAGAAAGTTAGCATGTTCACATGAAGATAAACATTCTAGTGTAGTTAATAATATACAATCACCACTGCTGTCAAATGATTGTGGTGACTGGCAAATAACATAACAAGGTACTAGGTAAGGTCATCACACATAATACTAGTACTAACACCATATAACACAAAATTCAAGGTAGATATAATTGATATGAAGACATATAAGTTAACCCATTAAAGAACATCAACACTTCACTACCCACTCTAAAAAGAATTCAGTAACACTAAGTCTTTCTATTTGCCATCTACGATTTGATGTCTGGTATTAATGGAACATTATGCATAATAATTAATACAACTATAAAATGAAACAAATTACAGACAGTCACAAATAATAGAAAATTATAAAAACTTGGTAAGTAACATGATCACCTTCGAGTATGCATAGTTCTGCAAATCAACAAATATTTCACCACAAGAGTCTCTACAATCAACTGTATAAAATGCAACACGCTTTGATAACTTCCGGCATTTCTCATTGATCAATTTCTGCAATAAATTCATATAGTAAATACTTCTCAAAACATAAGGGCTCTAAAGAAAGGAGACTCCACCAGAAACACAAGCTAAGAGCTGTTGAACTTTTATACACATGGATATTATTTACAAGTTAAAAACATCAGTGATGAAGAAGAGTTCGTAATGTACTTTTGCCGCAAGGGAGCAACAACTGACAACTACAACATCAAACTTGTTGTAAAAATCTCCACCAAAGCTCGTCAAATCACCTGTGAGAACGGAAATTTAGATCTGATCAAATCTTCTCATTTAGTAGCAGTAAATAATATAATCTAGGTCAACCCAACTAAATACATGACATTGGTGCAGAACATATACTGTGGGACCTCTCCCCAAATATGACTAACAAATTGATCAATATCCTACGTAAAACATAGAGGCTCAATGGAAACCCTAGATGTAAGCTTACTATGATTGGAAATCCAATTCTCTCTACCAGCAGTCCTTGAGCTATTTAAAGCTCACTTGTAAAACAGTACAAGTTCTTGACCACATCTTAATGTACAATACACCTCAAACAATTCATGAGAAAGGAGACATTTAGAGCATAAGCATTCAAGTGGAACTGACATGTATATTCTAAAATGACCTAGAACATTAATAAAGTAGGATGATACCACTACTATGACAGCTCTGTCCTAATTAGAATGATAATAGATTGTGCATGCACATGCATAGAGTACACTTACAAATATGTGCGCATGCATGCATGTGCATAAAGTAATAAAAAAATTGATTGTTTCATAAATGTAAGCAGTTGACAAATCAAATGATCATGATAGGAGTCATGCACAATTGAAAAGCTTAAAAAATTCTCCTTGACAAGAATATTAAAAAGTCATTAGCCAATGCCACCATGATGTACTATTGCATACTCAAAATTTAAAATATTGACAAGCCTAACCAGGTTTCAAATATCCCAACACACAAAAATTACTAGGTGGTGGTTCATTTCTAACTACAGCAACACAAGGGGCTCAGAATTCTTTATAAAGTTTACAAAACATGACCAGGATCGCTACATATAATTTGTATACCCAGTATTTAATAAATAAAAATAAAATAAAATAAATAAAACATTCTTTGGCAACATATTTCTAACTAAAGCAATGCACAGAACCCCTACATTGGGCAACAAACTTAATTTTTAAGATATAGCTGAAAAATTAGCAACCAAAAAACAAGCAAATGACAACTTCCACTTTTCAATCCTACATTCCAAACGATAAACAAATTTGCTCCTTAGTAATTATAAAATTGTTAACACTGTTTATAAGCTAAAATACTGAAGTACCAAATGTTTAAAAGAAATAAACCTCTCTCGACTGAAACACGGACCATTGGATTGAAATCTTTCAATGAATCACAACAAAGCTCAGCAATAGATTTCCCATCATACACACTCTCATCAGCAGGAATTAAGAAATTTGCAGACAGTGCTTCCTCAGTCACTAACCGATCATCCACTAACGTCAAACTACCAACTCCTGCTAGAACAATGTTCTTGCAAAACTACCAACAAAAACTAGTTGGATAGGTATGGATATTTTAAAAGTAATAATTATGATAAAGAGTAAATTTTGAACACATACAAAGCCACTACATTGAAACTAGTTGGTTTTATTTACAAAATTGGAAATCAAATTAAAATATATTGCTATATATGTTTTTTTTTTTTTTTTTTGGAAATCCGAAAAATCACCTCAACAACCGTGCCTTTCATTCCACTGACTAATATATGAGCTTTGCTCAGTCTACAACAAGCAATCAGAAGTCAAAGTTAGAATAAAACAATAGTAACTCAAACCAGTGCCCCATACCCCCATTTGTTTGCTGAGAAAACAATGGAAAAGAAAAACAACAAAAGTTGGATTGATATGCATCACCTTTTCTTTTTTTTGATAAAGAAATACAAGTATTAATTAGGAAAGAAAAAAAAGGTGATATGCACAGTTGGGCGTAGCTTATGCTTTCTCGAATCCTAAATATTGCAAAAAACTAAGGGCCTATTTGGCCGCGTACTCTGTAAAAAAAAATTCCAGAAATGCGTTTTCAGAAAATAGTTGGAAATTTTGGGAATATGCCGTATTCATGCTTTATTTTAAGCAAATAAAACATGAAAACAGAAATCAAGAACATCATTTTTATATTCTCTGAAAATCAGCTGTTTCAATTTTTTTTTTCTTAAATTCAGAAAACATTTTTTGGGAAAATGTTTTCTTCATTGTTTACGATTTTTGCGAGCCATAGAACACAAAACTGTTCTCGGAATAAACCAAACAGGCCCAAGGAATCAAAATTTTAAATTTCTTTTCTTTCCCAACTTTTCTCTAAGCCACCAAACAGAGTAAAAATACTATGAATTTA
Source organism: Liquidambar formosana (assembly GCA_039720395.1). Taxonomy (NCBI): domain Eukaryota; kingdom Viridiplantae; phylum Streptophyta; class Magnoliopsida; order Saxifragales; family Altingiaceae; genus Liquidambar; species Liquidambar formosana. The sequence continues at coordinate 30,415,034 of CM077828.1, forward strand.
AACCCCCCCCCCCCCCCCCCCCAAAAAAAAAAAAAAAAAAAAGGTGCTGTAATTTGAGCAGTAGTAAAATGTGACAGAACTCAAAACAAACGATGTAGAAGGAACCACAAACCCAAAAGGAAAAAATACCTGCGTTGGGCATCAACGCCCCAAACCCTAATCTGTCGATCATACAATGCAGTTTCCTGCTCTGTCAACTCCTCTCCGTCCATTCCCAACTTCAACCTAATCCACAAAAAATGGCACAATCATGTCACAAAACTCGTACACCAAATCCAATAAATCAACATCCACACATATACATATACATATTATATACAAGCATACATGCGTGCCTACATATATAGAATGTGTGTAGAGCCAAAACCCTAGAAGAGAGCCATGTTTGGTAAAGCGCTAGTGGAACAAAGATAGAGTGAATGAGACTGTGAGGAGAAGCCCTAAGAGAGCTTGAAGTAAACTCTACCTTCAGCTATTGCAGTTTTCAGAGTTTCGAATGGAGACGATGCAAGCTCGCTTTACTCTGCGTAGACACTAGACAGGGACTGAGTTTTCGATTCACTGTGATGTATAATCATGGAGGGCTGAGTGGCAATTTCGATATTTCGTATCCAATGCGGGCCGGGTCAATGTTTGGGTTGTATAATTCTTTATGAGCCCTCTGCTTATTTCTTAAGGCCCATTGAGCATATGGCATGTGCTAACAAAAGTTTCTAATTATTTTTTTAATATTCCAAACTGTTTTTGGACTTTTCAATCAAATAAATAAAACCTAAATTTATTTTGTATATTTCATTTATTTTTTAAGTATCGTAGACATTAAACTTCTCGTGGAGATTGTTGCCTGCGTAGATATAGGACATCTCACATGAACCATTAAAGGAATAATTTAGGTCGAAATCTCAGCAGGAGTAAAGCTGAGGATACTCTTAATAGTTAATTAAAAAAAAAAAGGGTATTATGGATATTACAAAATTATTCTCAATTATTCTAAATTATTTCAAGTAATTACGAATTGTCAACACCTTTTAATTAACTTGTAATCTTGTAATGCTTTTCTTACTCACAAATTTCTTATAGGAGGAGCATTTTTTTCAAATTATTTTTTAATATTTTCCTAAACAGCTCCCAAATTTCTCTCTCTCTCTCTCTCTCTTAAAATAATAGTTATTGTCTTTCGTTCTCTATCATCTTCTTTCAACACTTCACTTCATGTCTCTTTATTTCTCTCTCTTAACAAAAGTTTATCTATTTCTCCCTAATCGGTTCGAACAATAACAACATTTCTCTTTCTCTTCCGCTTCGCATCTCTCTTAATAGCATTATTAATTGAACGAAGACAAGAAAAAAAGTAACAATGGCATCAAGCATAATAAACAAGCATAAATTTAGACTCGTTAAGGTATGTAACAATCAATTGTGTTTACTCATCATTCATTAATTAATAAATATTTTGTAATATGTCACACACGCATCGTCTGTGTCCCAACTTCTAATGTCATTTCAATTAATTTTCACTGTCTACTTCGTTTTTAAAAAAAAAAACTAGTTAGGTCACTTAGCCTCTATTTGGATCTCAAAAAGTAGGAAGAAAATGAAAGGCAAATAGTTTAAATTGCTCAAGATAGGAAATCGTTCATAAACAATTTCACTTACTTTATCTTCCTTTAATTTCCTTCCAACTCTCCAAGATCCAAACAGAGCCTTACCCTATTAACTAATCTCCCTGAACTATCCATTGTGTCTTGCGTCCGACTAAGCCTAAAATGAATGATGTTTGAGGGGGCAAATCTCAAACAACGATGTTTCGTCTTGACCCCTTCTTTTATTTTTCTTCGGATGCATAATGTCCATTAAAAAGACCAAAACAACATAAATCCTCACATGACTTTCTGTTTTGTTCATGAAGTTAGACATGCACGTACTTTTTTTTGTTTTTCTTTCCAAGAGAAAGAAGACATTTTCACTCTCTCTTTTGAATCAAAAGTCAAAAAAGGAGGGCGAGGAACATGCCTATGAAACATTGGAATAAGTAGGTCATTCCTAGAAACAACACGTTGTGTTTTTGCTGCTCCTACAATGAAGGTTATAGCCTTCAGTCCTGCAAACATCTCAGAATAAGAAGCAACAATTTGGTCCATGAGATTACTTGAAACCAAAATCATATACAATCTATAAATGCTTAAAAACATAAACTAATCAATCATATTTGGTTGGTGGATCGATTCCAATTTCACCTTTCTTGGTAATATGGGTAAGAAATTCATTACAACAATTCTTAAGACTCGAACCTATAACTTCCTTCACGTAAAAGGCCACAAAGGGACAAAACCATTGGCAATTCCAATTTCGCTAGTCATAACTTTGTCAATTTGGCCTTCTGGCATTGGCAGAAAGCAAAGGAAAATTCTTTCATAGTTTAGGATATTGTCTTGATAATGAAATCATGGCCAAAAATATCAAGCAACCAATTGGAAATTCATAGAAAATTTGGACAAGCTAGACAAACTTGATTAATGGTTACACATTGTTCGCCAAAATTTGGCCCGAGGATAAGGCTACCATAACCTAAACGTGGTCGGGAAATTTAAAGTAATAAATCATTGGTCAAATTACCCACAAATATTCACATGTCCAGCCGCCATTTGTGACTTTGCCAGCTTGGGGTTGGCGGCGGAGAAAATGAATTCCCCCGGATAGGGACTAGAGGTTCCCAAGTGATTAAAATAAGGCTTGGTTGAGTTGAGAGCATATGCCGATAGTGGCACAATAGTCTTCGGAGAGGTACTCTTTAAAATACCAATAATATGATAGTTTTGTAATATTCTCTTCATTTATTGGGTGAATGATATTGGATTCAATCTTATAGAAAAACATTAATATCTATTTATTTTTTTATTTTTTTATTTTTTTTCAGTTCTTAGAAACTCACACATCCAGAGAGTCGAACTCTCAACCTCTCCCAAACCCCCCCCCCACCCAAATGGATGGAAAATACCACCTGAGTTATACATGCTCGACCATTTGTTGATATTAGGGGAAAGTAAAAATATGAGTAAATTCTATTGATTGTAAAAATAAACGGCGGAACTAACCTGGATTTTGATAATAATCCCGCTTTAAACTTCTAATCATGGTGACATGGTCACTAGATTGACATGGGACTGTCCATCTTTGAAATTTTAAGATAAAATCTTTTCTTCCAGGGTTCTCTTTTTGGGTTTTTGGCTCTTGATATCTTTCTTTCAGGTTCACACGTATGGGTCTGCCCTCTTTGCTTCTCTTTGATAGGGGATGATTTGCTTTGCTTTGTGATAAGAACCATTTAAAAATGGAAATTTGAAGGGTTCATCTCATAAATATTACTGTATTGGAAAAGTGTAAAGGCTCATTGGGAAATGATAGGTCCAATGGACAGATGCCATCAACCAATATTCAACGGACCTAATCACGGAGTTCTAATATGATTATTAATGACTTTTCGTTTTTTACTTTTCAAGAGGACCTCCCTATTTAATATTTATACACAACACTGTATTTATTTATTTTTTTTGTCATGCACAACATGCTTACCATGGTTATTTGGATTTGCAATTATAACCTTTAGCTATAGACATTTTGGAAAAAATTGTAAAAGGATATTGCTTAATATATCATATTAATGAAAGAGTGGCCATTAAGAATATTGAAAGTCTCCTACTTTTTTAAATACAAAAAAATAATAAAAAAATGGTATTTTTCGCTCTAACCAAATTCAATTATTTATTTATTTTTTTTATAACAAGGGTATTCGAAGTTTTAGTCTCGAATAATCTCTTAGGCATATGCAATCTTTCTTTCCCACACATACTAGGTAGTTAGGCTCTTCAAGCCTAGAAAATAATATCAAATGGATCAACGTTTTTTGTAAAGTTTTGAACATTCAACTATATATGCTTTATGAGATGTTTATCAAAATTCAGTTTGCTATTAGGTAAACCCAAGAGTTTTGATAAAATTACTTAATATTCTTAACGGATTGAGACCTAAGGTACAAAAGTTTATAACAAACAAAGTTAAGAGAAAAAAAAAAGGGTAAGTTGTAGATAACCCTCATAAAGTATGGGGGGTCAGCAGATAACCCCTTTTATATTTTAATTTTGTTAATGTGTCATCTTATGTTTTAATTTCTTGTTAATGTGCCTCACTGTCACTTGCTGTTGATGAAATTTGACAAAAATTAATCATGTAGCCACTCACGTGATACCGTTAACAGACCTGTGTTATTTAAAATTGCTAGAACCCTTACCGACGTCATGATCAATTGGGTGATATCGACGATTGATTTTGTTTTCCAATTGAACTAAGAAGCACATTGATAAAATTAAAACATAAAAGGTTATCTGTTAACTCTCCATACTTTAAGGGGATTTTCTAAAATTTACCAAAAAAAAAGTGTATAAGAGAATAATTTGGTAGGTTTATAACTCCGAAATGACTTTTTGACAATTTTAATTAATTATACCTAGTATATTTTATCTTATACCTAGTATATTTTAATTTATGGGAAGCTATCTCCAAGAATTTTAGGATAAATTGCATTAAAAAAAATATCTTTAATTAATTTTATGTCTGATTTGAGTTTGGTATACTAACTTCCAATACATTAATTGAGTAAAATTAAAGCTTCTGTCACTCAAAAAAATCAAAATCAAATCAAATCAAAAAACAAAAAATAAAAATCGAGGGTAGGAAAATCGAGTCTCTAACTACGACGTGCCGACAACAACAATTTGGGCCACGTTTGCAGCGCAGTTCTATCTCTTAAAAGCAGGCAGTGAATGGCCGGGAAGAAGACACGTGGGAGCTGCCACTCCCTGACTTTAGGTAGTTACCAATTTAATAGCTTTGTCTCTCACTCCACTCACTATGACCAATTTACCCCTCATCATCCCTCATATGACTAAGGTAAGTTCTATTAATTGTCAATAACATTAAGGGTGATAGCTTAGTGCTGTTTGGCTTATTCTCGTATGATTTGGTTTTAAATGGTTGTGGATTTGAAATATGGTGACGGTTCCTTAAAAACATTTTTTATGATGACTAGTTATGTACCCATTGGACTTTTGGTGGGATTAGGTTGACGGATTTATCTTTTGAGCAATAGTTATGAATCAAACTAATATTTTTCAATGGGTAGAAACTTCTATGATAACACATAAAGACAATGATATTTTCTAGTGGTGCATGGCTTATTCTCATATGATTTGGTTTTAAATGGTTGTGGGTTTGAAATGTAGCGACGCTTCCTTAAAAACATTTTTTATTATGACTAGTTCTGTGCCCATTGGACTTTTGGTGGGGTTGGGGTGACGGATTTATCTTTTGAGCAATACTTATGAGTCAAACTAACATTTTTCAATAAGTAAAAACTTATATGATAACGTGTAAAGACAATGATATTTTCTTGTTCGAAACGCCGGTTGAAATATTTAAAGTCATTTCAAGGCTTTAAAATCCAACCAAATATTAGGCCATACCACTCGATTAATTCAAAAACAACCTTTAATAAATAGATTTTTAAAAAAAAGGGTTTATTCCACTTAATCATTTTATTCCTGCCTTTTCGTGACTTGGCACTCCTAGTTTGTCCTCAATGAAGAAAAATGCTTGGAGTACAATCCACGCACTATGCCTCCCCACGCTCCAAAGTTTAAACAGTAGCCTAGTTTCACATAGGGTTTAGCCTAGCTCTCAAGATTGAGTCACGACAAAAAAGTGAATAAAGATATGAGAATGGGTATAAATTAGGACTTGTCGCATTGAAGAAACTGCCATGCTGCCTTGGCGTCAGATTGAAGGAGACGACTCCTCGCATGAAGACAGTGAGTTTCTGGCTTTGTATGGTATTTTGGTAAAATCATTCTTTAGTGAGTTCCGCAGTGCCCTAGAAATTATAATCATCCTTAAGTGTATATCTATGTTGGTTAGAGATATTTAAGAATTTGTTTAAAAGTTTGAAACTAATAATTTTTGGCATGTTTTTAGGTACACAAGTAGGAGTACTGATTATGTTACTAGTTTAGGTCATTTCTGATATGATCCTTGTATTTAAGTAGATAGATTTTTTAGTTAATATTATTTTGAAGATTGGTATGGAATGCAGGTTTATCATAGTCTTTCTATGGTCAAAATGAAAATTTATTTATTTATTTATTTTTATGGCCAAGTAAATATAATTTTTTTTAGTACTATACTTTTTAATTCTAAATTAATACTATATGATTAGTTATGGGGCCACATTGGATAAAGTACGAGTCAAATTCAAGTGCACTAGAGAGGGTTTTAAGGAAGAAAATAAGACTATCACGTCGTGTCGCACAAAAACCTAGGAAAAAAATAAAATTGAAAACCACACCCACCTCATAGTGTCAAGCTTTGGATTAAACAACTAATTAATGCCATTCTCATATATGAAGTTATAAATTGAGTATTGAACTATTGAAGAAGTGGACGATATAATATCTCTCTTATTATTAGTTTTCTCCTGCCAAAGTATATTTTAAAATATATATTTTTTTTTTTGGAGTTCCCATATAAATATATAATGTAATTGAAAAAACTCTTATCATTTTCCATACCAAAAAGGCTCAGGCAAGTAATGTTAGTTATGGACATTAACACTTCTCTATATGTAAGATCTTATAAAGTAATGACATACAATACAATACATTTATATTCAAAAGTTGTAAATGAGAGTTAGTGGCATATTTTCTACTCACTCAGGTCCTTCGAGATTATTTATTTAAATAAATAGTTTTATTTCAAAGAAATTGCATTTAATGTCTAATTTATTTGTGGTATTCTAATTTTATGGATAATGCTAATAGTCCTGGAATCTAATGATATGTCTCATTTCAATAAGAATATGAAATTTACAGAGACCTTGATTTTGATTTCAATTCTGTATAAGTATATATGTGGGTATATATATTTTCATATTGTTGGCCAGGTAAAAAAAAAAAAAAAAAAAAAAAAAAAACCTACGTTGATAATGGTAAAGGGCATTATTATATTTCTTGTACGTGGCATGATATCATGGGTTAGTTAGAAAATTTTACGATGCTGACGTGAGCCAAAGCAATGGTGCCAACGTCATTACTGATTACATATGTGATATTCACTTCATTTTCCTACATTCAATAATAGGTGGTGGGGTTACTTTTGAGTTTTTAATAAAGCATCACGTGGCGGCCGGATGCAAAGCCAGAGGAGGGGTCTTCCCTTCCCATTCACCAAGTCTTCCTAAAGGAAAATTCTCCTTTATGCCTTGTAGGAAGACTGAGGGACCAAATGGAAAAAGACAAAAGCTTCTGGGTTTAATTAATTTAAATAAATTAACTTAAATAAATTTGTGCAACATTTTTTCATTTTCTTAAGTATTAAGTAATATTAAGTAAAAGGTTCAATTCTGTCTAATCCCCTCGCGGGTAAGATATCCCAATTGCTAATTTTTTTATTAAAAAAAAAAAAAAAAGGTTTTGGGTTTAATTTACCATTTCTCTAACATTGAAAAGAAGAACAGATGGTTCTACGATTTCTTACTAAGTAAAGGATCATGAGTTTAACTCTTATTACTCTTCGTCAAAGCCTCTCCCATAAACTTTGTCTTATAATTGTTAGGTGCATGTGGGACAAGAAAATTGCCTAAACCTTCTAATATCTATAAATAAAAAAATACCAATTTCTCTTTAACGTCAATTATTAGTTGGATCGGTATGAATATTTTGTTGATAAAAAATAAAAAGCAAATAGTGATAATAATAATAATGATTAAAAAAGCATATAGAAAGATATGATTTGGTTGGTTTTCCTCAATTTTATAAACTTAACAAAGCCACTGATTAAAGTCTCACTGATTAACGTCAATTATTAGTTGGATCGGTATAAAAATAAGTGCATGTGGGATGAGAAGATTGCCTGAACCTTCTAATATCTAGAAATAAAAAAAATACCAGTTTCTCTTTAACGTCAATTATTAGTTGGATCGGTATGAATATTTTTTTGTTAAAAAATAAAAAGCAAATAGTGGTAATAATAATAATGATTAAAAAAGCATATAAAAATATATTGGTTGGTTTTCCTCAGTTTTATAAACTCAACAAAGCCACTGATTAAAGTCCCACAATAATTTTTGTGATTCCTAGGATGAGCTGTAATTGTTCATTTGTTCCTGTTTGGGAAAATGACTTATCCATACATTTTTTTTCCCAATATACATTTTCTCATGCTTCATTTTCAAAGTGTGGGACTTTGGTACACAGCAATGGAGATCGGATAGCCCACCACCTGCCTGCTCCTTCATGAACGAATCAGAGGTCAGCTGGTTGAATCTTTTTGGCTTAGGATGGTGTTGGTAGCAGTAACGGCCCAATCACACGTTTTCTCTCGTGCTTTCAAAAGACGAAACAGAACCTTATGGGTCACGAAACTTATTACTTATAATTATTTGGGGGAGGCATTGTATGAAACTAACAAAGTTGAGTATTAACCCATCTACAGGGCTGTGCTAGAAACAGGAAACAGCCTTAAGACACTAGAGATTAGAATAAAGGGAAAATTATGTGATAGTGGAAGGAATTGAGTATTGAACAAACACACATCATTTTTTTTTTCTCTTTTTTTTTTCACTTTGTGAAAGTAGAGATGGCAATAGGAGGGATTAATCCGGAGCCTATTTCTATTGGAATAGAGTTAAGTAAAGGCAAGTTTGAAATTTTCTTAAAAAACCCATTCAACTTTGGGGTGGAATAGGATACCAAACTTACCTTGTCTATATAATGATGTCATTTTTATACCCTTAGGCCATGTTTGTTTGGTTGGAATGGAATGGATGGAATGGAATCACATTCCAATTCATTCCGAACAATGTGTTTGAATGAGGTAATTAAATAGGAATGGAATCAAATAATAGTAGTGAATTATAATGATTTTCATTCCATAATGTTTGTTTCAATCTCATTCCATTCCAGACTATTTTGAGTATGGAATCAGATTCCATTTCAACCCATTCCATTCCAACCAAACAAACATGGCCTTACTATTTAGTCATTGAAATTCTTACTAATGATTTTTACAAAGTTTCTACTTCATAGTACATTTGGTTCTTCCTTTAAATTTTTTTTATATTTTTTCTCATCAATTGATAGACCAAATGGACAAAAATGAAGAATTTTAAAATTGAACATAATGGGACAAGGCAGGACTTTCAATCTGAACTTAAAAAGATAATGAGAAATTGATGTCAAACCGAGCTGGAAGGCAAGTGACCCCCATCCCAAACCTATCTTGTTGCCATTCCTAGATAAAAGAAATCCTAGTCCAACCTTGAACAGTTGAACCTCATCCACCCTTCTTTGCTGAATGAAAGGAATAAGAAAAGTTCCTTACAGTGCCTCATAACCCCCCCCCCCCCCCCCCTTTTCTTTCTCTTTCTACTTCTTTAGGTCTTAATACCAGAAATATCAGCAAATAAAAGGCAGATGCTTTTCACGCTAGAAGAGGAAGGAATCACCAACCAGAAAATTAGAGAAGCCGACCCATAAAGCCCAATAGCCCATCAAACCGTGGAATTTGCTGTCACCGATGGCATGTCTCCATCTCTCCACAAATATTTCCCAAAAACCAGCAAGGAAATTGTTAGAACTCCATTATAGCTGAGCTTCATCTTTTATACTAATAGCCAAACGTTAAGCTTCAACTTTAGGCTCCAGTTTATTATTATTATTTTTTTTTCCAAGTGCTGTTTCCCACTCTCTTTCAAAGGAGAGTGGGGCTAACATTTCCACATAAAAAGAAACCCAAAAAGAAAAACATGCTAGCAAATGTGAAACATATTGTCACATATGGATCAAAAGAATTAAAAAAGAAAAAGAAAAAGGAAGAAACAAATTGCCACATGGTTTGTCTTAAGCATCACCAAGCCTTGTACTTCTTTTTTCCTTAGCTTATAAAACTTGAAAGGAACAAACAGCCTGTCCCTATTATATCCTTTCTTTCTCAACTCACTGATTTCAAACAAACCCTAAAAAAGGAAAAGGGAAAAGAAAAATAAATTAAATCAAAGTGATCACATAGGAAACAAAATCTACCTCCATATGGCCCTGGACCCTTCACTGGTCATTCTTAATTCCTCTCTCTCTCGCTCTCTCTCTCTCTACACTTCATTTCAGTATCAATCTCTGTCCCCATACATAAACCCACAATGGTGTTTATGCTAAAGGGAACAGGGAGTGATTCTTCTTAACGTACACCACCAGCTTTTATATCCTTTTTATTCACTGATTTTATTATTTTTTTTAACCTTGGTTACCCTCTTTATTGCTTGTTAACTAATGGATTCCATGTCAGGGAATGAATGGCTGGAAAGCCCAAGCCATTTCTCTTCCTCTGCTGCACCTGTCTGTAAGTACTCTCTCACCTCTCTCATTTAATATTTGCCAATAATCCATTTTTTGTAAGTACCCTTCTCACTTTAGCTTTCCAATTCTCTTGGGAGTTATATCTCTGCAACTTTTGTTCTTTGTAGCTATTAAACAAATAAAATAAATTTCTCACTTGGGTTCTTCTTAGAATTTTTTTATTTTTTTTCTAAGATGCCCATTGTTAATTTTTTTTAGCTTTTTGACACTCTCTATATTTATTTAATTAGTTATTTTTTGTCTATTTGAAATTAGACAGTAGCATCCTATCAGGTTTTGTCAATACAAATTTTTGTGAACTGGGTTGTCGTTTTCATTTGTGTTATTGCTTGTTTTGGGAGTCTATAACAAAAGCCAATTTCTCCTGTACCATGCTCTGCTATTGATTGGATGGTTTTTCTTGTTTGTTTTGATGCAATGGTGAAGCATTTCTCCTCTTGAAAAGGTGATATAAAGGTAGTGAAAAGGGATGCTTAACCGACTGTAAGATTGATAAGGTGTGGGAGAAGTAGAAGAAGAAATAAACAAGTGATAGGTCTGTGTTCTATGGATTGGAACTTGAAGACAACTTCTTGGGACTTGGCTGAATTTGACCAAGAAGCCATTCCCAACATGGATGCGGCTGATATGCAGAGTAGCTTTCCAGCTCAGAGGACTAAAGGCAATTTTTCAGTGGATTTGAAGCTGGGTCAGATTAGTAATTCCGGTGATGAGCCGGTGGATAAGTGGAAGGAGACAGGGGTTTCAAAAATGGCGTCGTCGCCGTCGAGTTCATCTAAGAGGCCAAGGGCGGCTAGCAATGGGACTCAGACAGTGGCTTGCCTTGTTGATGGGTGCAATTCAGATCTTAGTAGCTGCAAGGACTACCATAGGCGCCATAAGGTCTGTGAGCTCCACTCTAAGACCCCTGAAGTTACAATCTGTGGCCAGAAGCAACGGTTTTGCCAGCAGTGTAGCAGGTATGAACAATGGCAGTGGTGTTTCTGGTCAGCTAGAATTGTTATAATTTTTGTTTTCTCTGTGTTGCTACTCTTCTGATTTGTTACAATTTCATAGGTGGGTTTCTTGATCACTCGAATTCGCTTCAGAATAGCACATTGTTTCAATTATTGTGATTATAGTTTGTTCTCGAATGCGTTTTCAATTGTTTTGTTTTCTGTGAATGGTCTTCTGTTTTTGTCTTTTCATTATTTTCTGTTATATTGATAAACTTGAATAAACCAAATTTGTGAGTGAATTCAATATCTCTATCATTTCTTTGGTCATTTATACATTTTAAGAGTTTATTTATTTATTTTTAAGAGAGAAGGGGGCCGCCGGGGGGGGGGGGGGGGGGGGGGGGGGGGGGGGGGGGGGGTGTTAGTTATTACAGAATTGTTTTGTGATTTGTATTCACTGGTTTGATAAGGTTTAAGAATATGATGTAGACAATATAAAGTTTTGAGGAAAATTTATATCATTGTAGCCTATCTTCACTCTGTTATGATGAAAGTTCATTAATCTAACATTCGAGGGGGGCGAAAAATGAACTCGGCATATTATTTACATAAAGGTGTCACATTATGGTGTTTCCTTTCATCTTGGCTTGGTAACTGCATCAATTGATTAATGGGTTAAACTTGTTGTTTAGGGGAAAGTTTGGTAATGAGGGTCGCTATTGTGAGCTGAAAGTTTTCTCTAAACACTGTGGCTGAAAAATTATCAGCCCTTGTTTATTATATGTAGAACTGTGGTCCTCTTCATAACAAAAAGTGCCCTTTAGGAGCTCCAGCATATTTTCTCTAATACTTGCTTTGTATGGTTTGAAATCTACTTTGTTTCCTATTTAGAATATTGCTTATCCACCTTGTAAAACTTAAAAAAATGAACTCAAAATGGAAGTACATTTGGATTGCTGTTTGATTTTTTCCCTGACAAATGGTTTAAAGAGTAACAAGAGACTAGAGAAGTTATAATAATGATAATAATAGTAATCATAATAGTAGTAGTAGTACTTAGTTGATAATCTTCTCATATTTTGGTGTGCTAGCTTTTTGATGGGAAGGGCTAAGGAATGAAAATGATGGCTGAGTTTAGGACATGTATGACAGTAAAGCCTTTCCCTCTGAAATGTTATTTTTCAGTTTAATGGCCTTTTTTACTTGAGCAGCCTGTAATATAAGCAAGGGCTGCTTGCTTACCCATAAGGGCCAGAACATGGGTTGATTCCTATTTAAGAGATCTTTTGTGTCAGAAAAGTCTGATGCAACTTTTTTGCCGTTTTCTCTTGGGTCTCTGTTCTGTGTCCAAAAGCATAAATTAAAAAGTAGTTGTTACACCAACCTTCAGTTGGGATAATTCTCAGCCAGCAAATCATGTGAATGGGCTTTATCTGACAACTTTAATTTTGATGAAATATTGAGACCTTGCTTTACTTATGAGTTACTAGTCACAGTTCATCATCATCATCAATTTCATCCTCTACCTATAATGCCACTTCATGAATTTTGAATTTTGAAATATTGTTTTGATTTCTGCAAGGACTAAAATTAATGCTAAAGCCAATTGGAAAAACTAAGTTTATATCATATGGACCCAATGTAGCTTTAGATGGTGCACCCAAATACATTTATTTTCAACTTTAAAGCTATCACAGTGAAAGCTGTAAGAAAAGAGAAGGTGGAACTTTCTTCTTGTATTCCATGCCAATGACTACACATTGAAGCATTGACCCTTCCTTACATTGTTCCTCTTCTCAGGCAGATATTGTCTGTTATCTGTAATAATCAATTCATATTTTCTCCCGTATTGGCTTCTTTATCTTCTTCAAAAGCATGACTCTAGAAAAGCCTAAAAGTTCCTTAATAGTTTAAGTCTTCCTTTCTATAGGTTCCACTCACTGGAGGAATTTGACGAGGGGAAGCGAAGCTGCAGGAAACGTCTTGATGGACATAACCGAAGGCGAAGAAAGCCTCAGCCAGAACCCCTGTTGCGTACTGGAAGCTTTCTGTCCAATTACCAAGGTTTGGATCCCCATATAGACAATATCTACATTTAGGCAGTTTTATCGTTTTCAATTACCATTCAAAGTTATGGTCGGTTAGCTGCAACAAGATCTGAGTGGACTTGGTTTCAGCTTTAAAGAAGCAGGCACACACACACACAACTTCAGGATTAATAATTCCCTCTGGAACTCTGTAATTTAATCGTCAACTTGGCTGATTGCTTCATCCAGATGCCTGGCTTATGGTCATAGTTAGTAATGCAAATATTGCCTAGCATTCTATGTGAATGTTCCATCATTTATTTTTCCTCCTCCCCCCAACCAACACACACACACACCCACCCGCCCACCCACACATACCCCTTTTTATTTTATCTATGATGTTAGCAAAAAAGTGGGATGAGTCAAATTTTGTGTGCGCTGAGGAGGAACTCAATGAAGGATGACTCCAGTTGCTACTAATATGCTTTCTAATACCCTATTTTCCATGCCTTTATCTCAAGGGAAAACTGTGATGATTATTAGATATGTGCTCAGTTTTGCAACTTGAACAGAATACTTTCTCTCAATCTCCGAGATGACTGTTTTGAACTACTCCTGTATGTCAAATGTTGCCTATTTTTGGAAAATACTTTACAGTGGTACTTTTTAAAGTTATTGAACTGAATATGATTCAGAAACTTATTTGAAGGTTTAGCTTGAAAGAAGTTGTTCTTTAAAGTTGCTTCCAGACGCACACATGATCTCAATCAGTTTTCAAATTGATTCTGATTCATTCAACATCCCATAAATAGGACCTTTTAATTCAGGTGAAATTATTCTAATAAATAGATGAGAAGAGAGTAATACTGCATTAGAATCTTCTATTTCACTGACCAATTAAAAATTATGTTGATTTTTTGAATAAATATCTTCACATCTTTCAGGTACCAGATTGTTTCCATTCTCTACTTCGCAGATATATTCCACCACTTCTGCGGTGAGTCCTACCTGGGTTGGAGCTGGAGCTTTCAAAGCCGTGGAGGATGCTGGCCTTTATAACCAACACTCACAGTTACACTTACTTGACAAGCAAAACCCATTTTCTGGATCCTCGTCTAGCACTAGCAGCTACAGAGGAGGGAAGCAATTCGCTTTCTTGCAAGGTGACAATTACGCTACACTCGGCAACCATACGGCTCCCCAAGCTTCTGTCTGCCAGCCGCTTCTCAAGAGCATTGCTTCATCACAAAGTGGTGGCGGTAGCGGCAAAATGATCTGTGACAGGTTAGCAACTCAACTCCCCGACTCAGACTGTGCTCTCTCTCTTCTGTCATCACCGCCAATGCATACATCGGGGATCAGTTTGGGCCATATGATGCAGCCTAACTCCATCCCCCTGGCGCAGCCCTTAGGCCAGAGCCTACATTATAACAGCCTAGAGCCCATGGATTCAGTTCTCGTTTCCAATGCCAGCAATACTAGTGTCCATTGCCAGGGAATGTTTGACATGGGTTCTGAAGAATCCTGTGGGAACGAGGCCCCTCAAACACTTCCTTTCTATTGGGACTCGTAAGGATAAGCCCCAGTGTTTCTCCTTGTTGCAAAATGACTCCGGGTTTTCTTAAGGAGATCGTGAAGGAATTCTTTTCTTTGTAATAGTAAAAAGGTTGTTTGTTTAGTCTTTTCTTTGTGAACATTATTAAGTAATCCTCGTGTTACTGAGGGCTTCTTCATTGTAATATTTTGCTGTGAAGGAAGACTAGAATCAGGTTTCCTTAATCTTTTCGGCTCTATGCTTTTACTTCTTCTTCAGTATATTGGAAATTTCAGTTTTATGGGTCTACAGCTTACAGCCGGAGAAAGACCGTTGAGACTATAAAGGAAACCATGGTACAATTTCTGTTTTATGAAATGCACTCGCGTTATGTTTGAATAATGAATTTTTAGGTAGAATTTGCAAAATTTTTATAAAGAATGAGATGGACAAAATTCCTATAAAAATTTTACAAATTCCATCTCAAAAGCAAATTTCACCTAGAAATTCCTTATCCAAATATAGCGTAAAGGTTGCTTTTTTGCCCATCTTTTTAAAAGCCTGTTGTTCTATCAATCGCATAGACGGATTCTTTGAGATTACAAAATTTCAACTAAATGTAGAGAATTGGTATTTTTATAATTTTATAATTTTGGCTTGATTTCTTTTGACAGAAACAAGTTAAGGGAAAGAAATGAGTTTAGTTGTTAAAAAAAGGTCGCATATCAGAACAATTGTGATGGCAAGCTATTTCTTCAAAAACCTTGCATTGCATTAGAAGGATGATGCTTCCATAAGAACGTAATAACATTACAAGCCCTTGATTATCTCATTCTATGTCAAAAACAAAATAATAGCCATTAATCCCTCCCACTTTTTCATTTCTAAGCCATGTGTACAAAAAATAAAAATAAAAATAAAAAAATAAAATCAAGGGTGCACACTGCTCAAAATGATGATCTCTGCCTTTTGTTAAGTGTCGTAAGGCCATCAGATCATTAGGAAAAAAATAAAAATAAATAATAAATAAAAAATAAAAAAATAAAAATTGAAAACTAACCAAAGAACACAACACTTCTTTTGGTCCTTTACAGATATCTCCCTTGCTTCACTAAAAGGTCGTAAAAGGATTGCACTATTAACTCATCGTTCACGGAAGCATGATTAGCCATCAAATTCAGAAACTGAATGCATATCGCTTTCACTAGTTTCCCCACTTTTTTTTAAGAACGAAATTCTATCTCATAGCCTCATAGGTCAAGTCTTCGATATCAACTTCACCCTATCCCATGGGTTACGTACCTCTCACCCCATGCTTTACCATTTTCTTCACGAGAGTGGTTGCTAAGGGGGCCGCTCATTCCTTTCGCCATGAACTCTCATTTTTTAGCTAATTGGGCATGAAATCACAGGTACACTTCACATCATTAAATTTATCATATTGAGTTTGTTCATATAAAAAATAATAGAGATTTTACATCAAAAAAAAAAAAAAAAAAAGAGAATACCGATCAATCATCAAGCTTTGATTCGTACTTTAATAAGACTACATGATATTTTAAGATAAGACTTTGTTTATGAAATCTTTAAAAAGTCTTAAAATGGTATGAAATGTGTGCATTGTTTTGGGGAATTTTAGATTGGCCGAGTTATAGGAAATAATTACAGTTCAACTGAAGTACCTTTTTTTTGGTCTTTGACCTAATGTATCTCCAAAGCTAACAACCAAGGGACTAATCACTGTTGCGACAGGTGAGCAATGGTAAATCGCTAGCCCAGAGATTTTTTCCAAAATATTGGGACTCGAACTCGAGATCTTTCACCTCCACTTAAGACAACCACTTTGGGACCAAGTGCCCAACCACTAAACCCACCCACTCCACTGAAGTACTTAACTACTAAAGACTATTAACTGGAATTATTTTCCTACTAATCTAAAACAACCCCTTTCTACAATGAGATCAGAGTAAATACACGAGTGAGGGGACAATGATAGCCTTTGATCATTTTCCGCTCCCCAAATAGGACGGCTAGTATTCCTACGCGTATCCTTTCATAGCACGACTAGTATAAGACCAGACCTCGAGGGTTGTAGGCTTTGGAATAGACCACCTCGAGGTTTGTTGTCTTTGAAAGTGAATTCCAGAGCCCAAGTGGTTGATTATAAGGACCCATTTACACCCAAGTCACCAACCACTTTGAAAAACCTTCATTTTCCAATCCCCCATCTGCCAAAAGCGAACCCAACCCCATCCTCACTTCCCCCCCTAAGCTCATGGAACAAGACTCAGTAGCTACTAGCTAGAAAAGGTTAATAGACAAATTCCAATTTCCAGCGATTGTCTATTGCTGGCATATCAAAATTGCAACGGTACCGATTACACCGTGCCCAAAAACGTTCAGTGGGCTATTATATATGGAGGAGCAATCAAAGGAGATGGTCGAAGAATCCGAAATGCGTAGAGGAGGATTTGCTCTTGTCAATGAAGACCTCCTTCACAACGTACTCTCCAGGCTGCCTGCCTTGTCCTTCGCATCGGCCGCCTGCGTCAGCCGCTCTTGGAACCACGTCTGCGGTCGCATCCTCTCTCGCCCTAAACTCGCCTCTGCTCTCTCTATCAATCCATCTCCACAGGTGTGTGTATATATATATATATATATATAATCGATCTCATCAGAACCCTAACCCTAGATTGATTTTTTTTTTCCTTTTTCCGGATGTGTGTAAATGCACACATATATGCTTTTTTCTCTTGCTGAATTTTGGAATTGTATTGCGATGTTACAGGGTGCGCTGAAAGAGGTTCTGGATAAGGTTCTATCGGAGCCCATTCGACCTCATTTCGCCATCGCTCTCATTGGCCTCGAATTTGGCTTGGATGCTACTCATGAACTCGTATGAACTCTCTTACCCTTCACCCTCGTATGAGGCTATGAGCTTATTATAGATAAATATCATACTCATAAAAGGTTCTTAGTATTTATGTTTATCGATAAATAAGCTGAATTGCAGATTACAAAAAGATTGGGTTCAAAAACTCCAGTTGTTACGTCTGTAGCTCGTGGAATCATGGGTAGTGATGCTCTTACAAATAATTTCAGAGAGGTATATATATCTACAACTTTTAAGTAAAATTTATATGGGGAAAATAAAACTTTAACTTTTATTTCGAAAAATTGATTTAGGTCCAGTGGGAACTACTCGATAGTGATTTGAATGCCGAGGCACATAATTTACCTGAAAACATAAATCGAGGAATTGTTTTGATTGTTGGATTTGTTCCAGGATTGAAAGTTGATGCAATCCCTCTATTACGACCAGATGAGGTGAGAATGAATGATGTATTTAGATTCGTCCTATATGCTGTTTGTGCAGTTTATTTGTATTTTAAGCAAATTGACTTAAGATTTCTTTCTAACTATCAGGAACCTTGTGCGCTCATTGACAAATTTGTGATAGATATTAGAGATTACACTGCCTCTATATCAGGTAGCACATCTCCCGCTGCGATTTTAATGATTGGAGTAAGTTCGTGATCTTCTACTAGCTTTTAGTTGTTTGCCAGTCCTTTTATTTCCGTAAGCAGTCTTCTTCTTTTGAGGGCATTTGTAACATTTTTCGTGTATGATGTGCTAGGACCAACACATTGACATCAAACCCGTTCTTGATAAGATGGGTAAGCATTGTTTTGCATGCACTCTTTTTTGATCTTTTGTTTTTCTATATTATGCTCCATTCAATGGTCTGAATTAGGCAATGAGCGAAGCCGAGCCAATTGTTGAACTAGTCAATCTTGGATTTATTGAACTTGGATTGAGCTCTGTTTGATTTTATCAGAGCTCTAAGTTATTCACAAGCCTTGTTAATCCATCATTCATTTTAAACACTCCTACTATTACCAATGCAAATTATGGTAATCCTACTTGCACACCTCCTAGCTAGAAACACAAGAGCACTTAGTGGAAAGAGTACTTGTATTAACTTGAAGAATGCTTATCAGACTTGAGTTGCTTGGATGGTTTGGCCAAATGAGGCCCTTCCCCTTTTATAGGCACAGGGAGTTACAGTGAATAGCTAGGATCTTTACATACGGCAACTATCTAACAATTGGGAGAGTTATAGGACACTCCTTTTATTCGACTAGCTTGCAAGTCCACTCAATTACTCCCTCTGTCCCAATTTCTTTGTCCCACTTTGACTCAACACACATTAAGATGATGCATTTAATGCATTGTCATGTCACTCAATTAAGTCTAACTTTCCAATCTTACCGTCATATAATATAATGTTAGTTTATGTGACATACATTTGGTGTATAGTAACTATAATTTTGAATATAGTAAAGGGTATTATGGGAAAGTAAAATAACTATTTTCTTTGACTTTTGACAATGGACAAACATTTGGGACATCCCAAAATGGAAAATGTGGACAAACAATTATTATGCCCATATATTTAGTGTTTTTTGTGATAATTTATCACACATTGTTGATAAGCTCTTGTGTGTTGCAGATTATGCCATGTCAATGGAAACTGTTATCGTGGGTGATGAGAGTGGAAGCTTCCTATACCGAAGTGAGGATAATTCCAGATTTCTTAGTGGGAGTCGAAAATACTTTTGTGATGCTGTTGCTCTTATATTTGCAAGGGACAGGAACAAGTCTCAAGGTGCTCAATATGTTTAATTATGTGTTGAAAAGTAGTGTTGAGTGCATATCAACATATGCCTTTTTTTTCCCTACTTAAACATCATTATTTTACAAAGTGAGTGGCATTATCATTTTTCTTAGAGAGCTTGCAATATCTTTCTATTATAATACATCATGCAATTGTAGAATGTATTGAGAATTATAGTTATAGAAATTGTCCATGGAGGGTTGAAAGCACACTTCTATTATAGGAAACTACTTTTTTTATGTTTTAGGGATTGATTCTTTAAAATTTTAAATCTTCCTTTGGGTTTCCTTCCAAATTTTTGAACCTTGCTTTGGATTTCAAAGGAAGATTACTCCTTAAATAAGTATTGGTTTTCAAAGTAAAGGGCAAAAAGGTAAATAAAACCTGATTTCCTAATGATTTACCTTCTTAAGAATACTAATAGCGATGATCATAATAATGATTTACCTGTTAAAATCGAGGTCCTTCCTAGTTCCTACTTTCCTCATGAAGTAGAATGTGTCGATTCCTTACACATTCCATGAATTTTTTTGTTCTTGTTTTGTTTTTTGAATAGGACTTCTAGAATGCATATCTTATGCATCCTTAACAGCTTTCTATATGTTTTTTCAAGTGTTTCCTTCTGGCTAGTTATATCAAGTTCTTGCTTTGTGCCTCCCCCTACTTTTGGTTGTGCTGGTTCCCTTTTCTTGTACTTGCTCTATTAACTATTCTTATAATATTTTACCTTGAAGAAAAAAAATAACCATTCTTATAATAATTTATAATTGGTCAAATATTATTAAACTTACTACCCTTTGTGCTATCAGTGCTCTATTGTTCATACAAACTACTATTTTATCTTAAGTCATAAATTCATTATCATTTTTCATTTTTGCTCTGGTTTTAATGAGCAGAAATAGGGGAAATTCAATTTCATGTTACATTATCAACCGGTGTATCCCCAGTGGGTCCTATGCACAAGGCGGTTTCCGTTAGACCAAAACGCAGTGAATCTGAATACTCTACATGGCTCACTGCTAGAAGGGAGGGACTCGGTGAGATTCTTGATGGTCAAAGAATGCTAAGTGATATCAACGATGAGGTACACTTATATTTGCCAAGGATGATAGAACTTTTAGTTGGTTTGTTACTGAAAGAGCTTTTGCATTTACTTTGTACATACATGGCAACAAAGAATTAATAATTTTAAGCTTAGTTCTTGTTTTTTTTTTTTTTATAATTAAAAGGGACCGAATGGATGGCTTATTAACGCTTCAAATGTGCCAGAACTATTGGAAAAGAAGATTAGCTTTTTTCTTTTTACTAAGTAAAAGGAAAATTTTTAAAAATAAAAATAAAGGTTATAAGTTATAATTTTTTTTTGGATAACAGTGGAACAATCCCACAGCAGGGCCCTTTGGACCCACCCATGAAACCTAAATGCCTGGGGAGACTAGCGCAGCAACCCATTGCCATGGCCCCCCCCTTAAATCTTGGGTTGTCCTAGCGAGATATCAAACCCGAGACCATGCGCCTACGCGCACAATCACAAGTTTGCCCTTACCAACTGGGCTACCCAAGGATGGGTAGTTATAATTGATGCTTCGACACTTATTTCTTGTTTTCCATATGAACTTTTAGTTGGGAGGTAGCCACATAGATGAAGGATTTTGCTCTCCTTGAAACAGCTAATAATGATTTCAGTCTTATTAACGTTTGAAAAATGGGAAAGAAACTAGAATTTAAGTCTATCTGTTGGTAGTTTGTAACTTTGTATAAAACTTATCTATTTGGTTTTTGTTGGATTTATTGATTATAATTTCTGTTTCGGGAACATCCTTATTTTCGGTTGCCACTGAGGTATATGAATTGTTCCACAACGTTAAAAGAAAAATAATTAAAAAAAGAAAGCTTATGTTTGTGAAGCATTGCGTGTCTTATCATTAGCTTTAAAGAAAAAGGATCTTGCTCTCCCTAATCTGAAAGATGTTCAATGGCAGCTGGAAAATCGTATTGCGTGTCATGACTTATATATTGGGGTAACGAAGCGAAGAAAATGCTCTATTGGGTCAGAGAAGGTGAGGCTGGTAACATCCTTGGCGTTCCATGAAGTATTAGGGTAAGACATGAAACTTCTTTATTATCTGTAAGCATTATACGATCTTAACCCATGCTGTTGCATTGGAGGAAAAAGAAAAAATAAATGAAGAATAGCTAATTTTATAAAGGAGATTCTGACAATCCATAAAAATAACATTATTGTACTTTTTATGGCATATTTGTGCATCTGAACATTGATACCTTTTGGATTTCTAGTCAACCGAGTCTTTTAGGTTTCCATTTTTTTTGTTCAAAAGAAAGACTGAAGTAATTTAGTTTTCCACAGAGGTGATGAAGAGTGCCTTTTTGTTCATGGTGCTGGTATCAAAACTGGTGATTCCTTTTGCTTCTACCATTCGGATCCCGATGCTGCTTCATCTTCTTGTGCCTCTGTCTCTGAAAAACTAAGAAATTTGAAGCAAGATTGGAACTACGAAAATTGCCGTCATGCGAGGGGTTCTGCTGATAATGGTGATAAGACTGAAGTGTGTGGAGGTATCATCTTCTCTTGTAATGGCCGTGGTGAGTCATTTTTCGGACGCCCTGATGTTGATAGCTCCATGTTCTTGGAGAACTTTCCTGGGGTTCCATTGGCAGGAATTTTTTGCGCTGGGGAAATTGGACGTGGTTGTTCAAACTCGATTGGGCAAGAAGGTCAAGAACAAAGCTCTGTGCACTGCTATCTACGTTACTATAGCACTGTTTATCTAGTGATGTCATACACCCCGGCAACTCCAGACCGATAAATAAATCACAGTGAAAATTAAGCCAAGAAAACAACAAAATTACCCTAATGCAATTGGGACATAGGTGACTATGTTCCATTTATCTTGAAGAAAAACCATAGGGAATGAGGGAGAAGAAAGGGTCGTAGAGCCAGGTATACTTGGACCTTGCACTCTGTACAACCCCCAACTATTTTCATTTGCTTTGTATTATAAATTTTGTATGGACATTATCACTTTTTGTGCATAATTGATCTTATGCTCATTACATAATAATTAGTCAAATTTAGGGTTGATTTGGATAAATTTCCTGTCATTATGGTTGATGGAAATTGGCTCTTGCTGCTTTTCCAATGCCTATTTTTCCCTTTTATAGTCTTACACCAGGTTTGGAAAAGGAAAAAATCCTGCTGTGACTAAAGCATTGGAATTTTTGTTTGGCTGGTGAACAATCTTCTTTTGCAAGTGTGGTTCTAGGAGATGTCATTATTTGGCCCACTGAATAAACTTTGCAGGTTTGGCAACATTTGTAAAGCAATGAATTTGTCACTGCAGTGATGCAGCAATTTAAGTCAGCAACCTCAGCATGTTGCTGCCTTTCCCGAAACAAATCCACGCCAACATTACTTCATCCTTTTGATCATGCTGACAGAAACCTCAGTATGTATGCCTATGCCACAATGCTTTTTGTTCATCATTCTTGCTTCTAGTAAATGGTAATAACATTATCAGTGTAGAAAGCATCAGTTGGGAATTGAGAGTTTGAGACAGTTATGATCACCATTGAGAGGACACACTTCATTTTCTCGGACTATACCTGAGCAAAGGACTATTTGGGCCACCACCTACACACACCAACATTTCTTCTCCATGGGCTTCATGGGCAGGGATGACCGATCAATCATCAAGCTTTGATTCGTACTTTAATCAGACTACATGATATTTTAAGATAAGACTTTTATGAAATCTTTAAAAAGTCTTCGAATGGTAAGAAATGTGTACACAAATGTGTGCATTGTTTTGGAGAATTTTAGATTGGTCGAGTTATAGGAAATAATTACAGTTCAGTGCTCTTTTCTACTAATTTAAGTACTTAACTAATAAAGACTATTAACTGTAATTATTTTCCTATAATCTAAAATTCCCCCTTTCTAAAATGAGATCAGAGTCAATACACGAGTGAGCGCACAATGATAGTCTTTGATCATTTTCCACTCCCCAAATAGCACGGCTAGTATATTCCCACGCGTATCCTTTCATGGCACGACTAGTAAGACCAGACCTCGAGGTTTGTTGGCTTTCAAAGTGAATTCCAAAGCCCAAGTGGTTGATTATAAAGACCCGTTTGCACCTAAGCCACCAACCACTCTGAAAAATCTTCATTTTCCAATCCCCCATTTGCCAAAAGCTAACCCAACCCCCTCCTCACTTTCCCCACTAAGCTCATGGAGCAAGGCTCAGTAGCTTGTAGCTAGAAACGGTTAATAGACAAATTCCAATTTCCAGCAATTGTCTGTTGCCGGCATATCAAAATTGCAACAGTACCGATTACATCGTGCCCAAAAACGTTCAAGTGGGCTATTATATATGGAGGAGCAATCAAAGGAGATGGTCGAAGAATCCGAAAAGCATAGAGGAGGATTTGCTCTCGTCAATGAAGACCTCCTTCGCAACGTACTCTCCAGGCTGCCTGCCTTGTCCTTCGCATCGGCCGCCTGCGTCAGCCGCTCGTGGAACCACGTCTGCGGCCGCATCCTCTCTCGCCCCAAACTCGCCTCTGCTCTCTCTATCAATCCATCTCCACAGGTCTACTGTATATATAAATATAATCGATCTCATCAGAACCCTGACCCTAGATTAGTTTTTTTACAGATGTGTGTAATGCGCACATATATGCTTTTCTCTCTTGCTGAATTTTGGAATTGTATTGCGATGATTATAGGGTGCGCTGAAAGAGGTTCTGGATAAGGTTCTATCGCAGCCCATTCGACCTCATTTCGCCATCGCTCTCATTGGCCTCGAATTTAGCTTGGATGATACTCATGAACTCGTATGAGCTCTCTTACCCTTCACCCTCGTATAAGGCTATAAGCTTATTATAGATCAATATCATACTCATAAAAGGTTCTTAGTATTTATGTATAAATATGTTTATCGATATATAAGCTAAATTGCAGATTTCAAAGAGATTGGGTTCAAAAACTCCAGTTGTTACGTCTGTAGCTCGTGGAATCATGGGTAGTGATGCTCTTACAAATAGTTTCAGAGAGGTATATATATCTACAACTTTTAAGTAAAATTTTTATGGGGAAAATAAAACGTTTAACTTTTATTTCGAAAAATTGATATAGGTCCAGTGGGAACTACCCGATAGTGATTTGAATGCCGAGACACATAATTTACCTGAAAACATAAATCGAGGAATTGTTTTGATTGTTGGATTTGTTCCAGGATTGAAAGTTGATGCGATCCCTCTATTAAGACCAATTGAGGTAAGAATGAATGATGTATTTAGATTTGTCCTATATGCTGTTTGTGCAGTTTCTTTGTATTTTAGGAAAATTGACTTAAGATTTCTTTCTAACTATCAGGAACATTATGCGCTTGTTGACAAATTTGTGATAGATATTAGAGATTACACTGCCTCTATATCAGGTAGCACATCTCCCGCTGCGATTCTAATGATTGGAGTAAGTTCGTGATCTTCTACTAGCTTTTAGTTGTTTGCCCGCCCTTTTATTTCCGTTAGCGGTCTTCTTCTTTTGAGGGCATTTTTAACATTTTACGTGTATGATGTGCCAGGATCAACATGTTGACAACAGACCCGTTCTTGATAAGATGGGTAAGCATTGTTTTGCATGCACTCTTTTTTTATTTTTTGTTTTTCTATATTATGCTCCATTCAATGGTTTGAATTAGGCAATGAGCGAAGCCGAGCCAATTGTTAGACTAGTCAATCTTGGATTCATTGAACTTGGATTGAGCTCTGTTTGATTTTAGCAGAGCTCTAAGTGATTCACAAGCCTTGTTAATCCATCATTCATTTTCATTCATTTTAAACACTCCTACTATTACCAATGCAAATTATGGTAATCCTAATTGCACACCTCCTAGCTAGAAACGCAAGAGCACTTAGTTGAAAGAGTACTTGTATTAACTTGAAGAATGCTTATCAGACTTGAGTTGCTTGGATGGTTTGGCCAAATGAGTATAGGCACAGGGGGTTACAATGAATAGCTAGGATCTTTACATACGGCAACTATCTAACAATTGGGAGAGTTATAGAACACTCCTTTTATTCGACTAGCTTGCAAGTCCACTCAACTACTCCCTCTGTCCCAATTTCTTTGTCCCACTTTGACTCAACACACATATTAAGATGATGCATTTAATGCATTGTCATGTCACTCAATTAAGTCTAACTTTCCAATCTTACCTTCATATAATATAATGTTAGTTTATATGACATACATTTGGTGTATAGTAACTATAATTTTGAATATAGTAAAGGGTATTATGGGAAAGTAAAAATAACTATTTTCTTTGACTTTTGACAACGGACAAACATTTGGGACATCCCAAAATGGAAAATGTGGACAAACAATTATTATGCCAGATATTTAGTGTTTTTTGTGATAATTTATCACACATTGTTGATAAGCTCTTGTGTGTTGCAGATTATGCCATGTCAATGGAAACTGTTATTGTGGGTGATCAGAGTGGAAGCTTCCTATACAGAAGTGAGGATAATTCTAAATTTCTTAGTGGGAGTCGAAAATACTTTTGTGATGCTGTTGCTCTTATATTTGCAAGGGACAGGAACAAGTCTCAAGGTGCTCAATATGTTTAATTATGCATTGAAAAGTAGTGTTGAGTGCGTATCAACATTTGCCTTTTTTTTCCTACTTAAACATCATTATTTTACAAAGTGAATGGCATTATCATTGTTCTTAGAGAGATTGCAACATCTTTCTATTATAATACATCATGCAATTGTAGAATGTATTGAGAATTATAGTTATAGAAATTTCCCATGGAGGGTTGAAAGCACACTTCTATTATAGGAAATTACTTTTTTTATGTTTTAGGTATTGATTCTTCAAAATTTTAAATCTTCCTTTGGGTTTCCTTCCAAATTTTAAAACCTTGCTTTGGGTTTCATAGGAAGATTACTCCTTAAATAAGTATTGGTTTTCAAAGTAAAGGGCAAAAAGGTGAATAAAACCTGATTTCCTAATGATTTACCTTCTTAAGAATACTAATAGCGATGATCATAATAATGATTTACCTGTTAAAATCAAGGTCCTTCCTAGTTCCTACTTTCCTCATGAAGTAGAATGTGTGGATTCCTTACACATTCCATGAGTTTTTTTGTTCTTGTTTTGTTTTTGGAATAGGACTTCTAGAATGCATATCTTATGCATCCTTAACAGCTTTCTATATGTTTTTTCAAGTGTTTCCTTCTGGCTAGTTATATCAAGTTCTTGCTTTATGCCTCCCCCTGCTTTTGGATGTGCTGGTTCCCCTTTCTTGTACTTGCTCTAGTAACTACTCTTATAATATTTTACCTTGAAGAAAAAAAAAACCCATTCTTATAATATTTTATAATTGGTCAAATATTATTAAACTATACTACCCTTTGAGCTATCAGTGCTCTATTGTTCATACGAACTAGCATTGCTATGATGGTTTCACTCATTAGTTTGTGCAGATTTACTTATCTCTTTCTTGTTTGAATGCATTTTCTATTTTATCTTAAGTCATAAATTCGTTATCATTTTTCATTTTTGCTCTGGTTTTAATGACCAGAAATAGGGGAAATTCAATTTCATGTTACATTATCAACCGGTGTATCCCCAGTGGGTCCTGTGCACAAGGCAGTTTCCGTTAGACCAAAATGCAGTGAATCTGAATACTCTATGTGGCTCACTGCTAGAAGGGACGGACTCGGTGAGATTCTTGATGGTCAAAGAATGCTAAGTGATATCAATGATGAGGTACACTTATATTTGCCAAGGATGATAGAACTTTTAGTTGGTTTGTTACTGAAAGAGCTTTTGCATTTACTTTGTACATACATGGCGCCGAAGAATTAATAATTTAAGCTTAGTTCTTGTTTTTTTTTTTTTTTTTTTTTTTTTTTTTTTTTTTTTTAATATTAAAAGGGACTGAATGGATGGCTTATTAACACTTCAAATGTGCCAGAACTATTGGAAAAGAAGATTCACTTTTTTCATTTTACTAAGTAAAAGGGGTAAATTTTTTTTTTTGAAAAAAATAAAGGTTATAAGTTATAATTGATGCTTCAACACTTATTTGTTGTTTTCCATATGAACTTTTAGTTGGGAGGTAGTCACATAGATGAAGGATTTTGCTCTCCTTGAAACAGCTAATAATGATTGCAGTCTTATTAACGTTCCAAAAATGGGAAAGAAACTAGAATTTAAGTCTTTCTGTTGGTAGTTTGTAACTTTTTATACAATTGATATTAAAACTTATCTATTTGGTTTTTGTTGGATTTATTGATTATAATTTCTGTTTTGGGAACATCCTTATTTTCGGTTGCCACTGAGGTATATGAATTGTTCCACAATGTTAAAAGAAAAATAATTAAACAAAGAAAGCTTATGTTTGTGAAGCATTGCGTGTCTTATCATTAGCCTTAAAGAAAAAGGATCTTGCTCTCCCTAATCTGAAAGATGTTCAATGGCAGCTGGAAAATCGTCTTGCGTGTCATTACTTATATATTGGGGTAACGAAGCGAAGAAAATGCTCTATTGGGTCAGAGAAGGTGAGGCTGGTAACATCCTTGGCATTCCATGAAGTATTAGGGTAAGACATGAAACTTCTTTATTATCTGTAGTTAGCATTATACAATCCCATGCTGTTGTGTTGGAGGAAAAAGAAAAAATAAACGAAGAATAGCTAATTTTATAAAGGGGATTCTGACAATCCGTATAAATAACATTATTGTACTTTCTTATGGCGTTTTTGTGCATCTTATCATAGATACCTTTTGGATTTCTAGTCAACCGAGTGTTTATATTTCCATTTTTTATGTTCAAAGGAAAGACTGAAGTAATTTAGTTTTCCACAGAGGTGATGGAGAGTGCCTTTTTGTTCATGGTGCTGGTATCGAAACTGGTGATTCCTTTCGCTTCTACCATTCGGATCCCGATGCTGCTTCATCTTCTTGTGCCTCTGTCTCTGAAAAACTAAGAAATTTGAAGCAAGATTGGAACTACGAAAATTGCCGTCATGCGAGGGGCTCTGCTGATAATGGCGATAAGACTGAAGTGTGTGGAGGTATCATCTTCTCTTGTCATGGTCGTGGTGAGTCATTTTTCAGACGCCCTGATGTTGATAGCTCCATATTCTTGGAGAACTTTCCTGGGGTTCCGTTGGCAGGAATGTTTTGTGGTGGGGAAATTGGACGTGGTTGTTCAATCTCGATCGAGCAAGAAGGTCAAGAAAAAAGCTCTGTGCACTGCTGTTTACGTAACTATAGCACTGTTTATCTAGTGATGTCATACACTCTGGCAACTCCAGACCGATAAATAAATCACAATGAAAATTAAGCCAAGAAAACGACAAAATTACCCTATTGCAATTGGGACATAGGTGACTATGTTCCATTTATCTTGAAGAAAAACCATGGGGAACGAGGGAGAAGAAAGGGTCGTAGAGCCAGGTATACTTGGACCTTGCACTCTGTACAACCCTCAACTATTTTCATTTGCTTTGTATTATACATTTTGTATCAACATTATCACTTTTTGTGCGTAATTGATCTTATGCTCATTACATAATAATTAGTCAAATTTAGGGTTGATTTGGATAAATTTCCTGTCATTATGGTTGATGGAAATGGGCTCTTGCTGCTTTTCCAATGCCTATTTTTCCCTTTTATAGTCTTACCCCACGTTTGGAAAAGGAAAAAATCCTGCTGTGACTAAAGCATTGGAATTTTTGGTTGGCTGGTGAACAATCTTCTTTTGCAAGTGTGGTTCTAGGAGATGCCATTATTTGGCCCACTGAATAAACTTTGCAGGTTTGGCAACATTTGTAAAGCAATGAATTTGTCACTGCAGTGATGCAGCAATTTAAGTCAGCAACCTCAGCATGTTGCTGCCTTCATGAAACAAATCCACGCCAACATTACTTCATCCTTTTGTTCATGCTGACATAAACCACCCTCTTGAACCGGTGTATGCCTATGCCACAATGCTTTTTGTTCATCATTCTTGCTTCTAGTAAATGGTAATAACATTATCAGTGTAGAAAGCATCAGTTGGGAATTGAGAGTTTTGAGACAGTCATGATCACCATTGAGAGGACACACTTCATTTTCTCAGACTATACCTGAGCAAAGGACTATTTGGCCCACCTTCTACACACATCAACATTTCTTTTCCATGGGCTTCATGGGCAGGGATGACTTTGGCCACTCCTCTTGGGCTTGATTGGCAGTTTGATGTTATGGCCGAACAGTATAAGCCCTATGGTTTTGGAGGAATGTAGTGGCCTATTGGGCTTTGAACAAGCCTTCTCTCCCTTCTAACGTGGCCCGTTACGTTCTGACATTAGTACAGGAAACTATAACCTCCATGGGCGTTCGGATTCAGTGCTGAGGCAATGTTTCCTCAGCACCGTGTCAAGGTGCCTACAATTGCGCCACGTAGCTTACCAGCTAATCCAACGATGGAGGAATGTCTCTTCATAAAACGACCCATGTTTGCTGCGTTTTGATTCTCAAATGCACCGTTAACGGCGCAACTCCCCCACTTGAATAGTTGAATCTGCATAGTAATATGGGCCACATACCTTGGACTTGTGCTTGGGTTGGTCCATGACCAAATGGTAGTTCATAGGCCAACCTTGGTCCATGATCTGAAAATATTGCTGAGAAATTATGTAATTTGGGTGACTGCACCTCTTAGGACCCAGCTTGTTATTTTCAAACTCCACAAAAAAAAAAAAAAAAAAAAAAAAAAAGAAGGGGAAAAGGGGGAAAAGGGGAGAGAGAGAAAGAAAGAATAATAATAAGCAATCAGCAATGTAGAAGTGAGACAATTTTAGCACCTCTAGTCCTTGTGAAAAAATTTTCTCTAGTCTCAACTCCTACCCCCAAATTCCAATTGCCCTCAAGGAGAGGACAAGTAAAGCAAAGTGTTCATGTTTTCCTTGGGCTTTTCTTGTTTAGTCAGCGAGTGAGGATAGAAAAGCAGGTAAATAGGGAGAAAAGTCTCCAAAAAATTTTTCCTCCAAAGCTCAATAAAATTTTCCTCCTGAGATTGGATTTTGAGGGAAATTTTTTAAAACAAGTTGGAGTGCAAAATTCCCCCCCCAGAAATAAGAAATTTACGAAGATAGCTCACAAATGTAACACTAAAATCATTAATTCTGGCTCCTCTCCATTCATTTCTAACAATTTTTCTTAATTTAGTTATTCCCAATTTAGTTATGGTGCTCAAATTTGCTAAATCAAAAGGACTAATTAATTGTACTATTCCAATGAGTCCAATAAAAATCATTAAAGTCAATGATTTTTTTTTTTTTTATCCTTTTGGGGGGTACTTGCAACCTCCAAAAAGAAAAAGAAAAAGGAAGTGGCATCAATAATACAAAGCAGTAGGGAGGGTTGATGGAGCAAAGTGAAAATGATATTGGCACGGCTCAATCAGACTAAAGGACCCAACCCTTTGGGAGATTTGATTTGATTGAGCCATTCCAACATCACCATTATCTCCACAAGAAGATGATTGATAGAGGAGGAAGTAATCAACACAATTACCTCTACTATATATATCTTCTAGAGAATTTGGAGCTCACCGATGTCCGAAATTTGTTCCCATCACCGTCGACGACTATCGCTTGAAGGAAATGAATAAGGTATTAGCGATAGAGAAGAGGGGGTGGTGGTGACGGCGGATATGTATGGAAGAAAATCGAAGAGGAACAGAGGGATTGGCAAGAAAAATGGAAATGGTTGAGACGTCCAAATCTTTGCTACATTTAGAAGAGTGACAATTTATATTAGAAATTTCCAAGTAATGTCTTCCACGACCCACCTAGTGGTTGGCCACATTGGACATTGGCACAATTGCCCCTAGACGTTTCCTTTTTCTCACTAGTGCTTCCATTTCGGGTCAAGTGATGCTTCCAATAATACCGCTAATTTATTTAATTAATTTTGATGTGCAACTGTCATCCGCTTATCATCATCATTATCGCCGTGTTGGCTTAAAACCCAAGTAACTATACTAATCACAAACCTTTATAGTTCTTGCTAATATCTCTCCCCCTCTTCTAAGAAGAGGTTCAACGGGTCCGTCAAAAAAAAAAAAAAAAGAAAAAAAAAAAGAGCTTAGGTTCAATCCCATTATTTGAAAATTTGGGTTAGGGGATAGGACCACCAGTATAGTGCTATGGCCAAAACATTATCAGGTTGTATAGGGGTTTTTTTTTTTTTTTTTCTAAAAAATTTTTAAATTAGCTTTTCCTTGGTTTATCTAAATTTTAATAGAGTAATATTTTTTTAAAAAAAAATTGAACTGGGCCTATTGGACCGACCCATAATTCCCATTCATCACCAATCCAAGCTTGGATTTGCGAATGGAACAACACCTTGCTTCCAATCACAGGGGAGTGGTGGCCTAGTGGTGATTTTAAATGACATAACTATCCTTCTCATCATGAGGTGGCATTCTGGAGGAGAGGATATGCGACTCTTTTCAATAGGCCGGTGGTGGTTGTGCCACCATATTATAATTCCTCAAGAGTTGTTCAAAAGCATTTGCAATTATTATTATAAAATAATTTTGATATTTTTCACTCTCTTGTCAAAACACTATTCTAACGACGTGATTAGTGTTTTGCCAAGAGAGTGAAAAATATTAAATTAATTTATCTATAATTATTTATTAGATTTTTGTTTTTTTTGGATGGGTGAAGCTTCTCTTAATGGGTCGCGTGTTCTCCACTAAAGACACAGAGAAACCATAGATTCTCTAACCTATATTATTGCTTATATAATATACCTAATTCCTTGTCTTATTTTCCAACGGTTAATTGCCCACTTTATTAAAGTAAATGTGTATATTAAACATTAATTTAATTTGGATTAGGCGGTCCACGTGAGAAGCCGCAGCTCGACGATTCGGCCCTTGAGCTTTGCAAGTGGTAAACAATGCCTTAATGTCCTCAGACATCTGATAAAATTGGAACAATACGGAGAAGAAAAATAATGCTCTCTAATTCTTATTTCAAATTCTACAGTTATGAGGCAATCTTGTCTCCTGTTTCAAACTACATTCTCATATTAGGTCTCATATTAGGAGAGGTCATTTTATGTAATGCTTTCAAAGCACTACTCACCCATCACATTCCAAACAATATTTCTCATGTTAGGAGAGTTAGTCCATTTGAGGGGGCGTATGTGCCCTCCAAGCACGACTTACCCATCACATGATAGTTTCGAATGATGTTTTTTGTGTGAGGAGAGATTGATCTGTTTGACGTGCTTATGCCCCTCCAAGCATAGCTCAATCTTCATATGATAACACGTGAAAGTTGATTCGGGTCTTGATACACATACAAATCCATCTACATCAGTTCACCTCTTCCTATTTATTTATTTTTCTTCCTTTCCCACTTCTCTGTCCTCAGAGGAGATTCAACTGGCCCTTCCCAAGACTTTGGTAAGCCACCACACAGCTCGTGCATGACAATGCACTGTAGAGGGCAGTTGTGTGAGCCCACACGATTTAAAATGTTTTAGTTGAGCTGCTAAAGCATGGTTGGTGCTCCAGATTCGCACCCAAAAGAGATGGATGGAAAATTATACTGCATTTGATCAACCATTCAAAGCCAGGCCACAGATATAGTAAACAAAAAAAGAAATAGAAAACAAGGTCAAGAAAGTGAAATTTACCTGTCTTGGGATTTTTTATTTATTTATTTTTTTTCAAAACCCACTTTATCAGTATCATCAGTGACGTATTTTCTATTTTTGAACAAATGAAAAAAATAAATAAAATTTGCTGATGGTCTATTGACAAAGCCAAAGGATGAATTTTTAGAGTTGTTCAGGTCAGCAACATGAATTTTGATATGCCATTTTCATCCATTAAATAAAACCACATCAATCAATCATATCATATGAGGAAGATGCCAATTGTTTCTTGATACTTCATACACGCTACCAAAAAAGTCTCGGGCAAGAAAAAATTAGACATCAATGATAAATAACGATCTCACCCCCTCTTGTGTTTTCTCTTGCTCTTCACAGTTCAAACAGAAGGGGAAAAAAATAATTGAATGTGCAGAGCATGGACAGAGATCACTGGGCATGTGTCTTTAGACAGAAGTACAATCCTTTTGAGTTTTGATAAAACCTGCAAATGGTTCTTTCACTGGCCATTGAAATCAAATACAAAGTCAAGAAACTCAAAAAAGCTTTGCTTCAAAAGTCTTGGAGCTGCTTATTTCCTTTCAAGGAAAACTTCAACTAATCAATACATGTAAACATGGCAACAAAAAAGATTATCAGATGGAAATCCCCAAGGACTTCTTGAACTTCTCAACCTCCAAATATACAGTGGAGTAAGGGAGGAACTCCGAAAAATGGCTTTTGCTCAGATCATTGATTGCAACAGCGAGTTTAGGGATTTCTAATGTCTCTTCATGGGTCAGAGTCCTGACAAACCTAGCAGGATTCCCAGCCCAAAGTTCACCTGTTGGAATCCTCCTCCCTGGGGGAAGCACAGATCCAGCTTCAAGGATAGCGTGGGTCTCCACCAAAGAACCTTCCATAAGGATGGAATGCTGCCCAATAATACACTCTGGCTCAATTGTGCAAGATCGCAAGAGACTGTATGCACCAATGGTCACGAATCTTTCAATGGTTGTCTCAGCAGGAAGTCCTGACATGTGGAAAGAAGTTGCACATATCACAAACTGAAAGTCCTAGGAACTTCATAAATAGTAACAAGAAATTGCATATTTGTGTCTGCTCACAATATTAAAGTAAATCTCTACTACTATACTAGCCAACCCTTGTTCTAGTCATCTAGTGTGACGCTGTATACTTCCAAAAATAATTTTCAATAATTCAAACTTCTGCTGCTGAACCACTCTGCTAATTCATCCACCACTCCCACTCTAAATCTACCATGACCATCTCCCTTTCTCTATGAAAATAGAGTTGGTTAAAAGGCCACCTCTCCATTTCAACTGTGCATGCCCATCTCTCTGGTTTGAAGACTTGTAACACATGCAAAAATTAAAGAATATGTAACATGAGAAAGAAGAAACATAAAAAGATTTCTTACGACCTGCCAAACTGCATTTAAAACTTCATAGCTTAGAGGGTTCAGTAAATCTTCCCATAACACATGAGGAGATGAAAATTTTGAGTTTTTCCTTATTTATTAAAGGTTAAAATAATTTATTTTGGCATTTTGACATTTTGATCCCATATAGTAGGGAGGGTCTTGAAAGATATGAAAGGTATCCCTCTATCCTCATATTCATTATATGAACCCCCAAGAATGTCAAAGATCAAATTGGCCATGGTCATCCTATTCCTACAAAATGGGGGGAATATTTGGGTTGAACTTGGAGATGAATATCACAAATTTCTCGCTAGCAACAAAGGTTATAGCTGTCAGGGTTTAACAAAAAATAAAGGTTAAAGTTGTCAGCCACATAAGTATCCATTTTTTATTTGTGCATGAAAAAGAGAGTAAAGGGGATCCCCAATATGATAGATTAGCCAATTCGCATTCAAAGTATTTCAATAAGTTTGAAAGCAAAACAAGGAAGAGCGAAATACAAATAGCAGATCCCAAAATTGTAACCATATCTAGCAAACCACTTATTTATCAAATCAACACAAGCTAATTAAATAACTATTTTTTTTTTTTGAATGACTATATTAAGATATTGACAATATCTACATAGAGAAAAGCATGTCTCAAAGCTAACAACAACAAACCCTAATTTATTATTTATTTATGAACAAGCAAAAAATAACTAAAAAAAGCCTTATTATATCACAACTACTTGGAATCAGCTACATGAAAACTTTTGCCATTGAGCTTTATCTATGCCCATATCATCTGTTAAAAAACCAAACAGGCTTGGTTTGCAGTGTTGTCACAAAAGAACCATGAGTTTGGTTCAAGTATTAATCTTGGAATCTCTATTCTAAATCAGGAGTGCCACGCAGCCTATTGCATATCCTGCAACTAAGACTTTAAACTTTGACACTCAAGGAACCAATAGATTTAAGAGTTCTGGAGAGAAAAGGCACAATCTGAAAAGTGGGGACTAGAATCTCACCAGAATTGCAAATCAAATGTGCTCTTCTTCCAAATTTTGACCACAAACCGAGACCAGGCAAACCACTTGAGTAAAGCACAATTCTGAAAATGCAAGGTCCAAATTCAAGGATCTAATTCCTGCATTCCACTTGGATACCTACTGAAATCACATCAGTTTCTTAATCAGGTTCAGCTAGAGAATCTAGACTAACCCTAGTTATCTGGTGAGGAACCTTTAGGATCCATGTGCCTGGTATATCTCTCTGTTCTTCTTCTTTTTTTCCTTTTTTTTTATAAGAGGTATATTTAATTTTTTTGGAGGCAGATAATATGGTACTGCTACCCTGACACCACTTTTCAGATTAAGCCCCACCATCAAGTATGGGCTATATTTGTATCTATCAACAATCTTTGATATTTCATACAGGGGCCAGCTATAACTCTAAGAAAGCTATTATGTTTACTTATCTGTCCTTTATCATATTTGACAAACCTGAACAAAAATGTCAATCACAACCATGAACAACACCCCCCCCCCCCCCCCCCCCCCCCCCCCCCCCCCGCCGAAAAGGAAAAAAAAAAAAGACAAAAAAAAGAAGAAGAAGCTGGTTTTGATCTCACTTATCTTTGTTCTTATTATGTTTATGGCTATTAGTAAAATCTTACCTCATACATATTCAAAATCAATGTAATGTAATGGTAAAATATCTCAGCATGCAAGAATGCTGAAGTATGAGTGATAGCAGAAATGTGTGACCATGTATACAATTATTAACAAATGTTATCCGCCGAAAAAATGATTACATAAGTCTGACATGACCTGCTTGTTGATCCACGCCTACTTTTCTATAAAACTCGAATCTAATATATGGTTACAAGGCAGATTCCTTTGCTTTAATTGCTCTCCCACTACTGCAAGCAAATCACACAATGTAAGTCTTCCTCTTGCATTATCTCTACCATTGGCATGGCTTCTATCAATGGTCTCAAACCCAATGGCAGCTGCCCATCCTCACCCTTCATGAAGAGAAATTTCAAAACCTCCGCTATCCGTAGTCACCATACATTGAACAAAAAGGATAATGAGGACGATTCGGCGCCATATGCTGTTTTCTTATCTCCCCTTTTCTTAATCTGGTTTATTCTATTCTCTTATAAAGCATGCAAAAGGGACATAATAATCATTCCCAAACCTCTACTATCTTCCATTATGATGCACATATTCTCTACTAGAGTTGAATGCTGTAGCTTGAATTGTCCACTGATGTTTCACTCATGACTCATCTTTTATTTTTCTTTCCAATATGAATGGAGAAAATAAAAAGCTTAGACAATTGAGAAAGGATGCAATGTGGTGTTTTAACTTGAATGAGGGATGAAATGTGCATCATGTCACATGAAAAAATGCATGATGATGGCACCAATCAAGTCCTATAGCTAAACTCTGGTCGTTAATATATGTCCTGCACCTTCAGTGAACAATGAATGGGCCCATAAATAATCTAGAAAACTGTCTTTTTTAAGAGTGCTTGATTGGCCTAATATCATATAGGACTTGTACTTTGGATCTCAAACCTGGCAATAGATGATCCCTATCTATCCTCACCAAGCCCTTCTTCATTCACAGCTGCATTAAGATAATAAAAGCTTCTGAGGCCGACTGACCAATTAAAAAATGAACCTTCTCAACACATATATGTGACTATATGAGGCCACGCGAGTTGTTCTTTGATTTCAGCACCTCCCTATGCTAACTAACTACAATTTACTCAATTTGAGCTTATTTGAAGAAACTAACTACTTTTTCAGATTTTGCAGCTTCTAGTCTTAACATATTCAAATTTCAGCCCATACCACTCTCGCTTTTGCATTTTCAATATACAATTATACAACCCATTAACAAGAAATTCCTAATCCTGTTCCAATGTGGGCAAAAAGAAATCAGGTCGGAAACCATATTCATCGATGTCTCAGTTTAATCACTGGACTTAAAAAACAATTTATAACAAAGAAAAAAAAAAACCTACAAAATGTCCTACAATAGACATCTTCTAAAACCATTGCTAATCAAACAGTTCAAAACCTCTCAATCTCCACAAGCAGAAATCTACCACTGGTTGCTAAGAAAATGTAAATGAAACTAAAATTTTGCGTCTCATATTTTTCACTATATGGCATTTGCAGCCCAAGTAAACTAAACCTGAAGTCAACTTTCTATTTTTCTTCCATTTTGCTCAATTTTCTCATCAACCAAACAGAGAATTTAGAACACTAATAAATTTTTAAAAATAAAAAAGCACAATATTCAAATTTCTATTTTTCTTCCATTTTCCTCAATTCTCTCAGCAACCAAACAGCCAAATATAAGAAACACAAAAACCCTAAAAATCAGAAACAACATTAAATTACGTACAAACCAAACACTAACCCGTAGGAGAGGACCAAGCGGCGTGGATAACACACCTCTCCTGAACATTGGAGCAGAACCCGACGGTGATCTTGTTGAGATCGCCGCGAAGAACTGAGCCGGACCAAACAGAGGAACCGTCGTAGACGGTGACCTGTCCGGCGAGGACGACGTTGGGAGCAACATAGGCGTCGACGGCGATCTTCGGTAGCCACTGCCCTAACGGAATGATCCGTCGCTGTCCTCGGTAGTCCCACTTCACCCGATCTGGCGATTCAGTTATCTTTGTGGATGGTGCGGCGGCGGCGGCGAGAGTACGGTGGAGGAGGTGCTGCGATGGGAGTGTGGAGCTTAGGGCTTTCCTCGATAGTCGAGCTAGCGTCGCCATTGATGTTTCTGATGAGTGTTGAGCTCAACGGACAGTAGAAATGGAGGAGAAGCTGAGAAAAAGGGGAAAGACGCATACATACATGATACGTGTGTAATTGTGTGAGTGTGTGGATTGCTGTAAATTGGGCTGAAGTGGCTTAAAGCTTGGGGTGACAAAGCCCAACATGGCTTGAATCCACCAAGACATTAAGCTGGGCTGGGTTTGATTTTTTTATTTTTTTATTTATTTTTTTTTTGGGTGTTACCAAACGAGGGGTATGGCTGGACTAATCTTTGTTATGCACAAATCACCTACAAACTCTTGCATTCATAGTAGTGAGGCTCTTGAGAAAGCATCATCATTCCTCTTATTAGCTCTCTCATTTTAAAGTTGTATTTAACGCATGAATTTAAAGGTACACACCATACAGAGTATATCATATTTATCACATTGTGTCCATCACTCCGGTATGAATTTTGTTGAAAATATGTTAAATTGATTGATATACACAAATCAAAACAAACAAAAGATTTTATTTATGAAGTACTATTAGATGAGAAAGAATATCAAATTTTGATCGGCACGTGTGATTGAATGACGGGGCACAACATTTGAATAATTTTGTATACAAAACCTTAGAGGATCCTCTATTCGAAGAGATGGTGCATGTCTTGAAATTCATATAATACTTTCTCAAATAAGAAGAGAGCTCGTCAATACACCCATGAGGATGCTAGACCTCATGGTAACTTTTTTCAATTAGTGTTTGTTAAGAGTTAATTTCCTAGACTCAAGCCTCAAGCCTCAAAGAAAATGAGGAGGCCATGTAATAATGTGGACTCCGCATTGATGCCATGATCCCCCCAATGTCCTAAAACTTTCAACATATATTCTTGTACAGTTTAAATGTACGTAAGAATTTTTAGTGCACTGGAGAGAATCCTCGCTCTTTGGTAGAAGAGTCCAATTATTCGGGTGCCATCTTTGATTATACACCAAATAGAATCTCTTTTACTTCAACATGAAAAACTTTAATTTGTTGGAGTAAAGCTACACCAATCAACTCGCATGACTTGGACTTCAATTCTAGTATCCTTGACTGTAGCTCTCTCGTTCAAGAAGATTGGAGCATCCTCTTATAATTATCTTATCCATCTTTTTGTTGGAATAAAGTGGATTATTTTCACTGTTGTTTGGAGCTTGAGTGGAAACAAATTTTTTAGAGCCCATTTTATCCTACAAAAAAAAAAAAAAAAAAAATCGAAAACGAACTTACGTGGATGGAATTTTAGCCAAAAATCCAGTTAGAATAATAAAAGCAAATAGTAATTAAGCATTTTCTCAAATCAATTGGGTGGAATATTTCTTGTCCAGGAACCTACTCAATGGAAATTTAGAACAAACTATATTTTACAGAATTATTGGTGCACAAAAATGTCTATCAATCAGGAACCTTAAGATCATCCTTCTTGTTTAGAGTTTTAGATCATGCCCAATATGAAGTGACTGTTTGGGTACAAGACAGATATGGGATCAATGATTTTTTTTTTTTGTTTTTTCACTTGGTGTTGATGGGATGGTTCATTATTGGTGGATAACTCATAACGTACCATGGAATATTAATTAACCATAAACAACTGTTTAAGCAAGGATCAAATCATTTGGCTAGCCAGCAACCCATTATTTAAATGGAAAAATTCACATCTATTGGATAAGGAAGCAACATATATACCTTTCAAATCCTTTAAAGCTCGATACCAAAAAGAGAAAATCCTTTAAAAGTTCCTACTAAGTGGGATATGAACGAATATTTTACATCCATGCAAAGCCCCATGCACATTCAAAGCGCGTCGCGAGCACAATCAAGCTATTGTGGGGGTTTAATGGACAACAGTG
Source organism: Liquidambar formosana (assembly GCA_039720395.1). NCBI lineage: Eukaryota > Viridiplantae > Streptophyta > Magnoliopsida > Saxifragales > Altingiaceae > Liquidambar > Liquidambar formosana. Next base: position 30,455,476 of record CM077828.1, read on the forward strand.
CAACACCAGATAGATGATCAGTTGCAACTTGCGATTAAAGAGATGGGTCAAAAATATCTTGCCACCACAGAGCCTAGCTACAAGATATTTTGTTAATTACTCTCTCTATATATAGCACCTTCCTTGCATAGAGGAACTCAAAATTAAGTCTGATACAACAAATGGAGTACTCTAGCAATAACCGCAGATTGTCCATCACAGGCAAGAAGGATGCTGCCAAGACATCATCAACATCTCTGCAATATAGCAAGGTCATGAAGACCACCCAATCTTCAACTTCTTCTATGGGGTTCCTTGGTAATGGGATTGGAAATAATTTGTCAAAGCGGCAGAATGTTTCGGTTTTTGAGCCTGATAGCAGTAATGGTACATCTGGCCATGTCGACTACTTGTATGAGGATGATGAAAATGCCGATGCCAAAGCTACCATTTACATCTTGTATGTTCAAGATCGTCTTAGGCGCGAAAGACTAGTCGATTGAACTACTATGTTTGATCACTTACGTAATAGAGTTTGATGCAGTACTTGCTTGTATATCTTTACGTATGTACAAGCTGTTCTATATGTATTGTCATGGATATATATAACAAGTTTTATTTTTGTTTTTTCTGTTTTTAATTTGTTGTCAGTTGATTTTTTTTTCCTTTTCCCACCAGGGCCAATGTCCGGAAGTTCCTCCAATTAAAAGTTTGTTTTATTTCATTGCATATGAACTCTACCCAAGAGTTCAAGGGGGAGTTCTACCTAAGAGTTCGTATAAATAAATAAGATGAATTCCACCTTATATATAATTGCTAGATAGTTTTGTCAATCATAAGTGAAAGAGGTTTAACATTTTTATTAACTAGCAAAAGCACACATGTGTTGCATGTGGATTCTTCTGTTAGAAAAATTTTCTTCGAAAAATCAACATAAAAATAGTTTATTTATGAAAAGTCATTAATTACCAAAAAATTTTGTTATCTTTTGATCGATCTTTAAATCATTAGCATCAACGTTTGAAAAATGAATAAAAATGCATAAAAATGTATCATGATCACCCATCAAATAACCAAACATAAAAAGTATATATGTATACATATATGAGTGTGGTGCATGAAGAAAAATTGTAGAAAAATGGCTCTACTACATACCTAGAAAAGATTAAGGACCAAGGGAAAGTTTTTATTTGGTGTCTAATACGTATGGATCGATCAAGAATATGAAAAGGAATTACATGACTAGGGGGCAATATCGTATATGTGTATATATATTTCAAGCATAGTGTATTGAACAAATCACTATATATAAACAAAAATCAAAATATATATAAAATATAAAATGCAGAATATAGAAAATTGACACGAAATATGTTTAAAATAAAATAGTAATTAAGCATTTTGTCAAAAAAAGTAGGTGGGATATTTCTTGTCCAAGAACATACTCAATTGTAATTTAGAACAAACTATATCTACCATATTATTGGTGCAAAAAAATGTCTATCAATCAGGAACCTTAAGACCATCCTCCTTGTTTAGAATTTTAGATCATGCCCAACATGAAGTGAATGTTTGGGTACAAGATAGACATGGGATCGATTATTTTTTATTTTTTATTTTTTGGGTACTGTTGATGGGATTGTTCATTATTGGTGGATAACTTAAAAACCATGGAATATTAATTAACCATAAGCAACTAATTAAGCAAGGATCAAATCATTTGGCTAGCCAAGCCAATCGTTATCCAAATCGAAATGTTTACATCTATTGGATATTGAATCAACGTATATACCTTTCAAATCCTTTAAAAGCTCGATACCCCCCAAAAAAAAAAAAAAAAAAAAAAAGGAAATCCTTTAAAAGCTCCTAGCTAGCTAGTAAAAGGGATAGGAACGAATATTTTACATACATGCATGCTAAGCCCCATGCACATTCAAAGCGCGTCGCGAGCACAACCAAGTCATTTGGGCGTGGTGGGGGGGGGGGGGGGGGGGGGGGGGGGGGGGTGGGTGTTTAAGGGATGAATATTGAGGCGAGGCAACAGTGCAACACCAGGCCAGATAGATGAGTTGCAACTTGCAATTAAAGAGATGGGTCAAGAATATCTTGCCACTACAGAGCCTAGCTGCAAGATATTTTGTTAATTACTCCCTATATATAGCACCTTCCTTGCATAGATGAACTCAAAAGTCTAATACAACAAATGGAGCACTCTAACAACAAGCGCAGAGGGTCCATCATAGGCAAGAAGGATGTTGCCAAGACATCACCAACATCTCTGCAATACACCAAGGCCATGAAGACCACCCCATCTTCAACTTCTTCCATGGGGTTCCTTGGTAATGGGACTGGAAATAATTTGCCAAAGCAGCAGAATGTTTCGGTTTTCGAGCCTGACGTTGGCAGTGACACATTTGGTCCCGTGGACTACTTGTACGCCGATGATGAACTTGCCGACGTCAAAGCTGCAAGTTACATCTTGTATGTTCAAGAGCGTCTTAGGCGTGAAATAGTAGATTGAACTAAGATGTTCCATCATTTAGGTAATAGAGTTCGATGTACTTGCTTCTATATCTTTACATATGCATGTATAAGTTCACTATGATTTTTTTTTTTATATATATATATATTTTTTATCAACAGAAAAGGGGATATTATTAAAGCAAGGAAACTAAGAACAGCGACACCCAATAAAAAACACTACCCCCCACACATAGAGGAAACCCCACCAAAACAGCCCAAACAACTATCATCAAGCAAAAGTTTTCCTTTTCTTGATCGAGGAGTTATATTGGAGGGGAATTATATAATCCCAAAATCTAAGACTATTCAACCCCAACCCACGCGAGTGACATCGTTAGGCCACAAATGCCAGTGTATGGAATTTTAATTCTCCAATTAATACACCTAATCAGAAGTTTGCTTCTTTTCATTGCATTTGAATTCCACCTGATATGATTTGCAAAGCCCAAGATCAAGGGTTTGAGGCCTGGTTATATAAGAAAGAATTCCACCTGATATAATTGCAAGTTTTCATCCACCATAAATAAAAGAGGTTTAACATTTTTATTTAATTAGTGACTTGCTATTGCCATATCGGCCGGTAAAGGGAGTGGATAGATTAAATGGTTTTTTTTTAGCGTGGTTCTTTTTCTTTTAAGATATAGCTATAAGACTGCGAAAGTATGACATGCGGTAGCGATTTGGGTGGAGACAGGCGTAGGGTCAAGAAGGATTGGAAAAGGGTTTAGGCTTTCATTTTTCCCTATGAAGACATACTAGATTAAAATTCTGATTTTGGGGGCCGTTTGGCATACCCCATAACCAGTTTTTCCAAGTACAACATGGGCCCAATCGTTAAGCCTCAGTGTTTGGTAAATGTGCTGAGGAGATATAAATGGTTTTTACTTGTTCTAATTTGGGCCCAAAATCAGGTTACTATCAACCCAAGTGATACCTAGTTTTCATAAAAACTAGATAACATAAACAACCCTTCTCCTCCTCCTTATTCTACACCCTTACCTGCTTATCTTACACACCCTCCCTCTCATCCATTTCCTCCGTATGTTACAAATTAAATTTTTAACAATGGACAAGGGTTGTTCTCTTGGATGCCATTCAATCATCTACTCAAAGCACACAATAGACGTGGGGGTTTGAAAAAGGCTTCCAGAGATACCCATTTCCATCTCTACAAATTGAAGCTTTGAAAGCTTTCAGGAGATACGCATCTCCATCTCTATGGATTAAAGGTTTGAAAAATGCCTTCAAAAAAAGAAGGGGGGAGGGGGGAAGAACTAGATCTAGGGTTTGTTTTCTTTTCATTTGATTTTCACTTTCATCCTTCAAAAAAAAAAAAAAATTCTGTACATTTTCAAACCCCATCTTCATCGCTTCTAATTAAAGGTTTGAAAGAATGTTCCTAGAAAAGAAAAAGGAGAAATAAATTTTCTTTCTTTAACCCTCTATTTGGTTTGAGGAATCTACCAAGGAAAAAAAAGAGAAGGGAAAAAAAATAAGGAAGAAAGAAAATGAAAGGAATAGATGAAATCATATCAAGCCAAAATTATTCCAATTCTTCTTATTCTTCTAATTTTTCATTGCAACCAAATAAGGGAAAGTACAATTCCTCATATTTTATTTTTTTTTCCTTGATAAAATCCTTAAACCAAATAGAGGCTAAAGAAAAAAAGAAAAAGAAGAAAGAAAGAAGGAAGTAGATCTAGGATTCGTAATTGATCTTCATTTTTCCATCTTTTTTTTTTTTTTCCAAAATTTGCTCTAGATTTTTTTGTTCTGTGTGTGCGTATATATATATATATAGTGAAGCACTGAGAGAGAAACTACAGATGAGGTGAACCAAACAATATCACAATAAAAACTGGGCAGAACTCAATTTTAACCAAACAGTCATGAATTAAGAACAGTTCAAACATAAATTTGCTTCCGTTTGAATTGGACCGGTGAAATTGGTTCTGAACCAGATTTCACGGTTGCCAAACAGGCCCTTGGTTTCTCATGTGGATGTTGATCCAGAAATTTGAGCTTAATGAAATAGCCCTGGGCCAATAGTCCAGATGGGTGCAACTAATTAGTCTCGGTCAACAAAGAACCGAACCAACCTGGCCTCAATGGATGGGTTGGGTTGGTTAGATTAATTCATGATTTGGTCCACTCCTACTTTCAAAATTTACAGAAATCAACTAGCTAAGGTTGGCTTTGCTTGGGATATAATAGAGGTTCAATTTATCCAACTTGACAACTAAACTGAACCAACACGACCTTAGACCAGATTAATTTGGTTCGACATCTTAATTACAAGCTTGATTCGGTTCTAATCTAGTTTTTGGAAACCAGCTGACGTTGGTTCGATTCGTCTCCACTTTCCAAATTGGTGACGACGGTTGCCTTTTTGGCCCTTTAAGCATAGATCCTCCCATATTATTCTGCAACTGTAATGTTTCCTCTTTTTGCTTTTGTTGGAATATTTGAAAGGATAATGAAAATGATCCGAGTGGAATATTTTTCTTCATATGCTTGTATATATTATAAAACCTGACAGTCTACTAGCTGCTTATATACTTTTATATTCTCTATGCATCAAATACCCAAAATATTTATCAAAACACAACATATAATATACCAAATAAAGCCATTGCAAAGCAAATTGTCACCACCAACTTCTGTAAAATCTAAAGCACCCATAGCAACTTCATATCAACTGGATGGAGACCATTTGGTACCTGTTTAGAGGTAAGCTCCATCCTGAACAAACCTGCATTGAAATTTTCATTTGTCCTCAATATGGCTAAACAACCTTAGAAAAACACCCAATGAGAAAATAGATAAATTCTTGGTTTTTGTGTTTTAGTAGACTTGTGCTTTCAAAACTTCTAGGAGCGAGATTGTTATGCATTTTTTGCAAATGGAGTGACCTCCCCCCCTCCTAAAGCCCGGATTTGGTGCATTTAATCACTTTAAATGTATCATAAAGTTACCGTGCAATGAACAACACGTGGAGAAAGTTGAGATTGGAGAGTTGAGATCGGTTGAGCATAAAATAGTTGTCTCCAATCTCAGCCCTCCAATCTCATTTCATGCCTAACCAATCTCAACCCTCCAATCTCAACTTTCTCCACGTGTCGCTTATCGCACGGTAACTTCATGGTGCCACCCAAAAAATTTAAAAAAAAAAAAAAAATGATCGAATAAAGATTTAATGAGAAATGGGCTGGTATGTAAGTTATACTTTCCCCTCTATAGGGGTGGAATAATTTGTTATCCTAAACTTCATTAATTTCAAAGGACATTCAGATGATACTGCGACGGTGTCACTCTTTTTTTATTAGCTCAAGAAAAATGCTGAAGATATCAGAAAAATCTACCAACTTTAATTTTTAGCGGCTCATTGATGTGGCAAGGGGTATATAATAACTACTTATACTATACGTACAAATGCATCAAGGCCCCTCACTTACCTTTGAAATGCATCGCATGCATCTGCTCCACTAATTCTTGAGCTGACATCGATTTCATGCAGCTCATGCAGCTAAACATCAAAAGTACAGGCGAAAACGCAATTCAAAATCAAATCTTGCTCCAAGCTAAATATCTATTTTGATTGAGAAATTGTAAAGCAATATGCACGTATACGAAATGACATATTGTTTGGAAATCTCACTATTTTTTGGAGACGAGTGTTCTCCTCTTGCAGGGCTCTATGCTGCGTCAAAAAAAACAAAACAAAACAAAAATCTGAGCCTATTAAGACCAAGTTTAGTAATTAATTTGTAGTTTAGATTAGAATCATATCTCACCCTTTTTTTCAGCAAGTTGACGTGCTCCGAGACGAAGCGCCTCTGTCCAATAGAATTACAATTTTTTTAGATAATTATTATCAAATACGTACATAGTATAAGGTGATGGCAGTGAGGATGTTTTCTATAGCTCAAGCTGTATACAAATCATTGGGGTTATACCGAATTGTGAAAATCATGGTATGAATAGGAAGTAACGTTTGTTCAGCCTAATTAGGTCAGGATGTCCTTATGAAAAAAATGACCAGGGTACAAACTCTCCAATATGTGTCTTACGGCAAAACATGAATTGTGAAAAAATGACTACACCTCTGTCTTATGCATGAGGTACAACCCTCCAATACATGTCTTATGCAACTTAGGTTAGGATGTCCTTATGAAAAAAAGAAAAAAAAAAAAAAAGAAGAAAAGAAGAAGACTATATCTATTCTATACTATCTATAAAAGGGTGAATCTTAGAAAAACTTTTGATTCTCTAAAATACCCTTATTTTAAAATATAATGACATCAATACCCTTAAATAATCCAAAAGATTAAAAAAAAAAAAAAAGATACATAATTAATGAAATCATAGAGAAACCTACTTTAATTAGAGTTCTATAATCTTATTCCATTAATCCATACGTTTCCCTTCCCCATACCCTACTTTAATTAGAATTCTACAATCCTATTCCTTTAGCTCATACGTTTCCTTCCTCATTAACTCATTCGTTTTTTTGCAGCAAAAAATAATAAGAAAAACTCATACATCTTTCTCACTTCGTCCCCCATTATGTATCCCTTTAGTATCCCTATGCCAATCCGATGAATTTTACATTCATTTTCTCTTATTCTTAGTTGGAGATTGAAAATCCCACATCAAAGGTATAGTTTTCTTTATTTTTTATATTATATATATATATATATATATATATATATATATTTTTTTTTTTTTTTTTTTTTTTTTGGTATATGCTTAATATCTCTTTGATATTCTCTTAGATATTCAACGCACCGTAAGAGGTTTTTTTTTTTTTTTTTCTATATTTTATATTTTACCTTATATTTATAGTGATTTGTTGACTACATTATTTCATTCAGACAGTATGTTGTAATTAGAGGTTATTGTTCTTATAGATTTTATTATTCTTATGTCGATCATTCCTTTCTTTTTTACTTGGTAATTTTGTGGATTGGAACTGGTTAAAATACCAGTTATGCAGAGGTTTTTATTTTCTGAATCCATTAAATGTAAATGCATATTAATTTTGTTTTAGGTTTTTGGGTGATAACTTCTAAGTTGTCTTGTTTAAATCTAGGATTATCAATAATTTACTTTCAGAAATTAAGCAAGATTTTCTGAAGAGATTAAGTAAGATTTTACTTTCAGATTCACAGCCAAGTAAACTATCACTTTCTTACACTGTTTTCTTCTTATATATATATATATATATATATATATATATATATATATGTAAAGAGAAAAGGAAAGTGCTATTAAACATCATAAAGAAACTCAAGATCTCAACTAAGTTAGCACCTTGAGTTCTTCTAATCATATTCTATTTAATTCCTTGGATATACAGACAACAAACATATTACTTAAAATGGTTCACGTGCAAGCAGGTATGCACAAACTAGTACTTATATATAGATATATGTATATATGGGTTTTTTTCATGTCACTTAGACAAATAATTCAGTTACCTTTTTGGAGCGGATGCGTTCAACCCCCGTCTTTAACTGTCGCTCTAACTTTTTCAACTCTTTAACGCTCAACATTGATAGATCTTCACCAACCAAATGCCTAAAAAACTAGCATGATGATTATGACGACAACAAGAATGATGATTTTGATCATCAGTGGCTATAATACGTACTTATTTCTTGCTTCCAAGGTGTCTATGGTTCTCTTCAATTCCTCAATTTCAGATCTCCAAAACTGCAATCAGCAGGCAAATTAAAGCAATTAAGGCATTAGCACAATTCAGAAGTAAAATGGCCAAAATAAAAATAAAGAACCTAAAAAGGTAAAAAAATGAAGGGTTGACGTTGCCCTTGTGATCCAATGATATAGACGTTGAAATTTCTTTCGCAGAAATGCATAATGATCATTTTAACTTCTGCAAAAACAAGTGCACCTTTTTCTTTTCCTTTTAATACCCCTTCTCTTTTTATTCCAAGTAAGAATGATTCAGATGCTGTTCAGAATTATACTGCCTAATGTTACTACAGTGAAACAAGACGTGCATTTACAGGATTTACATGAATGTTCAAATATAGCTGGCCCCAATTGACAAAATGCTTCTGCAGAGAATAGTTACCAAAAAAAAAAAATGTTAACACGACAATCTGTCATTTTTAAAATAATAGACATTCGACTTAGATATGCAGACATGTGTCCATTGAGAAACATGGGCACACATGATCGGTCACATATATGCGTGTTCCAGTATCCATCCTTACAAAACATGCATGCCAGCTAGACGAGCCATAAGGGAATAATTATTTGAATTACAGAAACAAGCAAAAAAAAAAATTCGAGTTGTATGATCGAATAGCAATACCTCCATGGTTCTACAGCGTGGGTTATTTGATTCTGGAAGCCCTACTTCATTCCGATACCTCGAAATGGTCCTATCCATGCTGCAGTACCCATTTACATGAACACAAATTACTTAAAATTTTCTATATATATATATAATCAAAGAAATAATTTACAAATTGGTTTTCATTAACAAAGTATGAAAAGGAGAAAGAGGGTGCATGTGAAAAGAAAAGAAAAGTAGGAGGAAATTAAGCAAGAACTCACTCGTGACTGGCAAACTGGTAGACCTTGCCAGAGTGAGAGAAGATAAGGAGGGCAACCTCAGCATCACAAAGGATGGACAGCTCAAAAGCTTTCTTCAGAAGCCCATTTCGCCTCTTTGAGAAGGTCACCTGCCTGCTTGCTGGGTTCTCTATTCTCTTCAGCTCTACTTTCCCTCTCCCCATTTCTGAAAAATATAAATTATGACTGTACAAAGATTAATTGGGAAGAAAAGAGGAGAAAAGATCGGGTTTGTACAAAGATTGCAAAGAGAAAGATATAAATATACAAATCAATGCCACCATGGTGACCTTACCTTTATTCCTTTTAGCATATAATAAGACAAAAAATCTATGACATACGTCAAAAGAAACGCACTTATTTGACAAACACGGGATATGTGGACACGTATAAAATTGTAAGAATTCACGAGGTTCACATTTCAAACACGTCTATTTATCAAAGTTTATGTCATTGCAAAAGCTATGATGATCGGTCATATAGAAAAGATAAGATCATATACGTACGAGATTTTAGAAAATGCGTTTACAATCTTGCGTAGATGACTAAGGTGACACGACGGCACTAGTCTTTTGCTTTTTGAATGATCCTTCTCATCGGTTAATATTTTCTAAAATCCCATTTGGTGGTTTATGTTACGTGCTTCTCCGGTCCTTCTCAAATGGTTCTTTTCAAAACTACTAACAACGATTATGATTCAATAGCATTGTCCACCTCTAATCATGTTGCGTGTTTTTAAGTTCTCAAAAAAATGTTCCCTAGTGGATGCAAACTAATCTCTCAGGTTAATTAACTTTTGAGTGTGTTTACTAAATTTGGGTTTATAAGTTAAAATAAATTTAAATTGGGTATGTTTAAAGAAACCCCTAGGCACCACCATAGTCAATTCCTAGAAAACTTCCATCAAGTTCAAAATAGAATAAATTTATTTATTTATTTATTTATTTTTTTTTTTTGGGGTGGGGGGGGGGGGGGGGGGGGGGGGGGGGGGAGGGGGGGTGTTGGGGAATTTCTATTACTTCTCATTCTCCAACCAAAATTTAGGAGTGAACTTACATTACATGTATTAGATCAAATTTTGGTTCTGACGCAGTGTTTACTTCACAGAATTTGAGTTGTGACAATATAAAAATATAATTTTTTTAGAGAAAAATCTACTAGCAATGAGTTGTGGCATTAAAAGATTAAACCAAAAGTCTGCATGCACTCAAGTCTAAATTTTTATTTTTATTTATTTATTTTGGTAGATATTTTTATTAATTTATTCTTCTAAGTGTATGGGTACTGCTCGGATTTTTTGTTGGCTCAGCAAATAAATGAAGAGTCGACACGTGTCCCAGAGTGCAACTTAAGCGATTCTATTCACCCTAAGAGAGATCGACACGTATCATATACGATGACTTTGGGGGGGTCCAATCAGATTGGACGTAATTTATCAATCCATCATACCCTTTGGAAAAATGATGGTTTTGTTGAGCCTTTAGGAAAACGGGGTGAAAGGTGTCAACAACTCATTGAAGTTCGGTTATTTATTATGACACCCAAAAAAAGAAGTCAAGATGGAGAAAATTGTGCCTCCCTAGTGGCCCACCAACATTGATGGCCACAAACGTTGGACGTCGAACTTGGAAGGAGATCCCATTCCACACTTCTCATGCTTCATTGGGTTTCTCATTTAATAATGCCTATGGCACATGAAGATAGGCTATGTTTACTAAAACATTAAAAAAAATTTTAAAAATTATTATTATATTAATTTGTCGTTTATTAGGATCCAATTTTTTAAAGGGTAAATTACAATAAGACCTCTTCTAAAATCTTATTATTACAGATACACCTCCTCACGTTTTAAAAATTACACTAATACTTTTTACTTTACAAAATAAACTACAAAGAGATCCTTCCTTCTAACTTCCGTCCATTAATCCGTTAAATCATATGCAAATTTTTTCAAAATACCCTAACTACCCTTAGTGGATGATAACTTCCATGTTAAATGCATATAACTCACCAGTCCAATAGTTCATCCAATACTTTTGAATTTTTTTAATTATTATTGATAAACAACTAAAAGATAATATATATATATATATATATATATAAGAAAAATGCTAAAAAAAATTTAAATTTTCTGTCCAACTGATGTGGCAGCTGTCAAATTTGCTCTTTAGAAACAATTGTTTATTTAATTAAATTTTTAATTGATTTGCAAAATAAAAAATAAAAAAATTGATTTGCTAAGTTGCCACCTCATTTGACTAAGTAGATTTGAGTAAAAAAAAAAAAAGGGCTATGTATGTAGCATTCCTCATATGTAGAAATAAATAAAAAGAATTATTACAATAGAGATACACATATAGAAGTGGCAAATGAGGTGGTAACTTGGCAAATCAATTTTTTTTTTTTTTTAAATTTTTACACATCAATTAAATAGATAATTGTTTCTAATGAGCAAATCTGATGGCTACCACATCAGTTGGACAAAAATTTAAGCCTTTTGGCATTTTTCTTTTATATATATATAATCTTTTAGTTGTTTATCAATAAATAAATAAATCAATCAAATATACTGGATGAATGTGTTGGACTGATGAGTTATATGCATTTAATGTAATTAGGGTATTTTGAAAAAAATTGAAAATGATTTAACGGATTAATGGACGAAAGTTAGAGGGAGGGGGTCTTAATGTAATTTCAGAAACGTGAGGGGGTTTATTTGTAATTGTTAAATTTTAGAGGGGGTCCTAATGTAATTTACCTTTTTTTAAAAAATGCTCTCACTTTTTTGTATTGGGTTTTGTGTTAAAAGTAAATATTAAAATAACAAAGAGTAGTATAGGAAATTTAAAAAATTTGTGATTTGACTTTTCAAAATGAATAAACATTTTGGGATAAAAAAAAGTAGCAAAAATGGCCTATTATTAATTTTTGGAACATGAATAATTACACGAATAATTAATGTTATTGTTCATTATGTATCAATTAATTTTTAAGATATTTCTATTTAGTATCCCTGGTCATTGGATTAGACTAATTCTCCTGTGATGTACAAGTCACCCATAAACTCATACATTCAATAGTAAAAAAATAGAGACTTGAACTCGGGATCTTTGTTTCTTAAATTGGAATCCTTTGCCATCTACACTACTCTTACAGGTTTATCTAGTAAATGACTCAAAGAAATAAGAAAAAATTTGTTACATAAGTTTGAAGAATTATTGGTTCGCTACATAAGATTGCCCATTGAAAATATTATGCCCATTTTAAAATTTTGATTGCATAATTTTAGTTATTTAATTATAATTAGATTTTTTGAATGATGACAAGACTTATGATAATGTTTCAAGTTTAAAGGTTGCCGTTGGTTTTTTTTTTTTATTTTTTTTTGGCCAAGCAACGAGGTGTCCGTTGGTTGGGAAGCCGAGAATAATGAATAAAATAAGCACCAACATTTTCTAAAAAACTATAGTGATATTGAGCAATGGAGATCCTGTACCTCCATATTCACACGTCCCCTATTTTTTTTCTCTTTTTTAATCAAGCCCCCTGTTGCACCTCCTCTGTAAAGACTGTAATATAACAAAGTCACATTAGCATACCTAAAGTAATGGGATCCATCAAACGGGAGCCGTGTCCCGTCATTTGAGACCAACTCCACCCGGTTGTATAGCATTAGCCTTTTGCTTGATTGATTGATTGATTTTTATTTTTATTTTTCTTAAGGTCGAATTCATCGAATGACAAAAATAATTTAATTAGGCTAATTTTTAAAAGATGCCATGAATTTATTAAAGGGGGCAGACCATTGGTCTTCATTTGTTGACTTGACTGATCATGTAACCAAGGGGAAATTGATACATTTGCTTACTTTTATTGTAAGGTGGGATGCAACGTTCTCTTCTGTCGAGCACTCATGGACATTAAATTTTCGCCTCACTCACTCATTGCCTAGCCACATTTGCCTTTCTTCTTCCTCTTTCTCCCAAAAGTAAATTAAGCGCAAAAAGGGGACTCTCCCAGTTAATTCTATCTGCAATCCCCCTCTCCGACTGTGCCTTTGCCAATGTACATATAAATGGGCTCAATTGACCCAACAAGCATGAGCACACAATGTCAATTGGATTACTTGTATTACTAGAAGAGTGAGATACTTTCCATTTCTAACCAAGACAGGCTTGATACATATGCCCTCAAGCTCGCGCTGTGCTTCAGTTGGCCGGATCACATGTCTTCTTGGAGAGGCCAATTTGATGTTTTGATGTCATGTAACCATGAGATCGGCCCTTGTGGCCTAGTGATGTCCGGGTGAAGTTGGGATGTGGGTAGAGTTTACGGTGTAGGACTCGAATTCCCTTTAATGTAACCAGAAGAAAAAAAAAAAAAAAAACAAAACAAAACTATATATTTAGACCTACCAAGTAGCTAGTAGGTCCTACTCAATACATTATACAATAAAAAAAATCAATTTTGATAAATAATTTTAACCATTTGATTGATTCAGTTCTAATTGAGTTATTTGAAAATTGTTGGTGATCAATTTATATATGTAATGTCCAAAGGAAGGAAAAGATTTTCAATCAAATGGTCAAGAACTACTTAAATGAGTTGATCTTCCAATCAAAAAATGCACTAATGGGAACCCATTGTTTGGCAAGATGCTAACATGGTCCCCCGATCATTTAAAGAAGGCATGGAAGCGGGGACAAAGATGGTGGCAGAGGATCACCCTTCCATACCAGCCACGTTTGTTTTTTGTTCTAAACATGGGCCAAGAGTGGTGCCACAAATATTCTTAACCACTAGATCCATCTTTTGCGGCACCCATCTTCTCTCTTCAATTCAAAGCAACCCATCTTCTCTCTTCAATTCAAAGCAAAAGAACCCCATCTTTTCTACTTACGATGAAGTTGTTGTTACTCTCATGACCTTGTACTAACCTGATTCATGTAGGTTGTACAATTTTATATACACGTGGAGTTTGTCCGAAGGGTTTTCTCATCATAAATAAAAATTTTAAATAAAAAAAGTTTGCCATTATCATATCAGCTAAAAAAAAAAGGAAAAAAGTGCTTAAGAATATCTGGTACGTGTGATTTAATAAGTAATCTCCAGTAATTTTGATGCCTAAATCGCATAGGCCGGCCATAGACATACGCAACCTTTTGGCTCCGAGAGAGAAAAGCTGTCTAAAGTAAACTTTCGCTTGATTTGGCTTCGGACAGAACTTACTTCCAATGGGATGCCCAGCTGGTCATCTCAGCCTTTAAAGGGGATCAGCCTATGGTGCCTTTGGGCTTTTGGATCTAGCGTTGATGACTCGAAATATTTTCTTAAGCGCTTTGAAGCTATTTTTCCTTTTCCTTTTCCTTCTTTTTCCTTTTTAATGCAAACGAGTTATCCCTAACTCTTTTAATATTAATAAATGAGTATTAATGATTTTTTATAAACTTAAACTTAAGATCATTCACTTAACAAATCAAATCAAGTCAAATAAGACAAATGCTGCACTTTAGGCTACCATTGCACCATGCCACTGTCAAAAGTTAGTGAAGCACCACCATCTTTTCCTCCGTTCCTCAAATAATACAACTTATATCTTAACCTTATAGATGGGTTTGGATTCAATGCTAAGTTGATAAAATTCAACACTATGCTAAAGTAATCCACACCCTTAAATGAGAGATTGGATGAATTGGATTGAAAGTTGAAAATGTGCTACTGAAATGACCAAGATGACCTTATTGGATAACTTTTTCAACTTTCAATCTAAACCATCCAATCTCTCATTCAAGGGTGTGGATTACCTTGACATGGTGCTGAGTTTAATCAACTCAACACTGAATCCAATTCCCCTATAGATATGGGGAGAGCCAATTTCGAAACATTTTGAGAGAGAGATAGAGTGGAAAAAAAAGGAAAGAAAAAAAAATGATCTGAAGCAATTTTTATTTCTATAATGGATAACTAATCATTCATCTATCATTTTGATGGAACACACACATATTAGTGGTTTAAAGTGATACAATATTTTTTTTGGGTAAAGCACAAAAAATTACCCTAATCTCTAAGTCATTGACCTCAATTTTAAAACCAATCAAAATGGTCCTACACTGTTAATTTTTGACAATTTACTACTCCATGATCCACAAACCAAAGGGGTTAAAGTGTTTGAAAGTAAATAGGGGTGCATACTGTTATCGGGTGAAAGTAAGGAAGTGAAATTATAATTTCCCCTAAATAAGAACCGATGAGGTAATCATAAAACAAGAAGAGGGAAAAAGGATTTTCCAAATGAAGTTGTGGTTTCTCAAGATGGGTGGAGTTAGACCTCCTTGGGAAAATGCTATTGATTGCTAAATTTTTTCCTCTAATGATATATCTGTTAATTAATATACTCCGTATCATACATTTTTTCTTATAACCGATGGACCAACCCTTAGTAAATACCTCAAAAATATCATCTCATCAATGATATATCATGCATTAAAAAATAATAATAATAGAGATGAGTAGCCGGCTTGATCCTTTGGGTGGCAAGATGAATATGAAGTGATTATGGAGAGCCACCGGAGGAAAAGCTACTGTAGCGTATCCGAACCGGCATGCTGCATGATTGCCTGAAAACCGAGTCAGATGGACACAAGACATTCCTCACTTGATCTGTCGACACGTAGCACTGGTCTAACCTTCCATTTAATGCATCATCACCATCATCGTCAGCGTTTAGGTTTCAGAGTGACTTGCTCCATGTGCCAAAACCTAAAGAGAAATTCTAGAGAGAGAGAGAGAGAGAGAGAGAGAGAGAGAGAGAGAAAGATTAGGGCACAAAAGAGAGAGAGCTAAGGAGCTTTTGAGCCTGTGAAATGAAGAGAGGAAGGGTTGAGCTGAAGAGAATAGAGAACAAGATCACAAGGCAAGTCACCTTCTCGAAGCGAAGAAATGGCGTTCTGAAGAAAGCTTACGAGCTCTCCGTTCTCTGCGATGCCGAGGTTGCTCTCATCATCTTCTCCACCAAAGGCAAGCTCTTTGAGTTCTGCAGCACCTCAAGGTATTCAGCCTATAAATATATTGGTTAGGGTTTAGAGAGAGATAGAGTGAGAGATTGGTTAGGGTTTAGAGCTTTGTTTCAGGTTGGATTTTGCTTTCAGATCTAAAATGATGAATGAAAACTGTATTTACTCTTTTTTTTTTTTTTTTTTTTTTTTTTTTTTTTTTTTTTTTTTTGGGTGCTATAAAGCAAAATCACAGTAATCAAACACACGAGAAATACCAGATTTATGTGATTTGTCAATATGCCTATCTCCATAACTGAGGAGAAGATTAATTTCATTATTAACAATAATGATTTAAGTTACTCCGTATAAGAACTCTCAAGTTTCAACCTTTTTCCTTTGTTTTTTTCTAACTCACACACAAACACATAATAGAGTTCAGAAAAAGAATGCAGGATAACACAAAATATGTGTGTGTGTTTAAAACTGGATCGAAAGCATATTTTCATGAGCTGTTGTGTTTTCAATTCCCACTTCAAATGAATTTCTCAAGGTGTTTTTGTACCATTTTTTGTTTTTTTTCCATTGATCTTGTTGTGGATCTGCAGCTGGAAATGTTGTAGAATTTCTGTAGGTGATTGATCAACTATATATATATATATATATATGCATTTTTTACATCTTTTATTAAAGATTTCAAGAGAGAGAGCGTATAACTTTTATTCCAACTGAAGAGATGGATGAGGTTTTGCGTCACTATCTGATTCATAAGCTCGAACTCAAAGCAATTTGCTCAGAAAAAAAAAATGCATCTAGTACAAAGGTATAATTTAGGGTTCATTGGATTAGTTTATTAGGGAAATCACTTGAATAAAGAGTGTTGAAAAATCAAAATAAATGCAATCATAATAGTGGTATCAGCCACGAACCAACTCAACTGTTGTTTTATGTATACATTCAATTTGATGATTTTAAGCGGAAAATTAGCTTCACTTTCAGTTATATAATACATAACTGAAAATGTATTTGCACAAATTTTTTTTATATGTATTTTCATGTTTTTTTTTTTTTTTAATGCAATTTGCATAATTTTTCATATATTTTCACGTGTTTTATGTTATTGGCATTTTTTTTTTTAATTTTATGCATTTCACATTTTTCCATGTAATTATTGGTTCATTAAATATATCTTAACTTGTTCCCTTGTGGCATTCATTAAATAATCCCATTCTTCCTTTTTAAGAGAACGTTTATTTATAATGCTGTTGCTAATATTATTCTCCAATTGTAGCATGTTGAAAACACTTGAAAGGTATCAGAAATGTAGTTATGGGCCACCAGAAACCAATACATCTTCAGATAAGGCACTGGTAATCTCTCTCTCTGAGTGCATGCACATCTGTTCGAGTTTAGGCATTTTTTCCTTCTGGAAAAATTTCAAGCTTAGACTTGATAAAACAATAATCTTCAAGAAGTAAAGGCTTTGTTTAATGTAGATGATGTATGGCTTCGAAGGTAAGGAAGAAGCCAATGAGATGTTAGGCTTTTGTTGCCTACTTATTATCAGCTCTTCTTCTATAGCTAGCCTTATTTTATTAATTGCACTCTTGAAGGATCCTTGCAATATACATTACACAGATGTTATAATCTTTCAAATTGCTGATTGGCCTATGAAACTACCCTTTGTTTTTCCCAAATCAAGCCAATGCTGTATTTGGCAAGCCAGACTTGCAGTGTGAAGATCACTAAAGGCTTTAATTTTTATGTTCTCCATTACTAATCTTCTTTTTTCCCATTTGGTCCTGAGTGTGGATGTTCTATTTATTGAAGAAAAGATAGCAAACCATTAAAAACGTAACACAATGTACAGGAAAAAATTCCTTAGCCATGGATCAAATGTCTAGTTCAAAATTGCTTTCTGGTAGGAATAGCATTATTTATTTCAAATTTTCTTTAGGAACACAGCAGCTACCAGGAGTATTTAAAGGTCAAAGCACATTATGAAAACCTGCAGCGAATCGAAAGGCAAGTTCCCTCCTGTGAATCACATTGTTCTTCTCTTCCAACTGTGTGGACATAACACACAGCTGCATTACGACCATCATGATCCGTCACTAAAAATCATCATTTTGTAGTGATTCGTTACATCAAAACACGAATCAAAGAGGTATTTATTTGACTGTTTGTTTGCAGGAATTTCATGGGCGAGGATCTTGGTTTCCTAGGTAGCATGGAGCTTGAGTCACTAGAAAGGCAGATCGATGGGACATTGAAGAAGATCAGATCGACTCGGGTATCTTCTCGTTTTATAACAAGCTAGAACAGTTTGAGTTGAAGTAAGTTGACCTCATAAAACCAGTGAGTTAACTCAAACCATGGAACATCAGCAAAGTTTATTGTGAATGGTTGTATGGTTTGAGGTAATCAACATTAGTGTTTTCCATTGTAAACATGTCAATGAACTTCTGGACTCAGATTTAATGTCTGGTGACCGTCATGCATACTGCTTTTATCTCTGTTCTTAGAAATAGATTAACCATTACCAGGATCTAATGCAGATCGACATTATGCACGACTAGAAGCAAACCAAAAGAAACCAATTATCAGTGTGTTAATAAACTTTTAAACATTACACAAAGCTTAACTTGAAAATATTTATATACACTTGAGTAACATGAAATCTCTAAATGAGTGTCTCACCTTTTGTTTATGGTCTTTTGCAGACGCAGTGCATGATTGATCAGCTGTCTGATCTTCAGCAAAGGGTATGTGTACTGTTGAAGCTTTTTTTTTTTTTTTTTAATCAAATGAGAATATATTGAGGGAAAGAACTAGGGTCATTCCCAATCTCAACTTCCTCAAACAAAACAGAGGGAGATAAGTTAGAGATTGGTACTGAACCAAATCTATTACATCGAGTTGTCCATTGGAAAAGCTTATGAGCTCAACATTTGCCCGACGAGAAACATATTTAACTACTGACATATTGAAGCTTCTTATTTCTTGATGCTCTTTCCCCATAATCATCTATGATATGTATTTTTGCTTACAGGAAAAATCACTTTATCAATCTAACAACGACTTGCAAGGAAGGGTATGTAAATTTCTTATTTTCTTTTTAGTACTGTATTCGACAGTGAACCTAAGCAATTTGCATTAGGTTCTGTCATTGAAACAGCAAGAACGAACACATGGAAATGTGACACATGTGCCTATACGGCCATGGGGCTAACATAAGGCCCAACTATCGCGCTAGGTGTGCAATTTAATGATGGACTACTGTCATGCTATTCTTACCCTTAAGTTTACACATTATTGTCAGTCTGGCTAATTATCGAAACATTAAACGAAAAATTAAATGTCATCAAATCACTGTTCCTGAATTGTCAGACTCAATCAAACATAACTGAATTTTAGCTGTATGGTATAATTAACTGGCCGGGGTGGTGGAAATTAGCTCTTGAGTTGCAGCCACACCCAGATTACAATGAATTGAGGCAACTTAATTCCCGGATGATCAATTGTGATGAGATTGAAGGAATCTGGTCTTCTTTTGTTCCCCTACACGGCTACACCTTTATGCTAATCTCAACGGGCATGCGACCTCTTTAATATAGACAGAAATCCAATTGATCCTAATTGATTTACCCTTTGTCTGAAGTAATATGTTAAATCGTGTTGTTTCATCAAATCCAATATCTGGAAATCTAGGAGGATCATGACGCATTTTGATTTAACTGCACCCACTCATGTTTAATGCCATTTGACCAGGCAGCCGGGCATCAAATCAGTCTGCTCGATCAGAAGCAGGTACTATGAGATGTGATTGGTATTATTTATTTTTTATGATACTTGCAGTTAGATGAAGGAAGCCAAGTAACTTCTCTACAATGGGATCCAAGTGGACATGGAGCAAGGTATAGCCAACAGCCAACTCAACAACTGGGCAATGTGTTCTTTCATCCATTAAACTGTGAACCCACACTGCAAATGGGGTAATACCCTCTTCACTTCCAAATTTGAGTTCCATTTAAAATGCCCTTTTTCTACAAAAGAGTAATGCTACATATACCGAATATTCTAGAAAAAGAGGCTGAGTATTCTTCTAATGTAGGTTCCCAACTGAGCACATAGCCGGAGCCCCTGCCGGGCCAAGTGGGATTAGTACTTATGTGCAAGGATGGCCAGTATGACAAACAGGAAAGGGCAGCCATTCTATGCATTAATTTATCCGTAGTAGAGTTGTGGAATGGATCATTGATGTGTTGTTTGTTTGTGTGCGCGCGTGCGCGCATGACTTCTTGTGTTTGTTTTTATTGTTTGTGTGTGCATTAAGCACTGTACTAGCTTCGATCTTATGCAAATAGCATTGATGCCACTCTTCAGATGGAGCACCCGTATTTCGTTGCCCAACCCCAACCCAGCGTTTGACCTCCCAACCAGCACAGTCCGACCCACATAGCACCCCTAGGAAAGTAGGAAGGACTGTGTCACCACGGGTTTTGAAAAGCCCACTAGCCATTTGCTATCCCATTACGTATAGACGGACGGATCAGGCCACTAAGTCCTGCAAGTCCCCAAAATACCGTCCACGTTCAGCTTGACCCGACCCACTTCCGGGGATCCAAGCTATAACCTTTTTAGCAACCAACAGCAAAGGCTGAGACCCATGAGGGTCCCATTCGTCAAATGTGTAATCGTCAGAAGGCAATCTATTGTTTGATTTAAGTACCCTTTCAAATTCTTTAATTGGATTCATTTTTGGATTTTTTTCTTTTCTAGTAACTTGTGCCCTGAGTGTGGTTTAGGGTTCGTATCAGGTTTGTAAAAGGTTTTAAGACCGGTTGTGGCCCATCTCAAACTTACCCCCCACCCATTGCCATCCCCTCTTTTTAAAATTTTTAATCTTTTTAATGGAAAACGATCAAAAGGATTTCATTACAGAAGATTGCCATCCCCAGTTAAAAAAACAGAGTTCTCATCTTTGGAAGTCACCGCATACCAAGTAAAACGTAGGTTAATTGCCACATTATCTTCTTATATAAAAACGTCAATCAACCATTTGTCAAAAACAAAAGAAAAACCGTCAATCAACCAAGCACGTGATTCCACATAAAGTTGACTATAATGACGTGCGAGTCACACGCCTTCTCCCAATCCCAAGATGTTGCTTAATCCATTTGGCTAGCTCTATATTATTGAAAGCAAAAGTAACATAGAGCCACTTTACTTGGCAACCAAACGCAGCCTAAGGCATCCCCTTCCCTTTCGCATATAGCTCATAGGGTATAGGATATGGATGTTTTTCTTTCTTTAAAAAAAAAAAAAAAAAAAGGAAGAAGGAGGAGAAATATGAGCCTCATCTCATTGAGTATGAAAATGAAAGATTACAAACAAGAGAACAACCAGAAATCTACAAAAACAGAGGCTGGAGAAACTACCATTCATGTCAAAACCAAGAAAAGCCCTTTTTCCTTCAACCACCCAACGAACCATATCACTATCTAATCATCCCAAAAGTGGAAATTTAAAATAAAATAAAGTAAAAAATAAAAAAACCCACCAGAAGGAGGAGGATCGAGGAGAGGGGTGTGGAAGAGAGATTTAGCCAGCGTAGATATGAACACCTATGGCGATGAGGAAGATGGTAATGAGACCAAAGTAAATGATGGTGTGGACCAGAATAGATGCACCACTGGTCTGCATATTGGCGAACTCAACCACTCTGCTTCGTCCAGGGATCTGAAACAACAGCCCCGGCGTCAGCAACACGAACAGCACCACCGCTATCAGCACCGGTCCCCAATCCGCCATGAAGGACAGCTCAATATATATATATATATATATATATATATATGAAGTTGTGGTGTAGAGAACTTAGATGCTCTGGAGGGGGTTTAAGAGATCTGAGAAAGAGATGTGAAATGGAGAAAGATTTGAAGGGATGGGCCAATATTAGACGGGCAGGCAAACGCATGGGGAATCGATGCTTTTTCAGACAGACGATAATGGAGAAACGTGTCAGCATCTTATGTTGTCTTCTGGACAGCTGTTTCCTTCTCGTGATAAAACCTTTTACACCTTAAAATAAGGAGAATGGCCACTGCGAGGACTTCTTCACGAAGGTACTGACAACTTCTACATTTATTTTGAAAAATATTTTGTAAACTTGGACCATAAGATGTTGGATTTAGTATTTGGATTTTATCAAGAAAATTAAATTTATATTATTAAATTAAATTTTTTTTATTTAGTTTCAATGAAAAATTAAAAACAAAAGAAAGGTTATAATAATTATCACCCGATATAATTTTATGCTTTCTTTTTTATTTTTCACTTCCATATGAAATCTGAGAATCAAATAGAGCGTAAAAATTACATAACAAAATTTCTTTTTTAAAAAAAAAAAAAATTCATGCTATTTGCTTACATGTGTTGATAAAATTTTCATGTATTCTCTCATTTATTAATGTTTAATGAAAAAATTTTATCAATTTCAATTAGCAAATATATACAAGCCTACTTGAGCATTTTTCTTTTTTTTTATATTGAATTTTAACTATCAAGATAATCTCAATCTTATAAATTTTGTCTACATATTAGAAATAATTCGAAATCAAATAAAAGAGCTCATGAAAAGGAAGATTATCACCCGAAGTGTTATGAATTTTCCTTTTTGAAGAAATTAAAAATATAAAAACACAAACTGACAAATGTTATAAATATTAAACATTGAGTGGATGTTCACACCCCCTCTACTTTGTGATAATGGGAACACTACTTCATAAGTGGGTTAGGTAATCCCATCATGTAGACCTAATGCAAACAAAGATAAAAGGGGAAGGGGAGAAAGAAGAGAAGATGTGTATTCGGAGTGTATTCGGAGAGAATGAAGGGAGGAGACTGAGATAGTGTATCTCAAAGAGTTTTGCTGATCCTTGTATAATGTTTATACATTCAGATGGAAATCAAAGAAGATGAATGAGAAATTTATTCTCCTCATAACTTGTTCTAAATTCTTGGTTTTACAACACGTTATCAGCACGAATTGCTCAAGGAATTTGTGAGCAATATCATACTACCACCATCTTCTTTTTTAACCAATTTGGTTGTGGTAAGTTAGTAAGTTGGTACGTTCTAAACCAATTTGATTGTGGTAAGTTGGTATGCTCTTAACCAATTTGGTTGTGGATTGGTTTTTACTCTAAATTATATACTTGAATGGATGAATCCATCTTCTCTTCCTGAAGCAAGAGAAGATTTAAAAATAAAACTTGAAGTTTTATAAATAAATAAAAGGAGTGATGATTCATCTTCTCTTCTTGAAGTAAGAGAAAGATTTGAAAACTTGAAGTTTTCTATATGAAAAGTTATTATTTACATGTTATCTTCATGAAGGAAGAAACAAATTTCAATCTCCAAAATTTTCTATAAGAAAAGTTGTTGTTCATATATTCTCTTCTTGAAGCAAGAGATAAATATAAAAACCTGAAGTTTTCTATTATAAGAAAGGGGTTATTATTCATATTTCTCGTCTTGAAGTAAGAGACAAATTTCAAAACCTGAAATTTTAGAAATAATGAATAAAGTCTCAATTTAATTGAATAAAGTGATGGCCAATGATGACCAAATTAAATTGAGTAATATATTTCTCTATTCTGTGTTATCCAACTTCTTTAGATGCTTGTAAAATTTTAGTGAAAATTCGTGGGTGCGTCTTAACTTTTGCTTTAGTTAGCATAGAAGAACACACAAAAATCTGCTCTTGTTTTAACTACAAATTGACTGTCAACGTCACCTCTGTTGTCAGTCAACTTCTCTCAGATTGACTGGTAACTTCAATATGTCTGCTTAAAATATGTCATTAGGTAAATATAAAAACCTGAAGTTTTCTATTATAAGAAAGGGGTTATTATTCATATTTCTCTTCTTGAAGCAAGAGACAAATTTCAAAACCTGAAGTTTTAGAAATAATGAATAAAGTCTCAATTTAATTGAATAAAGTGATGGTCAATGATGACCAAATTAAATTGAGTAATATATTTCTCTATTATGTGTTATGCAACTTCTTTAGATGCTTGTAAAATTTTGGTGAAAATTCGTGGGTGCGTCTTAACTTTTGCTTTAGTTAGCATAGAAGAACACACAAAAATCTGCTCTTGTTTTACTACGAATTGACTGTCAACGTCACCTCTGTTGTCAGTCAACTTCTCTCAGATTTACTGGTAACTTCACTGTGTCATTTTATGATAAAAACCACCAGAAGTGGAATAATGGAATACCAAACCACCAGAAGTGGATTAATGACATATCAAACCATTAGAAATGGAGCAATGAAATACTAAACCACTAGAAGTGGAATACTAAACCACTAGAAGTGGAGTAATAAAATACCAAACCACTAGAAGTGGATTAATGAAATACTAAACCACTAGAAGTGGAGCAATGAAATATCAAACCACCAGAAGTGGAATGAATATATTTGGTGTGGAAAGATAAAATACCAAACCACTAGAAGTGGATTAATGAAATACCAAACCACTAGAAGTGGAGCAATGAAATATCAAACCACCAGAAGTGGAATGAATATATTTGGTGTGGAAAAATAAAATACCAAACCACTAGAAGTGGAATGACACTGAAGAAATAAGCATCGGTTTATAGAATAAACCTACGAGATAAGTGTTTTAAGTAAATACTTGGTTGAGGTTTTGTGTGTTATACTGTGTTGACAGCACGAACCCATTTTACCATTTAATTCATAACTTTAGTTCTAGTTATGATTTTGAGATGAAACGAATTGGATTTTGTCATTGACTTGTTGGGCTAACATCCTACCAATTTTTCGTGTCATTGGGTGACCATTAGATATTTTTTGCGTAATTATTTCGTGGTACACCTGAATCTGGGATTTCTGCTAGACAGCACTAACTAAATATTGAAAAATATTTTTGAATGGGTTTTGCTAGGTATTTCTCTACCAAATTTTGAGGTTACAAAGTACATTTGATATACTTTTAAGTGATATAAACCCCAAAGCCCATTTCTTTTTGGATTGAACATATAAAAATTCATTTATACGCATCACAAATTGTTTTCACTAAAATTTCAGATTTGGTCATTGTACTTGGAGCAGATTACAGATTTTTTGCTACTTATTAGTAGCATTTTGAGAACTAGAGAGATCAACTGGAGATTGTCTCTGCAGCCCATTAAGAATCCTAGCCCCATTTTGGCATGCGTTAGTTTAATTAAAGGCACTCCCAATAGTACCAATTGCCTAAGCAAACCTTGAAGAATTGATGAAAGGCTATCTATTAATTCTATTCTGCCATTGGAGAAGTACTAGTGCTTTGGGTAAGTTACTCTAACCGTGGTGAAGATACCTTGGCATATGTATCAATATGGAATTATTTTCTCTATCATATTTAAAAAAAAAAAAAAAAGGTCATAAAGCTTTATAAAACAAGTAAATTGGTTTTACTTACTACGTGATAACAATCAATTTTGATTTATGAGTTTGAAATTATTTGTTGGCCAATTTTTTTGATTATTATCAAAACCATTTCATCATTAAATTTGATGACCATTGAAATTAAATATTTGTGACCATAATTCTTTTGATATTTGATTCTTTTGAAAATGATCGATTTATTGCAAAATTCTATATAGATAAATATTTTCAAGATACCAAAATGTGACAATACACTGAACAGAGTGGCAAGATTGTGAAAATATTTTAATATTTTTTGCCTTGTAAGTACTATTGTAGGTGTACTAATTACTTCACGTCTATATCTAGTGAATATATGTTCTCTTATATACTCACCTGAAAACAAGCATAATTTATAAACTAGTATACGGGAAATCAAATATGAATTGCAATATGATATTGCAGATCTAATTTCAAGATGATTGTTAAAAATATATGTCTGGAAGACAGTGCTATAACTCACACAATCATTAAATTTTCAATATTTATCATTATTCAAAACTATTGTCAATACCATATGAGGTTCATCTAACCTAACTGAAGGTTCCAGAAGAGCAAATATAATATTGCCAAAAAGAACAAAAATTTATGTTGACAATTCTTTATATTCTACCAGAAGTAGAAGAAATTTATTGAGTTTTTAAAATTTATATCGTAAATAGTTATCATATTGAAACCATTAACAATGGAAATGAGGAATATCTTTATATTACCTCTATGATTTTGGGGTAGAAGCTCATATTAAATATTTTCTCTTCTATACGATTATAAGCACAATTGAAAAACATGTGGTAGCGCACCAGAAGTGCTCTAACATAAAGATCTTTATACTTTAACATAATCACAATGGTGGTAAGGGATGGTAATCACAGTATGGTAAGAATTCACACACCCAAACTCACAAAGTGATGTTTTTATAGCAAAATTTGCAGATTGTCATTTTGATGAAACACAGTTCCCGTCGTTAGGAGGAGGAAATCCACTGATAGAAGAACGACGTGAACTTTCTTGGAATGTACCACCTTTGTCCCATCTTGATCCACGTACTGCTCAATGTGAAACTGAAGTACAGAGGATCACTCATCTTCAGAAGATTGCTAATCAAATGCCTGATGTATTTATAGACGCAGCAAAAATAACTAAGTCTTATATACCGGCTGCAAACACACCAGCAAAGATCAATGTACCAATTGGTAAGTCTACTATTATTGCAGCAAATGAATCATCTACTACACGCTTGAAGCGTGGTAGACCCTTGGGTTCAAAAGATTTAGTTCTCCGGAAGAGGAAAATAAAAGGGTAACAAAATATAGAAAATAGTACTCCGGAAGAAGCTATTGAACAAGAAATAAATATTCCCACAAATTCTGATTTAATAACTCCTGAAGAGGAAAATGTCCCTGAAGAGACAGAAAACGATAAAGAGGCATATGTACATGGAAATGAAGAAATTTCCATAAACTATACATGTACAAAAGAATTGTGGGATCGCTCAGAAGTGGTTATTAATGATGTATTTTCTTTCGCAGTAGCTACTGAAATTTCGAAAGATGATGATGATCTCGAACTACGCACTGTAGACGAATGTCACAATAGACCTGATTGGTCAAAGTGGAAAGAAACAATCCAAGCAGAATTGGATTCGCTAGAAAAACGTAAAGTATTTGAACCTGTAGTCCTAACACCCAATGATGTGAAACCCGTGGGTTACAAATGGGTGTTTGTAAGAAAGCGTAATGATAAAAATGAGATTGTCAGATATAAAGCTCGTTTAGTAGCACAAGGTTTCCTGCAGAGACCTGGGATTGATTATGAAGAAACATATTCACCTGTAATGGATGCCATTACATTTCGATATTTAATTAGTCTGTCAGTCTCAGAAGGACTTGACATGCGTCTTATGGACGTAGTTACTGCATATTTATATGGAAAGTTAGATGCAGATATATATATATATGAAGATCCCTGAAGGATTCAAATTGCCTGAAGCAAACATCACAACCACGAAATATGTACTCAATTAAACTGAGACGATCCTTGTATGGATTAAAACAATCTGGAAGAATGTAGTATAATCGTCTCAGTGAGTACTTAGTTAAAGAAGGATATATTAATAATCCTATATGCCCTTGTGTATTTATAAAGAAATCAGAATCTGGATTCGCCATCATTGCAGTCTATGTTGATGATATAAATTTAATTGGGACTCCTGAAGAGCTCATGAAAGCTGCTGAATATTTGAAAAAGAAAGAATTTGAGATGAAAGATTTAGGGAGAACAAAATATTGTCTCGGCCTGCAGATCGAGCATAAATCAAATGGAATTCTTATCCATCAATCAGCTTATACCGAAAAGGTATTGAAACGTTTTAATATGGATAAAGCGCATCTACTAAGTTCTCCCATGGTGGTTCGATCTCTTGATATTAAAAAAGATCCATTTCACCCCAAAGAAGATAATGAAATGCTACTTGGTCCTGAAGTACCATATCTTAGTGCAATAGGTGCTTTGTTATATTTAGCACAATGCACTAGGCCTGATATAGCATTTTCGATCAACTTATTAGCAAGATTCAGTTCTGCTCCAACTCGATGACACTGGAATGGTATTAAACATATTTTACGTTACCTTCGTGGAACTACAGATATGGGTTTGTTTTAAAGGAATTAGCTCGTGGTCCTTGTTTAGAAGGATATGCAGACTCTGGATACCTTTCTGATCCTCACAAAGCTCGCTCACAAACAGGGTATGTATTTACATATGGCAATACAGCGATCTCTTGGCGATCTACAAAGCAAACTTTAATTACTACATCTTCTAATCACTCTGAGATACTTGCACTCCATGAAGCAAGTCGTGAATGTGTATGGTTAAGATCTGTAGTCCATCACATTCGAGACACATGTGGGTTACCTCTGATTAAAAGTATGCCAACAACAATTTATGAAGATAATGCTGCATGTATTGCACAAATTCAAGGAGGGTACATCAAAGGTGATAGAACCAAACACATTTCACTAAAGTTCTTCTACACTCATGAACTCCAGCAGAGGCATGAAATTGATGTGAAGCAAATACGTTCCACTGATAATCTTGCGGATTTATTCACCAAGGCCTTATCATCGTCAACATTCAAGAAATTGGTATATGGCATTGGAATGCGTCGGGTTTGCGATCAGTTAAGTTGATACTTATCTTCTTATCAGGGGGAGTATTCATTTTTTGACATATGCACGCTGTACTCTTTTTCCTTCGCCTAGGTTTTGTCCCATTGGGTTTTCCTGGCAAGGTTTTAATGAGGCAGTTTCTTTAGTGCGTCCAACACCACTCTAAGATTTACAAAAATGTTGTACTCTTTTTCCTTCACTAGTTTTTTCCCACTGGGTTTTTCTAGTAAGGTTTTTAACGAGGCACATTATCTTAGTGTGGTGGACATCCAAGGGGGAGTGTTATAAATATTAAACATTGAGTGGAAATTGAGTGGATGTTCACACCCCCTCCACTTTGTGATAATGGGAACACCACTTCATAAGTGGGTTAGGTAATCCCATCATGTGGACCTAATGCAAACAAAAATAAAAGGGGAATGAGAGAAAGAAGAGAAGATGTGTATTCGGAGTGTATTCGGAGAGAATGAAGGGAGGAGACTGAGATAGTGTATCTCAAAGAGTTTTGCTGATCCTTGTATAATATTTATATATTCAGATAGAAATCAAAGAAGATAAATGAGAAATTTATTCTCCTCATAACTTGTTATAAATTCTTGATTTTACAACAACAAATAAAATTTGTTGGAATTCTTGATCAATAAATTAATATTTCGATCCACTTACCCTGTAATCGAGAAGATTAAAAAATAATAATATAGTAAATCTAAGTTTCCAAATCACGTGAGATTCGGCGCTTGGGCTTGTCTGCTTCCCACTGGGAAAGCGTGCCGTTATGAATGGCACCTATGCTTTGACATAAAAAATAAAAATAAAAAATATTTGAAAAAGGAAAAAAAAAAACCAAAAACAAAAAGCGAAAATTTGTTACTTGGGACGCATTCAAGCATCCACTATAGTGAAAGAACTTTGCAAAGGCTGACCTCAAAAGCACTCAGGACATATAGACATATAGTAGTGAATCTAGTGATAGTGAATCATATTCCTCATATAAATAAGATATTAAACAGTTCAATAGATATTATTTTTTATAGTGAATCATATTCTTCATATAAATAAGATATTAAACAATTTCCATTTCTCTCATTTTCACTGTAAAAAATAGTATCTATAGGAAACATCGAGTGTCCAGCTAAACATTCTGGTTTCTCAAGACATTTGGAAATTAAATCAATTTTTTTTTTCCTTTCAAATTTTAATTTTATCCTCGGCTTATTTATACTAGATATTCCACACGTGTGTTGCACATGATTTTAATGATTTTATTTTTTTAGAAAAATTTACTTAACAACGAAATATCCAAAGAGAGCATAATAGAAATCAGAAAACCTAACATACATATTAGTAGCTCGAATTTGAACCCATCTTTTCAAAAAAAAAAAAAAAAAAAAAAAAAAAGGCACAAAACATAATGTGAATCAATACAATCCAAGAATTATAATGCATCAAAACTTATCATAAAGAGAGATCCATGAAAACTATATATATCTAGTAGGATTTTTAACAAACAATTGCGTTTATACTTAATTTATTGTATAAACACAAATTATTCAACACACAATTCATATTAAAAAAATCATATCATGAATCACGATGACCAAAATCAAAGAAAAAGAAAATTTTCAGTCTAAACCATTCTACTATGACAAATTTTCACATGCATTTTATTAATGGAAGATAGCCTTTTTTTTTCCTTTTTTTTTTTTTTTTT